>CM042691.1:287356713-289756713 GCA_023614405.1 Avena insularis | reverse complement strand
ACTTCTTGGGGTTAAGCATCATGTTGTATTTCCGGAGATTATCGAAGGTTTCTTTTAAGTCGGAGATAAGTCGTTTGATTTTTTAGACATCACCGCTCTATCGTCCACATAGGAGTGAACATTCCGACCAATTTGATCGTGTAGGCAATGCTGCATTGTCTGCTGGTACGTAGACCTGCATTTTTTAGCCCAAAGGGCATGGTGACATAGCAAAATGTGCCGTAGGGTGTAGTGAACGAAGTGGCCAATTGGTCCGACTTCCTTATCTTGATCTGGTGGTATCCTTAGTATGCATCTAGAAAACGCAAAAGTTCCAAGCTAGCCGTCGAGTCAATGACTTGGTCAGTGCGAGGCAAGGCAAATGGATCTTTGGGACACGCTTTGTTCAAGCCGGTGTAATCAACGCACATTCTTAATTCTTTGGTTCCCTTTTTGGGGATAAGTACAGGATTGGCCACCCATCGGGTGTGAAGGACTTCTCAGATAAATCTAGCCTTAAGTAACCTAGCTATCTCTTTGCCTAAGGCACGTCTCCTATCATCTCCTAAGCATCGCAGAGGTTGTTTCACTGGTTTACATTTTGTATCAATATTCAAGCTGTGCTCGGCAAGTTCCCTAGATACACCTTTCATGTCGTCAGGTTGCCAGGCAAAGATGTCCATGTTCTCACGGAAGAACTCGATGAGCGCGCTTTCCTATTTAGGGTCCAGGTTCGTCCCAATGGCGGTGGTCTTGGAGGCATCGCCTACCACAAGTTCCACCAGCTTGGTCTTGATGGCGGCCTTGAATGCTGGGGCGGAGTCGGAGATCTGTTTCTTCGACGCGGGCATCTCCGAGGCATCGAACTTGCTCTGGATCTCCTTTAATTCTTTGCTATAGAGGACAGCTTCTAAAAAGGCTGCTTCTCCAATCTCGCATTCCCTTGCTTTGGTAAAGCTCCCGGCTACGATGATGACACCGTTTGGTCCGGGTATCTTGAGCTTGTTGTAGACGAAGCATTCCTTGGCCATGAAGGTGTGGAAAATGTCGCAGCCGGATATGACGTGGTACACACTTTTGAAAGGGACTACCTCAAAGGTCATGCGTTCTTGGCGGTAATTATTAACATCGCCAAACGCAACCTGAAGTGATGCACCCAAGGGACCGAGCCTCCCGACCAGGAACTACACCGTGGAAGATGGTGCTGGTCCGCCTTAGGTTTGCCTCCGTCAAGTTCATCTTGTGTGGTGTGTCCAGGTACATGATATTAATGTTGCCGCCGCTATCCACCATACACTTGGTGAACTCATTGCCATCAATAAGGGGGTTGATGACCATGGCATATTTGTTCTCCGTAGGGATGAGGTCTGGGTGATCCTTCCTCGCCCAAGTAATTGGAATCTCCGACCAGCGTAAGAATTGGGGGACTGAGGGTAGAGGGGCCATCAGTATCCTCATGGAGGTCTTATGTTGTCGGACGGTGGGGGTGCCAAGGAAAGTGTGGAAAACTGCCGCCTTCTTCTCGAATGGGTTCTTGCCCTTGGCGTCGCTATTGGCGGCGTGCTTGGGGTCAATGTCCTCGTCCATGTCACTTCAATCCTTGGACTCCTCCTTCTTATTTCCCTTGTTCTTTCCTGGCGGTCTATTCTTTCGTTCGCTTTTAGCCGGACTCCGGGTCCTCCTTGAGGTTGTTGACGAACTTGCAATGGCGATTGGTGTGGGTGGCTTTGCCGTTGGCGCCGAGGTGTACAAGGCACGACATATCGCGGTAATCTTCGTAGGTTTGGGGAACACGGAGCACTGCCGAGGTAGTTTCACTGCCTCGCTGCTACCCACGACCAGCTCCCCGTCCTCGGCCACGCTGTCCGCCATCACCTCGCCCTGCAAAGGTCATAGCGACCATGTCGGGGGCTTGATTTTCTTCTAGCGGGTTCTTCCGCTTTGTGCTGCTGTTCCTCTTTGCTTGGGTTGGAATTGATATTGCCGGCAATGATCCGCGTGCGTCGTCATTGGCAGCCGCGAACTCGCTACCAACCTGGATCATCTGATTGAGGTCGAGCTGGTGGTTGTCCTGCACGCGCTTCAACGTATGTCGGAGCAATGTACCTCTTTCCAACCCATCGATGAAGGCAGACATGGCGGTCTGTGAGTGCACTCCTGCGCAGGAATTCTTCATATCCAGCCAGCGGGAGAGATAGGCACGAGATGCCTCGTCTTTCTCCTGCACGCACCGCTGTAAGTCGCCAACAGTACATGGACGTTTGTACGAACCCTCGAAATTCTTGGTGAACGCTTCTTGCATGTCCAACCAATTGCAGAAAAATTTCTCCGGCAAGTTATCGATCCATTGTCGGGCCGTGCCCGCCAACATCAACGGGAGGTACTTGACGGTGATGTTGGGGTTTCCCCCAGCGATCTCCACCGTGTTGTCGTAGTCCTGCAACCACGTGGCAGGCTTGGCGGTTCTGTCATAGGGCTTGATGGTCTTGTCAATCCGGAAACCCTTGGGGTAAGCTGCGGTCCGTATCACAGGTCCAAAGCAGCGTGGTCCCAGGTATGCTCCATCCCGGGCCTCATGGATCTTGTCAAGACGTGATCGTGTGTCATATGGCTCCGGGCTTCTTTTCTTCTTTTTGCCATCAGGGGATGGGCTGCGTGAACGTCGCAGGCCTCCTCCGCCATGGTGGCTGCTGGGTGGTGACGGAGGCAGAGGTGGCGGTGGGTTAGGCTTGTTGCTATTGCCCTCCTGCGACGCCTCACGCTTTCCATAGTTGCTTGTCAGACGCGGAGGGTCATGACGCGACCTGCTCTTATGTCCCTGGCTGTGCTCTCCATCATGACGGGCCTGCTCCACGTTGTCGCGGATGACGATGCCACGTTGCCTTGGCAGAGGCATGTCCGTGCGATGGTGAGCCTTGGGGTCTTCGCGATGTCGGGGAGATCGGGGCGGTGGAGATGGGCGACGAGGGTGAGCTTTACCTCGGTGGTTGGAGGATATGGGGATAGCATCTTTCCTGTTGCACGCATCCCTCCATCTTCATTCTGATGAACCCGTCTGGGAACCGACATCCTGAGGAGATCGATCCCTTGGCGGCTTATGCTAACTAGACTGGAAGAACGATGGGTCAGACTCAAGCCTCTGAGAGGTGGCCTTTTCCTGCTGTTTCACCGCCTTGGCCACAAGGTCATAGACCTGCCCCACAGCCTCGGGTGATCTATCCTGTTCCAGAAGGGTCTTGGCAACGGCGAGATTAAGAAGAGGAGTGGGCATCACCTGCCTGCCTTCGCTGTCAATGTATGGATTTGCTTGTGGCGGCTTCGAGGGGGCCCATCCTAGGTTTCTCCGTACACCAGGATCGTTGATGATGCGATCCGGAGATTTCTTAGCCTTCTACTGCTGGAGCAGAGTCTTGTACTCGGCCTCCATGGCTCTAGCTTTCTCTATTGACTTCTGCGCGTTGGCCAGATCTCGATCTAACTTTACGCCCTGCACTGCGATGGCCTGTTCTTCCTCCAGCAGCTGCTGGCGCTTCTCATCAAGCTGGGTTACGTTCCAGATATGAGCTAAGGTCAAGGGCTCGACGAGGAGATTGCCTTACATCACTCTATCAGTCGGAGTAACTTGGGCAGCAGCAGATGTGGATGCTGGGCGGCGGGTTTGCGGTGTTATTGTTACTCGGACCTATGTTGCGTTCCTGCGGCTGCTGCACTGGGTTAGGAGGAGGGGTCATGGCCTTTGCACGATCATTGTCGGCAGCAACAGGTGGTCCCTTCCCCTTGTCCAGCGCTTTAGGCGGATCTTGTCCGGGTTGGTCTTCTTCCATCACAGCCCCAATGGCGACAAACACCTATCGGGACGTGACGGCCTTGCTAGCCTACTCGTCGTGTTGGAATTCCTCCTCCATCTCCTGCATAGCAGAGTCTAGCTCGTCCGGGATGAAATCTATCTCCTCCGAGTAAGCGCTGATGTCGGCGTAGAGCACGTCAAGCATAGAGTTAGAGGGTGCCGGGGCTTCTTCGACGATGGGTGATGGCGGGGCTACGGCGGCAATAATGACTGGAGGTGGTGCTACTTCAGCAAAGACAACTGGAGGCGGTGGCGGTGGAGCAGCGACATTGACCGGAGGAGGTGGTTGTGGTGGTTGAGGCGGGGGTGCGCCGCCAATGAACGCAGGCGCTGCATGGGGTGCCACCTCTGCCTCCGCGTAACTATTGACGGTGTTCACCATGCTCTCAAAGGTGAGGCGTCCTGAAGCCTGCTACCGCCTTAGCATATGCTGGAGAAGTGTGCCTTGGTCCAGTCCTTCCACAAAGTGATACATGGCATCATCATTGGGGTAATGAGCCAGGTCGGCCCGTATACGGAGCCACCTGGCAAGGTAGTCGTGGGGGATTTTTCCCTCTCTCTGAATGCAGCGCGCTAGATCGAAGATGGTAACCATGCCGACGAACTTGGATCGCTGCTGTCTAGACGCACGGGCGAAGTTGGCGCACTTGCAGTGATCATCCACAATTATATCCAGCACAGGGGCAGTTTGGGTGGGCCTTGAATTTTTCCGATCTTTGCCGGCAAATTCCGAAGAGTGATCCGACATCGATCCTTCCGCGAACATATCCTGCCCATAGGCGGTCCGTGCGGGTCTTGATGCTCCTCCGACTCCTAGGGAACTAGTGCCAGAGTCGATTTCGCCGATGAAGAGGTGGATATCTCCGATGGGGACAATCGAGCACCGCGTAGGTTCGTCTTCGCCGGGATCTAGAACTCATCGGGAGGGATGATCGGAACGTTGTCGGAGAAGAGAATGCGACCGATGGCTATGGTTTCACAGATTCCCGCGAAGATCTTGGTCCTCGCCCGCTGAAGAGCCGGAAGCGCCTCTTGCCCCATGGTGGGCACCAACTGTCGTGGTATTGCCGGCAAATGCACGCCATGGAGGGTCCTCACGATGCGTGTTTAGAGGCGTGGGGAAGGCGGGGGCGGTTGGCAGTGCAGGTAACACAGCTTACCTAGGTTCAGATCCCACGACGGTGGCAGAATCCTACTACAGGGATTGGTTCGCTGTGCAAGGTATGACTAGAGAGTCTAATTTATCGTCTTGTGTTGTGCCCTAAAGGCTCCCATAGACCCGACTTATATAGTCGCCAGGTCCTAGGGTTATAGGTAATGTCCTAGCCGGACAGGTTACAGAGTCCTACACTGCTTACAACTAGTCTAGCGTGTCTTGTACTCCAAGGCTCCGGGTACGTGGGTGACTCCTTCGTAGCCTTCCTTTATCCGGCATGGGACTCCCTTTTGGATCCATCTAACTGGGCCGCCCAGCAGGCCATGGGCCATACTACCAACTGTGGGCCACCCAGGTTAGCCGGATAAGAGACATGCTATGGGGACACCCATATAGCATATCCCCAACAGAGAGTCTGGTCGCCACCATAATCAACATGCCAGATAGGACGAAAGATGGTCTGAAAGCAAGGAACGACCTGATATTCATGGGCATCCGGAAGGAGCTTCATGGAGGACGCACTACTCCTGATGATCATGAAGATGATGATGATCATGATTCGGAGGCGACACAAGGTCGTTAGAAGGGTAAAAAGTTCAAGAAGAACGAATATTACTGCCCTCCTTCTTGCTTCACTCTAAGCCAGGATGAGATCAAAAAGTTTTTCAAGTGCCTTCTAGGCGTCAAATTTCCTTACGGCTACGCGGGCAAGATAAGGAGATACCTAGGCAATGACGAGAGGTTCAGTGGCATAAAGTCTCACGACTGTGCCATGCTAATGACGCAGGTACTTCCGGTTGCACTAAGATGGATAATCGACGAGCACGTCCATGAAACGTTGTTTGGCCTCTGCAAGTTTTTCGACGTCATCTCTAGAAAGTCGATTGGCGTGAATCAGCTCGGGAGTCTACAGGAGGAGATCGTGGTGATACTATGCGAGCTTGAGGTCTACTTCCCGCCCGCATTCTTCAACATTATGGTGCATCTGCTGGTCCATGCCATGGAGGACATCGTCCAACTCGGGCTGATGTTCCTCCGCAGCATGTTGGCATTCGAAAGGATGAACGGACACATCAAAGGATACGTTCGCAATAGGTCCCGTCCAGATAGAAGCATAGCTAAGGGCTTTTTGGCCGAAGAGTGCATCTCTTTCTGCACGAATTATGTAGACATTGAGAACCCTGTCGGTCTCCCCGTCAACAGGCACCTTGGTAAGCTCGACGGATCGGGTCAGCGAGAGGGTCATCGCGTAATGCATGCAGACTTCAATTATGGACGCACAGACTTTGATCGAGAAAACCTCGTAGCGCTATAGCATTTAGAACTGGTCGATCCTTGGGTACAGAAGCACAAAAGGTTAATCGAGAAGAAGTACAGTGATTGGGGCATACAGAGGACGCAGGGAGAAATAATCAAAGAGCACAACTCAGATTTCACGCGTTGGTTTAGGCCGACGCTCCTTGATAATCCCCCGCGACCGCATTCTTTTGACACAGAAAAGATCATATTCAACTTGTCACAGGGACCCATGCAAAACCTGGTGACCTATCAAGCGTATGATATCAACGGCTACACATTCTACACGGAGGAAAAGGACAACAAGTGTGATTATTAGAACTTAGGCGTAACGTCGGAATTCTACACCGATGAAAACGTGAAGGTAAGATTCTATGGAAGGATCGAGGAGATCTGGGAGCTCGACTAATATGTAGGAAAGGTGTCGATGTTCTGTGTCAGATGGTCAAAGAGCGTCGAAAGAGAAGACCAGTATTTCACAACCATATGGTTATACTCGAAGCAGCCAAATCCAAGGCCGCCGGTGCGAACGTGGCCGCGAAAAATGAACCGTTGGTACTAGATAGCAAAGTGGACCAATGTTTTTTCATTACCAACCCGACAAAACCTAGCCGTGTTGTAGTGAGGAGAGGAAAAAGAAACATCATCGGAATGGATGGAGTCGCCAACGAGCAAGACTTTGACCAGTACGGCGATCCAAAGATTGAAGATGACGATGACTACGATGCAACAACATACATCACAAGAAGAAAAAAGACAACCCTACCCAAAAAAGGTAGCCCGTTTGAAAGAAGAAATATTAAAGTGCCGGGGATAAATTATTCAACTGCGACAAAGAAGGGAAAAAGATTGTAAAAAACTAGCTCAAAAAATATTGTAAAAAACATGGTAAAAAAAGATTATAATATTCATGGACAAATGATTATTTTATTTAGTTATACTTTGAATCATATTTTTACCACTTTTATGACATATATTATCACTTTTTGGAATTTTTGGAATATTGAAAAGTATTTTAAAAACAAAACAAAACTTTTATGGCATATATCACCACTTTTGGGCATTTTGTGGAACATTTAAAAGTATTTAAAAAGGTTGGCGAGTTAGAACACAGGTGCTCATATAGGTTTAGAATAGAGCAGTGGGCGGAACCAGTGGGATAGCCAAGTGTAGTTGTTAGAAGAAGTGATGTAGTAGTGTTATAGAGTCGTTAGAACCCGATAGGCGTAGCGCACTATCCCGGAGTGCGCTACATATATCTGTAGCGCACGATGCCAAAGTGTGCTACACGGCGTCCGAGGAGGAGGCCCGCGCGCATGTCCGAGGAGGAGGAGGCCTCCCATGTCTGAGGAGGAGGAGACCGTCGTTCGCCCGCCGTCATTCGCTCGTCGTCATCCGCCCGCCATCATCGTCCTCGTCTCAGAGGTAAGCCCCTTCCCTCTCTCCCTCTCTCCCCTCACTCTACAGGCGACAAGAAGCTAGCTAGGGTTTGCACATTCAGTGAGGTTAGCAGTTGACAGTGAGATTAGCCCATAATTATCTAGGGTTAGCAAACATAGAATGAGGTTGACAGTGAGGTTAGCAGTTGATAGTGAGGTTAGCTGTTGATATAATCTACAACTGATTATCTGTCCATTGGTAAAGCAATGAATTTAATCGAGTGGTTTCAGAGATACAGATAGTTGGCTATATATATCACTAATTGATTAATTTTCCTTCGCCAATCAACCAGTAGGTTGAGTTTATTCTAGATGTTGCATTATATGTATATGTATCACTTGAAAAAAAATTGTATGCTGTTGATGAACATTTTTAATTGTCATCACGCTTATTTTGCAAATAATATCTGCCTACTAAAATGCACATTCTCTCATATAATTATCATACATATCGCTCATGCATTGTTGTTGTGTGACTATATACAGTTACATGTTACATGTCTAGGATGGAGCATGTAGAGCCATGGAATGAAACTCTTACAGTGTTCCTATTTATCCTTCACTAATGATGCAAGCTAATTTAAATTGACCTTGGATTATTTAGTACACCACGGTTTTAAATGCTCAAGTACTTCTAGTTCTAGGTATTAATGCTAAATCAGCCAAATTTACCCCCCTAAACTCATGGAAGCTTCAACGTGCGAAAGCTTATGCTTCATGTAAGATCCCTCCTTTGTAAAGGAAAGGATCCCTGTGATTGTAATGCTAGTCCCTGGATCAATGCTAGCATCCACAGTTTAAGATGAAGTACACAGAAACAAAGTTCATTATTACATATCATTCCAAAGACAAACATAGTCTTTTACAAACTCCATGGCCACATGCTTAATACAAGAGTTCAAATTTATAATAAGATAAATAAGTCTTCATCTTCATGTGCCACAGGCAAGCATGTTGAGTGTAGACTCATGACTCCTAATCATCATTAGAATAACCTACAACATCACAAGTTACAGCCACAGTGGGTCAATACATTGGAATAGTATTGGCAAGTGA
The DNA here is from genome assembly GCA_023614405.1 of Avena insularis. Classification (NCBI taxonomy): domain Eukaryota; kingdom Viridiplantae; phylum Streptophyta; class Magnoliopsida; order Poales; family Poaceae; genus Avena; species Avena insularis. The sequence goes on along the minus strand of CM042691.1, from coordinate 289,747,940 downwards.
TACCTTAGTAGAATATTGGTGGACTCGTACTATATGCATTTTGGCTAAGTATAGCTTAGGCTTGCTTTGCTCAAAATAGGTTTTACCTATCAGTTGAAAACACTAAGTTTTTCCTTTGTCAAAATCTTCCCCAAGGAACCTCCAATAGACATTGGGGTCCTTCACCCTTGTTCAACCACAAGTTTTTACTTAGAAATTGGGATGAGGAGATTCTTGATAGCTTCCATGTCTTGATGCTCAAGTTGTCCAATACCAGGGACATGGCTAAGTACTTAGATTCTTCCATCTACAGAGGTTGTGCACTTTCCCTACAAGACTTGGTTTTCACCAAGACAGGACCTTTCAGAAGCCTTCCCTTAGACCAAATGGACGCGTTCCAACCTATCATCCCACTACCACCAACTGTCCAAATGGCTAAGTTATTGCAACCTATGTGATCCAGGCAGAGCCCATATTGCCAAGTGGCTGCACTAGAAGATTCTTAACATTTGGCCTCTCAAATCCCTTTGTTCCTGGGTGCTTTCCACAAGTGAGATACACAAGGTAAACCATAGAGATGGGCCTTGTGTAACCACTCAACATAAACCATTCCTTCCATTCCACCCAGGTGTTTCATTCACTTAGTTGTTTTAATAAGCAAAACACAAGTCCAAAGACTTAGAAATATTTATTCATAGCATGAATATAACCACCCTTGGTTGCTACTAGCTAGGCTAAGCATGGCATTGATAATACTTAGAAATATTTCTAGCAATTCTACAACTACTAGGATTTCCCAAGCATAACATATAGATCAAAAATATCCATGCAAGACTAGCAAAATATTTCTAATGCATATTTGAAAAACATAGGAATAAAATCATGAAGCACCACTTGCCTTGGTAGTTTGGAGAGTAGCTACAATCCTCACAATCATAATCACTATTTGCACCAAAATCTACACATAAAATGATAGCACCAAATCACATACAAAATAAATACAAGCAAAAATATATGGATGCATGCAATATGATATGTGATGATTTTCTATACTCAACAAGACAAGTGCACAGTACTGATTCATAAACAAGTTCAAAACTTGCCAAACAACCTTTATTTTAACATTAAAACATTTCCCAAATATTTGTTATACATAAAACAGGCCTACACATGTTTCTGTAAAAATAACCATTTTAATAGAAACAAAACATGAAACACATTGCATATATGGAAAGGGCTTTCTCTCCTGATTCCATTGATATAAAATTTGTCAAATTTGGACGTGGGAATCAAAAGTTATGAATTAAACAAGTTTAAACATCTAATAGATTTAAATCAGAATTTTAAAACCAAACTCGTGCCACGCGGCGCCTTCTAACTGTCTTGTACCGCTTCGCGCTGGATCGCGTCTGCGAGCTGTTGGATCTAACTAAAACGCGCTGCTCTGATTAAAACATACCGCTTAGCTTATGATCTATCGTGTCCACTAGATCTAAATCGAACGCCCCTTAGCAAAAGACCAACAAGCGGCGGCGACAGGCGGCGGCGCGCTCAGTCAGTGGCGAAGACGGCGAACTAGGTCGTCCGGGGAGGTGGGAGGATGCTCACCAGAATCACCGTGACGAGGAGAAGCTCGACGTATGCTCGGTTGGCGAAGGGGCACTCGGAGTTGTCACGGATTGCTCGTCGGAGTAGTCCCTGGCGACGGTGGCTTCTGTTCATCGACGTTGGCGACGCTCTGGGCCGCGCTAAGACGAGAGAAAGGTGATGTTAGATGCGCAGGACACTGGGGATCTCACGCGTATCAAACAGAGGGAGAGGGGAGGCTGGGACTTACGGGAAAAGGTCGCCGGAGTTCGAGCAGAGGGCGGCGGAGCTCAGTCATGGACGTTGCCGAGGCTACAGACCATGCGCGAGCAAACGGAGAGTGTCAATAGGTGCGCACGGAGATGTAGAACAAGCCAGTATGAACCATAGATAGAGGGGAGTGCGGTGCTCACCGGAATTTGATGAACTGTCGAGCAGGCGTCCAGAGAGAAATTCGTGCAGCCTGGTGGCTCCGGTGAGGTGTGGTTTGGGGGAAAAGGAGGAGGGGAGCAGGGTGTTTAAGTAGGCGAGACGGGGGCGTGAATCACTCAGGCATTGAACGGTAATTGACGCCGCGAATTAAACAGGAAACGCTCGGCGTAATTTGGGGATCAACCAGTCGCTGGGTGGAGACGACGATAGTCGTGTGGTAGTAATTTGTCGGCGAGAGGAAAGGAGAGGGGGTGGGTCCAGACAGCGACTTAGTGCGGTGTGCGTGAAAGAAAACGATTCAGGGAGAGGTCTTTGGGCTAGCTGGGTCGAGTTAATTGGGTTGGGCAGATTGCTGCTTATTTTTTCCTCTTTATTCCTTTTCTTTTTCTGTTTGGTTTTCTAGAATTGGTTTTTAAACTCCATTTCAATTTAGTTTGAATTCAAACCTTCTCTATCTTTTTGTACAGTGTACTTTGCACTCAAATGTGTGTCAAACACTTCTGTTTACAAAAACATACTTGGGTCATTTGGAAAATAAAATAAAACCAAGCCTTTATGAGATATAATAATAGGCATAAACTTGGTTTTATTTCATACTTTGTTTTGAAACTTTGTTCAAGCTTTTGAAATCACTTAAGTTTGAACTCAAAACATTACTGAATGAATATTAGTACCTGTCATTAGCAAGTAGCACAAAGGCTAGAGTATTCATACATAAAATAATGAGCAATATATGCTCCTGTCTTTTGAAATGAAACCCTAAATGATCATGGATGCATGGATGATATGCATGAGTTTTGAAGCATGATTTTAGGGATGTTACACTTCAGGGTTGTATAGCATCTAGTTTTGCACTCCTGGGTGGACACTTAAACTTTGTTAAAAAGCTTATGGGTGGTAAGGTGTCTACGTGTGCATACTAGAACTCCATTTACTAGGAACTGTTTAGTGTTTACCATGTAGACTAAATATTCCAAGGGTTTGCAGAGAGAATACTTTCAAGTAATTTACCAGGCTATGTAGTGTCTGATGATTATCTGTCTCTAAAAACTGCAACTATACATCTACAAAGATATAATACACGCTTACTCCTAAAATTTACACTGACTATGGTGTTGTCCTGTAAATCAATGCCATGCTTGCTTGTTTAAGTTAAGATTATAGGTAAGTACAAACCTGAACATCAGTTCAGGCCCTTCTTATCATGGTGGATCCTAACAAATGCACATTCTGAATTTGGAAACTGCTGTACACACATTCATAAACTTGTGTGCTGCTATGTATTTGCTTGTTGTATTTCCTTGCTGTCATATAATCTACATGTTGTATTTGCTTGCTTGCTATAATGACAGGTGCTATAATCTGCATGTATTTGCTTGTTGTCATCAATGACAAGTGCCATAATTTGTGGTGATATAATATGTGGTTTTCTTGATGTCACCATTTGCTTGCTGTCAGAAGCACTTGGTTATGGTGTATTCTCATTTTGGTTATTGTTGTAGCACTTGAAATTGTGCTTGTGCTTGTATGAAGCACTTTATTATGTCGTGTATGCAGGTTCTTGTATGAAATGAGTCCTGATTTTTGCTGGAATGTTGATTAACTTCCGTTTTCGCAGAAATCATGCACTATGTTTAAGAAAATTAGCAAAGGTCATGCCGGATTTTTCTGTGCACTTTATTACTAACCAATTATTTTCTTTTTATTAGTGCAAAGATGTGTGACAACGACGTGGCTGGCTATTCTAAGCGCATCAGCAATGAAGGAGAAGTCAGACCTTCGAATAAACAATTGACATTCTAGGAGGCGGCCCAGTGGCTAGAAGATGATGAAAAATGCCATCCTTCGGAGAGCGAGGACGATGAGATGTAAGACGCGGAGGAAGAAGCCGAAGGAACAGCGGATGATAAAACCACAAATGGCGGCGAGGGCACAGGGAGTGGTAGCAATCCTCCTAAGAAGAAGAAGAAGCAGAAGGAACGACGCCCAAACACGGTCGGCACCGTCAGAGAGGAAATTACCGAAGTGAGCCCAACAGGGGTTCCTTTGGCGCGCGACCTTGTCGTTAGAGGGTACGGTGGTCAAGTGGAGGAGATCACCCTGACAACCATCTCGATCAACACTGAGAATCTCCGGCATAAAGATAATGGCCACTTGCGCACACTCCTCTTCAAGAAGCTGCACACAAGATACAAGTTTCCCGCTGAGTATCGTAACACAAATTATCATGGGATTGAAGTTAACAAATCTGCCCTCACAAAGATGAGCACCGCCCTGGCCATTTGGAGAACCTGGATAAAGAAGAAGATCTATAAAGAAGGCAAATCTCGAGGAGATCCAGAAGATTGACCCGCAGATAACCGAAGATCAGTACCGGGAGTTCAAGGAGAGGTGCGAATCCAAAAGATCCTAGGCCTCGAGTAATCGGGGAAAGGTGCTGCAGGCGATGAATATAGGTCACCAACATCTCGGATCTGGTGGATACAGAATAGTGGAGGACAAATGGGATTAGGAGGATGACGAGTATAGAGCTAAGGGGATAGCTAACCCCTATGCGAAATCCGAAAAGGGGCAGCTTCAAAACTTCATCAAGGCCCGTTACCATGTGGACCCAAAAACCAAACAACTCATCGTGGATCCTGCGGTGAAGGAATTCGAGGAAATTGTGGTAAGTAATTTAATTACCGCGGATCAACTCGATTGCATTGTGGAACCCCGGATTTACGGTCCGAGAATAACCGTTATGCATATAATTCACGTTTCCATGATCAGTGAGCCGTGAGCATAACCGACAAGTATCATTACATCATCCTTAAATAACGAGTACAACAAATTACAAAGAGGCCATTATGGCGAATACAACACAAGTAGCAGAAGTCTTCAGTGTAGAGCCCGTGCCTTAACCTACAGGCAACTGACTCGGAAGACGGCCTAGCTCGCATAGACGTCAACACCTTCGCTTCTTATTACATCTGCAATCTGGCCTAGTAGATAGCCAGGAACAATGCCGGTGGGTACTTTTAATGTACTCACAAACCACCGAGACAAGGTAACAAAGATAATGCATATTTGGCTGTGGCGAGATAGCTCTACACTAAGTTGTTTTCTAGAGAAAAATCTATAATATCATCTCTATATCTTTGTTTAAAAAGTGTTTTTAGAAAACATGCCTCCTTTTTGAAAATCTGGACATCTTCACATCCTTGTTAAAAAGATTTAAAACAGTTTTGTTTTAAAACCCTTTTTAAAACCTTATCGACCATCTCTGGTCAAAACCAATTTATCCTTTATCTGTCCTCGTGACCAAGTCACATCCTTTATTTTATCACAACTTAACCGAAGGGTACTCCTAGCTCTTGCCATTCCAACCGTCCTTGTCCGTGGACACGGCTATTCGAATAGATTACACTCTGCAGAGTTTGTGCACTTTACCGACAAGAATCAATACATCCGCCGGGATAAAACCACGGCCTGCTACACACGGAAGATAGGGGTTCGGATAACCAAACTTGAACCTTTCATTTGTCCATCCCTAGCAACGATGGCTTTTCCTTTTGGGTTGTTCTCTTCGGTACGGGTATGGGGTACTACGACCCTGGTCCTTCCTCCCGTACTGACCCATACCTCCAGACCGAAGCCTGACCGGTAGCAATATGACAATCTTCCATCCGTACTACCTACAAACATACCGTCCGCGAGAGACCCAATTGTTGCACTGGTACCTTGTCCTAGACATCCCGGATTTCACGGGATTTCTCCCCTTTAGCGCGTACGAGCAGCCCCGGCTAAAGATCACAAACTACGAGATAAGCCCCAGGGACTGGGGTAATGTGGTTGCACGGATAAAATTGTTCTAGACATTGGCGTAGAACATCCCTTTCTTTCTCTTGCTTTACTTTCTCTTCATCCACCTCATATCTTCTTTTAGTAAAAACTTCCACTCGTAAATGATGCCTCTTTCCAAGGGTTTTGTTTTGAAAACTTTGTAGCGGGGTATAACCCAAAATAGTTTTATCATTGAAAATCCTTGGTTTCCCAAGAGGGAAGATGCTAATCATCTTAGCCTCGTTCTAAGGGGTCAAAGTAGGTGTAAGTACGGTAGGTGTCCAATGGACACTCATTCGTAACTTGGAGGAGCCAAGTTACACACGCACTTTTACTTTGAAATAAAACATGCAATTTATTCGTGCAGTTTATAACGAGATATAAAACAGTAGCTAAACAGAAGTAGGTCAATATAGGAGTTTAGGAATGGTGGCTTGCCTGTGACCAGCGAGGAGTCCCTTGACGGTGTTAGATAACCAAATAATAAATAATAACAATAATAAAGATAACCCGATCCTTCCGTCTGCTCGGTGCCACACAATCGCAACTATCGCCGTTATCGGGCATACATGCATACAAACAATACACCAATCAATGCAAGCATACAAACATCAAACCATACAGTAATTAAAGGATAACTACAAGCTATACATCAGGAAGGTGTTGGAGGTTTGATGTGATTGGATGGGAAGGAGATTTGTAGGCATTAGGGGAAAGATGCCTTTGGATTTATAGTCTAGGAACTACCTAAGAGAGGGGTTTTTGATCAAGGACTTGATCTGTATGATACCATTGTGTAAAAATGATACCATCAGATAGGTATTGCTAAAATGAAGCCAACAAAAGTGGTTTCACTATTTTATCAATTTCCCTTGATTTATAATGAGGGTTATAGTGATTAAAAGTCTAGTTTTAGGAAATAATTCACCAGAACTTCTATGGAGTTTCAAAAATTATTTCCTTGGGTGAAAGGGTAGTATTTCGTGGACTGAATCCAGAGGAGTCGGAATCACCTCAAAACAATTACCAGATTGCCCTTGAGAAATTCCCAAAGGCAGTACTGGCTGGTATTTGTCTCTTTCATCAGATTTATTTTACAGAATATTTTTAGCTGATTCCAAGGACAAAAGTTAGGAAATTATAGTACCTTTCTGAATAAATTGGAATGATTCAATTTGGAGTTGTATAGCTACTATAGTGAATTTAATAGCGAATAACCCATGCACAGAAGATTTTAATTCACCAATATTTAACAGAGACTCATAAAAATATGATCTTCTAGATTCAGAAGGATATGGTTAGGTGTGTCAACTGAGAGTTAGAATTAGGTCAAAACCTCATTTTGTTTGGCCTAGATAAATTGCTAAAGGCCGAAGGTCTCTGTTTTTGATGTTTTTATCAGGGGCAAACTAGGAAGCAAACTAAGGTGGGGCTAGTGAGGTATGAAAGGTATGGTCAATAAATTTCTTTACCAATTGGAATTACTCCATTTGTACTTTTAAAATTTTCTGTAGAAATGAATTAGTGATCTAGATAGATCTTAGTAGGGGATTTATCATATTAATTCTAAACATTTTTTGGTGCAGATCTGAGTCTGCATGTTAGATAAAAGTTGTAGGCTTGTGTGGAATTTTAGATCTGGCCAAAATATGGGGTTTGACTATTTTGTTTGGATTTAAACAAAAGGGCTAAACTCAGATCTGAAATTAAAAAGAAAAGGGAGAGGGGCTGGGGGTCCTTGGGCCAGATCCAGAGAGGAGGTGGGTCGGGCAAGAGCAGGCTGGCCCAGCGGTGACGGGTGCGCGCTGGCGACGCGCAACCGACAGCGGCCCAGGTGCTGGACCGCTAGGAGAAGGGGTAAGGAGCAACCGGGGCCATCAGCTCTAGTGGGGATCGACATCCCAAGTCGTCGTCCTCGCGGGAGCTCGCCGGCGGAGAGCGAACCCTAGGCAGGAGTTGGCAGGGGCGGGAGAGCTTACTGGGGGGTCGAGGAAGGGCGTGGAGGCAACGGGGCGACTCGGTCGATGATGGTGAGTCCGGGGAGGGGCGGCACGAGGTGGTTCGTCGTCAGGGAGGTGCTCGCGCGATGTTGGACCAATGTGGAGTTCGCCGGAGTTCGTCGGGGAGGTCACATGCCGTCGTTCCTGCACCGGAGAAGGGGTGGGTTAGCTTCAGAATCGAGTGGGGAGCTTGAGAGTGGGACATGCAGAGGGAGGTGGAAGGAGGAGGGAGTGGTTCTTGCGGGAAGGGAGTTGGCCGAATCTTCTTGTTCTTCCTACCACGAGCAGGGCAGTGGCTGGTATGAGCTCTGGAGCTAGGGAGAGTAGATCAGGGGAAGGGGAGTGTAGGGATGCTACATGCACGGGGAGTGGAGCAAGGGAGAAGGGGTACAGCTCAAGTTTCCATTAATGGCCGAGGTGCTCGTTTGCGCTGTTCTTGGCCAGAGCAGAGGAGAGGAGAGGGAGGGGAGCTCTTGGGAGGTGAGTGGGGGTTGCTGGGGGGAAATGAGGGCGTGGGGGAGTGCTGTGGTGCCTTGGGGCCTTATAAACCGAGGGAGAGGTGGGCAAGGTCCATTAGGACAAGGGGCAAGGTGGGAGCTGCTGGTTGGGCAAGGGAGGCGGGGCTGGGGGTGGTGTGGGGCCTGCAGCTTGACCAGAGAGGAGAGAGAAGAGTGGGATGGCTGCTGCACAAGTTTTAATGGTTGGATTTGACATGCCCTTTGTCTCCCTTATAAACAAACATAAGGGGCAAGATGTGTGGGATATTGCAGTGCTACTGTGCATACGACCAGGAGGGTGTGATGATGCTAGAGAGAAGTGCTAGGGAAGATTGGGGCTATTTTGGCCTTGGTTTGATTCAAGATTTGTTTGAGTTTGCAAAAATGAACAAGTAGAGGCTTGTGAAGGAAGTTGCAAAAATTGTATTGAACAAGGTGGGAAAATGGTACTGGTAGGTGGGATTGGTCAAATAATCTCTTCATGATTTAAATGGGATTTTTCCAATGATTATAATCCCATTTAAATGCACTTATTCAAAAAGTGCAGAAATAGATTATGGAAGCTATTATGATATTTTTAGATTGTACAAGCTTGGTTTTTGATGTGATATGGTCCTAAATACAAAACACACCTTGGAGAATTATATTGGGATTTATTAAGGTGGAGAGGTATTTTTGGGGAATTATTTCTTGTTTCTTCCATTTAAGAAAAAGGGCAAAAAGAAATAATAAGGGATCTCAAAAATAATTATTTTTGAGTTGAAAAGATGGGGTAAGATATATAGGCATCAAATGTGCCTTGAGTTGGTAAGGTGATTAGGAGAAAAACAAACTTGCCTTTATAGACAAGGGTTTTGAGAGTTTGGTAAGTAAATGAAATAAAATAGTTTAATAATCCAAATAATTGTGGGAATTATTTGGGGATGATTATATTCAAGTTAGATGATGCACACTTGAGGTAGGCATCAAGGTCATACTTGGTTTTGAAGAAAAAAGATGAAAATGATGGAAACTAGATTCTGGAGGATCTAGGGTTTAGTTAATTTGATACCACCTAAACAAGGTGAGATTAGGGATCTCAGAGCTCACCTAGGTACAAGGGGTCCATGGATGGATAGAACATGTCATACAGATGAGCATGGAAGCAAGAGTTGGGATTGGTTGTATTTGAGGTGGTTTTGGAGTGATGGCAAACTTTGTTGAAAATAAGGCTGCCATAACAGATACATCAAGTAGCCTCCTAAACCATGTGGGTTCAAGAAGCACAGGGCTGCAATGGAAACAAGGGGAGTGGGGGCTAATAGTTCATGATTAGTAGATCATAACCATGCAAATAGTTGGTCAAGGGGAGGTGGCATATAGATGTGGGCTTCTTCTAAATTAGGCATGATGATATGATTTGCAGAAAGATCATTATCTTGACTACAAAACCATCATGGATGAGTAAGAATTAGAATGGATTAGCCAAGGGAAAGAGTGGGCATTGGTAGTACTACTGATGTACTACAAGATGGTTAAAATACATTTTCCAGGATGCACATAGATTGGAAAAGGTAGAGCTCCAAAGATGGTATCCAGATAACAAATCCAGACTTAGCCATTTTGGCAGATTTAGGGGTTCTAGACTAGAGTGCAAGTGTAGAAGCCTTTGAGAGGATGCTAGGCTCCAAACTCATGATCAAGGAGATGATGTTGAGGTAATAACCAAGTAGATAGGATTCATGCTTAGATTGGGTCTCCATTGAGTTGGAAACCATCCAGAGGGATTAGTCTTGGATTTAGATAAGCATGAGAGGAGATGATCACTTGAGTGACTTAGGATAGATCCAGACTTGGATGCTTTCTTGAGATTGATGATCACAAGCAAGGATTGGGTCCTAATGGATGATCTACTATATTAGATCATTCTAGTTCCTAAGCAAACAAGGCAATCAGCAGATCAAGGCAATCATTAGACAACAGATCAAGGCAATTCATCAACCAGCAGATCAAGGCAATTCATCTTATTACTTATCCAACTATTACTAGGGGTACCATCAAGCCTAGCTTGAGGTAAGGATGGGTATGTTGAAAGGGGTTTAGCTTTGAAGTAATATAAGTACCATCTTGGTATCTCTTCCAAGATTGAGATGAAAAGGTTTGTAATAAAGGTTTTTGGAAAACCTAGAGATAAGGGTAGTTGAAGGTTCTCTCTTGAAACATAATGAAAGTATATATATGTCTCCATAGTTTTGGCAATAGAAACTAGTAGAGTATTTGGTGGTGTCAAAGTCATCTTGGCTCAGGTTTTGGAATGCCAGAACATTTGAGAATATGAAAAATGAGCCAAGATATCTTTTTTGTAAACTAGGTTTGAGATGAGGAGTATACAACTACTACACAAACAGTTGCTTGAGCACAAGAAAACAGGTAAGCACACAATGTAAAAAAAAAATTTGTTCCCCTTGATTTTTGCCTTTTGGACATATAATCAGGGTTGTTGTAATTGGGATGTTACATGCATTCTAATCGATGAACTCGGGTTTCTAAAAGGTTTACTGTTACTTATTCTGCAGGAGGAAATTATTGCTACTCATGGATCGCAGGGTTCCTCATCCCAGGGGTCGACGACGGCCACCCGGTGGGATAACCCTTTTAAGAGGGCGATGAACCGGGCCAAGAAAATCACGCCGGTTGCAAAGAAGCCGTCGTCGGCTGGCCGGCCTCAGGGGTAAGAATTGGGTGGATCATTTTGTTCCACCATCGAGCGCGCGTGTGGGGCCACCGGGAAGGAGCGAAGAGGAAAACCGTGAGGTTCAAGAACTTAAGGAACAAGTGGCGCGGATCCCGCAAATCGTCCAAGACAACCTGGCAATCACCCTCACGTCCATCATGGTGGAGTCAATAGCGAACTACCATGGTGGAGTCAATAGCGAACTGGAGTGCGGGTGGTCGACAAGGGCCGTGCCTGATTCCAAGCATGGTCAGCAGCCACTCGAACAACGTGGCACCGACGAATCAGGCAAATTATGTGTTCGTGACTCCGACCGCTAGCACCACGGCGCCGGAAGTGTTGGTGACTCCCCCTGCCATCACCGCGGCACCGGAAATGTTGGTGACTCCCCCTGCCATCATCGCAGCGGCACCGGAGCTCCAAGCACCCGGTGGGGAAAATACACCGGCGGCCGGCACCGCGCCATCAAGCAGCCCCTCCATCTCTTGCACGCCCGTCGTCGTATGCGGTGGCTCGACATTAGCCGATCTCGACACCATCACGATAAACAAATTGCTTTATCGCCTTTCACTCCATCTATTACTCTTATGGCATCTCTCTAACTCCGTACATGTTTTCTGCAGACTGATGTTCCTTGCACTCTCTTATGCTACATGAACAACGAGCTGAGGGATGTTTCCAACGATACCATAGTTCAACCCTTGCAGCGCACGTTCCACTCAAGGCCAATGCCAGATAGCATGCACAGGGTTAACATTACTCGGATGCTAAGTGAAGGAAATATGCCCTAGAGGCAATCACAGAGATGATTATATTTCATATGTATCCATGAGTTATTGTAATGTTCCATGAATATCCATATCAGGCAACTTGTATTGATTGGCAATTATGTGAATTGTTTGTGAAACTCTTTACTTGTATGGTTATTTAATAGTTGTCCCTAGCCAGAGTTCATGTGAGGACACACGTGGATATTAGACTAGCACATCGATTGGTTGATGACTATGTTTCGCAAGTCATAGACATGGAGATGTCAAACCAATGATGTGGACACATGTTATGAACATGGGGTTGGACTGACCCAACCTGAGACTGGCAATTAGTTGCATCTCTGTCTCTACACATCGTGTACGTTTTGTCCTTAGACCTGAGATTGTCGCATGTACTTGAGATGTGGATCGACCTACTTTGTGGCTATCAAACGTTGCACCATAACAGGGTAGTTATAAAGGTAGCTTTCGGGTTTGTCCTGAAGTATGCTGCAAGGGATGGTCAATCAAGATGGGATTTGCCCCTCTCTACTTGAGAGAGATATCTCTGGGGCCCTCGAGTGATCGGGTCCATAAATGCATGGCCGTGCTACATATGGTTAAGAGTTAACCTAGTAAAGGGATTCCAAATCACAGTATCGAGAAAGGGAGGTCAGCTTGGAGCTAGACCAAATATCGTGAGGCAAAGGGAAATACATGTACTAAACCTTGTGATGGTTCGTCTGATATGATCTTTGTATGCGTTTAGGAGTTGGCACGTCTTGCTAGAGGCTGCTACCAACTATTGACAGAATAAGTGTATTCATGTCATGTCTATACGCATATGAACCTATAGGGTCACACACTTAAGGGGCTGGAAGCCTAATGAGGATTGGATCCGAATTAGACCAGGCTTAGGCTACTAATGGGATGCTAATGTAGAAGCCCACTAGGGATGCCTATATAAGAGAGGGTGGGGAGAGCTGACCAGGGTTAGACCTTAGACCATTCCACCCAGTCGCCACTCCTCATGCCTGTGTCGCACGCTCGGACCTTGCAGTCCGACGTCTGACACTTCCACCCCGCACGTGTGGATACCTCGGAGGTGCTGCATCTGTGGCACTTGGACGAGCCGTGCAAGGGGATTTGCTCGTGGGACGAGAACAAGGAGGAGACGTAGAACGTCTGCACTGCCTCAACGTGCTTCATCAATTCCGCAACTGCGCGTCTAGTGGTAATCCCGTGATCTATGACAACAATATTCCTGGTTTATGCGGTAGAAAATTTTGATTTGCGCTAGTGTAGCCTACCCGTATCCCTACAGTGGTTTCAAGCTAGCTTTGGACAAAATAGTTTTGTCCTACTAGTTGAAAACACTAAGTTTTTCTTTACAAAAACTCTAAGGCACCACCAATAGAGATTGGTGAACCACTACACTTGTTCACCCACAAGTTTTAACTTAGAGAAATTGGGATGAGGGGATACTTGATCATTTCAATGTCTTCGATGCTCAAATTGTCCGTTATCGGGGAACCGGCTAAGTACTTAGGTTTTACCCTCTCGAGAGGTGGTGCACTTTCCCCACAATACTCGACATGCATCGAGACGAGACTTTTTAGAAGCATTCCCTTAGACCACCATGGACGCGTTCCATCCTATCAACCCTTCCACCAACTGTCCATCTGGCTGAGTTCTTACAACCTAGTTGGTCAAGGCAGAGCCCATATGCCACGCGGTTGCACTAGAAGCTTCTCAACACTAAACATCTCAAATCCCTTTGTTCCTGGGTGGCCATCCACAAGTGTGATACACAAGGTAAACCATAGAAATGGGCCTTGTGTAACCAGTCAACATAAACCAATCTTCCCATTCCACCCAGGTGTTTCATTAACAACTTGTTTTCTTAGTCAAAAACACATAGGCATAAACTTGCTATAATATCATAACGTGAATTTTCACCCTTGAATTCTAATAGCTAGACTAAGCATACTGTCATAACATGTCTCTTAATTTAGGAAAATTTCTACCAAGATATCATTTATAGGATCCACCATACCATAGCACATACTTTGAAAATCTACCATGGATTATCACTTGCATTGGTAGCTAGGAGAATATACACAATCCTCACAATCACACTCTCCAAATTCCAGAAAATCTACACACAAATTCATACAACAAATATTCACAAATCAATATAGAAACAAAAATAAGATGAATGCATGAAAAATGCGATATGATGTTTTTCCATACTTTTTAAATCAAACTCTATAGTACTGAAGACAAAAATATAATCTAAAGTCTAAATAAAACAAAAACCACCTAAAAATAATATTCTAGATAATTTATATAGTCAAAATAAGCCTACAAATGCTTCTACATAAAATCGTAATTTTCCAGAAGCAAATAGCCAAATAAAGGCCATAGATGCAAAGGGATCAATTTTCTGAATCCATAGATATAAGATTTGTAATTTTTGGATAAACAGAACAAAAGTTATTGAATTTACAAGTTTAAATAACTAGTAGAGAAAATACTGGATTTTAAATCAAAATCACTGCCACGGGGCGTGTTCTGGTTGGCGCGTACAGGTTCATGCTGGATCACGCTTCCATAGAGTTAGATCTAAAGGAAATCCAGTGGCTCAGATCTACTCATACCTCCTCGCGTTGAAATCTAATCTCAACCGACGGATCTAGATCCAGCGGATCCTACTGCACAGACCATACGCGGGCGGCACAAATTGCCACCACGACGGCGGCGCATCAGATGATGATGGGCCGGCAAGTCTAGGGGGTAGGGAAGGGGATGCTGGTGCTTACCACGGTCGTAGAGGCATGGGAAACTCAACATGGACGCGACTGGGGCGGGGGTTCACGGACATGGGCTCAAACGCTTGTCGGAGTTCGGCTGCGCTTCGGTTTTTCACAGACGACGACGAGGGCAACGACCTGGGGAGTGATTGGACAAACAGAAGGTGTTACAAGATGCGCAAGAAGTAGGCGAACATGCTCATTTGAATTAGAAGCAGAGGAGAACACGACGCTCACCGGGATGGCTCGCCGAAGTTCGGCTGTGCGTCATATGCTCATGGTCGAAGACGAAGACGACCCTCTGGTGCAAGATAAAATGTATGGCGGGTGTTAGGAGAATCGCAAGGCGATGGCGAACAAGGTCGTGTGAACCAGAGATAGAGGCGTGTACAATACTCACTGGAATTTGTTGCCGAAGCTCGTCGGAGCAGCGGCGGTGCGAGAGATATTTAGGGTAGCCTGGCGGCGCTCTGTGCCGGCTGAGTGAGGGGAAATGGTCGCGAGGAGGTGGGAATTAAGTAGCCAGAGCAGGGAGGGGAATTACTCAGCAAATCAACGGCATTTACACATGCATTCATCGGCAGTGACGGGGGAGGAAACGGCCAGCGGCGCGGTCGTCGTGCGGGATTTGGGGAAGAAGGGTGAGGTGGCAGTGGGGCCTGGCTGTTAGTGGGAGGGGTGTGTGCGCGCGGGTGAGAAATTGCGAGGAGAGAGGGGGAGGTTCCCGGGTGGGCGAGGAAATTGCACAAACCACCAACTATTACTGTCGTCATTACGCAAAACACTAAATTTACATGTCTTTTGCACAGACCACCAACTATTGGTGTAATATGTTGCACGTAGGTCCAAATCACATATTAGGTTGATTAATTGCAAATATAATGACCAGAGTCCATGCGGTAGTGATGATGTGGCGGTCAACGTGTCTTTCTCCAATGTGTCGTTTCAAAAAATAGAAAAATGAAAAACTGTTAGTAATTAAAACAGTATAAACTATCCTATAAACTAACTAATCTAGAAATGTTTGAAAGAATTTTCTTTTAGTTGTTGTAATTTTTTCATATTCTTTTGTATAAAGTTTGAAAAAAATACTAGATAATGGCACATGGATGCCACATCCTCACGCCATGGGGCCCGGTCATTAGGTTTATAGTTAATTCACTTAATATGATTTTTGGACCTGTGTGCAACATGTTACACCAATAGTTGGTGGTTTGTGCAGAAAGCATGTAAAGTTGGTGTTTTGTGCAATAACGACAGCAATAGTTGGTGGTTTGTGCAATTTCCTCCGGGTGGGCTGTGGGTTGTATTGGGCCTAGGCCAGAATAGCTGGTTGGTTTCTATTTTTTTTCCTTTGGTCTTTTTCCTTTTCTATTTTGATTTTCTAAATAGGATTTGAATGGCTATTTCAAATCCAAATCAAATCAAATCTTCACCAGACTTTTGTGATGTGATCCTAGTGTCTAAAAGTGTGTCAAACACATCTAATCACTCAAAAATCATTTTGAGGTCATAAAATAAAATAAAACCATGCCCCATATAAATAATATAAGAAGGGGTTTAAATATGGTTCTACTAGGGTTTTTGTTTTTAATTTTTTTTTGCAAGATGAATATGCCATGATGCTATGAATGCAACAACATGGTTTTGAAATTTAATTTCATCGGAGACGATGAAGATGCTTGCATTTACAAGAAATTAAGTGGGAGCGCTGAGACACATGTCTAATACATTATGTGGAGGACATATTGTTGATTGAAAATGATGTATCTTTTATTGAAAAAGGTTAAGAATTTCATTTTGATGAAATACTTAGGAAAAACCCGAATATTAGGCATCAATGTCTATATGGATAGATTGAGAAACTAATATGTTTGTGCTAGATGTACATATAAGAGATATAGAATGAGTTCAATATGGAAACGACAAGAAAGGTTCTTGTCGCATGGAAAAGAATTGAATCAAGATTCAAGTGTATTGACACTTAGTAAGTGAAACAAGATTCAAGAGCTTTGACACTTGGTGAGTGAAATCACAAGAATATTTCGATCAATCATACCATGATATGTACACATCCAGACAAGTCCTATGTTCTAAGTGTTATGAGCATATACCAGAATGAATCATCAGATGATCATTGGACGATAGTAAGGATATTCTTATAATCTTTTGGAAGAATTAATAATATATTCTATTTGTATAAGATACAAATAGTTCATTGTAAAATGACACTAGTTCTGTCACAAGATACAAATTAAGTTTATCTCAATTTAAACTATGGGTGGCAAAATGTAATGGAAATGATATTCCATGATGGATTTGGATCAATTACAAAGTTAAGACAATGTGACAGATACTATAACAAAAGGCTAAGTATATGTTGCTATAGTAGCAGCAAAGGAGGGAATTTGTGTCAAGTAGTTTATTATCTGTCAACACCTGCATTTTTAATCCCAGATGCCTGTTATGCTGTACATCGCAATCCCAGGATTACCATTTTTGCGAGACATAACAGATTAATTGGTACCATAGTTCATCATCCATTACAAACCATAATAGTATTACAAATAGTTGATCTCATGATCAAGTCTGATTACAATCAACGCAGCAGAATAATAATAAAGGTAGCATGGTCGAGGCTCCATCTTCAGGGTCACAGGCAATGCTGATGATGGGAGATGGTCCTAGTTATCATAAGTGTCCCATTGTCCTTCTTCCCCATAGTCTCCATCATAGTCTGGCCATGGGAATAGCCAGGGACAAAGACATGAGTACTTCGAAGTACTCGCAAACTATCACTAAAATAGTAAGGCCATTCTATGGGATTCTTAAGCTCTAGGTTTGCTTTCCATCAGCCAATTTTATTTCAACCAGTGTCTAGTAGTAAAAGTCTAACTTTAGTTTTCTAGGTTTCTTAGACGGGAACCTAAATTCTTTTCCACAACTTGTGGGGTCAAGTCAAGGTCATCTTTCAAGTCATGGGTCATTTGGAAAATATCTGAGAACGGAATAGTATGGCCATCCAACTGTCTATAATCGTGGACGCGGCTATTCAAATAGTTTGACACTCTGTAGAGGTGGTACACTTTCACCACGACATTCGATACATCCGTCAGGAACTATCCTGAATCATCATACTTAGTATGCGGATAATCAATCTTAACCTTTCAATTACACAACCTAGTATAGGAACCTACCCTATGAGTTTGGCCTCCCAACCATGACCATCTGTCATCTTGGGCACTGCATAGGTGGACATTCACATTCACAAGGTAGCCTCAGCTCACCTCGTTCTGCGAGGGAACCCATACTAAGACATATAAACTTCCAGTCAAGACCAACCCAAATTCGGTTATTGTGGTTGTACGGTAAATGTTGGAATGCTATCGCATCCGAACCCAACTATCAGTTTTTATCAAACTCAGGTCACATCCTTTCATTCACCATCATCTTCAAAGTCATTGTGTCCATAACAGATGTCAAAGCATTTCAGTAGAATGACTCATCATTCCAAGGTTTTCATAATCATTTGTTCCCAACTAGCGATCAAGTTTAATTTAGCACTAGCATCTATCAGATGGGGGTGTCACTAGTTGTAGGGTACTA
The DNA here is from genome assembly GCA_023614405.1 of Avena insularis. Taxonomy (NCBI): domain Eukaryota; kingdom Viridiplantae; phylum Streptophyta; class Magnoliopsida; order Poales; family Poaceae; genus Avena; species Avena insularis. The sequence continues at coordinate 289,729,739 of CM042691.1, read as the reverse complement.
AGATGGTGTATCTATTCCCAACAAGTTCCAAGCTCTTGGGACACCTTCCTCAATAACCACTAATCATCAAATTAATTTACTACGGAACAACTTTTCGAAAGATAAAGCTTGCAAGTAAAACTGGGATATGGTATAGTAAAAAGGGTATCATAGCGGCTTGCATAATAAGGATTGCATAATGTAGCTTGCTCAGTATAGCTTGCCTTGGTTGGTAAGGTGGTCGAAGTTCTCTTCCTCTTCTTCATAAAATTCCTCCTCGTCGTAGCTCGGATTGATACTAGAGTCTATAAATAAATACGAGGTACACAATCACCAAACAATACTTAACTACTTCTATTTATCACTCAAGGGTTACTCTAGATGATCTAGCATCATATCTATCATTACAAAAAAAGGGTGATAAGATTTTATTTATCTTATTTTTAGGAAAGTAATTTCTACTCATTGAAAAGTTGCTTAGGATTTAATATTCTCCAAACTAAAAATATGGGATCATATTGACACATGTCATCACCACATACTCTAAAACTTGGGAATGTGGCTAAAAATGACTAGAAGTCATTCTTTTAGTTTTGGTCCATGACTATTGTATGTAAGTATGTAGATTTTTACATATTCAGAAAGGTCTTATTAAATGTGATTTTTGAGATTTGGAATAAACTAAAAATCACTTATGGTTGATTTTAAAAAAATGTTTGAAGTTGCAAAAGCTACTAAGGGTGATGCATAGTTTCAAACTGTTTGAATCCAACGGGAGTGATTAGAGATTTTCATCTACTTTCAAACAAAATTGGATTCATTAAATTGGGTGTAGTGAATCTATCTGAATTGATTTTTAAAGTTCACTAATGAGAAGGTTTTTGAATAAAGACAAAAATATTATATCTGAAATACTGGGCTCGCGCGCGAAATGTTAGTGGGCTGGCCCAACCACACAGCACATGCGCAGCAGGCTCACTCAGGCTGGTCCCACGCGTCAGCGGGTCATCTAACATGAAGCGGTATCAATCAATATTAGCACTACGATTACAACATGATCTACGGTCTAGGTTCATCGTCTACGCGGCGCTCCGGTGAGATTCTGACCTAGCGGCACGGCAGGGTGGCTGTGCGCTTACCAGGGCTCCAGCTAGGGCCGGCGGTGCGGGCGAACGAGCTTGTCAATGATTGCAAGTCAAATGGCGGTCACAGAAGCTCCTGGGGTGGCTCCAATCGACGACGCCTTTCCCTCACTGCATCGGCGAACTACGATCAAATTCCGGCGACAGGGTGCACGCCTTGCTCCGGGAATAGGTCAGGGGTGTTTCTAAGTGAGAGACTAGAATGGTGTGAAGATCGAGGCTGGGGATGGTCTCTATTTATACCCTCGAGGGTGAGGTAGTGCCGCATGGTCAGGGCTCGTCGGCGACGTTGCTACAGGTCGAGCTAGGCATGGAGAAGGGCATGGGTCAATGCGGTTGGGTGTGGCGATCGTCATGCGAGTGGTGGCTCGACAAGGGGCGGTCTGTGGCACCCCGGATTACGGTCCGAGAATACCCATTATGCATACAATTCACGTTCCCATGATCAGTGAGCCGTGAGCATAACCGACTAGTATCATTACAACATACATAAAGTAACGAGTACAAACACTTACAAATGGGCCATTATGGGAAATACAACACAAATAGTGGAAGTCTTCAGCGCAGAGCCCGTGCCTTAACCTACAGGCAACTGACTGGGAAGATGGCCTAGCTCGCATAGACGTCAGCACCTTCCTTCCTTCTTAACATATGAAATCTGGCCAAGTAAATAGCCAGGGACAATGCCGATGAGTAATTTGAATGTACTCGCAAACCACCGAGACAAGTAATAAGATAATGCATGTTTGGCTGTGGCGAGATGGCTCTACACTATGGTTGTTTTCTGAACAAGTCTAATAATGGCATCTCTATATCTTTGTTGAAAAAGGGTTTTTGGAAAATATGCCTCTTTTCGAAAATCCGGACATCTCCACATCCTTGTTAAAAGCTTTGAAAACATTTTTATAGTCAAACCCTTTTTAAAACATCTTCGACCATCACTGCTCAAATCCAAACAAATTTTTATCTGTCCTCGTGACCAAGTCACATCCTTTAATTCATCTCAACATATCCGAAGGGTCCTCCTAGCACTTGCCATTCCAACCGTCCTTGACCGTGGACATGGCTGTTCGAATAGATTAGACTCTACAGAGTTTGCGCACTTTACCCACAAGAATCAATACATCCACCGGGATTACAACCACGGCCCGCTACACACAGTAGACAGGGGTTCGGAGAATCAAACCTAGCTTTTCATTTGTCCATCCCTAGCAAAGGCAGCTTTTCCTTTTGGGTTTGTTATCCCCCGCACGAGTATGCGGCACTATGTCCTTAGTCCTCCCTGCAGCACTTCCGTATACCCAAACCCTCGTCTTGGCAATATACAATTGTTGACTCCACTTCCTTCCCTACTCCTAAAACATACCGTCCGCGGGAGACCCAATTGTTGCACCGACTCTTCCGCCGAAGTGGGCGATGGAGGCCCCAGATCCGCAGATCTGGGGTAGAGTCCACTCGGGCTTCCAGGGATTGCTCCCGTTAAGCAAGTACAAGCAGCCCCGACTAAGGAAAACAACTACAAGCTAGGCCCCAGTGCCTAGGGTAATGTGGTTGCACAGATAAATTGTTCCAGACATTGGCGTAGAACGTCCCTTCTCTTTCTCTTACTTAACTTTCTCTTCATCCTCCTCATATCTTATTTTAGTAAAACTTCCACTCGGGAACGATGCCTTTTTTCCCCAAGGGTTTTATTTTGAAAACTTTGTAGTAGGGTAAAACCCAAAAATAGTTTTTATCATTGGAAATCCGTGAGTTCCAAGACGAAAGATGCTAATCATCTTAGCCTTGATCTAAAGGGGTATAAATGGGTGCCAAAAGGGTAGGTGTCCTAATGGACACTTATCCATAACTTGGAGGAGCCAAGTGTCGCACGTCTTTTATTTGAAACAAACCATGCATTTAATCATGAGATTTATAAACAATATATAAAACAATTGATAAAAAGGAGTAGGTTAATATAGGAGTTCAGGAATGGTGGCTTTCTTGTGACCAGAGAGATGTCCCTTGACGGTGTTAGATAACCATAATGCCAATAATGATAATAATAAGAATAACCCGATCCTTCCTTCTTCTCGGCATCACACAATCGCAACTATCACCATTATCGAGCATACATGCAAACAACAACCCACAATCAATACAAGGCATACAAACATCAAACCATACAGAAAGCAAAGGATAATTACATGATGTACATCAGTAGGATGTTGGAGGTTTGATTTAATTGGATTGGGAGAAGATTTGGAGACATTAGGTGAAGGATCCCTTTTTATTTATAGTCTAGGAACTACCTAAGAGAGGGGTTTTTGACCAAGGGCTTGATCTGTATGATACCATTGTATAGAAATGATACCATCAGATGGGTATTGATAAAATGAATCCAACAAAAGTGGTTTCACTATTTTATCAATTCCCAAAGATGTATAATGGATTTTATAGTGATTAAAACTCTAGTTTTAGGAAATAATTCACCAGAACTGTTCTGGAGTTCCAAAAATTATTTACTTTGGTGATTAAGTAGGAATTGGTGGACTGAATCAAGAGGAGTTAGAGTCACCTCAAAACAATTAGCACATTGCCCTTGAGAAAATCCCAAAGACAGTACTGGACAAGATTTGTCTTCTTACCATATTTAATTTACAGAAGATTTTGCTGTGATTCCAAGGACACATGTTAGGTACTGGGAGTACCTTTCTGTAGAAATTGGAATCAATCAATTTGGCATTGCAGAGCTACTGTAGTGATTTTATTAGTGAATAAACCATGCACAGAAGAGTTTAATTCACTAAACTTCAGTGGATGCTCATAAAATTATGGGCTACTGGATTATGGAAGATGTTGATATATGTGTGTACAAGGAGTTGTAATTAGGTTAAAACCTCAGTTGGTTTGACCTAGAGAATTTCCTAAATGTAGAAAGTCTTTGTTTTTTATATTTTTTCCAACTGAAATCTAGGAAGGAAATGGGTATCGGTCCAGTGGGACATGCTAGCTATGGATAATACCTTTCTTTACCAATTGGATTCACTCCATTTGGAGATTCCAAAATTTCTGGAGAATTTATTTAATGATCTGGACAGGTCCTAGTAGATGATTTATCTAAACATTAATCTGGTACAAAACTTGGTCTGCATGTTAGGTAGGACATCCATATACTTGGGAATTTTTGGATCTGAGCACTTTGAGTTATTTTTCAATTTTATTTCGAAATAAACCGAACAGGCATCCTGCCAATCTATTAAAAAAAGAAAAAGAAAAGGGGAGAGGCTATTCCCGGGCCAGATCTAGGGAGCGGTTGGTCCTCGCAGGGGGGATTCAGCCTAGCGGCGACGAGCGCGCGCTGTGGCACGTAACCAGCTGTGGCCCAGCAGCTAGCCTGCCAGGCGAAGGGGTACGGCAGCTCCTGGCCGCTGGATTAGATCTAGATCGACGGCCAGGGTTCACCGTCTACCTCCCGACTGGGTTCGCATGATGAAACCCTAGGGGGCTGCAGGTGCAGGTTGGGGCGGCTTACCGGGGCTCCGAGGAGCGTCGGGGAGGGTTAAGGTCGAAGCGGTGCATGCCGGCGAGTCCGGGGAGGGGCGGAAGGGGACGGTTAGGTAAGAGGGGTGGTGCTGGGTGGTGGGGTGGGGCCTACAGCTCGACCAGGGAGTGGAGGAAATGGTTGTGGCTTTCAATGCCCAAGATTTTTAGGAGTTATGCCTCCCTCTATCTCTCAAACAAACATAAGGGACAAGGATGGAGGGGATGGGTACTGTAATGCTACAGTGCACATGACCAGGAGGGAGTGATGATGCTGTGGAGGAGTGCTTGGGAAGATTGGAGCTGGTTTGGTTTTGGTTTGAATCAAGTTTGCATTGTTTTAGCAAAATTGATTAAATGGAGGCCTGTGAAGGAAGTTGATAAACTTGGATTGGGCAAAGTGTGGAAATGATACTAGTAGGTGGAGTAGGTCAAATGATCTCTTCATGATTTAAATGGGATTTTTCTAGAGATTATAACCCCATTTAAATGCACTTCTTCAAAAAGTGCTAATTATATTAGGGAAGCTAATATGATATTTTTACATTGGGAAAGCTTGGTTTTTGATGTTAGATGGTCCTAGATACCATAAAACACATTAGAGAATTTTATTGAAATTTATTGAGGTGGGAAAGTATTTTTAGGGAATTATTTCTTATTTCTGCCATTTAAGAAAAAGGGCAAAAATAAATAATAAAGAATCTCAAAAATATTTATTTTTGAGTTGGTAAGGGGATATGATAAATAGGAATCAAATGTGCCTTGAGTTGGCAAGGTGATTTGGAGAAAATCAAACTTGCCTTTAAAGACAAGGTTGTTGAGAAATTGTTAAGTAAAGGCAATAAAATAGTTTAATAATCCAAATAATTCTGGAAATTATTTGGGGGATACTTATATCCAAGGTATAGAATGTAAGCTTGATGTAGGCATCAATATCAACCTTGAGTTTGAAGTAATGTGGTGAAAAGGTTGGAAACTAGATTTGGGAGGATCTAGGGTTTGGTTATTTTCATACCACCTAAACAGGGTTGGATTAGGGAGCTCAGAGCTCACCTTGGTACATGGGATAGATGGATGGATATACCATGTCATATATATGATAAATGAAGCAAGAGTTGGGCTTGGTTGTATTTGAGGTGGTTTTGGAGTGATGGCAAACTTTGTTGAAAATAAGGCTGCCATAATAGATACATCAGGTAGCCTCCTAAACCATGTGGGTTTAAGAATCACAAGGATACAATGGAAACAAGTGAAGTGGGGGCTGATAGGCCATGGTTAGTAGATCACAGCCATGCAAGGAGTTGGTCAAGGGGAGGTGGCATATAGATGTGAGATTCTGCCAGAGTAGGCAAGATGGTAAGATTCGCAAAAAAGATTATTATCTTGACTACAAAACCATCATGGATGAGTGGGAATTAAAATGGCTTAGCCAAGGTAAAGAGTAGGCTTTGGTAGTACTAGATATGTACTACAAGATGGTTCAAGTAAATTCTCAAGAATGTACATAGGTTGGAAGAGGTATAGCTCCATAGATGGTATCTAGATAAGAAATCCAGACTTAGCCATTTTGGCAGATTTAGGGTTTTAAACTAGAGTGCAAGTGTAGAGTCTTCTGAGAGGGTGCTAGGTTCCAAACTCATGATTAAGGAGATGATGTTGAGGTAGTAACTAAGTGGATATGAGTCATGCTTAGATTGGGTATTCACTGTGTTGGAAGCTAGCATAAGGGAGTATCCCTGGATTGACCTCATTTGGAGATGAGAGGGTCACTTGAGTGGCTTAGGATAGATCCAGACTTGGATGCTTGATAGGGGCTTGATGATCACAAGAAACGATTGTGTCCTAAGGTATGAGCTACTAGATTAGCTCACTCTAGTTCGTAAGCAAACAAGGCAAACAGTAGATCAAGGCAATTCATCAACCAATAGATCAAGGCCATTCATCTAGTCCAGCTTATCCACTACTACTAAGGTTACCATCAAGCCTAGATTGGGGTAAGGATGGGTATTTTGAGTTGGTTATGTTTTGAAGAAAGATGGGGACCATCTTGGTATTTCTACCAATATAGAAATGAAAAGGTTTTTATAAAGGTTTTGGGAAAACCTAGAGATAAGAGTAGTTGATGGTTCTGTCTTGAAAACATAAGGAGATTATAGATAGGTCTCCATAGTTTTGTTAAAATAAACTAGTGAAGTATTTTGTTGTGTCAAGGTCACCTTGGCTCAGGTTATGAAATGCCAGAACATTTGAGAATATGAAAGATGAGCCATGACATCTCTTTTTATAAAATAGCTTTGTGTAAACTAGTGTCGAGATGAGGAGTACACCATAGTACACAAACAGTTGCATGATTACAAGCAAACAGTTAAGCAAACAAGGCAGCACTTATCAAGGAATTTTTTTTGTTCCCCCTGATTTTTGACTTTTGGACATTAAATCAGAGTTGCTGAAATTGGGATGTTACATGGTCTCAGTTGGTCGGGTGACGTTGGCGCTCTGTACGAGTACGGTGGTGTTCATCAGCGAGTACGGTGGTCAAGGGGTCACGCGGTGGCCAATGGGCATGTCTAGGAGGTGGCTGGTGACGTCGCGGTTGCGAGTACGGGCGGAGAGGTCGAGTCGCGGCGTGTCTGCGCGAGGCGGCTTCAGCGTTCCGCCATGCTCTCGGCATGTCCATGTCTTAAATGGGCACAGCCATTCTAGGGTCTCCGTGTCTTGCCGTTGGTCGAGGGGTGGTCATAGAGGGGCGGTGAGGTCACGTCTACTAGCTATACATCGCAAGCGAGTGAGGCGCGGCATGTGGTGTGATGTCCATGTCCGAGTGACATGGTGAGCTCGGGTACCATTGGCATTGATCAAGGCAGTGAAGATGAATGGCTCAATTGCACGGCTGGGTACTAGGGATGATCGTGGGTGAGATAGACTAAAGATTTTGAGTACAAAGGATGAGCAATTGATTGGTCACAAACAGTAGATAGTTGGTAGTTGTACTATGATCACCAAGTGGTAGTCTCTGGGTGCAATGGTTTGCCAAGGGGTGTTGGTTTGAGTAGTTTTCCAAAATTGGCTATCTTATCATATGAGATAGATTCAAATTTGAATTGCCTCTCAAAAGAGCTTGAAAATGTTTCTCCAAGGTTGGTGAGTTCCATTTGGTTCAGTGTTACTAGGTCTAACAAGGGGTGAAAAGAAATGGGAAATTTTCTGTTTGAGATTAGTTGCTAGAGATGCTCAAAGTGAGCTAGTGGTTAACTTTGGCAGAAATAACCATTAGGTCTTATGCCTCATATTTTTCATTTCTTTTGTTTGGATTTGATTTGATAGTGACCTAAATGATATGGTTTTGATCTTTAAACCATTTATCATCATTTACAACAATCAGTCAGGGCATTGCTAGCATTCATACACACAAGCATAAATATTTGAATTTAATTAATAAAAGATTTGGTTAACCTTAATCTTGATTATTTAGCGAATGATCTTCATTAATATTTTTGGGGTGTTACAAACCTTCTCCCTTAAATAGAATCTCGTCCTGAGATTCAGGAAAAACTAGGTACTAAAAATATTTGGAAACTCCTTCCTCATGTAATCCTCGTGCTCCCAAGTGGCTTCTACTTCAGTAAGATTGCTCCATTGGATTTTGAGAAACTTGATACTTCTAGTCCGGGTGGTCTGGAAAGCTTCTTCCCAAATACAGATATGTTCTTCACGATAGGTCAGGTCTGGGTTGATCTCCACATCTCTGTGATCGATATTCTTGAAAACTTCTATTGTTTTGGGGACTTCTAAACACTTCCAAAGTAACGAGATATGAAACACATCATGTACCACTGACATCTCTTCTAGTAGTTCTATCTGATACAATACCTCTCCTCGGTGACTTAGAATCTTGAAGGGTCCAATGTATCTGGGGACAAGCTTTCCTTTGAGTTGTAAACGCTGCATTCCTTTCAAGGGTGATACTTTCAGATACACAAAATCTCCTACATTAAAGGCTAGATCTCGATGTCTCTTGTCAGCATAACTCTTCTGTCTGTATTGGGCGGTCTTAAGGTGCTCACGGATGTTGTGAACTTTCTCTTCGGCTTCTTGTAGGATGTCGGGTCTGAAAATGTGACTCTCTCCTACTTCCGACCAATTCAGTGGGGTACGACACTTCCTTCCATACATAAATTCAAATGGGGCCATTTGCAAACTGTCATGGTAACTGTTGTTGTATGAGAATTCAGCAAAACGCAGATAGGCCTCCCATTTAGATCCATATTCCAACACACAAGCTCTCAACATATCTTTGAGTATCTGGTTTACTCGCTCTGTTTGTCCATCAGTCTGAGGCTGATATGTTGTGCTGAAATTCAGCTTGGTTCCTAATCCTTCTTGGACTTTCTTCCAAAATCTTGAGGTAAAGTGGGTTCCTCGATCCGACGCAATGTTCTTGGGGATCCCATGCAAACTGACTATTCTAGCAATGTACAACTCTGCTAGCTTCGAGCTCTGATAAGTGGGCTTGACCAGGAAGAAATGAGCTACTTTGGAAATTCTATCCACTATGACCCAAATAGAATTATTCCCGCTACTAGATATAGGAAAACCGGTGATGAAATCCATTCCAACCAAATCGCATTTCCATTTTGGGATCTGCAAAGGTTGCAAAAGTCTTGTGGGTCTCTGATGCTCCGCTTTGACTCTTTGACGGATATCACATTTTGTCAATACCCGGATTTTTAATCCCAGATGCCTGTTATGCCATACATCGCAATCCCACGATTACCATTTTTGCGAGACATAATAGATTGGATATCATAGTACATCATCCATCACAACCATATATAAGGTCTTACACAAATAAAGTGTAGCACCCACCGGGGTTGGGGTTGAAATAACCTCGGATCATTCATCTAAGATAAGTTCAACTCCCAAGCACGGAAGATCACAGTAGGATTCGGTAACATTACAGAACATAGGGATTCAATAGCATAAGTTTAAACTCTTAACAGAGTAAGATATTAGAGTTATTACAAACCAGAGGTCATAGACCCAACATTACATCACACAGCGAAAGCAAATTATGTTGTCCTAAACAACATCTTAACAAAAGGCCTAAGAGGCCATAAACAAAAGCGACATCCATCCCATGGTCCTCAGGCTGCTACCTGGGACCCTCAACTACTCGTCGATGTCAACGTAGAAGCCACCTTCAGTTGCAACTAGATCCTCTATAGAAAAACAACAATGGCGTAAGGCTGAGTACGAGAATTTACTCCGCAAGACTTAGATAACCTAGTATCTACATGCTCTGGCTGGAAAGGATTTCTCTGGATTTTCTTTTGCGAAAAGCAATCTTTGTTTGTAAACAAGAGAGAGAAGAGGCTCGTCTACTCAGAATCTTTTAGAAAGGGATAAGATAGCGACTTCTTCATCTTGTTCATCACATCTCGATAACCACCAGCTTCATCAGAACCTCCTATCTAGGATCACCCCCTCGACCCGGAGGAAGCATCCTTAAGCACACGTGGATCAGCAAGTTTTATAGTGGTTAATGTTATCTATGATCTTAAGTCCGATCGCCAAGTCGTTCATAACCGTGAACACGGATTTTCGAAAAGATTTAACCCTGCAGGGGTGTACAACTTTACCCACACGCACCAACCGACTCTTAATGCCAAATTATTAGCCCTCTTCCTTGGAAGTCCGCCAGAGGGTGGTTGACCATGACCTTTACCTTGCTTTCGCCGAGACCATGAGTCACGCAATAAGTATGGTTCCGCCGTAACGGGTCAAATCCCGAAGCCGATACTTAAAGATATGAGGCGAGGTTGGTTTACCAGGGGCGCTATCTACCCCAAGCAACCTCGACCACGCTTACCTACCTGTTATGAATGCACCAACTTCACCCGGCAAATATTTCAAAAGATTTTATAGGCATATGTCGAATGGAACGCCCGAACTATGTGACTCATGGAATCTACTAGGCAAGTTAGTCAGTCATGAGGTTGTCCAGGCCCCGTGTGGTTGCACGCTCGTCTTGGTTCCAAAGGTAAGAACTCAATTCCTAGTGGTGGCGAGCATGGAACTACAAAAACCACACCCAACGTGGCCTCCCATGCAAGCCTTAGCATATTTAGTTATCTCCTTCGAGAATGTCACCAACTCCTACCTTTCTAGATTCTCCGGCACCTCTGATTCATTGTTCGGATAGATCACATGTTGATACTATGCATGGCTAAGTTGTCGATCTCAGAAGCTCTAGCAACGCTCAGATGCCAAACCTAGGTATGCTAGGAGAAGTGGATCAGGAATATAAGGCTACAACGGAGAAACTATGTAGCAGATAGGTAACCCTAACTACTGACAAAAGACCACATTGGAATCGTGTGCATTATAGCGAGAAAGTAATATACTTTGTAAAATTAGGTTCAGAATGAGAGGCTACGCTTTCCTTGTCCGTCATTAGACAGGTACGGACCTTCGGTGTTGTTGACCTCAACTTCGGGTTCAGATCCTATCGCGAAGAACCAAATATCGGAAAGGAAGAAGCAACATTCAATACATGGCATGTGCAATTCTCAATCAATATGGATGATATTAAAAGTTAACTTGCGTTGAAATGAAACCCTAAGACATGCTTGACAGCTTGAACGGGGTTCCGAGGGTTGAAAACCCTAATTCGGGGAAACTCCGGAATCACCTGTGAGGGGTTACTATGTTCTTCAAATTAAACTTGTCATGTAAGTTGCTTAATAATTCATGATTATAGATCTATTAGATAGCTCTCATTTTTCTGAACATTTTGATATATTATTTGTATTTTTCTGATTTAAAATGAATTAGTTATGAATTTCTCAAATTTAATTCATTTTAATTTTTTTTGGAATATTTAAATTATTTTCCAACTTGGGCCCACATGTCAGACTTGTATTAATTTCAGAAATGATTTACAAAAATGTTAAAACCCTGACAGGTAGGGCCCACCTGTGAGCATTATCTATTACAGAAATGAATTACTAAAAACATTTAGATAAATAGAAAAATATTTATTGCATCATGATGACGTCACTGTGACGTCATCAATGGCTAATCCTCTCAGATCGAGAGAGGGGCGAGCGATTGGAGGCGTCTGTGGATGTGTGGTTGGTCTTGTTCGAAAGAGGGGGCCGAGGCGGACATTATAGTGGTGGCGCCGCCCGGATTTGGTCACCGGAGCATCGTCGGCGACCATGTGCTGCGGCGATTGGCGGAGGCGCACGATGAGACGGCAAACCAGAGGGAGTGGGGGCAAGGGAGAAGGTCCAGGAGGACCGTTGGCTCACCACGGTCACGTCGGTGAGGTCGTTGAAGCAAGGGGAGGCCGGAGGGAGGGGAATCGACGACTTGACTACGGCGGCCGGCGGTGAGTTCGAGCTCGATTCCGGCCAGACGGCTTCCTTCCGGCGTGCTTGGCTTGGCGAAGACGTCGAGGGCGACGCGGCACTTCTCCCAGGTCACTCCATGGTGCACGGGGTGGCCGGAGATGGCAGGACGCGACGGAGCCCGAGGCTAGGGTTTGGGCCGCAGGAGGAAGAAGGAGCGCGCGAGGGGGAAGAAGAGGTTAGGGTTCTCCACGGCGGAGGGGTGGGGTTCTTGTAGGCCTCCAGGGGCAGCGGCACGCATCTTGGCACTCGCCGACGGCGGGCGAGCAGCCACCGAAGCTGCCATGATCCATCGACGAGACGCATTGACGAACAAGACGCACGAAAGGTAAGGCCGGGTTGGCCGCTTGGGCCAAGTGGGCCGCAGGAAAGGAAGGAAGGGGAGGGAGGCTTGCTGGGCTGCGGCCTGGCTGGCTCTCTGTCTCTATTTTTTTTAACAAAACATTTTTCTTTTCCTGTTTTCTATTTCTGTTTGTATTTTGAATTCAAATACTATTTCCAACATTCCAAAATACCAGAAGGTTTACAAAATAGATAGGAAATAATTAGGTCCCTCTTAATCCATTTGGGATCCATATTTTTTTGATACTTTTCAAATATTTCAAAACCATTTGAGTTGATTTTCAAACAAAGAGGGGAAGTTTAGGGTTTTGAATTTGCATTTAATTTAACACCTGCTCACATGCAAATGTTGTATTGATTTAAACAGATGCATGCATGCTTAAGTACTATTTACATATATTACAAACATGGGTTGTTACAGCTCTACCCCCCTTACAAGAATCTCGACCCGAGATTCCTAAGTTTTAGAAAAGAAGGCAGGGTACTCAGATCTAAGACGATCTTCTCGTTCCCAGGTTGCTTCGTCCTCGGAGTGATGAGACCACTAAACTTTCAGGAACTTGATGTTTTTACGACGAGTCTTGCGCTCGGTTTCATCAAGGATACGAACAGGATACTCACGATAAGTCAGATCCTTTTGGAGCTCAAGAGTTTGGTGATCAACACCACGGACAGGATCTTTGAAACAACGCTTGAGTTGCGACACATGGAAGACGTCATGCACCTCATGGAAGTTTGCAGGCAACTCCAACTTGTATGCAAGGTTACCTTGCTTGGATAGAACACGAAAAGGACCAACGTAGCGAGGAGCTAGTTTGCCTTTGATACCGAAACGATGGACACCCTTCAAAGGAGTGACCCTGAGATAAGATTGATCACCGACTTCATATTCAACATGTTGATGGTGACGACCGTGATAGCTTTTCTGGCGAGACTGAGCAGTTTTCAAACGATCTCGAATGATACGAACTTATTCTTCTGCCTCCTGAATCATATCCGGACGAAAGAACTTTCTTTCGCCGGTTTTTGACCAGTTCAAAGGAGTACGACACGTTCTTCCATATAAGAATTGGAAAGGTGCCATACCAATACTGGAGTGATAACTGTTGTTGTAGGAGAATTCAGCAAAAGGAAGGCATTTTTCCCACTTCTTGCCAAAAGATATGACACATGCTCTTAGCATGTCTTCAAGAATTTGATTCACTCTTTCGGTTTGACCACCGGTGTTAGGATGATAAGCTATACTGAAAGACAAACGGGTTCCCATAGCAGCTTGGAAGGTTGTCCATAACCTTGAGGTGAACAAACTCCCTCGGTCAGAGACGATTTTCTTCAGAATCCCATGAAGAACAACTATTCGAGAGATGTATAGATCTGCTAACTGACTAGCATTGATACTCTCACGAACAGATAGAAAGTGAGCAACCTTGGACAGATAGTCAATGATTACCCAGATGGCATCATTTCCTTTCTGAGTCTTAGGAAGACAAGTGATGAAATCCATACCAACTTCATCCCATTTCCACTCAGGTATCTTATGTGGTTGCAGGAGACCAGCGGGTCTTTGGTGCTCAGCTTTGACGCGACGGCATACGTCACATTCAGCAAAAAAACGAGCGATATCCTTCTTCATACGAGACCACCAGAATCTTTGACGAAGATCCCGATACATCTTGGTACCTCCAGGGTGGATAGAAAGAGGTGATTCATGAGCCTCTTGGAGAATTAGATCCCTAAATTTTGTTCTCTTCGGCACTACCAGACGGTTACCAAAGTAGACAGTACCTTGTGTATCAACAGAGAAACACTTAGCAACTCCGTTAGCAATGTTCCCTTTGATCTCAGCAATTTGAGAATCATGTTTCTGAGCAAGCTTGATTTCATCCTCTATAGAAGACTTCACTTCAAGAGTAGAAAGGAATCCACGAGGAACTACTTCAAGATTCAATCGAGAAAATTCCTCATGAAGAGAAGGTTGAGATTGTTTGATTGGCAGGGTGTTGCAATAAGATTTACGGCTCAGCGCGTTAGCAACGACATTGGCTTTGCCAGGTTGATAGTTGAGACCCAAATCATAGTCCTTGATGAGTTCCAACAATCTTCTTTGCCTGAGATTTAGATCAGGTTATGTGAAAAGGTACTTCAGACTCTGATGATCCGAGTATAACTCGCAACGACTACCGAGAAGGTAATGTCGCCATTGCTTGAGAGCATGAACATGTCACATCCCAAAATTTTCCAAATTTTGAAATGTGAAAAATAAATAAAGCAATAAACAATTGTTGATTTTTAGGGTGAGAAGAAACTTTTTGATTCCAATTGGAAACATCAAAACCTATTTTGATCCAATAAAATCCTAAAAGGATTTAAAAAAAGATAAATAAACAATAAAGTTAAAATAGTTGGAATCACTATTTTTAGAGCTTTTAATAAAAAGATTTGATTTTCAAAAGCAAAGGTAGAATTATAAATAAGGATTATTTTATAGAGCCAAATTAAATCTTGGCCAAACTTTTGAAATAAAATATTCCTATTTGATAAAAAGAGTAAAGATTTATTTAAATAAAATAATGAGGATTTATTAATATCCAATTTTATTAAAGTAAAGGCTTTTTCCTTTTTAAATAAACACTAAAACTTGTTAAAGTATTTTAAAATAAGAATTCCAAGAGTTTTATATTTTCAAATAAAACCTACTGAAAAGATTATGGTATTATTTAGATTTCAAATAGAGTTTTTTAAATAAATTAAATCCTATTTGAATTAAAGACTAAGGTCTATTTATTTAATTATTAATAGGTCCTAAAAGAATAAAAGAATTATTTTATTTTGGACTTTCGATTATGTTGTTAAAAGAAATAAAATCAATACAAAGTTTGGTGGTGGTTTGATTTGAATTGGAGTTTGAATTATTTGTTTGAAAATCAAAACAGAAATTCAAATTGGAAAAAGAAAAAGCTTTCAGTATAAAAAAATGAAACAAGTGGCAGCCCAGCAAACCTAGCCCAACAGGACCAACAAGCCCACTCGCAGCCCATCTTTTTCCCCCGCAGTGAATCATTTTCTCACGCGCAAACACACCCCCTCAGACGCCGATAACAGGACCCAACAACCTTACCCACCTCACTGACAAACGGACCCCACGCCACCTCATCGTCGTTCTCACTCGCGACCAAGTCCCCCACGCCATTTCTGCCGGCGATGAATGCCATTGAATTGGCTTAACCCCGCGAGTAAATCTCCCAGGCGATCACGCGCCTTAAAACGCCACACTCTCCTCTACCTTTCCCCCCAAACACCGCCTCCTCTCTGCCACCGGGCTGCTCGAATCGCAAGCTCGAAACCCTCTGCTCCGACGAGGTTCCCTGACCAATTCCGGCGCCGTCCAGCCGCGCCTCGCCTCCCACTAGACGCAGACTTGATCCCCACCTCCTGGCGCATCTCCCAGTAACCTCCACTCACCCGCGCGCGTCCGCTAGCCTCGGCAACAACGACAACCAGCAGCGCTGCCGTTTGTCTCTTCTCTGATGAACTCCCTAGGTAGCCTCCGTCCATCCCCTTCACTCTCGTTGACATGCGTGTGATCCCCGGCGCTGTGCGCATCTAACAGCCACCTTATTTCGTCTCAGCGCCATCAGAAGGCCGCCTCGACGACATCGAGGCGTTCGACGCCAACGACGACTCCGGCGAGGAATTGCCAGCAGCTCCGAGCGCCCCTTCGTCCACTTCAACCACCTAGAGCTTCAACACGTCACGGCGAGTTTGGTAAGTGTCTCCTCCCTCTCCTACGCTTCCTAGCTTCGCCGGAACCCTCCTGCCCGAGCGCGCCGCTGCCGCCCACCGTCGCAGCACCGCCAAAACTTGCTCATAGCGCTCTGAGCCGTTAGATTGTGATCCAGTGGACGCGATAGATTGACTTAAAACGAACCGGTACGCTCAATCTGTGTCGTGCGTTGTTAGTTAGATCTAACGGTCAGTGTTGCTCGATCCACCCGAAGCGGTATGGACCAGTAGTATTATGACGCGTGGCACTGGTTTTGATTTAAAAACAGAAAATTTTCTATTAGAATTGCAAACTTGTAAAATTCATAACTTTAGTTCTACACGTCCAAATTTTGCAAATTTTATATCAATGGATTCAGAAGAACAAGTACTTTGCAACCATGCACTTTTTTTAATGATTTGCTTCTGGAAAATTGGTTGAATTTGCAGAAACTTGTGTAGGCATAATTTGAATATAAAAATTATTCTAGATATATTTTTAATATGAAATCTTTGCAAAATGGATTGTTGTGAACCTACTGACCATAGGAACCAACTTATGGATTTAAAAATGTATTATGTGAAGTTAAGGAATAAATATTTGAGTTAGAGCATTTCTAGTCAAATAAAAATATTGTTTATGTGTTAAAATGCTTTTTGAGTAAAATCTTTGGGAAATGTTTTTAATTAAACCTTCTGACCCTAAACACAAAGTTTTGTGAATTAAAAACTTATTTGGTGAACCCTTTAAAGATTATTGCTTACTAAAAGCATTTTCAACCACATAAAATATGGATTTGATTTAAAAATGGTTTATAGGTAAAATCTTTTGCAAATGGTTTTACTACTTTAGTAAATGACCACTTTGCACTTTAAAATGTTTAGAGCCTAATAGAAACCACTTTTCTAAATAAAACCATATTTTGCATGCTTGCATGCATTGCCTTGTTTCTATTATTTTATGTATGAGAAATGGTTTGAATGCTAGTTGAATTTGTGTTTGCTTGATTGAATTGTAGTGGAGTTAGAAAAGTGTGATATTTGCAAGATCAAGAAGTGAACCAACATTCTCTACTAAAAGGCAAGTGACACTATCATCCATGTCCTACTATTTTCCACTTAGTGGATTTTTGTAACATGCATGGAAAGGACTACTATATTTTATGCTATGATAAATCCTAATAGGATACCCTTATATATCCATTAGTGAAAACATTGTAGTTGTAGTATGCTTAGCCCTGCTATATATTTGGGATGGGATACATGATATGATTATATGATGTGTTGAAAAGATATATGTTTTATATAATAAAACAAGTACTCAATGAACCACCTGGGTGGAAAGAGGATACTCTAGTTTTGGACAAGGTGGCAACAAAGGGAACCATGTTTATATGGCTATCTTTTTGTATGTGCACTAGAAGAAAACCACCCAGGGACTTAGAGATTGAACATGTTTCTCGTACAGTGGCTTCCGTGTACAACCACATGCTAAATGGGCTCTGGCTTAGTCAACTACATAGTGGAGGACCCATGCATTGGCATCTTCAGGTTAACTAGAATTGTGTAAGGGAAATTTAACCCTACATTGGCGCCTGGTTGACAAGCTAGCATTGTGTATTGGGAGGACTCCTATGGAAAGACTTTGTCACATTCTCGATCTGCCAGTACTCCATTTTGGTGAGTACTTATCCAGCGGCCACTGGTGGCGTCAAGACGAGATTGTGTCATGTGGGTAAAGTGTACAACTTCTATAGAAGATCAAATTCTAAGTACTTAGCAGTGTCCCCGGTTATGGACAACACTGAGCAACTAAGGCCTGAAGCTATGAAAGATCTCGACATTCCAATTTCTCAAATTAAAACTTGATGGTGACAACAAAGGGTATGAAACACTTGGAGTTTTCCAAGGAGTTCAGAAAGATTTGACAAAAGATCAAAACTATTTTGAAAAGATAGGATAAAACTATATTGCTTTCTGCAAAGAAGCCTGAACCCTACTTATCCAAATATGCATGTAATGTTAGGATCCACTTATTTCTACATAGTAGTGAAACTTGCCAATACAATTCAAATGTATTGACCCTTGTGGCTGCAACTTATTATGTTGCAGGTTTGTTTGATGTTAGTGAAGTGTGTTGAATAGGATTACAAGTCTACAACCAACATGATTGCCTGTGGCACTTTGAAGATGAAGGACTCCATGCTTTATAGATATTCTGCTGCAATGTAATGTGATAGCCAAATGAGCTATGTAAGATGTAATGAATTATTTTATTCTTGGTTATAAAGTAGTATTATGACCTTTGTTTCTTGATATTACATCTTAACTGTGGATGCCAGCTATTAATCCAGGGACTAGCATTGTAAACCCAGGGATCTCTACCTTATTAAAGGTTGGGAACCTTACAGAACAACAGCTGCAAGCTCAAGATCATGAGTTGGTTAGTTGTTCTCATGTGGTTTTAGCTGACGGGAAGCATAAGCCACCACATGCCCATCTTGCATCAACACACATCCAAGACCTTGGTGGGAAGCATCGCAAAAGACAACAAAGTCTTTGCTGGTGTCTGGGAGAACTAACACCGGAGCGGTGGGTAATTTGGTTTTCAGCAACTGGAAGCTTTCTTCAGCCTTATCAGACCATTCAAACTTCTTCTCCTTCTTAAGAAGATCAGTCATCGGCTTTGCAATCCTGCAGAAGTTCTCAATGAACCGACGGTAATAACCAGCCATCCCGAGAAAACTTCGAACATCCTTCACGGATTTAGGAGACTCCCAGTCGAGGATAGTTTGAACCTTATCGGGGATAACAACAACCCCTTTTGCGGAAACAACATGACCAAGAAATACGATCTCTTGTAACCAGAAATCACATTTGGAAAACTTGGCATAGAGACGATGTTCTCAGAGTTTGGTTAACACTAAACGAAGATGTTTAGCATGCTCTTCTTCAGTCTTGTAATAAACCAGAATATCATCGATGTAGACCACGACGAACTTGTCAAGGTACTCCATGAAGATAGAGTTCATGAGCCGCATGAAAGTGGTTGGAGCATTGGTAAGACCAAAGGACATGACCGTATACTCGTAAAGACCATAACGAGTGGTGAAAGCAGTCTTTGGCATATATTCCTTACGGATCTTTATCTGGTGATACCCTGACCTTAAATCCATTTTGGAGAAGAAGGTGGCTCCACTTAACTGATCAAATAGATCGTTGACCCTAGGGAGAGGATACTTGTTCTTGATAGTCACAGCATTGGGTGGGCGATAATCCACAACCAGACGCGGTATATTAGTATCCCTCTTCATAACAAAGATGGTAGGACATCCCCAAGAAGATGTGCTGGGCTGAATGTATCATTTTCCTTCTAACTCCTCTAATTGCTTTTTCAACTCCACAAGCTCATGAGGAGGCATACGATAGGGTCTTTTGGAAACAGGAGCAGTTCCAGGAACTAGCTCTATGACAAACTCCACACTTCGATCTGGGGGCATGCCAGGCAACTCCTCAGGAAAGACATTTGGGAATTCACAGACCACGGAAACATCTTGGATCTCTAACAGAGGTAGAACTTCAAGAGCATACAACTCGGCTTCCGGAATAGAAACATCTGAAGGAGATAGTGACCCTACGGTCCAGTACTTGACTATTATGCCAGCAGAATTAGTCAAAGTCACAGACTTGGTTGTAAAATTGAGAATGGCTTGATAACGGGTCAACTAGTCCATGCCCAAAATCATGTCAATATCAGTTGACTTGAGGGCAATCAAGGAAGTGGGGAAAATTTGAAATGCAACTTCGATTAAATTATCATGACTAACGATGGTAGAACGCCAACTGGAACCAGGAGACTGAACTAGCAGAGGAATAGATAACCCCTCGAAGTTTATCCCATGCATTTGAGCAAAAGCTTGTGACAGGAATGAATGCGATGCTCCAGAATCAAACAAAACTTTAGCTGGAATTTGATTGATACGAAGCGTACCCATAATGACGCTTGGATCTTCCTGAGCCTCCTCAGCAGAGATGTGGTTCAGGCGTCCTTTTCCAGCACCTGGATACTTATCATTATTCTTTGGGGGTTATGCCTTCTCAGCATCACTCTTTTGAGGACAGTCTCTTGCATATTGGCCAGGCTGGCGACAATTGAAACATATAAGACCTGATCCAGTACCAGCAGCAGGATAATTTGATCCACCAGCATTGCTTGAAGTAGCATTCAGACGAGGTGCATATCCAGAAGTCCTTGGAGTATAAGGAGCACATGGCATAGCAGTTTAAGGCACGAAGACACGACGCTTCTTATTACCAGAACCAGCCTTGGTGTACCCCTCCTGAGGACGCTTACGAGTTTCTTCATACTCCACCTTCCCACTCTCGGCCTTCATAGCCTTATTAACAAGACCTTGGAAGTTAACAAAGTCCATGAGATGGAGATCACGACGAACCTCAGGATCCAGTCCCTTGTGGAACAGACCTTGCTTCTTAACATCAGTGGAGACCTCTTCAGTAGCATAGCAGGCAAGACGATTAAAGTTGCGCTGATAATCACACACGGAACCAGTGCCCTGCTTAAGCTTGATGAACTCCTCCCTCTTTTGATCCATCAGACCCTCCGGAATATGATAAGCTCGGAAGGCTTTAGTGAACTCTTGCCATGTAACAACATGTTGAGCTTCTTGCATAGCCAAGAAATTTTCCCACCAGGAGTTGGCTGCTCCCTCCAGATGATAGGAAGCAAAAGTCACCCAATCAGCTTGAGCAACATGACCAACCTGAAGTTTGCGCTCCATGGTGCGAAGCCAGTAGTCCGCATCAAGTGGCTCAGTGGAATAGCTGAAAACTGGCGGAGTGAGACGTGTGAAGTCCTTGATTCCAACTTGATTGTTCTGGCGTTGAGCAGTGTTGCTCTCAATCCTTTCAAGGAGCCTCATGTTGTCAGCACGGTTGTTTTCGTACATGGCCATGAGTTGAACCATGGACGGTGGTGGAGGAAGGTTGGAAGATTCACCCTCATTTGCAGCACCACGTGCATGAGCACGGGTATGGGCACGAGAAGTGTCACCCATCCTGAAAGTACAAGAGGAAGGTTAGACAAGGGATCCAAAGAAACAAGACGGAAGGATGAACAAAGAGTACTTGATATAAAGGTATCATCTTATCAGTCATGGTAGTACCAAAAGCATTCTAAAGTATACACTAACCAGCTGACTTACAAACCATGTCAATGGAATGCTAAGATGTTACATACCAAGCAAAACTGAGATATCTTGGAACTCTGGGAATAGCAACCAAGTACGGAGTTCTTTAGAAAAACAACCCCAAAACCATGATCCTAAAAGTTTTGAATTATAAGGTAAGGAATGAAAACCTTTTCAAACCAAATAGGGTAAGAGAAACTCCAGCATCAGAAACACACCAGAGAAGGAGTAAAAAGAATCCTAGTCAGAGTTTCTGCAAATAGTTTTTAACTTTCAAATAGTTTTGTCAACTTCTAGACTCAACATCGACCAATAAAAGGGTTTCCTACAGGCAGTCCTGCTCTGATACCAAAACCTGTAGCACCCCCCGGGGTTGGGGTTGAAATAACCTCAGATCATTCATCTAAGATAAGTTCAACTCCCAAGCACGGAAGATCACAGTAGGATTCGGTAACATTACAGAACACAGGGATTCAACAGCATAAGTTAAAATCTTAACAGAGTAAGATATTAGAGTTATTACAAACCAGAGGTCATAGACCCAACATTACATCACACAGCAAAAGCAAATTATGTTGTTCTAAACAACATCTTAGCAGAAGGCCTAAGAGGCCATAAACAAAAGCGACATCCATCCCATGGTCCTCAGGCTGCTACCTGGGACCCCCAACTACTCATCGATGTCGACGTAGAAGCCACCTTCAGCTGCAACCAGATCCTCTATAGAAAAACAACAATGGCGCAAGACTGAGTACGAGAATGTACTCCGCAAGACTTAGATAACCTAGTATCTACATGCTCTGGCTGGAAAGGCTTTCTCTAGATTTTCTTTTGCGAAAAGCAATCTTTGTTTGTAAACAAGAGAGAGAAGAGGCTTGTCTACTTAGAATCTTTTAGAAAGGGATAAGATAGCGACTTATTCATCTTGTTCATCACATCTCGATAACCACTAGCTTCATCAGAACCTCCTATCTAGGATCACCCCCTCGACCCGGAGGAAGCATCCTTAAGCACACGTGGATCAGCAAGTTTTATAGTGGTTAATGTTATCTATGATCTTAAGTCCGGTCGCCAAGTCGTTCATAACCGTGAACACGGCTTTTCGAAAAGATTTAACCCTGCAGGGGTGTACAACTTTACCCACACGCACCAACCGACTCTTAATGCCAAATTATTAGCCCTCTTGCTTGGATGGCCGGCACAGGGTGGTTGACCACGACCTTTACCCTGCTTTCTCCGAGACCATGAGTCGTGCAATAAGTATGGTTCCGCCGTAACGGGTCAAATCCCTAAGCCGGTACTTAAAGATGTGAGGCGAGGTTGGTTTACCAGGGGCGCTATCTACCCCAAGCAACCTCAGCCACGCTTACCTACCTGTTATGAATGCACCAACTTCACCCGGCAAATCTTTCAAAAGATTTTATATGCATATGTCGAATGGAACGCCCGAACTATGTGACTCATGGAATCTACTAGGAAAGTTAGTCAGTCATGAGGTTGTCCAGGCCCCGTGTGGTTGCACGCTCGTCTTGGTTCCAAAGGTAAGAACTAAGTTCCTAGTGGTGGCGAGCATGGAACTACAAAAACCACACCCAACGTGGCCTCCCATGCAAGCCTTAGCATATTTAGTTATCTCCTTCGAGAATGTCACCAACTCCTACCTCTCTAGATTCTCCCGCACCTCTGATTCATTGTTCGGATAGATCAGACGTTGATACTATGCATGGCTAGGTTGTCGATCTCAGAAGCTCTAGCAACGCTCAGATGCCAAACCTAGGTATGCTAGGAGCAGTGGATCAGGAATATAAGCCTACAACGGGGAAACTATGGAGCAGATAGGTAACCCTAACTACTGACAAAAGACCACATTGGAATCATGTGCATTATAGCGAGAAAGTAATATACTTTGTAAAAGTAGGTTCAGAATGAGAGGCTCCGCTTTCCTTGTCCGTCAGTAGACAGGTACGGATCTTCGGTGTTGTTGACCTCAACTTCGGGTTCGGATCCTATCGCGAAGAACCAAACACCGGAAAGGAAGAGGCAACATTCAATACATGTCATGTTTAATTCTCAATCAATATGGATGATATGACAAGTTATCTTGCATTGAAATGAAACCCTAAGACATGCTTGACAGCTTGAACGGGGTTCCGAGGGTTGAAAATCCTAATTCGGCGAAACTCCGGAATCACCTATGAGGGGTTACTATGTTCTTCTAATTAAACTTGTCATTTAAGTTGCTTAATAATGCATGATTATAGCTCTATTATATAGCTCTCATTTTTTCTGAACATTTTGATATATTATTTGTATTTTTCTAATTTAAAATGAATTAGTTATGAATTTCTCAAATTTTAATTCATTTTAAATTATTTTTTTGGAATATTTAAATTATTTTCCAACTTGGGCCCACATGTCAGACTTTTATTAATTTCAGAAATTATTTAAAAAAATGTTAAAACCCTGACAGGCAGGGCCCACCTGTCAGCATTATCTATTACAGAAATGAATTACTTAAAACATTTAGATAAAGAGAAAAAGATTTATTGCATCATGATGACATCACTGTGACGTCATCAATGGCTGATCCTCTCAGATCGAGAGAGGGACGAGCGATTGGAGGCGTCTATGGATGCGTGGTTGGTCTCGTTCGAAAGAGGGGGCCGTGGCAGACATTATAGTGGTGGCGCCGCCCGGATTTGGTCACCGGAGCATCGCCGGCGACCATGTGCTGTGGCGGTTGGCGGAGGCGCACGGTGAGACGGCAAACCAGAGGGAGTGGGGGCAAGGGAGAATGTCCAGGAGGACCGCTGGCACACCACGGTCATGTCGATGAGGTCATTGAAGCAAGGGGAGGCCGGAGGGAGGGGAATCGACGACTTGACTACGGCGGCCGGCGGTGAGTTCGAGCTCGATTCCGGCCAAACGGCTTCCTTCCGGCGTGCTTGGCTTGGCGAAGACGTCGAGGGCGACGCGGCGCTTCTCCCATGCCACTCCACGGTGCACGGGGCGGCCGGAGACGGCAGGACGCGACGGAGCCCGAGGCTAGGGTTTGGGTCGCGGGAGGAAGAACGAGCGCGCGAGGGGGAAGAAGAGGTTAGGGTTCTCCATGTCGGCTGGGTGGGGTTCTTCTAGGCCTCTAGGGACGGCGGCACGCATCTTGGCGCTCGCCGGCGGTGGGCGAGCAGCCACCAAGCTGCTTCCGACGATCCATCGACGGAGACGACGACGAACAAGACGACGAAAGGGTACCGGGCCAGTTGGGCTACTGCTTGGGCCAAGTCGGCCGCGAGATAGGAAGGAAGGGGAGGGAGGCTTGCTGGGCTGCGGCCTGGCTGGCTCTTTGGCTCTATTTTTTTAACAAAACATTTTTGTTTTCCTGTTTTCTATTTCTGTTTGTATTTTGAATTCAAACACTATTTCCAACATTCCAAAAATACCAGAAGGTTTACAAAATAGATAGGAAATAATTAGGTCCCTTTTAATCCATTTGGGATCCATATTTTTTTGATACTTTTCAAATATTTCAAAACCATTTGAGTTGATTTTCAAACAAAGAGGGGAAGTTTAGGGTTTTGAATTTGCATTTATTTTAACACCTGCTCACATGCAAATTGTGTATTGATTTAAACAGATGCATGCATGCTTAAGTACTATTTACATATATTACAAACATGGGTTGTTACATAAAGGATCACATGATCCAGTTTTAATACATTCAAGCAGCGGAATAACGTAATAGCGATAGCGTGGGCGAGGCTCCATCTTCATGGTCACAGGCAATGCTGACGATGGGAGATGATCCTAGTTGTTGTAACCTTCCTGCGGTCTATCCTCCTGATAGTCCTCTTCATAGTCTGGCCACGGGAATATCCAGGAACAAAGCCATGAGTGCTCTTTAAGTACTCGCAAACTAATACTAACAAGTGAATTGTTTTTGAGTAGGAATACTAAGCTCTAGGTTGTTTTTGCAAAAAGCCAGATTTATCTCTAACTAAAATTGGAAGGAAAGAAAGTCTAGTTTAAGTTTTATAACACCTAAGTGGGAACTTGATTTTTCATGTTCACAACCCTGTTGTGGTCAAGTCAAAGTCACGATTCATTTCATAAGTCATTTTGAAAACATCTAATGACGGAACAGTATGGCCACCCAACTGCCATAACTGCGGACGCGGCTATTCGAATAGTTTGACACTCTACAGAGGTTATACACTTTCACCACAATATTCGATACATCCATCAAGAATAATCCTGAATTCACCATACTCAGTATGCGGATAATCAATCCTAACCTTTCAATTACACGCCTAGTATAGGCACCTCTCGTATGAGTTTGGCGTCCCAACAATGACCATCTGTCATCTTGGGAACTGCACAGGTGGACAATCTTCACAAGGTAGCCTCAGATCAAACCTTGGCCGCAAGGGAACCCATACTAAGGTATATAAACTTCCAGTCAAGCCCTACCCAAATTCTAGTATTATGGTTGTAAGGTAAAATTGGAATGGTATCGCATCCAGACAACCATTAGTTTTATAAAGGGATAAGTCTCATGCCTCAACATTTTCATCATCAAAAATCATCTGGTGTTCAAGAACACATGTCTAAACATTTCATTAGAATGACTCATCATTCTAAGGTTTTCATAACCATCTTCACCAAGTATTCCCATCTAAAGTGATCAAGTTTTATGCTTATCAATAGCCACTAAATTTGGATGTAAACACTAATGAGGGGTGGTAATCAAGTGTAACTTATCTAAGTTTATTCTCATGTCTCAGGATGACATCAATATTTATCTAACTTAGGCCAAGTTTTATGCTCTTTATGCTACCCTTAAAGGTCTTTCTTAAATCTACAAGTCACTAAGTAAACTCAAATAAAAAGCTTTGATAAAGAAATAAAATAATTAAACTTGCAAGTAAAACTGGGGTTTGGTATCATAAGGTGGTATAACCAAAGCATGCCTATTGCATTGCATAGGTTAACTAGTTTTCACATTTGCAAGTGTTAGCTTGCCTTGTGCAGAGCAGTGGTTGAAGTTTTCTTCTGTTTCTTCTTCGTAGTAATCTCCTTCCTCCTCGTATCCTTGTTCGGTACTAGCGTCTATAAATAAATACGAGGTACACAATCACCAAACAATACTTAAATAATTCTATTTATCACATAAAGTCTCACACTAGATGATCTAGCATCATCACTATTATCACAAAGATTAAGGCACTAGTTTTATTCCTTTTATTTTAGAAAGGAATTTCTACTCATTGAAAAACTACTTAACATTTAATATTCTCCAACTAAAATAGGGGATCATGTTGACACATGTCATCACCACATATTTTAGTACTTGGGAGTGTGATTTAAAGTGGTGTCACAATTTAATAAGGTTTAACCTTTTTATTTTAATTAATTAAAGTGACTAGAAATGCCTATGGCGCATTCTTTTATTACTTGTCTAGTATTTCTGCAAGTAAACCTAGATATTTTTATATATTCTGAAGGGTCTTATCAAATGTGATTTTTGAGAGTTAGAATCAACTCAAAAGCTTTTATGGTTGAATTTTGAAAAATGTTTGAATGTAGAAAAGTCTCCGCATTGTTATTTTTACTATAGGTGATCTATAATTCTAAATGATTGGAATCCAACGGGCTTGGATTAAGAATTTCAGTACCTTTATAACAAAATTAGATTCATGCAATTTGGTTTAGTGAATCTCTCTGGAATGATTTTTTAATCTAGGGACAGAACTAAGTTTGAAACTAAAATAATAAACCTAAATTCAAACTACTGGGTCACACGGGAGTGTAACTGGGCCGGCTCACGGTGCACAGCGCGCGCGGGGTGGATTTAAGTGAATGCCCCCACCAGTCAGTGAGAGAGGGGGGTGCAGAGGGGTACGGAGCAATCTAGACCATACGATCAACATCTAATCCAACGGCTGGGGATTGTCGTCTTCGTCGGGCAACGCCGGCGAGACTGAACCCTAGCGCGGCAAGTGGGGGTCTGTGGAGGCTCACCGGAGCTCAGGCGAGGGTCGGCGATGGGGGCGAATGACGAAGTCGATGACGAAAATCCTCCTGTGCTGGGAATATGCCCTAGAAGCAATCATGTATGATGATATTTCCCATTGTATTCATAAAGATATTAAGTAGTCCTTCTATAAACATCTGATGTGTATCATTGAATATGTGATTCGGTTGTGGAACTATGCATTCATGTTGCTTGTACTAAATATCCTTGGTCATTGAGGTTGTGATGGACACACAACTTAGACCAATGTGAAAGTTGGCTTGATGACTCTGTTCCACTTGTCATGGGCATGGAGATGCTATGCCAACTTACACATATTCGGCTAAAGAGTTTAGCGAGTCGGATTGACCCATATTGAGGTACAACGAACAAGTTTTCATTTGTATATCTCAATCAATGTAATCCTTAGACCTGAGGTTGTTGCATAGTCCGAGTTGATGATCACCGACTTAGGTTCTGTCAAACGCTGATTCGTAACTGGGCAGTTGTAAAGGCAGGGTTCGGGTCGACTGAGAATCAAGCTGCGTGATGTGAATAACCAAGATGGGATTTTGCCCCTCCACTCGGAGAGATATTCTATGGGCCCTCTTGTGAGATATGATTCGGAAAGCATGGCCATGCACGACTCAGTTAAGTGTTAACCGAGGCGATCGACTAAGATTTAGTCGGGTGAATCACTTATCTAGGATCGAGAAGAGAGTCGGACTATTTAAGGGATGATATATATATTCGCCTATAGTCTGACAAGGTATATCGTGAGGCAAAAGGGACTCGGACGCAAGTCACATTGGAAAGGCAAGTCGTCATGATTCTTTGGTACTTGGGAGTCGGCACGTTCTGCTAGGAGCTGCTACCGACCGATCGATTGAGAGTCAGACTCCAATCGTGTCCAAGTAGCCATGAGCCTGCGGGGTCACACACTTAAGAGCGGGAGCAAGTTCGGATTGGATCTGAACTGGAAATCTAGTTGGGTTGGACCCGAGCCTGATTTGGACTGAGTCAGTGAGTCAGACTCACAGGGACTAATATTATATGGGCTTTAGTGAATGGGCCTCGCGAGCAGAGCCCACGTTCACTCTCTATATATAGTGGAGCACCGTAACCCAGAAAGGTTAATCGTTGTTCTATTAGGTCATTCCATGTATTGGAAACCCTAGCTCCACAGCAGTCCTACAGTCGATACGAACCTAGCAGTTCGCCTTCGGTGTTCCGCATTGTACGTGTGGATACCAGCAGAGGTGTTGTACAATCAGCACCAGGAAGATCGGATCGTGAGGACTGCACTGCATCAACTGACGCGCTACATCAGTAATCCGCAACTGCGCGTCTAGTGGTAAACCTCGTGGCCTTCTACCTTAGCTAGATCTTGGGATAACCACGTTAGAGGAAAAAGTTTTGTTTTATCTTTGCATGGCCCAACTGTGGTATCAGAGCGATAATTTCTGGTTTTAGGCTCGAGATCTTGCATATGTGATATGCGATTGGCTGTAGATGAGATCTATATGCTGTTTTGGTGGTCGATCTATGAGATAGATCGGTTTTGTACGAGGTTGATTGGATCGACTGTACTCGGGGAATAGTAGATCTTATTTCCGTGATTATACTGCTGAGGTCGTGGAACGACATACCCCTATCGGTTGGCTTCCGCCATCGTGGTAGACTGTGACACGTAAATTCAGAGGCGGTGATCGAGGATCAAAAAGTTTGATCGAATCGGAACAATGGTCGGAATCCATGTTCGGATCATAGATGAGATCTACGTTTTCGGAAAAATGGTCGGAATCCATGTCCGGATCGAATCGGGACAATGGTCGAAGATCAAAAAGTTTGATCGAATCGGGACCGTCGGCTTCGCCCTGTCGTAGCGCCTTAGATGTCGTTGCAAGTTTCACAACACCGGTAGACATTGTATCTATGCATAACTTGTTTTTTCAGGAAGTTGTGAATGGTATGGTTCATGTGCATGTGATGTATGTGTGTAATCCATACGTGATCTGCGAATCACGGGTTTTGTCAGCCGGCTGGAGCCTAGGTGCTGTCATATTATTGTATAACGACCTGCGTGTCGGATTCTCCTTGTAATTTACTTTGCTAAGCTAGTGTAGCTGTTTGGAGAGACCGGATGGCATGCAAGGCGATGTACATGTCGGTGACATGGAGTAAGACGACAAGTGGCAAGAGTTGGCACGAGTCGGATTACAGGATTTGTGGAGATGGAGATCGCCATGAAGGGAGCCATACCATTTCACATTATAATTGCTTTATTTTGTGTTATTGTTATGTCTCTGTTTTACCTCTATTAGATAGTCGGTAAAATTTAATCCCTCAAAGAAGGTCTAGTTGGTTTTCCTGCCAGTGTTTGCACCATCACAAGTCGGACATTTTTGGTAGTGGGCTCATAAAATTGAGGTGCTACCAATTCTTTCCGACTAGGTGGGTTCGAGTCGGAATCTTACTGCGGAAACACTCGGTAAGCTAGACGGATCTATCACAACGGTTGTGGGGCTCGGGGAAAAGTCGGACGGGAGCCGGGGCATGTGATGCCACCCGTCCAACAGGAGTCGTATGAGATACGATTGACAAGGAGTTGTCTACCTAGATCACTTGGCGGCTAGCGGTGATGCTAAAGCTCACTAGTCGACTTTCTTATTTAGGATCCTGAATCACAAAGTAACCATCGGAGGGGTGTTGGTTCTAGTGGGAGCATAAAATCTTAAAGTATTCAATATGCTTGCTATTTTATGAATACATGTCTTAAGTGTTTTGCATATTTTCTGTTGTAGATAATGGCACCAAGTAGCAGTCACTCTCAGATTTCCGGTTTTGCGTTGAGAACTATCCTTGAGATAGATAAACTGAATGCCACTAATTTTACCAACTGGTATCGAAATCCGAGAATTGTTCTCAAACAAGAAAAGAAGGACCATGTCCTAGACATCCCACTTCTAGATGAGCCGAATGAGAATGCGACTGTCGCTGCCACCAATGCCTACCGTCGGGCTAAGGATGAGTCCACGGATATTAGCTGTCTTATGCTTGCTCACATGGAACCGGACTTGCAAAAGAAGTTCGAGCATGTTGAGGCCTACGATATGATCGAAAGCCTCAAAAGTATGTTCCAGGATCAGGCGAAGACTGAGGGGTATCAAGTCTCTCAGGCTTTGATGAGTTGCAAGCTTAAGGATGGTGATCCACTGAGTCCGCATGTGATCAAAATGGTTGGTTATGTGCAGTCTCTGGGGAGATGCTTGGCTACCCCATTAGAGAAGAGTTCACTACGGATATAATTCTTAACTCTCTTCCTAGTGCATATGGCCAGGTCATTTTGAACTACCACATGCATGGTATGGATAAGAATCTCACTGAATTGCATGGGATGCTCACGCAGGCAGAGGCGGAACTCAAGAAGGGCGCCAGTCAAGTGTTGATGGTGCAGAATAAGGCTAAGTTCAAGAAGAGTTCTTGGACTAATAAGAAGGCTAAGTCAGGAGGAAAGCAGGCTCAGGACCCGGTCCCAAGAGCTTCCTCAGGGACTAAGCCATCTCCTTCAGCTGGATCTACTTGCTTCTATTGCAAGGCAGATGGCCACTGGAAGAGGAACTGCAGCAAGTACTTGGCCTACAAAGCCAAGAGTGGAGGTATGACTTCCGACTCAGGTACACTTGTTTGCAATGTTATAGACATATATCTTGCTGATGCACCTAATAGTTCTTGGGTATATGATACCGGATCAGTTATTCACATCTACAACTCGTTGCAAGGACTGGTAAGAACTAGGAGCGTAGAAAGAGGCGAGGTTGATATTCGAGTCGGCAACAAAGCAAGAGTTGCTGCGTTGGAAGTCAGCACGATGCAGCTTCATCTACCTTCCAGATTCATTATGGAACTGAATAATTGTTATTATGTTCCAATGCTCAGTTGAAACATTATTTCTGCTTCATGTTTGATGAGGCAAGGCTATGAGTCTAATATCAAGAATAATGGTTGTTCTTTGTATTTGAATGATATGTTTCACGGCTTTGCACCCGTCCAGGACGGGTTATTTATTTTGAATTTTGATGGTGAGTCAGTTTATAACATAAATGTTAAAAGGTTGAAACCAAATGATCTGAATATGACTTACTTTTGGCAATGTCGGCTTGGTCATATAAGTTGGAAACACATGAAGAAGCTCCGTGATGATGGACTCCTAACTTAGTTCGACTTGGAGTCATTCGAGACATGCGAATCTTGCCTACTCGGTAAAATGACCAAGACACCTTTTGCAAAGAGTTGCGAAAGGGCGTCCGACTTGTTGGGACTAGGACATAGTGATGTATGTGGACCAATGAGCATGACAGCCAGAGGTGGTTATGAGTACTTCATTACCTTCACTAATGATTTGAGTAGGTATGGATATATCTACTTGATGAATCATAAGTCGGAAGCCTTTGAAAAGTTGAAAGAATTCTAGAATGAAGCACATAATCAACTTGACAAGAAAATAAAGTTTCTTCGGTCGGACCGAGGACACGGGTACATGACCCATGAGTTTGATGACCATCTGAAAAGTTGTTGAATAGTTCCTCAACTTACTCCGCCAGGAATGCCGCAAAGGAATGGTGATTCGGAAAGGCGGAATCAGACCTTGTTGGACATGGTACGATCAATGATGAGTCGGACAGATCTGCCTTTATCATTTTGGGGTTATTGTCTAGAAACATCGGCGTTCACACTAAACATAGTACCATCAAAGTCGGTAGAGAATACACCGCATGAGATGTGGGCAGGCAAAAAGTCGAGTTTGTCTTTTCTTAAGATTTGGGGTTGTGAAGCTTTTGTCAAGCGACTTTAGTCGGACAAGCTTACAGCCAAGTCGGATAATTGTATTTTCGTGGGGTATCCGAGGGAAACATTGGGTTACTACTTCTACAACCGAGAAGAGGGCAAAGTGTTTATCGCTCGGAACGGTGTCTTCCTTGAGAAAGAGTTTCCTAGTCGGGGAGTAAGTGGGAGCATGGTACAACTCGAAGAAATTCGAGAGGAACTGGCTAGTAGAGAGTCGTCAAAAACCTTGGAGGTTGAGTCAGTCGTGGCAGCTGAGCCGACAGCAGCACCTGTACTACGATGATCAGCAAGATTACGAAGTGTTCGTGATGTGTTACTGTTAGACAGTGATGAGCCGGCAAATTATTCGGAAGCGATGGTGGGATCTGATTTCGAGTCATGGCTTGGAGCCATGAGATCCGAGTTAAAGTCCATGGATGAAAATCAAGTTTGGAACTTGGTTGATCTGCCAGACGGTGCAAGACCCGTTGAGAGCAAATGGGTCTTTAAGAAGAAAACCGATATGGATGGAAATGTTTCCATCTATAAAGCACGCCTTGTCGCGAAGGGGTTCCGACAAGTTCAAGGAGTTGATTACGACGAGACTTTCTTGCCCGTAGCGATGCTTAAATAAGTTCGGATCATGTTAGCTATAACAGCCTATTTCGACTATGAGATATGGCAGATGGATATCAAAACGGCTTTCCTTAACGGAAATTTAACCGAGGACATGTATATGATACAGCCCGAGGGTTTTGTCGATCCGGCTAATGCTGACAAGGTGTGCAAACTTCAGAAATCCATTTATGGGTTGAAGCAAGCATCTCGGAGTTGGAATATTCACTTTCATGAGGTAGTCAAATCATTTGGCTTCATCAAGAGTGATCATGATTCTTGTTTATACAAGAAGTTTAGTGGGAGCAAAGTAAACTTTCTAATCTTATATGTGGATGACATATTACTGGTTGGAAATGATGTCTAGATGTTGCAAGAAACCAAGAAATCATTGGAAAGGAGTTTCTCAATGAAAGACTTGGGTGAGGCAACATATATCCTCGGAATCCGGATCTATAGAGATAGAACAAGACGGCTCATTGGATTGAGTCAGAGTACTTATTTGGACAAAGTGTTGAAGAAGTTCAACATGGAATCGTCTAAGAAGGGGTTCTTACTGATATCCCAAGGTGTAAAACTTAGCAAGACTCAGTGTCCTTCGACAACTGATGAGCGAAGTCGGATGAGTGCGATTCCGTATGCTTCTGCAGTCGGATCCATCATGTATGCCATGATTTGTACTAGGCCAGAAGTTTTGTATGCTCTAAGTGTTGTGAGCAGATACCAGGCAGATCCTGGAGAAATCCACTGGACAGTGGCTAAAAATATCCTAAAGTACTTGAGAAGGACTAAGGATATGTTCTTGGTTTATGGTGGTGAAGATGAACTCAGTGTAAAGGGTTACACAGATGCGAGTTATCTTACCGACTCTGATGATTCTCGTTCGCAATTCGGATACATGTTTATTATAAATGGAGGTGCTATGAGCTGGAAGAGTTCCAAGCAAGAGACTGTGTCTGCATCTACAATAGAGGCTCAGTATATTGCCGCCTCGGAGGCAGCAAAGGAAGCTGTTTGGATGAGGAATTTCCTCATGGATCCTGGTGTGGTTCAGGGCTCGTCCAATCCGTTAGACGTGTATTGTGACAACAATGGTGCTATTGCACAAGCCAATGAAACTAGACAACACCATAAGAACAAGCACATACTCATGCGATACCACCTGATTCGCTAGTTCGTGGATCAGGGTGATATCAAATTATGCAAGGTACACACGGGTGCAAATATTGCGGATCCGTTGATGAAGCCGTTACCACAGCCAAAGCATGAGGCGCATATGAGAGCCATGGGCATTAGATGCTTAGACATGTGATGTCAGAAGATTGACTCTAGTGCAAGTGGGACACTGTTGGGAATATGCCCTAGAGGCAATCATGTATGATGATATTTCCCATTGTATTCATAAAGATATTAAGCAGTCCTTGTATAAACATCTAATGTGTATCATTGAATATGTGATTCGGTTGTGGAACTATGCATTCATGTTGCTTGTACTAAATATCCTTGGTCATTGAGGTTGTGATGGACACACAACTTAGACCAATGTGAAAGTTGGCTTGATGACTCGGTTCCACTTGTCATGGGCATGGAGATCTATTCCAACTTACACAGATTTGGCTAAAGAGTTTAGCGAGTCGGATTGACCCATATTGAGGTACAACGAACAAGTTGTCATTTGTATATCTCAATCAATTTAATCCTTAGACCTGAAGTTGTTGCATAGTCCGAGTTGAGGATCATCGACTTAGGTTCTGTAAAACGCTGATCCGTAACTGGGCAGTTATAAAGGCAGGGTTCGGGTTGACTGACAATCAAGCTGCGTGATGTGAATAACCAAGATGGGATTTTGCCCCTCCACTCGGAGAGATAATCTATGGGCCCTCTTGTGAGATATGATTCAGAAAGCATGGCTGTCAACACCCGGATATTTCAATCCTAGATGCCTGTTATGCCATACATCGCAATCCCAGGATTACCATTTTTGCGAGACATAACAGAATTGGATACCATAGTACATCATCCATTACAAACGATACATAAGTTCTTACACAAATAGGGATCTCATGATCCAGTTCTTAATACAACATCAAGCAGCGGAATACGTAGTAATAACGGTAGCGTAGGCGAAGCTCCAGGGTCACAGGCAATGCTGACGATGGGAGATGATCCTAGTTGTCATAACCTTCCTGGGGTCCATCTTCCAGGTACTCCTCTTCATAGTCTGGCCATGGGAATAGCCAGGGACAAAGCCATGAGTACTCTTTAAGTACTCGCAAACTACTACTAACAGGTAAAGGGGTTTTTGGATAATAGGACACTAGGCTCTAGGGTTGTTTTGCAAAAGCCAAATTTATCTCTACTAAGTTCTGAAGCTAGTCATATTTTTATAGCTCCTAAGCGGGAACTTGTACTTTGGGTCACAACTCTGTTGTGGTCAAGTCAAAGTCTCAATTCATTTCACAAGTTATTTTTTTAAAAGTCTGACGGGGGAACAATATGGCCACTCCAACTGTCCATAACCGCGGACGCGGCTATTCGAATAGTTTGACACTCTGCAGAGATTGTACACTTTCACCACAACAATCGATACATCCGTCAGTAACAAATCCTGAATTCACCATACTCAGTATGCGGATAATCAATCCTAACCTTTCAATTACACTCCCTAGTATAAGCACCTCTCCTGTGAGTTTGGCCTCCCAACCATGACCATCTGTCATCTTGGAGTGCATGTGGACAATCTTCACAAGGTAGCCTCAGCTCAGACCTTGGCCGTGAGGGAACTAATACTAAGGTATATAAGCTTCCAGTCAAGCCCTACCCAATATTCGGGTATTGTGGTTGTACGATAAAATTGGAATGGTATGGCATCCAGACAACCATCAGTTTTATAAAGGGCTAAGGCTCATGCCTCAACATTTTTGTCACCAAAATTCTCTAGTGTTTGGAAACACATGTCCAAAACATTTCAATAGAATGATCCATCATTCCAAGGTTTTCATAATCATTTTCACCAAGTACTCCCATCTAAAGTTGATCAAGTTTTATGCTTAGCACTAGCATCTATAAGTGGGGATGGGTACTAATGAGGGGTGGTAAGCTGGTGGAGTTTCAACTAAGTCCAACCTTATATCTTAGGCTGATATCAAGGTTTCTAGCTTAGGCCAAATTTAATGCTCTTTATGCAACCTTCAGCATCTTTCCAAATCTACTTAGTCACATAGATAAGCTTTGATAAAGAAATAAAGTAAGAGGCTTGCAAATAAAACTAGGATAGGTTTATCAAATGGGTATGGTCCCTTATGCTTAAGGCATAGTAACAAGTAAGGGTTTGTTGCATCAGTAGGGTATCTTGCAAGTGTTAGCTTGCATAGGTCAACTTGATTAGTATGGCTTGCATCAGTATTAGTATAAGCTTGCCTTGTGCAGAGCAGTGGTTGAAGTTCTCCTCGGCTTCTTCTTCGTAGAATCCTCCTTCCTCCTCGTATCCTTGGTCGGTACTAGCGTCTATGAATAAATACGAGGTACACAATCACCAAACAATACTTAACTACTTGCAATCATCACACAAAAGGGTCCTATAGATGATCTAGCATCATTACTAACATTACAAGGTTAAGGTTTGTTTTAATTCCTTTTATTTTTAGAAAAGTAATTTCTACTCATTGAAAAACTACTTAAGATTTAATATTCCCCAAATCAAACATGGGATCATGTTGACACATGTCATCACCACATATTGTAGTCCATGGGAATGTGATTTAAAGTGGTGTCACAATTTAATAAGGTTTTACCCTTTTATTTTAATTAATTAAAGTGACTAGAAATGCCTATATAGCATTCTTTTCCTACTTGATCCTTATTTCTGCAAGTAAGCCTATATATTTTTATATATTCTGAAAGGTATGGTAACATGTGATTTTTGAGAGTTGGAATCAACTCAAAAGCTCTTATGGTTTAAATTTGAAAAATGTTTGAATGTAGAAAAGCTTCTGTCTTATTATTTTTACCATGGGTGATCTATATGTCCAAATTACTTGAATCCAACGGTCTTGGCTTCAACATTCACAGACATTTCCACCAAAATTTATTTCACTCAATTTGGTGCACTGAATCGATCTGGGTTGATTTTTGAATTTGGGTATAGAAGTGTGTTTGAATTGAAA
Source organism: Avena insularis (assembly GCA_023614405.1). NCBI lineage: Eukaryota > Viridiplantae > Streptophyta > Magnoliopsida > Poales > Poaceae > Avena > Avena insularis. The sequence goes on along the minus strand of CM042691.1, from coordinate 289,692,755 downwards.
TAGAAAAAGTTTAATTTGAATAACTGGGCTCGCGCGGGAAAATATACTAGGCCGGCCTGCTAAGTGCAGTGCTCCTGCGGGTTGCTTAAGTGGGTGTCCCCACTCGTCAGTGACACGGGGCTGGGCGAAGCGGTATGGGGCGATGTGGATCGTTCGATCTAGTTCTCATCTAACGGTTGGGAGTCATCGTCGACGCGAGACAACTCCGGCGAGACTGAAACCTAACGCGGCGGGTGAGGGTCGCTAGGGGCTCACCGGGGTACGGGCGAGGGTCGGCGAGGCGGGCGAACGACGAAGTCGACGACGGCGAACCTCCGGGTACCGGTGGCTTCTCCTGGGGCGGCTCCAATCGTTGGCTCCTTTCTTCTCCGGCAGCAGCAGGCTCTGGTGAAATTCTGGCGAGGTGGTGCTCGACTTGCTCTGGAAATGGTGTGGCACGATCAGTGGGAAGAGGGGAGTGAGATGGTGTGAAGAAATCGAGCGGGGGTGGCCTCTATTTATAGTCGAGCGAGGGGACCGTCGGGGCGCATGGTGAGCTCGTCGGGGGCGAAGTTACAGGCGGCTAACGGCATGGGCAAGGGTAGGGGACGGTGCTGTGTCTCCTGGCGATGCTCAACGACATGGTCGCGAGGCATGGGGCGGTGTGGTTTGGTCTGGAACGGGCGGTGCTCTGTGCGGTAGAGGCGGCGTCTTCGACGGCGGGCGGTGGCTGTATGGCACGGGCGTACGGGATGTCTGGCGGTGTCTGGGTCGGTGGTGATCGTGTGCACGCGGTGAGGGCGGCGCGCGTGTGGGAAGGTCGAGAGTGGCGCTCTGGCGCACGCTCGGCATGGTCTGAGCATGGCTTGTGCGCGTGGTCCAGGGCTTGGCAACGCTCGAGGCTGGGACAGGCAGTGGCGGTGGACGGTGGGCTGCCTCCTAGACAAGGTTGGCATGGCTATTTCTTCCTCTAGCCTGCTGTCGACTATGGGGTGGCATTGAGGTGCTCGGCTGTTCACCATTAATGGCAATGGCAAGCTCACAGTGGTGCTACTCCTTAGTTAATCTTCCTAGATGATCTATTGAGTTGTGTGTGAGCTAAATGGGGAACCAGTTAGGCAAGAATCACTGCTCACAATAGTGTTTGATGTTTGTTTGTTTTGTGTCTGCAACCTGTTTGATGAAATGGCCGCATGAAATCAAGTTTTGAATTTTGAATTGAATTTTGGTGGGTTTGCTAGATTGGTGCTGGTGAGTCTGCAGATGCTTGGGTTTTGTAAGTTGAGCTTGTTTGAGTGGTTTTTGAAAAAGTGGGATCTTCCCATATGATAAAGATTCAATTTTGAATTGTCATTTAAACTATGCATTTGAAAGTTTCTGGATGATCACAAAGTGGGCCTTGATACCTTGTTATGAGTACATTCAAGGGGTGCAAAGATCCAGAAAAGTTTCTGTTAGGTTTTGAAAGTTTGAGACAGCCAAAGTAGGCATGGGAGTTAAATTGGTCAAAATGACCATTCATGTAATATATGTGTTTTGATTTACTTTTCTTTAGGAAAAGTGTGGGAAATGTTTTAGATGATGTTTATTTCACCTAAGAAACATTTTACAAGCAATGAAACAAACAATCAAGGTGGTTTTAAAAGAATTCAAAATCAATGCATACACATATGCATGCATTCATAGTTTTATTTAGAAAAGTTTTTGTTAACCCTAATTTTGATGATTAGAGTTTGATGATCCAAGCTTAGCATTTTTGGGATGTTACAAACCTTCCCCCCTTAAACGAAATATCGTCCCGAGATTTGAAAACGACGAAATGATTACCTAGTATTTGAATAGATCTGGAAATTCCGTCCTGACGTGATCTTCGCGTTCCCAGGTAGCTTCCTCTTCTGTGTGGTTGCTCCACTGAATCTTGAGAAACTTGATGCTCCGGGTTCGGGTAGTTCGAAAAGCTTCTTCCAAAATACGGATGGGTGCTTCGGGATAGGTCAGGTCATCGTTGATCTCTATGGTCCGATGGTCGATATTCTTGAATACTTCGGTCTTCTCGGGGACTTCGAGACACTTGCGAAGTAACGAGATATGGAACACATTGTGCACGGCTGACATTTCTTCAGGTAGCTCCAATTGGTAAGATACTTCTCCTCGACGGTTTAGAATCTTGAAAGGTCCGATATATCTGGGAGCTAACTTTCCTTTGAGTTGGAAACGCTGCATTCCCTTCAATGGCGACACTTTCAGATAAACAAAATCTCCTATGTTGAAGGCGAGGTCTCTACGTCTCTTGTCGGCGTAACTCTTCTGTCGGGAATGGGCGGTCTTGAGGTGCTCACGAATCTTGTGAACCTTCTCTTCTGCTTCTCGTCGGATATCGGGTCCAAAAATCTGACTCTCTCCTACTTCTGACCAGTTCAGAGGGGTACGACACTTTCTTCCGTACATAAACTCAAATGGGGCCATTTGCAAACTGGCTTGATAAATGTTGTTGTATGAAAATTCGGCAAACGGCAGACAGTCTTCCCATTTGGATCCATATTCTAACACACATGCTCTCAGCATATCTTCGAGTATTTGATTTACTCGCTCCGTTTGTCCATCGGTCTGAGGGTGATACGCGGTACTGAAATCTAGGCGGGTTCCTAAACCTTCTTGAACTTTCTTCCAGAATCTCGAGGTAAACTGAGTCCCTCGATCCGATACGATGTTCTTGGGGACTCCATGCAAACTGACGATTCTAGCGATGTACAACTCTGCTAGCTTCGAACTCTGATATGTGGTTTTGACGGGCAAGAAATGGGCGACTTTGGACAATCTGTCCACTATGACCCAAATAGAGTCATTTCCCCTACTAGAAGTAGGTAGTCCAGTTATAAAGTCCATTCCTACAGAATCCCATTTCCATTCCAGAATTTGCAAGGGTTGCAACAATCCAGCAGGTCTTTGATGTCCTGCCTTGACTCGCTGACATATATCACACTTGGCGATATAGCTTCCTATTTCTCTCTTCATCTTATGCCACCAAAATTTCTCCTTTAAATCTTGATACATCTTAGTTCCTCTGGGATGGATAGAATAAAGAGTATCATGAGCCTCCTTCAAGATGACTCCTTTCAACTCAGAGTCTGATGGTACACAAAGGCATCCTTTGTACCACAAAATTACTTCTTCGTCCTCGGTGAATCCGGGTACTTTGCATGTACCGATCCGACGCTTGATTCCGTCGATACTGGCATTTCCCTTCTGCGCCTCTTTAATCTGACTGATCAAAGTGGGCTGAAGTTCTATGCTAGCCAAAAATCCTTCACTTACTAATTCCATTCGAAAATTTTCCATCTCTTTGTGCAAACTTGGTTGCTCCTTCAAAATCATGGAGTTCAAGCGCCACGGCAATCTGCTAAGGGCATCGGCTACCACGTTGGCTTTACCAGGGTGATAGTGAATGTCCAGGTCGTAATCCTTGATTAGCTCATCCATCTTCTCTGCCTCATATTCAGCTCCTTCTGAGTGAATATATACTTTAGGCTCTTGTGATCCGAATAAATCTCACAACGGTTTCCCATCAGGTAATGTCTCCATGTCTTCAGGGCTAGAACTACGGCTGCGAGTTCGAGGTCATGGGTTGGGTAATTTTGCTCGTGTTGCTTCAGTTGTCGGGATAGATAAGATATAACTTTGCCTTCTTGCATTAGCACACATCCGAGACCAATCTTGGATGCATCACAATACACATCGAAGGGCTTCGTGATACCCGGCATGATCAAGATTGGGGCTGAAATCAATCTCCTCTTGAGTTCTTGAAAACTCTCTTCACATTTGTTGGTCCATTCAAACTTCTTGTCCTTCTTCAGCAATTGGGTCATGGGTCTGGCGATACTCGAGAATCCTTCTATGAATTTGCGGTAATATCCTGCCAATCCGAGAAATGCACGAACTTGGGTTTGAGTGGTTGGGGCTTGCCAATCTTCTACATCTTTCACTTTGGCAGGGTCAACGGCAATTCCTCCGGCTGATACAATGTGACCGAGAAATCCTACTTCCTGTAACCAGAATTCACATTTACTAAACTTGGCATACAACTGATGCTCTCTAAGGGTTCCAAGAATGGTCCTTAGGTGTAGCTCATGCTCTTCTTCTGATTTGGAGTAAACCAGAATGTCATCGATGAAAACGACGACAAACTTATCTAGGAAGTCCATAAAAATCTTATTCATGAGGTTCATGAAATAGGCGGGGGCATTGGTTAATCCGAAAGACATGACCGTATACTCGTACAATCCATATCTGGTGGTAAAGGCAGTCTTTGGAATATCCTCTACATGAATTTTGAGTTGATGATAGCCAGTTCTAAGATCAATCTTAGAAAACACTTTGGCACCGGTCAACTGATCAAACAAATCTTCTAGCTTAGGCAAGGGGTACTTGTTCTTGATGGTGACGTCATTCAATTTCCGATAATCCGTACACAAATGGTTACCTCCATCTTTCTTGTCCACAAATAAGACAGGTGATCTCCACGGGGATGCACTTGGTTGAATCAATCCAATTTCCAACATGGAATCCAGTTGCTTCTTCAGTTCTGCTAGCTCGGACGGGTTCATACTATAGGGTCTCTGGGCTATGGGTCCTGTTCCGGGGATTAGTTCGATGATAAACTCGATATCCCGATCTGGGGGCATACTGGGCAAAACCTCTGGAAATACATCGGGGTATTCACAGACTATCCGGACTTGGTCAATGGTAGGTTGGGCTATACTCTTGTTGCACTTGAATTGGCGAGGTAAGGTTTCAGATATATGTTCGACTGATATTCCAGCTGTACTGGTCATGGTGATGGCTTTCTTGGCACAGTCAATCAATCCTTTATGTTTGGACATCCAATCCATTCCTAGTACTACTTCCAAACCTTTAGTTCCGAGTACTATTAGGTTAGCATAAAAAATCTATGCCATGGATTTGGATAGGGACGGCCTAGCCTTGGTGGTGGATCCGGGAATTTGTACAATCATCACATGCTTCAGTTTGGTTGGTTGAATTTTACTAGTGCAGGCAAATTCTTCGGTGACAAATGAATGCGATGCACCAGAATCAAACAACACTCTTGCAAGTACTGAATTAACAGAAAACATACCCAGCACGACGTCTGGCGCTTTCTGAGCTTCTTCAGCATGCATGAGAAAAAGGCGGCCATTGCGGTTGAGTGAATTTCCTGGGGCAAATCTTCTCCCTGGCTGAACACGACGCTGTTGTTGAGCTGGGGCATTGGCATTGGGGGCTGTAGCATTCTTCCTGTTGGGGCACTCGTTGGAATAATGGCCTTTATTTCCACAGTCATAACAGGTCACTTGCGACTTGTCCTTGGCTGCGACAGGCACAGCATTGCTTCCAGTCCTCGGGGCAGTGTTGGTGTTGGCGGTAGCATTGTTTGTGTTGAACTTGGGTGGGGCACTGGTGAAATTGCTAGGGTTGCAGGGGTTGTTGTGATTTCCTCCAGGTCTAGGGTTTCCACGGTTGGGATAGGTTGGACGGTTCATCGGGGGTCTGTTGGTTCTTGGGGCAAATCCAGGAGATGGGTTGGGGCGATATTTTGGGGTCTGATGGGTTCCTGGTTGATGCATCATACGACGCTTGCGGTTCTCATTGGCTTGGTTGATCTTTCCTTCCATCTGGATGGCAGAGTTGACAAGGGCTTCAATATCCGCACAGGGGATATTGACTAATACAGTCTGCATCTCGTCATGTAGACCATTCTAGAATCTTTCTTTCTTCTTGGCTTCAGTGTCGATCTCATCCGGGGCATACCTAGCTAATGACAAAAATTTGTCACGGTATTCCACTACAGTCATCCTTCCTTGCTTCAGCTCTCTAAACTCGTCTCTCATTCTCTTGATCAAACCCGGTGGCACATGGGTTCTGCTGAACTTGACCTTGAATTCCTCCCAAGTCATCAGTTGGCCTCCGGTCATTGCGCGAACACTGTTCCACCATGCCCTGGCATCTCCGGCTAGATAATGGGTGGCGAACAGGACTTTCTCGTTGGCTTCCACTCCGGCGACTTCTAAGTTATTTTCCATGGTTTGCATCCAATCATCGGCATCTAGGGGCTCTTCTGACTTAGTGAAAATAGGTGGGTTGGTATTCTGGAAATTCTTGAGGTTAGATCCGTGGTTGTCCTGATTTCCGTGGCCTTGGTTGTTGTGGGCTAGCTGGGCTATCTGTTGCAGAGTGGCTAGGTTGGCTTGACGTTCCGCTCTTTCAGCTTCGCGGTCAGAAGTCAACATTTAAAGAATTTGCAACATCGGGTCCGGGGCTGAACCACTTCCTCCACGTGGCATCTGAAGGTTGATATAGATCATGAGAAAAGAGGGAAATTTCTAAGGTTTTGGATCTTTGAAAAGTTTTTAAAGTTTGGCTTAGGTTTTTCTAGCAACTTGATTTTTCATTCATTCATTCATAGCACGCAGTACAACACACACCACAACAAAGAAAAACAGATGGTTTTAAGAACCATTCTGGAGACTACGATACAGTGGGACCGACTACTACTCACTACGCTAGTGCTCAGTGCTACTACTCCTAGGAGTCTGTGGCTTCATCATCTTCATCATCATCGATGAAGGCGAAATCATCCTCATCGGTGAAGAAGTCCATGGCCTGATCCTCCAGAAAATCATCGTCATCACTGAGATAGGAATAAGGGTCTCCACGAAGATCCTCTTCGGCATTCTCCCTTTCCTCCAACTGCATGTCTCTCTCATGGATGGTCTCCTCTAGAGATGAGATGCGGTGGCGAAGACGGGCAATAATGCGCTCCTTCTTGTCGAGCTGACGGCGGCGAGACTTGCGATCCTTTGCTAGCATGGCGATGGTCTGATCCTTCGTCTTGATGATGGCAGACTTGTGGTTGCTATAGTCACGGCAGTTATCCAATTCTTGCTGACGATCGTACATCATGAAGCTAAGGTGGTCCAATTGGGTCTTCAGCTCGGGGTGGTATGGGGCTTCCAGGGGTTGTCCATTAGCATCACGCCTTGGGCAAAACTCAAAGCGAGTTCCCTTGATTTGATTGATGCTCTGCCCACACATACGGGAAAGAGCTTCCTGCATTGCTCTGGCAAGTCCATCGAGCCAGTTGTTTTCCCTCAAGGTAAACTGAATTCCCTCCGCAGTGGGGGGTTCAATATTTCCTCGGAGACTTGCAACAATTAGCCACTGCAGATCTTCTCCTCCTTGATCATTGAGCTGAGCTCCGAAGAACTCGGGGTGTGGACGCTCCAGAAGTTCCGAAAGCTGGTCCAAGTCCCTCTCAAAGATAAGGTCTCCTCCATTCCCAAGTTGGTAAAACTTGCTGTACTTCACGTCCATCTATAAAAATAGAGGATGAGTAGATTAGCAAAGTGATCAAGTGTGTCAAAATTTTATCTATTTTGCAAGAGTTTTTGAGGAACATGAATTTTTATGAAAGAATTAAAGAGGTAAGAATGAGAATAATTTTTCGTAAATATTTGTTTTCTTTGGTTTTGGAAACTAAGTTTTTTTTTGTTCAACGTCCAATCTAACTAGGGTCTCCTATGGTCAGGATGGCTCTGATACCAACTTGTCAACACCCGGATTTTTCAATCCTAGATGCCTGTTATGCCATACATCGCAATCCCAGGATTACCATTTTTGCGAGACATAACAGAATTGGATACCATAGTATATCATCCATTACAAACGATACATAAGTTCTTACACAAATAGGGATCTCATGATCCAGTTCTTAATACAACATCAAGCAGCGGAATACGTAGTAATAACGGTAGCATAGGCGAAGCTCCATCTTCGGGGTCACAGGCAATGCTGACGATGGGAGATGATCCTAGTTGTCGTAACCTTCCTGCGGTCCATCTTCCAGGTACTCCTCTTCATAGTCTGGCCATGGGAATAGCCAGGGACAAAGCCATGAGTACTCTTTAAGTACTCGCAAACTACTACTAACAGGTAAAGGGGTTTTTGGATAATAGGACACTAGGCTCTAGGGTTGTTTTGCAAAAGCCAGATTTATCTCTACTAAGTTCTGAAGCTAGTCATATTTTTATAGCTCCTAAGCGGGAACTTGTACTTCGGGTCACAACTCTGTTGTGGTCAAGTCAAAGTCTCAATTCATTTCACAAGTCATTTTTTTAAAAGTCTGATGGGGGAACAGTATGGCCACTCCAACTGTCCATAACCGCGGACGCGGCTATTCGAATAGTTTGACTTTCTGCAGAGATTGTACACTTTCACCACAACAATCGATACATCCGTCAGGAACAAATCCTGAATTCACCATACTTAGTATGCGGATAATCAATCCTAACCTTTCAATTACACTCCCTAGTATAAGCACCTCTCCTGTGAGTTTGGCCTCCCAACCATGACCATCTGTCATCTTGGGTACTGCACAGGTGGACAATCTTCACAAGGTAGCCTCAGCTCAGACCTTGGCCGTGAGGGAACTAATACTAAGGTATATAAGCTTCCAGTCAAGCCCTACCCAATATTCGGGTATTGTGGTTGTACGATAAAATTGGAATGGTATCGCATCCAGACAACCATCAGTTTTATAAAGGGCTAAGGCTCATGCCTCAACATTTTTGTCACCAAAATTCTCAAGTGTTTGGAAACACATGTCCAAAACATTTCAATAGAATGATCCATCATTCCAAGGTTTTCATAATCATTTTCACCAAGTACTCCCATCTAAAGTTGATCAAGTTTTATGCTTAGCGCTAGCATCTATAAGTGGGGATGGGTACTAATGAGGGGTGATAAGCTGGTGGAGTTTCAACTAAGTCCAACCTTATATCTTAGGCTGATATCAAGGTTTCTAGCTTAGGCCAAATTTAATGCTCTTTATGCAACCTTCAGCATCTTTCCAAATCTACTTAGTCACATAGATAAGCTTTGATAAAGAAATAAAGTAAGAGGCTTGCAAATAAAACTAGGATAGGTTTATCAAATGGGTATGATCCCTTATGCTTAAGGCATAGTAACAAGTAAGGGTTTGTTGCATCAGTAGGGTATCTTGCAAGTGTTAGCTTGCATAGGTCAACTTGATTAGTATGGCTTGCATCAGTATTAGTATAAGCTTGCCTTGTGCAGAGTAGTGGTTGAAGTTCTCCTCGTCTTCTTCTTCGTAGAATCCTCCTTCCTCCTCGTATCCTTGGTCGGTACTAGCGTCTATGAATAAATACGAGGTACACAATCACCAAACAATACTTAACTACTTGCAATCATCACACAAAAGGGTCCTATAGATGATCTAGCATCATTACTAACATTACAAGGTTAAGGTTTGTTTTAATTCCTTTTATTTTTAGAAAAGTAATTTCTACTCATTGAAAAACTACTTAAGATTTAATATTCCCCAAATCAAACATGGGATCATGTTGACACATGTCATCACCACATATTGTAGTCCATGGGAATGTGATTTAAAGTGGTGTCACAATTTAATAAGGTTTTATCCTTTTATTTTAATTAATTAAAGTGACTAGAAATGCCTATATAGCATTCTTTTCCTACTTGATCCTTATTTCTGCAAGTAAGCCTATAGATTTTTATATATTCTGATAGGTATGGTAACATGTGATTTTTGAGAGTTGGAATCAACTCAAAAGCTCTTATGGTTTAAATTTGAAAAATGTTTGAATGTAGAAAAGCTTCTGTCTTATTATTTTTACCATGGGTGATCTATATGTCCAAATTACTTGAATCCAACGGGCTTGGCTTCAGCATTCACAGACCTTTCCAACAAAAATGATTTCACTCAATTTGGTGCACTGAATCGATCTGGGTTGATTTTTGAATTTGGGTACAGAAGTGTTTTTGAATTGAAATAGAAAAAGTTTAATTTGAATAACTGGGCTCATGGGAAAGATCTTGGGCGGCCTGCTAAGCGCAGTGCTCCCGCGGGCTGCTTAAGTGGGTGTCCCCACTCGTCAGTGACACGGGGCTGGGCGATGTGGATCGTTCGATCTAGTTCTAATCTAACGGCTGGGAGTCATCGTCGACGCGAGACAACTCCGGTGAGACTGAAACCTAACGCGGCGGGTGAGGGTCGCTAGGGGCTCACCGGGGTACGGGCGAGGGTCGGCGAGGCGGGCGAATGACGAAGTCGACGACGGCGAACCTCCTGGTACCGGTGGCTTCTCCTGGGGCGGCTCCAATCGCTGGCTCCTTTCTTCTCCGGCAGCGGCAGGCTCTGGTGAAATTCCGGCGAGGTGGTGCTCGGCTTGATCTGGAAATGGTGTGGCACGATCAGTGGGAAGAGGGGAGTGAGATGGTGTGAAGAAATCGAGCGGGGGTGGCCTCTATTTATGGTCGAGCGAGGGGACAGTCGGGGCGCACGGTGAGCTCGTCGGGGCGGTTACTGAGCTAACGGCATGGGCAAGGGTAGGGGACGATGCTGTGTCTCCTGGCGATGCTCAACGACATGGTCGCGAGGCATGGGGCGGTGTGGTTTGGTGTGGAACGGGCGGTGATCTTCGCGGTAGAGGCGGCGTCTTGGACGGCGGGCGGGGGCTGTATGGCACGGGGCGGTAAACGGGGATGTCTGGCGGTGTCCTGGGTCGGTGGTGATCGTGTGTGCACGCGGTGAGGGCGGCCTGTGATGCGTGGGCGAGGTCGAGAGTGGCGCTCTGGCGCCGCATGGTCTGGGCATGGCTTGTGCGCGTGGTCCAGGGCTTGGCAACGCTCGAGGCTGGGACAGGCAGTGGCGGTGGACGGTGGGCTGCCTCCTAGACAAGGTTGGCATGGCTATTTCTTCCTCTAGCCTGCTGTCGACTATGGGGTGGCATTGAGGTGCTCGGCTCTTCACCATTAATGGCAATGGCAAGCTCACAGTGGTGCTACTCCTTAGTTAATCTTCCTAGATGATCTATTGAGTTGTGTGTGAGCTAAATGGGGAACCAGTTAGGCAAGAATCACTGCTCACAATAGTGTTTGATGTTTGTTTGTTTTGTGTCTGCAACCTGTTTGATGAAATGGCCGCATGAAATCAAGTTTTGAATTTTGAATTGAATTTTGGTGGGTTTGCTAGATTGGTGCTGGTGAGTCTGCAGATGCTTGGGTTTTGTAAGTTGAGCTTGTTTGAGTGGTTTTTGAAAAAGTGGGATCTTCCCATATGATAAAGATTCAATTTTGAATTGTCATTTAAACTATGCATTTGAAAGTTTCTAGATGATCACAAAGTGGGCCTTGATACCTTGTTATGAGTACATTCAAGGGGTGCAAAGATCCAAAAAAGTTTCTGTTAGGTTTTGAAAGTTTGAGACAGCCAAAGTAGGCATGGGAGTTAAATTGGTCAAAATGACCATTCATGTAATATATGTGTTTTGATTTACTTTTCTTTAGGAAAAGTGTGGGAAATGTTTTAGATGATGTTTATTTCACCTAAGAAACATTTTACAAGCAATGAAACAAACAATCAAGGTGGTTTTAAAAGAATTCAAAATCAATGCATACACATATGCATGCATTCATAGTTTTATTTAGAAAAGTTTTTGTTAACCCTAATTTTGATGATTAGAGTTTGATGATCCAAGCTTAGCATTTTTGGGATGTTACAATGGCCATGCACGACTCGGTTAAGTGTTAACCGAGGCGATCGACTAAGAGTTAGTCGGGTGAATCACTTATCTCCGATCGAGATGAGAGTCGGACTATTTAAGGGATGACATATATTCGCCTATAGTCTGACAAGGTATATCGTGAGGCAAAAGGGACTCGGACGCAAGTCACATTGGAAAGGCAAGTCGTCATGATTCTTTGGTACTTGGGAGTCGGCATGTTCTGCTAGGAGCTGCTACCGACTGATCGATTGAGAGTCGGACTCCAATCGTGTCCAACTAGCCATGAGCCTGTGGGGTCACACACTTAAGAGCGGGAGCAAGTTCGGATTGGATCTGAACTGGAAATCTGGTTGGGTTGGACCCGAGCCTAATTTGGACTGAGTTAGTGAGTCAGACTCACAGGGACTAATATTATATTGGCTTTAGTGAATGGGCCTTGCGAGCAGAGCCCACGTTCACTCCCTATATATAGTGGAGCACCGTAACCCAGAAAGGTTAATCGTTGTTCGATTAGGTCATTCCATGTGTTGGAAACCCTAGCTCAACATCAGTCCTACCGTCGATATGAACCTAGCAGTTCGCCGTCGGTGCTCCTCCTTGTACGTGAGAATACCAGCAGAGGTGTTGTACGATCAGCGCCCGGACGATTGGATCGTGAGGACTGCACTGCATCAACTGACGTGCTACATCAGTAATCCGCAACTGCGTGTCTAGTGGTAAACCTCGTGGCCTTCTACCTCAGCTAGATCTTGGGATCACCACATTAGAGGAAAAAGTTTTGTTTTATCTCTGTGTGGCCCAACATCCTGGTACTGGTGGCTCCTCCTGGGGCGGCTCCAATCGCTGGCTCCTCTTCTCCTCCTCCATGACAGACTCCGGCGAAATTCCAGCCACCTGGTGCTCGCCTTGCTCCGGGGATGAGGTGGGGTAGTTCTGAGAGAGAGGGGAGTGTGATGGTGTGCTGAAATCAAACGGGGTGGCCTCTATTTATAGTGCAACGAGGGGACCGACGGGTGCGGATGGCGCTCGTCGTGGTTGTCGGCATAGTGAGCTAATGGCATGGGTGACTGTAGGGGGTGGTGCGCTGCCTCTTGGCGAAGCTCAGCGGCATGTTCGCGAGGCGTGGGGCGGTGCAATTTGGTCGGAATGCTGTGATGCTCTGGGCGAGTCCGACAGGAAAATTAATGGCGCACGGGCTCTCCTGGTCGCACGTCGGAAAACAGGCATGTCCTGGCGGTTCCTGGGACGGTGGTGATCACACATGCAAGCGGAGAGGGCGGCACGCGGACTGTGCGAGCGTGTCGAGTGCGGCGCTCTGGCGCGCGCTCGGCATGGTTACAGAGAAGCTGGGCAAGCTCGGTCTGAGTGGTCCAGGGGATGGCAGTGATTGGGCATTGGACAGGGGGTGGCGGTGGACGGTTGCTTGTGTCCCAGACAAGGTTGGCGAGGCTAGGGATGCTCCTAGGTTTCTATCGACAATGGGGTGGCCATTTAGGGCTCGGCATCCTCACCATTGATGACAATGTCAAGCTTACAGTGAGCTAGGGCTAGTTAATTTAGTTTGATCATCTACTGAGAGGGTGTTGTGAGCTAGAGGGGAGACAATTTAGGCACAAACACTACTCACTTTAGTGTTTGATATTTTGTTTGATTTGTGTTTGCAAGGTGTTTGATGAAATGGCCGAAAGAGATTTGAATTTGAATTTTTGGGTGAAAATTGGTGGGTGTAATAGTCACATACTGGGTAGTCTCTAGTTAGTTGGTTTTGTCAAGGTGCACTGGTTTGGTTGGTTTTTGAGAATTGGTTATCTTCCCATATGATATAGATTCAATTTTGAATTAACATTTTAATCAAGTTTCCAAATGTTTCAGTGGATTTGAAAGGTGGGATTAGGTTCACTTTCACTTGGTCTAGCAAGCGGCGAAAATAAATGGAATTGTTTCTGTTTGCAATCTTGGACTAGAAACACTCAAAGTGGTCTAGTGAGCAAGATTGGCAAAAATGACCATTTGCTTGTTTGGTTTGTTTTTGAATTTCTCTTGATTTGTTTCTGCTTGGAAATGATCTAGATAATGTTGTTTTCATCTTTAAACCATTCCTGGCCATTCACAACAATCACGCAAGTCCATTCGTGCATTCATACAATCATCATATACACACATGCGTTCATATTGATTTTCATTAACAAAAGTTTTTGTTAACCCTAATTTGGTGATTGGAATTTGATAACCTTGATCAATATTTTTGGGATGTTACAAACCTTCCCCTCTTAAACAAAATCTCGTCTCGAGATTTGAGAAAAAGAAAACTAGGATTTAAAGAGATCGGGAAAATCCGTCTTGATGTGATCTTCTCATTCCCAGGTAGCTTCTTCTTCAGTGTGGTTGCTACACTGGATCTTGAGAAACTTTATAGTCCGGGTCCTGGTGGTTCTGAAAGCTTCCTCCAAAATACGAATGGGTACTTCGGGATACGTCAGGTCATCGTTGAGCTCTATGGTTCGGTGATCAATGTTCCTGAAAACCTCGGTCTTCTTCGGGACTTCTAGGCATTTGCGAAGTAACGAGATATGAAACACATTATGCACGGCTAACATCTCCTCTGGCAGTTCCAGTTGATACTATAAGGTTCCCAACCTTTAATAAGGTAGAGATCCCCTGTGTTTGCAATGCTAGTCCCTGGATAAATAGCTAGCATCCATAGTTAAGATGTAATATCAAGAAACAAAGGTCATAATACAATTTTATAACCAGGATTAAAGTAATTTATTACATCTTACATAGCTCATTTGGCTATCTCATTACAATGCAGCAGAATATAACAATAGCATGGGGTCCTTCATCTTCAAAGTGCCACAAACATATTGGTTGTAGACTTGTAATCCTAATCATTAAACTTCACTAATAACAATCAAACCTGCAACATAACAAGTTACAGCCACAAGGGTCAATACATTTGAATTGTATTGGCAAGTGATACTATGGTAGTATAGTGGAGTCTATCATCTATATGCATTTGGTTAAGTGGAGCTTGGGCTTGCTTTGCTCGAAATAGATTTTCCTTATCATTTGAAAACACTAGGTTTTTACTTTGACAAAATCACCCAAGGAACCACAAATAGAAATTGGTGAACCTTAAACCCTTGTTCAACCACAAGTTTTTAACTTAGAAATTGGGATGATGAGATTCTTGATAGCTTCCATGTCTTGATGCTCAAATTGTCCTTTGCCAGGGACATGGCTAAGTACTTAGATTTTACACTCTACAGAGGTGGTGCACTTTCCCCACAAGACTTGGTTTCACCAAGACAAGATCTTTCAGAAGCCTTCCCTTAGACCAAAATGGACGCGCTCCATCCTATCAAACCCCTACCACCAACTGTCCATTTTGCTAAGTTATTGCAACCTATATGATCCAGGCAGAGCCCATAATGCCAAGTGGCTGCACTTGAAGCTTCTCAACATTTGACATCTCAAATCTCTTTGTTCCTAGGTGGCCTTCCACAAGTGAGATACACAAGGTAAACCATAGAAATGGGCCTTGTGAACCACTCAACACAAACCATTCCTTCCATTCCACCCAGGTGATTCATTCACTTAGTTGTTTTATTAACAAAACACAAGTCCTCAGACTTAGAAATTTTTCCATAGTATGAATATATATTCCACCCTTGTTTTCTATTAGCTAATCTAAGCATGATAGTAGTAGGAATCTTAACTTAGGAAATTCTACTAAGGTTTCATCTACTAGGTTTTCCCATAGCATGGTTTATACTTAGCAAAATTCTATGCAAGTCTTACTTAGAAATATCACTAATGCATAGTGAAAATAATGGGACAAAAGTATGAAGCATCACTTGCCTTTTTGGTAGAGAGTATAAGTTCACTTCTTGATCTTTGCAATGTTCACACACTTCAAATCACTACAATTCAATCAAGCAAACAATATTTCAATCTACCATTCAAGCAATTCATCACATAAAATAATAGTAACAAAATAATGCATGCAAGCATGCTAAAGATGGTTTTATTTGTAAAAGTGGTTTCTAATGGTTCATAAACATTGGAAAACACCTAATGGTCATTTTATAAGGTGGCAAAACCATTTGCAAAAGTTTTTACTTCATAAACCATTTTTAGACCAAGTCATTATTTTATGTGGTGAAGAAATGCTTTTAATAAGGCAACATTCTATAGAGTTCAAAAAATATGTTTTCAAATCATAAAACTTTGTGTTTAGGGTCAGAGAGTTTATTTCCAAAAAATTTCTCAAAGGTTTTCCTCCAAAACCGTTTTTAATGATTAAACCATATTTTTATTTGACTAGAAATGTTTTAAATCAAAGATTCATTCTTTTATTTCACCAAATACATTTTTGAAACCACAATTTGTTTCCTATGGTCAGTAGGTTCAAAACACACCATTTCCCAAAGATTTTATCCTCAAAATCATTTTGGAACAAATTTTATATCCTAAACATGCATACACAAGTTTCTGTAAAAACAAACAATTTAACCGAAGATTTTTACTAAACAGAGTTCATGCTTGGCTAGGGCTTGTTTTTCTGAATCCATTGATATAAAATTTGCAAAATTTGGACGTGTATATTAAAAGTTATGAAATTTACAAGTTTGCATATCAATCAGATTCAAAATTCTGTTTTAAACAAATCCATTGCCACGCGGCGTGATTCTATTGGCCGGTACCATTTCGTGCGGATCGGCCTCTCTGGATTATTGGATCTAAGTGAGATCGTGTGGCACAGAGGCACCCTTACCTCTTTGTTTAATGAATCTATCTAAGCCGCCAGATGGAGATCTAACGGTGCAAAACGACTTGACCTAACTCGAGCGGCGCCGACGGTGGCTGGCGGCAGCGCACGGTCAGACGGTGGCGTTGCGGCGGTTACAGGAAGCAAGGGAAGAAGCGGAGGTGCTCACCGTGCTCGCGAGGTCGAGGTGAAGCTCAAGGTGGCGCTGGCTTGGCGAGGGGCGCTCAGGAATGGCGACGATTGCTCGCCGGAGTAGCTACTGACGACGGGCGGCTCTGTTTGCTGGTGGAGGTGAGGCTGCAGGTCGCGCCGAGGCAAAACAAGAACATGGTCAGATGCGTACTGATCTGGGGAAGATAGGTGCATCATCGAGAGAGCTTAGGGCGGTCGGAGTTCACCTGGGATGCTCGACGGAGCAATGGCAGACGGCGGTGGCGAGTCGAGCTTGTCTTTGCCGACGCTCTGGGGCAAGCGCGGGTGAACGGGTTGCATGAGGAGATGCGCCAGGATCTGGGGAGCATGTGAGTGTGGTCGAGGAGGCGAGGGGCGGCAGGGTAAGGCCGGAATCGCCGTCGGAGTTCGTCGGAGCAGTGTGTAGTGCAGGGGAAAATTGAGCGGCCTGGGGGCGCGCTAGGGTGAGGTGACGGAGGGGAAAAAGAGAGGAGACAGGGGCGATTAAATGGGTGTGGTCACGGCGAGGTATAACAGCGGCAATAACGCGAATTCATCGTCATGATCAAAAGGCAAGACAACGGCGAGTTCATCATGAGGAGGAAGAAGGTGAGGTGGGGGCTGGGGCATGTGGAGTGGGAGAGTGGGGGTAAGTCGTTCTTTCTGCGGGAGAAGAGAGGGAGTGGGCTGTTGGGCTTAGTGGGCTACCAGATGGGTTGGGTCCTTTTACTTTTTTTTGTTCTGTTTGTTTTTCTTTTTCCTTTTCTTTTATTCTGTTTTGGTTTTATTTAATCATTTCAAGCATCCATTTGAATTCAAATATTTACCAAATTTTGTGTGGGTTTAAATATTGATTAGTAATATAATCTGAAGTAAAATTTGGAATAAAATATTATTCCTTTTTGGGTCTTTTAATTATTTAATTTGGCCCTTGTTTTAAATCAATTAAGATTTAATAAAAATTCCAAACACCATTTGAATTTCTAAAAACCTTCCAAATCTTTTCAGTAGGTTTCTATTTGATTATCTAGGTGTCAAATAATTCATCTTGAATTATTTGGAATAATTTAATATGATTTATTAATCACTTAAGATTGGGTATTTGTTTTAATTCCCCAAATTTTATTAGGAAGATTTATTTTATTTAAGTTAATTAAACAACTTTTATTCCACTTGGGTAATTCCAAAATACTATTTCTCTTTAGTTATATAATTATCTTTATTAGAGATTTGCCTTCATTAAAATAGGGATAGAATGGTTAATGCCATTTTATTTTATTTTAGAAAATTCTTTATCCATTTATTTTGTTTGGGTTTTGGATTATAATCATTCCATTTGCCTAATGGATTAGGCCAAGATTTAATTTGGTCTTTAAATATTCTTTATTTAATATTTCTTTCTTCATCTTATAAAATCCATATCTTTTTATTTATTGATCCAAACTTGGTGATTCCAATTTGTAAAATCTTATTTAATATTTGTTTATATTTCTAAATGTCTTTAGGATTATTTGCTCACCATTTGGTATGGATTTGTAGATAGGTTCTTTATTAGCTTTGGAAATTCAATTCCTTTATTTTATTAAATTCATAAGATTTTATCTATGGCTCCAAATTAAGTGAAACCAATTTATAGGGCTTTAAAATATTTCTATTTTTCATTCTTGATCATTTGTAAATGTTTGTTGACAAACTTTTATATGGATCAAATCCATAGGCTTGGAGATAACTTGGAAATGGTTTTTATTCCATTAGGGTTTAGGGTTTGGATTTATTTTCCAAGTGATTAAATTTCCAGATGCATTTTATGAGGAAAGCATTTCTCTTGATTTGGATTTTGTTGAATTCAAACTTTAATTAAAGTTTGTTCAAGATGGGATTTTAAGTTTCCATTTAGAAACCAAGTTTCTTTTCACCCTAAAATCCAACAATAATTTATTTTATTTATTTTCACATTACAAGATTTGGAAAATCTTGGGATGTGACAGATACGATACTTCTCCTCGACGATTCAGAATCTTGAAGGGTCCGATATATCTGGGGGCTAACTTTCCTTTGAGATGGAAACGTTGCATTCCTTTCAAAGGCGACAATTTGAGATACACAAAATCTCCGATATTGAAAGCAAGGTCTCGACATCTCTTGTCGACATAATTCTTCTATCTGGATTGGGCGGTCTTGAGGTGCTCACGGATTTTGTAAACTTTATCTTCTGCTTCTCGTAGGATGCCGGGTCCTAAGATCTGACTATCTCCTACTTCCGACTAATTCAAAGGGGTACGACACTTCCTTCCATACATGAATTCAAATGGGGCCATTTGCAAACTATCTTGATAATTGTTGTTGTAAGAAAATTCTACGAACGACAGACAATCTTCCCATTTTGATCCATACTCTAGCACACATGCTCTCAACATATCTTCGAGTATTTGATTTACCCGCTCCGTTTGTCCATCGGTCTGAGGGTGATAAGTTGTGCTGAAATCTAGTCGTGTTCCTAGTCCTTCTTGTACAACTCTACTAGTTTCGAACTCTGGTAGGTGGTCTTGACTGGTAAGAAATGGGCTACTTTGGACAGTCTATCAACTATGACCCAGATAGCATCATTTCCCCTACTAGATGTAGGCAATCTGGTGATAAAGTCCATTCCTACAGAATCCCACTTCCATTCTGGAATCTTCAATGGTTGCAATAGTCCTGCTGGTATCTGATGTCCTGCCTTGACTCTCTGACAAATGTCACACTTGGCTATGTAGCTTCCGATTTCTCTCGTCATCTTATGCCACCAAAATTGCTCCTTCAAATCTTGATACATCTTTCCTCCTCCGGGGTGGATGGAATAAAGAGTATCATGGGCCTCTTTCAAAATATCCTCTTTCAAGTCTGAATCTGCTGGCACACAGATACGTCCTTTGTACCACAAAACTCCTTCTTCATCTTCGGTGAATCCGGGTACCTTCCCTGTACCGATGTGATGTTTGATTCCGTCGATACTAGCATTTCCTTTCTGCGCCTCCTTGATCTGACTGATCAAAGTGGGTTGAAGTTCTATGCTAGCCAAAAATTCTTCACTCACTAATTCCATTCTAAAATCTTCCATCTCTTTGTGCAAACTTGTTTGCTCCTTCATAATCATGGAATTTAAGCGATAAGGCAATCGGCTAAGGGCATCTGCTACCACATTGGCTTTACCGGGGTGATAGTGGATGTCCAGATCATAGTCCTTGATTAGCTCGATCCATCTTCTCTGCCTCATATTCAGCTCCTTCTGAGTGAAAATGTACTTTAGGCTCTTGTGATCCGAATAAATCTCACAACGGTTTCCCATAACGTAATGGCTCCATGTCTTCAAGGCTAGAACTACGGCTGCTAGTTCAAGGTCATGGGTAGGATAATTCTGCTCATGTTGCTCCAGTTGTCGGGATAGATAAGATATGACTTTGCCCTCTTGCATTAGCACACATCCGAGGCCGATCTTGGATGCGTCACAATATGCATCAAAGGGCTTCGTAATATCCGGCATAATCAAAATTGGGGCTGAGATCAATCTCTTCTTAAGTTCTTGAAAACTCGCTTCACATTTGTCCGTGCATTCAAACTTCTTATCCTTCTTCAACAATTGGGTCATGGGTCTGGCGATACACGAGAATCCTTCGACGAACTTGCGGTAATATCCCGCTAATCCGAGAAATGCACGAACTTGGGTTTTAGTGGTTGGGGCTTGCATTCTTCAACATCTTTCACCTTTTTTGGGTCAACAGCAATTCCTCAGCTGATACAATATGTCCTAGGAATCCTACTTCATGTAACCAGAATTCACATTTGCTAAACTTGGCATACAACTGATGCTCCCTAAGGGCTCCAAGGATGGTCCTCGGGTGTAGTTCATGTTCTTCTTCTTATTTGGAATAGATAACAATGTCGTTGATGAAAACAACGACAAACTTATCCAGGAAGTCCATAAAAAATCTTATTCATGAGGTTCATGAAATAAGTGGGGGCATTGGTTAATCCAAAACATATGACAGTGTACTCATACAGTCCATATCTGGTGGTAAAGGCACTCTTGGGAATATCCTCTGCGTGAATCTTGTGTTGATGATAGCCAGTCCTAAGATCAATCTTAGAAAACACTTTGGCACAGGTCAACTTGTCAAAAAGATCTTCTATCTTTGGTAGTGGGCACTTGTTCTTGATGGTCACATCGTTCAACTTCTGATAATCTGTACACAAACGGTTACCTCCATCCTTCTTATCCATAAACAAGACGGGTGATCTCCATGGCGACGCACTAGATTGGATCAATCCTATCTCCAGCATAGCATCCAGTTGCTTCTTCAGCTCCGCTAATTCCGATGGGTTGATGCTATAGGGTCTCTAGGCTATGGTTCCGGTTCCAGGGATCAGTTCAATGCTAAACTCGATATGCCGATCTGGGGCATATCGGGCAAAACATCTGGAAATACGTCAGGGTATTCATAGACTATTCTGACTTGGTCAATGGTTTGTTGGGCTAGACTCTTATTGCACTTGAATTTACGGGGCAAGGTTTCGGATACATTCTCTACTGATATTCCGGCGGTACTGGTCATGGTTATGGATTTCTTGGCATTAATCCTTTATGTTTCGACATCCAATCCATTCCTAGTACTACTTCCAAAACTTTTGTTCCAAGTACTATTAGATTACCATAAAAATCTATGCCATGCATTCGGATAGGTACGGCCTTGCAAATTTGTCTAGCTTTGGTGGTTGAACCAGGTATTTGAACTATCATAACATGCTTCAATTTGGTTGGTTGAATCTTACTAGTGCATGCAAATTCTTCGATAACAAACGAGTGCGATGCTCCAGAATCAAACAACACTCTTGCAAGTACTGAGTTAACAGAAAACATACCTAGCACTACATCTGGCGCTTCTTGAGCTTCTTCGGTATTCATGAGAAACAGACGGCTGTTGCGGTTGAGAGAATTCCCTGGGGCAAATCTCCTTCTAGGCTGAACACGACGCTGCTGATGAGCTAGGGAATTCACATCGGGGGCTGCGGCAATCTTCTTGGGGAACTCATTGGAATAGTGTCCCTTGGTTCCACATTCATAACAAGTCACTTGGGACTTGTCCTTTGTTGCAACAGGCACCGCATTGCTTCTAGTTCTCGGGGCAGTGTTGGTGTTGGTGGCGACGTGTTGTTGTTGAACTTGGGTGGTGCACGATTGAAATTGCTGGGGTTGCCGAGGTTGTTGGTTTCCTCCGGGCCTTAGTTTTCCACGGTTGGGATAGGTCGGACGGTTCATCGGGGATCTATTGGTTCTTGGGGCAAATCCTAGAGATGGGTTGGGGCGATAATTTGGGGTATGGTGGGTTCCTGGTTGATTCATCATTCCGCGCTTGCGATTCTCATTGGCTTGGTTGATCTTGCCTTCCATCTCAATGGCAGAATCCACTAAGGATTCAATGTCAGCAAATGGGATGTTGACTAAAACTGTCTGCATCTCATCATGCAGACCGTTCAGGAATCTCTCCTTCTTCTTGGCTTAAGTGACAATCTCATTTGGCGCATACCTAGCTAATGACAAAAATTTGTCATGGTACTCGACTACTGTCATCCTCCCTTGCTTCAGTTCCCTAAATTCATCTCTCATCCTCTTTATCAAACCCGCTGGCACATGGATTCTGCTAAACTTGAGCTTGAATTCATCCCAAGTCATCATTTGACCTCCATTCATGGCGCGAACGCTGTTCCACCAGGCTCTTGCATCTCCTGCCAAATAGTGGGTGGCAAACAGTACTTTCTCGTTGGCTTCCACTCCTACAACTTCTAGGTTGTTCTCCATGGTTTTGTAGCCAATCATCTGCATCTAGGGGCTCTTCAGACTTAGTAAAGATGGGTGGGCTGGTGTTCTGAAAGTTCTTGAGCTTGGATCCATGGTTGTCCTGGTTTCCATGGCCATGGTTGTTGTTGGCCATCTGAGCTATGTGTTGAAGAGTGGCTAAGTTGGCTTGACGTTCGGCTCTTTTAGCTTCGCTATCCGAAACCAACATTTGCAAGATTTCAAACATGGGGTCCGGGGATGAACTTCTTCCTCCGTGAAGCATCTGAAGATTGAGATAGATCATGAGAAAAGGGGGAAATTTCTAAGGTTCAGGGATTTGGTTTTTGAAAAGTTTTCAAAGTTTGACTCAGATTTTGCTAGCAACATGCTTTTCATTCATTCATTCATAGCACATGATACAAACACACACCACAACAAGGAAAGCAGATGGTTTTAAGAACCATTCTATAAAACTATGATACAATGGTAGCTGATACAACTTTCCTAACGCTAGTGCTCAAGTGCTAATAATCCTTGGAATCGGTGGCTTCACCCTCACCATCCTCATCATCATCATCAATGAAGGAGAATTCATCCTCATCGGTGAAGAAGTCCATGGCTTGATCCTCCATAAAATCATCATCAGTAAGGTAAGAGTAGGGGTCTCCACGAATATCCTCTCCGGCATTCTCCCTCTCCTCAAGCTGCATGTCCCTCTCGTGCATGGTATCCTCCAAGTATGTGATTCAGTGACGAAGGCGGGCAATGATGCGCTCCTTCTTGTCAAGCTAACGGCGACGAGACTGGCAATCCTTCACAAGCATGGCTATGGTCTGGTCCTTCTTGGTGGTGATGGCGTAGTTGCGGTTGGCGTAGGCGCGAGCATTGTCCAACTCCTTCTGCCGGTCATACATCATGAAGTTGAGGTGGTCCACTTGATGCTTCAGCTCAGGGTGATATGGTGCCTCTAGTGGCTGTCCCATAACATCACGCCTTGGGTAGAACTCAAAGCGAGTACCCTTGATCTGATTGATACTCTTCCCACACAGACGGGCAAGAGCTTCCTACATTGCCCTAGCAATTCCATCTAGCCAGTAGTTCTCTCTTAATGTGAATGGGATCCCCTCTGAGTTGGGGGCTTCAATCTTTCCTCGAAGACTTGCAACAATCAGCCATTGCACTTCCTCTCCTTCCTGATCGTTGAGCTGAGCTCCGAAGAACTCCGGGTGCAGGCGCTCCAGAAGTTCCGGAAGCTGGTCCAAGTCACGCTCAAAGATGAGGTCTCCTCCATTCCCAAATGATAGAAATTGATATACTTCACATCCATCTATAAGAATATAGGATGAGTAAGTTAGTAGAGTGATCAAGTGTGTCAAATTTTATGTGAGTTTGCAAGATTTTTTGAGGACATAAAGTTTTTGAAAGAATCTTGGTGATAAGAATGAGAATAGGTTTTCATAAATACTCACTTCTTTTTTTTGAAATTAATTTTTTTGGTTCCAGCGTCCATTCTAACTAGGGTCTCCTATGGCCAGGATGGCTCTGATACCAACTTGTCAACACCCAGATTTTTAATCCCAGATGCCTATTATGCCATACATCGCAATCCCAGGATTACCATTTTTGCGATACATAACATATTGGATATCATAGTACATCATCCATTACAACCATACATAAGGTCTTACACAAATAAAGGATCACATGATCCAGTTTTAATACATTCAAGCAGCGGAATAACGTAATAACGATAGCATGGGCGAGGATCCATCTTCATGGTCACATGCCATGCTGACGATAGGAGATGATCCTAGTTCTCATAACCTTCCTGCGGTCCATCCTCCTGATAGTCCTCTTCATAGTCTGGCCACGGGAATAGCCAGCAACAAAGCCATGAGTAATCTTTAAATACTCGCAAACTAATACTAACAAGTGAAGTGTTTTTAAGTAGGAATACTAAGCTCTAGGTTGTTTTTGCAAAAATCCAGATTTATCTCTAACTAAAATTGGAAGGAAAGAAAGTCTAGTTTAAGTTTTATAACACCTAACTGGGAACTTGAGTTTTCATGTTCACAACCCTGTTGTGGTCAAGTCAAAGTCACGATTCATTTCATAAGTCATTTTGAAAACATCTGACGATGGAATAGTATGGCCACTCCAACTTTCCATAACCGCATACGCGGCTATTCGAATAGTTTGACACTCCACAGAGGTGGTACACTTTCACCACAATATTCGATACATCCGTCAGGAACAATCCTGAATTCACCATACTTAGTATGCGGATAATCAATCCTAACCTTTCAATTACACGCCCTAGTATAGGCACCTCTCCTATGAGTTTGGCCTCCCAACCATGACCATCTGTCATCTTGGGAACTGCATAGGTGGACAATCTTCACAAGGTAGCCTCATCTCAAACCTTGGCCGCAAGGGAACCCATACTAAGGTATATAAACTTCTAGTCAAGCCCGACACAAATTCGGGTATTGTGGTTGTACGGTAAAATTGGAATGGTATTGCATCCAGACAACCATTAGTTTTATAAAGGGCTAAGGCTCATGCCTCAACATTTTCATCATCAAAAATCATCTGTTGCTCAAGAACACTTGTCAAAACATTTTATTAGAACGACTCATCATTCTAAGGTTTTCATAACCATTTTCACCAAGTATTCCCATCTAAAATGATCAAGTTTTATGCTTAGCAATAGCCACTAAAGTTGGGGGTAAACACTAATGAGTGGTCGTAATCAAGTGTAACTTATCTATGTTCAATCTCAGGCCTCATGATGACATCAAGATCTATCTAACTTAGGCCAAGTTTTATTCTCTTTATGCTACCCAAAAGGTCTTTCTAAAATCTAGAAGTCACTAAGTAAACTCAAATAAAAAGCATTGATAAAGAAATAAAATAATTAAACTTGCAAGTAAAACTGGGGTTTGCTAACATAAGGTGGTATAACCAAATCATTCCTAATGCATTGCATAGGTTAACTAGTTTTCACAGTTGCAAGTGTTAGCTTGCCTTGTGTAGAGCAGTGGCTAAAGTTTTTCTCGGCTTCTTCTTCGTAGTAGTCTCCTACCTCCTCATATCCTTGCTCGGTACTAGCGTCTATAAATAAATACGAGGTACACAATCACCAAACAATACTTAACTAATTCTATTTATCACACAAAGGCTCACACTAGATGATCTAGCATCATCACTATTATCACAAAGATTAAGGCACTAGTTTTATTTTAGAAAAGTAATTTATACTCATTGAAAAACTACTTAAGATTTAATATTCTCCAACTAAAATAGGGGATCATGTTGACACATGTCATCACCACATATTTCAGTACTTGGGAATGTGATTTAAAGTGGTGTCACAATTTAATAAGGTTTAACCTTTTTATTTTAATTAATTAAAGTGACTAAAAATTCCTATGGGGCATTATTTTATTACTTGTCCAATAGTTCTGCAAAGTAAACCTAATTTTTTTTATATATTCAGAAGGGTCTTGTCAAATGTGATATTTGAGAGTTGGAATCAACTCAAAAGATTTTATGGTTGAATTTTGAAAAATGTTTGAATGCAGAAAAGTCTCTGCCTTGTTATTTTTACTATAGGTGATCTATAATTCTAAATGATTTGAATCCAACGGGCCTAGATTAAGAATTTCAGTACCTTTCTAACAAAATTAGTTTCATGCAATTTGGTTCAGTGAATCTCTCTGGAATGATTTTTTAATCTAGGGACAGAACTAAGTTTGAAACTAAAAAAATAAACCTAAATTCAAACTACTGGGTCACGCGGGAGTGTAACTAGGCCGGCCCATGGCGCACAACGCGCGTGGGTGGGTTTAAGTGAATGTCCCCACCAGTCAGTGAGACAGGGGGTGCGAAGGGGTACAGGGCAATCTAGACCATACGATCAACATCTAATCCAACGGCTCGGGCTTGTCGTCTCTGTCAGGCAACGCCTGTGAGATTGAACCCTAGAGCGACCAGTGGGGGTTTGTGGAGGCTCACCGGGGCTCAGGCGAGGGTCGGCGATGGGGGTGAACGACGAAGTCGACGATGCCGATCCTCCTGGTACTGGTGGCTCCTCCTGGGGCGGCTCCAATCACTGGCTCCTCTTCTCCTCCTCCGCGGCAGACTCTAGCGAAATTTCGGCCACCTGGTGCTCGCCTTGCTCCGGGGATGAGGTGGGGTGGTCCTGGGAGAGAGGGGAGTGTGATGGTGTGCTGAAATTGAACGGGGGTGGCCTCTATTTATAGTGCAATGACGGGACCGACGGGTGCGGGTGGAGCTCGTCGTGATCATCGGCATAGTGAGCTAATGGCATGGGAGACGGTAGGGGTGGTGATCTGCCTCTTGGCGAAGCTCAATGGCATGGTTGCGAGGCGCGGGACGGTGCAATTTGGTCGGAACACTGTGATGCTCTGGGCGGGTCCGACGGGAAAATTAATGGCGCACGGGCTCTCCTGGTCGCGCGGCGGCGAACGGGCATGTGCTGTCGGTTCCTGGGACGGTGGTGATCACGCACGCAAGTGGCGAGGGTGTCGCGCGGTTTGTGCGACCGTGTCGAGTGCGGCGCTCTAGCGCACGCTCGACATGCTTGCAGAGAAGCTGGGCACGCTCGGGCTAAGTGGTCCAAGGGCTGGCAGTGCTTGGGCATTGGACAGGGGGTGGCAGTGGAAGGTGGCTTGTGTCCCAGACAAGGTTGGCGAGGCTAGGGATGCTCCTAGCTTTCTGTTGACAATGGGGCGGCCATTTGGGGCTTGGCATGCTCACCATTGATGACAATGTCAAGCTTACAGTGAGCTAGGCCTAGTAAATTTAGTTTGATCATCTACTGAGAGGGTGCTGTGAGCTAGAGGGGATAGAAGTTAGGCACAAAAACTGCTCACT
The DNA here is from genome assembly GCA_023614405.1 of Avena insularis. NCBI lineage: Eukaryota > Viridiplantae > Streptophyta > Magnoliopsida > Poales > Poaceae > Avena > Avena insularis. The sequence continues at coordinate 289,665,520 of CM042691.1, read as the reverse complement.
ATAGTGTTTAATGTTTTGTTTGATTTGTGTTTGTAAGGTGTTTGATGAAATGGCCGAAAGAGATTTGAATTTGAATTTTTGGGTGAAAATTGGTGGGTGTACTAGTCACATACTGGGTAGTCTGTTGTTAGTTGGTTTTGTCAAGGTGCACTGGTTTGGTTGGTTTTTGAGAATTGGTGATCTTCCCATATGATATAGATTCAATTTTGAATTGTCATTTGAATAAAGTTGCCAAATGTTTCTATGGATTTGAAAGGTGGGATTGGGTTCACTTTCACTTGGTATAGCAAGGGGTGAAAAGAAATGGAATTATTTCTATTTGAAATCTTGGACTAGAAACACTCAAAGTGGTCTAGTGAGCAAGATTGGCAAAAAATGACCATTTGCTTGTTTGGTATGTTTTTGAATTTCTGTTGATTTGTTTGAGCTTGGAAATGATTTAGATGATGTTGTTTTCATCTTTAAACCATTCCTGGCCATTCACAACAATCACACAAGTCCATTCATGCATTCATACAATCATCACATACACACATTGATTCATATCGATTTTCATTAACAAAAGTTTTTGTTAACCCTAATTTTGGTGATTGGAATTTGAACCTTGATCAATATTTTTGGGATGTTACACATTTGACGATGTATCTTCTGACTTCTTGCTTCATCTTATGCCACCAAAATTGCTCCTTCAAATCCTGATACATCTTGGTTCCTCCCGGGTGGATGGAATAAAGAGTATCATGGGCTTCTTGCAAAATGGCTTGTTACAACTCTGAATCTGTGGGCACATAGATTCCTGTACCGATACGACGTTTAATTCCTTCAATACTAGCATTTCCTTCTTGAGCTTCCTTGATCTGATCTATCATGGTGGGTTAAAGTTCGATACTAGCTAGGAATCCTTCACTAACTAGTTCCATTCTGAAATCTCTCAAGTCCTTATGCAAACTTGGTTGCTCTTTCAAAATCATGGTGTTTAATCTACACGGCAGTCTCCTAAGAGCATCTGCTACCATATTGGCCTTGCCGGGGTGATGGTGAATGTCGAGGTCATAATCCTTGATTAACTCTATCAATCTCATTTTCCTCATATTCAACTCCTTCCGGCTAAAAATATACTTCAGGCTCTTGTGATATGAGTAAATCTCACAGAAATTACCCATAAGGTAATGACGCCATGCTTTCAAGGCTAAAACATCGGCGTCTAACTCTAGGTCATGGGTGGGGTAATTATGATCATGTTGCTTTAGTTGGTGGGACAGATATGATATCACTTTGCCTTCTTGCATTAACACACATCCGAGACCAATCTTGGATGCATCACAATACACATGAAAGGGTTTGGTGATATCAGGCATGATCAAAATTGGGGCTGAAATCAATCTCTTCTTGAGTTCTTGAAAAATCGCTTCACATTTGTTCATCCATTCAAACTTCTGATCTTTCTTGAGTAACTGAGTCATCGGCCTAGCGATGCTTGAAAATCCTTCAACAAACTTGCAGTAATATCCTATTAATCCAAGAAATGCACGAACTTCAGTTTGAGTGGTTGGTTCTCTGCATTCGTCAACTCCTCTAGCTGACAAGATATGTCTGAGGAATCCTACTTCCATTAACCAAAACTCATACTTGCTGAACTTGGCATACAACTGATTCTCTCTCAAGGTTCCAAGGATGGTTCTTAGGTGATGTTCATGTTCTTCCTCCGATTTGGAGTAGATTAGAATGTCATAGATGAAAACAACGATAAACTTATCTAAGAAGTTCATGAAAATCTTATTCATGAGATTCATGAAGTAAGCGGGGGCATTGGTTAATCCAAAAGACATGACCTTGTACTCATACAATCTATATAGGGTCGTGAAAGCAGTCTTTCGAATATACGTTGCACGAAATTTTAGTTGCTGATAACCAGTTCTAAGATCAATCTTACAGAATACTTTGGCACCGGTCAACTGGTCAAACAAATCTTCTATCTTTGGCAAAGGGTACTTTTTCTTGATGGTGACATCATTCAACTTCTGATAATCCATACATAAACGGGTGGCACCATCTTTCTTTTCCACAAACAGAATAGGTGATCTCCATGGCGATGCACTGGGTTGAATCAGATCTTTGCTAATCATGTCGTCAATTGCTTCTTGAGCTCCACTAACTTAGATGGGTTCATACTATATGGTCTCTGAGCTATGGGTCTAGTTCCAGGGATTAGTGCAATGATAAACTCGATATCCCGATCTGGGGGCATACCGGGTAATTCATCTAGGAACACATCTGGGTATTCATAGACTACTCTGACTTGGTCAGGGTTGGTTGGGCTAAACTCTTGTTGCATTTGAATTGACGGACAAGGTCTCCGCTACATGCTCACCTGATACTCAGGTGCTACTGGTCATGGTTATGGATTTCTTGGCACAATCTATGAGTCCTTGATGTTTCGACATCCAATCCATTCCTAGTACTACTTCCAAACCTTTTGTTCCGAGTACTATTAGATTGGCATAGAAATCTATTCCATGAATTCTGATAGGTATGACCTTGCAAATTTTCCTAGCTTTGGTAGTTGAACCAGGTATTTGAACTATCATAACATGCTTCAAATTTGTTGGTTGAATCTTACTAGTGCATGCAAACTCTTTCGTAACAAATGAGTGTGATGCTCCAGAATCAAACACACTCTTGCAAGTACAGAATTAATAGAAAACATACCTAGAATGACATCTGGCGCTTCCTGGGCTTCTTCAGCATTCATGAGGAACATACGGCCAGCATGGTTGTTCGGGTTTCCTAGGGCGAATATCTTTTCAGGTTGGACATGACGCTGCTGTTGGGCAGGTGCAGTAACATTGGGTGCTGCAGTAGTCTTCTTGGGGCACTCATTGGAATATTGACATATCACTCCACACTCAAAACAGGTGATTTTTGACTTGTCCTTTCCGGCAACAGGTACGGCATTACTTCCAGTCCTTGGGGCAGTATTATTGTTGGGATTTGTGGGCCTTGGTGGTGCACGATTGAAGTTATTGGAGTTTCCATGGTTGTAGTGGTGGTTGCCTCCAGGTCTTGGGTTTCCTCCACTACGGTTGGGAAAATTGGAGCGAGACATAGGTGGCCTAGGGTTCCTTGGGGCAAATCTAGCAGACGAATTGGGGCGATACTTTGGGGTATGGTGTGGTCCTGGTTGATGCATCATATGACGCTTACGGTATTCAGTATCTTTGTTGATCTTTCCTTCCATCCAGATCGCTGAATCCACTAAAGCTTCCAGACCAGCAAACGGGATATTGACTAACACCGTCTGCATATCATCATGCAAACCATTCAGAAATCTCTCCTTCTTCTAGGCTTCAGTACCAATCTCCTCATGGGCATACCTAGAGAGAGATAGAAATATGTCGCGGTACTCTACCACAATCATCCTTACCTGCTTCAACTCCTTGAATTCATCCCTCATCCGTAGAATCAAACCCGGTGGCACATGGGTTCGGCTGAACTTGAGTTTGTATTCATCCCAAGTCATCATTTGTACTCCATTCATGGTAAGGGTGCTATTCCACCATGCTCTTGTAGATCCAGCCAGATAGTGGGTGACAAACAGTACTTTCTCGGCCTCCTCTACTCCGGCTACTTCCAAGTTCTTCTCCATAGTCTGCAGCCAGTCATCGGCATCTAAGGTCTCTTCTGACTTACTAAAGATAGGGGGATTGGCATTCTGAAAGTTCTTAAGTTCGGATCCATGATGATCCTGATTTCCAGGGCCTTGGTTTTCATGGGTTGGCTGAGCGATTTGTTGAAGAGTGGCTAGATTGGCTTGACGGTCGGTCCTACCGACTTCTCGATCGGCTACTAACATTTGCAAGGTTTGGACCATCGGGTCTTGAGATGAGCTGCTCCCTCCGCGAGGTATCTGAAGATTGAGATAGATCATGAGACAAGAAGAAAAAATTTCTAAGGTTTGTGGGTTTGGTTTTTAAAGCTTTTAAACTTTCGAGTAAGGCTAAGGTTTGAAAGCCAACAACTCATTATCATTCATTCCAAGCACACAATACAAGTAACACATTCCAAACAACACATCACCAAACAGATGGTTTTAAGAACTATTCTGGCAAGCCACGATACAGTGGAACCGGATACAACTCACACCTACAATAGTGCTCAAGTGCTACTACTCATTAGATCTGGTGGCTTCTTCATCATCAATGAAGTCACGATCCTCATCATCAATGTGGTACTCCTGGTCCATGTCCTCCAAGTAGTCATCATCATAACTGAGATACGAGTCGGGATCTCCACGAATATCTTCCCCTTTTTCCTCCATCTCCTCTAGCTGCATGTCCCGATCATGGATGGTCTCCTCCAAATCCGACACTTTGTGACGAAGGCGAGCAATGATGCGATCCTACTTATCATGCAGTTTGCGAAGTGACTTGTGCTCCCTCACGAGGATGCCGAAGGTCTGGTCCTTCTTGACAGAATCAAGTTGCTTCACATTGGAGTCAGCACGAGCGTTGTCCAGTTCCTTCCGACTCTCACTAAGCATGAAGGCAAGATGTTCCACATGATGCCACAAGTCAGGGTGGGCTGGCAGATCCCCGGGTTAACCATTGGAGTCACTCCTGGCGTAGTGAGAAAAGTGGCTGCCGATGATCTTGTTGATATTCTGCCATATAGTCGGGAAAGTGCTTCCTGCATAGCTCTGGCTAGTCCATCGATCCAGTTGTTCTCTCTGATGGTGAAATGGATCTTCTACGAGGTAGGTGGCTCCATTTTTCCACCAAGATCAGCCACTATCAGCCACTGAAGCTCCCCTCCAGGGTGATCATGGAGTTGAGCTCCATAGAACTCCAGATGCAGGCGATCCAGAAATTCCGTCAGCTCGCTCAGGTCGTTCTCAAAAATGAGATTCCCTCCACTGCCAAGCTGATAGAACTTGCTGTAGGCATAGTCCATCTATAAGCAATTAGAGAGGAGTAAGTTAGAGAAGTGATCAAGGGTGCCAAATTTTAGGTAAGGTTGCAAAAATTTTAAGGAACTTATGACTCTCTTTTTGGAAAGAATTTCAAGGGTAAGAGTGAGGATAGGTTTTCAAAGATACTCACTTTCTCTGTTTTGGAAATTAAAATTTTCTAACGTCCATGCTAACTAGGGTCTCTTATGGTCAGGATGGCTCTGATACCAACTTGTCAACACCCGGATTTTTAATCCCAGATGTCTATTATGCCGTACATCGCAATCCCAGGATTACCAATTTTGTGAGACATAATAGATTGGTACCATAGTTCATCATCCATTACAAATCATAATAGTCTTAAAAATAGTTGATCTCATGATCAAGTCTGACTACAATCAACGCACGGGAATAATAATAAAGTTAGCATGGTCGAGGCTCCATCTTCAAGGTCACAGGCAATGCTGATGATGGGACATGATCCTAGTTATCGTAAGCGTCCTACTGTCCTTCTTCCTCGTAGTCTCCTTCATAGTCTGGCCATGGGAATAGCCAGGGACAAAGCCATGAGTACTTCGAAGTACTCGCAAACGTTCACTAAAGTAGTAAGGCCATTCTATGGGATTGTTAAGCAATAGGTTTGTTTGCCATAAGCCAATTTTATTTCAACCAGTGTCTAGTAGTAAAAGTCTAACTTTTTAGTTGTCTAGGTTTCTTAAACGGGAACCTAACTTCTTTTCCACAACTTGTGGGGTCAAGTCAAGGTCATATTTCAAGTCACGGGTCATTTGGAAAATATCTGACAAAGGAACAGTATGGCCATCCAATTGTCCATAACCACGGACACAGCTATTCGAATAGTTTGACACTCTGCAGAGGGGGTACACTTTCACCACGACATTCGATACATCCGTCAGGAACTATCCTAAATCCTCATACTTAGTATGCAGATAATCAATCTTAACCTTTCAATTACACAACCTAGTATAGGCACCTCCCCTATGAGTTTGGCCCCCCAACAATGACCATATGTCATCTTGGGAACTACATAGGTGGACGGTCACATTCACAAGGTAGCCTCATCTCACCTTGTTCCGCGAGGGAACCCATACTAAGACATATAAACTTCTAGTGAAGCCCTACCCAAATTCGGCTATTGTGGTTGTACGGTAAATGTTGGAATGGTATCGCATCCGAACCCAACTATCAATTTTTATCAAAATTAGGTCACATCCTTTCATTCACCATCATCTTCAAAGTCATTGTGTCCATAACACATGTCAAAGCATTTCAGTAGAATGACTCATCATTCCAAGGTTTTCATAATCATTTGTTCCCAACTAGCGATCAAGTGTAATTTAGCACTAGCATCTATCAGATGGGGGTGTCACTAGTTGTAGGGTACTAAGGTGGTGTATCTATTCTCAACAAGTTCCAAGATCTTGGGACACCTTCCTCAATAACCACCAATCATCCAATTAATTATCTACTAAACAACTTTGCGAAAGATAAAGCTTGCAAGTAAAACTGGGATTTGGTATAGTAAAAAGGGTATCACAACGGCTTCCATAATAAGGCTTGCATAATGTAGCTTGCTCAGTATAGCTTGCCTTGGTTGGTAAGGTGGTCGAAGTTCTCTTCCTCTTCTTTGTAAAATTCCTCCTCGTTATAGCTCGGATAGATACTAGATTCTATAAATAAATACGAGGTACACAATCTGAAGGGTTTCGCGGCATAGTAAATCAAAATTTTCTACGAATGCGAACAGAGGGAAGCCAAGATCTAATCTAGGAGATGCAAACAACGAGAGAGATTAGATTAGATCTTCATACCCTTGAAGATTCGCACAGCGGAACATTCGTCGGAACGTGGGTGATGTAGTCGTACTCGCTTCTCCTCCTCGCGATCCGATCCGATCTAGCACCACAAGTGGTGATGCTTCCGTGAGATGCACACGTGCACCACCTCGACGTCTCCTCCTTCCTCGGTTCAGCAAGTATGGTGGAGAGATGGATTGGATCTACAACGCGACGGCGCGGTGCAAGTGGTGGAGAGTTTCTGCAGCAGGGCTTCGCCTACACGCAGTCGGGAGGGAGAGAGAGAGGAGGGCAGCAGGGCGACTAGGCTTGAGGGGAAGGTGTGGGGTGGTGCGCCCCCAGCCCTCTTTATATATAGGGGTGGGCGGCAGCCCTAGCCCCCCCTCCAAGCCAAAACCGGCGGCCCCCAAGGAGGAAGAGTGGGGGGCAAGGAAACCCCCCCCTTCTAGAAGCTCTATCTAGGGTTTAAACCCCTCTTGGCCGGCTGGGCCCTATGGGGCCTTGTGCCCCTGGCCCAATGCGGCCAGGGCACTCCCTCATAGCCCCATGCCCCCTCCCGGAAGGTGGGGCCACGTTGGTCCCCTTCCGGAAGTTTCTAGAAGCTTTCGGTACAATACCGATTAACCCGGAACAATTCCGAACTCCAAAAACTGCACTACCTTATATGAATCTTATTCTCCGAACCATTCCGGAACCTCTCGTGATATCCCGGATCCCATCCAAGACTCCGAACAAAAACTCATAAACCAATCATCCAATCTATCCTAGCGTCGAGACACGTTAAGTGTGTGACCTTGCGGGTTCGAGAATATGCAGACATGATCTTCTATCAATAATCAACAGCGGGGTCTAGAAACCCATATTGACTCCCACACATTCATCGATGATCATATCGTATGAACCACGATGCCAGGATTCAATCAATCCCATATATATATTCCCTTCGTCTCGCGATATTTTACTTGCCCGAGATTTCATCGTCGGTATCGTCATACCTAGTTCAATCTCGTTCACAGCAAGTACTTTACTCGTTCCATAATCCGATATCACTTTGTGATTAACTCCTTAACCACATGCTTGCAAGCGGTGTTGATATCGATTACCGAGTGGGCCCGAAGTATATCTCTCCGACTTGGGAGGGACAAATCCCATCTCGATACATACAACCCAACAAGTACTTTCCGATCACCTGAGAGACACCTTTATGATCACCCTCTCATAGGATGACGTTTGATGACCTCAAAGCTTTCTTCCGATACCAGGGAGTTGTATTATCTCATGGTCTATGGAATACAATATTTGACATAAGAGAAACTTCGCAAAGATGAACACGATGACACGATCTAATAGCTTTACTTAGTTTGGGTCTGTCCATCATATCATTCTCCCAATGATATGATCTCATTATCAATTGACAACTCATGTCTATGGTTAGGAAACCTTAACCATCATTAATCAATGAGCTAGTCCTCAGAGGCATACTAGGGACACGCTGTTGTTCATAAACCACACAAGTATTAAAGTTTCCGCTTAATACAATTCTAGCATGGAATATAAACATTATCATGAACAAGAATTATAATAATAACATCTTTATTATTGCCTCTAGGGCATAATTCCAACAGTCTCCCACTTGCACTAGAGTCAATAATCTAGTTTACATTTGGCAACAATCTCACACCCATGGCACTGAGGTGTTGATCATGTTTTACACGTGGAAGAGGTTTAGTCAATGGATCTGCGACATTCAGATCTGTATGTACTTTGCTAATCTTCAGATCTCCATCTGCTATATAATCTCGGATTATATGAAACTTGCGGTTGATATGCTTGGTCTTTGGATGATATCTTGGTTCATTAGCGAGTGCTATGGCGCCAGTGTTTTCACACAATATCTCGATGGGTCCAATGCACTTGGAACCACGCCAAGCTCGATGATGAAGTTCTGATCCAAACTCCTTCACTTGACGCTCGCACAGCCATGTATTCGCTTCTCGTAGATCCCGAGATCACGCTTTGCTTGCAGCTTCTCCAGCTCACAGCTCCTCCATTCAAAATATACACATATCCTGTCTGAGATTTAGAATCATCCTTGTCGGTGTCGAAACTAGCGTCGACGTAACCTTTTACGACGAGCTATTCATCACCCCCATAGACTAAGAACATTTCTTTTGTCCTATTTAGGTACTTTAGGATGTTCTTCACGGCTGTCCAGTGTTCCACTCCTGGATCACTTTGGTATCTGCTCGTCAAACTAAGAGCATTGGACACATCCGGTCTAGTACACAGCATGGCATACATGATGGATCCTATGGACGAGGCATAAGGCACTTTGCTCATAGCTTCCCTATCATTTACCGTAGCTAGACACTGAGCCTTGCTCAATGTCTTACCTGACAACATAGGCACTGAACCTTTCTTTGCCTTATCCATTCTGAACCTTTTCAGAACTTTGTCTAGGTATGTACTCTGGCTTAAAGCTATCAGGCGTCTTTGTCTATCTCTATAGATTTTGATGCCTAATATATAAGCAGCTTCACCTAGGTCTTTCATTGAAAAACACTTGTTCAAGTAACTCTTCACATCGTTAAGCATGTTAATGTCATTTCCAATAATCAATATGTCATCCACATATAATACCAGAAATGTCACCGAGATCCCACTCACTTTCTTGTAGATACAAGCTTCGTAGCAATTTGGAACAAATCCAAAGCTCTTGATCACTTGATCAAAATGAAGGTTCCAACTCCGATATGCTTGCTTCAGTCCATAAATGGAACGCTCAAGCTTGCACACTTTATCAACATCCTTAGGATCGACAAAACCTTCGGGTTGCATCATATACAACTCTTCATCAATGTTGTCATTGAGGAAAGCAGTCTTGACATCCATCTGCCATATTTCATAATCATGAAACGCAGCAATTGCTAATAAAATCCGAATGGACTTAAACATCGCTACGGGAGAGAAAGTCTCATCGTAGTCAACACCTTGAACTTGTCGAAAACCTTTCGCGACAAGCCGTGCTTTATAGACGCTAACATTACCATCCACGTCCGTTTTCTTCTTGAAAATCCATTTGCACTCAACGGCCTTTCGGTCGCTAGGAGGGTCCACCAAAGTCCATACTTGGTTTTTGCTCATGGATCCCAATTCGGATTTCGTGGCTTCTAGCCATTTCTCAGAGTCTGGGCTCATCATCGCTTCCTCATAGTTCGCAGGCTCACTGTCATCTACTAGCAAGACAGTTAAGACAGGGTTGCCGTACCACTCAGGAGGGGCACGCGACCTTGTCGACCTACGACGTTCAAGATGGCATCGTGCAGGCGTCATGATCCTTATCATTAGCTTCCTCTATTATTGGTGCGGCCTTTGGATCAATTTCAGGTGCTGCGCTACTCTCCAATTCAAGAGAAGGTTCAACAACCTCGTCTAGCTCTACTTTCCTCCCACTCACTTCTTTCGAGAGAAACTCCTTCTCAAGAAAGGAACCGTTCTTTGCGACAAACACTTTGCCTTGGTTTACGTGATAGAAGGTATACCCAATAGTTTCCTTAGGGTATCCTATGAAGACGCATTTCTCCGCTTTGGGTTCGAGCTTGTCGGCATCAATTTCTTGGCGTAAGCCGCATCCCCAAACTTTGAAACGACAACTTAGGTTTAGCACCAAACCACAGTTCATACGGTGTCGTCTCAACGGATTTAGATGGTGCCCTATTTAAAGTGAATGCAGCAGTTTCTAATGCATAACCCCAAAATGATAACGGCAAATCAGTAAGAGACATCATCGATCGGACCATATCTAATAGAGTTCGATTCCGGCGTTCAGACACACCATTGCTTGTGGTGTTCGTGGCGTGAGTTGCGAAACAATTCCGCTTGCTTTAAGATGCGTGAGAAAATCATAACTCAAATATTCACCTCCACGATCGGATCGTAGAAACTTAATTTTTCTGTTACGATGGTTCTCCACTTCATTCTGAAATTCCTTGAACTTTTCAAATGTTTCAGATTTATGTTTCATTAAATAGATATACCCATATCTACTTAAGTCATCGGTAAAAGTGAGAAAATAGCGATATCCACCGCGTGTCGAAACACTCATTGGTCCGCATACATCGGTATGTATGATTTCCAACAAGTCCGTTGCTCGCTCCATCATACCGGAGAACGGGGTTTTGATCATCTTGCCCATGAGGCATGGTTCGCATGTGTCAAATGATTCAAAATCAAGAGACTCCAAAAGTCCATCAGAATGGAGTTTCTTCATGCGCTTTACACCAATATGACCTGAGCGATAGTGCCACAAATAAGTAGTATTATCACTATCTACTTTGCATCTCTTAGCCTCAATGTTATGGATGTGTGTTTCATCCCTTTCGAGATTTAGAAGAAATAAACCATTCACTAAAGGTGCATGACCATAAAAGATGTTACTCATATAAATAGAACAACCATTATTCTCCGATTTAAATGAATAACCGTCTTGCAATAAACAAGATCCAGAAATAATGTTCATGCTCAACGCAGGCACATAATAACATTTATTAAGGTTTAAAACTAATCCCGAAGGTAAAACTAAGGAGAGCGTGCCGACGGCCATCACATCAACTCTTGATCCGTTGCCAACACGCATCGTCACCTCATCCCTCAGTCGGCGTCTATCCGTAGCTCTGTTTGAGTTACAAATATTAGCATCGAACCAGTATCAAATACCCAGGCACTACAACGAGGGCTAGTAAGGAAAACATCAATAACATGTATATCAAATATACCTTTGATGGTGCCATCCTTCTTGTCCGCTAAGTACTTGACGATTGCGCTTCGGTGACCCTTGTCCTTGCAATAGAAGCACTCAGTGTCCGGCTTGGGACCAGACTTGAGCTTCTTCTCAGCAGGGGCAACGCGCTTGCCGCCGCCTTTCTTGAAGGGCTTCTTTGCTCTCTTACCTTTCTTGAAGGTGGGCTTGTTGACCATCAACACATGATTATCCTTTTTGATGTCCACCTCCGCAGCCTTTAGCTTTGCAAAGAGCTTGGTGATCGTATCAGTGGAACCAATCTGATTGTGAGTCACTACAAAACTTTTGTAGCTGGGAGGGAGTGATTGCAGAACCCTGTCAATCTTGAGCTCCTCTGGAATCGTGCATTCCAGTTGCTCAAGGCGTTGAGTGTAGCCCGTCATCTTAATGGCGTGCTCACTAACGGAACTCCCTTCCTCCATCTTGCAGTTAAAGAACTTCTCAGAGATCTCATATCTCTCAGAACGGGCCTGGGTCTGAAACATGGTTTTCAGCTCCTCGAGAATCTCAAAGGGCCCGGGATAGTCTTCAAAACGATTTTGAAGTTCCGGTTCCATAGCAAACAACATGGTGCTCTTAATCACACCATAATCATCTTTACGCGACTGATAGACGGCTTTCTCATCAGCCGTCGCAGTTGCAGCAGGGGGTCACCTAATGCTTTCCCAAGGACATAGTCCTTTTGACCGCCAGAGAGAATGATTCTTAGATTGCGGAACCAATTGGTGAAGTTAGACCCATTGTTTCTAAGCTTTTCCTTCTCAGCAAAAACGTTGAAGTTGAAGTTGGACTTAGCCATTTGATCTACAGTATTTGCAAGTACAAATTAGACTATGTTCATGATAACTAGTTCAACTTTTAATCAAATTACTAGATGAACTCCCACTAAATTCAACATCCCTCGAGTTGTTTAGTGAACATGATCCAAATCCACCACACCTAATCCGATCTTCACGAGAAGAGATGTGGTTTCAATGGTGGACAACGAAGTGTCGATCATATCATTCATATGACTCATGCTTAACCTTTCGGTTCATGTGTTCCGAGGCCATGTCTGTACATGCTAGGCTCGTCAAGTAAAACCCAAGTATTTCCGCGTGTGCAAAACTGGCTTGCACCCGTTGTATGTGAACGTAGAGTCTATAGCACCCGATCATCACGTGATGCTTGGACACGACGAACTTTCGCAACGGTGCATACATGGGGAGAACACAGTTTTATCTTGATCTTTAAGTGAGAATCATCTTATAATGCTACCGTCGCGATCTAAGCATAATAAGAAACATAAAAGGATAAACATCACATGCATATAACTTTATGTGACATGGTATAGCCAATCTTCGCGCAATGATATCCATCTTGCGCGTGCCGGCATGATCTCCATCACTCCACCATGATTGCCTCCACCACGAATAGCAACTACAACTATTGCTAACTACTTAGCGATGAAGTAAAGCTATTACATGGCGCATAAGAAGTTGACACACAGGTCATACACAATTATAAAGACAACCATATGGCTCCTGCCGGTTGTGTACTCATCGACATGCAAGTCGTGAAACATTACAAAACATGATCATCGCATACAATATACACATCACATCTTGGGCCATACCATATCACAGAAAACACTCCCTGCAAAAACAAGTTAGACGCCTCTACTTTGTTGTTGCATGTTTTACGTGGCTTATGGGAGTAGCTTGCTAAGAACGATTCCTACCTACGAAAAGCCACAACGGTGATATTATGGTTGCCAAACTCCAGTGTTAATCCCATGACAACTATAGTGAGAGAAACTGACATCCACCAGCCGCATGTGTGGAACAAGCCACACGTCAAGTGCGGAGCTGGTCTCGCGAACGACGTCGCGTAAGGTTGGCCTGGGCCTCTTCAATCTCACTATCCCGCGTCACAAGAAGAACACAAACAAGAGGCTTGCAACACAAAACATCAACGCCCGCAACAACCATGTTGCGTTCTACTCGTGAATCACATCTACGCATAGATCTAGCTCTGATACCACTGAAGGGTTTCGCAGCATAGTAAATCAAAATTTTCTATGGATGCGAACAGAGGGAAGCCAAGATCTAATCTAAGAGATGCAAACAACGAGAGAGATTAGATTAGATCTTCATACACTTGAAGATTCGCATAGCGGAACGTTCGTCAGAACGTGGGTGATGTAGTCGTACTCGCTTCTCCTCCTCGCGATCCGATCCGATCTAGCACCACAAGTGGCGATGCCTCCGTGAGATGCACACTTGCAGCACCTCGACGTCTCCTCCTTCCTTGGTCCAGCAAGTATGGTGGAGAGATGGATTGGATCTACAACGCGACGGCGTGGTGCAAGTGGTGGAGAGTTTCTGCAGCAGGGCTTCGCCTACACGCAGTCGGGAGGGAGAGAGAGAGGAGGGCAGCAGGGCGACTAGGCTTGAGGGGAAGGTGTGGGGTGGTGCGCCCCCAGCCCTCTTTGTATAGAGGGGTGGGAGGCAGCCCTAGCCCCCCCTCCAAGCCAAAACCGGCGGCCCCCAAGGAGGAAGAGTGAGGGGCAAGGAAACCCCCCCCCTTCTAGAAGCTCTATCTAGGGTTTAAACCCCTCTTGGCCGGCTGGGCCCTATGGGGCCTTGTGCCCCTGGCCCAATGCGGCAAGGGCACTCCCTCATAGGCCCATGCCCCCTCCCGGAAGGTGGGGCCACGTTGGTCCCCTTCCGGAAGTTTCTAGAAGCTTCCGGTACAATACGGATTAACCCGGAACAATTTCGAACTCCAAAAACTGCACTGCCTTATATGAATCTTATTCTCCGGACCATTCTGGAACCTCTCGTGATATCCCGGATCCCATCCGAGACTCCAAAAAAAAACTCATAAACCAATCATCAAATCTAACCTAGCGTCGAGACACGTTAAGTGTGTGACCCTGCGGGTTCGAGAATATGCAGACATGATCTTCTATCAATAATCAACAGCGGGGTCTAGAAACCCATATTGACTCCCACACATTCATCGATGATCATATCGGATGAACCACGATGCCAGGATTCAATCAATCCCATATATATATTCCCTTCGTCTCGCGATATTTTACTTGCCCGAGATTTGATTGTCGGTATCGTCATACCTAGTTCAATATCGTTCACAGCAAGTACTTTACTCGTTCCGTAATCCGATATCACTTTGTGATTAACTCCTTAACCACATGCTTGCAAGCGGTGTTGATATCGATTACCGAGTGGGCCCGAAGTATATCTCTCCGACTTGGGAGGGACAAATCCCATCTCGATACATACAACCCAACAAGTACTTTCCGATCACCTGAGAGACACCTTTATGATCACCCTCTCATAGGATGACGTTTGATGACCTCAAATCTTTCTTCCGATACCAGGGAGTTGTATTATCTCATGGTCTAAGGAATACAATATTTGACATAAGAGAAACTTCGCAGAGATGAACACGATGACACGATCTAATAGCTTTGCTTAGTTTGGGTCTGTCCATCATATCATTCTCCCAATGATATGATCTCATTATCAATTGACAACTCATGTCTATGGTTAGGAAACCTTAACCATCATTAATCAATGAGCTAGTCCTCAGAGTCATACTAGGGACACGGTGTTGTTCATAAACCACACAAGTATTAAAGTTTCCGCTTAATACAATTCTAGCATAGAATATAAGCATTATCATGAACAAGAATTATAATAATAACATCTTTATTATTGCCTCTAGGGAATTATTCCAACAGTCTCCCACTTGCACTAGAGTCAATAATCTTGTTTACATTTGGCAACAATCTCACACCCATGGCACTGAGGTGTTGATCATGTTTTACACGTGGAAGAGGTTTAGTCAATGGATCTGCGACATTCAGATCTGTATGTACTTTGCTAATCTTCAGATCTCCATCTGCTATATAATCTCGGATTATATGAAACTTCAGTTGATATGCTTGGTCTTTGGATGTTATCTTGGTTCCGTAGCGAGTGCGATGGCGCGGTGTTGTCACACAATATCTCCAGTGGGTCCAATGCACTTGGAACCACGCCAAGCTCAGTGATGAAGTTCCTGATCCAAACTCCTTCACTTGACGCTTCTGCAGCAGCCATGTATTCCGCTTCTACTGTAGATCCCGCGATCACGCTTTGCTTGCAGCTTCTCCAGCTCATAGCTCCTCCATTCAAAATATACACGTATCACCGTAAAGATTTAGAATCATCCTTGTCGATTGTCGAAACTAGCGTCGGCGTAACCTTTTCTGACAGTGTTCATCACCCCCATAGACTAAGAACATTTCTTTAGTCCTATTTAGGTACTTTAGGATGTTCTTCACGGCTGTCCAGTGTTCCACTCCTGGATCACTTTGGTATCTGCTCGTCAAACTAAGAGCATTGGACACATCTGGTCTAGTACACAGCATGGCATACATGATGGATCCTATGGCCGAGGCATAAGGCACTTTGCTCATAGCTTCCCTATCATTTACCGTAGCTGGACACTGAGCCTTGCTCAATGTCTTACCTGACAACATAGGCACTGAACCTTTCTTTGCCTTATCCATTCTGAACCTTTTCAGAACTTTGTCTAGGTATGTACTCTGGCTTAAAGCTATCAGGCGTCTTTGTCTATCTCTATAGATTTTGATGCCTAATATATAAGCACCTTCACCTAGGTCTTTCATTGAAAAACACTTGTTCAAGTAACTCTTCACATCGTTAAGCATGTTAATGTCATTTCCAATAATCAATATGTCATCCACATATAATACCATAAATGTCACCGAGATCCCACTCACTTTCTTGTAGATACAAGCTTCGTAGCAATTTGGAACAAATCCAAAGCTCTTGATCACTTGATCAAAACGAAGGTTCCAACTCCGAGATGCTTGCTTCATCCATAAATGGAACGCTCAAGCTTGCACACTTTATCAGCATCCTTAGGATCGACAAAACCTTCGGGTTGCATCATATACAACTCTTCATCAATGTTGCCATTGAGGAAAGCAGTCTTGACATCCATCTGCCATATTTCATAATCATGAAACACAGCAATTGCTAATAAAATCCGAATGGACTTAAACATCGCTACGGGAGAGAAAGTCTCATCGTAGTCAACACCTTGAAAGGTCTTGTTAAATGTGATTTTTGAGAGTTGGAATCAACTCAAAATCACTTATGGTTGATTTTAGAAAAATGTTTGAAGTTGCAAAAGATACTAGCTTTTTATTTTTACTGAGGGTGATCCATATATTCAAACTGTTTGAATCCAACGGGAGAGATTTGAGATTTTCATCTACTTTCAAACAAAATTGGATTCATTCAATTTGGTGCAGTGAATCTCTCTGAATTGAATTTTAATATTCACTATTGAGAAGGTTTTAGAATAAAGAGAAAAAAGATTAGATTTGAACTACTGGGCTCATGGCAGAACATTCTTGGGTTGGCCCAAGCAGCAACTTGCCAGCCAGATCCTCAGGCTGGTCCCACGTATCAGTGGGTCATCTAAAATGAAATGGTATCGATCAATATTAGCCCTGCGATGACAACACGATCTACGGTCTAGTTTCATCGTCTATGTCGCGGAGCTCCAGCAAGATTCTAACCTAGCGGCACGACGGGGGTGGCTGTGGGCTTACCAGGGCTCCAGCTAGGGTTGGCGGTACGAACGAACGATCTTGTCAGCAACGACAAGTTGAATGGCGGTCACGGCAGCTCCTAGGGTGGCTCCAATTGACGGCGCCTTTCCCTCGCTGCAGCGGTAGACTCCGATCAAATTCTAGCGATAGGGTGCTCGCCTTGCTCCGGGAACAGGTCAGGGGTGTTTCTATGTGAGATAGGAGTAGAATGGTGCGAAGGTTGAGGCTGGGGTTGTCTCTATTTATACCCTCGAGGGTGAGGCAGTGCGGCATGGTCAGGGCTCATCGGCGACGTTGCTATAGGTCGAGCTAGGCATGGAGAAGGGCATGGGTCGATGCAGTTGGGTGTGGAGATCGTCATGCGAGTGGTGGCTTGACAAGGGGCGGTCTTAGTTGGTCGGGCGATGTTGGCGCTCTGTACGGGTACAACGGTGTTCTTCAGCGAGTTCGGTGGTCAAGGGGTCAACCGGTGGCCAATGGGCATGTCTGGGCGGTGGCTGGTGACGTCGTGGTTGCGAGTACGAGCGGAGAGGTCGAGTCACGGCGTGTCTATGCGAGGAGGCTTTGGCGCTCTGTCGTTCTCTCGGCATGTCCGTGTCTTAAATGAGCACGGCCGTTCTAGGGTCTCCGCGTCTTGCCGTTTGTCGAGGGGTGGTCAGAGAGGGGTGGTGAGTTCACGGCTACGAGCTATACATCGCGAGCGAGTGAGGCACGGCATGTGGCGTGATGTCCATATCTGAGTGACATGGTGATTTAGGGTACCATTGTCATTGATCAAGGCTGTGAAGATGAATGGCTCAATTGTATAGCTGGGTACTAGGGATGATCGTGGGTGAGCTAGAGTAAAGATTTTGAGTACAAAATAGCTCCCATTCCTTAGACCATGCCTATCTCCTCTCCTAGCCATTAAGATAGACATGATAATTTCAATGATGCTCACATAAGAAATATGAATTGAAGTAAAAGAGAGCATCAAGAAGAAAATTCAAAACACATTTAAGTCTAACCCACTTCTTATGCATAGTGACAAGCATAGGAAGATAAAACAAGAGTAACTTCAAAATTTTCGACATAAAGAGGGGAAACTTAATATTATTGAGATGCATAAAACTATGTTTCCCTCTCTCATAATAACTTTCAGTAGCATCATGAATAAAATTAACAATATAACTATCACATAAACATTCTTATCATGAGCTACATGCCTAAAATGGTTATTCCTCTCCACATAAGCATATTCATTCTTATTAATTATAGTGGGAGCAAATTCAACAAAATAGCTATCATTATTATTCTCATCACCATAATCATCAAATATAGGAGGCATATTATAATCATAATTAATTTTCTTCTCAATAGTAGGTGGACTGAAAATATCATATTCATCATTGTAATCATCATATATTGGAGGTTTAGTATAATCATAGCAAAATTTCTCCTCTAAATTTGGGGAACTAAAAAGATCATTTTCATAAAAACTAGCTTCCCCAAGCTTAGACGTTTCCATAGTATTAGCAAGAATGGTGTTCATTTTTCTTAATTTCCTCTTCAAAAACTTCATGTCCTAACTCAGGAAAAATACTATAAAGCTCTCTAATTTTGTTGTTTTCCATTAATCCTAACTAGTGAAAACAAGAAACAAAAAGATATAATTGCATAATCTAAAGGAAATAACTTCGAGCACTCACACACCAGCAACAGTACTAGAAGATAGCTTAGTAGCCATAGGATGTGAGTGCCTTTTACCTTACCTCCCCGGCAACAGCGCCAAAAAAGAGCTTGACCGGGAGGAAGAGACTAAAGGCCCTATGTTCCCCGGCAATGGCACCAGAAAAGAGCTTGATGTCTATGCATGCTTCTATTCTTGTAGACAGTTGTTGGGCCTCCAAGTGCAGAGGTTTGTAGAACAACAGCAAGTTTCCCTTAAGTGGATCACCCAAGGTTTATCGAACTCAGGGAGGAAGTGGTCAAAGGTATCCTTCTCAAGCAACCCTGCAATCAAGATACAATAAGTCTCTTGTGTCCCCAACACACCCAATACACTTGTTAGGTGTATAGGTGCACTAGTTCGGCGAAGAGATAGTGAAATACAAGTAATATGGATGATTATAAGTGGTAATTGCAATCTGAAATTAAGATGGCAACAAGCAAACATGTAACAGGAATTGAAACACCGTGTACAATCATTCCTGTTACATGTTTGCTATTAGCGTCGTGAACATCAAACCTCTCGATGATGTCACATTAGTTAGCTTGCAAGCAAGTGATGTGATCACTAGAATGTTATATCACGGAACGAGAAAAGAGTACATGTCGATAACGAGATCAAACTAGGTATGTAGATACCGATGATGAATCTTAGACATTTAATATATCATGAGACAAAGGGATTGAGTTACATGCTTAAAAGGTTCACATGATCACGAAGTCATCGTTCAATGTGTGGGTCGATGCAGATCTCGAGGCCCCGCTGATTATTGATTGGAGAGGGTCTTGATCATGTCTGCATTATTACGTGAACCGTGGGGTGACACACTTAAATGATACTGACACCATTTGGAGCAAATAATATGCCAAAGAAAGAAAAATAAAGCGCAAGAATTATTTCAATGGAAAGCGGAATTGTTTTGGGTGAAATTGTTGAAACTGGTTCTACATGTGATATTGAAATGTTGCAATGGGTTTATGTGAATGTTTGTTAATTAATGTAATTAAAAAAATTCTTAATAAATATTTTTTATAAAAATGAGAGCTTGCATTAAATGTGAGTGGATTTTTGAGTGGAGGCATGTTTATGTGAGTGGAGGCTTTTCATTTTGAGTGGGAGCTCCACCCACATGAATGTGGAGGAGGTGTGCCATGGCTGTGGAGCCATGGCCCTTGGTTGCCCCCTCTCCTCCTCTCATATCACACCTCCATGAAGGATCTCACTCCCCCTTTATAATTCCCCATGGTCTTGGATTAGCGAGATACATGTTCGGTGGATTTTCTGGAAGGATTTGTTGCTTATTGCTTCCTTTGGAGAGAGGGCGCGGAGGTTGTTGGGATACCCGAACGTGTGTGAGATCATGGATGCACCACTGCTCTGCGGTGCTGGACTTGATGGTGCTTGTCACATCCCAAAATTTTACAAATTTTGAAATGTGAAAAATAAATAAAATAAAATTTTGTTGAAAATTTTAGGGTGAGAAGAAACTTTTTGATTCCAATTGGAAACATCAAAACCTATTTTGATCAAATAAAAATCCCAAAGGGATTTGATAAGATAAACAAATAATAAATAAAGATATAATAGTTGGAATCACTATTTTTAGATCTTTTAATAAAAAGATTTGGTTTTCAAAAGAAAGGGTAGAATCATAAATAAGGATTATTTTATAGAGCCAAATTAAATCTTGGCCAAGCTTTTGAAAATAAAATATTTCTATTTCATAAAAAGATAAAGGTTTATTTAAATAAAATAATGAGGATTTATTAATATCCAATTTTATTAAAGTAAAGGCTTTTCCCATTTTTAAATAAACACTAAAACTTGTTAATTTATTTTAAATAAGATTTCCAAGTGTTTTATATTTTCAAATAAAGCCTACTGAAATGATTTTGGTGTTATTTTAGATTTCAAATGGAGTTTTTAAATAAATAAAATCCTATTTGAATTAATGACCAAGGTCTATTTATTTAATTATTAATGGATCCTAAAAAGAATAAAAAATATTTTGTTTTGGACTTTGGATTATGATGTTAAACAGAATTAAAATCAATACAAAGTTTGGTGGTGGTTTGAATTGATTTGTTTGAAAATCAAAACATAAATTCAAATAGAAAAAGGAAAAAGCTTCAGTATAAAAAAAAGGAAACAAACAGCAGACCCAACCCAACAGGCCTAGCAAGCCCACTCGCAGCCCAACTTTCCCCGCCCGCTCAGCGAATCGTTTTTCACCCACGCGTGCACCCGCGAAGTCACTGAACGCTCGGCCCCACTCCATCTTCCTCCACTTCGCTGACAGACGGACCCCACGCCACCTCAGCATCATCTCCCTCGCGACCACGTCTCCCTCGCCGTTGCTGCCTTGATGGCGGCGATCAATTCGCGTTGATGGCGGCCTTAAATCCTCCAGTGACCACGCGCACATAAACGCCACTTTCTCCTCTCTCTTTCCCCTCACTTGCCAGCGCCTCTCTGCCCCTAGGCTGCTCCAATTTCGAGCTCACACCCCACTGTCTCCGACGAGGTCTTTTGTCGATTCCGGCGCCGACCAACTGCCCCTCGTCTCCCACTGCACGCAACCTTGTTCCCCATCGCCTGACGCGTCTCCCAGTACCAGCAGCTTGGCCGCGCTTGCTCCAGAGCGTCGGCAAGGACAACCTCAACACGCCGCCGTCGTCTGCTGTCGCTCCGGCGAACTCTCCTGGTAAACACCGACCGCCCCGAGCCTTCCTGTTGATGCTCCTAAGATCCCCAGGACAGTGCGCGTCTAACCATGTGCTCCTTTTGCCTTATGGCGATCTGCAGCTCCGTCCCCGACGGCCAGAAGCACCGACGCCGCCAACTCCGGCGCCACTCGCCAAGCCGACCACACCTCGAGCTTCTCCACACTCCCACGAGCACTGTGAGCACCTTCGTTTCCCCTCTTGCTTCCTGGTTCGTCGGCAAGCTTCGCCGCGGGCGCTCGCCGCCGCTGTCGCCGACCGCCACTTTGTGGTCAAGCGATTATGCACCGTTCGATTGAAATCTGACGCGTAGAAACAGATGACTTAACGAAGGGGTAGGAATGAACCAGAGCCGCATGCTTTCATTTAGATCCAACGACTCACAGAGGCTGATCCGCACGAAACGGTACCAGCCTATCAGAGCAAGCCACGTGGCCAGTCTGTTTGAATAAAACCAGAAAATGTTCTATTAGAATTGCAAACTTGTAAAATTCATAACTTTAGTTCTACACGTCCAAATTTTGCAAATTTTATATCAATGGATTCAGAAGAGCAAGTACTTTGTAACCATGCACTTTGTTTAATGTTTTGCTTTTGGTAAATTGGTTGAATTTGCAGAAACATGTGTAGGCTTATTAGATTAGATCTTCATACACTTGAAGATTCGCATAGCGGAACGTTCGTCAGAACGTGGGTGATGTAGTCGTACTCGCTTCTCCTCCTCGCGATCCGATCCGATCTAGCACCACAAGTGGCGATGCCTCCGTGAGATGCACACTTGCAGCACCTCGACGTCTCCTCCTTCCTTGGTCCAGAAAGTATGGTGGAGAGATGGATTGGATCTACAACGCGACGGCGTGGTGCAAGTGGTGGAGAGTTTCTGCAGCAGGGCTTCGCCTACACGCAGTCGGGAGGGAGAGAGAGAGGAGGGCAGCAGGGCGACTAGGCTTGAGGGGAAGGTGTGGGGTGGTGCGCCCCCAGCCCTCTTTGTATAGAGGGGTGGGCGGCAGCCCTAGCCCCCCCTCCAAGCCAAAATCGGCGGCCCCCAAGGAGGAAGAGTGAGGGGCAAGGAAACCCCCCCCTTCTAGAAGCTCTATCTAGGGTTTAAACCCCTCTTGGCCGGCTGGGCCCTATGGGGCCTTGTGCCCCTGGCCCAATGCGGCCAGGGCACTCCCTCATAGGCCCATGCCCCCTCCCGGAAGGTGGGGCCACGTTGGTCCCCTTCCGGAAGTTTCTAGAAGCTTCCGGTATAATACCGATTAACCCGGAACAATTTCGAACTCCAAAAACTGCACTGCCTTATATGAATCTTATTCTCCGGACCATTCCGGAACCTCTCGTGATATCCCGGATCCCATCCGAGACTCCGAACAAAAACTCATAAACCAATCATCAAATCTAACCTAGCGTCGAGACACGTTAAGTGTGTGACCCTGCGGGTTCGAGAATATGCAGACATGATCTTCTATCAATAATCAACAGCGGGGTCTAGAAACCCATATTGACTCCCACACATCCATCGATGATCATATCGGATGAACCACGATGCCAGGATTCAATCAATCCCATATATATATTCCCTTCGTCTCGCGATATTTTACTTGCCCGAGATTTGATTGTCGGTATCGTCATACCTAGTTCAATATCGTTCACAGCAAGTACTTTACTCGTTCTGTAATCCGATATCACTTTGTGATTAACTCCTTAACCACATGCTTGCAAGCGGTGTTGATATCGATTACCGAGTGGGCCCGAAGTATATCTCTCCGACTTGGAAGGGACAAATCCCATCTCGATACATACAACCCAACAAGTACTTTCCGATCACCTGAGAGACACCTTTATGATCACCCTCTCATAGGATGACGTTTGATGACCTCAAAGCTTTCTTCCGATACCAGGGAGTTGTATTATCTCATGGTCTAAGGAATACAATATTTGACATAAGAGAAACTTCGCAAACATGAACACGATGACACGATCTAATAGCTTTGCTTAGTTTGGGTCTGTCCATCATATCATTCTCCCAATGATATGATCTCATTATCAATTGACAACTCATGTCTATGGTTAGGAAACCTTAACCATCATTAATCAATGAGCTAGTCCTCAGAGGCATACTAGGGACACGGTGTTGTTCATAAACCACACAAGTATTAAAGTTTCCGCTTAATACAATTCTAGCATAGAATATAAGCATTATCATGAATAAGAATTATAATAATAACATCTTTATTATTGCCTCTGGGGAATTATTCCAACAGTCTCCCACATGCACTAGAGTCAATAATCTTGTTTACATTTGGCAACAATCTCACACCCATGGCACTGAGGTGTTGATCATGTTTTACACGTGGAAGAGGTTTAGTCAATGGATCTGCGACATTCAGATCTGTATGTACTTTGCTAATCTTCAGATCTCCATCTGCTATATAATCTCGGATTATATGAAACTTGCGGTTGATATGCTTGGTCTTTGGATGATATCTTGGTTCATTAGCGAGTGCTATGGCGCCAGTGTTGTCACACAATATCTCCAGTGGGTCCAATGCACTTGGAACCACGCCAAGCTCAGTGATGAAGTTCCTGATCCAAACTCCTTCACTTGGCAACCTGCAGCCATGTATTCCGCTTCTACTGTAGATCCCGCGATCACGCTTTGCTTGCAGCTTCTCCAGCTCATAGCTCCTCCATTCAAAATATACACGTATCCTGTCTGAGATTTAGAATCATCCTTGTCGGTGTCGAAACTAGCGTCGACGTAACCTTTTACGACGAGCTGTTCATCACCCCCATAGACTAAGAACATTTCTTTAGTCCTATTTAGGTACTTTAGGATGTTCTTCACGGCTGTCCAGTGTTCCACTCCTGGATCACTTTGGTATCTGCTCGTCAAACTAAGAGCATTGGACACATCTGGTCTAGTACACAGCATGGCATACATGATGGATCCTATGGCCGAGGCATAAGGCACTTTGCTCATAGCTTCCATATCATTTACCGTGGTGGACCGAGCCTTGCTCAATGTCTTACCTGACAACATAGGCACTGAACCTTTCTTTGCCTTATCCATTCTGAACCTTTTCAGAACTTTGTCTAGGTATGTACTCTGGCTTAAAGCTATCAGGCGTCTTTGTCTATCTCTATAGATTTTGATGCCTAATATATAAGCACCTTCACCTAGGTCTTTCATTGAAAAACACTTGTTCAAGTAACTCTTCACATCGTTAAGCATGTTAATGTCATTTCCAATAATCAATATGTCATCCACATATAATACCATAAATGTCACCGAGATCCCACTCACTTTCTTGTAGATACAAGCTTCGTAGCAATTTGGAACAAATCCAAAGCTCTTGATCACTTGATCAAAACGAAGGTTCCAACTCCGAGATGCTTGCTTCAGTCCATAAATGGAACGCTCAAGCTTGCACACTTTATCAGCATCCTTAGGATCGACAAAACCTTCGGGTTGCATCATATACAACTCTTCATCAATGTTGCCATTGAGGAAAGCAGTCTTGACATCCATCTGCCATATTTCATAATCATGAAACACAGCAATTGCTAACAAAAATCCGAATGGACTTAAACATCGCTAAGGGAGAGAAAGTCTCATCGTAGTCAACACCTTGAAAGGTCTTGTTAAATGTGATTTTTGAGAGTTGGAATCAACTCAAAATCACTTATGGTTGATTTTAGAAAAATGTTTGAAGTTGCAAAAGATACTAGCTTTTTATTTTTACTGAGGGTGATCCATAGCTTCAAACTGTTTGAATCCAACGGGAGAGATTTGAGATTTTCATCTACTTTCAAACAAAATTGGATTCATTCAATTTGGTGCAGTGAATCTCTCTGAATTGAATTTTAATATTCACTATTGAGAAGGTTTTCGAATAAAGAGAAAAAAGATTAGATTTGAACTACTGGGCTCGCGCGGGAACATTACTGGGCTGGCCCAACTCCACAGCACGCGCGCGCAGCAGGATCACTCAGGCTGGTCCCACGTATCAGTGGGTCATCTAAAATGAAATGGTATCGATCAATATTAGCCCTGCGATGACAACACGATCTACGGTCTAGTTTCATCGTCTATGTCGCGGAGCTCCAGCGAGATTCTAACCTAGCGGCACGACGGGGGTGGCTGTGGGCTTACCAGGGCTCCAGCTAGGGTTGGCGGTACGGACGAACGATCTTGTCAGCAACGACAAGTCGAATGGCGGTCACGGCAGCTCCTAGGGTGGCTCCAATCGACGACGCCTTTCCCTCGCTGCAGCGGTAGACTCCGATCAAATTCTAGCGATAGGGTGCTCGCCTTGCTCCGGGAACAGGTCAGGGGTGTTTCTATGTGAGATAGGAGTAGAATGGTGCGAAGGTTGAGGCTGGGGGTTGTCTCTATTTATACCCTCGAGGGTGAGGCAGTGCGGCATGGTCAGGGCTCATCGGCGACGTTGCTACAGGTCGAGCTAGGCATGGAGAAGGGCATGGGTCGATGCAGTTGGGTGTGGAGATCGTCATGCGAGTGGTGGCTTGACAAGGGGCGGTCTTAGTTGGTCGGGCGATATTGGCGCTCTGTACGGGTACAACGGTGTTCTTCAGCGAGTTCGGTGGTCAAGGGGTCAACCGGTGGCCAATGGGCATGTCTGGGCGGTGGCTGGTGACGTCGTGGTTGCGAGTATGAGCGGAGAGGTCGAGTCACGGCGTGTCTATGCGAGGAGGCTTTGGCGCTCTGTCGTGCTCTCGGCATGTCCGTGTCTTAAATGAGCACGGCCGTTCTAGGGTCTCCGCGTCTTGCCGTTTGTCGAGGGGTGGTCAGAGAGGGGAGGTGAGGTCACGGCTACGAGCTAGACATCGCGAGCGAGTGAGGCACAGCATGTGGCGTGATGTCCATATCTGAGTGACATGGTGATTTAGGGTACCATTGTCATTGATCAAGGCTGTGAAGATGAATGGCTCAATTGTATAGCTGGGTACTAGGGATGATCGTGGGTGAGCTAGAGTAAAGATTTTGAGTACAAAATAGCTCCCATTCCTTAGACCATGCCTATCTCCTCTCCTAGCCATTAAGATAGACATGATAATTTCAATGATGCTCACATAAGAAATATGAATTGAAGTAAAAGAGAGCATCAAGAAGAAAATTCAAAACACATTTAAGTCTAACCCACTTCTTATGCATAGTGACAAGCATAGGAAGATAAAACAAGAGTAACTTCAAAATTTTCGACATAAAGAGGGGAAACTTAATATTATTGAGATGCATAAAACTATGTTTCCCTCTCTCATAATAACTTTCAGTAGCATCATGAATAAAATTAATAATATAACTATCACATAAACATTCTTATCATGAGCTACATGCCTAAAATGGTTATTACTCTCCACATAAGCATATTCATTCTTATTAATTATAGTGGGAGCAAATTCAACAAAATAGCTATCATTATTATTCTCATCACCATAATCATCAAATATAGGAGGCATATTATAATCATAATTAATTTTCTTCTCAATAGTAGGTGGACTGAAAATATCATATTCATCATTGTAATCATCATATATTGGAGGTTTAGTATAATCATAGCAAAATTTCTCCTCTAAATTTGGGGAACTAAAAAGATCATTTTCATAAAAACTAGCTTCCCCAAGCTTAGACGTTTCCATAGTATTAGCAAGAATGGTGTTCATTTTTCTTAATTTTCTCTTCAAAAACTTCATGTCCTAACTCAGGAAAAATACTATAAAGCTCTCTAATTTTGTTGTTTTCCATTAATCCTAACTAGTGAAAACAAGAAACAAAAATATATAATTGCATAATCTAAAGGAAATAACTTCGAGCACTCACACACCAGCAACAGTACTAGAAGATAGCTTAGTAGCCATAGGATGTGAGTGCCTTTTACCTTACCTCCCCGGCAACGGCGCCAAAAAAGAGCTTGACCGGGAGGAAGAGACTAAAGGCCCTATGTTCCCCGGCAATGGCACAAGAAAAGAGCTTGATGTCTATGCATGCTTATATTCTTGTAGACAGTTGTTGGGCCTCCAAGTGCAGAGGTTTGTAGAACAACAGCAAGTTTCCCTTAAGTGGATCACCCAAGGTTTATCGAACACAGGGAGGAAGTGGTCAAAGGTATCCTTCTCAAGCAACCCTGCAATCAAGATACAATAAGTCTCTTGTGTCCCCAACACACCCAATACACTTGTCAGGTGTATAGGTGCACTAGTTCGGCAAAGAGATAGTGAAATACAAGTAATATGGATGATTATAAGTGGTAATTGCAATCTGAAATAAAGATGGCAACAAGCAAACATGTAACAGGAATGATTGTACACGGTGTTTCAATTCTTAGAAACAAGGCCTAGGGATCATACTTTCACTAGTGGACACTCTCATATAAATATCTTCTCTTTATTATGCTACTCTGAACTACTCTCCGGTTGGACAACTCCAATCCATGGTAGGGCTACAAAAGCTCTCCTTAAAGTTCGCATTCCCCATCTAGGTAACCCCACACTATCACCTTGAGCGCTAGATGGTTCTAACAAACACCACGATTTCATAGAGACATCCAACTCAAAATATAACTCATGATAAGTATTTCTATAACATTTAGCCTAAGTGCCACACGGTGTGCACACTATAAACTTCACACACGTGGGGATAACCGGAGATTACAATTAAAGCACTTGAGTAGCAGAGTAGATCTACTTGATTACAAAGCTCATGACCACAATAAGATCACGCATAGAGAGAGAAGTGAACACATAGCTACTAGTAGAGCCCTTAGCCTCGAGGGAGAACTAATCCCTCCTCATCACGAGAATCAGCAATGGCGATGAAGATGGTGGTGGAGATTGAAGGAGATGGCTCCGGGGGCAATTCCTCGTCCCGGCAGGGTGCCGGAACAGAGACTTCTGTCCCCCGAAACTCCTCTTTGTTGGCGGCGGCGCTGCGGAACTTTTTGTGGAGATCTGATCCGCGTTAGGGTTTATGTCTCGGGGAGAAATATATATAGGCAAAAGTGCAAGGTCGGTGCAGCATCGAGGGGTCCACACCATGGGATGGTGTGGCTTAGGGTGGGCCTGTGCCACCCTATGGTGTGGCCGCCTCGCGGCTCCCCTTCGTATCTCCTTCGGACTCCTTGTTGCGTCTGGAAAAATAGGAACTTTGGCTTTTGTCCCATCCAATTCCGAGAATATTTCTTTACTAGATTTTCTAAAACCAAAAACAGAAGAAATAGGCAACTGACACTGCGACATATTGTCAATAGGTTATTTCCGAAAAATGTATAAAAATGCCTCAAAGTGTAGACAATTAGTACTGTTACATGTTTGGTTGCTGCCATCTTTATTTCAGATTGCAATTACCACTTAAAATCATCCATATTACTTGTATTTCACTATCTCTTCGCTGAACTAGTGCACCTATACACCTGACAAGTGTATTGGGTGTGTTGGGGACACAAGATACTTCTTGTATCTTGATTGCAGGGTTGCTTGAGAGGGATACCTTTGACCACTTACTCCCTGAGTTCGATAAACCTTGGGTGATCCACTTAAGGGAAACTTGCTGCTTCTCTACAAACCTCTGCACTTGGAGGCCAACAACTGTCTACAAAAATAGAAGCGTGCGTAGACATCAGGCCCTCTCGGTGATGTCACATTAGTTAGCTTGCAAGCAAGTGATGTGATCACTAGAATGTTATATCACGGGAACGAGAAAAGAGTACATGTCGATAACGAGATCAAACTAGGTATGTAGATACCGATGATCGAATCTTAGACATTTAATATATCGCGAGACAAAGGGATTGAGTTACATGCTTAAAAGGTTCACATGATCACAGAAGTCATCGTTCAATGTGTGGGAGTCAGTACAGATCTCGAGGCCCCGCTGCTGATTATTGATTGGAGAGGGGTCTTGATCATGTCTGCATTATTCGTGAACCGTAGGGTGACACACTTAAATGATACCGACACCATTTGGAGCAAATAATATGCCAAAGAAAGAAAAATAAAGCGCAAGAATTATTTCAATGGAAAGCGGAATTGTTTTGGGTGAAATTGTTGAAACTGGTTCTACATGTGATATTGAAATGTTGCAATGGGTTTATGTGAATGTTTGTTGATTAATGTAATTAAAAAAATTCTTAATAAATATTTTTTATAAAAATGAGAGCTTGCATTAAATGTGAGTGGATTTTTGAGTGGAGGCATGTTTATGTGAGTGGAGGCTTTTCATTTTGAGTGGGAGCTCCACCCACATGAATGTGGAGGAGGTGTGCCATGGCTGTGGAGCCATGGCCCTTGGTTGCCCCCTCTCCTCCTCTCATATCACACCTCCACGCGAAGGATCTCACTCCCCCCTTTATAATTCCCCCATGGTCTTGGATTAGCGAGATACATGTTCCCGGTGGATTTTTCTGGAAGGATTTGTTGCTTCCGCTGCTTCACTGGAGAGAGGGCGCGGAGGTTGTTGGGATACCCGAACGTGTGTGCGATCATGGATGCACCACTGCTCTGCGGTGCTGGACTTGATGGTGCTTGTCACATCCCAAAATTTTACAAATTTTGAAATCTGAAAAATAAATAAAATAAAATTTTGTTCAAAATTTTAGGGTGAGAAGAAACTTTTTGATTCCAATTGGAAACATCAAAACCTATTTTGATCAAATAAAAATCCCAAAGGGATTTGATAAGATAAACAAATAATAAATAAAGATATAATAGTTGGAATCACTATTTTTAGATCTTTTAATAAAAAGATTTGGTTTTCAAAAGAAAGGGTAGAATTATAAATAAGGATTATTTTACAGAGCCAAATTAAATCTTGGCCAAGCTTTTGAAAATAAAATATTTCTATTTCATAAAAAGAGTAAAGGTTTATTTAAATAAAATAATGAGGATTTATTAATATCCAATTTTATTAAAGTAAAGGCTTTTCCCATTTTTAAATAAACACTAAAACTTGTTAATTTATTTTAAATAAGATTTCCAAGTGTTTTATATTTTCAAATAAAACCTACTGAAATGATTTTGGTATTATTTTAGATTTCAAATGGAGTTTTTAAATAAATAAAATCCTATTTGAATTAATGACCAAGGTCTATTTATTTAATTATTAATGGATCCTAAAAATAATAAAAATTATTTTGTTTTGGACTTTGGATTATGATGTTAAACAGAATTAAAATCAATACAAAGTTTGGTGGTGGTTTGAATTGATTTGTTTGAAAATCAAAACATAAATTCAAATAGAAAAAGGAAAAAGCTTCAGTATAAAAAAAAGGAAACAAACAGCAGACCCAACCCAACAGGCCTAGCAAGCCCACTCGCAGCCCAACTTTCCCCGCCCGCTCAGCGAATCGTTTTTCACCCACGCGTGCACCCGCGAAGTCACTGAACGCTCGGCCCCACTCCATCTTCCTCCACTTCGCTGACAGATGGACCCCACGCCACCTCAGCATCGTCTCCCTCGCGACCACGTCTCCCTCGCCGTTGCTGCCTTGATGGCGGCGATCAATTCGCGTTGATGGCGGCCTTAAATCCTCCAGTGACCACGCGCACATAAACGCCACTTTCTCCTCTCTCTCTTTCCCCTCACTTGCCAGCGCCTCTCTGCCCCTAGGCTGATCCAATTTCGAGCTCACACCCCACTGTCTCCGACGAGGTCTTCTGTCGATTCCGGCGCCGACCAACCGCCCCTCGTCTCCCACTGCACGCAACCTTGTTCCCCATCGCCTGACGCGTCTCCCATTACCAGCAGCTTGGCCGCGCTTGCCCCAGAGCGTCGGCAAGGACAACCTCAACACGCCGCCGTCGTCTGCTGTCGCTCTGGCGAACTCTCCTGGTAAACACCGACCGCCCCGAGCCTGCCTGTTGATGCTCCTAAGATCCCCAGGACAGTGCGCGTCTAACCATGTGCTCCTTTTGCCTTATGGCGATCTGCAGCTCCGTCCCCGACGACGAACAGAACCGCCTGACGCCGCCACCGACTCCGGCGAGCAATCCACGCCGCTCCAGCGCGCCACTCGCCAAGCCGACCACACCTCGAGCTTCTCCACACTCCCACGAGCACAGTGAGCACCTTCATTTCCCCTCTTGCTTCCTGGTTCGTCGGCAAGCTCGCCGCTTTGTCGCCCGTCGCACCGCCACTTTGTGGTCAAGCGATTATGCACCGTTCGATTGAAATCTGACGCGTAGAAACAGATGACTTAACGAAGGGGTAGGAATGAACCAGAGCCGCATGCTTTCATTTAGATCCAACGACTCACAGAGGCTGATCCGCACGAAACGGTACCAGCCTATCAGAGCAAGCCACGTGGCCAGTCTGTTTGAATAAAACCAGAAAATGTTCTATTAGAATTGCAAACTTGTAAAATTCATAACTTTAGTTCTACACGTCCAAATTTTGCAAATTTTATATCAATGGATTCAGCAGAGCAAGTACTTTGTAACCATGCACTTTGTTTAATGTTTTGCTTTTGGTAAATTGGTTGAATTTGCAGAAACATGTGTAGGCTTATTTTGAATATAAAAATTGTTCCAGATATAATTTTAATGTGAAATCTTTGCAAAATGGTTTGTTTTGAACCTACTGACCATAGGAACCAACTTATGGATTTAAAAATGTATTTTGTGAAGATAAGAAATAAATATTTAAATTAGCCCATTTCTAGTCAAATAAAAATATTGATTATGATTTAGAAATGTTTTTTGAGTAAAACCTTTGGGAAATGATTTGATTCAAACCTTCTGACCCTAAACACCAAGTTTTGAGAATTAAAATATATTTGGTGAACTCTTTAAAGAATATTGCTTTACTTAAAGCATTTTCAACCACATAAAATATTGATTTGATTTAAAAAATGGTTTATAGATAAAACCTTTTGCAAATGGTTTTACCACTTTAGTAAATGACCACTTTTCATCTTTTTAATGTTTAGAGCCTAGTAGAAACCACTTTTGCAAATAAAACTATCTTTTGCATGCTTGCATGCATGACCTTGTTTCTATTATTTTATGTGTGATAAATTAGTTGGAATGCTAGTTGAATTTGTGTTTGCTTGATTGAATTGTAGTGGAATTAGAAGAGTGTGATATTTGCAAGATCAAGAAGTGAACCAACATTCTCTACTGAAAAGGCAAGTGACACTATCATCCATGTCCTACTATTTTCATTACACTTAGTGGATTTTTGTCACATGCATGATAAGGACTACTATATTTTGTGCTATGCTAAATCCTAATAGGATACCCTTATATATTCCTTAGTGAAAACATTGTAGTTGTAGTATGCTTAGCGCTGCTTTATATTTGGGATGGGATACATGATATGATTATATGAAGTGTTGAAAAGATATATGTTTTATATAATAAAACAAGTACTCAGTGAACCACCTGGGTGGACAAGGATACTCAAGTTTTGGACAAGGTGGCAACAAAAGGAACCATGTTTATATGGCTATCTCTTTTTGTATGTGCACTAGAAGAAAACCACCCAGGGACTTAGAGATTGAACATGTTTCACGTATAGTGGCTTCCGTGTGCAGCCACATGCTAAATGGGCTCTGGCTTAGTCAACTAAATAGTGCAAGACCCATACATTGGCATCTTCAGGTTAACTAGAATTGTGTAAGGGAAATTTAACCCTACATTGGTGCCTGGTTGACAAGCTAGCATTGTGTATTGGGAGGACTCCTATGGAAAGACTTTGTCACATTCTCGATCTGCCAGTACTCCATTTTGGTGAGTACTTATCCAGCGGCCACTGGTGGCGTCAAGACGAGATTGTGTCATGTGGGTAAAGTGTACAAGTTCTGCAGAAGATCAAATTCTAAGTACTTAGCCGTGTCACCAGTTATGGAGAACACTGAGCAACTAAGGCCTGAAGCTATGAAAGATCTCGACATTCCAATTTCTCAAAGTAAAACTTGATGGTGACAACAAGGGGTATGAAACACTTGGAGTTTTCCAAGGAGTTCATAAAGATTTGACAAAAGATCAAAACTATTTTAAAAAGATAGGATAGAACTATATTTCTTTCTGCAAATGAGCCTAAACCCTACCTAGCCAAATATGCATGTAATGATAGGATCCTCTTAAATTCTACATAGTAGTGAAACTTGCCAATACAATTCAAATGATTGACCCTTGTGGCTGCAACTTATTATGTTGCAGGTTTGTGTGATGTTAGTGAAGTTTATTGATTAGGATTACAAGTCTACAACCAACATGATTGCATGTGGCACTTTGAAGATGAAGGACTCCATGCTTTATAGATATTCTGCTGCATTGTAATGAGATAGCCAAATGAGCTTGTAACATATAATAATTTATTTTATTCCTGGTTATAAAGTTGTACTATGACCTTTGTTTCTTGATATTACATCTTAACTGTGGATGCTAGCTATTGATCCAGGGAATAGCATTGTAAACACAGGGATCTCTACCTTATTAAAGGTTGGGAACCTTACTGATGGTATCAGAGCACCGTGTTGCCTATAGGATTGTAACCCTATGATTGGACAAAACCCCTTAGAAAAATAGGAGTTGTATTTGTTCCAAAACTTAATTACAAACAATCTTGTAAACTCTTTGCTCAACCTTTTGGTTTTTATTCTACATCTCTTCCTTTTCAACTTGATGGACAAATCCTTCACCATGGCCAATGACTTCAACATTAGTCTCACCAAAAGATTTCAACCTAGACATTACTAAGGACTACAAGTGAGAACCAAGAGACATTAGATTGCCTACCAAAAACATTTATGTCATGTTAGTGTATGGATCATATTGACCTATGAGGTATGATTATACTAAGTTATTTTATTTCAAGAAAAACTTGTTGTTTCCTTCAACTCATGAGTTAAGCTCATAAGTTGTTAAGTGGAAAGTTGCTTGTTGCTTGATTGATTATTTGATTGAACTTGGTTGTTTTGAGTTGTGTGTTAGAACTTCTTAAAACCTATCCATCATTACTCATCCCTATCAAACCAACAGATGCCTCCCCGTCGTGCCAACCCCAACCAAAACAACAACATCACCGAGATGCAGAGATGATGACAAATGTATACAAACTGATGCAGGAGATGACCACATTCATACAGAATCAGAACAACAACAACAACAACAACAACAATCAGAATAACCCTCCAGCACATGATATGCTCACCAGGTTTCTAAAACTTAGGCCTGCAAGGTTCTCTGGAACAACTGATCCAATGGAAGCCAATGATTGGTTACATTCGATGAATAAAGACTTAGTGACTGTTGGCTGCACCGACGAAGAAAAAGTAAGGTTTGCAGCATTTCTGCTTGAAGGACCAGCGGCAACATGGTGGGACAACTTTTAGATCACCACTCCCCTTGAAGATGCAACTTGGGATATTTTTGAGGATGGATTCAGAACAGCTCACATCTAACCTGGAGTGATGTACTTGAAGAAAAAGGAATTCCATAATCTAAAACAACATCACCTCAGTGTGGCTGAGTATATTGAAGAATTCAACAATCTGGCACGCTATGCACCGGATGAAGTTGATACAGATGCTAAGAGAAAAGAAAAATTTCTTGAAGGACTTAATGATGAGTTGAATCTGCAGCTAGCTGTTGCCTATGTCCCAACTTATCAATCACTTTGTGACAAAGCCACCATTTTCGAAAACAAGATGAGTCAAGTTGAGAACAGAAAGAGGAAGCATAAACTCAAGAATCACTCAAGATCATCAAAAAAGAAGCATTCATTCAAAAAGATCAAGGAAGATTCTGAACCACATCAGCATCACCACAACAACAATGGAAGTGACAATAATGGAAATGATACTGACAATGGAGATAACCTTGGTCAGAACAAACATGACACTTTCAGGAAGAAAGACATTAGCCAGTTGCAATGCTATAATTGCAAGGAACTTGGACACTATGCATCAGACTGTCCTGAGAAGAAAAAGAAAAAGGATGCTAGAATAGCCAATGGAAATGACTCCAATGTGACCCAAAAAGGACATGTGAACCACATTGACATGGATGGAAACTTTGAAGAGATAGAAGAAGTGGATGTCAGGAACTAGTTAACTCAATTGAGTCAAATAAGGATTCCTTGTCTGGATATTAAGTGTTGAACCCATAGTCAAGTGAACCATCAATGTAACCCTATGAGACTTTCTTTTAAGGATGGTAGTACCCTAGTTGTCTTCAAGCCAACTTGTAACCCTAGCCTTCCCAAATCTCGGGACGAGATTTCTTTTAAGGGTGGTAGCCTGTCACATCCCAAAATTTTCCAAATTTTGAATTGTGAAAAATAAATAAACAAAATAAAATTTTGTTGAAATTTTAGGGTGAGAAGAAACTTTTTGATTCCAATTGGAAACATCAAAACTTATTTTGATCAAATAAAAATCCTAAAGGGATTTGAAAAGATAAACAAATAATAAATAAAGTTATAATAGTTGGAATCACTATTTTTAGATCTTTTAATAAAAATATTTGGTTTTCAAAAGAAAAGGTAGAATTATAAATAAGGATTATTTTATAGAGCCAAATTACATCTTGGCCAAGCTTTTTAAAATAAAATATTTCTATTTGATAAAAAGAGTAAAGGTTTATTTAAATAAAATAATGAGGATTTATTAATATCCAATTTGATTAAAGTAAAGGCTTTTCCCATTTTTAAATAAACACTAAAACTTGTTAATTTATTTTAAATAAGATTTCCAAGTGTTTTATATTTTCAAATAAAACCTACTGAAATGATTTTGGTATTATTTTAGATTTCAAATGGAGTTTTTAAATAAATAAAATCCTATTTGAATTAATGACCAAGGTCTATTTATTTAATTATTAATGGATCCTAAAAAGAATAAAAATTATTTTGTTTTGGACTTTGGATTATGATGTTAAACAGAATTAAAATCAATACAAAGTTTGGTGGTGGTTTGAATTGATTTGTTTGAAAATCAAAACATAAATTCAAATAGAAAAAGGAAAAAGCTTCAGTATAAAAAAAAGGAAACAAACAGCAGACCCAACCCAACAGGCCTAGCAAGCCCACTCGCAGCCCAACTTTCCCCGCCCGCTCAGCGAATCGTTTTTCACCCACGCGTGCACCCGCGAAGTCACTGAACGCTCGGCCCCACTCCATCTTCCTCCACTTCGCTGACAGAAGGACCCCATGCCACCTCAGCATCGTCTCCCTCGCGACCACGTCTCCCTCGTCGTTGCTGCCTTGATGGCGGCGATCAATTCGCATTGATGGCGGCCTTAAATCCTCCAGTGACCACGCGCACATAAACGCCACATTCTCCTCTCTCTTTCCCCTCACTTGCCAGCGCCTCTCTGCCCCTAGGCTGCTCCAATTTCGAGCTCGCACCCCACTGTCTCCGACGAGGTCTTCTGTCGATTCCGGCGCCGACCAACCGCCCCTCGTCTCCCACTGCACGCAACCTTGTTCCCCATCGCCTGACGCATCTCCCAGTACCAGGAGGTTGGCCGCGCTTACCCCAGAGCGTCGGCAAGGACAACCTCAACACGTCGCCGTCGTCTGCTGTCACTCCGGCGAACTCTCCTGGTAAACACCGACCGCCCCGAGCCTTCCTGTTGATGCTCCTAAGATCCCCAGGACAGTGCGCGTCTAACCATGTGCTCCTTTTGCCTTAGGGCGATCTGCAGCTCCGACCCCGACGACAAACAGAACCGCCTGACGCCGCCACCGACTCCGGCGAGCAATCCACGCCACTCCAACGCGCCCCTCGCCAAGCCGACCACACCTCGAGCTTCTCCACACTCCCACGAGCACGGTGAGCACCTTCGTTTCCCCTCTTGCTTCCTAGTTCGTCGGCAAGCTCGCCGCTAGAGCGCTCTGCCGCCTGTCGCCGTCGCAGCGCCGCCACTTTGTGGTCAAGCCATTCTGCACCGTTTGATTGAAATCTGACGCGTAGAAACAGATGACTTAACGAAGGGGTAGGTGTAAGATCCCTCCTATGTAAAGGAAAAGGATCCCTGTGATTGCAATGCTAGTCCCTGGATCAATGCTAGCATCCACAGTTTAAGATGAAGTACACAGATACAAAGGTCGTTTATTACATTCATTCCAGAGATAAAACATAGTCTTTTACAACTCAGGGCCACAGGCCTAATACAAGAGTTTTGGAATAAGTAATTAATCATAAGTCTTTATCTTCATGTGCCACGGGCAAGCATGTTGAGTGTAGACTCATGACACCTAATCATCATCGGAGTAACCTGCAACATCACAAGTTACAGCCACAGAGGGTCAATACTTTGGAATAGTATTGGCAAGTGATACCTTGGTAAATTTTTAAGTGGACTATATTGCTACATGCATTTTGGCTAAGTGTAGCTTGGCTTGCTTTGCTTGAAAATAGATTTTTCCTATTAGTTGAGATCACTAAGTTTTTCTTTGATAAAACTTTCCCA
Organism: Avena insularis; assembly: GCA_023614405.1. Taxonomy (NCBI): domain Eukaryota; kingdom Viridiplantae; phylum Streptophyta; class Magnoliopsida; order Poales; family Poaceae; genus Avena; species Avena insularis. The sequence continues at coordinate 289,627,451 of CM042691.1, read as the reverse complement.
AGAAACCACCAATAGACATTGGGGTCCTTCACCCTTGTTCTCCCACAAGTTTTTACTTTAGAAGTTGGAGTGATGAGATTCTTGTAGCTTCCATGTCTTGATGCTCAATTTGTCCATTGCCATGGACTTGGCTAAGTACTTAGATTTTCCATCTGCAGAGGTTGTGCACTTTCCCCACCAGACTTGGTTTCCCAAGACAGGACCTTTCAGAAGCCTTTCCTTAGCCAAATGGACGCGTTCCAACCTATCATTCCCACTACCACCAACTGTCCAAGTGACTAAGTTCTAGCAACCTATATGATCATGGCAGAGCCCATATTGCCAAGTGGTTGCACTGTAAGCTTTCTCAACACTTGGCCTCCAAATCCCTTTGTGCCTGGGTGGCATACCACAAGTGAGATACACAAGCCAAATCCATGGCCTTGTGTAACCACTCAACCAAAAACCACCATTCAAGTCCCATTCCACCCAGGAAGTTCATTGACTTAGTTGTTTTATTAAGAAAAGCATGAGTCCAAAGGACTTAGAATTATTTTATCATAGCATGTACATGATTTACCAACCCTTGTTTTCTACTAGCTAGGCTAAGCATGGCATAGTAACTTAACTTAGGAAAATCCCTAACAATTCTTCAATTCTACAACTACATAGGATTTCCCAACATAGCATTTGGCAAAAGTAGCATGCAAGACTTAGCAAAATAATTCTAATGCTTATTCAAAATAAAGGTAATGGAATTATCATGAAGTATCACTTTCCTTGGTAGTGGGGAGAGTAGCACTCTTCACAATCACAGTCACTAGCAATATCTACACAAAAATTTGTAGCATACAATTACACACAATTTATATACAATCAAAAATATGAATGCATGCATGCAAGAAATTACTAAGTGATGATTTTGAAAAATCTACCAAGCAAGTGCATGATGCAGAAACATAACAAGTCACAAAGTTTTCTAACTAAACTTATTTAGCACTAATACAAGTTACTAAACTAAATCTATGCTCAAAATAGACCTAAATATGTTCTGCATACAAAGCCATTTTAACAGATACTTTTTGTTAAACACATTGAAGATTCAGAAAGGGCTTGACTCACTGATTCCAGCGGTATAAAATTTGCAAAAATCTAACGTGGGAATCTCAAGTTATAGCCATTTGAAATCTGGATCCAAATCTGTTTTTGAATTCTGTTTTTGAATCAACCCTAGCCACGCGTCGCGATATTACTTGCGCGTACCGGTTCGCACCGGATCACCCTTCTGTACTGTTGGATATAACTAATGTTGCACGGCTCAGATCTGTCCATACCCCTTCGTTAAGTGAACTATTTATACGCGTAGGATCCAGATCTGACGGCTAAAAATCTCCTAACCAGAAACGAGCGGCGCTAGTGGCGGCGAAGCTCGAGGTGGCGTTGGTTCGTCGAGGGGCGCTCAGGGTTGCGGTGGATTGCTCGCCGGAGTAGGGTCTAGCGACGGGTGGCTCTGTTCGAGGTCGAAGGCGACGCGGAGGAGCTCGACGGAGTTGAAGCCGAAGACGGTGGCGCTCAGTCGCTTGTGTTGTCGACGTTCTGGGTCACGCGCGGGCGAGTTAGTGGTACTGGGAGGTGCGCGAGGTCAAATGGAGCCTGCTCATGTGAACCAGGAGCAGAGGGGTGGTCGGAGTTGGCCGGAATCGTGGCTGCAGCTCGTCGGAGACACTGGGGTTGCGGTGAGCAATTCTTGCAGCCTGGGGGCGCTCTGGGCTTGGGGTTTGGGGGAGAATGGAGAGGGGGCAGAGGGGGTTTTAATAGCCAGGATACGAGCGAGATTTACTCGTGCATTTACGCGAATTGAAGCTGCACAAATCAACAGGAAACGGCCGGCGTCAATTTGGGGATGAACCAGTCGTGGGGGGGTGGAGACGAGGCACGTGTGGGCATGGTTGTCGTGAGAGAGGAGGGGGAGTGGGTCCTGCCTGTCAGCGAGCTGGTGGGTGCGGGGGCGGGTGAAATAAAACATTTCGCGGGGTGGAGGGCTGCTGGACTAGCTGGGCCGTGTTGGGCTGAGTCGGCCAGATTGGCTGGCTGTCTATTTTTTCTTCTTTACTCCTTTTCTTTTTCTGATTGTTTTTCTAGGAATGGTTTTCAAATCCTATTTCAAATAATTTTTGAATTCAAAACTTCTCTAGTTTTTTTTTGTACAGTGTTCCTTGTACCCAAATAAGTGTGAAACACCTCTGTTCACTCAGACCTACTTGGGTTATTTGAAAAATAATACAATAAAACCAAGCCTTTTTGGAGATAATATAATAGGCATAACTTTGGTTTTATTCCATATTTTGTTTTGAAACTTTGCCCAAGCTTTTGAAATCACTTAAGTTTGAATTCAAAATATCCTGAATGAAAAATAGCACCTTTCTCATTAGCATGTAGCACAAAGGCTAGGGTTTTCATACATCAAATAATGAGCAACATTTGCTCCTGTTTTTGAAATGATTTTGAGATAAAACCCTAAATGATGATGGATTCATGGATGATATGCATGAGTTTTGAATCATGATTTTTGGGATGTTACAGTAGGAATGAACCAGAGCCGCACGATTTCATTTATATCCAATGACTCACAGAGGCTGATCCGCACGAAACGGTACCAGCCTATCAGAGCAAGCCACGTGGCCAGTCTGTTTGAATAAAACTAGAAAATGTTCTATTAGAATTGCAAACTTGTAAAATTCATAACTTTAGTTCTACACGTCCAAATTTTGCAAATTTTATATAAATGGATTCAGCAGAGCAAGTACTTTGCAACCATGCACTTTGTTTAATGTTTTGCTTCTGGAAAATTGGTTGAATTTGTAGAAACATGTGTAGGCTTATTTTGAATATAAAAATTGTTCTAGATATAATTTTAATGTGAAATCTTTGCAAAATGGTTTGTTTTGAACCTACTGACCATAGGAACCAACTTTGGATTTAAAAATGTATTTTGTGAATATAAGAAATAAATATTTGAATTAGCCCATTTCTAGTCAAATAAAAATATTGATTATGAGTCAGAAATGATTTTTGTGTAAAACCTTTGGGAAATGATTTGATTCAAACCTTCTGACCCTAAACACCAAGTTTGGAGAATTAAAATATATTTTGTGAACTCTTTAAAGAATATTGCTTTACTAAAAGCATTTTCAACCACATAAAATATTGATTTGATTTAAAAAATGGTTTATAGATAAAACCTTTTGCAAATGGTTTTACCACTTTAGTAAATGACCACTTTTGAACTTTATAATGTTTAGAGCCTAGTCGAAACCACTTTTGCAAATAAAACTATCTTTTGCATGCTTGCATGCACGACCTTGTTTCTATTATTTTATGTGTGATAAATTAGTTGGAATGCTAGTTGAATTTGTATTTGCTTGATTGAATTGTAGTGGAATTAGAAGAGTGTGATATTTGCAAGATCAAGAAGTGAACCAACATTCTCTACTGAAAAGGCAAGTGACACTATCATCCATGTCCTACTATTTTCATTACACTTAGTGGATTTTTGTAACATGCATGATAAGGACTACTATATTTTATGCTATGCTAAATCCTAATAGGATACCCTTATATATTCCTTAGTGAAAACATTGTAGTTGTAGTATGCTTAGCCCTGCTTTATATTTGGGATGGGATACATGATATGATTATATGAAGTGTTGAAAAGATATTTGTTTTATATAATAAAATAAGTACTCAATGAACCACCTGGGTGGACAAGGATACTCAAGTTTTGGACAAGGTGGCAACAAAAGGAACCATGTTTATATGGCTAGCTCTTTTTGTATGTGCACTAGAAGAAAACCACCCAGGGACTTAGAGATTGAACATGTTTCTCAGACAAAGCTTCCGTGGTGACCACATGCTAAATGGGCTCTGGCTTAGTCAACTACATAGTGGAAGACCCATGCATTGGCCTCTTTAGGTTAACTAGAATTGTGTAAGGGAAATTTAACCCTACATTGGTGCCTGGTTGACAAGCTAGCATTGTGTATTGGGAGGACTCCTATGGAAAGACTTTGTCACATTCTCGATCTGCCAGTACTCCATTTTGGTGAGTACTTATCCAGCGGCCACTGGTGGCGTCAAGACGAGATTGTGTCATGTGGGTAAAGTGTACAACTTCTGCAGAAGATCAAATGCTAAGTACTTAGCCGTGTCCCCGGTTATGGACAACACTGAGCAACTAAGGCCTGAAGCTATGAAAGATCTCGACATTCCAATTTCTCCAAGTAAAACTTTATGGTGACAACAAGGGGTATGAAACACTTGGAGTTTTCCAAGGAGTTCAGATAGATTTGACAAAAGATCAAAACTATTTTGAAAAGATAGGATAAAAATATATTGCTTTCTGCAAATGAGCCTAAACCCTACTTAGCCAAATATGCATGTAATGATAGGATCCACTTAAATTCTACATAGTAGTGAAACTTGCCAATACAATTCAAATGTATTGACCCTTGTGGCTGAAACTTATTATGTTGCAGGTTTGTTTGATATTGGTGAAGTTTATTGATTAGGATTACAAGTCTACAACCAACATGATTTCCTGTGGCACTTTGAAGATGAAGGACTCCATGATTTATAGATATTCTGCTGCATTGTAATGAGATAGCCAAATGAGCTATGTAAGATGTAATAATTTATTTTATTCCTGGTTATAAAGTTGTACTATGACCTTTGTTTCTTGATATTACATCTTAACTGTGGATGCTAGCTATTGATCCAGGGACTAGCATTGTAAACACAGGGATCTCTACCTTATTAAAGGTTGGGAACCTTACTGTGCTGGACCTGCTGGACTAGACGGACTTCATCACTATAGAGGTCCCAACCTGATAAGGTAGAGATCCCTGTGTTTACAATGCTAGTCCCTGGATCGAATAGCTAGCATCCATAGTTTAATATGTAATATCAAGAAACAAAGGTCATATTACAACTTATAACCAGGAATAAAATAATACATTACATCTTACATAGCTCATTTGGCTATCTCATTACAATGCAGCAGAAATATCCATATAGCATGGAGTCCTTCATCTTCAAAGTTACACAGGCAATCATGTTGGTTGTAGACTTGTAATGCTATTCAACACACTTCACTAACATCAAACAAACCTGCAACATAATAAGTTACAGCCACAAGGGTCAATACATTTGAATTGTATTGGCAAGTGATACTATGGTAGAATAGTGGTATCTAACATATATATGCATTTGGCTAAGTGTACCTTAGGCTTGCTTTGCTCAAAATAAGTTTTCCTTATCAGTTGAAAACACTAAGTTTTTGTTTGTCAAAATCACCCAAGGAATCTACCAATAGAAATTGGTGATCCTTTAACCCTTGTTCAACCACAAGTTTTTAACTTAGAAATTGGGATGAGGACATCCTTGATAGCTTCAATGTCTTGATGCTCAATTTGTCCATTGTCGGGGACACGGCTAAGTACTTAGATTTTACTCTCTCGAGAGGTGGTGCACTTTCCCCACAAGACTCGACATGCATCGAGACAAGATCTTTTAGAAGCCTTCCCTTAGACCAAATGGACGCGTTCCAACCTATCACCCCCTACCACCTTCTGTCCACCTGGCTAAGTTATTGCAACCTATATGATCCAGGCAGAGCCCATATTGCCATGTGGCTGCACTAGAAGCTTCTCAACACTTGACATCTCAAATCTCTTTGTTCCTGGGTGGCTTTACACAAGTGTGATACACAAGGTTCACCAGTTCACTTGCCTTGTGTAACCACTCAACATATCCCATTAATACCATTCCACCCAGGTGATTCATTCACTTAGTAGTTTTGTTAAGCAAAAACATATATAAGTCAAAAGACTTAGAAATATTTCATAGCATGAATAATCCACCCTTGTTTTCTACTAGCTAGGCTAAGCATACTACTAGCAAGAATCTTAACTTAGAGAAAATTCTACTAAGTCATCATCTACTAGGATTTCCCAAGGCACAGTTAACACATAGAAAATTCCATGCAAGTCCTACTTAAAATATCACTAATGCATAGTTAAAATAATAGGACAAAATTTATGAAGCACCACTTGCCTTTTTGGTAGGGAAACTATGTTCACTCCTTGAACTTGCAATTCTCACTCTTCAAAGTTCACTACAATTCAATCAAGCAAGCACATATTCAAACTAGCATTCAAACAATTCACCACATGAAATAATAAAAACAAGGAAATTCATGCAAGCATGCAAAGGTTGTTTTATTTGGAAAAGTGGTTTCTACTAAGGCTATAAACATTTTAAAACACCTACTGGTCTTTAATAAATGTGGCAAAATCATTTTAAACTAAGTTAGTGAAAATGGGCCATTTAAATCATTTTTGTTTTGCTAGAAATGATTTGAATGAAATTAATAATTCCTAGTGTTATCAAAATATGTTTTTAAACACAAATGTTAGTGTTTAAGGTCAAAGTGTTTAAAACTAATCCATTTGCAAAAGGTTTCACTCAAAAATCATTTTTAAATCATAGCAATATTTTTGTTTTACTAGAAATGCTTTTATTCAAAGGAATAATTCCTTGTGTTAGTTAAATTTATTTTTAAATCCAAATGTCAGTGTTTAGGGTCAGATAGTTCAAAAAAACCATTTGCAAAATATTTTACTCAAAAATCATTTTTAGAATAAATTTTATACTCAAAATAGTCCTACAAATTCTTCTGCAAAAATACCTAATTTTTTAGAAGCAAAATACTAAACTAAGGCCACTGTTGGAATGTACACATTTTTCTGAATCCAATGATATAAAATTTGTCATTTTTGGACGTGTAAAACAAAAGTTATGAATTTTACAAAATCACTCATCTAATAGAACCTTTTCTATTTTTAAAACAAAATCTAGGCCACGGGTCATAATCTTATTAGTCGATACCGGTTCGTCTGGATCGAGCTACGCGGTGTGTTGGATCTAAGTGAGATCGCACGGATCAGATCAGATCATACCGTTTCGATTAGATCTAATCCTAACCACTAGATTCATATCTAACGGCCTACAGCTATTGACCATTGACTGGCGGCGCTGGCTCGATGGCGCGCGGCAACGCGGCTCTGTCAAAGGTGGTCTAGCGCAACCAGGAAGCAAGGGAGGAAGCGAAGGGGATTACCGTGCTCGCGGGATTGCAGTGAAGCTCAAGGTGGTCGCCGTTTGTCGAGGGGCACACGGGGTCGTGCTGAATCGCTCGCCGGAGTTGCGCTTCTCGTCAGGCACGCACTATCGTCGACAGAGGCAAGGATACAAAGCAAGCTAAGACAAACAAATGGTGTCGTTAGACGCATAAGAGATTGGCGAGTACAGGAGCATCATTCAGAGGGGAGGGGAGGTCAGGGATTACCGGTGAACTCGTCGGAGTGGGGGCGGAAGGCGGTGGCGAGTAGGCGGTGGCGGAGGCGATGTTCTAGGGCGCGCATGAGCGAGCTGATGGTGCTGGTAGGTGCGCGAGGAGATGGGGGTCAAGCTAATGTGATCTACGAGCAATGGGGTGGTCGGGGCTTACCGGAATCGGCGCAGAGGTTTGCCAGAGCAGTAGCGGTGCGAGCAGCAATTCTCGCAGCCTGGTGGCGTAGAGGGAGTGGTGAGTGAGGGGAAAGAGAGAGGAGAGGTAGCGCTTAATAGGGAAAGGTTACGGGGAGGATTTACTAGGCCATTAACACGAATTGAAGCAGTCTTCAATGGCCAGAAATGACGAAGTGAGGGGCGTGGTCACCGCGGGGTGCAGACGATGACATGACGTGGCTGTGGGGCCAGTTAGTTAGCGGGGTTGAGGGTGGGGTGCGCGGTGAGAAAAGAATTTGCGGGGGAGGGAGAGAGTGTCGGGTGGGCTTGGGGTTGGACCTGCTGGGCTGGGGGTGTTGGGTTGATTCTTTTCTATTTTTTCTTTCTGATTTATTTATCTTTTCTGATTTCTGTTTTCAATTTATTCAAATGATTTCAAACTCACTTTGAAATCACATTTTTATCAAACCTTTTCTAACCCTTTTCAGTAGGTTTTATCTGTTTATCAATGTGTTTAAATAATGATTTTTAGAAGATTTCAAAATATCTTATTATGCTTTAATATTTATTTAAATTAGGCATTTGTCTTTTTTTATTTAAATAAAATCAAATATGGTTTAAACCCATATAAATTTTATTCAAATAATTCTTTTATTCTTTTTAAGTTAATTAGATAACTTCTAATCCACTTTGGGCAATTTTAATTATTTATTTTCTCATGATTTAATTAATCATTTATATTAGAAATTTTGTCTTCATTTCTATTAAAATTGAATATGGGTAAATGCCCATATAATTTTATTTAATTAATCTTTATTCCTTTATTTTTTATTTGGATTATCTTTATTCCATTTTCTTATGGATTTGTGCAAGATTTAATTTGTCTTTTAAATATTCCTTATTTATTTATTTCTTTCTTTGCCTTATAAAATCCATACCTTTTTATTTATAGTTCCAAAATTGGTGATTCCAATTTGTATAATTTTATTTAATATGTGTTTATATTTTTAAATCCATTTAGGATTACATTTCTCATAATTTGGTTTGGATTTTAGTTAGGAGCTTTATTAGCTTTGGAAATTATTTCTCTTTAACTTATTAAATTCATAAGTTTTTATCCATGGCTCCAGATTTAATGAAACCAATTTCCATGGTTTTATAATATTTTTATTTACCATTTTTGATCATTTTTAAATTTTTGTTGACAAATTTTTATATGGATCAAATCCATATTCTTAGGGAGATCTTGGAGATGATTTCTTTCATTAAGATTTAGGGTTTTGATTTAACTTTTCCAAGTGTTTGAATTTCAAGATACATTCATTGATGAATGCATTTCACTTTATTGAAATTTTGTTGGATGCACTTTTCATTCAAATTTTGTTCAAGAAGGGTTTTGATGTTTCCATTTAGAAGCAAAAAGTTTCTTTTCACCCTAAATTCCAACAATTAAATCTTTTGTTTATTTGTTTTTAACATTTCAAAATTTGGAGAATTTTGGGATGTGACATACTACCACCCTTAAAAGGAATCTCTTCCCGAGATTCGGGAAGGCTAGAGATTACAAGTTGGCTTCATGACAACTAGGGTACTACCACCCTTAAAAAAATTCTAACTAGATGGCATCTTGGCTTTCTTGGGATCTTGATGTAACTTCTCTGGACAGTTGTTTGCATAGTGTCCTTTGTTTCCACATTTGAAAAATGTGACAAGGTTGATGTCCCTCATAGATTTGGTTGTCTTGTCTTGTCTTCCTACTTTTCTGAACAATGTGATGCATAATGTCGGGGGGATAACCCCCGGTAGGGTCACAAGAGGGCAAACATAGCGCGGCTGGGTTGGCTCCGAGTAAAGAAAGAACCAGGACGGGTAAGAACGGCCGGGTAAGATAAGCATGAGTAGCCGACATATAAACTATGTTGGCCCGCATAGGACAAAGTTGTAACCCTTGCAGGAACCGACGAGACGAGTCGACTGAGGAAGGGCCAAGTCAAGAAGGACGCGTGGCACCTTTCCGAGTAAGGTTCAGGAGGGACCATGGTAACGCATGGTCAAAATAGAAGGGCGATGCCGGGTGACACAAAAGGAGCCGGTGACGCCCAAAGCATACGATGACGTAAAATATGACAAAGCGCCAAAAGGAACAGAAGCAAGATACCAGTAAGATATTGGTCAGGCTTTATGGACCGGGCTATTGGGCTTAGGGCAAGCCCATGACCCGGCCCACATCGTAGGGACCAAGATCCAAACAGTAAATCCTAGAACCCAAAGGGGTATTAGCTAGCTAGCACTTCCTATATAAGGGAGGGCATAGCAGAAGTAGAGGGAGGTTGGACCAAGTAGTGAACTAGTGCGGAGAACTCTAGCTTATACAGCTCAAGGAGCACTTGTAATCTTTGGGGAATCAATCGAATTGCTAAGTCTGGAGAGTTCTTCCTGTTCTTCGTGCATGGCTCGACCGTGCACACCCTCCTCGGGGACCACAAGCACCCATTCGGCCCCCAACTTAAGCCTACCCATGGCATCTGTCGTGCCACCACCACGACAGTGATTACGCCACCGTAAGCGAAGCAGGTGCTTGATGGAGTATTCATCCGGACGGGCAACAGCATCGCCAAGACCACGAGCGCGTCTACTCCGGCCTCATCTAGAGGTTTGGGGCGCTCAACTTCGTCAGGGACAACGCGGGCTGCTTCGGGACCAAGCCGTTCCCTAGGGGTGGTCGCTTCATCAAGTTCGGCGAGCACCAGGTCTACGTCTCGGTGCGTGTGGAGCGCGCATATCCTGAGCGTGTTGTCCTGGCGCCAGATCCTCCAGCAGCTCCTGTCGATGGGAAACCTCACCAACTCGTCTCCACGGAGGTAATGATGACAACCCCAAATCCCGCAGCTCCCCCAGTAGTTCCAGTAGTGAATGAGAGCATAGAGGGCAGGAAATGCTCAAGTAGTGGGAGCAGACAACAGATATGAAAACAGGCAACCGAGGTATCAGAATCAAGAAAGAAGAGAAGCTGTGCACCAGGTGCACAATCCAAGAGGTGACGATGCTCATGTCGGTCATGGAACTAGAAACGAGTACAGAGAACATCACTAGAGCTATGTTGTCTTTGTCACAGAGCCAAATGACAAAAAGAGCCAGTAGCGATGAATGATGGAGGTGAATGCCATGATGCCTGCAATCCCCGAGTACATGCATTGGTCTGAGCAAGAGATAACTTGGAGTATAAAAGATCACCCCAAGATCATGCCAACCCCTGGAAGATATGCTCTTGTTTTGGATCCAACATTCATGGGCCCAGATATCAACGTCAAGTTTTCAAAAGTGTTGATTGATGGTGGCAGTAGCATCAACATCATGTACAAGGATACAATGCTCATGTTGGGCATTACCATGAACATGCTGGAGCCGACTAAGACCACTTTCCACGGTATAGTGCCCGGATTGTCCTGTGATCTAGTTGGCAAGATCAGGGTCGACGTCTTATTTCGCAACAGAGAGTACTGTCGCACGGAGGCCATAGAGTTTGAGGTAGTGGATTTGGTCAGATCATATCACGCCTTACTCGGCAGGCCGGATATGGCAAGATTCATGGCTACTACCCACATGGCTTACTTAAAGATGAAGCTGCCAGGCCCATGTGGGGTGATTACAGTTGAAGGGGACTACAAAAGATCTATTGCTTGTGCCTTAGCTGGATCTGCACTGGCCGAGTCACTCGTCATAGCACAAGAAAAAAGTCAGATGTTGGAAGTGGCAGCATTGGCCAAAGCAGCGCAAATGTCCATGCCGGCGCTCACCAACCCGCATGGCAGTGTGTCATTTCAAGCTACCAAATAAACCAAGAAGGTACATGTGGATGGAACTTTCCCAGAGCGCACAATTACCATTGGGGCTGGCCTTACAGACAAATAGGAAAGCGAGCTCACCAGCTTCCTCCGTGAGAATCGGGATATCTTTGCATGGTCCACTCAAGATCTGCAAGGAGTTCCGAGGGAGCTGGCTGAGCACTGTATTCATGTAAGACCAGATGCCAAGCCGGTGAAGCAACCCCTTCGCCACTTCGCCAAAGATAGGAGGAAAGTGATAGCTGCCGAGATTGCCAGACTTTTAGCTGCTGGATTCATCATGGAAGTACTACACCCGGACTGGTTGTCAAATCCAGTCTTGGTCGAGAAGAAAAAAGATGACCCGAATTTGGCAGTGGTATGGCGCATGTGTATTGATTACATGAACCTCAATAAGGCGTGTCCAAAAGATCCATTTCCCCTGCCTCGGATCAATCAAGTCATAAATTCTACTGCTGGGTGTGAGTTGTTGTCGTTTGTGGATGTGTATTCAGGATTCCATCAGATACCACTGAATCCAAATGATCAAATCAAGACAGCTTTTATCACCCCGTATGGGGATTATTGCTATCGTACCATGCCATTCGGATTGAGAAATGCAGGCGCAACATATCAAAGATGCATGCAAAAATGCTTGCAAGATCAATAGGACAAACATGTTCAAGTATACGTCGATGACGTGGTAATAAAAACCAAACAAAGTCATACTCTAATTGAGGACTTGCGTCAAACATTCGCAAACTTGAGAAGATTCCGGATGAAGCTTAACCCGGAAAAATGTACATTTGGCGTCCCGGCTGGCAAGTTACTCGGATTTCTTGTATCTAGCCGAGGAATTGAAGCCAACCCGACAAAGATCAGGGCCATCAAAAGAACGGAATTTCCAAAAACCCTCAATGATGTCCAGAAGTTTACTGGATGCCTGGCCTCGTTGAGCAGGTTTGTTAGTCGGTTAGGCGAAAATGCCCTACCACTATATCAACAGATCAAGAAATCAGACAAATTCACATAGACACAACAAGCTGATAGCGCTTTCCATGAACTAAAGAAAATGTTGGCAACAACACCAATATTAGCATCACCACTATCCAAGGAGCCAATGTTGCTCTATGTCGCCGCAACCAATAGAGTTGTAAGTGCAGTAATAGTGGTTGAACATGAAGAAGGGGGAAAATTAGTCCAAAGATCGGTGTATTACTTGAGAGAAGTGCTCTCTTTCTCAAAACAGAATTAGCCGCATTATCAGAAGATGACATATGGGGTATATATGGCAGCAAAGAAGCTGACACATTATTTTCAAGAACACCCAATCCATGCAAGATGCGAGGCACCTATCTCGGATATATTGGGCAGCAAAGATGCCAGCGGCCGAGTCACCAAATGGGCCATCGAACTGGCACCATATACTCTACAATATGATAGGCGAGATGCAATAAAGTCTCAAGCTGTTGTAGATTTCTTTGTAGAATGGATGGAAATGCAGTACGAACCACCACTGCCAGATCCGAATTACTGGAAAATGCATTTTGTCCGGTCCAAGACGAAAATGGGTCTGGGCGCCGGGATAGTGCTCACATCTCCAAAGAGGGATTAACTGAGGTACGTGTTGCAGATTCATTTTGCTGCTTCTAACAACGTTGCCGAGTACGAAGCACTTGTCCATGGCATTAAAGTAGCCAAGGAAATTGGTATCAAAAGGATCATGTGTTTTGGCGATTCGGATTTGGTGATTCGGCAAGTATCTGTACATTGGGATGCGCTGGACGCAAACATGGCATTATATCGTTTCCACGTGCAACAAATTTTGGGATATTTTGACGGTTGTGAATTCCATCACATTCCTAGAGCAAAAAATGAGGCAGCAGATGTACTATCCAAACTAGGATCATCTCGGCAAGAAATACCACTAGGGGTAGCGCTGGAGCATCTCAGAAAGTCATTGATCAAGCCGTCACCAGAGTCCGAATCAATCAGGGTCATCTCGGCGAGTCAGCAGTCAGATGTGGTACCAATGGACATCGACTCAGGGGTAGGTTCGAGTCACTCGGGGACTGATCCGTTCAATTCAGGGATCGTGGAATTACACTCGGGGACTCCTCAGGTCATGTCGGCAGAGCATATGTCGGCGGAACCAATGGATATTGATGTTGAAGCAGACCCGGAGCCACTAATACCAATGTGGGAACATCCAATATTCAGCTATTTGAAAGATGGGACCTTGCCAAGTGATGAAACGTTGGCAAGGCAAACAACACGAAGAGCAAAAGCGTACACCGTAATCAACAAGGAACTATACAAGCGAAGTGTGACAAGTGTACTGCAGCGTTGCATCATCCCAGAGAAAGGTCAGGAGATCTTATTGGATATTCATCAAGGATAATGCGGGCACCATGCGTCATCAAGAGCATTGGTGGCCAAGGTGTTCCGACATGGATTCTACTGGACAAGCGCATTAGCACAAGCACAAGAGTTAGTCGGAAGATGCAGTGGTTGTCAACATTATGCATCCAAATCGCATTTACCAGCATCTGAATTAAAGATTATACCAATCACTTGGACTTTTTCAGTGTGGTGCCTAGATATGGTAGGACCATTCAAACCAGCAAGGGGAGGCATGACTCATATCTTGGTCATGATTGATAAGTTCACCTAGTGGATAGAAGTGAAACCAATCAAAAAATTAGACGGTAAAACAACTGTCACATTCTTAAGGGATATAATACTCACATATGGGTACCCACACAGTGTGATCACTGATAATGGCACGAACTTTGCCGAAGGAGCTTTTGTTCACTTCTGTGGGAAACACCGAATAAGACTCGATGTAGCATCAGTCGCCCATCCAGAATCAAATGGACAAGTTGAACAGGCTAATGGCTTAGTTCTGTCAGGGATAAAACCCCGCTTAATGGAACCACTCCAGAGATCACCTGGTTGTTGGATAGAGGAACTACCCTCAGTAGTATGGAGCCTAAGAACAACTCCGAATCGATCAACTGGTTATACGCCATTTTTCCTCGTGTATGGGGCTGAAGCAGTTTTGCCTGCCGACATAGAATATTACTCGCCAAGGATAAGACAACACTCGAAATCCGAGGTAAAAGAGTCTCGACAAGATGGAGTAGACTCGAAGAAGCAAGGGAACTGGCATTATCCAGATCCGCTATATATCAACAAAATCTCCGATGCTACCACAGCCGGAAAGTGCAACCTCGTGTTTTTCGAGAAGGGGATATGGTGCTTAGGCTGGTGCAGCGCATAGCAGGAATGCATAAATTATCACCCCCATGGGAAGGCCCATTCATTTTAAGCAAATCATTGCACAATGATTCATATTATCTCATAGACGCTCGTCAAGCGCAAAAGAGCAAGGCGGACAGGTCAGGAGATGAGACCAAGAGGCCATGGAATGTGGCACTACTTTGTCCCTTCTATACTTGGGATAAGCAATGCATCACTCGAACTCTCATATGTCGGACGTATGTGCCGGCTATGTGCTGATAATAAAATGGTATGATTCGAAAAACTAACTCGGGGACTACCCCTTAAATTTTCCATCTCAATTATTTTATGTCAGCTAGCGTGATACCCGAAATTTATCTCGGAACAAGTAGTGTTTACTCGGAAGAAATCAACTCTTCGACTATGCTGTTGTCCGAAAACACGGCTTCATGGCAAGCAAGAGAAAAGGATGTATGACGGGTAAACACGAACGGCAGATAAGTACAAAGGAGAAACGCGAGTCGTCTTTAGTTTTTTGCCTAACTCTCTGCAGGTCGCGTTATACTACGTGTCGAGTAATCTCGGCCAAGTGATCCAAGTTTCATACCCGCTAACTATATCCTTAGTACTTTGAGACTCTAATGTCGAACATCGAAAAAGGTAGACAGGGGCCAAAGTTAAGGAAAGGTGACATGGCAAAATGAAACTCGAGGACTTGCCCTTGAATGATTCACACTTAGAACATAACGCAAATATATAAAGCCCATTAACAGGTGCAAAATCAAACTTAAAAGTGCAATGTATGTTACATATGTACCCGACATACCAGGGATCTGATCAAAGTTTGAGTGTTTGTTAGCCTAAGAAGCAGAACAACTCGGAGGAGCACCCTCGGAACCAGGAGCATTGCTTGGAGCATCGGCCGGGTGAGGGGCATCTGTGGCCGGGTCATCTGGATCATCTGACTCGGTTTCCTCGTTGTTGCCACCCTCTTCATCAGCAACTTCGACGGGCGGGTCGCCAAGATCGAGGAAGTTGGGCCCGTCGCACCAAGCGTGCACCATGGTGTACTCGATCATGGCATAAGCTCGCTCCTGGCGCTTCTTGATTAGCTCCGGATCGTTCAGCCATTTGACATCCCCCCTTATGCGAGCGTGAACATCAAGGTTGATGTCCATGTACCATGAACGCACGAAGGAGAGCACCTTGTCCGCTGTAGCTCGGCCGGCCGACTCACGCCATTGATCTAGCCGGTCTTCAGTAAGGAGCAATCTCTCGGCAAGGGGCTCAATGAGATTGGGTGCATCTTCATCCGGCCAGAGCATGCGAAAGGCATGAATAGCCGACTTGAGCAGATCCACACCGCAAGACCTGAGGGTCTTGACCCGTTCTGACACCGCTTCGAGAAGCTCCTCCATGGACACCTCACCATCAGCAGGAGCACCAACTTCGGCTCTCACTTTCTTCATGGCTCGGATGGAAAACATATCAGCCTGAGGAAAATTCTCTGCAAGCAAAAAGAGAAAGTTAGCAAATAACAATGGTAGATGGAAAAAGTCCAGAAGGACTCATACAGTGCGCAAAGAGTAAGAACTCACTACCGAGAAAGAAGTTGATGGCGGCGAGTTTTCTATGCCAAGTCTTGGCCTTGGCTTGGAGGGCGTCAAAGTTCAGATTTGCCGACTCGACCGATGATTCGGCCTCGTCAAGCAGCCTCTTGGTCTTCTCAGCGCTGGCAGCCTGCTGCTCATTCTTCTCAGCAAGTTCCTCCTTCAACCCTTTCACCTCGGCCAAGTGCTTCTGCTCCGACTCGGCCATCAGCTTCTTTAGCCAAGTCACCTCATCTCGCTCCTTGTGGAGCTCGGCTTGGTGCTTCTCTGCTTATTCAAAAAGATTACTTGTCAGCACCAGCAGAAACTTTCAGCTATCACATCAATGAGGCAAGAAAATTACTCTCGGCCTCGTTGATCTGCGAGTGGAGAGCATTTATTGTGGACTGAGCAGAGGCTGCAAAAAAAAGAGCAAGAAAGGATTGAGATAATGAACCAAAGAAAATTACACCGAAAAGAGGAAGGACGGGTAAGGATATTACCTTGGCCTTGGGTGTCAGTCTGCAGCTTCTCATATGCAAGTTGAGCTTGCGATGCACCAGGACGAGAGCTTGGTGCACCTTGGTGCACTCGTTATGCGTGAGCTCAACAAAGAAGATATACGATAAGGAAAGGTCAAGTCAAGTGGCCGGCCGAATAAAAGAGCTTAAGAGCTTACCGCCGAGTAAGTTCCTTACTCGACAGTAACCTCGAGGGCTAGGGATTGAAGCTCTAACATGAGTTTGAAATAAGGAAATCAAAGAGCTTAAGAGCTTAAAGACGAGTAAGTTCCTAACTCAACAATAACCTCGAGGGCTAGGGATCGAAGCTCTAACATGCAAGCTTGGGATTCTAAGACTAAGGGGATTAGTGAGAGCTTACGGACGAGTAAGTGCCTTACTCAATCGTAACCTCGGGGACTAGGTGATATGCATAAAGGAAATACTCAATAGTACAAAAGAGTAAGAAATTACTTTACCTCGTTCAATTCGTCGGCACGGGCCATCAAAGAAATGGCCTAGTGGGTCATGTCGGAGACGGCCTTAGGGCCCAGCTTCAGTTTCTTGCAGGCACGGGTGCTGACCTCCTGCTCGCCAGCTGCATTCCATGCCACAGCTTAAGGCTCGGCCGAACCAAGGCTCTTGCCACTGAGCGTCCGAGTGAGAACTTTACCCGTTTTCAGGGTGGTTCCCACATTGGCACGAGTCACTATGGCACTATCATAGAGGGTAACAGCCTTAGAGCCTTCACCTGACCCGGAAGCCGTGGATTCGCCCCCCTTACCCATTCAAGCGACCATGGACGCCAACGTCAGAGGCCGGATCTGGGGAGCAGAACCCGGAGGGCAGACCAGTGTTGTCTTCTTAGAGGAAGTGGATTTGCCGGATGTAGGGCGAGCAGAGCCAGAAGCCTTGGGCTGGGTCTGGCCCTTTGACAGAACTAGAGAGCGAGCAGGAGGATTTGGAGAAGATCGTGGAGCCGGCTGACTGGGCTCAGCGGTTTTGCTGGCTCCAAGATCAGGAAGTTGTTCATTCACACCAGCCTGAGGGCCGATGCCAGAGGAACTGGTGGCGGAAGGTTTCTTGGCGCCAGAATCACTGGCACCAAGATCAAGAAGTTTCTCCTGGCCAGCGCCAGGGGCGTCATCCGAATGACCCACCGGGTCTGACTGACATAGAGAGGCGTGAGCCTCAACAGTGGGAGCCTCGACCCGGACGTGACGCGGCACCACCGAGTCAGCTGGAGGAGGCGCAGGCCTTACCGGCGAGGCAATGCTAGAAGCAGCCTAGTTTGCCGACAAAGGTGCGGCACTGAAAACAACGAGACATATATTAGAAAATGTCAGTGACGAAAGAGAAAAGAACAGAAAGGGTAGAGTACAAGAACTTACCTGGTGACAACCGGGTCACGGACGATTCGGCGTGTGACTCGGCGCCCAGCAGCTTGGCGAGTATCAGCTAGGCTAGCAGCAGCAGAGGCAGCAGGAGCTGCTGGAGTGGGCTTGCTCTTCTTGGCTGGCTGGGTGCTGGAGGATGCTCCGCGTCGCTTCAGCTTGGCGACGGGGACCTTGCCGACTCCACCCACGGCGAGAGGAGGAGTATCATGTACCTGGCCAGCTGCATAAGTAAATAACAAGCTTATTAGAATAAGTTAGAAAGCTAAGGTCACAAGGCATATACCTCCAAAAGAGTAAAATCATCATCCTCATCATCGTCAGACCAATCTTGTAAGGGATTGCGAGATTGACTCTTACCCGAAGATGAAGCAGCCGCAGTGTGCGGGCTAGGCATGAAGCACTCCAGGTCATACTCGACCTCATCCTAGTCGGAGCGATCTCCGTTATAACCAGCAGGAGGGACAGTACTGTCATCAACTTGGTGAAGGACATTCTACGGCAAAATGAGTAACCAAAAATCTAAACTAAGAGTGGCAAAAGAGCTAAAGCCTAATCGGCAAGAAAGCGACTCGGAAAACTTACCCAGGGCACAAGCCTGACCTGGCTAAATGGAGGGAAACTCCAAGCCCAATCATCCGCCAAGTTCAGTTTATAGATTGAGCTTAGTCGTGGGCAATGGAGTCTTGGGTGAGCTCCTTAGTGGAGTGTCGAGTGGGATCGTGGAAGACACTCATGAAGCACATCTTGTGGCTCCTCGCTTGGATGGGGCTTACCCGGTGTGCGACGAAGGTTCACATGAGGTCTGAGTTGGCGAGATGAAAGTTTTCATCCAGCGACAGCAACCTTTTCAAGATCACGTTAGCCTCGTTTACCGCAGCGTCTTGGTTGCGCGGGTCAAGCTGCCAGTGCTTCTTGTTGGGGACCTCATCCGAGAAAGGGGGAGCCGGATGTTATCGGTAGACCCGATGTTTTTGACATAGAAGAAAGTCCTATGCCATTTCTTGCAGGAATCAATACCAGTAACTCGAGAAAAGATGTAATCTCTCCTGGGCGTGATGCTCGCAGCACCGCACCGGGTCGGCCTCTTCTCGGATCGAGGAGCACCAGGCTGGGGAACAACCTGAACTCTAAAGACAAAATATTTGGCCCACAAACGAATTGTAGGCCAAATTCCAAGGTAGGCCTCGCAAGCAGAGATGAAGAAAGAAAGAGAGCCAATCGCATTGGCAGGAAGATGGTGGGTCTACAGATGGAAGGTGGAAAGAAACGAGGAGAAGGTGCTCACTGGAAGAGCGAAACCGCGCTCAAAGTGAGACAGGAAAACCACCCGCTCGTTAGCTTGGGGTTTGGGAGAAATCTCACCGGTGGGGAGACGGCAATCCACTTGCAGTGGAATGCGTTTGGTGGAGCGGAGCCACTCCACTTCTTCGATGGAGACCTCCGAGCCTTCCCAGCCGCCGCGCTCGCCGGCAGGAATCTCCTGCTTCTTAGCACCATCAGCGTCGTCGCGAGTATCCATGAGATCAGCAGATTCAGTCTCCTCCGCGGTTGGAAGAGGCTTGGAACAACGGGGACCCATAGTGGAATGGAAAGAAGAGAGGGGCGATTGCAACACAAGGGCAGGAGGAAGAGGAAACCGCAAAGGGGGCAGTTTGATTTTGCGGGCGCAAGGAAGAAGAAAGGGCAAGGGAAAACTCAACGGGCGTGGGCGAAGTGGAAACCCCCAACCCCTACTTAAGGACAGTAAAAACCCCGGTCGTGGGATCTATCTATGCCGTGCGGCCAGCGTGTGGCCATGTACCAGGCCGAGAAAGCCAATCAGCAAGCGCCACGTAGCCAAACATACACGAAAAATCCAGTGCCACGTCATGACTGGAAGGACAAGAGGCGCAGGTCAATGGGACTGCCACAGTGAAGGGGAATAACTGCTCAGCCGTCACTGTGCCGCCAGAGCTTGGAACAAAAATTGAGGCAAGTAATCATGATTACCAGCTGTCAGTGACTGAAGTGCGCCTAAAATGACTCGGAATTGGCCAAAATGACTCAGCTCGAGGCAAGAATGAGCCAAGAAGTCAAAGAGTCGACCCAGAAACTGTCAGACAGACCCGTCAAGGTGCGAAACTATGACAGATAAAGACAAAAACTAAGTTCCACTCACACAAAAGGAACCTGGAGACGCCTAACATCTTGAACTGCTAAACCTCACCAGCTTCGGGGACTAATGTCGGGGGGATAACCTCCGGTAGGGTCACGAGAGGGCAAACATAGCGCAGCTGGGTTGGCTCCGAGTAAAGAAAGAACCAGGCCTGGTAAGAACGATCGGGTAAGATAAGCATGAGCAGCCGACATAAACTATGTCGTCCCGCATAGGACAAAGTTGTAACCCTTGCAGGAACCGACGAGCCGAGTCGACCGAGGAAGGGCCGAGTCAAGAAGGACGCGTGGCACCTTTCCGAGTAAGGTTCAGGAGGGACCATGGTAAAGCATGGTCAAAAGAGAAGGGCGACGCCGGGTGACACAAAAGGAGCCGGTGACGCCCAAAGCATACGCTGACGTACAAAGTAACAACATGACGCCAAAAGGAACAGGAAGCAGCGTACCAGAAGACCGTTAGTTGTCAAGCTTTATGGACAGGGCTATTGGGGTTAGGGCAAGCCCATGACCCGGCCCACATCGTAGGGACCAAGATCCAAACCGTAAACCCTAGAACCCAAAGGGGTATTAGCTAGCTAGCACTGCCTATATAAGGGAGGGCATAGAAGAAGTAGAGG
The DNA here is from genome assembly GCA_023614405.1 of Avena insularis. Lineage (NCBI taxonomy): Eukaryota > Viridiplantae > Streptophyta > Magnoliopsida > Poales > Poaceae > Avena > Avena insularis. The sequence goes on along the minus strand of CM042691.1, from coordinate 289,606,582 downwards.
GAGGTTGGACCAAGTAGTGAACTAGTGCAGAGAACTCTAGCTTATACAGCTCAAGGAGCACTTGTAATCTTTGGGGAATCAATCGAATTGCTAAGTCTGGAGAGTTCTTCCTGTTCTTCGTGCATGGCTCGACCGTGCACACCCTCCTCGGTGACCACAAGCACCCATTCGGCCCCCAACTTAAGCCTACCCATGGCATGTGCCGTGCCACCACCACGACAAATAATGGCCTAGCTCTTTGCATTTGTGGCACATCACTTGGCTAACATCCTTCTTCATCTTTGGTATCATTGCCTCTTGTTTGTTTCCTTGGTTCTTATTCTTTTCTGGACATTCATTAGCATAGTGTGTCATCTCTTTGCAATTGTAACATTGCACCTGGCTAATGTCTTGCTTGCTGGGGTTGGGTATTTTCTTCTTGTTCTTGGGTTCCTCCAAAGCTAGGAGGGCTCTTAGTTCATGTTCTTCATATTTCACCATGAATGTGGGAAAACTTCCTCGGTTCCTTGAACGATTCCTAGGATAACGTCCATGATTCCTCTTTTGTCCACCAAGGTGAGTTCCAATGTATGGAGGTGCATACTGAGGTTTGACTTTGTCTTCATCATTCTTGGTAGAAATTGTTCCCTTATGGAGGTTTCCAAACATTTGATGCATTCCATCTTGTTTCATTTGTTGAACTATAGGATAGATGGGGCATTGGATAGGTACATGATTATTTCCTTCTCATAGGAAACAAGAAACTTGAGATGTGGGGCATTGTTTAGTTGGATGTTTCTCTTCACAATTAGGGCATTGATCCATATACTCTGTGTCCTATGTCTCCATAGATATTGCAAGCTTGAGTTCCTTTTATAATATCATCCTTGATATCTTTTTTATTACAATCACCTTGATAAAGGTTGCTTCTCATGTTGATCATTTGATTGGTCATCCTTTGCAACAATTTAGATTGGTTTCCAAGAATTTTTGCATGGTTGGGTCTAACTCAATGTTGTTGGCTAAAAACTGAGTTGTCACTTCATTCAACTAGGCTTGGGTTGGTAGTAGTTGTTCTCTCATGTGTATCTCTTGGTTGTTGTTTTCATCATTCATGTTGAAGTCTCTTGGAGAAGTCATCTGTTTGGGTTGGATTGGGATTAGAGTAGGCAATAGATTTCTAGAGGAAGAATTCTACTCACACACAACAATTCACACAAAGCAATGTGCAAGCAATCACAATCATTCATTCCACTCAAACAAAAAGATTCAAGCATATTTTTAGGCAACAAAATATTTTTCCTACACCACATAAGTTGGTCGGATCAATAAATCGATTTAAACTAAACACTAGTATGGTGGTCCAACTATGGGATTTATTTGAGATCATTCCATCCTTCTTAGTTGTTTCTTCATGAACAAGATCATTGTATCCTTGGAAAAAATTCCTGCATCTTGGTTAGAAAACTCATAGGTGATGATGATTCCTTCTAAGTTGTGTTTCTTTAGTCTTCCAAGTATTGAGTAATATTTCTTGTCTCACTTGAAGTCCTTAGTGATGTCCAAGTTGAAGTCCTTGATGAAACTGAAGTTGAAGTCATGGGTGACGGTGAAGTCTTTGCTCATGTTGAAGTCTTTGTCCATCAAGTTTAAAAGATATGAGATGTAGAATCAAAACAAAAAGGTTGAGGAAAGAGTGTACAAGATTGTTTGTAAATAAGTTTGAACAAATACAACTCCTATTTTTTTCTAAGGGTTTTTTTCCAATCCTAGGGTTAAAATCCTACAGGCAACACAGTGCTCTGATACCATCTGTAGAGGTCCCAACCTGATAAGGTAGAGATCCCTATGTTTACAATGCTAGTCCCTGGATCGAATAGCTAGCATCCATAGTTTCAGATGTAATATCAAGAAACAAAGGTCATATTACAACTTATAACCAGGAATAAAATAATACTCCCTCCGTCTTAAAGTAGATGTCTTAGATTTATCAAAATTTGGATGAATCTATATACTAAATAGTGTCTAGATTCATTCAAATTTTAACAAATCTGAGACATCTATTTTAGGACAGAGGGAGTACATTACATCTTACATAGCTCATTTGGCTATCTCATTACAATGCAGTAGAAATATCTATATAGCATGGAGTCCTTCATCTTCAAAGTGCCACAGGCAATCATGTTGGTTGTAGACTTGTAATCCTATTCAACACACTTCACTAACATCAAACAAACTTGCAGCATAATAAGTTATAGCCACAAGGGTTAATACATTTGAATTTTCTTGGCAAGTGATACTATGGTAGAATAGTGGTATCTAACATCTATATGCATTTGGCTAAGTGGAGCTTAGGCTTGCTTTGCTCAAAATAAGTTTTCCTTATCAGTTTAAAACACTAAGTTTTTGTTTGTCAAAATCACCCAAGGAATATACCAATAGAAATTGGTGATCCTTTAACCCTTGTTCAACCACAAGTTTTTAACTTAGAAATTGGGATTAGGAGATCCTTGATAGCTTCAATGTCTTGATGCTCAATTTGTCCATTGTCGGGGACACGACTAAGTACTTAGATTTTACTCTCTCGAGAGGTGGTGCACTTTCCCCACAAGACTCGACATGTATCGAGACAAGATCTTTCAGAAGCCTTCCCTTAGACCAAATTGACACATTCCAACCTATCACCCCCTACCACCTTCTGTCCATCTGGCTAAGTTATTGCAACTTACATGATCCAGGAAGAGCCCATATTGCCATGTGGCTGCACTAGAAGCTTCTCAACACTTGACATCTCAAATCTCTTTGTTCCTAGGTGGCTTTCCACAAGTGTGATACACAAGGTGCACCAGTTTCACTAGCCTTGTGCAACCACCTCAACATATCCCATTCATACCATTCCACCCAGGTGATTCATTCACTTAGTAGTTTTGTTAAGCAAAAACATAAGTCAAAAGACTTAGAAATATTTCATAGAATGAATAATCTACCCTTGTTTTCTACTAGCTAGGCTAAGCATACTAGTAGCAAGAATCTTAACTTAGGGAAAATTCTACTAAGGCATCATTTACTAGGATTTCCTAAGGCATACTTAACACATAGAAAATTCCATGCAAGTCCTACTTAAAATATCACTAATGCATAGTTAAAATAATAGGAAAAAATGTATGAAGCACCACTTGCCTTTTTGGTAGAGAAACTAGGTTCACTCCTTGAACTTGCAATTTTTACTCTTCAAAGTTCACTACAATCAATCAAGCAAGCACATATTCAAACTAGCATTCAAACAATTCACCACATGAAATAAGGAAATGCATGCAAGCATGCAAAGGTTGTTTTATTTGGAAAAGTGGTTTCTACTAAGGCTATAAACATTTTAAAACACCTACTGGTCTTTAATAAATGTGGCAAAATCATTTGAAACCAAGTTAGTGAAAATAGGCCATTTAAATCATCTTTGTTTGGCTAGAAATGATTTTAATCAAAGTAATAATTCCTAGTGTTACCCAAATATGTATTTAAACACAAATGTTAGTGTTTAAGGTCAAAGTATTTAAAACTAATCCATTTGCTAAAGGTTTCACTCAACAATCATTTTTAAATCATAGCAACATTTTTGTTTTACTAGAAATGCTTTATTCAAAGGAATAATTCCTTGTGTTAGTTAAATTTATTTTTAAATCCAAATGTCAGTGTTTAGGGTCAGAGAGTTCAAAACAAACCATTTGCAAAAGATTTTACTAAAAAACATTTTTAAAATAAATTTTATACTCAAAATAGTCCTACAAATGTTTCTGCAAAAACACCTAATTTTTCAGAAGAAAAATACTAAACTAAGGCCACTTTTGCAAATTTCACATTTCTCGGAATACATTGATATAAAATTTATAATTTTTGGACGTGTAAAACAAATTCTATGAATTTTACAAAATCACTCATCTAATAGAACCTTTTCTGTTTTTAAAACAAAAGCTAGGCCCCGCGTCATAATCTTATTGGTTGATACCGGTTCTCCTGGATCGAGCTACGCGGTGTGTGGGATCTAAGTGAGATCGCACGGATCAGATCAGCTCATACCGTTTCGATTAGATCTAATCCTAACCACTAGATTGACATCTAATGGCCTACATCTACTAACCATTGACTAGCGGCGCTGGCTCGACGGCGCACGGCGGAGCGGCTCTGTCAGAGGTGGTCTGGTGCAACCAGGAATCAAGGGAGGAAACGGAGGGGATTACCGTGCTCGCGGGATTGCAGTGAAGCTCAAGGTGGTCGCCGTTTGTCGAGGGGCGCACGGGGTTGTGCTGAATCGCTCGTCGAAGCTACGCTTCTCGTCGAGCATGCACTGTCGTCGATGGAGGCGAGGATACAAAGCACGCTAAGACAAACAAACAGTGTCGTTAGACGCGTAGGAGATTGGCGAGTACAGGAGCATCATTCAGAGGGGGAGGGGAGGTTAGGGATTACCGGGGAACTCGTCGGAGTGGGGGCAGAAGGCGACATTCTGGGGCGCGCGCGAGCAAGCTGAGGGTGTTGGTAGGTGTGCGAGGAGATGGGGGTCAAGCTCGTGTGATCTAGGAGCAATGGGGTGGTCAGGGCTGGCCGTAATCGGCGCAGAGGTTCGCCGGAGCAATAGCGGTGCGACCAGTAATTCTCGCAGCCTAGTGGCGTAGAGGGAGCGGCGAGTGAGGGGAAAGAGAGAGGAGAGGGGAGCGCTTAAGAGGGCAAGGTTACGGGGAGGAATTACTAGGCCATTAACGCGAATTGAAGCAGACTTCAATGGCCAGAATTGGCGAAGTGAGGGGCGTGGTCACCGTGGGGTGGAGACGACGACTTGACGTGACTCTCGTCGATTAGTCGATGGGTTGAGGTGGGTGCTTGGTGAGAAAAGAATTTATGGGGAGGGAGAGTGTCGGTGGGCTGGGGGATGGGCTCTTTGGGCTGGGGTGTTAATGCTTCTTTTCTATATTTTTATTTCTAATTTCTTTTTTCTTTTTTCTTTTTCTTTTCTGATTTCTGTTTTCAATTTATTCAAACTGTCTTTGAAATCAGATTTTTATCAAACCTTTTCTAACCATTTTTAGTAGGTTTTATCTATTTATTAATGTGTTTAAATAATCCATTTTAAAATATTTCAAAATATCTTATTATGCTTTAATATTTATTTAAATTAGGCATTTGTCTTTTTTTATTTAAATAAAATCAAATATGGTTTAAACCCATATAAATTTTATTCAAATAATTCTTTTATTCTTTTTAAGTTAATTAGATAACTTCTAATCCATTTTGGGCAATTTCAATTATTTATTTTCAAATGATTTAATTAATCATTTATATTAGGAATTTTGTCTTCATTTCAATTAAAATTGAATATGGGTAAAAGCCCATATTACTTTATTTAATTAATATTTTTTCCTTTATTTCTTATTTGAATTATCTTTATTCCATTTTCATATGGACTTGGCCAAGATTTAATTTGTCTTTTAAATATTCCTTATTTATTTATTTCTTTCTTTGCCTTATAAAATCCATATCTTTTTATTTATAGTTCCAAAATTGGTGATTCCAATTTGTATAATTTTATTTAATATTTGTTTATATTTTTAAATCATTTTAGGATTACATTGCTCATAGTTTGGTTTGGATTTTAGTTAGGATCGTTATTATCTTTGGAAATTATTTCTCTTTAACTTATTAAATTAATAAGTTTTTATCCATGGCTCCAAATTTAATGAAACCAATTTCCATGGTTTTATAATATTTGTATTTACAGTTTTTGATAATTTTCAATTTTTTGTTGTGTCACATCCCAAGATTTTCCAAATCTTGTAATGTGAAAATAAATGAATAAAATAAAACTTTGTTTGATTTTCAGAGCCAGAAGAAAACTTTTTGAATTCAAATGGAACCTTCAAACCAATTTGAATCAAATAAATCCTAAAGGGATTTAAAAAGATAAACATTTAATAAAGGAAAATAGAAATATTTAAAATTACTATTTTGGATCTTTTAATAAAAGGATTTGGTTTTAAAAAGAAAAGGATTTATAAATAAGGATTATTTTATATAGCCAAATTAAACCTTGGCCAATATTTTGAAATAAATGTTTTGTTTTGATTAAAAATAGTAAAGGTTTATTTAAATAAAATATTAAGGAATTAATATCCAATTTTTATTTAAATAAAAGGTTTTACCATTTTAATTAAAAATCTCAAAACTTATTAAATTATTTTAAATAAGTTTTTCAAGTATTTTATATTCTCAAATAAAACCTACTAAAGTGTTTTGGTTTTATTTAAGATTTCAAAATAAATATTTTAATAAAACAAATCCTATTTGATTTAATAATAAAGGTCTATTGTATTTAATTATTAATGGACCCTAAAATAAAAGGTTATTTTGTTTTAAACAAGATTTCCAAATATATTTTATTTTCAAATAAAACCTACTGATTTGATTTTGAAAATATTTGGATTTCAAATGGAGATTTTATTAATTAAATCAAACCCTATTTTATTAAATAACTAATGATCCATTTTATTTAATTAATGAATGGATCCTACAAAGAATAAAAATATTATTTTATTTTGGGATTTGGTTTATGTTAATAAACAGAACCAAAAACTCAACACAAGTTTGGAAGTGTTTGAATTGTTTGAATGTTGGATTTGTTTGAATTTCAAATCAGTAAATAGAAATAGAAAAGAATAAATCAATCAGACAGAAAAAAATAGAACAAAACGAGCAGCCCAACCATCTGGCCCAGTTCCAATCCAACAGCCCACCTCACCCTCGCCCCGAACCGTTTTTCTTCACCGCAGAAGCAACCCGCTAAGTCACTGACCGGTGGACCTCTCCCTCACTCCTTTTCCCACTGACGCAACGGCCCCACTTCGCTAGCCATCGTCCTCACCGCAGCGACCAGTTCTTCCCCCGTTCTGCCGTTGATTTCTCCGGCTTAATTTGCCTTAATGCCGCGAGTAAAACCTGCAGTGATCACGCACAATAAATCGTCTTCCTCTCCTCTCTGGTTCCCCTCTGTCGCCCCTCCTCGACACGCCCCCAGGCCGCCACAATTTCTCCCCGAGCGGCTCTGTTCCGACGACACTCCGGTGCCGATTTCGGCGACTCAACACCGCCCCGTGCCTCCCTGAGCACACCAGGAGACTCCCCATCTCCCTACGCATCTCCCAGAATGTGGCATCCCGCAAAAACCACTACTAGAAAATCGTGTTGTTTTTGTGCATTGCATCATCATGACCGCATGCTCATGTCATCATGCCACATTGCATTTGAGCATCGTCATCTTCTTGTATTTGCTTGCATAAAACTATTTGCGGAAAAACCTGTTTGTGTTTTCTAAACGCCCCGTCTTTGTTCAAAAACAAAACCCGGGTCACCGGATTATTTTGTTTGTCTGCTATCGGTTTGCAAACGGTGCCTTTAAAATAAATAAATCATTTAATTATTTTTGTGGGGGCAGTCGAACAGGCCGATTCGACCCGGACGACCACCCCCAGTACAAACAATCGGTTCCCCAAAAATCCTAAAACTACCCAGTCCTATTCTACCCACCCCTCCTCCACCTCACCCGGACCAATCCCTGGCTGCCACCTCACCCTCTCCCTCCCCTCTAACGAATCCTCAACCGCCACATCACCCCAACCCGCTGCCACCAGTCCCTCCCCTCTTCCTCTCTCACCCACAGCCTCTCTACCCTCCTCCTTCTAGCCGGGCCCCACCTGCTGCACCTGGCCCACCCACAGCCCCTCTCTCCCCTTTTTCCACCTGGTCAACCGCACCCCCTCTTCCCCTGGGCCACACGCCAGCCCACCCCCACTCATCCCCCCTGGCCCCACCACCTGCACAACCTCCCTCCTCCCGCACGCGTTCTCTCCCCCACGCGCGCGTCTTCCACCTCCCGCTCCTCCCTCCTCTGCTCCGCCGCAGCTCGAGCTCGCCCCTCCTCTCCCGCCGGCATCCGCCCTCGCCTCCCCACCTCGCCGGCGCCCATCTCCGCCGCCTCGCGCCCTCCTTCCTTCCCTCTGCGTCCGGCCGCTCTGCCGGCACCGCGTCGCTTGAGCCCCGCCACCACCTGGCCTCGCACTCTCCTCGGCGTCCGTCGCCGGCCATGCTCGCCCCCGCGCCCCGTCGACCTCCCCGCCTCCGGCCGCTCGCCCCTCCAGCCTCCGATGCTCCTCCCGCCGGTCCCGAGCTCACCGGCCCGGCCCCGAGCCCTGCCTCCACCGGCCTCCCTGCGCGAGCTCGGCGGCCGCAGTTCCCCCTCGTCGTGCTCCCTCTGCCTCGCCCCGCCTCGCCGGCCCGCAGCCTCCTCGCCGCCTCCGCCCCTCCGCGGGACCGCCTTTCCCTCCAGCCCCACGGCCCCGCACGGGAACCCCGTCCCCGACCCGACGCCGCCGCGGCCCTCCTCGTCCCCGGCGCCCCGCGACCACCGCTGCTCCACGGCCCGCCGGCGAGCTCCGCCTCCACCCGTGCAGGTTCCCTGTGTAGTACCAAGATGGTGCTAAGTTGTTGGGTGTGGAGACAACAAGTCCGCAAGATCTTCCGTGGACCGACGTTGAGTTGAACCGAAGAGGGCGCCACTCGAAGACCATCGAGGTTTGAAGAGGAACCCGAGGAAAATTCTAGGGGGATCGACAAGGACTCTGATGCCCAACGCCAACAAGATCTCCGACATGCGTCGCCATACTCGAAGCCCACTTCGCGGACCCGGCAACCACACATGCGACAAGACCTTCTTCCCGGATCTGATGCCCGAGAACCCGAACGCCAAGATCGCCGATGCGAATACGCCAAGCACTGCACCCCGGACGCCAAGTCCGACCCGACCTGCGGACCCGACAAGATCTTCGCGACGACAAGAACGACATCGACCAGGAAGAACCCGATGCGCCCCCGACACCGAACCAAGACCTGCTTCCACGGATGCGACAAGACCTACCTCCGCTATCCGAGAACGTTTCCGTCGAACCTTGAACCCCCGAGACCCGACCCCGAACCCCGGAACCCAAGATCTGCCGAACCCTAATGTGTGAACCCCTTCCCGAAACCCTAATTTTATAATATAATACAACTTGTCGCATATTAATCATTCATCTCGCATGCATATTTGTGTGGTTTGGGGGCCTTATGCCGATTCACCTTATAATTAAATATGGGGCCCATATGCGGGCAAATCTAGCCTTATATTGGCCTCATTTAAATTTGTGTAGCGAACCGATGATATAATCTTGCCTTGTTAAGACAACATTTAATTGCGGGGTAGATAAATAACATGAACCACCTAAATAATTGTCGGGGCCCCGGTTCCGCTTAATCTCGCCTAATTGCATTGCAACTTCACCATGCCATGCATCATACATGCATCATGCCCGATCTTTTGCCGTAGTATTAAATAGTGCATCCGGTGTTTCTTCTAGTGTTTTGCTTCTTCGCGGATAAGGCCATTGAGTTGATGTGAGCTTCGCCCCGATCTTCGGTTGAACCTTCGACAATGTTTTCAGGCGAGCATCTCCCCCTTTCTACCTATCTTACTTTTATAGTATTTATTCCCTCCTGTTGATCTATTGCTATTTGTGTTGCGATGCTCTAGTCTTTTGTACCCGTGATATCCCTTGCAGCCTTATATTGCCTTGGACATATCCTATTACCTGCTGTTTGGTAGATAGTTGGACTTGCGCGTCGTAGTCGCTTGCTCAAGTGCTGTTGTGTGTCGTCAAGTGCCACTGTTGTTGGAGTATTGCCGCATGTTTGACGTTGGAAATGATCCTGGTTTTACTTATCGTTCACTTTAATTACTGCTTAACAACTAAAATTGAAGTAAGTAAGCAGAGGCATCGGTGGGTGATAGATAATATTTGGTTTCCGACCGCCCACTTGTGTCCCGTAGGACCCCGAGTACTTGATACCTGTTCCTTGAATATTCGTGCTATCCACATACGGGGAATTATGGGACCCCCCTGAGCCAGAGCTTGATTCATTCTTATTTCTTGGGGCCACAAACTAGTTTGAGGTTTTATTTACTATCCTGTACTTATGTCATGCTACTGCTTTATTTACGATTGTGCGAGGAGCACACTGTACTGTTTAGGAATTGTGACCCGTTTTCGCGGTATCGACACCCCGAGTTTTCGGGTTCCCAGTCGTTTACAGCCGGCCCCACAAACCTTGAGTCCGTCTCGGAGCCAGTTTGCTATGGTGTACTCCAAGGGGTGACCCCCTGAAATATTGTTGAATCCTGTGATTGCTTTGTCGTGAAAGCCTCGTTGGGTTTTGATTTGGTTTTTCCGAGGTTGATCGAGTGTGTGTTGCTATTGGTGCACCCCGGCCGGGTTAAAACTTTCTGAAAGTCGTGTCCGCGGTTATGGATGACTTGGAGCACAGTATCTCGATCATAGACAAGCATAACTAAAGTAGTGCTATAAATTTGACTTTATAATGACTAGTAATCAGCTTCACCATAATGGAATGGCTAACTAAAACTGCCCACAATTGCTTGTTTGGTTTGTCGCTTGCGACAATTGTATCTGACTAGTAAGTACTGCAACTATAACGGAATGGCTAAATAAAAGTACCAACAACTGCTGGGTTTTGGGGTTATCTCATGCTAATTGTATCTGACTAGTAAGTACTGCAACTATAACGGAATGGCTAAATAAAAGTACCAACAACTGCTGGGTTTTGGGGTTATCTCATGCTAATTGTATCTGACTAGTAAGTGTTGCAACTATCCCGGAATGGTTAACTAAAACTGCCCACTGCTTATTTTACCAGGATGATTATCTACACCTGACTAGTAATTGCTATAACGGTAACTGAATAAATAAAACTGCCAACTGTGTGAGTTCCTCGGTTGACTTCCTCGTTTAGTCTCGAGGGGGAAACACCAGGATGGGTTTGTTTGGTGGTAGTATCAGGTTGGTTCCGAATAGGTCTTTCTTACCTCGCTCTGACTGCCGCTAGTTGTATCGAGTCTCTATAGGTTGTCCAGTGCATGCTGCCGCTGCCGCTCAGTCCACCATACCTATGTAGGCGAGGACCGCCGAATTCTAGCCTCGTGTCTTGGCCTCGATCGACGCTCCTCTTTTTCCTTTGCCCTTTGTCGGCACCCCTTTTGTTTAAGCAGGTTTTGAGATCGACGTCGTTAGCAGGGTTACCCTTCCGGCTTGGCCTGGGCAGGGTTATGGACGCCATTGGTTATTCTTCAGGGCTCTTAGCCCCATTTGCATCTTGTCCGTAGTCGGACGCTGTGTCATTTTCAAGGTGATTTGGATCTTCGTATTGTATATCTGTATTCTTGACTCATTGAGTCGCTGTTATATATATCTGTTCTGTGGGTCCCATCGAGGACTGTTGTGTAATGTTATTACTTCGTTTTCCACCCGCACGAAAGTGCCTGGTGGGCACCTTTGAATCGTTTCTATGCGGGTTTGGCGGGGATCGCTAAAACTTGCATAGGGCCGATTCTGAGGGTGTTACAGAGTGGTATCAGAGCTCAGCAGTTGCGATACCCCACAAGTCCAGCCTGTAGGATAACCTAGCTAACGGCCGAAGTAGAGTGTCAACACTATTTTTGAAAATCGGTTGGATAGTTCTGATTAGGTCTGATTTTACTCCTTACCCCTCTGCTATTCTCCTCTTACCTCTGCGTGTTTTGGATCTGTTCCCTTTCCTTCTGCTAGTCCAGGAATTCTCGTGGTTGGGTTTCCGTCGTACCTTCAGGGTTTCGCTTCCTCCTTTGATAACGGTGTTCTACCATCCGGTGATCATGCTGTCTGAGGATCCGTCTACTGTGGTATCATTCTTTGCTCCTTGTTTGTGCCTTCCGGTGTTTTCCGACGCGACGACATCATCTACGCCAGATCCGGTGCAGAGTCTGCACCACTCCTTTGTTCCGAACCTCGCTTGTCGAGATCTTCAGTCTGATTCCGAGAATGGTTCTACTCTTTTCTACTGATTGTGCAGGGTAATAGTTTGGGTGCGTGATGGATTGGCCCCCATGCCGACTACCCCTTCTATTTGCTTTTGTACATTGAAGTGGATGAGAATGCATCGGTTCCCTCGTCCTATTGAAGCTAGAGGTGGCTTTATTTGTTGATGCCTCTACCTTCGACCTTTTGTTTCCGGAGTGTTCTCTCGACGATCACGGACAACGACCTCTTGTTAGTGGTGTCGCGAGGATCTACACGAAGCGAGAAGATGCAGATCACCGACCTTCCTTCTGGTACCATGAGTCGGATCTCGAGGGCGAGATCCATTGTTAGTGGTGTCGAATTGTGGCATCCCGCAAAAACCACTACTAGAAAATCGCGTTGTTTTTGTGCATTGCATCATCATGACCGCATGCTCATGTCATCATGCCACATTGCATTTGAGCATCGTCATCATCTTGTATTTGCTTGCATAAAACTATTTGCGGAAAAACCTGTTTGTGTTTTCTAAACGCCCCGTCTTTGTTCAAACACAAAACCTGGGTCACCGGATTATTTTGTTTGTCTGCTATCGGTTTGCAAACGGTGCCTTTAAAATAAATAAATCATTTAATTATTTTTGTGGGGGCAGTCGAACGGGCCGATTCGACCCGGACGACCACCCCCAGTACAAACAATCAGTTCCCCAAAAATCCTAAAACTACCCAGTCCTATTCTACCCACCCCTCCTCCACCTCACCCGGACCAATCCCTGGCTGCCACCTCACCCTCTCCCTCCCCTCTAACCAATCCTCAACCGCCACATCACCCCAACCCGCTGCCACCAGTCCCTCCCCTCTTCCTCTCTCACCCACAGCCTCTCTACCCTCCCCCTTCCAGCCGGGCCCCACCTGCTGCACCTGGCCCACCCGCAGCCCCTCTCTCCCCTTTTTCCCCCTGGTCAACCGCACCCCCTCTTCCCCTGGGCCACACGCTAGCCCACCCCCACTCATCCCCCCTGGCCCCACCACCTGCCCAACCTCCCTCCTCCCGCACGCGTTCTCTCCCCCACGCGCGCGTCTTCCACCTCCCGCTCCTCCCTCCTCTCCAACCCGCCCCCACCCCGCTCTGCTCCGGCTCCAGCCATGCGCCCGGCCAGCGTCCCACTGGCCTTCCCCCCTCACCTCCCGGTCACCGCCTCCTCCCTACTCCTCTCACTTGCGCCGCCTCGGGTTCGCCCCTCCTCTCCGCCGGCATCCGCCCTTGCCTCCCCACCTCGCCGGCGCCCATCTCCGCCGCCTCGTGCCCTCCTTCCTTCCCTCTGCGTCCGGCCGCTCTGCCGGCACCGCGTCGCTTGAGCCCCGCCACCACCTGGCCTCGCACTCTCCTTGGCGTCTGCCAGCCATGCTTCGCCCCGCCCGACCTCCCGCCTCCGCTCGCCCTCCAGCCGGCGCTCCTCCCGATCCCAGGCTCACTGCCCGGCCCCGAGCCCTGCCTCCACCGGCCTCCTGCACTGAGCCTCGGCTCCCCCTCGTCGTGCTCCCTACGCCTCGCGCCCGCCCCGCCGCCTCGCCTGCCGCCTCCTCCGCCTCCTCCCTGGGGACCGCCTTTCCCTCAGCCCCCCCCCCCCCTGCCCCCCGTCCCGACCAGCCGCCAGCCTCCTCCGTCCCGGTGCCCCATGACCACCGCTGCTCCCATGCCCCGTGAGCTCCGCCTCCACCTGCAGGGTTTCACATGTAGTACCAAGATGGTGCTAAGTTGTTGGGTGTGGAGACGACAAGTCTGCAAGATCTTCCGTGGACCGACATTGAGTTGAACCGAAGAGGGCGCCACTCGAAGACCATCGAGGTTTGAAGAGGAACCCGAGGAAAATTCTAGGGGGATCGAAAAGGACTCTGATGCCCAACACCGACAAGATCTCCGACATGCGTCGCCATACTCGAAGCCCACTTCGCGGACCCGGCAACCACACATGCGACAAGACCTTCTTCCCGGATCTGATGCCCGAGAACCCGAACACCAAGATCGCCGATGCGAATACGCCAAGCACTGCACCCTGGACGCCAAGTCCGACCCGACCTGCGGACCCGACAAGATCTTCGCGACGACAAGAACGACATCGACCAGGAAGAACCCGATGCACCCCCGACGCCGAACCAAGACCTGCTTCCACGGATGCGATAAGACCTACCTCCGCTATCCGAGAACGTTTCCGTCGAACCCTGAACCCCCGATACCGGACCCCGAACCCCGGAACCCAAGATCCGCCGAACCCTAATGTGTGAACCCCTTCCCGAAACCCTAATTTTATAATATAATACAACTTGTCGCATATTAATCATTCATCTCGCATGCATATTTGTGTGGTTTGGGGGCCTTATGCCGATTCACCTTATAATTAAATATGGGGCCCATATGCGGGCAAATCTAGCCTTATATTGGCCTCATTTAAATTTGTGTAGCGAACCGATGATATAATCTTGCCTTGTTAAGACAACATTTAATTGCGGGGTAGATAAATAACATGAACCACCTAAATAATTGTCGGGGCCCCGGTTCCGCTTAATCTCGCCTAATTGCATTGCAACTTCACCATGCCATGCATCATACATGCATCATGCCCGATCTTTTGCCGTAGTATTAAATAGTGCATCCGGTGTTTCTTCTAGTGTTTTGCTTCTTCGCGGATAAGGCCGTTGAGTTGATGTGAGCTTCGCCCCGATCTTCGGTTGAACCTTCGACAATGTTTTCAGGCGAGCATCTCCCCCTTTCTACCTATCTTACTTTTATAGTATTTATTCCCTCCTATTGATCTATTGCTATCTGTGTTGCGATGCTCTAGTCTTTCGTACCCGTGATATCCCTTGCAGCCTTATATTGCCTTGGACATATCCTATTACCTGCTGTTTGGTAGATAGTTGGACTTGCGCGTCGTAGTCGCTTGCTCAAGTGTTGTTGTGTGTCGTCAAGTGCCACTGTTGTTGGAGTATTGCCGCATGTTTGACGTTGGAAATGATCCTGGTTTTACTTATCGTTCACTTTAATTACTGCTTAACAACTAAAATTGAAGTAAGTAAGCAGAGGCATCGGTGGGTGATAGATAATATTTGGTTTCCGACCGCCCACTTGTGTCCCGTAGGACCCCGAGTACTTGATACCTGTTCCTTGAATATTCGCGCTATCCACATACGGGGAATTATGGGACCCCCCTGAGCCAGAGCTTGATTCATTCTTATTTCTTGGGGCCACAAACTAGTTTGAGGTTTTATTTACTATCCTGTACTTATGCCATGCTACTGCTTTATTTACGATTGTGCGAGGAGCACACTGTACTGTTTAGGAATTGTGACCCGTTTTCGCGGTATCGACACCCCGAGTTTTCGGGTTCCCAGTCGTTTACAGCCGGCCCCACAAACCTTGAGTCCGTCTCGGAGCCGGCCAGTTTCGTTGCGGGTGTACTCCAAGGGGTGGCCCCCTGAAATATTGTTGAATCCTGTGATTGCTTTGTCGTGAAAGCCTCGTTGGGTTTTGATTTGGTTTTTCCGAGGTTGATCGAGTGTGTGTTGCTATTGGTGCACCCCGGCCGGGTTAAAACTTTCTGAAAGCCGTGTCCGCGGTTATGGACGACTTGGAGCACAGTATCTCAATCATAGACAAGCATAACTAAAGTAGTGCTATAAATTTGACTTTATAATGACTAGTAATCAGCTTCACCATAATGGAATGGCTAACTAAAACTGCCCACAATTGCTTGTTTGGTTTGTCGCTTGTGACAATTGTATCTGACTAGTAAGTACTGCAACTATAACGGAATGGCTAAATAAAAGTACCAACAACTGCTGGGTTTTGGGGTTATCTCATGCTAATTGTATCTGACTAGTAAGTACTGCAACTATAACGGAATGGCTAAATAAAAGTACCAACAACTGCTGGGTTTTGGGGTTATCTCATGCTAATTGTATCTGACTAGTAAGTGTTGCAACTATCACGGAATGGTTAACTAAAACTGCCCACTGCTTATTTTACCAGGATGATTATCTACACCTGACTAGTAATTGCTATAACGATAACTGAATAAATAAAACTGCCAACTGTGTGAGTTCCTCGGTTGACTTCCTCGTTTAGTCTCGAGGGGGAAACACCAGGATGGGTTTGTTTGGTGGTAGTATCAGGTTGGTTCCGAATAGGTCTTTCTTACCTCGCTCTGACTGCCGCTAGTTGTATCGAGTCTCTATAGGTTGTCCAGTGCATGCTGCCGCTGCCGCTTAGTCCACCATACCTATGTAGGTGAGGACCGCCGAATTCTAGCCTCGCCGTGTACTGGCCTCAGTACTGACGCTCCTCTTTTTCCTTTGCCCTTTGTCGGCACCCCTTTTGTTTAAGCAGGTTTTGAGATCGACGTCGTTAGCAGGGTTACCCTTCCGGCTTGGCCTGGGCAGGGTTATGGACGCCATTGGTTATTCTTCAGGGCTCTTAGCCCCATTTGCATCTTGTCCGTAGTCGGACGCTGTGTCATTTTCAAGGTGATTTGGATCTTCGTATTGTATATCTGTATTCTTGACTCATTGAGTCGCTGTTATATATATATCTGTTCTGTGGGTCCCATCGAGGACTGTTGTGTAATGTTATTACTTTGTTTTCCACCCGCACGAAAGTGCCTGGTGGGCACCTTTGAATCGTTTCTATGCGGGTTTGGCGGGGATCGCTAAAACTTGCATAGGGCCGATTCTGAGGGTGTTACACATAACCAACCCCACATCCGCGCGTGCTCTAGAACGCCGACAACAAGCACGACTGAGCACCACCGACGACGCGTCTACTCCGGCGAAACCACCCTGGTAAACCAAACCACCCCAAACCCTCTAATTAACACTCCCTTACTCCCCATGCTCATACACACCTAATGCTACCTTCCATTTGTCTCGGCGCGACCTGCAACTCTGTCCATGACAACCTCCAGAGGCACCCGCCGTTCGCAACAGCTCCGGCGAGCAATTCCTGGCAGCACCATGCGCCCCTTGGACTATCACGACCACATTGAGCACCAGCATTCCACGGCGATCACTGTGAGCATCTCCCTACCTTCCCTAGCTTCCTGTATCGCCGGCAACCTCGCCGCCAGACCGTCGACGCCGCGCAGCCACCGTTAGCGCCGCCAGATCCTGGCAAGCACGCTGTAGCCGTAGGATGCGTTTTGACTGGCTAGGATTAGAACTAGACGAAGAGGTAAGTTTGATCCTGAGCCGCTCGACCTAATTTAAATCCAATGCTCCACAGCGACCGATCCGTGCGAACCGGTACTGGCGAATAGGAGCAAGCCACGTGGCCAGGTTCTGATTAAAACAGATTTTGAAACCAGATTTAAATACCATTTTGAAACCCTTGTAACTTTCAAACCACACGTACAAAAATTACAAATTTTATATCAATGGATTCAGTGGAACAAGACCTAGCCAACCATACCCTTGGTTTAGCAAATAGTATCTGTTAGCTTGTTGGTTTTTGCAGATACTTTTGTGTGCTTGTTTAGATTAGAAAAATTGTTTAAAAATTATTTTAGGGTTAAAACTTTTGCAAAATGGTTTGTTGTGACCTTACTGACCCTAGGAACCAACCCATGGGTTGGAAAATGAATTTGGAAAAGTTTAGAATGGATTAATTAGTTTAGTCCATTTCTAGCCAAATAAAACTATTGTTTTGTTATGAAAATGGTTTTGAGTAAAAAACTTTGGAGGAAATGTTTTGGACCAAACCTACTGACCAAAAACACCAAGTTTTAAGAAACAACAACTTAATTGGTGAAACCATTTAAGGTTGTGGTATTGATAAAAATGTTTTTCACCACATAAAATGATGAAAGGATTTGAAAATGGTTTATGGATAAAACCCATTTGCAAATGACTTTGCCATTTTGGTAAATGACCAATTTGGAACTTACAAAGTTTAGAAGCCTAGTGGAGACCATCTTTACAAATAGAACCATCTTTTGCATGCTTACATGCATGACTTAGATCTTAGATCCCATTGTTTTATGTGTGTGAAAGGTTTGATTGATTATTTGGAATGCTAGTTGATTTGTGTTTTGCTTGAATGATTGTAGTGAAATTAGCAAAGTGTGAGACTAGCAAGGACAAGGAGTGAACCTATACCCACTACCAAAAAGGCAAGTGATGCTTCATACTTTTGTCCCATTACTTTCACTATGCATTAGTGATTTTGTTAAGTAAAACTTGCATGGATTTTGCTAAGTATAAACCTTGCTATAGGAAAACCTAGTAGAAGAATCCTTAGTAGGATTTCCTAAGTTAAGATTCCTACTACTATCAAGCTTAGCCTAGCTAATAGAAAACATGGGTGGAATATATATTCACACTATGGAAAAATATTCTAAGTCCGAGGACTTGTGATTTTGTTTAATAAAACAACTAAGTTAATGAATCACCTGGGTGGAATGGGCTTGCTTGGTGGTTTTTGGTTGAGTGGTTCACAAGGCCATGGACTTGGCTTGTGTATCTCACTTGTGGTATGCCACCAAGGAACAAAGAGTTTTGAGATGTCAAATGTTGAGAAGCTTCAAGTGCAACCACTTGGCAATATGGGCTCTGCCATGATCATATAGGTTGCAAGAACTTAGCCATATGGACAGTGGGTGGTAGTGTTTGATAGGTTGGAACGCGTCCATTTTGGTCTAAGGAAGGCTTGAAAGATCTTGTCTTGGGAAACCAAGTCTTGTGGGGAAAGTGCACCACCTCTGCAGAGTGTAAAATCTAAGTACTTAGCCATGTCCCTGGTAAAGGACAATTTGAGCATCAAGACATGGAAGCAATCAAGAATCTCATCATTCCAATTTCTAAGTTAAAAACTTGTGGTTTGAACAAGGGTTGTTTGAAATCTTCAATCTTTGATTGAGAGATGCCTTGATTAAAGGATCTTCAAATCTTTGATTGAGAAAAATGATTTTGCCAAGCAAAACTTAGTATTTTCAAATGTTAAGGAAAAATCTATTTTTGAGCAATGCAAGCCTCAACCCCACTTGGCCAAATGCATATAGATGATAGACTCCACTATACTACCATAGTATCACTTGCCAATACAATTCAAATGTATTGACACTTGTGGCTGTAACTTGTAATGTTGCAGGTTTGATTGATTTTAGTGAAGATTGATTGATTAGGATTACAAAGTCTACAACCAACATCTGCCTGTGGCACTTTGAAGATGAAGGACCCCATGACTATAGTTATTCCGCTGCAATGTAATGTAATAGCCAAATGAGCTATGTATGATGTAATAAAATTATGTTATTCCTGGTTATAAAGTTATATTATGACCTTTGTTTCTTGATATTACATCTTAACTGTGGATGCTAGCTATTGATCCAGGGACTAGCATTGTAAACACAGGGGGCTAAATCTTATTAAAGATTGGAACCTCTTACATGTTGACCAAATTTTTATATGGATCAAATCCATAGTCTTAGGGAGATCTTGGAGATGATTTCTTTCATTAAGATTTAGGTTTTTGATTTAACTCTTTCAAGTGTTTGAATTTCAAGATACATTCATTGATGAATGCATTTCACTTGATTGAAATTTTGTTGGATGCTATTTTCATTCAAATTTTGTTCAAGAAGGTTTTTGATGTTTCCAATTAGAAGCAAAAAGTTTCTTTTCACCCTAAATTTAGAAAATTAAATCTTTTGTTTATTTATTTTCACATTTCAAAATTTGGAGAATTTTGGGATGTGACAATCACAATCTTGAGATCGGCAAGAGATTGATTACATCACCAACGAGTTCATCCTAGAAAAAGCTTTTTCGTCTTCGAGGCTATGTATTCTATGGATGTATATCCACCTGTTGCTTGTATCTAGATAGATGGATCTTGGTGCTTATAGTTCCCATCGTTGGAATTTTTGTTTCCTATGTTGCGCACCCATCAGCAGGACTTCTCCAAATCCTTGATTTATTTCTCTGTTCCATTAAGATTCTTTTCTTAGGCATGAATTTGGTGTTTCTTGCGAGTTTTATTGTAACATCCCAAAAATATTAACCAAGATTATCAATTCAAATCACTCAAATTAGGGTTAACAAAAACTTTGTGAATTAAAATCATTATGAATGCATGTGTGTATGTGATGATTGTATGAATTCATGAATGGACTTGTGTGATTGTTCTAAATAGCAAGGAATGGTTTAAAGGTGAAAACAAAATCATCTAAAAAATTCCAAGCAGAAACAAAACAAGAGAAGTTCAAAAACAAATCAAATAAGCAAATGGTCACTTTTGCCAATCTTGCTCACTAGACCACTTTGAGTGTTTCTAGTCCAAGATTTCAAACATAAACAATTCTATATCTTTTCACCCCTTGCTAGACCAAGTAAAAGTGAATCAAAGCCCACTATTCAAACTTACAGAAACAATTGGCAACTTTATTCAAATGACAATTCAAAATTGAATCTGGTTCATATGTGAAGATCACCCAATTCTCAAAAACCAACCAAACCAATTTCCCTTGACCTTTCTAACTAACCAGAGACTACTGAGTATGTAACTAGTACACCCACAAAGTTTGAATCAAAAATTCAAATTTGAATCTCTTTCGGCCATTTCATCACTCCTTGCAAACAGAAAACAAACAAACATCAAACACTACAGTGAGCAGTAATTTTGGCTAACTTTTTCCCTCTCTGGATCACAACAGGCTATTAGTAGATCATCTAGCTTAGTTAACAAGCCCTAGAACCACTGTGAGCTCGCCATTGCCATCAATGGTGACCATGCCGAGCTCAACTTGCCACACCTCAGTCGATAGCAAGCTATGAGCAGCACCAATCCTAGCCACCTTGTCTGGGACATTGACCACCGTCCATCGCCACCCCCTGTCCAACGCCAATGAGCAGCAAGCCACTGGACCACCCTAGAATCGCCACGCCCTATGCCTCTGCGACATGCCGAGAGTGTGCCAGCGCGTCGCACGTGACACACGCCCACAAACCGCGCGCCGCCCTCGCCACGTGCAAGCGTGATCACTACCGTCCTAGGAGACCACCAGACACCCCCGTTCGCCGTCGCGTGACCCGTAGCCGATGTGCGCCATTAAAATTCCCGCCGGACCCGTTTAGAGCACCGCAGCGTTTCGATCGTATCGCACCGCCCCACCCCACGTAACCATGCCGTTGAGCTTCATCAGGGAGCACAACACCGACCCTGACCGTCACCCATGCCTTTAGCTCATAGTGCCGATGATGCCGACGAGCTCAGCCCGCGCCCTTCGGTCCCCTCGCTGCACTATAAAAGGAGGCCACCCCGTTCGAATTGAGCACACCATCTCACTCCCCTCTCTCTCAGAACCACTCCCACTCGTTCCCGAAGAAAGGCGAGCAGCACATCACCGGAATTTTACCGGAGTCTACCGCGGAGGAGGAGAAGAGGAGCCAGCGATTGGAGCCGCCCCAGGAGAAGCCGCCGGTACCAGGAGGTTTGTCGTCGTCGACTTTGTTGTTTGCCCCCATCGCCGACTGTCGCCTGAGCCCCGGTGATCCCCCGTAGACCCCCACTGGCCACGCTAGGGTTCTTTCTCGCCGTTATTGCCCGGCGTGGACGATGAACCATAATCGTTCGATAAGAGTTTGATCGTGCGGTCTAGATCACCCCGTACTCCTTCGCACCCCTTGTCTCGCTGACTGGTGGGGTCATCCACTTAAACCACCCACGCGTAAGCTGTGCACCGTGGTCTGGCCCAATTAACATCCCGCGCAACCCAGTTAGTTTGAATTTTGATTTTCTAATTTAGTTTCAAACCTAGTTCTGTACCTAGATTCAAAAATCAACCCAGGTTGATTCACTAACCCAAAATGCATGAAACCAAATTTCTTCGAAAGGTACTGGAATTATTAAACCAAGACCGTTGGATTCAAATCATTTGGATTTGTAGATCACCTATAGTAAAAATAACAAGGCAGAAGCTTTTCTGCATTCAAACATTTTTCAAAATTCAACCACAAAAGCTTTTGAGTTTATTCCAACTCTCAAAAATCACATTTGACAAGACCTTTCTGAATATATAAAAATATCTAGGTTTACTTGCAGAAATAATGGAAAAGTAATAAAAGAAGGCCTCATAGGCATTTCTAGCCACTTTAATTAATCAAAAATAAAAGGTTAAACCTTATTAAATTGTGACACCACTTTAAATCACATTCCCATGAACTGAAATATGTGGTGATGACATGTGTCAATAGGATTCCATGTTTGAGTTGGAGAATATTAAATCTTAAGTAGTTTTTCAATGAGTAGAAATTACTTTTCCAAAAATAGAATAAATAAGACATGTACTTTGATGATTGTAAATGTGTGATGATGCTAGACCATCTAGTGAAAACCTTGTTGTGATAAATAAAACTAGTTAAGCATTGTTTGGTAATTGTGTTCCTCGTATTTATTTATAGACGCTAGTACCGACCAAGGATACGAGGAGGAAGGAGAATACGACGAGGAAGAAGCCGAGGAGAACTTCAACCACTGCTCTACACAAGGCAAGCTATCCTAGCAAGCTTATACTAATATCTTACAAGACTAATACTACCTGTTGACTTGGCAAGCTTCACCAAACAAGTGACTTTGCAAGTTAACCCTTGCATGATAATTATGCAAACTAGATGCCTTAGGCATATGTGATTATACCCCTTTGATTATACCCAATCCTAGTTTTATTTGCAAGCTTAGTTATTTTATTACTTTATCAAATCTCTTTAGTTTGGTTTACTTAGTGAATTGTAGATTTTAGAAAGATATCTAAAGGTAGCATAAAGAGCATAAAACTAGAACTAAGTTAGGTAAATCTTGATGTCATCCTGAGGCATGAGATTAAACTTAGATCACTTATCCTTGTTTACCACCCCTCATTAGTGTTTACCCCCACTTGTAGATGCTAGTGCTAAGCATAAAACTTGATCACTTTAGATGGGAATACTTGGTGAAAATGGTTATGAAAACCTTAGAATGATGAGTCATCTGCTGAAATGTTTTGCCATGTGTTCTTGAACACCAGATGATTTTTTTATGATGAAAATGTTGAGGCATGAGCCTTAGCCCTTTATAAAACTGATGGTTATCTGGATGTGATACCATTCCAATTTTACCGTATAACCACAATACCCGAAATTTGGGTAGGGCTTGACTAGAAGTTTATATACTTTAGTATGAGTTCCCTTGCGGCCAAGGTTTGAGCTGAGGTTACCTTGTGAAGATTGTCCACCTGTGCAGTTAACAAGATGACAGTTCGTCATGGTTGGTAAGCCAAACTCACAGGAGAGGTGCCTATACAAGGGCGTGTAATTGAAAGGTTGGGATTGATTATACGCATACTGAGTATGGTGAATTCAGGATTGTTCCTGACGGATGTATCGAATATTTTGGTGAAAGTGTACCACCTATGCAGAGTGTCAAACTATTCGAATAGCCGTGTCCGCAGTTATGGACAGTTGAAGTGGCCATATTATTTCGTCGTCAGATGTTTTCAAAATGACTTGTGAAATGAGTCATGACTTGACTTGACCACAACAGGGTTGTGAAATGAAATTCAAGTTCCCACTTAGGTGTTATAAAAGTTTCAACTAGCTTTTCTTGCTTCTGAACTCAGTAGAGATAAATCTGGCTTTTTGCAAAACAACCTAGAGCCTAGTACCCCCCACTCAAAAACCATTTCACTTGTTAGTATTAGTTTGCGAGTACTTAAAGAGTACTCATGGCTTTGTCCCTGGCTATTTCCATGGCCAGACTATGAAGAGGACTATCAGGAGGAAGAACCGCAGGAAGGTTACGACAACTAGGATCATCTCCCATCGTC
Source organism: Avena insularis (assembly GCA_023614405.1). Taxonomy (NCBI): domain Eukaryota; kingdom Viridiplantae; phylum Streptophyta; class Magnoliopsida; order Poales; family Poaceae; genus Avena; species Avena insularis. The sequence goes on along the minus strand of CM042691.1, from coordinate 289,582,825 downwards.
AGCATTTCCTGTGACCATGAAGATGGAGCTTCACCCACTCTACCGTTATCATTACGTTATTCCGCTGCTTGAATTGTATTAAGACTGGATCATGAGATCCTTTATTTGTTGTAAGACCTTATGTTTGGTTTGTAATGGATGATGTACTGTGATATCCAATCTGTTATGTCTCGCAAAAATTGTAATCCTGGGATTGCGATGTATGGCATAACAGGCATCTGGGATTACAAATCCTGGTGTTGACAAGTTGGTATCAGAGCCATCCTGACCATAGGAAACGCTAGTTTAGAATGGACATTTGAATCAAAAACTTAGTTTCAAAACCAAGGAAGTGAGTATTTATGAAAACTTATTCTCATTCTTATCACTTGGACTCTTTCATAAAAATTCATGTCCCTCAAAAATTCTTGCAAACTTACATAAAATTTGACACACTTGATCACTCTACTAACTTACTCATCATATATTCTTATAGATGGACGTGAAGTATAGCAAGTTCTATCAGTTGGGGAATGGAGGAGACCTCATCTTTGAGCATGACTTGGACCAGATGTCGGAAATGCTGGAGCGTCCGCACCCCGAGTTCTTCGGAGCTCAGCTCAACGATCAGGAAGGAGAAGAGTTGCAATGCATGGTTGTTGCAAGTATCCGAGGAAAGATTGAAGCCCCCACCTCAGAGGGAATCCAGTTCATCTTGAGAGAGAACAACTAGCTCGATGGACTTGCCAGGGCCATGCAAGAATCTCTTGCCCGTCTGTCTGGGCAGAGTATCAATCAGATCAAGGGTACCCGCTTTGAGTTCTATCCAAGGCATGATGTTATGGGATAGCCACTGGAGGACCCGTACCACCATGAGCATAAGACTCAACTTGACCACCTCACTTCATGATGTATGATTGGCATAAGGAATTAGACAATGCCCGCTCCTACGCCAACCACAAGTATGCCATCGCCGCCAAGAAGGATTAGACCATCGCCATGCTAGTGAAGGATCGCCAGTCTCGTCGCTGTCAGCTTGACAAGAAGGATCATATCATTGCCCGTCTTCGCCACCGCATCACCGACTTGGAGGAGTCCATCCACGAGAGAGACATGCAGCTTGAGGAGAGGGAGAATGCAAGGGAAGTCCTTCGTGGAGAACCCTACTCCTATCTCAGTGACGATGATGACTTTCTGGAGGATCAGTCCATGGACTTCTTCACCGATGAGGATGACTTCGCCTTCATTGATGATAATGAGGAGGATGAAGCCACTGATTCCGAGGAGTAGTAGGACTTGAGCACTAGCATTAGTGAGTTGTATTCGGTCCCACTGTATCGTAGCTTCACATAATGGTTCTTAAAACCATCTGTTTTTCCTTGTTGTGGTGTGTGTTGTATGATGTGTTATGAATGAATGAAAAGCAGGTGCCTTGAAAAATCCAAGTCAAACTTCAAAAAAATTTCCCAAAACAAAAATCCTGAACCTTAGAAATTTACCTCTTTTCTCATGATCTATCTCAATCTTCAGATGCCTCGCGGAGGAAGCAGCTCATCTCAGGACCCGATGTTGCAAATCTTGCAAATGATGGTTTCATACCTGTCACGACCCAGGATCAGGGCTAGACAAATACCATATCCTCATCTGATATAAGCCTAACCTAAATTCCGAAGAGAACAGCGAGAGATCGGTAACATTACAGAACATACAAACCATACATTAATAAGGTAAACTCTTAAGAGAGTTACAAACCAGTCATACAAGCCAGGGGTCATAGACCCATCATTACAACAAACAACGGAAGCAAACAAGTTGTTCTAAACAACAAACTTAGCAAAGGGCCTAAGAGGCTATAAACAAAAGTAGCGACCCTTCCATAGATCCTAGGTTGCTGCCCAAGAACCCCGACTACTCGTTGACTTCGACGTATAAACCACCTTCAGTCGGAGTAACTTCATCTGTAGAAAAACGTCAATGAGGCAAGGCTAAGTACAGGGTGTACTCCGCAAGACTTATGGCTAGTGGAGTTGTTTTGCATAAATCCATCTTTTGTTTTCAAAACAAGAAGGAAAAGAAGCTCGTCTAGTCAGATCATTTTCAAAGGGGATAAGAGGACTACAACTCTAGCTATTAGAATCATCTTTGATATCCACCAAGAACCATCATCAACTAAACCTCTCTTCCTGGACTACCCCCTCAAACAACCCCGAGGAAGTATTCCAGATCTCACTTTAGTTGGCCAAGTTTTATCATTCGGTTATACTCCTCTATGATCTTCACGTCCATTCCCAAGTTGTCCATAACTATGGACACGGATTTTTGAAAAGATTAATAACCCTTCAGGGGTGCACAACTTTACCCACACGTACCAACCGATTGTTAATGCCAAATTATTAGCCCTCTTCCTTGGAAGGCCGGCAGAGAGTGGTTGACCACGACCTTTACCTTGCTTTCGCCAAGACCATGAGTCACGCACTAGGGAGATGACGCCATAACGGGTCCAGTCCCAAAGCCAGTCCCTAATGATGTGTGCGGGGTTCAAGATTACGGATGCGGGGCATCTCTTGTTCCCGGCCACGCTTACCTACCTGTTATGAATGCACCTCCCACCTCCTTTCAAGAACAACCAAAATGCGTATGTCAAATGGAAATCCCGAACTATGTGACTCATGGAATCTACTAGGCAAGTTAGTTGGTCAAGGGGGTTTCCAGGCCCCCGTGTGGTTGTACGCTCGTCTTGGTTCAAGAGGCAAGAACATCGGGTCCTAAGGGTGGAAAGTATGGGACTGCAAAAACCACAACCCACGTGGCCTCCCATACAAGCCTTAGCATGTTTAGTATCCATATCTGATCACATCATCACATCCTACCATACTAGATTCATTCGAATCTCAAGTGCATCTTCTACATGATCCGCATCAGACCACTAAGCATGGCTAAGCTTGACTGAACTGTGGCACTAGCGAATGCTCATAAGCCAAACCCTAGTTATGCTAGGAGCAGTGGATCAGGTAATATAGTTCACAAAGGGAAACATGCATCAGATATGATTACTCTATCTACTAATAAAAGACAGTTAAACCGAATACATATGGCGAGAATGAAATACTTTGTAAACATAGGATTCATATGTATGAGTGGGGCTTTGCTTGCCTTGTCTGTTGTTGGACGGGTACTGTTCTTCGATGGCATTGACTTCATCCTCGGTTTCGGTTCCTATTCGTGAAGAACTAATCACCAGGAAGGAAAAGCAACATTCAACAAATGGCATGTGCAATGATCATACAATATGGATGATATGAAAAGTTAAGTGATGTTGAAATGAACCCTAGAACATGCTTGGTCATGTTAAACGGGGTTCGAGAGGTCCAAACCCTAGAACAGGGGGATCCTTGGAATCACTATGGGGTTCAATTGATTCTTCTAATTAAACTTGTCATGAAAGTTTGTTAACAATGTATGATTATAGCTTATTTGGATAGAGCTCATTTTTCTAAACATTTTGATATATTATTTGTATTTTCCTGATTTAAAATGAATTAGTTATGAATTTCTCCAATTTTAATTCATTTTAAATCATTTTTGGAATATTTAATTTATTTTCCAAGTTGGGCCCACATGTCATAGATTTAATCACTTCAGAAAACATTACAGAAAAGATTAAAGGTCTTACAATTATGGCCCGCCTCTCAGGGTTTTCTTATTGTTGGGAATATGCCCTAGAGGCAATCATGCATGATGATATTTCCCATTGTATTCATAAAGTTATTAAGTTATCCTTGTAAAAACATCTGATGTGTCTCATTGAATATGTGATTCGGTTGTGGAACTATGCATTCATGTTGTTTGTACTAAATGTCCTTGGTCATCGAGGTTGTGCTGGACACACAACTTAGACCAATGTGAAAGTAGGCTTAATGACTCGGTTCCACTTGTCATGGGCATGGAGATGCTATTCCGACTTACACAGATTCGGCTAAAGAGTTTAGCGAGTCGGATTGACCCATATTGAGGTACAATGAACAAGTAGTCATTTGTATATCTTAATCAATGTAATCCTTAGACCTGAGGTTGTTGCATAGTCCAAGTTGAGGATCACCGACTTAGGTTCTGTCAAACGCTGATCCGTAACTAGGCAGTTATAAAGGCAAAGTTCGGGTCGACTGAGAATCAAGCTGCGTGATGTGAATAACCAAGATGGGATTTTTCCCCTCCACTCGGAGAGATATTCTCTAGGCCCTCTCGGAAGATATGATTCGGAAAGCATGTCCATGCACGACTCGGTTAAGTGTTAACTGAGGCGGTCGACTAAAAGTAAGTCGGGTGAATCACTTATCTCAGATCGAGAAGAGAGTCTGACAAGGCATATCGTGAGGCAAAATGGGCTTCGACGTAAGTCACGTTGGAAAGGCAAGTCGTCATGACTCTTTGGTACTTGGGAGTCGGCACGTTCTGCTAGGAGCCGCTGCCGACTGATCGATTGTGAGTCGGACTCCAATCGTGTCCGAGTAGCCATGAGCCTCCGGGTCACACACTTAAGAGCGGGAGCAAGTTTAGATTGGATCTGAACCTTGAAATCTGGCAGGGTTGGACCCGAGCCGGATTAGGACTGAGTCAGTGAGTAGGACTCGTGGTGACTAGTGTTATATGGGCTTTAGTGAATGGGTCACGAGAGTGGAGCCCACGTTCACTCCCTATATATAGTGGAGCACAGTAACCCAGAAGGGTTAATCGTTGTTCGGTTAGGTCATTCCATGTGTTGGAAACCCTAGCTCCACAGCAGTCCTGCCGTCGATACAAACCTAGCAGTTCGCCGCCGGTGCTCCTACTTATACGTGTGGATACCAGGAGAGGTGTTGTACGATCAACACCAGGACGATCGGATCGCAAAGGACTGCACTGCATCAACTGACGCGCTTCATCAGTAATCCGCAACTGCGCGTCTAGTGGTGAACCTCGTGGCCTTCTACCTCGGCTAGATCTTGGGATCACCATGTTAGAGGAATTTTTTTGTTTTATCTCTGTGTGGCCCAACACTTATTTACAGAAAATAATTACAGAAAACAATAAAAAAAGGAAAAAGAGATTATGACATCAGCATGACATCATGCCGATGTCATTAATGGTGATTCTCCCAGGTCGAGCATGGATCCATCGATCCAGTGCACGCCTGGACACGCGGAGGGGCGCATTAGAGAGAGGGCATCGTGGGCGACCAGAAAGTGGCGGTGCCTCTTGCAGTGGGTCACCGGAGACGGCGGGGCGACGACGAACAGCGGCGGCGGGGTCGGGCTCACGCGGGGAGGAAGATACAAAGGGAGAGGGGGACAACGGAGGGGTTCTTGAGCACCAGCAGCTCACCGTCAGCACGACGGTGGTTTCGGGGAGGCAAGGCGAGCTCGGACGGCGACGAATCGAGGTTGGCAATGGCGGCGGCCGACGATGCATCGGGGTCGATTCCGACGAGGAGGGTCTTCCCAGCACGCGTGCTTCGAGGGGGAGGACGAGGGAGATGAGGCGCGTCCAACGGTGATGTCGGCTTGAGCTAGGGCGGCCGGAGACGACGGGGACGAACGGCGGCAGCAGCTAGGGTTCGTCGGCCATGGCGCAGGAGAGCTAGGGAGAGGGGAAGAATAGACCTAGGGTTCGTTCAGCAGCGGCCAGAGGGTCTTGTAGGCGTCCGGGGGCGGCGACACAAATCATGGCGCCGGCGACGGCGGCGCTGGTGACAGCGAGGTGCTTCGCTGCATCCACTGGCCAGGAGGAAGACGAGAATAGGACAAGCAACGTGGTACGGGCTGGCTGGTTGGGTTTGGGTGGGTGGCACATATTATGCACTAAGGCCATGGCGAAGAGAGGGAAGGAGAGGTGGGCTCGGCCCAATAGAGCTAGGTTAGTTATTTTTTCTAGGAAAACTGTTTTTCTTTTTTGTTTTTCAATTTCTGTTTGTATTTCCAATTTCCAAACTGTTTTGAACAATTCAAAAATACCAGATACTTTTATAAATATTTAAAATACCATGGAGACCCTTTATAACCATTTGGGTTCCAAACATTTTTATACTTTTCAAATATATCAAAACTCTTTTGAATTCATTTCAAATAGAGAGGGAAGCTATTAGGGTTTTGTTTTTTTCTTGTTTTATTAAACCAAAATGCAAGTGTTATGCATGCATGCAATGCTCAAACATGTCTTTATTAATATTAGACAAAAGGTGGTATGTTACAACTCTACCCCACTTACAAGAATCTTGACCCGAGATTCCTAGGTTTTAGAAAAGAAGGCAGGGTACTCAGATCGAAGACGATCTTCGTGTTCCTAGATTGCTTCGGACTCAGAGTGATGAGACCATTGAACTTTCAGGAACTTGATGGTTTGTCGATGAGTCTTGTGCTCGGTTTCATCAAGAATACGAACAGGGTATTCTCGGTAGGTTAGATCATCTTGGAGATCCAAAGTTTCATGGTCCACACCACGAATGGGATCTTTGAAACAACGCTTGAGTTGAGACACATGAAAGACATCATGAACCTCTGGAAAAGTTGAAGGTAGATCCAATTGGTAGGCAAGCTCACCCCGCTTGGAGAGAATGTGAAAGGGACCAACGTCGCGAGGAGCAAATTTGCCTTTGATACCGAATCGATGGACACCCTTCAGAGGAGTGACCCGGAGGTTAACTTCATCACCAACTTCATAATGAACATCGAGATGATGACGATCGTAGTTGGTCTTCTGATGAGATTGAGCGGCCTTCAAACGCTCTCGAATTATGCAAACTTGATCTTCTGCTTCTTGGATCATGTCCGGACCAAAGAATTGTATTTCGCCGATTTCTGTCCACTTCATCAGCGTTCGACATGTTCTCCCATACAGGAATTGGAAAGGTGCCATGCCCAAACTGGATTGAAAACTGTTGTTGTAAGAGAACTCCGCGAAAGGAAGACATTTCTCCCAGTTCTTTCTAAAGGATATGACACACGCTCTGAGCATGTCTTCAAGGATTTGATTCACTCTTTCGGTTTGACCACCGGTCTTAGGATGATAAGCTGTGTTGAAGGAGACTTGAGTTCCCATTGCTTCTTGCAAACTTTGCCAGATTTGGAAGTAAACAAACTTCCACGATCAGAGATGATCTTCTTGGGAACACCATGAAGAACAACGATACGAGAGATGTATAGGTCAACCATTTGACTAGCACAGATAGTTTCACGAACCAGAAGGAAATGAGCAACTTTGGATAACCGATCAACTATTACCCATATAGCATCATTTCTTGATTGTGTCCTTGGGAGTCCAGTAATGAAATCCATACCAATTTTGTCCCATTTCCACTCAGGAATTTTTAACGGCTGCAGAAGTCCAGCAGGCCTTTGGTGTTCAGCCTTCACACGACGGCAAACGTCGCACTCTACAACAAAGCGAGCGATTTCTGGTTTCATTCCACTCCACCAGAATCTTTGATGGAGATCTCGGTACATTTTGGTACCACCAGGATGGATAGACATAGGAGATTCATGAGCTTCTAGTAGGATTAGATCTTTGATTTTCCGACTGTTTGGAACCACTAGCCGGTTACTGAAGTATAGGATACCTTGATCATTGATAGAGAAACATTTAGCTTCACAGCTTGCAACACGTTCGTTGATCTTGGTAACTGTTGGGGATATGCTATATGGGTATCCTCATAGCATGTCACCTATCTGGATAACCCGGGTGGCCCACAGTTGGTAGCATGGCCTATGGCTTGCTGGGCGGCCCAGTTAGATGGAACCAGAAGGGAGGCCCATGCCGGATAAAGTAAGGCTACGGTGGAGTCACTAGCATACCCGGAGCCTTGGAGTGCAAGATACACAAGACTAGTAATAGACGGTAGGACTCTCTGAGCTATCCGGCTAAAACTTTTCCCTCTAACCCTAGGACCTGGCGACTATATAAGTCGGGCCTATGGGATCCTTTAGGGCACAATCTCAGACAATCATAGGCATCGATTCACACAACCTCGCACAACGAACCAATCCCTATAACTCGGCGTATTGCCCTTATAGTGATTTATAGCAGGAGTAGGATTCCCCAACCGTCGTGGAATCTGAACCTGGGTAAGCTGTGTTACCTCGTACCCGTCAATCGTACCCCTTCCCCCACGTCTCTAAACACGCACTATGAGGACCCCTCCATGGCGTACTCGTCGGCAATATCACGACAGTTCGGGCCCACTGTGGGGCAAGAGGCGCTTCAGGCTCTTCAGCGGGCGAGGACCAAGATATTCGCGGGAATCGGCGAAACCGTGGCCATCGGTCGTGTTCTCTTCTCCGGCAATGTTCCGATCATCCCCCTGACGAGTTCTGGATCCCGGCAAAGATGAACCCTACGCGGTGTTCGATCGTTCCTATCCGAAACATCCACCTCTTCATCGACGAAACCGACTCGGGCACTAGTTATAAGATCCCTTCCTTTATAAAGGTAAGGATCCCTGTGATTGCAATGCGTGTCCCTGGATCAATGCTAGCATCCACAGTTTAAGATGAAGTACACAGATACAAAGGTCATTATTACATATCATTCCAGAGACAAACATAGTCTTTTACAAACTTCATGGCCAAAGGCCTAATACAAGAGTTCAATATATAATAAGATAAATTAGTCTTCATCTTCATGTGCCACATGCAAGCATGTTGAGTGTAGACTCATAACCCCTAATCATCATCAGAATAACCTGCAACATCACAAGTTACAGCCACAGTGGGTCAATACATTGGAATAGTATTGGCAAGTGATACCTTAGTAGAATTTTAGTAGTCTAGATACTATATGCATTTTGGCTAAGTGTAGCTTAGGCTTGCTTTGCTCAAAATAAGTTTTACCTATCAGTTGAAACCACAAAGTTTTTCTTTGAAAAAACTTTCCCAAGGAACCACCAATAGAAATTGGGGAACCTTCACCGTTGTTCAACCACAAGTTTTACTTAGAAATTGGGATGAGGAGATTCTTGATATCTTATGTCTTGATGCTCAAGTTGTCCAATACCAGGGACATGGCTAAGTACTTAGATTCTTCCATCTGCAGAGGCTGTGCACTTTCCCCACAAGACTTGATTTTCACCAAGACAGGACCTTTGAGAAGCCTTCCCTTAGACCAAATGGACGCTCTCCAACCTATCATCCCACTACCACCAATTGTCTCAATGGCTAAGTTATTGCAACCTATATGATCTAGGCAGAGCCCATAATGCCATGTGGCTGCACTAGAAGCTTCTTAACATTTGGCATCTCAAATCCCTTTGTTCCTGGGTGGCTTTCCACAAGTGAGATACACAAGGTAAACCATAGAAATGGGCCTTGTGTAACCACTCAACACAAACCATTCTTTCCATTCCACCCAGGTGTTTCATTCACTTCGTTGTTTTTATTAAGCAAAAACTCAAGTCCAAAGACTTAGAAATATTTTTTCATAGCATGAATATATAACCACCCTTCGTTGCTACTAGCTAGGCTAAGAATGGCATTGATAAGTATCTTAACTTAGAGATTTCTAGCAATTCTACAACTACTAGGATTTCCCAAGCATAGCATATAGATCAAAATATTCATGCAAGTCCTATACAAAATATTTCTAGTGCATAGTTGGAAAACATTTTTAATAAAATCATGAAGCACCACTTGCCTTGGTAGTTTGGGGAGTAGCAACAATCTTCACAATCACAATCACTATTTGCACCAAAATCTACACATAAAATAATGGCACCAATCACATACAAAATATATACAAACAAAAATATATGAATGCATGCAAAATGCCATGTGATGATTTTCTACACCAAACAAGACAAGTGCACAGTACTGAATCTTAAACAAGTTCAAAACTTGCCAAATAAATCTTACTTGAACATCATAACAATTTTCAATTAATTACTATACACAATTTATGCCTACATTTGTTTCTACAAAAAACAACCATTTTTACATAGGCAAAACAATAAACACATTGCATAAATGGAAAGGATTTTCTCTCCTGATTCCAATGATATAAAATTTGTCAAATTTGGACGTGGGAATCGAAAGTTATGATTTTTTGAAGTTTAAACATCAAATAGATCTAAATTCTGATTTTAAATCAAACCTACGGACACGCGGCGTGTCCTGATTCGTCGATACCGCTGTGGATCGATCACGAGGGCCGTTAGATTTAAGTGGTAGCGCACGGTCAGATCTACGCGTAATGGTTCGAGTAAGTGATCTAATCCTGAGCCTCCAATCCAGATCTAACGGCTGCGAAGCTTGCGACCAAAGACTGGCGGTGCTAGCGGTGGCGAGTGGCGGCGGCGACTCTGTCAGAGATGTTGCCGATGATTTAGGTCGCGCTGAAGAGGGTGAGGTGGCTTACCGAGTTCGCCGTGTGCTGCAGATGCTCAAGGTAGGCTTCGTTGGCGAAGGGCGCACCATGGATGTCGGTGGAGCTCGTCGGAGTCATGCGCGGCGTCGGGTGCTTGCAGACGATGATGTTGCCGAGGTTCTGCGTCGCCCTAGCATGAGTCAGTGGCATTAGGGGGTGCACAAGGTCATGGTGAGCAAGATGGTTTCAAGGAGAAGACAAGGGGCGCTCGATTCTTACCGGTATTGCTCGTCGGAGTTGAGCGGCGGTTCTGGTGGTTGCGGATGCTAACGGTGTCGACGACCTGGGTCATGGGAAGGAAAAAAGAAAAGCATCAGGGAATGCGCCAGAATGTGCTGGTCAAGCTTGTTTGAAGCGGAGAGAGGGGGCGGTCGAAGCTCACCGGAATCGGTCACCGGAGGTCGTCGGTGCTGCGGGGTTCTGTGCTCGAATGCGCGCAGCCTGGTGGCGGAGTGGTGGCGCTAGGTGAGGGGAAATGCTCGCGGTGCAGACGGGGTTAAATATACAGGAGGGGGCGGCGATTACGCGCTGCATAATGCCAATAATGCGAGCGATGATCGGCGAGTAGCAGCCAGGCGCGCCGTAGCGTTGATTGGGGGCGATCTTGTGGGGCATGGTGGGGTCTAGCTGTCAGCGGGTGGGTGCACGCGTGGTGAAAGCAGAGAGAGAAAGAGGCTGCCCCCGAAGGGACCCGGGTGGTACTTGCCGTCGATGGGTTGGATTGGTGGCGCCTGGCCCAGTTGGGTTTTCTAATGCCTTTTCTTTTTCTTTAATGAATTTCAGGAATCATTTTCAGATTAAATCAAATGTATTTGAAAGCCAAATTTTTCCTGGATTTTTGTAAAGTGTAACCCTCATAATTTTGAACATAAAACCTTGCTGTTTCATTAGACTAGATTGGTCTTTTTGAAAAAAATCAAAATAAAAAGTGCCTTAGTATTTGATTGGAATAGGTTTTGAAAATTATTTAAAACCATATTTGTTTTGAAATTTTGTCCAAGCCTTGCTCATAATCAAACCAATCCTATGAACTTACAATAATGGTTTTAAAACAAATATTCCTCCACTAGAGAGTGGCATTTGAGTTAAAGCTTGCTCACATAAAATCATAGCACGCAAAGTTTCTGTTTTTTCAAAATGAGTTTGAATTTGAGCCCTAAATGAGTATGCATGCATGGATGATATGCAAAACTTGAAAACATGATTTTAGGGATGTTACAAATCTAACCCCCTTAAGGTGAATCTCGCCCTCGAGATTCGGGTTGGCTAGCAAATAGGTGAGGGTGGTCTTTCCGAAGATCATCTTCTCTTTCCCATGTTGCTTCTTCTTCGGAATGATGGTTCCATTGAACTTTGCAGAATTTGATAGTCTTAGTCCGAGTAACTCTTTTTGTAGTCTCAATAATCTTGATAGGTTTTTCCTCATAAGTGGGATCACTTTCCAATTGGACTTCTTCCAGGGGTATAGTATCCTTCAAGGATGTCTCTTCCATTTCTGGATGGCATTTCTTTAGCTGACTCACATGGAACACATTGTGAACTACAGACAATGATTCTGGCAATTCAATCTCATAAGCTACTTCTACTTTATGACTCAGGATCTTGAATGGTCCAACACATCTTGGGGCCAATTTTCCTTTGACTCCAAATCTCTTCACTCCACGAAGTGGTGACACTCTAAGATAAGCTCTATCACCCACTTCATAGGTGACTTCTCTACGCTTACGATCTGCGTAGCTCTTTTGTCGGGACTGTGCTTTCTTCAATCTGTCCTTAACTAGCTTGACTTTCTCTTCAGCCTCTTTGATTAGTTCTGGTCCGAACAAACTTCTTTCTCCCACACCATTCCATAGCAATGGGGTGGTACACTTTCTCCCATAGATAAACTCAAAGGGTGCCATCTCAATACTGGTTTGATAGCTGTTATTGTAAGAAAATTCTGCGTAAGGCAGACTTTCATCCGAACTGGCTCCATAGTCTAGGGCACATGCCCTCAACATATGTTCAAGAATTTGGTTGGACCTTTCTGTTTGTCCATCGGTCTGAGGATGAAAAGCAGTGCTAAATTCCAACCTCGTTACCAATGACTCATGTAGTTGCCTCCAAAAATGAGAAGTGAATTGAGTTCCCCTATCAGACACAATACTCTTGGGTACTCCATGTAGACATACAATTCTACTCATGTAGATCTTGGCTAACTTAGCACTTGTATAGGTTGTCTTTACGGGTATGAAATGAGCCACTTTAGTTAAGCGATCCACTACTACCCAAATAGAATCATATCCTGACCGGGTCCTTGGCAATCCGGTAATGAAATCCATGCCAATCTTGTCCCACTTCCAATCAGGAATAGGTAGTGGTTGTAACAATCCTGCTGGTTTCTGATGTTCCGCTTTCACTCTACTACATACATCACACAAAGCAATATGTTCGGCGATGTCCTTGAGATTATTCCACCAAAATCTTTCCTTCATATCCATGTACATTTTGGTGTTACCCGGATGAATGGAATACGGTGAGTTGTGTGCTTCTTGTAAAATCAGTTTCCGAAGCTCCGGATCTTGTGGAACACAGATACGTTTTCCATACCATAAAGTACCTTGTTCATCTTCATGGAACCCTTTGGATTTTCCCTTCCCAATCTTTTCCTTAATCTCTTCAATTTCCTTATCTGTCTTTTGGGCTTCTTTGATTGTGTCCAACAAGGTGGGTTGAACATCCAATGACATGAGATGTCCTTCAGGCACAATCTCCAATCTGAGATCTCTAGATTGGGCACACAGATCATCTGGCAATTCTCCCTTAGTAAGGCCATTCACAAAAACCTTATGGCTTATAGGATCCGCTACAACATTTTCTTTACCGGGGTGGTATTGCAAACTCAAGTCATAGTCCTTGATGAGTTCTAGCCATCTTCTTTGCCTCATGTTGATTTCTTTCTGGGTGAAGATATACTTGAAACTTTTGTGATCTGTGAACACTTCACATCGCTTTCCCAAAAGATAGTATCTCCATGTTTTGAGTGCATGGACAATAGAGGCTAACTCTAAATCATGAGTAGGGTAATTTACCTCATGAGTTTTGAGTTGTCTTGAGGCATAAGCCACAACTTTCCCTTCTTGCATAAGTACTGCACCGAATCCATGATGAGATGCATCACAATACACTTGGAAATCCTTCTCCAAATCTGGCAGACATAAGACTGGTGCTGTCACTAGTCTCTTGTTCAATTCTTGGAAACTGAGTTCACATCCTTCAGACCAAGCAAATTTCCTATATTTCTTTAGTTACTCTGTCATTGGTTTAGCTATCTTGGAGAAATTCTCAATGAACCTTATGTAGTATCCTGCCAAGCCAAGGAAACTACGAACCTCTTTCACTTACTTAGGAGATTCCCATTCAGTTACAGCTGAAACTTTAGCAGGATCAACTGCTACACCATCTCTTGACACAACGTGTCCAAGAAATCCAACTTCATTCAACCAAAACTCACACTTGCTGAATTTGGCATAAAACTTCTCAAGTATCAAACGCAAATGTCCTTCATGCTCTTCTTTGCTCTTGGAGTATCTCAACATGTCATCAATGAATACAACAACAAACTTGTCAAGGAACTCCATGAACACCTTGTTCATCATGTTCATGAAATAAGCTGGGGCATTGGTCAAACCAAAAGGCATCACGGTGTACTCATACAATCCATACCTACTGGTGAAAGTTGTCTTAGGTATGTCTTGTTCCCTTATTTTGAGCTAGAAATATGCTGATCGGAGATCAATTTTTTAGAACACACAGGCTCCTTCTAGATGATCAAACAAGTCATTGATTCTAGGCAAAGGGTATTTGTTCTTGATAGTCACCTCATTGAGTGAGCGGTAATCTATGCATAACCTTTGACTCCTATCCTTCTTTTCCACAAACAAAACTGGTGCTCCCCAAGATGAAGAACTTGGTTGAATAAATCCTTTTTGCAACTATTCTTCAAGTTGTTTCTTGAGTTCTGTCAACTCATCAACTGACATCTTGTACGGTCTCTTTGCTATTGGTCCCGATCCTGGTAGCAAATCAATCAGAAACTCCACATCTCTATCTTGTGGCATTCCTGGTAATTCTTCCGGAAACACATCCGGATATTCACTCACAATTGGCACACTGTCTATGCTAACCCCCTTAAGAGAATTTAGCTTACTCCCTTTCGATTCAAAGTTAGACTTGAATATTATCTGTTTCTTTTCTGGGGTTGTGAGTGCAACAGTTCGATTAGCACAATCTAGTACTCCTTCATACTTGGTCATCCAATCCATTCCCAAAATTACATCCAGTCCTTGGAATCTAGGATTATCAGACTCACTGGAAACTTATGCTTTCCAAACTCTATTACTAGATCCCGGCATCAAAGACTTACTATCATATCTCCACCTGGAGAACTTACTTTTATTGGACACCCAATGTTTTTAGTTGGAAACCCATTTCTATCAACAAATGCTTTTGATATGAATGAATGTGATGCACCAGTATCAAAAAGAACAAGTGCTGGAATAGAATTGAGTTTGAACTTACCAGCCACAGCATCTGACTCTTCATAGATTTCCTCCACATTGATGTGATTCACTTGCCCCTTCTGAAAAGGGTTGGGCTTGTTAGGTCCTTCAATTTTATTTTCTAGGCACGCATTTGCATAATGCCCCATCTTCTTGCACTTAAAACATTCAACCTGACTAAGATCCTTCTTGATAGGCTGGCTTCCACTACCACTTACACTTCCATTGTGGTGGTTCTTGCACCCACTCTTGTGACTCTTGTACTTGTCATTGTCATTACCACGGTAATGCTTGTTATCATGATGACGGTTGTGCTTGTGGTGTTTGTTGTACTTTCCAAGCTTGTTGGATCAAGAATTTCCACTATCATCATAATGGGAACGCTTGTGAGATGATCCCGAGTTATGCTTGTCAGAGTGCTTCCTCTTCCTGCTTTCAACTTGTTTCATCTTGCTCTCCAAGATGGCAGCCTTGTCACAAAGAGACTAATAAGTGGGAACATAGGCCACAGATAGCTGCAGGTTCAGTTCATCGTTCAATCCTTCGAGGAACTTCTCTTTCCTCTTAGCATCAGTGTCAACTTCATCCGGTGCATAACGCGCCAGATTGTTGAACTCCTCAATATATTCAGCCACGCTGCGGTGGCGCTGCTTCAAGTTATGAAATTCCTTCTTCTTCAAACTCATCACTCCGGATGAGATGTGAGTAGTACGGAAACCATCTTCGAAGATAGCCCATGTCACATCCTCAATGGGAGTGGTGATCTGGAAGTTATCCCACCAAGTGGCTGCTGGTCCTTCCAACAAGTGTGCTGCAAATCTAACTTTCTCTTCATCAGTACAGCCAACAGTTACCAAATCCTTGTTCACTGAGCGTAGCCAATCATTGGCCACCATAGGATCAGTAGTTCTTGATAACTTTGCTGGCCTCAGTCTTAAGAATCTGGTAAGCATGTCAAAACCCGGTGGGTTATTCTGATTGTTGTTGTTGTTATTATTGTTGTTGTTGTTGTTGTTATTGTTGTTGTTGTTCTGATTCTGTATGAACGTGGTCATCATCTGCATCAGTTGTGTCTGAGTTGTCATCATCTGCTGCATCTCAGGGGTGATATTGTTGTTGTTAGGGTTGGGATTGGCACGTCGGGGAGGCATCGGTGGTTTTCAATAAGGATAAGAATGAGATACCCATATTGCTTAACATGCACAATACATCACATAGACAATCACCAAGCATGCATCAAAATAACAAAGGTTTAACAACATAAACAACAAGTTTTGAAAAGTAAACACACCAATAGCAAGCCATCCACATGTTGGATGGTCATTGCGACTCAATAATCAAAAGCATGGTAAATAAAAGGTAAATGAGTAGTCATCACTACTCCTCGGCATCAACCTCCTCTTCAACAAGTGTAAGACCTGCATTCTCCATGCGGTCTTGTATATCTCGACATTGGTAGTCAAGGCCTCTATCTTGGACTTGAGAGCCCTCTTCTGTGAATGAAGTCTCTCAATCACAGTCTGCTGATGCTCGAGCTCGAAGTCTTTGGTCTCTAGTTCTGTAGTCATCTCTCGAATCCTCTTGTTCCTATCTTGGACTCTTTTCTCTTGACTCTTGAACTTTCTATCCTAACTCTCAAACTTGGCCTCCATTTCCTTGACTATCTCATCTTGCTCCGCGAAGAGCTTGTCCTTCTCACGAAGCTGCACCTGGAGCTCGTCATTGCTAAGCATGACGTTGGTCCTATCAGTATCTAAGTGCCTAAGAAGAACCTCTAAGTCCTGAAGGTATAGTGGAATCGTCTCTGCCGTCTCTCTAGCAGTGTCCTCGAAGTCAATGGCCTCAGCATCCTCATCACGTCTACCGAAGCGTGGAAGTGAGTACCTCTAATCTCCCGAGAGTGTATCCCTAACAGACACGCAAGTAAATCCTGCATGACTACCTCTAGGCCTCTCTCTTTGTCATCATGCATGAACTTGAAGATGATTGCCTCCATGGTAGGCTCAGTCTGGCGTCCTGGCTGATTAACCTTGAAGCCCCAAAGGTCTTTCCTCTCAAACTTGGTGAGGGGAAGCACCATGATGCTAGGAAACGGAAGATTGAGCAGACTAGTGAGCTCAATAAGTCGAGTGCCAAAACGAGTTCCCTTGAAATCTTCAGCCATGCTGATAGTAACATTAGGCATCTATTTTATAAGATAGAAAAGTTAGAATTAACACAATTAAAGACAAATCACAAGACAAGACATCACATGCATATCTTTGGAAATCAAAACACACAAGTCATGGCATACATGAATCCCTTACAAACATCCAAGGTTCAACTTATTTTAAACAACATTTGGGAAAATAAAATGAAAGTGTGGTGGTCCAACTAACGAATACGTTACAATCCCATCTCACTTGCCAAGTTGGCTAACAGGGCATCCCTAGAGGCAATATGTCGATTCTGATCACATGACTCCATTGCTAAGTCTATGATGTCCTCTCTTAAACGTTGGTTGGTAGCCTCTAACTCCTGGGTATGCTTCTTCTCTTCCCTAAGGACATTCTGAGTGTTGAGCATTCTGCACTTGATTCTATCACCAAGCTCCTTGATGGCCTTCCAAGCTGCATCCCTTGCTGAATCAAAGAATGTGGTGTGCATCACTGATTTGGTGACCATGCAGAATCCTGATTCCTTGTGGTTGTCTTCCTTGTTTTTATACAAGTGAAGTTGCACCCACCAGTACTCAACTCCTTCATCCATCACAGGAAAACCTTTGTACACAGCTGCACCATGTATTACCATGGCAACCATGAGGTCCTTGAGTGCCTTGGGGAATTCTGTCTCACATTCCAAAGTCATAGTCATGAGTGGTCCCTTCCTCACGGCTTCGTTGATGGAGTTCATCTTCAAATAGAGATGAGAAAGAAGATTAGAAAACTTTACGAGAATAAAAATACAAGTGTGGAAGTTGTCGAAAAATTTTCCTTAGTGGTTTCCAATCCTAGGGTCATAATCCTATAGGCAACACAGTGCTCTAATACCATCTATAAGATCCCTCCCTTATAAAGGTAAGGATCCCTGTGATTGCAATGCTAGTCCCTGGATCAATGCTAGCATCCACAGTTTAAGATGAAGTACACATATACAAAGGTCATTATTACATATCAATCCAGAGACAAACATAGTCTTTTACAAACTCCATGGCCACATGCCTAATACAAGAGTTCAATATATAATAAGATAAATAAGTCTTCATATTCATGTTCCACAGGCAAGCATTTTGAGTGTAGACTCATAACCCCTAATCATCATCAGAATAACCTGCAACATCACAAGTTACAGCCACAGTGGGTCAATACATTGGAATAGTATTGGCAAGTGATACCTTAATAGAATTTTAGTAGTCTAGATACTATATGCATTTTGGCTAAGTGTAGCTTAGGCTTGCTTTGCTCAAAATAAGTTTTACCTTCAGTTGAAAACACTAAGTTTTTCTTTGACAAAACTATCCCAAGGAACCACCAATAGAAATTGGGGAACCTTCACCCTTGTTCAACCACAAGTTTTACTTAGAAATTGGGATGAGGAGATTCTTGATAGCTTCCATGTCTTGATGCTCAAGTTGTCCAATACCAGGGACATGGCTAAATACTTAGATTCTTCCATCTGCAGAGGTTGTGCACTTTCCCCACAAGACTTGATTTTCACCAAGACAGGACCTTTCAGAAGCCTTCCCTTAGACCAAATGGACGCGCACCAACCTATCATCCCACTACCACCAACTGTCCAAATGGCTAAGTTATTGCAACCTATATGATCCAGGCAGAGCCCATAATGCCATGTGGCTGCACTAGAAGCTTCTTAACATTTGGCATCTCAAATCCCTTTGTTCCTGGGTGGCTTTCCACAAGTGAGATACACAAGGTAAACCATAGAAATGTGCCTTCTGTAACCACTCAACACAAACCATTCTTTCCATTCCACCCAGGTGTTTCATTCACTTAGTTGTTTTTATTAAGCAAAAACACAAGTCCAAAGACTTAGAAATATTTCTTCATGGCATGAATATATAACCACCCTTGGTTGCTACTAGCTAGGCTAAGCATGGCATTGATAAGTATCTTAACTTAGAGATTTCTAGCAATTCTACAACTACTAGGATTTCCCAAGCATAGCATATAGATCAAAATATTCATGCAAGTCCTATACAAAATATTTCTAGTGCATAGTTGGAAAACATTGGAATAAAATCATGAAGCACCACTTGCCTTGGTAGTTTGGGGAGTAGCAACAATCTTCACAATCACAATCACTATTTGCACCAAAATCTACACATAAAATATGGCACCAATCACATACAAAATATATACAAACAAAAATATATGAATGCATGCAAAATGCCATGTGATGATTTTCTACACCAAACAAGACAAGTGCACAGTACTGAATCTTAAACAAGTTCAAAACTTGCCAAATAATCATAAAAATTTTCAAATAATTACTATACACAATTTATGCCTACATTTGTTTCTGCAAAAACAACCATTTTTACAGAGGCAAAACATTAAACACATTGCATAAATGGAAAGGATTTTCTCTCCTGATTCCAATGATATAAAATTTGTCAAATTTGGACGTGGGAATCGAAAGTTATGAATTTTTCAAGTTTAAACATCTAATAGATCTAAATTCTGATTTTAAATCAAACCTACGAGAGGCAGCGGCATGTTACGATACCGCGCCGTGTCACTCCACTTAAGTGTGGATCGATCAACAATGGCAGTTAGAGTTAAGTGGTAGCGCACGGTCAGATTTGCGTGTAACGGTTCGAGTATGTGATCTAATCCTGAGCCTCCAATCCAAATCTAACCGCTGCGAAGCTTGCGACCAAAGACTGGCGGCGCTAGCAGCGGCGAGTGGTGGCGGCGACTCTGTTAGAGACGTTGCCGATGATTTAGGTCACGCGGAAGAGGGTGAGGTGGCTTACCGAGTTCACCGTGTGCTGCTGATGCTCAAGGTAGGCTTCGTTGGCGAAGGGGCGTACTGTGGATGTCGCTGGAGCTCGTCGAAGTCGTGCGCGGCATCGAGTGCTTGCAGACGACGATGTTGCCGAGGTTCTGTGTCGCCCTAGCACGAGTCAGTGGCTTTAGGGGGTGCGCAAGGTCACGGTGAGCAAGATGGTTTCAAGGAGAAGACAAGGGGCGCTCGATTCTTAGCAGAGTTGAGCGGCGGTTCTGGTGGTTGTGGATGCTAACGGTGTCGATGACCTGGGTCATGAGAAGGAAAAAGAAAAGCATCAGGGAATGCGCCAGAATGTGCTGTTCAAGCTTGTTTGAAGCGGAGAGAGGAGACGGTCGAAGCTCATCGGAATCGGTCACCGGAGGTCGTCGGTGCTGCGGGGTTCTGAGCTCGAATGTGCGCAGCCTGGTGGCGGAGTGGTGGCGCTAGGTGAGGGGAAATGCTCGTGGTGCAGAGGGGGTTAAATAGCCAGGAGGGGGCGGCGATTACGCGCTGCATCAATGGCAATAACGCGGGCAGTGACTGTGGCGAGGTAACGACGGAGCGCCTCGGCCGCGTGTTGATTGGGGATGATGCTGACGGGGCATGGTGGGGTCTGGTCGCTGGGTGGGTGCCTTGGCGGTGAGAAACAGAGAAGAAAGAGGGACCCCGGGTGGGCTGCTTCGTCTGATGGGCTGGATTGGTGGCGCCTGGCCCAGTTGGGTTTTCTAATGCCTTTTCTTTTTCTTTAATGAATTTCAGGAATCATTTTCAAATGAAATCAAATCTATTTGAAAGCCAAATTTTTCCTGGATTTTTGTAAAGTGTAACCCTCATAATTTTGAACATAAAACCTTGCTGTTTCATTAGACTAGCTTGGTCTTTTGAAAAAAATCAAAATAAAAAGTGCCTTAGTATTTGATTGGAATAGGTTTTGAAAATGATTTAAAACCATATTTGTTTTGAAATTTTGTCCATTCCTTGCTCATAATCAAACCAATCCTATGAACTTACAAAAATGGTTTTAAAACAAATATTCCTCCACTAGTGAGTGGCATTTGAGTTAAAGCTTGCTCACATAAAATCATAGCACTCAAAGTTTCTGTTTTTTTAAAAATGAGTATGAATTTGAGCCCTAAATGAGTATGCATGCATGGATGATATGCAAAACTTGAAAACATGATTTTAGGGATGTTACACTAGTTCCCTGGGAGTTGGAGGAGCATCAAGGCCTGCACGGACCCCCTACGGGCAGGATACGTTCGCGGAAGGATCGATGTCGGATCTCTCTTTGGAGTTTGCCGGCAAAGATCAGAAAAAATCAACGCCCACCCAGACCGCCCCTGTGTAGGATATAAAGGTGGCAGATCACTGCAAGTCCGGCGGCTTCGCACGTGCTTCCAGACAGCAGAGATCCAAGTTCGTCGGCGTGGTTACCATCTTCGATCTAGCGCGCTGCGTTCAGAGAGAAGGCGAAACCCCCCACGATTACCTAGCCAGGTGGCTCCGTATACGAGCCGATCTGGCCCACTACCCCGATGATAACGCTTTGTATCACTTCGTGGAAGGATTGGACCATGGCACGCTTCTCCAACATTCTTTAAGACGATAGCAGGCAATAGGACGCCTTACCCTTGAACAGATGGTGAGCACCGTCAATAGCTACGTGGAGGCTGACGTAGAAGCCTAGAAAGCACTTGCGCTCGTCGACGGAGAACCTCTGATTCAGCCCCCGCCACCACTGCCTCCGGCCACCATCGTCGCAGCAGCACCACCACCTCCAGTCATCATCGCAGCTGTTGCACCTCCACCGCCCGTCATCGAGGAAGTCCTAGCACCCTCCGACTCTGTCATTGAAGCGCTTTATGCTGACTTCAGTGCAGATTCCAAGGATATAGATTTCAGTCCAGAAGAGCTAGACTCTGCTATGCAGGAGATGGAGGAGGAGTACTCGCGCGACGAGCAAGACAACAACGCCGTCACGTCTCGAGGGGTGTTCATCACCATTGGGACGGCGATGGATGAAGATCAACCCGGACGAGCTCCGCCAACAGCACTGGAAAAGGGGAAGGGGCCACTTATTGCTGCTGATGATGATCGCGCAAAGGTCATGCCTCCCCGCTAACCCAAAGCAGCAGCGCAGAACTCGCACCGCCCGAGCAACAACAACACAAGAAACTTGCGCCTCAAAGATCCACGTCTGCAGCAGCCCAAGTTACTCCAGCTGATAGAGTGATGTACGGCAATCTCCTCGTCGAGCCACTGACCATTGCTCATATCCGGAATGTGACCTAGCTTGACGAGAAGCACCTGCAGCTGTTGGAGGAAGCGCAGGTCATCGCGGAGCAAGGCGCTAAGCTAGATCGAGATCTGGTCAACGCGCAGAAGTCTATAGAGAAAGCTAGAGCAATGGAGGCCGAGTACAAGACTTTGCTGCAGTAGCAGAAGTCTAAGAAAGCTCTGGCTCGCGTCATCAACGATCCTGGTGTACGGCGCAACCTCGGATGGGCTCCCTCGAAGCCGTCAGAAGCCAAGCCATACATTGACAGTGAAGGCAAACAGGTGATGCCCACCCCACTCCTTAACCTCGCCGTCGCCAAGACCCTTCTGGAGCAATATAGATCACCCGAGGCAGTGGAACAGGTCTACGACCTAGTGACCAAGGCGGTGAAGCAGCAGGAAAAGGCCACCTCTTAGAGGCTAGAGTCCGACCCAGCGCTTTGCCAGTCTACCCAGTATAAGCCGCCAAGTGGCAGATCTCCTCTTGATGTCGGGTCACATACGGGTTCCTTAGAACAAACACGAAAGGACGCGCGCAACAGGAAGGATGCCATCCCTATATCCTCCGACCACGGAGAAAAGGCCCGACCTCGTCGCCTGTCACCATCGCCACGATCTCCCCGACATCGCGAAGATTACAAGGCTCACCATCGTACGGATATGCCCCCACCAAAACAGTGCGGCATCGTCATCCGCCACAACACGGAGCAGACCCGTCATGACGGAGAGCGCAACCATGGGCACAGGAGCAGGTCACACCACGACCCTCCACGTCCGACAAGCAACCATGATAGGCGTGAGGCGTCGTAGGAGGGTAACAGCAAGGAGGCTAACCCACCGCCACCTCCGCCTCCGTCACCACCAAGCATTCACCATGGCGGAGGAGGCCCGCATCGTTGACGAAGCCCATCCCCTGTTGACAAGAAGAAGAAGAACCCGAAGTCGTACGATGCACGTTCGCAGATCGATAAGATCCACGAGGCCCGTGAAGGACCATACCTGGGACCATGTTGCTTTGGACCTGCAATATGGTCTGCAACTTACCCCAAAGGTTTCCGGATTGACAAGACCATCAAGACCTATGACGGCACCGCCAAGCCATCCACATGGTTGCAGGACTACGACAATGCGGTGGAGATTGCCGGAGGCAACCCCAACGTCGCCGTCAAGTACCTCCCATTAATGTTGGCGGGCACGGCCCGTCAATGGATGGACGACTTGCCGGAGAAATCTATCTACAACTGGTTGGACATGCAAGAAGCGTTCACCAAGAACTTTGAGGGTACATACAAGCGTCCATGCACTGTGGGCGATCTACAGTGGTGCGTGCAAGAGAAACACGAGACATCTCGCGCCTACCTCTCTCGCTGGCTGGACATGAAGAATTCCTACGCAGGAGTGCACGCTCAGACCGCCATGGCCGCCTTCATCGACGGGTTGGAAAGAGTCATGTTGCTCTGGCATAAGTTGAAGCGCTTGCAGGACAATCACCAGCTTCACTTGAACCAGATGATTCAGTTGGCTAGTGAGTTCGCAGCTGCCGACGATGATGCTCGCGGCTCCTTGCCGGCAACAGCCGTTCCAACTCAAGCTCGGAGGAACATCAGTACAAAGCGGAAATCCGCTCCAGAAGAAAAGCAATCTATCGACATGGTCGCTATATGACTTTTGCAGGACGAGGTGAAGGCGGACAACGTGGCCGAGGAAGGGGAGCTGGTCGTGGGCAGCAACGAGGAAGTGAAACTACCTCGGTGCCGCTCCGTGTTCCCCAAACCTACGAGGAGTACCGCGATATGCCGTGCCTCGTACACCTCGATGCCAACGGCAAGGCCACCCATACCAATCGACACTGCAAGTTCGTCAACGACCTCAAGGAAGACCCGGAGTCTGGCTACAAGCAAAGTCGGAAGAACAGACCGCGAGGCAAGGGCAAGGAGAATAAGAAGGAGGAGTCCAAGGATTCAAGTGACATGGACGAAGAAGTTGACCCCAAGCACGCCGCCAAGAGAGACGACAAGGGAAAGAACCCCTTCGCAAAGAAGGCTCCAGTCTACCACACTTTCCTTGGCACCCCCACCGTCCAACAACAGAAGACCTCTCTGAGGATCCTCATGGCCACTCTCCCCCCAGTTCCCCAGTACCTGCGCTGGTCGGAGGATCCAATAACTTGGGATAGGATGGACCACCCAGACCTTATACCTACGGAGAACCAGTATGCCATGGTCATCAGCCCCTTGATTGACGGCGTGGAGTTCACCAAGTGTATGGTGGATAATGGAAGCAGCATCAACATCATGTACCTGGATACATTGCAGAAGATGAACTTGACGGAGGCAAACCTAAGGCAGACCAACACCATCTTCCACGGCGTAGTTCCTGGTCGGGAGGCTCGGTCCCTTGGGTGCATTACACTTCAGGTTGCCTTTGGCGTTGTTAACAATTACCGCCAAGAGCGCATGACCTTCGAGGTGGTCCCCTTCAAGAGCGTGTACCACGTCATATTCAGTCGCGACATATTCCACACTATCACATCCCAAGATTTTCCAAATCTTGTAATGTGAAAATAAATGAATAAAATAAAACTTTGTTGATTTTCAGGGCCAGAAGAAACTTTTTGAATTCAAATGGAACCTCAAACCAATTTGAATCAAATAAATCCTAAAGAGATTTAAAAAAAAAGATAAACTTTTATTAAAGGAAAATAAAAATATTTAAAATACTATTTTGAAACTCTTAAATGAAAAGATTTGTTTTCAAATGAAATAGAAGTTTCATAAATAAAGATTATTTTATATAGCCAAATTAAACCTTGACCAATATTTTGAAATAAGTGTTTTGTTTTGAATAAAAATAGCAAAGGTTTATTTAAATAAATTAATAAGGATTTAATATCCAACTTTATTTAGATAAAAGGTTTTACTAATTTAAATTGAAACATCAAAACTTGTTAAATTATTTAAAATAAGTTTTCCCAATTATTTGATATTCACAAATAAAACCCACTAATGTGTTTTGACTTTATTTTAGGTTTAAAATAATTATCTCAATAAAACAAATCCTATTTGATTTAATAACTGAGAACCATTTATTTAATTGTAAATGGACCATAAATAAAAGGTTACTTCATTAAACAAGCTTTCCAAGTATTCTTTACTTTCAAATAAAACCTACTGAATTGGTTTTGAAAATATTTGGGTTTTAAATGAAGATTTTATTAATTAAAACAAACCCTATATTATTAAATAACTAAAATATCCATTTTATTTAAATTAAAGAATGGATCTTAAAAAGAATAAAATTATTATTTTATTTTGAGATTTGGATTATGTTGAAAAACAGAACCAAATTCAAAGTAAAGTTGAGTGTTTGTTTGAATTTGTTTGATTGTTGTTTGAATGTTTGAAAACATTGTTTGAAATTCAAAATAGAAAAGAATTAGAAAAAGAAAAACGTTTTAGACAGAAAAAAAATAAGAAACAGACCCAGCCCACTAAGGCCCAGACCAGCCCAGTCTTCTCCCTCTTTCCCCCCCCGAAGAAACCATTTCTCACTCAGAAACAGACCCGCACAGAGAGTGACAACCAGGACCCACTCCTCTTCCCCTCACTCGCTGACGAAACGACCCCACCTCTCTCACCCACGCCCCGAACCGTTTTCTGCACCGCGAAAGGAACCCGCTAAGAGACTGGCAAGTGGACCCCGTTCCCTCTCCCTTTCCCACTGACCAGAGGACCCCACCGCCACCTCCTCCTTCTTCCCCGCGTGACCCCTTCTCCCCTCACCGCGCGGCAGTTTCTGCCCGTTGGGAGCTCCATCAATCCGCGTTATTACGTGCATTAAACCTCGCCGAGACAACGCCCATATAATCGCGTCGCTCTCTCCTCCGTTTTTCCCCAGACCACTCCTCCACTCAGCCCCTAGGCTGCCTCCAATTCTCTCTGTACCGCCGCCGCTCCGACGATGTTCCGGTGATGATTCCGACGAAACCCCACCGCCCCTTGCATCCCTAAGCACCCCAGCAGCTTCTCCACCTCCAGGCGCACCTGCTAGTGCATCCAGTTCACTCGCGCGAGCCTCACAACGTCGGCAAGGACAAGCTCTACTCGCCACCACCGTCGGCCTCGACTCCGGCAAACTTCCCCGGTGAGCACAGACTTCCCCTCGCCCCCTTTTTGATGCTCCCTTACTCGCGACCCTCGTGCGCACCTAACCGCACCTCTCCTTTGCCTTAGCACGGTCCCGAGCGACGCCAACGACGACAACCCGAGAGCACCGCCGCCGCAGCAACTCCGGCGAGAGATTGCCAACCCGTCCGAGTGCCCCCTGCCTCCCCATCAGCACGTTGAGCTTCCCCAAGCGTCTGCGAACTCGGTGAGCCTCCCCTTTTCCTCTCCCGCTTCCTGTATCGTCGGCACCGTCATCGACCGATCGCTCCGCCAAAGAGTAGCCAGCCGCCGTCATTCGTCGTCGAGCACCCCACAACCGTTCGATCTGGATCGTATGCATTAGATAGAATCACTTAAACGCGAATGGGTACGCTCTCTGCACCGCTCGATCTAACTAGATCCAACGCCCCACAGCCACGATCCCAGCGAACCGGTACCGACGAATTAGATTAAGACACGTGTCTCTGCTGGATGGATTTAAAACAGAATTGATCTAATTGATGTTCAATTTTGTAAATTCCATAACTTTGGATCCACACGTCCAAAAATTACAAACTTTATGTCGTTGGAATCAGCAAGGCAAGACCTAGCCAACCCTACCCTTAGTTTAGCAAATAGTATTTGATATATTGTTTGATTTTGCAGATTCTTTTGTGTGCTTGCTAACATTAGAAAAATCATTTAAAAATGATTTTTGAGATTAAACCTTTGCAATTTGGATTGTTGTGACCTTACTGACCCTAGGAACCAACCCTTTGTGTTAAAAAATGATTTTGGAAAGATTTTAGTTGGATTACTTGACTTAGTCATTTTCTAGCCAAATAAAAAGAATGGTTTTTATTATGAAAATGTTTATGGAAAGAAAACTTTAAGGAAATGTTTTGGACCAAACCTACTGACCTAAAACACCAAGTTTTGCAAATTAGCAACTCATTTGGTGAACAACTTAAGAGTTTTGCCTTAATAAAAACATTTTTCACCACATGAAATGATAAATGGATTTTTAAAAATAGTTTTTGGACAAAACCCTCTAACCAATGACTTTGCCACTTTGGTAAATGACCAATTTGGATCTTGAAAAGTTTAGAAACCCCATGGAGACCCCTTTGCAAAATAAAACTATCTTGTGCATGCTCCCATGCATGAATTGGTTTCCATTGTCTTGTGTGTGTGAATTTGTTTGAGTGATTATTGGTTTGGAATGTAAATTGAATTGGTGTTTGCTTGATTGACTTGTAGTGAAGTGTGAGACTAACAAGATCAAGGAGTGAACTACCATTCCCTATCAAAAAGGCAAGTGATGCTTCATACTTTTTGTCCGAATATTTTCTCTATGCATTAGTGATTTTGCTAAGAAAAACTTGCATGGATTTTGTCTAAGTATAGACCTTGCTATAAGAAAACCTAGTAGATGAATCCTTAGTAGGATTTTCCTAAGTTAAGATTCCTAGTACTACCAAGCTTAGCCTAGCTAATAGAAAACATGGGTGGAATATATATTCACACTATGGAAAAATCTCTAAGTCTGAGGACTTATGTTTTTGTTTAATAAAACAACTAAGTTAATGAATCACCTGGGTGGAAAGGAAGGATTGGGTTATGTTGAGTGGTTACACAAGGCCATGGACTTGGGTTGTGTATCTCACTTGTGGTATGCCACCTAGGAAACAAAGGGATTTGAGATGTCAAATGTTGAGAAGCTTCATGTGCAACCACTTGGCAATATGGGCTCTGCCATGATCATATAGGTTGCAAGAACTTAGCCATATGGACAGTGGGTGGTAGTGTTTGATAGGTTGGAACGCGTCCATTTTGGTCTAAGGGAAAGCTTCTGAAAGATCTTGTCTTGGGAAACCAAGTCTTGTGGGGAAAGTGCACCACCTCTGCAGAGTGTAAAACCTAAGTACTTAGCCATGTCCCTGGTAAAGGACAATTTGAGCATCAAGACATGGAAGCAATCAAGAATCTCATCATTCCAATTTCTAAATTAAAAATCTTGTGGTTTGAACAAGGGTTGTTTGAATTCTTCAATCATTGATGGAGAGATGGCTTGGTACAAGGATCTTGAAATCTTTGATTGAGAAAAATGATTTTGTCAAGCAAAAACTTAGTATTTTCAAATGTTAAGGAAAAATCTATTTTGAGCAATGCAAGCCTCAGCTCCACTTAGCCAAATGCATATAGATGATAGAATCCACCATAATGTATTGACCCTTTGCGGCTGTAACTTGTATGTTGCAGGTTTGATTGATTTTAGTGAAGATTGTTTGATTAGGATTACAAAGTCTACAACCAACATCTGCCTGTGGCACTTTGAAGATGAAGGACCCATGACTATATTTATTCCGCTGCAATGTAATGTAATAGCCTAATGAGCTATGTTTGATGTAATAAACTTATGTTATTCCTGGTTATATAGTTATATTATGACCTTTGTTTCTTGATATTACATCTTAACTGTGGATGCTAGCTATTGATCCAGGGACTAGCATTGTAAACACAGGAGGCTCTATATTATCTAAGATTGGGACCCCTACACACACGTTCATGGCCAAGCCATGCTTCGTCTACAACAAAGTCAAGATACCCGGACCAAACGGTATCATCACCGTATCCGGAAGCTTACCAAGGCAAGGGACTGCGAGATTAATGAAGCAGCCGTTGCAGAAGTCGTCCTCTACAGCGAAGAATTCAACGAGATCCAGAGCAAGGTCAATGACTCAGAGATGCCCGCGTCGAAGAAGCAGATCTCCGACTCCGCTCCTGCGTTCAAGGCCGCCATCGAGACCAAGCCAGTGGAACTTGTGGTAGGCGATGCCTCCAAGGTCACCGCCATTGGAGACGCGCCATTGGCAAGAGATAGCTAGGTTACTTAAATCTAGATTTATCCGAGAAGTCCTTCACACCCGATGGGTGGCCAATCATGTACTTGTCCCCAAAAAGGGAACCAATGAATTAAGAATGTGCGTTGATTACACCGGCTTTAACAAAGCATGTCCCAAAGATCCGTTTGCTTTGCCTCGCATTGACCAAGTCATTGACTCTACGGCTGGCTCGGAGCTTTAGTGTTTTCTCGATGCATACTCAGGATACCACTAGATCAATATGAGGAAGTCGGACCAATTGGCCACTTCGTTCACTACCCCATACGGCACATTTTGCTATGTCACGATGCCCTTTGGGCTGAAAAACGCAGGTGCTACGTACCAGCGGACAATGCAACATTGCCTCCACGACCAAATTGCTCGGAACATCTATGCCTATGTGGACGATATCGCGGTGATGTCTAAAAAGTCAAACGACTTAATCTCTAACTTAAAAGAAACCTTTGATAATCTCCGAAAATACAACATGATGCTTAACCCTAAGAAGTGCGTCTTCGGGGTTCCAGTCGACATATTGTTGGGTTTCATCGTTTCCCAGCACGGAATCGAGGTAAACCCGGAGAAAATCAAGGCCATCTCAAACATAAACCGTCTGACATGCCTAAAGGACATTCAATGACTAACAGGTTGTGTTGCAATAGTTAGTCGGTTCGTCAGCCGATTTGGAGAGAAGGCTCTGCTGCTGTACAAGTTGCTGAAGAAGGCGGGCAAATTCACGTGGACGGACGAAGCAGGTGCAGCATTGAAGTAGCTCAAGGAAATTCTTTCCTCAGCGCCCATCCTTGCAGCACCCGAGCCTGGAGAACCCCTGTTAATCTACATGGTGGCAACCAACCGGGTAATCAGCATCGTCGTCGTGGTAGAGTGGAAGGAACCAGGCTATGAGCACGGATTTCAACGACCAGTTTACTATGTTAGCGAGGTCTTGACGGAGTCCAAGCAGCGTTACCCGCACTACCAGAAGATAGCTTATGGAGTATTCCTTGCTTCTCGGAAGCTGAGGAATTACTTTCAGGAGCACCCAATCACAGTGGTGAGCAAGACTCCACTGTCCAACATTATCAACAACAGCGACGCTATAGGAAGGGTCGCAAAGTGGGGCATTGAGCTTGCCGCCTTCGAGATCACCTAAAAGAGACGCGACGCTATCAAGTCACAAGCCTTGACGGATTTTGTTGCAGATTGGACGAAGATGCCAGATGCGACTCCGTTGCCGGAACCAGAGTACTGGGTGATGCACTTTGACGGATCAAAGCTGCTCAACGGCTCAGGGGCTGGTGTATTGCTACAGTCACCAACAGGAGACAAGCTACACTACGTTCTGCTGTCACATCCCAAGATTTTCCAAATCTTGTAATGTGAAAAAAAATGAATGAAATAAAAACTTTGTTGAATTTCAGGGTGAGAAGAAACTTTTGAATTCAAATGGGAACCTGCAAACTTATTTTTGACCAAATAAAGTCCTAAAGAGTTTGGAAAGATAAAATAAACAATAAAGCTAAAAATATTTGGAAATACTGTTTTTGGATCTTTTAATAAAAGATTTGACTCTCAAATGAAAGGGTAGAAATATAAATAAGGATTATTTTATAAAGCCAAACTAAAACTTGGCCAACCCCTTTGAAATAAAATATTTCTATTTGATAAAAATAGTAAAGGTTTATTCAAATAAAATAATAAGGATTTAATATCCAAGTTTATTAAAAATAAAGGTTTTACTATTTTAATTAAAACATCAAAACCTATTTAATTTAAATAAGTTTTCCAAAATATTTTATATTCTCAAATAAAACCTACTGTTTTGGTTTTGAAAGTATTTAGATTCAAGTAAAGAAATTTAAATAAAACAAAACCTATTTGAATTAAATAACTAAGGTCCATTTCATTTAATTATTAATGAACCCTAAAATAAAATTATTATTTTATTTTGGGAATTGGTTTATGTTGTTAAACAGAACCAAATTCAATTGCAAAGTATGATGAATGTTTGAATTGTTTTAAATGTTTGATTGTTGTTTGAATTTTCAAAACAGAAAATAGAATTGGAAAAAGAAAAAGCATTCAGGAAGAAAAAAATAGAAACAGGCAGCAGCCCAGCCGGCCAGCCCAACAAGCCCACCAAACAGCCCACTCACTCCCTCCCGAAGAAAACGATTCACACTCAGCTTTTAACCCGCGCAGACGCTGACTGGTGGACCTCTTTTCCCTCTCATTCCCTCACTGCCAGGTAGACCCCACTGCCACGTATTCATCGTCCTCACCCGCGGTGACCGCGCCTCCTCTCCTCGACCGTTTCTGGCGAAATTTGCGAGCATCAATTCGCGTTAATGCAGCAGTTAATCGCTCCTGCGACCACGCATTCTTAAACGCCTCGCCCTCCTCCTCATTTCCCCTCAGTCACCAGCTCCTCTCTGCCCCAGGGCTGCTTGAATTGCTCGTGGCAAGCCAAGCCCAAAGTCGGCTCGGGTCCAAAAATAAATAATTTCGCCGGACGCCTTGCCTCATCGACCACGCACACATACTCCCCACCTCCTGGCGCATCTCTCCATGCCAATCATTCACCCACGAGTGCCCCGTAACGTCGGCTTCGTCAACCTCAACTCGCCACCGCCGTCTGCCGTTTCTCCGACGAACTCCCCTGGTAATCCTCGACCGCCCCAGCACCTCCCGATGATGCACCCTTACTCGCAACCCTTGTGCGCATCTAACCGTGCCTCTCTTTTGGCTTAGCGTGGTTCCAAACGACGCCAGCAACGATGACCTGAGAGCACCGCCGCCGAAACCAACTCCGGTGAGCGATTAATCCTGTCCCTGTGCGCCCCAAGCCAAGACGACTCCACGTTGAGCTTCGGCGTCGCCCTGCGATCACTGTGAGCATCTCCCCACCTTCCATTGCTTCCTGTATCACCGGCACCACCACCATCTGGCCGCTCCGCCGCCAGCCACCACCGCAGCGCCGCTCGTTTTAGGTCAAGCTCGCAGCAGCCGTCTGATCTTGATCTAGTGGCTAGGATAGAACCACTTAAAGCGAAGGGGTACGCAACCTGTGCCACTCGATCTGACTTGATCCAACGCGCCAGAATAGCCGATCCGAGTGAAGCGGTACCGACGAATGGGAATAGGACGCGTGTCACCAGTTCTGTTCAAAAACAAAGTTTGAATCAGATTTAGATGCAGATTTGAAAACCCTATAACTTTTGATCCACACGTCCAAAAATTACAAACTTTATATCTTTGGAATCAGTGGAACGAGCCCTAGCCAACCATGCATTTTGTTTAGTAAAAAGCCTCTGGTAAAATTTTTGTTTTTGCAGAAACATTTGTATGCTTGTTTAGACTAGAAAATTATTCCAAAATGTTTTCAAGGATAATATCTTTGCAAATTGGTTTGTGGTGAACTTACTGACCCTAGGAACCAACCCATGGTTTTGAAAATGGATTTGGTGTAGTTTAGGATGGATTAATTGATTTAGCCCATTTCTAGCCAAATAAAAATAATGGTTTGTTATGAAAATGTTTTTGGAGTAAAAACTTTGGGAAAATGATTTGAATCAAACCTACTGACCCTAAACACCAAGTTTTGAGAATTAACAACTTATTTAGTGAAAGACATAAAGTTTTTGATTTGATAAAAACATTTTCCACCACATAAAATGATGAATGAATTTAAAAATGGCTTATGAATAAAACCCTTTTTCAAATGACTTTGCCACTTTAGAAAATGACCACTTTGGACCTTACAAAGTTTAGAAACCTAGTGGAGACCATCTTTGCAAATAAAACTACCTTTAGCATGCTAGCATGCATGACTTAGAACCCATTACTCTATGTGTGTTTTGTTTGATTGGTTTTGGTTGGAGTGCTAGTTGATATTGTGTTTGCTTGATTGATTGTAGTGAAGTTAGAAAAGTGAGAAACTAGCAAGATCAAGAAGTGAACCAACATTATCTACCAAAAAGGCAAGTTACGCTATCATCCAAAGTCCTACTATTTTCATTATACTTAGTGGATTTTGAAACATGCATGAAAAGAATTTCTAAACTATATGCTATGCTAAATCCTAATAGGATACCTTATACATTCCTTAGTGAAAACAATGTAGTGGTTACATGCTTAGCCATGCTATATTTTGAAAAGAGATACATGTTGAGATTCATGAAGTTGAGAAAAGGACTTGTGTTTTTTTTACATAATAAAACAAGGACTCAATGAACCACCTGGGTGGACAAGGATACTTTGAGTTTTGGAGAAGGTGACAAACAAAGGAACCATGTCTATGGCAATCTCTTTGTGTTGTGCTCCAAAACAAAACCACCCAGGAAACTTAGAGATTGAACATGTTTCTCCAATTGTGGCTTTCGTGTACAACCACATGCTACTTATGGCTCTGGCTTAGTCAACTACATTGGGAAGACCCATGCATTGTCTTCAGGTTACTGAAAATGGGGGACCTGGAATCCTACATGGGTACTGAAGACAAGCTAGCAATGGTGCATGGGAGGACCCTCTGGAAAGACTTCTTCACATTCTCAATCTGCCAGTACTCCATCTTGGTGAGTACCAATCCAGTGGCCACTGGTGGCAAAAAGATGAGAATGTGACATGTGGGTAAAGTGTACTACTTCTGCAGAAGATAACAAAATCTAAGTACTTAGCCGTGTCCCCGGTTATGGACAATACTGAGCAACTAAAGCTTGAAGCTATGGGAAATCTCGACATTCCAATTTCTAAAAGAAAAACTTTTAAGTGACAACAAAAGACTTGATGCACTTGGGGATTTACCAAGGAGCTCAAGAGAGTTTGATAAAACTTGATGTACTTGGGGTGTACCAAGGGACTCAAAAAAGATCAGCTGAAATACGTGCCGCAGATACATTTCAGTGCATCAAACAATGTGGCCGAGTATGAAGCACTCGTCCATGGCCTAAAAATGGCGAAATAGATTGGCATACGTCGGATTCTGTGTTACGGGGATGCAGACCTCATAGTACAGCAAGTATTAGGGAATTGGGACGCACTAGATGCGAATATGGCCCTGTATAGGTTTCATGTGCAGAAGATCAGTGGTTATTTTGATGGGTGTGAATTCCATCACATACCTCGGGCGGAAAATGATGCTGCAGATACACCGTCAAAACTCGGATCAACTAGGCAGTCAATTCCCCCCGGCATAGCTCTGGAACAGCTGAGAAAACCATCGATTACACCCTCGCCGGAATCAGAGTCAATTCGTATCTCGGTATAACAGATAGAAGTTAGTGCGCCAATGGAAATTGACAAAGAATATGACCCGAATTATTCGAGGGTTAATTCGGCTGACCCACGGGTGAATGGGGAAAATCCCAAAGATGTTATGTCGGCGGAAATTATGGAAATTGACAACATAATTTTCCCGGAAAAATTCACGCCAACATGGGCACAACCCATATTCTCATTCCTTAAAGAGGAAATCTTGCCGGATGATGAGGTCATGGCCAGGCAGATAGTGAGAAGAGCAAAAGCCTACACGATCATAAACAATGAGATTTATAAGAGAAGTGTCACGAATGTACTGCAACGATGCGTTGACTCGGCAGAAGGGCAGAAAATCCTTTTGGATATACATCAAGGAGAGTGTGGGCATCACGCCTCGTCCAGAGCCCTAGTGGCCAAAGCATTTAGGCATGGATTTTATTGGCCAACCGCGCTGAAGGAAGCAAAGGAATTGGTAACAAAATGCAGTGGTTGCCAGAGATATGCCAGCAAGATACACCTGCCTTCATCCGAGTTACAAACAATACCAATCACTTGGCCATTTTCAGTGTGGTGTTTAGATATGGTAGGTCCCTTTAAGCTGGCTCGCGGCGGAATGACTCATATTCTAGTCATGGTGGACAAATTCACAAAGTGGATAGAAGTAAAGCCAATAAGAAAATGTGACGGGCCCACAGCGGTGAAATTCCTCAAATATATTATCTTGAGATATGGATACCCACATAGTATCATCACGGATAATGGCAAAAACTTCGCTGAAGGAGCTTTTGCTAGATTCTGCCAAGAGAAACACATAAGACTCGATGTTGCCTCGGTGGCTCACCCAGCATCTAATGGGCAAGTCGAAAGATCAAATGGACTAGTATTGTAAGGGATAAAACCTCGGCTAATTGAACCACTACAAAGGTCGGCAGGATGCTGGATTGAGGAACTTCCAGCAGTGCTGTGGAGCCTCAGGACCACCCCAAATAGATCGACGGGGTATACCCTGTTCTTTCTTGTATACGGGGCAGAAGCGGTACTTCTAGCCGACATAATGCATGACTCGCCAAGAGTGGCCCAATACACAAGTGCCGAAGTAAACGAAATATCACGGCAAGACGATGTGGACTTGCTAGAGGAGGCAAGGGAATTGGCATTATCAAGATCATCTATTTATCAGCAAGAGCTCAGACGGTATCATAGCAAAAAGGTCAGTCCAAGAGTTTTTAAAGAAGGAGATCTAGTTCTTAGGCTAGTGCAACGCACGGCCGGCATGCATAAGCTCTCACCCCATGGGAAGGACCATTTATCGTGAGTAAAGCATTACACAATGATGCATACTACCTGATTGACGCTTAGACGCCAGAAAAGACAAGGCAAGCAAGGCTGGAGATCAATCAAAAATACCATGGAACATAGACTTACTTCGTCCGTTCTACACTTAGAAGCCATGCATTGCATCTTGTGACGCGATGCACCAAATCAGTGTATCGAACATGTATCAAACTTCGGTAACCCGAGCAGCGACTGGGGGACTGCCCCATGGTATTCCTTATTTTTAACTATGTATCAAACTTCGGCAACCTGAGCCATGACTCGGGGACTGCCCCATGTTATTCATCATTTTTAACTATGTATGAAGTTTCGCCAACTCAAGCAATGACTCGGAAACTGCTCCAATTGGTTGTCGATTTTTAACTACGCATGAAACTTCGGCGACTCGAGCAGTAACTCGGGTACTGCCTCATATTGCTTGTTATTTTTTGTGCATGTATGAAACTTTGGCAACCCGAGCAGCAACTCGGAGACTGCCTCATATTGTTTGTTGTTTTTTGGCGTATGTATGAAAGTTTGGTGACTCAAGCAGTAACTCAGGGACTACCCCGTACTGTTTGTTCATTTGGGTATAGATAGGACCTCAGAAACCCAAGCAATAACTCGGGGACTTCCCCGACTAATCTGTCATCAATCACAAATGCAAATATAAACTTACCTCGGCAATTGGAGATATAATGCAGAGGAAACAACCAACAATTTAAACTATCATGGTAACATGAATGACAACATTAGCGATTCGAAGTATAACGAGGAAAGTACCCTATCTATATCATTTTACCAACAGATACCTCAGAAAAGGTAGTAAGGCCATCAGTTTAAAAAGATGTTTGGGCTTATAACTCATAGTTCTC
Organism: Avena insularis; assembly: GCA_023614405.1. Lineage (NCBI taxonomy): Eukaryota > Viridiplantae > Streptophyta > Magnoliopsida > Poales > Poaceae > Avena > Avena insularis. The sequence continues at coordinate 289,546,175 of CM042691.1, read as the reverse complement.
CAAGGAGAAATTGCAAAACCGACCGTTTTACAACCAAGAATAGATAAGAAACACAAAGTGGATTCCAGACGAAAATCAGTCATATGAAAAATATGATCCGGATTTACAAAATTAAAGTTTGGCAAAGCAAAGATACGATTCACATAAACTAAATTAGATAGAGTAACAACAATTACCAGTGCATCAAAGGCCAAAGGCAAAATGGTTCACATTGTACCAAAAGGCGGATAACTGTTTCAAAGACAGCATACACCCGACATACCAGGGACTTAAATAGATAGAAGTTCTTGAAACCTAAACTTCGGCAGAGGCCGAATCACCCGTTGGAGGGACAGTAATAGCACCAGGAGTTTCGGAAATGGGTGTCTCGAATGCAGTCGGGACGATCTCAGTTTCCTTCGAAGATGCATCCTTAAGAACTGGGCGCTCCGAAGTTGTTGGGGCCTCTGCAGAGGTTACCTCGGCATCAACGGAGGCCGTAGTAACGCCCGGGGCAAGATCAGGCTACTAGGAGACATCACCTTGGGCTCGAGAAGCTTCAATTCCTTTGGAGGACGATCGAGCATCGCCATCCCCATCTGAGCTATCATTGGAATCATCAGCATTATTAGAACCTTCCTCCGATTCATCTTGATTAGCCGAATCACCACCAGATTTGTCTTCAGCCTTAGCATCATCGACTGGGTTAGGAAGAAAACTCGGCCCCTCGATCCAGTGATGCACGTCAGCATACTCGATAAGCTAGTAGGCACGGGCTTGGCGGCGAGAAACAAACTCCGGATTCTCAATCCAAGGAGAGCCAGTGCACAAGTTCATTAGAATATTGAGGGAGAGATCCTCGTATCATGACAAAACAACTATAAGCGCCATGTCAGCACCAGCCCTTCCAGCAGATTCCCTCCAGAGACTAAGTTGAGTCCGAGATTCCATCAACCTCGCCACAAGCACTTCAACTTCGTTAATATCTGGCGCATTTGGCCAGAGGACATGGTAGGATCGAATAGCTGCTTGCACCTGATCTTTTCCCATAATTTTCATCGGCCCAATAGCAGCGCCAATGGCAATCAGGAAATCTTCCATGGTATATTCTTGATTCGGAGCAACGGGAACACCTCGGCGCTCGCGAGTAGAAATCACAGCCTTGGAGCTCACAGGTTTAGCTTCTGGGAAATGATCTACACGAAAGGACGTCATATAAGTTAAGATAAGAAAGGGAAAAGAATAACTCGATGAGAAATAGAAACTTACGATGGATGCAATTCAGCATCTTATGGAGATCTTGGGACCAGTTGGTCCTACTCCTCTCAAAACGAGTGATTTCCTCGCTCATCGCTTGGTTCTTTAATTCGGCAACATCAAGAAGTTCCTTGCCCTTCTGAAGCTACAAATTTAGTCGGTTCTTTTCCTCAGAGAACTCCTGATCAACCTTCTCTAACTCAGACTTCTGGGAGAGCTTGAGAGATTCAACCTCGGCGCGTAACCGGGTTATCTCGTCATCCTTTTCCTTGAGTTGTGCCGAATGAGCGGTAGCTTGTTCTAAAAAATGCAGCATCATATCAGGCATAGATATGCATTCTTGATGCGACGCTGCAAGTGTTCATAACTCGGCTATACCAAAGCCGGGAGGTCGTAAGATACCCAAGATTTACCTCGAACAAGAAGTCGACAAATTAAAAGGCAAAAGGAGTGACTAACCTTCAAGAGTACCAACTTTCTTGGTAAGACGGGTATTCAGATTGTTGACACTAGCTGCATAACAGCAAGGGACAAGTTGGTACAACAACTAAATCTTTTACAAGGGTAAGATAAACTAAATGAACCACATAGTTTACCAGTTTTCTTCACAATAGGGACAATTTGCTCAAACTTATCTTGAAGTTTCTTGTGCGCAAAGAGCAATCTTTGAAACTTGGGTGTCCGCCGATCATGGGCAACCTGAAACATGACAACAAGTTACACAAAGTAAGACAGATCCGAATCAAGTAAAACATGACTTGGATCTAGATGGCTAGATATTCCAAATTAAGACAGATCCGAATCAAGTAAAACTTGACTCGGATCTAGATGGTTGGATATTCAAAAGTAAGACAGATCCGAATCAAGTAAAATGTGACTCGGATCTAGATGGCTGGATATTCAAAAGTAAGACAGATCCGAATCAAGTAAAACTTGACTCGGATCTAGATGGCTGGATATTCAAAAGTAAGACAGAACCAAATCAAGTAAAACTTGACTCGGATCTTGATGGCTGGATATTCAAAAGTAAAACAGATCCGAATCAAGTAAAACTTGACTCGGATCTAGATGGCTGGATATTCAAAAGTAAGACAGATCCGAATCAAGTAAAACTTGACTCGGATCTAGATGGCTGGATATTCAAAAATAAGACAGACCCGAATCAAGTAATACTTGACTCGGAGCTGGATGGTTGACCATGGTTAATCCGAATCATGAAGAAAATTGACTTGACAAGTAATGTATTTGAAAATAGGTTGAAGCTTCCAAACGAATAACAAATCATCTGGTTGCAAGCTTCGGGGACTAGTATGTGTATAGTATCATCTGAATAATAGACAAATTATCAACGAAGGCGCTTACCTCGTTCATCTTATAACTTTCAAGGACAATCTTAGCAGCCATATGCAAGCAACTGCTGATGTCAGAAAGCTGAAATGGTTGGCTACTCGGATTGCCTTCAAGTTGATCGGTGGCATTCTAGTTATTCGCATACTCCACCAGTGAGCCGAGGTTGTTCCCGCTCTCAGTACGGGTCAACACTTTACCTCGGGCCTGTGGCGTAACTATCACCACCGCCGGACTCTTATGAAGAATAAATTGAGTGTCGGCAGCAAGGGCGACACCAGGTTTAGCGGTGGAAGTTCCCTTATGCAGTATATCAACAATGCTGGGCTAAGAAGAGCATGTTGGCCCCTTCCGAGATGGCAAAGATTTAGTGACAACAACTTTCTTGCTCTTGGTAGATACTTTGGCGGGGGCAATGACTTCAGCACTGGGGGCCACATCCTTGGCGGTAGGAGGAACAACAGTCTCCGAAGGGGCTGAGGTAGTGGTATCCTCTGTGGGAATTGGAGCAGGAGCTGGAGATGCGGTGGTCAAAGGATCATTGGGGGAAACCTCGGGAGTCTTAAGGGGGACAGCAGAGTCGGCCGCGTGAGCTAGCGTAGGTGCATCGTAGGCGACACGGGGGGAGCAATGGGCTCATCTTATCGAGGTGATACATTAGTCGGCCTGGGAACAGAATCATCACGGGGAGGACTGGGAACGCGAACATCCTCCGGAGGAGAGGGTGAAGGCGGCCGAGTAGTATGAGATGTCATACTCAGACCGCTCGGCTTTGAAGAAAGTGGAGCTCTGCAAAGAAGGTAGAAATTAATTTATAAATATAAAGAGAGAAACAAGAAATACAAATGAAAACATAAAGGGAAACTTACCAGTAAGACTAGGCATAGTCTTACGCCTCGGGATGTGCTGAGAAGATTTCTTGGTTCGCTTCTTGGGGGCAGCATCAGAAGGGTCCGTCTAAGCGGTGCGCTTCTTCGAAGCAACAGGAGCTTCAGAAGCAAGAGGCTCGATGTCGTGCACCTAGCCAGCTTGATTATCTGGAAAAGAAGGAGCCGGAAATGCGTAAGAGATAGGCACCGCGGCAACTACCTCAAGAATTTGTACGTCGTCTGAATCACCTTCACCCGCATGGGCCGAGGTCTTGCTCCGGGGACGAACAGGAGCAGCATCTGACTTAGGGACGAACTCCTCCAGATCAGGCTCTCCATTGTCCGGGGTATTGCGGTCAGCGGTCCAAGGAAGAGCTAAAACCTCGGCATCTTCTGTCTTCTGCTCCGCAAACCTCTGCGAGAAAAGTGGATGAGGTTTAGCAAAAGAACAATGGAAGAACAACTTGGAAGAAAACACCTGTGTTTAATTTACCTGAGGAGGAGGGTTCCCGCGAGAAAATGGCCTCAGTCCCCACGTCCATTCCTCGGGCATCTCAGTCTTAAAAATAGCCCAGACATGTTTATAGATTTGATAATTATCAAGCTCAACCGTAGAAACTCAGTTGGGATCCAAAGGACCACTCATATAGCAGAGCTTGTGGGAGCGAAGCTGGAAGGGGCAGATTCGACTGCTAACAAACATAGTCATCAAGTCTTCACCTCGAAGCCCAGCACGAGTCAGTTCCTTAAGCCGGAGCTCGAATGCCTCAGCAAGAGTGTGGGTCTTCCTCGGATTATAGATCCAGTTCTTCTTTGAGGGAGGACCGATAGAGAAAGCGGAGATCCAAATCTTATCTTCTTTCCCAGTGTTCTTGACATAGAAAAATGATCTATGCCACTTCTTACAAGACTCGAGGCCTGCAATGCGGTGAAACACGGAGTTTTTCCAAGGTGTAATGGAGGTAGTCCCGCATTGGGTGAGAGATTTCTCAGAAGGATGAAGAGATTTATCTGGCACCATGTTAGCTCGGATCTAAAAGAATTTGGACCAAACGTCTACAAAAGGCCAGAGGCAGAAGTACCCCTCAGAAGCTGAGATAAAGGCCGACAAAGAAGCTACGGCGTTAGCCAGTAGGTGATGCGGCTGAAGGCCGAAGTAATCTAAGAAGCTCCTAGCGAAGTCACTAAGAGGAAGTCCGAATCCACGAGCAAAGTGGGACATAAACACTACAAACTCACCCTCGTTAAGTACGGGGGAGGATTCTTTGTCGGGTAAGCGACAACTTACTTGTCGGAGGAATCAACCGAAGAGTAACTGGCGACGGGGAGAGGCCTAGAGGTGTAGGGCCCCGTTGCGTCAGTGACGGAAGTGGCGGCGGAACAAAGAAAGAACCGCCGCAGAAAATCAAGGAAACTAGAAGAACACCTAACGCAGGAACCTAGCGGCGGCGCTGTAGAGAAACTCACCGGCGAGAACAGAAAAGTGGAGGCGCTGCGGCGAGGTCGTAGGAGCCAGAGAGCCACAGCGTGTCCGTCGAGGGAAAACTGCGGTGGCGCGGCCACTAGAACACGAACAGTGGCGGCGGCGCGAGGAAGAAGACGAAGGGAGTAGGAAGGGGAAAAGTGAATCGGTCTACCCCTACTCCCCTCATTATAACCGCATAGGGTAAGCCATAGTGGGATCGTGGCTATGCCACACTAACCGCATAATCGCGTGTATCGCATAACCGCGCACAGAGAGTGGAGCCACAACAAGGGTCACACGGCGCGGGAGGAGATCGGGCCATCTGACCGTTGCGGTACTCGAGGTGTCACTGCGCCGACGCGACGGGCGCAGTAATCACTGTAGCATGTCAGTAAACACCGTAGAGGAACAAAAAACTAGGGAACAATGATGATTGGTACACGTAGGGCGAGGCTTACTCAGGAAGCCAAGCAAATACCCCAAACAAGAGAAAATAACTCGGAACGTAGTTCATAGCGGGAAAAGGTAGAGATGAGGAAGAGGATAATAAAAAAGAACGTCGGCTAAGAAATACCTGGGCAGAAAGTGAGAAAGAATAAATGTCTGGAAACTGATGTGGTCCGGACGAGGTTTCCGGCAGGACCGCACCAGCTTCGGGGACTAATGTTGGGGGACTGACCCCAGGTAGGGGAAAGATAGGGGAAAGAACGGAGGAGTCTCCCTTACCTTAAGCCGAATTATAAGCTGAGTCGGCCGAATCATGCAAGATCCTGCTGAGGTAAGCTGAGGCTTGGCAAATATAGAGTGATTAACACATTACTCGGCCGACGTGTGAGCTAAGTCGGCCGAATAAGGTTGATTGACTTGTATGCAGGTGAAGGCCGACCCGACTTATGCGAGATGAGGCCGAATAATGGGAAACTTGCAGGAGAAGGAGAATGAGCCTATAGTCAAACCCTAGTTGTTGGCTAGTGTGGCATCCCGCTAAAACCACTACTAGAAAATCGCGTTGAGTCGGTGCATTGCATCATCATGACCGCATGCTCATGTCATCATGCCACATTGCATTTGAGCATCGTCATGTCATCATGCATATATTTTGCATAAAAACTATTTTCGTAAAAGCCTAAGTTGTTTTCTAATTAGCCCTCTCCTTTAATCTCAAACTAAAACATCGGTCTGTTCAGATCTTTTATTTGTCTAAAAAGTATTTACAAAAATGTTTTACAAATAAAATAAATAATAAAATGTTTTGTCCGGGGAGGCAGTCTGATCGGTCAGGCCAGTAGCCCAACCTGACCAGACTACCTACTACCCGGCCCAAAAGAAAACCCTAGCCAAAAATATCTAATCCTAAAACTACCCAGTCCTATTCTACCCACCCTTCAGCCACCTCACCCCCTCCAATCCCATGGCGACACCTCACCCAACCCCCTCCACCTCATCTCTTTTCCCTCACCCCTCCACCCAACTCCTGCCACCTCACCCGCGCGGGCCCACCGCTCCCTGGCTAATCGCCACCAACCACCCGACCCCAGCCCCACCTGGGCGCACCCCAACGCCACCTGCCTCAACCCCCGTGGGTCCCGCTTCCCTCTCCCCCACCCCGCTCCTCTCCCACTCCCCCTGTTCCCCACCCCGTACACGGGATCCTCCCAGGCGCCGAAGCCGCCACCTTCTCTCGGCGCGAACCCCCGCCGCCGGTGCTCTCCGCTCGGCCGCGCCTCCCGCGCTCTCGACCTCTTCTCCTCCGTGGTCGCCTCACCTCCTCCCTCCTTCCCGTCTTCGGCCAGCAGTCGAGGCCACCCTGCTCTGGCCTTCCTTTCCGAGCTGACCCCGCCACCGACGGAATCCACTGCCTCCTTGCCATGGTTCCCTCCCCCCCCCCCCCGTCGACTGCCTCCTCCGTCGGCTTCCTCTCCCTCTCCCGCGAGCTTACCAACTGTCGCTCGTGTCCCAGGCACCCTCCGTCTTGGCTTCACCTCTGACCCACGTCAGGGTCCCGCCTCCTCCTCTACTGCGGGCTTGCCTGCCCCCAGCGAGTCGCCGGTCCTGCCCTACGAGCCCGACCTATGCCTCATCGCTCCGCCGAACCCCTTGAGCCGCGGTCCCCGTTCGCCCCTGTCTCGCGTCCCGCACGCGTGAGCTCGCGCTCACTGTCGTCTACAACCAGGGCGCCTCGCGACACCGCCCGCCCTTGTATCCGGCCACCGCTTCCCCAGCGCCGCCTATCTCCTGGCCGGCAAGCCCCTGAGCCCTCATCGGCCCCAGCTTGACCCCGTCGCCTCCCTGCCACGCTCGGCATGGCCGCGTCATGTCAGGTTGTTCCAGCCGCGGGTCCCCAATGCCAGACGCCTCTTGTGCTAGTGCAGCTCTGCCTTGCCAATCCTCTCAAGCCGGCCTCCTGATGCTCCTTCTATTGGATACCAAGTATTGATTTTGGTTCTCATGCGAGGACCCGACGGGCTCTCCTTCAGTCACCGCGTGGTTGTGTTGGATGCGTGTGACCAAGTCTGGCACATCGAGGTGAAGTGAAGTGGAGAGGTCGATGTTGCGGTATAGGAGTTCTACCCAAGATCTTCTTCCCGGACCTGAAGACCTCGGAAGCGACAAGTTCTCCTTCCCGGAAACATTGACGCCCGTGCGACAAGATCTACTTCCCAGATCCGAAGGCCGGACCGAAGACCGCAAGTTCCCGACCCTTTCTTGGAGCCGACGGTCGAAGGGAGCCACCTAGAACGCCATGACCTACTACTCAGATATTCCGAGCCGAAACCCGTTGAACCCTCGGAACCCCAAGATCGCCAAGTTCCCCATGTGTGATTCCCTATCCGAGACCCCATTATTTTATAATATGACATTATCAACTGATGCATATTAAATTGTCATGCATGCATATTGTCGTGTGGTTTGGGGGCCTTATGCCAATTCATCTCATAATTAAATATGGAGTCTATATGCGGGATATTTTTGTCTTATTCCGGACTTCATTAAAATTGGCATAGCGAACCGAAGCCATGTTTTGTCTTGCTAATCCAACATTTAATTTGCGGGGTAGTTAAATAACTGGAACCATCTGAATAATTGTCGGGACCCCCGGTTCCGCTTAATATTGCCTAATTGCATCGCATCTTTGCCATGTCATACATCATACATGCATCATGCCCGATCTTCTGCCGTAGTATTAAATAGTGCATTCGGTGTTTTCTTCTAGTGATTTGCTTCTTCACGGAGTAGGCCGATGAGTTGATGCGAGTGTCGACCCGATCTTCGGATGAACCTTCGACAATGTTTTTCAGGCGAGCATCTCCCCCTTTCTACCTATCTTACTTTTATAGTATTTACTTCCCTCCTGTTGATCTATTGCTATCTGTGTTGCGATGCTCTAGTTTTTGTGCCCGTGATATCCCTTGCAGCCTTATATTGCCTTGGACACATCCTATTACCTGTTGTTTGGTAGATAGTTGGACTTGCGCGTCGTAGTCGCTTGCTCAAGTGTTGTTGCGTGTCGTCAAGTACCACAGTTGTTGGAGTATTTCCGCATGTTTAATGTTGGAGATGACCATGGCTTTAATTATCGTTTACTTGAATTGCTGTTTAATAACTAAAATTGAAGTAGGTAAATGCAGAGGCACAGGTGGGCAATAGATGGTATTTGGTTGTTAACCGTCCACTTGTGTCCCGTAGGACCCCGAGTTCTTGACACTGTTAGATCGAGCGCTAACCACATGTGGGATGTATGGGCACCCCATCGATTTAGTACCTGATTTCAAAGTACTGTACTGGGGGCCACAAGTAGTTTGGGGCTTTATTACTATTCTGTACTTATGCCATGCTTTACTGCTTAATTTAAATTGTGCGATGTACTGCACCTGTACTATTTAGGACCGTGACCCGTTTTCGCTGTATCGACAAGCCCGAGTTTTCGGGTTCCCAGTCGTTTACAGCCGGCTCCACAAACCCTGAGTCCGTCTCGGAGACCGGCCGACTTTGTTGCGGGTGTACTTAGTGGGGTGGCCCCCATGTACTTGCTTTGGGTCTGGGAAACGTCATGACTTAGGCCCCGCCGACATACCGATGGGTGTATGTTAACTGATCTGGCAAAAAGGGTCGAAGTGCGTGTGGATACTTTGGTGCACCCCTGCAGGGTTTAATCTTTTCGAAAAGCCGTGTCCGCGGTTATGGACGACTTGGAGCATAGTTCTCGATCATAGACAACTATAACTAAAGTTTACTGTTATAATTTGACTTGTACCCGATATGACTAGTAATTAGCTCCACTACAACGGAATGGCTAAATAAAAGTACCAACAACTGCTGGGTCTGGGATATCTCATGCTAATGGTATCTGACTAGTAAGTGTTGCAACTACAACGGAATGGTTAACTAGAACGGCCCACTGCTTATTATATCAGGACGACTACCTATACCTGACTAGTAATTGCTGCAACGATAACCGAATAAATAAAACTGCCAACTGTGTGAGTTCCTCGGTTGACCTCCTTGGTTGGGATCGAGGGGGAATACCAGGATGGGTATGTTTGGTGTTAGACTCAGGTTGGTTCCGAATAGGTCTTTCTTATCCCTCTCTGATAGCCGACAATTATCTCGAGTCTCTATAGGTTGTTTAGTGCATGCTGCGCTGCCGCTCAGTCCACCATACCTATGTAGGCGAGGACCGCCGAATTCTAGCCTCGCTGTCTTGGCCTCGATCGACCGCTCTCTCTTTTCCTTTGCCCTTTGTCGGCACCCCTTTTGTTTAAGCAGGTTTTGAGATCGACGTCGTTAGCAGGGTTACCCTTCCGGCTTGGCCTGGGCAGGGTTATGGACGCCATTGGTTATTCTTCGGGGCTCTTAGCTCAATTTGCATCTTGTCCGTACTAGGACGCTATATCGTTTTAAAGGTGATTTGGATCTTTGTATTGTATATCTGTATTCTTGACTCTTGGAGTCGCTGTTGTATATATCTGTTTGTGGGTTCCATCGAGGACTATTGTGTAATGATATTACTTCGTTTTCCACCCGCACGCAAGTGCCTGGTGGGCACCTTCGAATCATTTCTATGCGGGTTTGGCGGGTTTCGCTAAAACTTGCATAGGGCCGATTCTGAGGGTGTTACAGCTAGGAGGAATCTACACAGAGCCAAGCGCTAAGGACAAATAGCAGAGCAACAGAGGGGCAGACAAGTGTCACGAAGGTGACAGTGAGTAAGCCTGAGGCACACATGTGAGGGCCTCTGGGTCTTTGCCGCTGATAGAAGGGGGACACGGAAAGGATTCCACCGAGTTACCACTTTGGAACAAGCATATTCCAAGAATATTGCGCTGACCCAGTATACCACTGCATGATGTAGTATACTATAGTCGTTGACATAACACCAATGAAACACCATTCACTAGTATTACATCCCTCAGAATGGCACAACAAAAACACAACGGGTCCAATACATGGCTAAAGGTTACAATTCACTCTTTACATAAGATCCAGAGAACACTCTATGTTAAAGAGAGAGAAAGAACTTCAATCAAAGATAAATAACACAAGAACAATTATACTATTGCGTCTAGTATTCTGGCTAAGAGTTTGACATTGCTGCTATCGCAACGCACTATAGAAATAGGTCCTTTGGCTAGAGATTATAATTCCTATCTAATCAATAACTTCGTCTTCACTTGAGTTGAGGTATATGTTGTCTTCCTTGTCTTTATTAAAAAGCTTTAGCTGAGCATGATAAGTCCTGGAGCATAACTTGATGTAGACATCGTTTTAATGGCTTCAGAATCTAGCAAGGTTTAAGAAGATACTTTGAGTACGATCGTACTCAGAAAATTCACTAGAAAAAGAGTGTTTGATGCACTATAACTACAGCCACGGACCGTAGGTCGTAGGCAATGCAAGTTTTTATAAACATTTCTTCAAAAGTTGCTTTTATTCTGAAAAGCTATGTCCGTCAGCCTTCACGGGTTTACCAGAACTTTCATGGAGTTCCTTTCCCGCCACGTTCGTAGCTCCTTCCTGGAACAGGGAGTAACAAGTTACAGTTCTTACACTCTGCAGAGGTGCATTACTTTACCCATGAGAGATCAACTCTTTGTTTCACAACCGGGCAGCTTATTCCCGTCCACAATTCCATGATGTGGGGCCCAGAAGATGATCCAAGCCAATCACTGCCCCCTTCGCGACCTCGCATGCCTCCTTGGTGTACACCATGCCCACATAAAGAATTACGGCAATGGTTTGTACAAACTGTTAGATGCCAGAACTATCGTGGGACGATGAGGGTTCCCACCCATATGCTGCATATCCTCTATGAATTACCAATTAATATGAATTCTACGAGGATAACAGCCACGACCTGCACATCCGGCTTCATGCGAGAGGAAGAAGATACAGCTGACTTTTCCGTCCCATTCCAAATCTCATGGTCAACGCGTAATATACGATGCAAGAATCACTGGCGACATTGGTTGTTAAGTCCTAGGTGATATAGTTCTGAACAGTGGTATTCCAACTGTTAGATTGAATAGATTATCTGATCACCCTGGATCAGTAACCAATATTTCACATTATTATTGAAAATAGTGTTTTTAGATCTTTTTCAAATGCAGGTGATAACAACACTAGATTTGTAAAATACTTTACAGAAAATAAACAAAGGACATGAGCAAGTGTGAACTTGCCTTTTGTGATTGCAAGATTATGCACTCACGGTCTTCGAGTCAGTGTATAAGATCCAAAATCTGAAATCAGCATCATTGGTCCGGTAAGGACTAATGTTTAAAGAAGCAATATGCTTTTATGCATAAGTAATGTGATGCACGTTCTAAGCGCAAATCTCGGGGATAATGTTGTCCTAGGGTTTGGATTCCGAAAATGGTTACTTTGGAATGTGTGGTCCTTTTAGGTAAGTTTTATAGTTCTACTTTTATTAGAGTTTATGAGTGGTTGTAAACAACACATATGTAGGAGTAAAGTATACATACTTATGACATACTAGTTAGGATTACTTATACAAGAGTTCTTATTTAAAGTGGCAAAAAGGATAACCTTTGAAGAAAAGGTTTCTCTTTTAAGGTCTAAACAAACTTTGTGGGTAGTTAGTGGTGGTTGATGTTATTTGTTTGCTTAAATGGTTTGGCTTGAGTTGCTTTATTATTTAACTACTTCAGACCAAAGTTAACTATAAAACATATAGTAATGCTTATAGTGTGGTATTAAGATTCTGTAGACTAAAGTTAACTTTAAAAACAAAGATGATTTTGAGAGTATAATACTTATAACATTTGTATCTAGTGTATCTGAAATGTTTCCTTTAGGTTACTTAAGAATGGTCATTCTTTTTACTTGGATAATGTTTTCTTGATTTTATTATGGAGTAATATCATTTATCTTTTATAGATAAGTGAGTATAGTTTATAATCTAAAACATACTATTACTTAACTACTTATGGGTTTATATAATGTTGTGGTAGTTTTTGTAATTTGGTGATTAATATGGTTTAGAAAACATTTGATTGTTTACAAGTTGTTCTTTAAGGATTTTATTATTAGTGGAATTCTTCTTAGAAGATAATCTTCATTTATGGTTGGAGATACTTCTAAAATAGGAACATTTATAATGTTTTAAACCATTATGGCATTATATTATTAATATTTCAGACTAATACTATTTATTAGACTTATTTGACTCATTTTAGGAATATTAATAAATTTTATTTATCTTTATATGAATTATTAATGAAGTAAATAAGTTTAAATTTGAGTTATTAAAATATTTAATTTTTATTTACCTCAGAAGTAAAAAATAGATTTTTTTTTTAATATTTAGATATTATTTTTGTGATCATTTTAGTGTATCACATTTATTTTTGTGATTTATAAACAATAAGATATGATTTTTATAATCCTTATTACTTTATAATTACTTACTAAATAATAAATATTTAATGAAGTGAACTTAAAGAGACATGATTATATTTTAAAATTAGAATTCTTATTTTTCTAATATTTTTGGTATTTTACTTATATTATTAAAATTTATCATTATAAAAATATGAATTGTCAAAGTTTTATTATTTACAAAACCTTTATTAATAATATTTATTTAAATAATTATCATAAGAATATTTGCTAATAAGTTTAAGTTGTAGATTTTATTTTTCTACAAATTTTCATATATTATGCATATTTTTCTGAATTGTAAATCAAAAGTTATTAATTAAACATGATTTAATCATTTATTTGATTTCTGGAATATTATTAATTGAATTATAACATTTTATTTAACTCTCAATAGAAAATACTTTTTATACCGTACCAAGAGCTAGCCCTAGTCTCTGACCAGTGGGCCATTGTCCACCTCAGCACACTTTGTAAAGAAAATCCATTTATTACCGACCCTGCCTTGACCCCCAGTCAATGACATATGGGCCCAAGGCCATGTCATCAACTACGCGGGCAAAGACCGGTCAAACGAGCTGACGTGACTTGATCATGAGGTAAGCATGGCGTCAGCATCACCACCGTAGTCAGAGGTTGGTCGCCGACGACGATCTACTGCGCCCCAGCAAGCGAAATAGACCTAGTTCGAATCAGCACAACCTTCTGAACCTAATAGTGGCACTGCCGCCCAGAAATAGTCATCGGAGCTTCAGCTCCGACGAGCTCCGACGGTGACCAATGGTGGTATATGGTGAATTGATGATTTACAACGAGATCCGGCGATTGAATGTTACTGGGAGGTTCAGGAACTCACCCTGATGATGATTGAGTGGTCGGCGAGGACAGGCACGGTCGAAAACGAGCTCCCCGACGAGGATTCCGACGAACTGCTGCGAAGAAGAACGGCAAAATTCACCCGCTCCGGTGCTCTCCTTGATGCAAGGTTCTACCCATAGGATCTACGGAGGACGACACTTCTCCATGGCTGCTCAGAATGGTGTGGGGAGACGTGGTTCGACGACGAGGGGTGGCTCCGGTGAGCTAGGATTTCGGTTCCGTCTGCATCTGCGAGGATAAGGAGGAATTGGGGATAAGGTTTGAGGCAGGGCGTCATGGTGGCCTTCTTATCCCCTCCTAGAACGACGGCGAGTATCTTGGTGCAAGGCTAACGATGACGACAATCGAGCAGCAGCGAGCTCCGCCAGCGAGCTGTCTGTGTGCGTGACGATGACGACGATGCAAATTTTGCGGATAACCCCCTGGAAATTTGTTTAGCTCAACCAGTGGTCCTCTCCTGACCATACTTGTCAGTCACAGACAGAAAAGAATCGGGCTGGTTACTGGGCTGTTGTGGGCTGCTCAGGGGCATCAGATAGGTGTAGGGTTGTTGGGCCACGACCAGGTAGTATTTTTATTTGTTTTATCCTTTTTCTATTTTCTATTTTCTTATTCAGATTTGAATTTGATTTATATTTTGAACCTTTATTTGTATGATTTGCTTGCTGGATATTTACAACAATACTAAAATATAGTTAGTCTCATTTGTGAATTTTTATTATATCATCTTTTTGTATTTCTTTTATTTACCTAATATGAACCCCCTTGTTAACATTTTATATAAACTTTTCTTATTATTTTTTCTCTCCTATTTTAGTTAGGGATTTCTTGAGTGATATATTCTTATTTGTTTATAACTTAACTCTCATTGTCTTATAATTTGAATATAAATTTTATATTTATAATGATCCCGGATCATTATTTGATGCATGAAAAATAAAATACATTTATATGGTTATTACTATTTCCATTAATTTAGAAAATGAAATGTATATATTCTATTGTAATAAACAAAGAGGATTAGGGTTTTGAATCATGAACTTTACCCTGGCTTTAGGGTTTTGCATATACTTAGATCCCTTTAAGGATATGGTTAAGGGTTCAATAGCTAAACATGTGGTTTTCTTTTTGGGATATTTGTTGACAGCCCCTTTTATAATAGAAAGTTATATTGAGAATGTTTCATACAAAGGGAATGGATAAAGATACTCCTAAGCACATATAATTCTGATGGTTGGAATTGACAGATAAAAACTTATGTGATTTGTTATAAGAAAATATTCCTATAAAGTGATATAGACATAAGATAATGGTTCATTAACATAAAATGGATATTATATTTGATTTGAGATTTAGAGTTGCTTGTTTACCCATAATTACTATCTTCCATAATTCATAATTCAAGACTTTTTTTTAAAGAATTCCTTTCCTAGATATACTACCCTTTTGTATCTATCATCATGGTTAACATGATGGATTATTACTTCACTTGAATATTCCGATTCACTTATTATATTTCTAAACTTATTGATAAATCCATTGAATTGATACTAGAGTATTCATACTTCCTCATATCATGGCTTGGTTGTATTTACTACTCTACTGTTGATAGCCTTCCATCCAATAAATAATTCCTTCAATTTTTCTCATACTCTTCTTAATCATTCATCACTAATGTATCTTTATTAGTTGTATGCTTCCAGCTACTTTTCTCTAAAGTTGACAATCATTTAATATGAATAACACCACTTCTAAACTCTATGCTATACTAGATTTAATTGAATAATATCAGCCTATATTTACTTAACTCTCATGGCATACACTTCAATCCCTGAATTATATTTATGTGGTTTGCAATTACTACTCTAGGATCACTTATCTCTACTACGGTTCCAATCATGTTCTACCCACCAGTATTACTTATACTAGATATAAGCATTCAATATTGGTGGCCCAAAGCATTACCATTATAATACTTTAATCATTTATTACTTAAGTTCTTAGTTGGCTAAGCAAGGCTTTATCAATCCTACTTTTCATTGTCTTGAAATTATTTTCTTAGTATCTCATATTGGATTGAGATTATTTATGGACTATGCCCCTTTAAAAGATTTAAGTAGATATTATGATAAGATCAAGAAATAGTAGATCAAGGATTGATAGTTTAAGAGTTTGTAAATCAATGGTGGATTACTCAACATTGATGAACAACAGATATTAGGATAAGTTCCATAAAGATTACTATAGAAAGAAATATATATAGTGGATGATCTTGACTTAATCTCTTTCCAACCCCAACTCATTAAAGAAGTTTTTAAGGTTAGGTGTTACTATGATACTCAAGATGTATGCAGACGAGTTTAAGATATAGTGGTTACATTCTTATTATTTGTGTTATATCCTTAACTTGGTACTTATGAGTGATTATAATGAATACTATAATACAATCACCTAATGATCAAATATAATTCACATTGTATTAAGGTTTAACTTATAGTACATTTGATCTACCCTTAGATCAAATCTCCCTTACCGAAAATGAGGTTTTAGCAAAGGTCTTATTGAAACTTATCGCAGTCAACTTGATGATCTACTTCAATTCCATCAAGCTAAGAGAAGCTTCAATCACTTTGACAAGTTTTGTTTAAAAGCGCGAAAATTATTCGGATTTTCTATGCATGAATATAATGCACACATCTGGGTTCAGCTTATTTCTAAGCTCTAATGCTGGGATGTTACAAATATGCTTGCCACATCAGCCCTAGGAGGAACCAAGGGACCCCTTTATAACAAGGGGCACGGGCTCCTGGAGAGGGGATCGATTCATTTGACACCAAAGGGCTCGTGTAGAAATCTTCCTCTTCTTCTTTATGATACAGCTCTAGGAGCACTTGTAACTCTTTAGAGGAGAAATAAAGATCTACTTATCAGTCAATTGTGTGTAGAAATCACTACATCTTCCCTCCCCAGATACCTCTAGCATCCATTGGCCCCATACTTTAGCCTACCCATGGCATCTGCAGTGCCACCACCACGACCCCTATTAACAAGTTGCCACAGTGCCACTTGCCTGTTTTCTTCTATTTTTGGTTCCAGAAAGGCAGAAAATCAATATTCTCGGAATTGGACGGGACCAAAGCCAAAGTTATTATTTTTCCTGGAGCAACACGGAACCACGAAGCAGAGCCAGAGGGGGGCCACAGGGTAGCCAACCCCCCTAGGTGCGGGCAATCCCTGGAGATGCCTAAAGGGTGTGTCCCCCCTGGACCCCCACCGACCATGATTCCTGTGCCTATAAGAAGCCGCCGACCTAAAAACCCTAAATAATCGAGAATAAATCCACGAAAACCTTTGTAGCGCCACCGCCACCGAAGGGGAGATTCGGGGGCCAGAAAGTCTCTATTCCGGCACCCTGCCGGGATGGGAAAGTGCCCCCGGAGCCATCTCCATCGATCTCCATCGCCATCTTCATCACCGTTGCTGATTCCCACGATAGGAGGGAGTAGTTCTTCCTCGAGGCTAAGGGCTCTACCGGTAGCTATGTGTTCATCTCTCTCTCTATGCATGATCTTGTTGTGGTCATGAGCTTTGTAATCAAGTAGATCTACCTTGCTACTCAAGTGTTTCATTAGATCTCTGCTCTCCCCATGTGTGTGAAAGTGACAGCATGCACGGCATGGTGGCACTTAGGCTAGAGTCTACATAAATACTCTTTGTGCTTTAATAGATCTATGCTTTTCCCCACGTGTGTGAAAGTGACAGCGTGCATACCGTGTGTGGCACTTTGGCTAGATTGAATATTTGTTATGAGTTATATTTGGAGTTGGATGATTCTATGAAATTCTGGTGTTTGTTGGAACCATCTAGCGCTCAAGGTGACAGTGTGGGGTTATCTAGATTGGGGAAGGCGGACTTTGAGGAGTGTTGTTATAGCCCTACCGATGATTAGGGTGTCCAACCAGAGAGTAGTTAAGAGTAGTATCTTGAAGAGAGGATATTTATATGAGAGAGTGTTCACTAGTGAAAGTATGATCCCTAGGCCTTGTTTCTAAGCATTGAAACACCGTTTGCTACTAGATCTGCTGCATGTTTGCTTGCTTCCTTCTTGTTGCCTTTAATCTTTACCTCACCGTCAAGCTCTTTTCTGGCACCGTTGCCACTTGTATTTCACTATCTCTTCACCGAACTAGTGCACCTATACACCTGACAAGTGTATTAGGTGTGTTGGGGACACAAGAGACTTCTTGTATCTTGATTGCAGGGTTGCTTGAGAGGGAATACCTTTGACCACTTCCTCCCTGAGTTCGATAAACCTTGGGTAATCCACTTAAGGGAAACTTGCTGCTATTCTACAAACCTCTGCACTTGGAGGCCCAACAACTGTCTACAAGAATAGAAGTGTGTAGACATCAGAGGACCAAGATGTCCTCCTCATTGAGTCTTGTAAACTCATTTCGTTCCTGCAAGGTGTTAGCAATAACATAGAACAAATAGCGAATAGCAGGATGATGAATATTCTTCTCCTTGTTGACTCTAGAAGTGAAACTCATTCTATTATAATAGTGGTCTGGGAAGGATCAATGCCAGTAAAATATGCACGTAGATCATTAGCATCATTGTTTGGAAAACTAAGACAATTACACCATTCATCAAGTGTTAATGTATAATTATTGTTCATAAGTCGAAAAGAAATCGTGTCCTCTCCATGCCATGTTTTAACGGTGCTTGTTAAAGAACTTAAGAATTCAAGAGTTAACCGGCGATAGGTGGGCACATCATGGAGTACAAAATTTTGTAGGCCAACTATATTACAAAGTAAATCGAAGTCATCAGAAATACCGAGTTGATTCAATATAATGGGACAAGCCCACTTGGTTGTCTTCACTTTTCGGTTCTTTATCTTGTTAAAGCAATCACATTGGAGCTCATTGCTGAAATGTATCCCCATGCGATCCTGAGCTGCAGCAGCAGCCTGGGAAGAACTTGCAGTGGCACGACCATGAGTTTTTCTCCTTGTGTTCATATTCTAAAATAATAAGAGAGAAAAAATAAAACTTTTTTATCCAATATGAATAAGCATAACATATTACTCATCATAGCATACTAAAGAATGTCCTCAAAAGTCAAAATAGTAATCTAGGCAAGAGAAACATGGCAATTGATTTATAGTAGGTCTCACCCTAGATTGATAATGACAACAGATCAGAGATGAATTTGCAAAAGGTAATTGGAGGATAGGAGGAGAAATATACCGTATATCACTTGTGTGCGAGGAAATCGAACGAAATTGAGTAGAGATGAAGACCCCTTGAGGTTTTGAGATAGTTTGGAGGTAGAAAGAGAGAAAGGATTGAATTTTTTGTGTTGGGGGTACCTTCCCGTGCGTTTATGTGGTCAGACGCAACTATACGGTCGGAACTATATGGCCGGAATGTTTTGTTCCCGCCGTATAGTTGGTCTGACGGAAAAAATTAGGGTTTCTTAGGGTTTTTCTCAGGCGCCGATCTCTATATGGCCGGAACATTTGTTCCCGCCATATAGTTGGTCGTTAAACCTTCTGTAGCCGAATAAGAAAATTTGTCGATGGCATAAATATCTATACAGCCGAAACTATACGGCTGGAATTTTAATTCCCGTTGTATAGTTGGTCGTTAAAGGTACTGTAGTCGTCAAAAAATTTCTATTTCTTCATGAATTACTTTTTAAACTGAAACTTAGCAAAACACCATGTTTTGACAGAAAAATGACAGTCTAAATTGTCGACCAACAATAGCATGTATAAAACAGGAGTTATAGTACCACTGAATCTCTCCCTCTCAACTGGAGTTTTCTAGCACTCTTTATTCAACATAAAACTTAAACTAAAACTTAAAAACTTTACTCGAACCTTTATTTCACATGGGTTGCCTCCCATTGATGTGGCTCAGTTAACTATAAGGCCTTGTTGGGAAACCCCAAGAGGAAGGTATGATGAGCACAACAGCAAGTTTTCCCTCAGTTATGAAACAAAGGTTATCTAACTAGTAGGAGCAAGGAAACAACTCCAAGGTGTTGTGATACGTCCAATTTGCATCACCATTCTGTATCATAATTTCCCTCCATTCATTGATATATTTCATATTAAGAGGTGTTACTTATGTCTTTTCATCTGTTTTTGCATGTTGGATGATTCTTGGAGGATGAACTGCCGGAGTCAGGATTCTGATAGAAAAAGAAGTGTTTTGATGCAATTTCGTGAAGATCAAAAAAATACCAGAAAAACTACGGAAAATTATAGTTTCCCAGAAGACGAAGGATGCTAGAAAGGGAGGCGGAGTTGGGCCACAGGGGGCCCACACCCCCTAGGCGCGGGCCACCCTAGGCCTCGCCTACAGGGGGTGTGGCCACCCTGACCCACCTTTGGCTCCGCCCTCTCGCCTATATCTTCTCCTCGAAACCCTAATACACGGGGAGCGACCATAGGAAGATTCTGCCGCCTCTGCGGGGCCAAAAACACCGAGAGATAAAGAGCTCTCTGGCAGACAGATTTCTGCCAGGTAAATTCCTTCCCAGAGAGGGGAGATCGTCGCCATCAACACTGTCATCAAGCTAGACTTCATCAGGATCATCATCATAATCCACACCATCATCTCCACCAGCACCATCATCACCACTCCATCCCGATGTAACAATTGTGTTGAATCTTGCATAGTTCTTAGGGGAAACTTTCTCGGTGTTGATTACTATTGTAGTTGGTGCTTGTGAGTGGAACCATTGAATTATGTTTATGTTTAGATTGTTATCCATCATCATATCATCTCTAATCTTGATCCATATGATGTCTCGTGAGTAGTTCGTTTAGTTCTTGAGGACATGGGAGAATTCATGTTGTTAGTAGTGGAATTGTGTTGAGGTATTATTCAATGGTTTAATATCTAAGTTGTGGTGCTATTATTCTAGCGGTGTCATGTGAACGTAGACTACATGATACTTCACCATTTATGGGCCTAGGGGAATGCATTGTGTATTTGTCTACTAATTGTGGGGTTGCAGGAGTGACAGAAACCTGAACCCCCGTTAGGAAACCATTGCACAAGGGAGTGTAGGATCTCAGAGTTTAAGGCTGTGGTTAGGTTTATATCTTAATTGCTTTCTTGTAGTTGCGGATCCTTGCAAGGGGTTTAATCACAAGTATGTATTAGTCCAAGTAAGGTCGGTACATTAGCACAGGTTCACCCACACAATGTAGGGTTCGCAGCATAGAAAACAAAAAATTTCCTATGATGGGAACAACTATGTACCAAGATCTATCTACTAGATACAAACAACGGGCGGATGTATATCCGTAGAGAACATACCCTTGAAGACCGACAAAGCTTAACGAGTCCAAACTCGTGGTTGATGTAGACGATCTCTTGCCGATCTCAAGATCGAGAGGAAGTCCTAGCGCCACAAAACAACAGCGCATCCGTGTCAAGACACACGTCATGCACTGAAAGCAACCTCCGCCTCCTCGCTCCAGCGATGCAGCGGAAGCACAACTCTTTCTTGCCGAAAAGCCACCGGGAACATGTATCTCGCTAGTCCGATACCATGGGGGATAAATTCTAGAGGGGGAGAGAGATCCTTCACGAGGAGGTGTGAGTGAGAGAGAGGGAGGGGGCTCCTTTTATAGGGAGAGGGGGGCACCCAAGGGGCCATGCACCCAGCCATGGGTCTGCCCCCACCTCTTCCACATTCATGTGGGTGGACACTCCACTCACTCAAATGCCTTTCAATTCCCTCCACTCAAAAACCCACTCAAATTCCCATTAAATTTCCACCAAATTTAATGCAAACTCTCATTAAATAAAACTCTTTTTATTTATTCAGAATTTTGTCAATTACTTTAATGAAAAACATTCACATATAACCCCTTGCTAGTATTTAATTTCACATGCAGAAACACTTTCTGCAATTTCACCCGAAAAGCCGTTTCGGTATCTAGTGAAATAAATTCCTGCGCTTGTCATTCTTTTCGGCATGAAACTTTTGCTCCAAATGGATGTCGGTGTCTCTTAAGTGTGTCACCCTACGGTTCGTGAATAATAAGGACATGATCGAGACCCCTCTCAGATCAATAATCAGAAGCGGGATCTGGAGACCCATACTGACTCCCACACATTCAACGATGACTTTCTTGTGATCATCGCAACCTTTTTACACTAGTATCTTAATCCCTTTGTTTCGCGATATATTACTTGTACGAGATTCGATCATCGGTATCTCCATACCTAGTTTGATCTCGTTACTGACATGCACTCTTTTCTCGTTCCCGTGATATAACATTCTAGTGATCAAATCACTTGCTTGCAAGCTAATCAATGTGATATCACCGAGAGGGCCCAGAGCATATCTATCCGTCATCGGGATGAACAAATTCCACTCTCGATCCATGGGCCTCAACATAACACTTTAGTAGTTCTGAACCCATATTTATAATCACCCTGTTACGGTGTGACGTTTGATGTTATCAAGAAACTCTTCCGGTGTTAGTGATTGACATGATCTCATGGTCTAAGGATTAGGATCACTTCGTAAGTTGTTATAGCAATATAAACTCAATGACTTTGATCGTAATGCTATACTTTGGATGAATGTTCATCACACCATTACACTAATGTTGTGACCTTGTTATTAACAACATCCAATGTCCATGATCAGGAAACCTATGATCATCTTGTTAATCAACGAGCTAGTTTATAAGAGAGGCATAACTAGGAACTACCTTTTGTTTATTAAACACACATGTATTAACATTTCCGTATTAATACAATTATAGCATGTAAAATAAACATTTATCATAAACAAGGAATACGATAATAACCACTTTATTATTGCCTCTCGAGCATATTCCCTTCAGTCTCCCACTTGCACTAGAGACAATAATCTGGTTTGAAAACTTTGCGGATTGAACACTTATAGCTTTCCGGTGTTCCATATACGCGATTGCAAGTGGTTAACATAATCTACGGATCTGACGCTTTCAGGTCCGTGTGTATTTGCATGTATTTGCGTCTTCACGCATCACTCATTCTCCAATGAGATGGCATTGTATAAATTTGGTCTTTCGGTGAGACCTTTAGTTCCTTGGGGTTAAAACACGTCGATACTATTGTCATACAATATATCTTTAGTGTTAGCCCATTGCGAACCACACCTTAGTTTGATAACAAACTACTTGACACAAATTCCCTCCTCTGCTGCTACTATAGCAGTCATATACTTAGCCTTTTTGCTGTAGTATTCGTCACAATGTCTTAACTATGGATTTCATCCAAATCCATCATGGAATCTCCTTTCCATTACATTGTGCCACCCATAGTTTAAATTGAGATAAACTTAATTTGTATCTTGTGACAAAACTAGTATCAATGTAATGCTTTACAATGTACTATTTATAATTGTTTGTCACCTCTACACAAATATATTCTTAGTTCTTCCAAAAGATCATAAGAATATCCTTACTATCGTCCAATGATCATTTTATGATTCATTCTGGTATATGCTCATAACACTTAGAGCATAGGACATATCTGGATGTGTATATATCATGGTATGATTGATAAAAATATTCTCGTGATTTCACTCATCAAGTGTCAAAGCACTTGAATCTTGTTTCACTTATCAAGTGTCGATACACTTGAATCTTGATTCAATTCCTTTCCATGCGACAAGAACCGTTTCTTGTCATTTCTATATTGAACTCCTTCAATATCTTATATATGTACGTTTGGCATAACCATATTAGTGTCACAGTCTATCCATTATAGACATTCATGCTAAATATTCGGGTTTTGCCTAAGTCTTTCATCGAAATGAAATTCTTAACCTTTGTCAATAATAGATACATCATTTCTAATCAACAAGATGTCATCCACATAATGTATTAGAAATATGTCTCAGCGCTCCCACTTAATTTCTTGCAAATGCAAGCATCTTCATCGTCTCTAGATGAAAACTCCTTTTCATCACGGTGAAGATTCCAACTCCGCGATGCTTACTTCAACCATTGAAGTTTGCATGCCCTTTTTAGCATCCTTTGAATTAACAAAACCCTTTGGATCGTGTCATGTACACGTCCTAGGTAACCATTCTATTAGAAGAACTTTGTTTTGTTTATTCATCTACCATATACCAAATTATATGTAGTGGTTGCTACTTTAATCCGTCCAGACTAAATATCGCTATGAAAGATCAAATCTTGTCATAGTCAACTCCTTGAACATTGTCGTAAAATACTTTACGACATGTCGACTATTTCATAGATGTGAAATATCCATGTCTGTTTCTTTATAGATCCAAATACGACTGATAGGTTTTTACACCTTTCCGGAGGGTCTTCCAAGTTCAAAACTTGATTTATCGTGTATGGACCTATCACGGATTTTATGGCTTGAAGCCATTTGACGGAGTTAGGGCCCATCATCGCTTCTTTGTATATAGTCGGTTCATCATTGTCAAACAATAATGATTTACTCTCAAATCTTAGTATTTGATTGTTTATTCGACCGACTTGGTTCAATAAGAACTTAGATCTCCGTGACCACAACCTTTGAGGCACATAAGCTATGAGCATTATGGCAGCCTCCAGAATGATTTCCGGCGCTGCGCAACTCAGCACATTTAGCTAAGGTTCGTTAACCTTATCAAAGTTCTATTGTCCTCCCACTTAACTTTTGCAAAAAATTCCTTTTTCAAGAAACTTCACATTTCAAGCGACAAACCCTTTTGTCCTCGGTGTTATGGACGAATAACCAATTGTTATTCGAAATAACCTACAAGACATGCTCATCCGACTTCGGTTGTAAACATCTTACTTATGTTTAGCATACCAAAATTTAAGAAATGACAATTTGGGTTTTACCCCAAACCATAACTTTCATGGTGTCATTTCAATGGATCAAGATGGAGCTCTTTTCAGTGTAAAAGCGGAAGTCTCTAAAGCTTTAATCTTTTAAAACATAATGGCAGTTTTATAAATAACACCTTTGATCCAACCATGTCAAACAAGGTTTCATTACAAATCTCAAACACTCCATATTCCTATGGTGTTTTGGGATATGTAAATCTAGGTGTTTTGCTAAACTTGCAACTCAAATAAATACCTTTATGATAAAATCATAATTCATTTATTTTCTTGTTACACTTGTAACTCAAACAAATCCCTTATGATAAAATCATAAACCATTTATTTTCTTGTTACAATGATTTTCCACTTCATCTTGAAAGTCTTTGAAATGTTTTTCAAATATTTCATACTTCTTTCTCATTAAGTGAACATTCACTCAAATTTCCGGAGAAAGCATATGAAGTTGAAACCCATCGCTTACGACTACACATAATGGACTACATCCATCGATATGTATAAATTCCAATAATTTAGTCGTTCGTTCTTCTTTGGCCTTTGAACGAAGTTTTAGTTATCACGTGGAAAGTCTCACAAGTGTCACTTGATCAAATCAAAGACTCCAAAAATCCATGAATATGGAGATTCTTCATGTTTTCTTTCCAATATAATTTAAACAGCGATGTCACTTCGTAAGTGACCTTTCAATCATTTGTCTTGCGACATTTTAGCATTAGGTTTTATGGATGTGATTTCTCCAACTAGATTTGTAAATCATCCATCTTATATGGAATACGGTAATTATTTGAACAACCTTTGTTCTCATAATACCTGATTCAAATAACAATTATTAAAACAAATCTTGAAGTCAAGCTTTGATGTCAACGAGAAATACAAACAACGGTTTGTTTGTTTTAGATGAACATCATCACATATTCTCTTGCTAGTTACTTAGGCCATTATGGTTCATGAATTGCGTTGTTCCGTATGAAATTTCATACCAACCAATTCGGTATCCAATACCCAAGATCCACATTGTTTAACAAGCAAAGAATACAACCATAACATGTATATCATCCATATACCAAAATTGGATATTTCCAATCTTTTCTTTTCTGCCAAATATATTTTATAGATTCTCTTTCAGCATTTCCTTTTCCTGTTTAAAAGAATCTATCAACATCAAAAGTGGCGCCATATACATGACACATAGTCCAAAGCGTGTATATTCAAATAATAATATCTTTGGATTTGCACTTTGAAGTAGACCACCATCATCAAAATGATCGGTATTCTTTCAAAATCCATTCTTTAGTAATCTTTTAGTGTAGTAAACACTTTACATACATCTTCTATTCATCCTTATCATGAAGACTTTCATGATCAAGCTACTGTAGCTTATAAAGGCGAATCGTGGGTATAACATTACTTTCCAAAACCCTTTTGGATGATTAGGATGTCTAGCACCTCCAACCTTCGTAAATTCTCATCCAATATGAGAACATATATTATACTCTATCATATTGCAACCAAAACATTGTTTCAGATACCGTTATCTCTGCCACACATGATGGTTTCTGAAACAATTCTTTCAGCTCCTAGATAAACTTGATATTAAAACAATCAAGAATCATGGAGGCAAACATGATACTTAAGATACTAACACAGGAATTGTTACTCTTGATTTAATACCAATTATTAAAATTCACGGAGTAAACAGAGTTTGCTGAAAGTTTGCAATAGGACTTTAAACTTTAGATTGACACTCAACACAATACAATACCAGTTCGTAAAGTCTATATCCAGAATTCTATAGTTCTATTATCTCAATTACAACTATGCATAAGGTGGTAAACGAATGCCAATGACTACAACAAATTATGCAAATTCACTTTGATTTAATTTATTATAAATTGAGTTCTACTAATCCAAATTAGAAATGAACTCCCACTCAAAAACGACATCCCTCGTGTCTTTTTGGGGATTACATGAAGCAAATCCACTACACCAAGTCCGATCATCACGTGAGTCGGTGTAGCTTCAAAGGCGAGCATCCATATGGTCATCATATCAAAACATATGACTCATGCTTAACCTTTCGGTCCGTGTTCCGAGGCCATGTCTGTACATGCTAGGCTCGCCAAGTAAGAACCTTAGTATTCGCGTGTGTAACTGTCTTACACCCGAGATATGCTCGTGGATTCAAGTACACCCGATCATCACGTGATGTCTTGAAGCGACGAAACATTGTCGGTGCATACTTAAGGAAGAACACATTCTTATCTTGATATCTAAATGAGGGATCATCTTATTATGCTAATAAAACGCCAAACAAGCAATATAAGATGCAATCAAAACATCACATGTTTATAAGTGAAATGATATGGTTCCCGCATATGATCTCCATCATGTGCACCGTGGTATGATCTCTATCATACCTTTATGTGTAAGGCCAAGGTCTATGGAACTTACACGCTATGTGTGTTGTAAGAGTATCATATCATACTTCTACTTACAACATCACCATATCATAACACTAGCCCAGCAACAATCTAAACTAGACGCCTCTAATTTATCCATTGCAAGTTTTACGTGGCTTAGGGCTTTCGAAGATAGAACCGTTCTTACCTACGAACATGAACCACAACAAGGATAACCAAATTGTTGACAACTCGTTGCAAATTAGATATTGACTATAGTAGGAGAGACAGACACCCGCTAGCCACTTATGCAAAACTAGTTCCATGTCAAGCGTGGAATAGGTCTCATGTGCGAGGACATGTAAAGATTGTCCGGGCCGCTTCATCCCACTATGCCACCAATATCCAAAGTACAACTAAGAAGCAATAAAATGATCATCATCGCCCACATACTCATATGTGTACTACCCGTGCAAACTATCTACGCATAGATCCGGCTCTGATACCACTGTAGGGTTCGCAGCATAGAAAACAAAAAATTTCCTACGATGGGAACAACTATGTACCAAGATCTATCTACTAGATACAAACAACGGGCGGATGTATATCCGTAGAGAACATACCCTTGAAGACCGACAAAGCTTAACGAGTCCAAACTCGTGGTTGATGTAGACGATCTCTTGCCGATCTCAAGATCGAGAGGATGTCCTAGCGCCGCAAAACAGCAGCGCATCCGTGCTCGCACACACGTTTGAGGCACCGAGCAACCTCCGCCTCCTCGCTCCAGTGATGCAGCGGAAGCACAACTCTTTATTGCCGAAAAGTCACCGGGAACATGTATCTCGCTAGTCCGAGACCATGGGGGATAAATTCTAGAGGGGGAGAGAGATCCTTCACGAGGAGGTGTGAGTGAGAGAGAGGGAGGGGGCTCCTTTTATAGGGAGAGGGGGGCACCCAAGGGGCTGCCCCCACCTCTTCCACATTCATGTGGGTGGACACTCCACTCACTCAAATGCCTTTCAATTCCCTCCACTCAAAAACCCACTCAAATTCCCATTAAATTTCCACCAAATTTAATGCAAACTCTCATTAAATAAAACTCTTTTTATTTATTCAGAATTTTGTCAATTACTTTAATGACAAACATTCACATATAACCCCTTGCTAGTATTTTATTTCACATGCAGAAACACTTTATGCAATTTCACCCGAAAACCCGTTTCGGTATCTAGTGAAATAAATTCCTGCACTTGTCATTCTTTTCGGCATGAAACTTTTGCTCCAAATGGATGTCGGTGTCTCTTAATTGTGTCACCCTACGGTTCGTGAATAATACGGACATGATCGAGACCCCTCTCAGATCAATAATCAGAAGCGGGATCTGGAGACCCATACTGACTCCCACACATTCAACGATGACTTTCTTGTGATCGTCGCAAGCTTTTTACACTAGTATCTTAATCCCTTTGTTTCACGATATATTACATGTCCGAGATTCGATCATCGGTATCTCCATACCTAGTTTGATCTCGTTACTGACATGCACTCTTTTCTCGTTCCCATGATATAACATTCTAGTGATCAAATCACTTGCTTGCAAGCTAATCAATGTGATATCACCGAGAGGGCCCATAGCATATCTATCCGTCATCGGGATGAACAAATTCCACTCTCGATCCATGGGCCTCAACATAACACTTTAGTAGTTCTGAACCCATCTTTATAATCACCCTGTTATGGTGTGACGTTTGATGTTATCAAGAAACTCTTCCGGTGTTAGTGATTGACATGATCTCATGGTCTAAGGATTAGGATCACTTCGTAAGTTGTTATAGCAATATAAACTCAATGACTTTGATCGTAATGCTATACTTCGGATGAATGTTCATCACACCATTACACTAATGTTGTGACCTCGTTATTAACAACATCCAATGTCCATGATCAGGAAACCTATGATCATCTTGTTAATCAACGAGCTAGTTTATAAGAGAGGCATAACTAGGAACTACCTTTTGTTTATTAAACACACATGTATTAACGTTTCCTATTAATACAATTATAGCATGTAAAATAATCATTTATCATAAACAAGGAATACAATAATAACCACTTTATTATTGCCTCTCGGGCAGATTCCCTTCACATAACACTTATAAAACCAAAGAATATTAATTAGCTATATGAAAAGAAAGCACTTGACAGTATTTCCATGTGTCCTCGAGAACGTTTGGTCCTCATTAGTATTTCCATCGGCTTGTCCTTTTCTAAGAAAGGATTGGGCTACCTGCTACAATTATTTGTTGTCTTTATTTACTTGCATTTTATTTCTTTGCTTTATTAGAAAACCCCTAAAAATCCGTTTGTTAAGTATTTACAGAGATTTCCTGCTCCATACCACTAGTCAACACCTTATGATCCTTGTTGGGATCAACACTCCTATTTATCGAAAGTACTACGATACACCCCCTATACTTGTGGGTCATCAAGACTATTTTCTAGCGCCGTTGCCGGGGAGTGAAGCGCTATTGAAGAGTGGAACTGGTAAAGGAAACTTCTTCTATGAGTTTGTTTTTTTATTTCTGTTTGTTACTTTGTTTCCAAAATGGATAACCCACTTGGTTTTCTGTTTGGGAAAACTACTACCACTGTTAGGGTAGTAGATGAACCACCACCTATTGAGCTAGATCCTTTTAAGATACCTACAAGTATTATTGATCGTGTTATGAATAATTATTATTTAGGGGATGGATCTGTCCATCCTGGTGATCACTTGCTTTTTATCCATGAATTATGCGGGTTGTTTAAGTGTGCAGGTATCACAACTAGATAGGTGAAGAAGAAGTTACTCTCTATATCATTGAAAGGAAGAGCTGAAGAATGGTATAAGTTGTTGAAGAATGGACAATCCATGGAATGAGAGGAAATAGTACCTCTCTTTTATTCTAAATTCTATCCTCCCAGTGAGATTCATAAGGATAGGAATCAAATATATAAATTTTGGCCTCGTGATGGAGAGAGTACAACTCAAGCTTGGGGGAGATTGAAGTTACTAATGCGTAAATGTCATATTCATGAACTCCCTAACAATATTATTATCAATAACTTTTATGCTATTCTTTCTCTTCATGATAAAGATTTACTAGATGCTTCTTGTGATGGATCATTCACACGTATGAAGGAAGAAGCTAAATGGGATCTCCTAGACCGTATTCAAGAGAACACTGAAGCATGGGAGAATGACAAAGGAAGAAAGTCAGGTATAAACTATGATTATGAATGCATTAAATCTTTTATGGAAACTGATGACTTCCGTGATATTAGTACTGAGTATGTCTTGATTCTCAATTTCTTGTAAAATGTTTTAAGGCCTTTGCCTCTTATATTGAAATTCCCAAAAAGGAGTGGGACAAGTACATGCACCTTATAAAGATATTGTTACCCATGTTCCTGCTAGCATTGAAGTTTGTACTGTTGATCCTATTTTCCCTGAACCTTATGTTGAGAGAATCCCTTTCCCAGCTAAGGTAAAGGAACATTCTATCATAGCTAATGTGGTTAGCAAAAGTGCAAAGAAAACTGTGGAACCTGATGAACAAATAAATATTAAACCTGTAGTAGCCATTGTGAAAGATCTTGTCACTAGAAATATAGAAGATGAGCACATTATCTTCTGTGAAGACGCTTCTAATATTGTCTCTCATCCTAGAAAATCTAGAAAAACTAGTGTCCTTGTTCTTTTTGTTAGAATTGGTGATCATTGCTATTATGGTTTATGTGATATTGGTGCTAGTTCTAGTGCTATTCCTTATGAGATTTACAGGGAAATTATGCATGAAATTGGTCCTTGTGAACTTGAGGACATTGATGTGGTTATTCACCTTGCTAATAGAGAGACAGTCTGTCCAATTGGCATTATAAGAGATGTGGATGTTCTTTGTGGTAAGATTAAACATCCTGCTGATTTTCTAGTGCTTGGTTCTGAAGCTAGTAAAACCTATCCTATTATCTTTGGTAGACCTTTCTTGAATACTTGTGGGGCTATTATAGATTGTAGGAAGGAGAAAGTTTTGACTAAGTTTGATGGAGAATCGTATGAGTTTAATTTTTCCAAATTTGCTAAAACTCCTTATGAAAACGAATTGCCTAATGAGGATTTCTGGGTTGAACAACTTTCTGCTATTTCTCTTGCTCCTAACAATGCCTTGCAGCAGTTTATGGAAGATCATGAAAGCGAGGTCTTCATGAAGGAAAGAAATGAGATTGACGAGGTTTTCCTTCGTCAACCTAAGCTACTTAAGCATAACCTACCTATGGAAGATTAGGGTACCACACTACCACCTAAAGGGGACCCTGTTTTTGAATTAAAACCTCTGCTTGATGATCTTAAATATGCTTATCTAGATGATAAGAAAATATATCCTGTTATTATTAGTTCTAAACTTTCAGGGAAGGAAGAGGAAAGGTTATTGGAAATATTGAAGAAACACCGAGGAGCTATGGGGTATACTCTTGATGATTTAAAAGGGATTTCTCCTACTATATGTGAGCATGCTATTAATATAGAACCGGATGCAAAACCAGTTGTTGAACACCAACGCTGTTTAAATCCTAATATGAAGGATGTGGTAAGAAATGAGGTATTAAAACTCCTTGATGCTGGTATTATTTACCCTATTGCTGATAGTCAATGGGTTAGCCTTGTTCATTGTGTCCCAAAGAAAGGGGAATCACTGTTGTGCCTAATGAAAATAATGAGCTTATACCTCAAAGAGTAGTGGTTGGTTATAGGATGTGCATTGATTTTAGAAAGGTTAATAAAGTTACTAATAAATATCATTATCCTCTGCCATTTATTGATCAAAATTCTAGAAAGATTGTCTAAAAAGACTCACTTTTGTTTTCTTGATGGTTATTCCGGGTTCTCTCAAATCGCTGTGAGAGCACAAGACCAAGAGAAAACCACCTTCACTTGTCCCTATGGAACTTACGCTTATAGGCGTATGCCTTCTAGTTTATGTAATGCACTTTCTACCTTTTAGAGACGTATGTCTGCCATCTTTCATGGTTTTTGTGAAGAAATTGTGGAAGTTTTCATGGACGATTTCTCCGTCTATGGAACTTCTTTTGATAACTATTCGCATAGCCTTGATAAAGTTTTGCAGATATGCAAAGAAACTAATCTTGTTCTTAATTGGGAGAAATATCATTTAATGGTTAATGAAGGGATTGTTCTTGGACACAAATTTTTTGAGAGAGGTATTGAAGTAGACAGAGCCAAAATTGAAGCAATTGAGAAGATGCCTTGACCTAGAGATATAAAAGGTATTCATAGTATCCTTGGTCATGCTGGTTTCTATAGAGGTTTATCAAAGATTTCTCCAAAATTTCAAAGCCCCTTACTAATCTTCTTCAAAAAGATGTACCTTTTGTTTTTGATGATGATTGTAAGTAAGCTTTTGAAACTTTGAAGAAAGCTTTGACTACTGCTCCTATTGTTCAATCACCTGATTGGAATTTACCCTTTGAAATTATGTGTGATGCTAGTGATTTTGCTGTGGGTGCTGTTCTTGGGAAACGAATAAATAAAAAGTTGAATGTTATTCATTATGCTAGCAAGACTCTAGATGCTACTCAAAAGAATTATGCTACTACTAAAAAGGAGTTCTTAGCTGTAATCTTTGCCTGTGATAAGTTTAGACCTTATATTGTTGATTCAAAGGTTACCATTCATATTGATCATGCTGCTATTAAGTACCTTATGACAAAGAAAGACGATAAGCCTAGGCTTATTAGATGGGTGTTGCTTTTACAAGAGTTTGATGTGCATATTGTAGACAGGAAGGGTGCTGAAAATCTTGTTGCTGATAATTTATCTCGTTTGGAAAACATTTCTTTTGACCCAATTCCTGTTAATGATAGTTTTCCAAATGAACAGTTGGCTGCAATAAGGGTAAGCCCGCATGGGAGTCCTTGGTATGCTGATTATGCTAATTTTATTGTTTCCAAGTGTTTGCCTCCAACCTTTACAGCTCGGCAAAGAAGGAAATTCTTGTATGATCTAAGGCATTACTTTTGGGATGACCCACATTTACATAAAGAAGGAGTAGATGGTATTATGTGAAGATGTGTCCCAGAATATGAACAACAAGAGATATTGAGAAAATGTCATGGCGGTGCTTATGGAGGACATGATGCTGGGGATAGAACTACACAAATAGTTTTACAATCTGGATTTTATTGGCCTACTCTCTTCAAGGACGCAAGGAAGTTTATTTTATCATGTGACGGATGTCAAAGAGTTGGTAACGTTTCTAGACGCAATGAAATGCCTATGAATTATTCTCTTGTTATGGAACCTTTTGATTGTTGGGGATTTGACTTTATGGGTCCTTTTCCTCCTTCAAAAGGGTATACTCATATTCTTGTTACTGTTGATTATGTTACAAAGTGGGTAGAAGCCATACCTACAAACAGTGCTGATGGTAAAACCTCTTTAAAAATGCTTAAAGATGTTATATTTCCTAGGTTTGGTGTGCCTAGATATCTCATGACTGATGGAGGCTCTCATTTTATTCATGGTGGTTTTAGGAAGACTCTTGCTAAATATGATGTTAACCATAGAATTGCTTCAGCTTATCACCCCCAAACCAGTGGGCAAGTAGAACTTTCTAATAGAGAAATTAAATCTATCTTCTTGAAGACTATTAATAGATCTAGGAAAAATTGGGCTAAAAAGTTGAATGACGCTTTATGGGCTTATAGAACTGCATATAAAAATCCTATGGGAATGTCTCCTTACAAAATGGTTTAAGGTAAAGCTTGTCACTTGTCTCTAGAATTAGAACAAAAAGCTTATTGGGCAGTGAAAGAACTGAATAGAGATTTTAAACTTGCTGGTGAGAAAAGATTGCTTGACTTGAGTACCTTAGATGACCGGAGAAGTGAAGCTTATTAAAATGCTAGACTCTTTAAGGAAAAAGTAAAAAGATGGCATGATAGGAGAATTCTCAAAAGGGAATTCCATGTTGGTGAGAAAGTTCTTTTGTATAGGTCTCGTCTCAGATTTTTTGCATGGAAACTACTCTCAAAATGGGAAGGACCTTTTGTTATTGAGGAGGTGTATCGTTCAGGGGCTATCAAAATATCTTATTTGAAGGACAACACTACACAGGTGGTGAATGGTCAAAGGCTCAAACATTATATTTCTGGAGATTCTTATAATGAAGATATTGATATTATTCAAATGGTGACTCCGGAAGAATTTATCAGAAACCAAACACCAGAATCTGCAAAGTCTGTCTCTGAATAGGTAAAAGTGCTGCAAACTGAAGGTTCGTGAAAACCTTATCGTTTTATATTTTTGATGTTTTTATTACATACGGAAGGTTACAAGACGAAATAGAGGAGGAAACGGAGGCCAGGTGGGCCACACCCACCAGTGGCGCAGGCCCCAGCTGGTCGCGCCACCAAGGGGTGTGAGCCCCATGGAGTCCGTCTCCGCCTTGTTTTCGCACAGTACCTTCCTTATGAAGTGAAACTTCGTAATATATACCCCCCGGATCCCCCGAGGTTCGTATATCGTGTTCTCATCGTGTTTTCATTTTGATCTGTTTCTGTCAGGAAATCTTCTCAAGTTTAGAGCACCATGGTCTCCACCAACGACAAGGGCAAGAAGCTCGTGGAAGATGATCCTCAAAACCCCAAGGAGGAGGATATCTTGGTTGGGGATGAAGAAGACGTGAAGGAGGACAAGCATTTGGACAACCGTGCTACTGTTGCAAGCATTGGAGTGGTGGCAAACCCTACCAAGCTTAGGAGGACAACACAGATGTCTACGGGAGGGAAAACTTCACGTAATATCCTCGGTGCACTGTAACTTCCTTCACGCA
The DNA here is from genome assembly GCA_023614405.1 of Avena insularis. Taxonomy (NCBI): domain Eukaryota; kingdom Viridiplantae; phylum Streptophyta; class Magnoliopsida; order Poales; family Poaceae; genus Avena; species Avena insularis. Next base: position 289,511,301 of record CM042691.1, on the reverse strand, counting down.
CCAAGAACCCCTTCCATACTCTCATACATGAGCAACAATATCAAAAGATGCCCCAAGGGAGGTTGCCCTCTGTTAGGGATCTTCCTCGTTCTAACCATGCAGGGAAGGAACACACTAAGAAGGAAGAGTGGGGAAAGAATAACAAGGACTGGGATTCTTGGTCCGACATGATCATGAATCGCATTGAGAATAATTCAGAGTTGATTCGTACTCTAACCTTCGAGATTGATGAATTGAGGGAAATGATTGAAGAGCTTATCAAGAGAACGCCACCACCACCGAAGGAGTAATTCGTCATCAGGTTTGGCATCCCCTTAGCTTGTTCCAAGCTTGGGGGAGTGTCGTGGTATCACATCATTATCTTTTATATTGTACCTTTTTAGTAGTTTCATATCATGGGTAGAGAAGTTATCTTATAGGTTGGTTTGCATTGTGGAAGTATCTCTCCTTTAGTTGGTTATATATGTATCCATTGGTGTGTGCCTTTATGGAATATTAATGAGAAGTATCATCTTTTACTTTTTGCACTTCTTATTTTAGTTTGTAGTCTCTATTATATGATTGATCTTGTTGATTAGTATTGGTATCACTTTGGGAGCATCAAGTAGATCTAAATTGGTTTTGGCAAACCGAGCTCTGGTCAGTAGCAACAAGGATTGGGATTCTCGGTCTAACCATGCAGGGAAGGAACACACTAAGAAGGAAGAGTGGGGAAAGAATAACAAGGACTGAGATTCTCGGTCCGACATGATCATGAACCGCATTGAGCATAATTCAGAGTTGATTTGTAGTCTAACCTTCGAGATTGAGGAATTGAGGGAACTGATTGAAGAGCTTATCAAGAGAACGCCACCACCACCGAAGGAGTAATTCGTTATCAGGTTTGGCATCCCCTTGGCTTGTTCCAAGCTTGGGGGAGTGCCACGGTATCACATCATTATATTTTATCTTTTACCTTTTTAGTAGTTTCATATCTTGTGTAGAGAAGTTATCTTATAGGTTGGTTTGCATTGTGGAAGTATCTCTCCTTTAGTTGGTTATCTATGTATCCCTTGGTGTGAGTGCCTTTATGGAATATTAATGAGAAGTCTCATCTTTTACTTTTTGCACTTCTTATTTTAGTTTGCAGTCTCTATTATATGATTGATATTGTTGATCGGTATTGGTATCACTTTGGGAGCATCAAGTAGATCTAAATTGGTTTTGGCGGACAGAGCTCTGGTCAGTAGCAACACTTTTCGAGATTTGAAAGGAAAAGAGAAAAGTACTTACAGGTATTTTGTATCATTTATTTTCTTTCTTGATTGGCTCATAAGCTTAGTATTCTTTATTTTAGATCTTTTGTGTCTTCAAGGAAGATTGCATGTTTGGCTTTATTACTTGTATGTTTGCTTGTTTCCTTCAACTCTTTTGCCTGCTACCCAGCCTTGCTAGCCAAAAACCTATTTTGAGAGGGCATACTTCTCATGCTTCCAACCCCTTAAACCAAAACATGTGCCATTTGTGTCCACCATATCTACCTATTAGCATTATTGCTATTCCAAGTAAATTCTCAAGCTTCATCTATTTTTCAAATTAAAAAAAAAATATTTTGTTCTGTGAAAACTAGTTAGTAAAGATCTCACTGTCACATCCCAAAATTTTCCAAATTTTGAAATGTGAAAAATAAATAAACAAAATAAATAATTATTGAAATTTATGGTGAAAAGAAACTTTTTGATTCCAAATGGAAACATCAAAGACCCATATTGAACAAACTTTGAATGAAAAGGGATTTAAAAGGATAAACAAATAATAAATAAAATTATAAAAGTTGGAATCACCATTTTTGGATCTTTAAATAAAAAGATATGGATTTTATAAGAAAAGGAAGAAATAAATAAATAAATAAATAAGGACTATTTTAAAAAGGCAAATTAAATCTTGGCCAAGCAAATAAAATAAAATATTATTGATTAATAAAAAGAGTAAAGAATTATTCAAATAAAATCATTAGGATTGATTATTATCCAATTTTATTTAAATAAAGACAATTCCAAATTTAAATATAAATCATATTAGAGTATTTTAAAATAATAATTCAAAGTGAATTATTTTTAAATAAAACCTACTGAAAAAGATTTGGTAAAATTTAGAATTCAAATAGAGTTTGAAAACAAATTAAAATCTTATTTGAAATAAAGACAAATGTTTATTTTTAAAATTAATAATGGACCCTAAAAGAATTAAAGAAATATTCTAAAAATGGACCTTGGAATATGCTAATAAACAATACTAAAAATATACACAAAGTTTGGTAAAGGTTTGAATTCAATTGGTGTTTGAATTGTTTGAACAAAAATCAAAACAGAAAAGGAAAAAGAAAAAGATTCTGAATAAAAAAAAGGGAAACGAACCCAACCCACTAACAGGCCCAGTCTAGCCCAGCAACGCAGCCCAGTTCCTCCTCCTCCTCGAAATGTTTTCTACCCAGACCCGCACCCGCGCAGTCAATGACCACTGGACCCCACCGTTCTTCTCTCTCTCACAGACAACCAGACCCCACCTGCCAGTCCTTCTTCACCCGCCGCGACCCTTTCTCCCCAAACCTCGTCGCCATTTCTAGTTTTGGAACCACCGTTTAATTCGCCATAATGCTGCAATAATCCATCGCTGCAACGACTCCATCTTAAACGCCTGGTCCCTCTCTCCCGTTTCCCCCAGACACCACTCCCCCTCGGCCCCTAGGCTGCATGGATTTCTCCACGCACCATCACTGCTCCGACGACCTTATCCGGTCGATTTCGGCCAGAACTCATCGCCCCATCGCCCCAGAGCAAACAAACATGTTCCCCAGTGTCCCCTGTATCTCCCAGTGTCATCCACTCACTCGCGCGCGCCTTGAAACGTTGATAGCAACGACGCCTCCTCGCCGCCGTCGTCTGCCTCCGCTCCGACGAGCATTACCGGTGAGACCCGACCGTCCCCTCCTCTCTGGTTGAAACCCCTATGATCTACTCTCTCGCACGCATCTAACTACACCACTGGCTTGTCTTAGCGCGCACCACAGCCTCGCCAACGACGTTGCCAAGCTCGCACGTCGACAGAGACGACTCCGACGAGGAATTACCGTCGACCTCGAGCGCCCCCTGCCTTCTGACGACCAAGTTGAGAATCAGAAAGCTTCTGCGGTTCCGGTGAGCTTCTCCCCTCCTTCCCTCGCTTCATGTATCGTCGACACCATCCTCGTCTCAGCACGCCGCCGCCACTCGCCGCCGCCAGCGCCGCCAGTTAGTGGCCAGCTGCTCTGGACCGTTAGATGCAGATCCAATGAGTAGGATAGATTGACTTCCCGAAGAGGTATCATGTGTTGTGAGCTGTGAGATGCACATTAGATCTGACGGCTAGAATCAAGCGATCCACGTGAAGCGGTATCGCCCAATCAGAATTAGACGCGTGGCACAGTTCTGCTTTAAAAGACAGAAACTTTTCTATTAGATGTTTAAACTTGCAAAATTCATAACTTTTGATCTACATGTCCAAATTTTGCAAACTTTATATCAATGGAATCAGAAAAAGGAGTACTTTCCAACCATGCAATTTTTTTAATGATTTTCTTCTGCAAAATCGGTTGTTTTTGCAGAAACTTGTGTAGGCATAATTTGAATATAAAAATTATTCTAGAAATATTTTTAAGGTAAAATCTTTGGTAAATGTTTTTTTTGAACATACTGACCATAAAAACCAATTTATGGATTTAAAAGTGTATTTTGTGAAGCTAAAGAATAAATCTTTGAATAAAAGCATTTCTAGTTAAATAAAAATATTGATTATGTTTTTAGAATGCTTTTTGGGTAAAACCTTTGGAAAATGATTTGATTTAAACTCTCTGACCCTAAACACCAAATTTTGGGATTTGAAAACATATTTGATGAACCTTAGTAAAATATTACTTTGTTAAAGGCATTTCTAGCAAATAAAGATATTGCTTTGAATTAAAAATGGAGTTTGGATGAAACCTTTTGCAAATGGATTAATATTAAAACACTTTGACCATAAACACTAACCTTTGTGTTTAAAAATATATTTGACTAACACTACAAAATATTACTTTGATTTAAATCATTTTTAGCAAAACAAAAATGATTTAAATGGCCATTTTCACTAACTTGAATTTAAATGGTTTTACCACTTTTGTAAATGACCAATATGTGTTTTAAAATGTTTATAGCCTATGAGAAACCACTTATCCAAATAAAACAATCTTTTGCATGTTTGCATGCATTGCCTTGTTTTTTTATTAATTTATGTGGTGAATTGTTTGAATTTTAGTTTGAATATGTGCTTGCTTGATTGAATTGTACTGAAGTTTGAGGAGTGTGATTATTTGCAAGATCAAGGAGTGAACCAATATTCTCTACTAAAAAGGCAAGTGACACTATCATCCATGTCCTACTATTTTCATTACACTTAGTGGATTTTTGTAGTATGCATGATAGGACTACTATATTACTTTGCTATGCTATATCCTATTAGGATACCCTTGTATCTTCCTTAGTGAAAACATTGTAGTTGTAGTATGCTTAGCCCTGCTATAGACTTGTGGTGGAATACTATATTATGAATATATGAAGTATTGGAAAAATATATGTTTTATATAATAAAACAAGTACTCAATGAACCACCTGGGTGGAAAGAGGATACTCATTTTTGGACAAGGTGGAAACAAAGGGAACCATGTTTATATGGCTATCTTTTTGTATGTGCACTAGAAGAAAACCACCCAGGGACTTAGAGATTGAACATATTTCTCGTATAGTGGCTTCCGTGTACAGCCACATGCTAAATGGGCCCTGGCTTAGTCAACTACATAGTAGAAGACCCTTGCATTGCCATCTTCAGGTTAACTAGAATTGTGTATTGGAAATATATCCTTACATTAGTGCCGGGTAGACAAGCTAGCATTGTGTATTGGGAGGACTTCTATGGAAAGACTTTGTCACATTCTTGATCTGCCGGTACTCCATTTGGTGAGTACTTATCCAGCGGCCACTGGTGGCGTCAAGACGAGATTGTGTCATGTGGGTAAAGTGTACAACTTCTGCAGAAGATCAAATTCTAAGTACTTAGCCGTGTCCCCGGTTACGGACAACTCTGAGCAACTAAGGCCTGAAGCTATGGAAGATCTCGACCTTCCAATTTCTCAAAGTAAAACTTGATGGTGTCAACAAGGGATTAGAAGTACTTGGAGTTTTCCAAGGAGTTCAGAAATATTTTCAAAAGATCAAAACTATTTTGAAAAGATAGGATAAAACTATATTGCTTTCTGCAAATGAGACTAAACCCTACTTAGCCGAATATGCATATATTGATAGGTTCCACTTATTTCTACATAGTAGTGAAACTTGCCAATACAATTCAAATGTATTGACCCGTGTGGCTGCAACTTATTATGTTGCAGGTTTGTTTGATGTTAGTGAAGTGTGTTGAATAGGATTACAAGTCTACAACCAACATGATTGCCTGTGGCACTTTGAAGATGAAGGACTCCATGCTATAGTTATTTCTGCTGCATTGTAATGAGATAGCCAAATGAGCTATGTAAGATGTAATGAATTATTTTATTCCTGGTTATAAAGTTGTATTATGACCTTTGTTTCTTGATATTACATCTTAACTATGGATGCTAGCTATTGATCCAGGGACTAGCATTCTAAACACGGGGATCTCTACCTTATTAAATGTTGGGACCTCTACACTCACGAACTTGATGGCACACCTTATTTTATTTCCCCTAATAAACTTGAACCATTGTGTCATCGAAGTTGTATATGCTTGCATCTATAAGTTGGGATTAGCAGAACCGTGCTGTCACGGGGAACGCTTGCAACACCTATAAATATCTACCTAGTTGATATCATGCTCTTTTGTTTGCGGATGTCGTCGGTGTGAAATAAAATGGGATCTTGTAAGTCCATGGAGTTATGTATGTGTATTAGAGAAACGCCTGGGCTGCTAGCCTAAGCCATGCCTAATCATGGTGGAAACTTGCAGCATCACCATAATGAGCAATTTATGAAGCTTTCCTCTTATAAAAAAGATACATATTGAAAATAGGAAAGAGAGAAAAAAGCACCATTTTCCCATGGTAAATAAGATATTTTTGAGACGCTCATTGTCTACGACTTGTCATTTTGATTATGGGATAGCTCATGTATCATGTGCAAGGGGTACCCCGTTGTCGGTTCTTTATGATACACATGTACTTACTATGACAAGAACTTACCGGTAACTAAAGTTGAGTAGCATGAGGAGCAGCCCTCGTACTCAAGGGACATGAGATTGCCAACTTATATTTCGTCAAGCATATACTCCATATTTGTTCACTTTAACCTTAATCACCTCAAGATACTTATGATAGGGGCAACGAGGGCTTAGAGATAGTAAGTACCATATTCTTTTGATAGCTCTTTATGAACTTGAAATCCTTGTTGTCCTCTATGAACGAACTTTCTTCTACTTCTAAGTTGAGTCAGTAAACATATTCCTCTCTATCTCCAGCAAGCATTTGAGTTGTTGTATTTCAAGCATTCATATGATGATTTATTCAGTCATATTCTTTATCTTCCTTGTTTGCACAAGATTCTTATCTAAATGAGTATTACTTTGAAAGCCATCATTGTGAAAAACCTTTTATGTTTGAGCAAAGAGGACTCCTGCTTTAAACCTTCTTTACAAAAGCTATGCTTGAAAACTGTTTACCAACTGTTCTCTGACCAAGAACAAATTTTGCCAATCCCAATTATGATTTATCTTTATGCATCTTTATTATGACTCCCATACTTGTTGCAAGCTAAGTTATATAATGGTGGGTTGCTTTCTTCTATGAGATGTGTATTGGTAAGTGTGATGCTTCTTGTCCATATTATTTTTATCGACACTTCACTCCATAAACCTGTGGACATGTTTACTGAGCTCAGTTTTTTCTTGGGGACAAGCGAGGTCTAAGCTTAGGGGAGTTGATACGTCCAATTTGCATCACCATTCTATATAATAATTTGCCTCCATTCATTGATATATTTCATATTAAGAGGTGTTACTTTTGTATTTTCATCTGTTTTTTGCATCTTGGATCATTCTTGGAGGATGAACTGCCGGAGTCAGGATTCTGATGGAAAAAGAGGTGTTTTGATGCAATTTCGAGAAGATCGGAAAAATACTAGAAAAACTATGGAAAATTCTATTTTCCCAGAAGACGAAGGATGCTAGAAGGGGAGGCGGAGTTGAGCCAGAGGGGGGCCACACCCCCCAGGAGCGGTCCACCCTAGGCCGTGCCTACGGGGGGGCAACCTGGCCCACCTTTGGCTCCGCCCTCTCGCATATATCTTCTCCTTGAAACCCTAATACACGGGAAGCGACCATAGAAAGATTCCGCCACCTCTGCGGGGCGGAAAACACCGAGAGAGAGAAAGAGCTCTCCGGCAGACAGATTTCTACCGGGGTGATGGCGCGTGGTAGCGCTTCATTGGGAGACCCCAAGAGCAAGGTGTGATGAGCACAGCAGCAAATCTTCCCTCAGTAAGAAACCGAGGTTATCAAACCAGTAGGAGGAAGGAAACGTCTCAAAGGTGTTGCTAGCAACTTGGAGACCTGCACAACATTTCACACCGACGGCATCCATAAACAAAATAACATGATATCAACTGAATAGAAATAAGTGCAATGTTGAAAGCGTGCCCCATGAAAGCATGGTTTTGCTAACTCCTGATACGCCCAATTTGCATCACCATTCTATATCATAATTTACCTCTATTCATTGATATTTGTCTTATTATGAGGTATTACTTATGGCTTTTCATCTGTTTATGCATGTTGGATGATTCCTGGAGGATGGACTACCGGAGTCTGGATTCTAATGGAAAAGAAGGCGTTTCGGTACAATTTCGCAAAGATCAGAAAATACCAGAAAAATATGGAAACATATTATTTTACCAGAAGACGAAGGAAGCTAGAAGGAGGGACGAAGCGGGGCCTTGGGGGGCCCACACCCCCCTAGGCGCGGGCCCACCTAACCCCGCGCCTAGGGCAGGTGTGGCCCACCTGCCCAGCCTCCGACTCCGCCCCTTCGCCTATATCTTCCCTTCAAAATCCTAAGGCTCTGGGAGCGACCACAGTTAGATTTCCGCCACCTCTGGGGGGCGGAAAACACCAAGAGAGAAAGATCTCTCTGGCAGACAGATTTCGACCGAGGGAATTCCTTCCCGGAGAGGGGAGACCATCGCCATAAACACCGTCATCAAGCTAGGCTTCATCGGGATCATCATCATCATCCACACCATTATCTCCACCAGCACCATCATCACCACTCCGTCGTGCTGTAACAATTGTGTCGGATATTGCTTTAGTTCTTAAGGGAAACTTTCCGGTGTTGATTACTATCGTAGTTGATGCTTGTGAGTGGAACCATTGGATTATTGTTTATGTTCAGATTGTTATCCATTATCATATCATCTTTTATCTTTATCCATATGATGTCTTGTGAGTAGTTCGTCTTGTTCTTGAGTACATGGAAGAAGTCATGTTGTTAGTAGTGAATCTGTGATGAGTTATTATTCAATGGTTTAGTATTTAAGTTGTGGTGCTATTCTTCTAGTGGTGTCATGTGAACGTTGACTACATGATACTTCACCATTTATGGGCCTAGGGGAATGCATTGTGTATTTGGCTACTAATTGTGGGGTTGCCGGAGTGACACAAACCTGAACCCCCGTTAGGACACCTTTGCACAAGGGAGCGCAGGATCTCAGAGTTTAAGGCTATGGTTAGATTTATATCTTAATTACTTTCCTGTAGTTACGGATGTTTGCAGGGGGTTTAATCACAAGTATGTATTAGTCCTAGGAAGGGCGGTATGTTAGCACAGGTTCACCCACACAACACTTACAACACCAGAGAATAGTACTCAACTATTTGAAGCGAAAGCACTTGACAGATTTCCCATGTGTCCTCGAGAATGTTTGGTCCTTATAAGTATTTCCACCGGCTTGTCCTTTCCTAAGAAAGGATTGGGCCACTTGCTCCGTTTGTTCGTTACTTTTGTTGCTTGCTCTTTGTTTTGTTGCCTTGTCAGGAAACCACTAAAAATCTGTTTGCTAAGTATTCACAGGGATTTCCTGCTCCATACCACTGTTCAGCACCTTCTGCTCCTTGTTGGGATCGACACTCCTATTTATCAAAAGTACTACGATACACCCCCCCATACTTGTGGGTCATCAAGACTATTTTCTGGCTCCGTTGCCGGGGAGTGAAGCGCTATTGATGAGTGGAACTGGTAAGGGAAACTTTCACTGTGAGTATTGCTCTTGTTACTGCTTGTTACTTTGTTTCCAATATGGATAACCCACTTGGTTTTCTGTTTGGGAAAACTACTACCACTGCTAGGGTAGTAGATGAACCACCTCCTGTTGAGATAGATCCTTTTAAGATACCTACAAGTATTGTTAATCGTGTTATGGATAATTATTATTTTGGGGATGGAACTGTCCATCCCGGTGATCACTTGATTTTTATCCATCAATTATGCGGGTTGTTTAAGTGTGTAGGTATCACAACTGAAGAGGTGAAGAAGAAGTTACTCTCCATATCCTTGAAAGGGAGAGCTGAAGAATGGACAATACATGGAATGGGAGGAGATGGCATCTCTCTTTTACTCTAAATTTTATCCTCCCAGTGAGATTCATAAGGATAGAAATCTTATATATAACGTTTGGCCTCTTGATGGAGAGATTACAACTCAAGCTTGGGTGAGATTGAAGTTACTAATGCTTAAATGTCCTATTCATGAACTCCCTATCAATATTATTCTCAATAACTTTTATGCCAGACTTTCTCTTCATGATAAAGATTTACTAGATGCTTCTTGTGCTGGATCATTCACACATATGAAGGAAGAAGCTAAATGGGATCTTCTAGACCGTATTCAATATAACAATGAAGCCTAGGAGAATGACAAAGGAAGAAAGTTAGGTATAAACTATGATTATGAATGCATTAAATCTTTTATGGGAACTGATAACTTCCGTGATATTAGCAATGAGTTTGGTCTTGATTCCCAAAGTATTGCCAATTGTTTTAAGGCCTTTGCCTCTTACATAGAAATTCCCAAGAAGAAGTGGAATAAGTACCATGCTTCTTATAAATATGCTATTAGTCATGTTCTAGTTAGAAGTACTCAAGTTTGTATTACTAATCTGTAGGGTTCGCAGCATAGAAAACAAAAAAAATTCCTACGATGTGAACTATGTACCAAGATCTATCTATTAGATACAAACAACGGGCGGATGTATATCCGTAGAGAACATACCCTTGAAGACCGACAAAGCTTAACGAGTTCAACTCGTGGTTGGTGTAGACGATCTCTTGCCGATCTCAAGATCGAGAGGAAGTCCTAAGCGCCAGCAGCAATGATCCGTGCTCGCACACACGTTCGAGGCACCGAGCAACCTCCGCCTCCTCACTCCAGCGATGCAGCGGAAGCACAACTCTTTCTTGCCGAATAGCCACCGGGAACATGTATCTCGCTAGTCCAAGACCATGGGGGATAAATTCTAGAGGGGGAGAGAGATCCTTCACGAGGAGGTGTGAGTGAGAAGTGAGGAGAGGGGTGCCTTTTATAGGAGGAGGGGGAACCCCAAGGGGGTGGACGGCGCATGGGGGCTTCCCCCTTGCCCTCCCCTCTTCATGTGGGTGGACACTCCACTCACAAAATTCCTTTAAATTCCCTCCACTCAAAATCCCACTCAAAATTGCCATTAAATTTCCACCAAATTCAATACAAACTCTCATTAAATAAAACTCTTTTATTTTATTCAGAATTTTGTCAATTACTTTAATGACAAACATTCACAAATAACCCCTTGCTAGAATTCCATTTCACATGCATAACCACTTTATGCAATTTCACCCGAAAACCTGTTTCGGTATCTAGTGAAATAAATTCCTGCGCTTGTTCATTCTTTCGGCATGAAACTTTTGCTCCAATTGTATGTCGGTGTCTCTTAAGTGTGTCACCCTACGGTTCGTGAATAATGCGGACATGATCGAGAACCCTCTCGGATCAATAATCAGAAGCGGGATCTGGAGACCCATACTGACTCCCACACATTCAACGATGACTTTCTTGTGATCGTCGGAACCTTTTACGCTAGTATCTTAATCCCTTTGTTTCACAATATATTACATGTCCGAGATTCGATCATCGGTATCTCCATACCTAGTTTGATCTTGTTACCGACATGCACTCTTTTCTCGTTACCGTGATATAACATTCTAGTGATCAAATCACTTGCTTGCAAGCTAATCAATGTGATGTCACCGAGAGGGCCCAGAGTATATCTATCCGTCATCGGGATGAACAAATTCCACTCTCGATCCATGAGCCTCAACATAACACTTTATTAGTTCTGAATCCATCTTTATAATCACCGTTACTACGGTGTGACGTTTGATGTTATCAAGAAACTCTTCCGGTGTTAGTGATTGACATGATCTCATGGTCTAAGGATTAGGATCACTTCGTAAGTTGTTATAGCAATATAAACTCAATGACTTTGATCGTAATGCTATTCTTCGGATGAATGTTCATCACACCATTACACTAATGTTGTGATCCCGTTATTAACAACATCCAATGTCCATGATCAGGAAACCTTGATCATCTTGTTAATCAACGAGCTAGTTTATGAGAGAGGCATAACTAGGAACTTTCTGTTTGTTTATTAAACACACATGTATTAACGTTTCCGTATTAATACAATTATAGCATGCAAAATAAACATCTATCATATACTTGGAATACACATAATTAACACTTTATTATTGCCTCTCAGGGCATATTCCCTTCAGTCTCCCACTTGCACTAGAGACAATAATCTAGTTACATAGTGATAAATCTAACACCCATTGAGTTCTGGTGTTGATCATGTTTTTCTCTACGGAGAGTTTTAGTCAACGGATCTGCTACATTGAGATCCGTATGTACTTTACAAATCTTTATATCTCCATCCTTGACATGCTCGCGGATGGAGTGAAACCGGCGCTTAATATGCTTGGAATGCTTGTGAGACCTTGGTTCTTTGGCATTGGCAATGGGACCATTGTTGTCACAATAGATCACCATTGGGTCCAACGCGTTTGCAACCACTCCTAGTTCGGATATGAACTCCTTCATCCAAATCGCTTCGAGCCGCTTACGAGGCAAAGCAACATATTCGGCCTCCGTTGTTGATCCCGCTACCACAGGTTGTTTGGAGCTCCTCCAACTAACCGCTCCGCCATTCATGAGAAATACGTATCCGGATTGAGACTTAGAGTCATCCGGATCGGTGTCAAAGCTAGCATCAACATAACATTTAGCGACGAGATCTTCTTCACCTCCGTATACAAGAAACATATCCTTAGTTCTACGTAAGTACTTAAGGATATTCTTGACCTATCGATGTTCAACACGGATCCGATTGGTACCTACTAGTCAAACTAATAGCATGTGCCACATCCGGTCTTGTACATAGCATGGCGTACATTACAGAGCCTATGGCTGAAGCATAGGGGACTTTGTCCATTATCTCTCTTTCTTCCGCCAAAGCCGGACTTTGAGTCTTACTCAATGTCTTGCCTTGCAACATAGGTAAGAACCCCTTCTTACTTCCGTCCATTTTAAACTTCTTTAAAATCTTATCAAGGTATGTACTTTGCGATAGACCTATTAGGCGCCTAGATCTATCTCTATAGATCTTTATGCCTAATATGTATGACGCTTCACCTAGGTCCTTCATTGAAAATTTGCTGTTTAGATAACTTTTAACACTGTTTAAAAGATCTATATAATTTCTGATCAATAATATGTCATCCACATATAATATTAGAAATGCCACATTGCTCCCACTCACTTTCTTGTAAATACAAGCTTCTCCATAAGTTTTGACAAATCCAAACTCTTTGATCACCTCATCAAAGCGGAGATTCCAACTTCGTGATGCTTGCTTCAATCCATAGATGGATCGCTGAAGCTTGCACACCTTGTTAGCATCCTTAGGATCGAAAAAACCCTTTGGTTGTATCATATACAAATCTTCTTCAATATTACCATTGAGAAACGCGGTTTTGACATCCATCTGCCATATCTCATAATCAAAATATGCAGCAATTGCTAACATAATCCTAACTGACTTTAGCATCGCTACGCGAGAGAATGTCTCATTGTAGTCAACTCCTTGAATTTGTCGAAACCCCTTTGCGACAAGTCGAGCTTTATAGACGGTTACATTACCATCAGCATCAGTTTTCCTTTTGAAAATCCATTTGTTCTCCACGGCCTTTCGGTCGTGACGTAAGTCCACCAAGTTCCAAACTTGATTTTCATACATGGATTCCATCTCGGATTTCATGGCTTCTAACCATTTGTTGGAATCCGGGCTCATCATCGCTTCTTCATACGTCGCAGGATCATCATTTTCATCAACCATGAAATTCATGACAGGATTTTCGTACAGCTCGGGAGTTGCACGCGTCCTGCTTGATTTGCGAGGTTCGGTAGTACTCTCTTTCGGAGTTTCATGATCATTATCATTAGTTCCCTCTTCAACAGGTGGAGCCAACTCCGAAACAACTTCCGGCGCTGCGCTACTCGCCATACTTTGAAGAGAAGGTTCAATAACCTCTTCGAGTTCTACCTTCCGACTACTCACACCTTTCGCGACAAACTCTTTCTCTAGAAAGGATCCATTCTTGGCAACAAAAACCTTTCCCTCGGATCTGTGATAGAAGGAATACCCAATAGTTTCCTTAGGGTATCCTATGAAGACGCATTTTTCCGCTTTGGGTTCGAGTTTATCCGGTTGAAGTTTCTTCACATAAACATCGCATCCCCAAACTTTAAGAAATGACAGCTTAGGTTTGTTTCCAAACCATAATTCATACGGTGTCTTTTCAACGGATTTAGATGGTGCCCGATTTAAAGTGAATGCAGCAGTTTCTAGTGCATAACCCCAAAATGACAACAGCAAGTCTGTCAGAGACATCATAGATCGAACCATATCTAATAAAGTATGATTACGATGTTCCGACACACCATTTCTTTGTGGTGTTCCGGCAGGCGTGAGTTGTGAAACAATTCCACACTCTTTCATGTGAGTGCTAAACTCGTAACTTAGATACTCACCTCCATGGTCGGACCGTAGAAATTTGATCTTTCTATTACGATGATTTTCCACTTCATTCTGAAATTCCTTGAACTTTTCAAAGGTTTCAGACTTGTGTTTCATCAAGTAGATATAACCGTATCTACTCAAATCATCTGTGAAAGTAACAAAATAACGATATCCACCTCGCGCCGACACACTCATTGGACCACATACATCAGAATGTATGATTTCCAATAAATCACGCCTGCTCCATTGAACCGAAAACGGCGTTCTAGTCATCTTGCCCATAAGGCATGGCTCACATGTATCAAATGATTCATAATCAAGTGATTCCAAAAGTCCATCCGAATGGAGCTTCTTCATGCGTTTAACGCCAATATGACCTAGACGGCAGTGCCACATATATGCTGATATATCATCATTTAGTTTAATCCTTTTAGCGTCAACATTATGAATATGTGTAACATTATTATCGAGATCCAAAAGAAATAAACCATTCATCATCGGTGCATGACCATAAAAGATTTCATTCATATAAATGGAACAACCATTTTTCTCGGATTTAAATGAATAACCACTTTGCATCAAACACGATCCAGATACAATGTTCAGGCTCAGTGCAGGCACCAGATAACAATTATTCAAGTTTATAACTAATCCCGACGGCAAGTGGAGAGCGTTCGACGGCGATCACATCAACGCTTGATCCATTGCCGACACGCATCTTGACCTCACCCCTTGCTAGCGGTCGCTTGTTCCGCAGCCCCTGATTCGAGTTACAAATATTAGCAACTGAACCGGTATCAAATACCCAGGTGCTACTGCGAGCACTAGTCAAGTATACATCAATAATATGTATATCATATATACCTTTGTTTGCCTTGCTAGCTTTCTTGTCTGCCAAATACTTGGGGCGATTATGCGCCGATGGCGATCCCCTTACAATAGTAGCACTCGGTATCAGACTTAGGTCCAACTCGGGGTTTCTTTTCAGGCATGGCAACAGGCTTGCCGCCCTTACTTCCTTTCCGTTTTCCCTTCTTGTCTTTCTTGAAACCAGTGTTCCTATTGATCATCAACACTTGATGTTCCTTATTGATCTCCACTTCTGCAGTTTTAAGCATTGACAGAAGCTCGGGGAGAGACTTCTTCATGCCTTGCATATTATAGTTCATCACAAAGCTCTTATAGCTAGGTGGCAGAGACTGCAGAACACGATGGATGCCTAAGTCAATGGGAATCGATATTCCCAAGGACACAAGCTTATCGGTGTAACCCAACATCTTGAGTACATGCTCACTAACGGAGCTGTGCTCTTCCATCATGCAGCTAAAGAACTTTTCTGAAGCGTTGTAGCTCTCTACAGCAGCATGTGTGTTGAAAATCATTTTCAACTCACCCATTGTATCAAATGCATTGCCGTTCTCGAAATGTTTTTGAAGTTCCGGCTCTAGCCCATACAATATGCCGCAATGAACTAAGTTGTGGTCCTCCTGACGAGTCTGATAGACATTCTTCTCCTTGTCAGGGGCATCATCAAAAGGTGGGGGGCCTCACGGCGCTTCTAGCACATATTGCTTTTGTGCAGCAGAGAGGAGAATCCTCAAATTCATGGCCCAATAAAGTTGCTACCGTTCGTTGCTAGTTTCTCTTTCTCCATGAACACATTGAAATTAAAAGCAGGTGGTGCCATCTACAACAGAATTTGTAAAGTTTAGACTAAGTGTATGATAGATTGAGTTCAACTAATCCATATTACGAATGAACTCCCACTCAAAAACGACATCCCTCGTGCCTTTTTGGTGATTACATGAACCAAATACACTATACCAAGTCCGATCATCACGTGAGTCGGTATAGCTTCAAAGGCGAGCATCAAATGGGCATCATATCAACTATATGACTCATGCTTAACCTTTCGGTCCGTGTTCCGAGGCCATGTCTGTACATGCTAAGCTCGCCAAGTTAGAACCTTAGTATTCGCGTGTGTAACTGTTTTACACCCGAAATATGGTCGTGGATCCAAGAACACCCGATCATCACGTGATATCTTGGAGCGACGAAACATAATCGGTGCATACTAAAGGAAGAACACATTCTTATCTTGATATTTAAATGAGGGATCATCTTATTATGCTAACAGAGCGCTAAACAAGCAATATAAGATGTTATTAAACATCACATGTTTATTAGTGAAATGTTATGGTACCCGCAGATGATCTCTATCATGTGCATCGTGGTATGATCACTATCATACCTATATGTGTAAATCCAAGGTCTATGGAGTTTACACGCTATGTGTGTTTTAAGAGTATCATCTCATACTTCTACTTAAAACACTACCATATCATAACACTAGCCCAGCAACAATCTAAACTAGACGCCTCTAATTTATCCATTGCAAGTTTTACGTGGCTTAGGGCTTTCGAGATAGAACCGTTCATACCTATGAACATGAACCACAACGAGGATAACCAAATTGTTGACAACTCGTTGCAAAATAGATATTGACTATAGTAGGAGAGACAGACACCTGCTAGCCACTTATGCAAACTAGTTGCATGTCAAGCGTGGAACAGGTCTCATGTGCGAGGACATGTAAAGTTTGTCCGGGCCGCTTCATCCCACTGTGCCACCAATATACAAAATTAAAACAAAGGAGCAACAACATGATCATCATCGCCCACATACTCATATGTGTACTACCCGTGTAAAGCATCTACGCATAGATCCGGCTCTGATACCACTGTAGGGTTCGCAGCATAGAAAACAAAAAATTTCCTACGATGTGAACTATGTACCAAGATCTATCTATTAGATACAAACAACGGGCGGATGTATATCCGTAGAGAATATACCCTTGAAGACCGACAAAGCTTAACGAGTTCAACTCGTGGTTGGTGTAGACGATCTCTTGCCGATCTCAAGATCGAGAGGAAGTCCTAGCGCCACAAATCAGCAGCGTATCCGTGCTCGCACACACGTTCGAGGCACCGAGCAACCTCCGCCTCCTCGCTCCAGCGATGCAGCGGAAGCACAACTCTTTCTTGCCGAATAGCCACCGGGAACATGTATCTCGCTAGTCCGAGACCATGGGGGATAAATTCTAGAGGGGGAGAGAGATCCTTCACGAGGAGGTGTGAGTGAGAAGTGAGGAGAGGGGTGCCTTTTATAGGAGGAGGGGGGAACCCCAAGGGGGTGGCCGGCGCATGGGGGCTGCCCCCTTGCCCTCCCCTCTTCATGTGGGTGGACAGTCCACTCACAAAATTCCTTTAAATTCCCTCCACTCAAAATCCCACTCAAAATTGCCATTAAATTTCCACCAAATTTAATGCAAACTCTCATTAAATAAAACTCTTTTATTTTATTCAGAATTTTTTCAATTACTTTAATGACAAACATTCACAAATAACCCCTTGCTAGAATTCCATTTCACATGCATAACCAATTTATGCAATTTCACCCGAAAACCTGTTTCGGTATCTAGTGAAATAAATTCCTGCGCTTGTTCATTCTTTCGGCATGAAACTTTTGCTCCAGTTGGATGTCGGTGTCTCTTAAGTGTGTCACCCTACGGTTCGTGAATAATGCGGACATGATCGAGACCCCTCTCGGATCAATAATCAGAAGCGGGATCTGGAGACCCATACTGACTCCCACACATTCAACGATGACTTTCTTGTGATCGTCGGAACTTTTTACGCTAGTATCTTAATCCCTTTGTTTCACGATATATTACATGTCCGAGATTCGATCATCGGTATCTCCATACCTAGTTTGATCTCGTTACCCACATGCACTCTTTTCTCGTTCCCGTGATATAACATTCTAGTGATCAAATCACTTGCTTGCAAGCTAATCAATGTGATATCACCGAGAGGGCCCAGAGTATATCTATTCGTCATTGGGATGAACAAATTCCACTCTCGATCCATGAGCCCAGAGTTTTGTCGAGTCTTGGAAGTTATTACCTCTATAATAACCGCTCATTATCCTTTTTCTTTTAGTTTTTGTGTCAAGTTCAACTACTTTTGTGAAGTAGAGGAGTTGTGAAAAGTGGCTGTCCTAGGACAGATTTTTGTGCTGCATTGTAAAAATTCGTGAGGAGGCTCAGTACTTCGGATGGATCTACATTTTTTTAGCTTGTTCTCCAAGTTGTTACCCAACTTTCATCAGTTCTGCACTTTTTGATTTGAGCAACAGAAGGTCTTCAAAAAAATCAATCTTTACCTGCTGGTCTATTTTGATAGATTTCTGCCATCGTTTGCATTCGCCTCTTACGGAAGCTTTTGTTTTGATGGGTTTTCAGTTGAAGTGTTTACCAAAAGGCTTATTGTTTTTGCTTACACTAATGTTGTCATTGAGTTTGTGCAAGGGTTTTGTAAGAAGGAAATTTTCAGGAGAAAGAGAAAAGGATTCTGCAGAGTTCGTCTTTGAATAGGTAAAAGTGGTGAAAACAGAAGGTTGATGAAACCCCAATCTTTTATATTTTTGATGTTTTTAATACATAAGGGAAGTTATGAGACAAAACTGAAGAGGACACGGAGCCCGGGGTGGACAAACCCATCCTAGGCGTGGGCCCAGCCTGGTCGTGACTGAGGGGGGTGTCTTCCCCTCGAACTCCGTCTCCGCCTCGTTTCCGTGTCAAAACCTTCCTTTTGCATTGAAACTTCATAATATATACCCCCCGGATCCCCCGAGGTCCGTGCATCGTGTTCTTGTCGTGTTTTTGTTTAAATCTGTTTCTGTCAGGAAATCTTCCCAAGTTTAGAGCACCATGGCCTCTGCCAATGACAAAGGCAAGAAGCCCGTGGAGATAGAGTTGGAAGAACAAACCGCCACAGGAACAAGGGAGAGGAAACCTAGTTTTGTAGGAGCAATTAACACCGCGGATGCTTTTTCTCGTCACATGCAGGGAATCATAGCCTTCAGTCCAGAACTCATATCTTACGAGGCGTGAAGCCCTTCGAACCACCAACGAGTTTTCTGATAAGTACCGTGCTTTGAGGATGAAGGTGGATATGCTTCAAGAGGAAAATAACAGGCTTCGTAAGATGATGGAAGATTTCCTTACCCATGACAAGAGAACACTACCACCACCGAAGGAGTAATTCGTCATCAGGTTTGGCATCCCCTTGGCTTGTTCCAAGCTTGAGGAGTGCCGCGGTATCACCACCATTATCTTTTAACGTTTACCTTTTTAGTGGATTCATATTTGCGGTAGAGGGGTTATCTTATAGTTTGGTTTGCATGTGGAAGTATCTCTCCTTTAGTTGATTATCTATGTATCTGTCACATCCCAAAATTTTCCAAATTTTGAAATGTGAAAAATAAATAAACAAAATAAACAATTGTTGAAACTTAGGGTGAGAAGAAACTTTTTGATTCCAATTGGAAACTCCAAAACCTATCTTAATCAAATAAAATCCTAAAGGGGTTTAAAAAGATAAACAAATAATAAAAAGTTATAATAGTTGGAATCCCCATTTTTGGATCTTTTTGGTTTTCTTAAACAAAGTAGAAATAATGAACAAGGACTATTTTTAAAAGAGTCAAATTAAATCTTGGCCAAGCATTTAAAATAAAATATTTTGTTTGATAAAAATAGTAAAGGTTTATTTAAATAAAACCATGAGGATTTATTTATATCCAAATTTCATTTAAGTAAAGACATTTTTTTCCTATTTTGATTGAGCATTAAAACTTAATAAAGTATTTTATTTCAAGGTGTTTTAGTTTTCAGATAAAACCTACTGAAAATATTTTTGTAGGAATTTAGAAAGTCAAATAGAGTTTTAAACATATTTGAATCCTATTTGAAATAAAGACTAAAGCCTATTTATTTATTTTTTAATAAATAATAAACCCTAAAAATAATTGTTCTATTTTGGACTTTGGATTATGTTGATAAAAAGAATTAAAATATACCCAAAGATTGGTGGAAGTTTGAATTCATTTGGAGTTTAAATTGTGTGAATGAAAAATCAAAACAGAAATTCAATACAGAAAAAGGAAAAGGTTTGTATAAAAAAACAGAAACAAAGCAGCCCACTGCCAAGGCCCAGTCCAGCCCACTCGCAGCCCATCCCTTCCACCCCGCAGTGAAACGTTTTTCACCCAGAAGCACACCCGCTAAGTCGCTGATCAGTAGACCGCACTCCCTCTCCCCCTCTCTCGCAGACAGCACGGTCCCACGGTGTTAGTCGTCGTTTCCACCCACGCCGGCCGTTTCCCCTCGCTCAATGTCGTTCTGCCACGAATCAATTCGCGCTGATGGGTGAATTACTCCTCGCCGTGACCACGCGTCTTTAAACGCCTCGGCCTCCTCTTCCATTCCCCCCAAGCAGCACCTCCCCTCTGCCTCCAGGCTGCGAGAATCGCTTGCTCGAACCCCTCTGCCCCGACGAACTTCTCCGACCAATTCCGGCGCCGTCCAGCCGCCCCTCGCCTTCCACTGCACGTGATCCTACTCCCCATCTCCTGGTGCACCTCCCAGTGCCGCTCGTTAACCCGCGCGAGCACCGTAGCCTCGACAGCCTCGACACCCGAGCGCCACCGTCGCCTGCCATTGCTCCGGCAAGCCTCCCTGTAAGATCAGACCGCCCCGAACCCTCTCGTTGATGCTCCCATGATCCCTAGTACCATACGCGTCTAACTGCATGCTCCGTTTGTCTTAGCGCGCTTTCAAACCTCGCCCCCGACGACGAACCGAAGCACCCGACGCCGCCACTGACTTCGACGAGCAATCGTCACCGCAACCGCGCGAGCACGGTGAGCATCCTCACTCCCTGAATCGTCGCCAACACCACCGTCTGAGCGCTCCGCCGCTTGCCACCGCGCCAGCGCCGCCCGTTCCTGGTCGAGCTGCTGAGAGCCGTTGGATGATGATCTGATGGACGCGATAAAACAACTTAATCGAACTGTTACTTTGCTTCTGTGCCGCACGCTTCCACTTAAATCCTGCGGTCCACAGAGCTCAATCCGCGCGAAACGGTATCAGACAGTTAGATTAAGACACGTGGCCAGACTCAGGATTTAAAATAGAAATTTGATCTATTAGAATTGTAAACTTGCAACATTCATAACTTTAATTCTACACGTCCATTTTTTGCAAATTTTATATCAATGGAATCAGCAGAACCAGTACTTTGCAACCATGCACTTTGTTTAACGTTTTGCTTCAGTAAAATTGGTTGAATTTGCAGAAACATGTGTAGGCATAATTTGAATATAAAAATTGTTCTAGATATATTTTTAAGGTGAAATCTTTGCTAAATGGATTGTTTTGAACCTACTGACCATAGGAACCAACTTATGGATTTAAAAATGTATTTTGTGAAGTTAAGGAATAAATATTTGAATTTGCACATTTCTATTCAAATAAAAATATTGTTTATGGTTTAGAAATGATTAAAGCCTTTGGGAAATGATGTGATTCAAACCTTCTGACCATAAACACCAAGTTTTGTGATTTAATAACATATTTTATGAACCATATAAAGTTATTACTTTGCTAAAAGATATTTTCAACAACATAAAATATCACCCTGGCATAATATTTGGTTTATGAGATGAAACCTTTTACAAATGGTTTTACCACTTTAGTAAATGACCACTTTGAGCTTTAAAATGTTTAGAGCCTAATAGAAACCACTTTTCTAAATAAAACCATATTTTGCATGCTTGCATGCATTGCCTTGTTTCTATAATTTTATGTGTGATAAAGTGTTTGAATGCTAGTTGAATATGTGTTTGCTTGATTGTATTGTAGTGAAGTTAGAAGAGTGTGACATTTGCAAGATCAAGAAGTGAACCAATATTCCCTACTAAAAAGACAAGTGACACTATCATTCATGTCCTACTATTTTCATTACACTTAGTGGATTTTTGTAGCATGCATGATAGGACTACTATATTTCTATGCTATGTTATATCCTATTAGGATATCCTTATATCTTCCCTAGTGAAAACATTGTAGTTGTAGTATGCTTGGACCTACTATATATTTGGGATGGGATACATGATATGATTATATAAAGTGTTGAAAAAAATATATGTTTTATATAATAAAACAAGTACTAATGAACCACCTAGGTGGAAAGCGGATACTCAAATTTGGACAAGGTGGAAACAAAGGGAACCATGTTTATATGGCTATCTTTTTGTATGTGCACTAGAAGAAAACCACCCAGGGACTTAGAGATTGAACATGTTTCTCGTACAGTGGCTTCCGTGTACAGCCACATGCTAAATGGGCTCTGGCTTAGTCAACTACATAGTGGAAGACCCTTGCATTAGCATCTTCAGGTTAACTAGAATTGTGTATTGGAAATATATCCTTACATTGGTGCCTGGTAGACAAGCTAGCATTGTGTATTGGGAGGACTTCTATGGAAAGACTTTGTCACATTCTTGATCTGTCGGTACTCCATTTGGTGTGTACTTATCCAGCGGCCACTGGTGGCGTCAAGAAGAGATTGTGTCATGTGGGTAAAGTGTACAACTTCTGAAGAAGATCAAATTCTAAGTACTTAGCCGTGTCCCCGGTTATGGACAACTCTGAGCAACTAAGGCCTGAAGCTATGGAAGATCTTGACATTCCAATTTCTCAAAGTAAAACTTGATGGTGACAACAGGGGATTAGAAGCACTTGGAGTTTTCCAAGGAGTTCAGAAAGATTTGACAAAAGATCAAAACTATTTTGAAAAGATAGGATAAAACTATATTGCTTTCTGCAAATGAGCATGAACCCTACTTAGCCAAATATGCATGTAATGATAGGATCCACTCATTTCTACATAGTAGTGAAACTTGCCAATACAATTCAAATGTATTGACCCTTGTGGCTGCAACTTATTATGTTGCAGGTTTGTTTGATGTTAGTGAAGTTTGTTGAATAGGATTACAAGTCTACAACCAACATGATTGCCTGTGGCACTTTGAAGATGAAGGACTCCATGCTATATAGATATTCTGCTGCATTGTAATGTGATAGCCATATGAGCTATGTAAGATGTAATGAATTATTTTATTCCTGGTTACAAAGTTGTATTATGACCTTTGTTTCTTGATATTACATCTTAACTATGGATGCTAGCTATTGATCCAGGGACTAGCATTGTAAACACAGGGATCTCTACCTTATTAAAGGTTGGGAACCTTACAGATGGTATCAGAGAACTGTGTTGCCTGTAGGATTGTAACCCTAGGATTGGACAAAACCCCTTAGAGAAATAGGAGTTGTATTTGTTTCAAAACTTGGTATGGTAACCCTAGGATTTGTATTTGTTTCAAAACTCTTTCCTCAACCTTTTTGGTTTTGATTCTACATCTCTTCCTTTTCAACTTGATGGACAAAGCCTCCACCATGAGCAAAGACTTCACCAACACCAATGACTTCAACTTTAGTTTCACCAAGGACTTCAACTTAGACATCACTAAGGACTACAAGTGAGAACCAAGAGACATTAGATTGCCTACCAAAAACATTGATATCATGCTAGTGTATGGATCATATTGACCTATGAGGTATTACCATACCAAGTTAATTATTTCAAGAAAACTTGTTGTTTCCTTCAACTCATGAGTTAAGCTCATAAGTTGTTAAGCGGATAGTTGCTTTTTGATTGCTTGATTGTTTGATTGAACTTGATTGTTTTGGGTGGTGTGTTAGAACTTCTTTAGACCTATCCATCATTACTTATCCCTATCAAACCAACAGATGCCTCCCCGTCGTGCCAACCCCAACCAAAACAACAACTACAATGTCATTCCCGATATGCAGCAGTTGATGACAGGTCAAGCTCAACTGATGCAGATGATGACGCAGTTTCTGCAAAATTAGAATCAGAACAACAACAACAACAACAACAACAACAACAACAACCAACAACAACAACAACAACAACAACAACAACAACAACAACAACAACAACAACAACAACAACAACAACAACAACAAAGAATAACAAAGAACAACAAAGAATAAAGAACAACAACAACAACAACAACAACAACAACAACAACAACAACAACAACAACAACAACAACAACAACAACAACAACAACAACAACAACAACAACAACAACAACAACAACAACAACAACAACAACAACAACAACAACAACAACAACAACAACAACAACAACAATCAGAATAACCCTCCAGCACATGATATGCGCACCAGGTTTCTGAAACTAAGACCTGCAAGGTTCTCTGGAACAACTGACCCAATGCTAGCCAATGATTGGTTACGTTTGGTGAACAAGGACTTAGTGACTGTTGGCTGCACCGACAAAGAAAAAGTTAGGTTCGCATCACATCTGCTTGAAGGACCAGCAGCAACATGGTGGGACAACTTTCAGATCACCACTCCCCTTGAGGAAGTGACTTGGGCTATTTTTGAGGATGGTTTCCGTACAGCTCACATCTCATATGGAGTGATGAACTTGAAGAAAAAGGAGTTCCACAATCTGAAACAGCGTCACCTCAGTGTGGCTGAGTATATTGAAGAATTCAACAATCTGGCACGCTATGCACCGGATGAAGTTGACACAGATGCTAAGAGAAAGGAGAAATTTCTTGAAGGACTTAATGATGAGTTGAACCTGCAGCTAGCTGTTGCCTATGTACCAACTTATCAATCACTCCATGACAAAGCCACCATTTTGGAAAACAAGATGAATCAAGTCGAGAACAGGAAGAGGAAGCATAAACTCAAGTATCACTCAGGATCATCACAAAAGAAGCGTTCATTCAAAAAGATCAATGAAGATTCTGAACCACATCAGTATCACCACAACAACAATGGAAGTGATAATAATGGAAATGATACTGACAATGGAGATGACCTTGGTTAGAACCAACATGACACTTTCAGGAAGAAAGACATTAGCCAGTTGCAGTGCTATAGTTGTAAGGAACTTGGACACTATGCATCAGACTGTCCTGATAAGAAAAGGAAAAAGGATGCTAGAAACTCCAATGGAAATAACTCCAATGTGACCCACAAAGGACATGTGAACCACATTGACATGGATGGGAACCTTGAAGAAATAGAAGAAGTGGATGTCAGGAATTAGTTAACTCAGTTGAGTCAAATAAGGATTCCTCGTTGGATATAAATCATTAAGCCATAGTCAAGTGAGCCATCAATGTAACCCTATAAGATTTCTTTTAAGGGTGGTAGCACTCTAGTTGCCTTGAAGCCAACTTGTAACCCTAGCCTTCCCAAATCTCGGGACGAGATTTCTTTTAAGGGTGGTAGCCTGTCACATCCCAAAATTTTCCAAATTTAGAAATGTGAAAAATAAATAAACAAAATAAACAATTGTTGAAACTTAGGGTGAGAAGAAACTTTTTGATTCCAATTGGAAACTCCAAAACCTATCTTAATCAAATAAAATCCTAAAGGGGTTTAAAAAGATAAATAAATAATAAAAAGTTATAATAGTTGGAATCCCCATTTTTGGATCTTTTTGGTTTTCATAAACAAAGTAGAAATAATGAATAAGGACTATTTTTAAAAGAGCCAAATTAAATCTTGGCCAAGCATTTAAAATAACATATTTTGTTTGATAAAAATAGTAAAGGTTTATTTAAATAAAACCATGAGGATTTATTGATATCCAAATTTCATTTAAGTAAAGACATTTTTTTCCTATTTTGATTGAGCATTAAAACTTAATAAAGTATTTTATTTCAAGGTGTTTTAGTTTTCAGATAAAACCTACTGAAAAGATTTTTGTAGGAATTTAGAAAGTTCAATAGAGTTTTAAACATATTTGAATCCTTTGAAATAAAGACTAAAGCCTATTTATTTATTTTTAATAAATAATAAACCCTAAAAATAATTGTTCTATTTTGGACTTTGGATTATGTTGATAAACAGAATTAAAATATACCCAAAGTTTGGTGGAAGTTTGAATTCATTTGGAGTTTGAATTGTTTGAATGAAAAATCAAAACAGAAATTCAATACAGAAAAAGAAAAAGGTTTGTATAAAAAAAAGAGAAACAAAGCAGCCCACTTCCAAGGCCCAGTCCAGCCCACTCGCAGCCCATCCCTTCCACCCCGCAATGAAACATTTTTCGCCCAGAAGCACACCCGCTAAGTCGCTGATCAGTGGACCCCACCCCCTCTCCCCCTCTCTCGCAGACAGCGCGGTCCCACGCTGTCAGTCGTCATTTCCACCCACGCCGGACGTTTCCCCTCGCTCAACGTCGTTCTGCCGTGAATCAATTCGCGTTAATACACGTTGATGGATAAATTACTCCTTGCTGTGACCACGCGCCTTTAAACGCCTCTCCCTCCTCTTCCATTCCCCCCAAGCAGCACCTCCCCTCTGCCTCGAGGCTGCGAGAATCGCTTGCTCGAACCCCTCTGCCCCGACGAACTTCTCCGACCAATTCCGACATCGTCCAGCCGCCCCTCGCCTTCCACTCCACGCGAGCCTACTCCCCATCTCCTGGTGCACCTCCCAGTGCCGCTCGTTAACCCGCGCGAGCATGGTAGCCTCGACAGCCTCGACACCCGAGCGCCACCGTCGTCTGCCATTGCTCCGGCAAGCCTCCCTGGTAAGCTCAGACCGCCCCGAACCCTCTCGTTGATGCTCCCATGATCCCTAGTATCGTACGCGTCTAACTGCATGCTCCGTTTGTCTTAGCGCGCTTTCAAACCTCGCCCCCGACGACGAACCGAAGCACCCGACGCCGCCACTGACTCCAACGAGCAATCGTCGCTGCTCCGGTGCACCCCTTGACAAGCTGACCACGCCTTGAGCTTCACCGCAACCGCGCAAGCACGATGAGCATCCTCACTCCCTCCCTCGCTCCCTGAATCGTCGCCAACGCCACCATCTGAGCGCTCCGCCGCTCGCCACCGCGCCAGCGCCGCCCGTTCCTGGTCGAGCTGCTGAGAGTCGTTGGATGATGATCCGATGGACGCGATAGAACAACTTAATCGAACCGTTACGTTGCTTCTGTGCCGCACGATTCCACTTAAATCATGCGGTCCACAGAGCTCAATCCGTGCGAAACAGTATCAGCCAGTTAGATTAATACACGTGGCCAGACTCAGGATTTAAAATAGAAATTTGATCTATTAGAATTGCAAACTTGCAAAATTCATAACTTTAATTCTACACGTCCTATTTTTGCAAATTTTATATCAATGGAATCGGCAGAACCAGTACTTTGCAACCATGCACTTTGTTTAATGTTTTGCTTCTGGAAAATTGGTTGAATTTGCAGAAACATGTGTAGGCATAATTTGAATATAAAAATGGTTCTAGATATATTTTTAAGGTGAAATCTTTGCTAAATGGATTGTTTTGAACCTACTGACCATAGGAACCAACTGATGGATTTAAAAATGTATTTTGTGAAGTTAAGGAATAAATATTTGAATTTGCACATTTCTAGTCAAATAAAAATATTGTTTATGGTTTAGAAATGATTAAAGCCTTTGGGAAATTATGTGATAGCAGAGTTGCAAAATAATCGATAGATCTCAACTGTGGTCGGTTATAGTACATATCGAGATAGATAGCAATCGTGCGAGGACTACCCACGCCAATCCTAAGGATCAGGAGCCTATGACTAGGACAATTGGTTACAGAGATGAAACGTTACACAGCTGATTACATGAGACGTGTCAACACCCCCCTGCAGTCGGAACAACACTTGGGATGATGTTCAGGCTGGAGAAAAATTCTTGAAATACTCTTGTTGGTAGTCCCTTAGTGAAAACATCCGCAAATTGGCAGCTTGTGGGGACATGGAGCACCTTGGCCTCACCAAGTGCCACCTTATCACGAACGAAGTGGATGTCTATCTCGATATGCTTTGTCCTTTGGTGTTGAACCAGGTTGGCAGACATGTACATGGTGCTCACGTTGTCACAGTAAACAACTGTGGCACGCGTCGGTGGGTGGTGGAGCTCCTGCAAAAGTTGGCGCAGCCAACAAGACTCGGCGATGCAGTTAGCAACGGCACAGTATTCAGCCTCCGCGCTAGAACGGGACACTGTGGGTTGCCGACGAGAAGACCAGGAAATCAGATTGTCGCCAAGGAAGACACAAAACCCGGAGGTAGACTTCCGCGTGTCCGGACAGCCTGCCCAATCAGCATCGGAATAGGCAATGAGATCAAGCGAGGAGCGAGAGTGGAGCTGCAAACCAAAGTGAGTGGTGCCACGGACATAACACAAGATGCGTTTAATAAGCTGAAAATGTGAGTCGCGGGGCGCATGCATGAACAAGCACACTTGCTGGACGGCATAGGCAAGATCCGGGCGGGTGAGAGTGAGGTATTGGAGTGCACCAGCTAAGCTCCTGTAGAGGCTCGGATTAGAACAAGGGGCACCATCCGTGGCTGAAAGTTTCGACTGAGTGTCTACGGGTGTGGAGATAGGATTGCAGTTTAGCATCTTGGCTCGGTCGAGAATCTCTAGTGCATATTGTTGCTGAGAGAGGAACAATCCCTCATGAGTGTGATGGACGTTGACGCCAAGAAAGTGGTGTATGTCTCCTAAATCACTCATGGAAAACTCGGTGTTGAGAGAGTGAATGATGGAGTGAAGGAGAGTGGTGGTATTGGCGGTGAGAATAATATCATCAACGTATAACAACAAATATGCAACGGAAGAGCCATGGCGGAGCACAAAAAGAGATGAATCACTTTTGGAGGCCAAAAAACCAAGAGAGGTGATAAAAGTGGTGAAGCGATGAAACCAAGCACGGGGTGCTTGTTTAAGACCATAAAGTGATTTGTGCAGACGACAAACATGAGAGGGATGTGAGGAGTCAATAAAGCCAGAGGGTTGCTCACAAAGAACGGTCTCATGAAGATGGCCATGAAGAAATGCATTCTTGACGTCCAACTGATGGATGGGCCACGAGTGCATCGTGGCGATGCTAAGCATGAGACGAATGGTGGCCGGCTTGACCACAGGGCTGAATGTCTCATCATAGTCCACACCGTGCTGCTATGTAAAACCACGCACCACCCAGCGAGCTTTGTACCGTGCAAGAGAGCCATCGGGATTGAATTTCTGCCAAAAGATCCATTTCCCGGTCACCACATTTGTACCTGCAGGACGAGCAACTAAAGACCACGTGTCATTCCGCATTAGGGCATTAAATTCTTCTAGCATAGCATTGTACCAATTCGGGTCCTTGAGAGCAGAACGATAAGTGGCAGGGATGGGAGAAACATTAGTGGCGGCGAGAGAGAAATTTTGTTTAGGCATAAAAAATCCTGTTTTTCCCCTAGTAATCATTCTGTGTGAATTTTCAGGTGGCTCTACCGCAATTGCTTTGGGAGGCAGGGGAGGCTAAGGTGGCGGATTGTGGATGGTGGCTGGAGAGTCGGGGGACAGGGAGGGCGTGTGGTGGTGTGCGTCGCTGGAAGAGGGTGGAGGGGTGTTGGATTCTAGGGAGCAGGGCGTGGGCGGGCTGGAGTGCGATGATTGGGTGGGAGGTGGTGACGGGTCGGGTGTGTGGTGGAGGGCAGGTGTGGTGGGGCGTAGGGTGGGCATGGGCCGGACAGGTGGAGCGGTGTGGCTGGCTGGGACCGGTGTAGGATCGGCTCGACGGGCGCTGAGATCAGAGTAGCGCACGATCCGAGGTCGACCGGCAGCGCTGCTTGACGTTGTTTCTTGGCTGTTGTCGACAGAAAAATATGGGAAAGAAGCCTCATCAAATATGACATGCCTAGAAACGATGACACGGCGTGTAGTTAGATCGAAGAAACGGTAACCTTTGTGTTCGCGGGGGTAGCCTAAGAAAACGCACCATGTTGAGCGTGGAGCGAGTTTGTGGTCGGTGGTGGCATAGAGTTGGGGTAACATAGGCAGTCAAAGACACGTAGGTGCTTGTAGGTGGGGTGAGAACCGTATAAACGGTAGTGAGGCGTTTGGTGGTTGATGGCGTGAGAGGAGCGTATGTTGAGAAGATAAGTGGCGGTGTGGAGGGCTTCAACCCAAAAGGGAGGTGGTAGGGCGGCTTGGAGAAGAAGAGTGCGAACGATGTCATTGGTGGTGTGTATGAGGCGTTCGGCTTTGCCATTTTGAGGGGAGGTGTGTGGGCAGGAAAGACGGAAGCATACACCATGATTAGCAAAATATTGACGAAGAGCATTGGTTACATTGTCAAATTCACCGCCATTATCACATTGCAAGCATTGAATGGTGACATGAAATTGAGTGTGAATATAAGTAAAAAATCGCACGAGAGTGTCACAAGTATCAGATTTATTTCGCAAAGGAAAGGTCCAAGAATGATGGGAGAAATCATCAAGCACAACTAAATAATATTTGTAGCTAGAGAAACTAGTAATGGGAGATGTCCACAAGTCGCAGTGAATGAGTTGGAATGCAGCGGAAGTATGAGAGGTGGAGGTGGGGAAGGGGAGTCGCGCTTGGCGACCTAGTTGGCAAGCCTCACAAATGGATGAGCGACGAGTGGGGGTATTATTACGTGTGTCTAAAAAATCCAAAGGAAAACGGGAAATAGATGATGTGCTAGGGTTCCCAAGCCGCCGATGCCATAGGTCGCCACTGGTAGCGGAGAAGGAAGCTTGCGTCGATGGAGTGGAGCCGTGGAATGGGTAGAGATCCCCGTCACTATTGGAGCGAAGAAGAAGGGTCTTGGTAGCGAGGTCCTTCACAGAGAAACCAAATGGATCAAATTCGATAGAAACAAAGTTGTCGCATGTAAATTTCCGAACCGATATAAGGTTTTTAACTATGTCAGGGGAAACAAGGACATTTTGTAAATAAAGTGGGAGTGATGAAATTTGGACAGAACCTAGAGCTAGAATAGGGAGTTTGGACCCGTTTCCTACAATAATATGCTGAGAATTTGCATGACCTAAATTGGAGTGAGTTGTAGTTAGGTTACCCGGCTTACTAGTGACATGGGAGGAGGCGTCGGAGTCCATGATCCACTCGGGTGGCTGATGCGGGTACGTGGCGGTGTTGTTCATGGCGTGATGAAGAAGGGTGGCATGGTCGAGAGTGTAGGGCGCCGGGGCAGCAGTATATGGTGTCGACGTGCTCCCATGGTAGGTCAGCGGGTAGGCTTGATGCGGCACGCCTGGACGAGGGCCAAGCACACTCGTGGCGTTTGGAGGTGTCCACGGCGCACGGGCAGGGGGAAACGACGCCCCCATCGGTGCAAAGTAGCCCCACCACGGTTGTTGGGAGGATCCGCTGGCCCCCCCGTGGTTCGTGCTGGCATGGCTGCCGCCGGCGGGAGGGGCACTACCGCGCCCGCGCCCCCTGGATGTTGGCGTGCACGAAGCCGGGGATGGGGTTTTTCCCCCGGTAGTTGGGGCTAACGCCAGCGATCGGGCCGTGCTGGACACCGCCGTACGGAGTGCCGTGCCCCTGCCCGTTGAAGGGGCTGTGATCGGAGCCGTGCCAATGCCCACCGCCGCCGGACTGGCCGCTGCCACCAGCGTGAGCGCCGCCGCCACCGCCTCCGCGTCCGCCGCGGTCCTGGCCGCGATCGCCATGGACCGCCAGGGCCTGAGCGCCTTCCTCCAGCTGGTTGGTGTCCATCTTCAGCTCGGCAAACAGGAGGCGGGAGCAGACATCAGCGAATGGAGGGAGAGGAAGATTGTTCTCGATCATCTCGAACTGCAGCCAGAATTTGCCGCCGAGACTGCTTAGAAATTGCATGGCGAGGTCGTGGTCGGCGACGGGGTAGCCGATATTGGCGAGGTCATCAGCGATGGACTGGAGGCAACTTGCATAGGCGCTGATCCCCATGTCCCCACGAGGAGTGTCGCGGAAGAGTTTGCTGAGGTAGACGTAGCGCGACGACTGGTGGGCGAAGAAGAAGCCATGGAGCCTCTTCCAGGTGGAGCAGGCGCGGCCGTCCGGGGCCTGCACGAGGCGGAACAAGTCGTCGGCAATGGTAGCCATGAACATTAGGTTGATGTGGATATCATCGGCAAGCCACGCATCGGATGGCGCGGCCGGAGTGGCACCCTCCGTGACATGATCCATCGCCTTGTACATGACGAAGATGGAGGTGAAGGTCTGACACCACTTTGAAAGGTTGGCCCCTGAAGACGTGACCTTGAAATCGATGTAGGTGGTGATCTTGACGTCGCGTATGCAGAGTGGGGAACCGGCAGGGGTGGGGAGGGTTGTCGCCGGAGTGGGGAGAGAGAGAGCCGCGGAGGTGGGAAGCAATGGGAGGGAGGCGGGTGGGACGGCTCCTAAGAGATCATGGCCGTCGCTATGATGTGGGGTTGGAGGAGCTCGTGGTCGGAATGGTGCTCGCTGGTTGAGGGGAGTGTGAGGGTCGGTGTCGAGAGGGGAAGAGGAGGAGGAGTTGGCCGTCGCCATTGCCGGAGCTGAGGAGGAGGAGTTAGGGTCGGCCATGGCGGAGGAGGTTGAGCCTGAGCTCTGATACCAAGAAGAGTTGCAAAATAATCGATAGATCTCAATTGTGGTTGGTTACAGTACATATCAGAGATAGATAGCAATCGTGGGAGGACTCCTCCGCACGTACCCACGCCAATCCTAAGGATCAGGAGCCTACGACTAGGACAATTGGTTACAGAGACGAAACGTTACACAGCTGATTACATGAGACGTGTCAACAGTGATTCAAACCTTCTGACCCTGAACACCAAGTTTTGTGATTTAAGAACATATTTGATGAACCATATAAAGTTATTACTTTGCTAAAAGATATTTTCAACAACATAAAATATCACCCTAGCATAATATTTGGTTTATGAGATGAAACCTTTTACAAATGGTTTTACCACTTTAGTAAATGACCACTTTGAGCTTTAAAATGTTTAGAGCCTAATAGAAACCACTTTTCTAAATAAAACCATCTTTTGCATGCTTGCATGCATTGCCTTGTTTCTATTATTTTATGTGTGATAAAGTGTTTGAATGCTAGTTGAATATGTGTTTTCTTGATTGTATTGTAGTGAAGTTAGAAGAGTGTGATATTTGCAAGATCAAGAAGTGAACCAATATTCCCTACTAAAAAGGCAAGTGACACTATCATCCATGTCCTACGATTTTCATTACACTTAGTGGATTTTTGTAGCATGCATGATAGGACTACTATATTTCTATGCTATGCTATATCCTATTAGGATATCCTTATATCTTCCCTAGTGAAAACATTGTAGTTGTAGTATGCTTAGCCCTACTATATATTTGGGATGGGATACATGATATGATTATATAAAGTGTTGAAAAAAATATATGTTTTATATAATAAAACAAGTACTCAATGAACCACCTGGGTGGAAAGAGGATACTCAATTTTGGACAAGGTGGCAACAAAGGGAACCATGTTTATATGGCTATCTTTTTGTATGTGCACTAGAAGAAAACCACCCAGGGACTTAGAGATTGAACATGTTTCTCGTACAGTGGTTTCCGTGTACAGCCACATGCTAAATGGGCTCTGGCTTAGTCCACTACATAGTGGAAGACCCTTGCATTAGCATATTCAGGTTAACTAGAATTGTGTATTGGAAATATATCCTTACATTGGTGCCTGGTAGACAAGCTAGCATTGTGTATTGGGAGGACTTCTATGGAAAGACTTTGTCACATTCTCGATCTGCCGGTACTCCATTTGGTGTGTACTTACCCAGCGGCCGCTGGTGGCGTCAAGACGAGATTGTGTCATGTGGGTAAAGTGTACAACTTCTGCAGAAGATCAAATTCTAAGTACTTAGCCGTGTCCCCTATTATGGACAACTCTGAGCAACTAAGGCCTGAAGCTATGGAAGATATCGACATTCCAATTTCTCAAAGTAAAACTTGATGGTGACAACAAGGGATTAGAAGCACTTGGAGTTTTCCAAGGAGTTCAGAAAGATTTGACAAAAGATCAAAACTATTTTGAAAAGATAGGATAAAACTATATTGCTTTCTGCAAATGAGCCTGAACCCTACTTAGCCAAATATGCATGTAATGATAGGATCCACTCATTTCTACATAGTAGTGAAACTTACCAATACAATTCAAATGTATTGACCCTTGTGGATGCAACTTATTATGTTGCAGGTTTGTTTGATGTTAGTGAAGTTTGTTGAATAGGATTACAAGTCTACAACCAACATGATTGCCTGTGGCACTTTGAAGATGAAGGACTCCATGCTATATAGATATTCTGCTGCATTGTAATGTGATAGCCATATGAGCTATGTAAGATGTAATGAATTATTTTATTCCTGGTTATAAAGTTGTATTATGACCTTTGTTTCTTGATATTACATCTTAACTGTGGATGCTAGCTATTGATCCAGGGACTAGCATTGTAAACACAGGGATCTCTACCTTATTAAAGGTTGGGAACCTTACAGTATCCCTTGGTGTGAGTGCCTTTATTGAATATTAATGAGAAGTCTCATCTTTTACTTTTTCACTTCTTATATTAGTTTGCAATCTCTATTATATGATGGATCTTGTTGATCAGTATCGGCACCACTTTGGGATCATCAAGTGGATCTAAATTGGTTTTGGCAAACCAAGTTCTGGTCAGTGGCTTTAGTTTGAAAGAAAAAGAAAGAAAGAAAAAGCTTACAGGTATTTGGTATCATTTGTTTTCTTTCTTGTTGGCTCATAGGCTTAGTATTCTTTATTTAAGATTCTTTTGTGTCTTCAAGGAAGATTGCATGTTTGGCTTTATTACTTGTATGTTTGCTTGTTTCTTTCAACTCTCTTGCTTGCTACCTAGCCTTGCTAGCCAAAAACCTGTTTTGATAAGGCATACTTCTCGTGTTTCCAAAATCCTTTTAACCAAAACCTTTGCCATTTGTGTCCACCATATCTAACTAGTAGCTTTTGCAATTCCAAGCAAATTCTCAAGTTTCATCTACCTTTCGAATTAAAAAGTATTTTGTTATGTGAAAACTAGTTAGTAAAGCTCTCACGAACTTGATGGTGCACTTTATTTACTTGCCCCTAATAGACTTGAACCATTGTGAACATCGAAGTTGTATATGCTTGCATCTATACATTGGAATTAGCAGAACCGTGCTGTCACGAGGAACGTTTTCAACATTGCACTTGTACTCTATACACAGTTGATATCGTGCTCTTTTGTCTATGGATGTCAACGGTGTGAAATAAAGAGGGAACTTGTAAGTCCATGGAGTTTGTATCCTGTGTTAGAGAAGCGCCTGGGCCGCTAGCCTAAGACATGCTTAATCATGGTGGAAACTTGCAGCATCACCATATTGAGTCATCTATGAAGCATCCTCAATAAAAAGCTATGCACATAGTAAATAAAAAGATCGCTGAGATGCTCATTGTCTGCTTGCCTTTTGTCATTTTGGTTATGGGAAAGCTCCTGTACCATGTGCAAGGGGTACCCCATTGGCGGTTCTCGATGATATGCAAATAATTACAATGACAAGAACTTACCTAGACCCAAAGTTGAGTATGCATGAGGAGTGGCCCTCATATTCAAGGGACATGAGATTGCCAACTTATATTTCGTCAAGCATATACTCCATCTTTGTTCATTTTAACCTTAATCATCTCAAGATGCTTATGATAGGGGCAATGAGGTCTCAAAGATAGTAAGTACCATAATCTTTTGAAAGCTCTTTATGACTTGTAATCCCTGCTACCCTCTAAGAAGGGACCTTTCTCCCACTTCCAAGTTCAGTCAGTAAACCTACTTCCTCTCTATCTCCAGCAAGCTTTTGAGTTGTTGTGTTTCAAGCATTCATATGGTGATTTATTCAATCATGTTCTTTATATTCCTTGTTTGCACAAAACTCTTATATATTGAATATTACTTTGAAAGCCTTCACTTGTGAAAAACCTTTTTGAGCAAAGAGTGTTCAGTTTTGAAACTTCTACAAAAAGCTTTTGTGAAACTTTTTGCCAGGTGTTCTCTGACCAAGAACAAGTTTGTCAATTCCAATTATGATTTATCTTTATGCATCTCTATTGTGACTGTTGTACTTGGTTGCAAGCTAAGTTATATAATGGTGAGTTGATTTATTCTATGATTTGTGCAATGGTAAGTGTGATGCTTCTTATTCGTATTCTTTTATCGACACTTCACTACATAAACTTGTGGACATGTTTACTGAGCTCAGTATTCGCTTGGGGACAAGCGAAGTCTAAGCTTGGGGGAGTTGATACGCCCAATTTGCATCACCATTCTATATCATAATTTACCTCTATTCATTGATATTTGTCTTATTATGAGGTATTACTTATGGCTTTTTATCTGTTTATGCATGTTGGATGATTCCTGGAGGATGGACTACCAGAGTCTAGATTCTGATGGAAAAGAAGGCGTTTCGGTGCAATTTTGCAAAGATCAGAAAAATACCAGAAAAATATGGAAACATATTATTTTACCAGAAGACGAAGGATGCCAGAAGGAGGGACAAAGTGGGGCCTTAGGGGGCCCACCACCCCCTAGGCGCGGGCCCACCTGACCTCGCGCCTAGGGCAGGTGTGGCCCACCTGCCCGGCCTCCGACTCTGCCCCTTCGCCTATATCTTCCCTTCGAAACCCTAAGGCTCGGGGAGCAACCACAGATAGATTTCCGCCGCCTCTAGTGGCGGAAAACACCGAGAGAGAAAGATCTCTCCGGCAGACAGATTTCTGCTAGGGGAATTCCTTCCCAGAGAGGGGAGACCGTCGCCATCAACACCATCATCAAGCTAGGCTTCATCAGGATCATCATCATCCACACCATCATCTCCACCAGCACCATCGTCACCACTCCGTCCTGCTGTAACAATTGTGTTGGATATTGTTTTAGTTCTTAGGGGAAACTTTCCCAGTGTTGATTACTATTGTAGTTGATGCTTGTGAGTGGAACCATTGGATTATTGTTTATGTTCAGATTGTTATCCATTATCATATCATCTTTGATCTTGATCCATATGATGTCTTGTGAGTAGTTTGTCTAGTTCTTGTGGACATGGGAGAAGTCATGTTGTTAGTAGTGAATCTGTGATGAGTTATTATTCAATGGTTTAGTATTTAAGTTGTGGTGCTATTCTTCTAGTGGTGTCATGTGAACATAGACTACATGATACTTCACCATTTATGGGCCTAGGGGAATGCATTGTGTATTTGGCTACTAATTGTGGGGTTGCCGGAGTGACACAAACCTGAAGCCCCGTTAGGACACCTTTGCACAAGGGAGCGCAGGATCTCAGAGTTTAAGGCTGTGGTTATATTTATATTTTAATTACTTTCCTGTAGTTACGGATGTTTGCAGGGGGTTTAATCACAAGTATGTATTAGTACTAGGAAGAGCGGTATGTTAGGACAGGTTCACCCACACAACACTTACAACACCAGAGAAGAGTACTCAGCTATTTGAAGCGAAAGCACTTTACAGAATTCCCATGTGTCCTCGAAAACTTTTGGTCCTTATATGTATTTCCACCGGCTTGTCCTTTGCTAAGAAAGGATTGGGACACTTGCTATGTTTGTTCGTTACTTCTGTTACTTACTCTTTATTTTATTGCCTTGTCAGAAAACCACTAAAAGTCTGTTTGCTAAGTATTCACAGGGATTTCCTGCTCCATACCACTGTTCAGCACCTTCTGCTCCTCGTTGGGATCAACACTCCTATTTATCGAAAGTACTACGATACACCCCCTATACTTGTGGGTCATCAACTCCCATCTTACAATTTACAAGCATATAAGCATCATAAGATAGTAAAAATGGTTCAGGTTTATTGTGCAAGAAATAAAATGTGCCTTCAAGTTCATGAGAGCTTTAATCACTAATTTTCACATAACAAAAATTTAATTTGGAAGATAGATAAAAACATGAATATACTTGGAATGGTGCAACACACCATGCATAAGAGTTTATAGTGGACTCTTTGGAATAACTTGGTTTCTTGGAAGTTGGATGCACGAGTAGAGCTCATACTCAGTACAGGTGGATGGTAGCAGAAAACTGGGAGCGACCAACTAAGAGAGCAATAATGGCCATAATCATGCAGAGCGACAAAACATTATTAATCAAAGCATAAAGTGATATCACAAGTAAAAAACTAAATGATAATAGAGTCTAAGGTGACTGGTTCATAGTCATAACATGGTGTAAGCATGTGCCAAGTCAACCCACATAAAGCATCAAAGGAGAATACCACAATATTATGCTTTTGTATACTAAAACAACGCATGATTCTTTCATGGAACATTAAGCAATCTCAATTGTTTGAAACAAGTCATGCTACAACAATAATCACTAATCATATGGTAAAAACAACATCTAACATGACATGATAAAGCCTAAGTCACAATCAAAACAAGCTTCCTTTTGTACCACCATAAGCATGAAACATTCTACTCTTTTCCAACAACAATCAACTTATTTTAAACAACTCACAAAGATAATAATCAATAAAGACCAGAGAGATTGTATCACCTAACTACAAAGAACCTAAAATGTTCTAAGCAAAAATAAGAAGAAAACTAAAGCTAAACGCAGTGCTAGCAAAAGAGAACACTCATAGAACAATAAGAATAAAAACTAGAGTGTTCTAGACAATGAAGAACGGGGTGTGACTTCTCCAAAAAAAGTGTGCTGGGCTCCAACCAACTTATTGCAGCAAACAAAGCAAAATAAAACTAAAAACAAAAACAAAGACGCTCCAAGAATAACACATAGTGCATGAAGCAATTAAAATATAGTGTCTTGAAAGAAGACCTGAGATTTTTATTGATGAAGAAGGGGATGCCTTGGGCATCCCCAAGCTTTGACGCTTGTACCTCTTGAATATTTCTTGGGGTGACACAGGTGGAATCCCCAAGCTTGAGATTTTGTCCATACTTCATCTCATCACATCTTCTCTCCCTACACTTGAAAACTCCCTTCATACAAAACTTCTGTAACATCCCAAAACTCATGATTTCAAAGTTTGCATATCATTCATGCATTAATAATCATTTTAGGATCATTTTCAAATAAGATTTCAAAAACAGAAGCTTTTGTTGTCTATTATTTTATGTAAGCAAAGCAATGGACTCATTGCTACTCTCTATTGTGAGAATATTTGTTTGGACCAGAAAAGATTTGAACATAGGATTGAGTGATGATTCCAAAGCTTGGACAAAGTTTTAAAAATAATATAGGAATTCAAAACCATTCTTATGTCTTATATAAATAAATAATAAAGGCAAGGTTTGTTTTTAAAATCAATGGACCAATGCAAATTTGAGTGAACAGCAATACTTTATACACAAAAATGTACATGTTTCACTTTACAAAAATTCAGAGAAAATTTGAATTCAAATTCATTTGAAAAACATTTGAAATGATTCTATAAAATCAAAACAGAAAAAAAAAGGATAAAAGAAAAGGAAAAGGGATAAAAGAAAAGGAAAAGGGATAGCGATGCCAAACTAACCCAGCACCAGAACCGGCCCAAAAGCCCACTACCCCCTCTCTCACCCGCGCGAACCTTACCCCGTAGCCACTGACGCTGGGCCCTGCACCACATCAGCATCGTCTCCCCCAAACCTCGCGCGTAGACGCCGCTCCGCCATTACCTCCCCGCAGTGACGCCGCGATTAATCTCTACTTAAATTCCATTGATTCAGCGCGTGATTCTCGTCCCTGCTCTGGCTATTTAACCACCTCCCCACGCCGCTCATTTCCCCTCACTCAACTCGCTCGCTCTGCCACCAGGCTGCCCACAATTGCTCTTACACCGCCGCAGTACCGACGAACTCCGACGACGTAATTCCGGTGACCCTGACCACCCCTGTTCTTTTAGTTCATACGAGCGTGTTCCTTGTGACCTTGTGCATCTTCTGACATCATTCGTTTGTCCACGCACGACCCAGGCCACCGTTCCCGTTCACGCCTGCAAGCGACAGAACCGCCACTCAACTCCGGCGATCGATTACGGTAACTACTGAGCGCCCCTTGACCTTGCATGCATACGATCATATTTGCCTTGTCCTTGCGCAGCTACTGACACCACTGGCTCGTGCTAGGAAGATCCAGAGCCTCGGCAACGACCTCGTCTGCAAGGACCCGACGCCGCCAGCAACTCCGACGAGCCCTAGGCCCCACTACAGCACGCCCCCTCCCCAACCGCGACCACGTTGAGCTCCCTCGTGCACGTGCGACTCCGGTAAGCATCTTCACCACCCCTAGGCCTCGCTGGAATCGCTGTTCTGCCATCGCCAGTAGCGCCGCCACCGCATCACCGTCGCAGCGCCGCTCGATTTTGGTCTGTTAGATTTAGGTCGTTAGATCTAGATCCAACACGTACGATAGATAACTTAAGTGAAGCGGTACGATTAGATCTGAGCCGTGCAATACACTTTTAATCTGACGATCCAGAGAGCCTGATCCACGCGAAACGGTACCGTCCAATCAGGAAGCGCCGCGTGGCCTGTAGTTTGTTTTAAAAACAGAAAACATTTCTATTAGATGCTCAAACTTGTAAAATTCATAACTTTTGATCACACGTCCAAATTTTTCAAATTTTATATCAATGGAATAAAGAAAAATAATCCTATCCAACCATGTACTTTGTTTAATGAATTGCTTCTGTAAATTTAGTTGTTTTTGTAGAGACATTTGTAGGCTTATTTTGTATATAAAAATTAATTGGAAAATGTTTTAAAGACTAAATAAAGTTTATTTGATATATAAATGTTTAGTTTAAGGATCAGTACTGTTTACTAGTATTGTTGGTTTTAGAAAAAAATCATCACATGTCATTTGCATGCATTCATATATTTGTGCTTGTTTATTTTGATGTGTGAATTTGGTGCTATCATTTTATGTGTAGATTTTGGTGCTAGTGGTGATTGTGACTGTGAGGATTGTTGTTACTCCCCCAACTAACAAGGCAAGTGGTGCTTCATACTTTTGGTCCCAATATTTTGACTATGCATTAGAAATATTTTTGTATAGGGCTTGCATGATAATTTTTGCTAAGTATCTATATGCTATGCTTGGGAAATCCTAGTAGTTTTAGAATTGTTAGAATTTTCTCTAAGTTAAGATACTTACTATTTCCATGCTTAGCCTAGCTAGTAGCAACCAAGGGTGGATTATATAAACATGTTATGGAAAATATTTCTAAGTCTTTGACTATGTTTTGTTTAATAAAACAACTAAGTGAATGAAACACCTGGGTGGAATGGTGGATTGGTTTATGTTGAGTGGTTACACAAGGCCAGGGGACTGGTGAACCTTGTGTATCTCACTTGTGGAATGCCACCCAGGAACAAAGGAATTTGAGATGTCAAATGTTAAGAAGCTTCTAGTGCAGCCACATGGCATTATCAAATTGTTTAAATTTCATTATGTCACTTCTCATGGATATAATCTTAGCAGGAGGATAGTATTTTCCAATGAAAGCATCTTTGCATTTAATCCAAGAATCAATACTATTTTTAGGCAAAGATAGCAACCAATCTTTATCTTTTCCTCTTAAAGAGAAAGGAAATAATTTAAGCTTAATAATATCTCCATCTACATCCTTATATTTTTGCATCTCACAAAGTTCAACAATTCTTAAGGTGAGCAGCAGCATGATCAGAACTAACACCAGAAAATTGCTCTTTCATAACAAGATTCAACAAAGCAGGTTTAATTTTATAGAAAGTAGCTTCAGGAACAGGTGGAGCAATAGGTGGGCAAATGAAATCATTGTTGTTCGTGCTAGTGAAGTCACACAACTTAGTGTTTTCAAGAGTAGTCATTTTTGCAAGATTAAAGCAAGCCAACAGAAAATAGCAACTAAAGTAGGAACTAATTTTTTTGTGTTTTTGATAAAAAATAAGCAAACCAAACAAAGCTAAAGAAACAAAGCAAAACAAAAACAAAGTAAAGAGATTGGTAGTGAGAAACTCCCCTTGCAGAAATCTTCTTCCTCCTCGGCAACGGAGCCAGAAAAGCTTGTGATGGCTCAGTTGATGTAGAGCCTATTGGGGAACCCCAAGATCAAGGTATGATGAGCACAACAGCAAGTTTTCCCTCAGTTGTGGAACCAAAGTTATCGAACCAGTAGGAGAAAGAAACAACTTACGAAGGTGTTGCTAGCAATGTGGAACCTTCACACAGCACAACCAAAATACTCTGCCCCAACTTATCAATGATGTTGTCAAGCTCACTGGTTTTGCTGAAAACAAAGGATTAAACGTATAGTGTGGAAGAAAGTAATTGCTTGTAGTAATTGCAGAAAGTAAACATTAAACAATAGATAGAATATCAATAGGAAGGAATGGACCAGGGTCCATATTTCACAAGAGGTGTTCTCCATAAGATAAATAACATGCTGGGTGAACAAATTACAACGGGGCAATTGACAAATAGAGAATGCATAAAATGCATGTACATGACATGATGATCACTATGAGATTCATTTGGGCATTACAACATGATACATAAACCGTAATCCAACTGCATCTATGACTAATAATCCATCTCTGGGTTATCATCTGAACAACCCTCGGGTATTAAGTTGCAAGAAACAGATAATTGCATTAAGCAAAGTGTGTAAAGTAAACAATACAATTGCCCTTGGACAAAGGATTGTTGTTTTCTCCCTGCTAGTAGCAACAGCACATCTACAATCTTAGAAGTTTTTGTCACTCT
The DNA here is from genome assembly GCA_023614405.1 of Avena insularis. Lineage (NCBI taxonomy): Eukaryota > Viridiplantae > Streptophyta > Magnoliopsida > Poales > Poaceae > Avena > Avena insularis. The sequence goes on along the minus strand of CM042691.1, from coordinate 289,468,514 downwards.
CCTAGATTACTAGAGGCATGAGCCTATTATCGAGCATAAATACTCCCTCTTGGAGTCACAAGAAAATACTTGGCCAAAGTAACTACTAGCAACGGAGAGCATGCAAGATCACAAATAACATAGACATGATAGAACAATAATCAATCTTGACATAATACTCAATATTCATCGAATCCCCGCAAACATAATATGTAGAATTACAATAAGATGATCTTGATCATGATAGGCAGCTCACAAGATCTAAACATGGTAGCACAAAATAGGACAAACAACCATCTAGCTACTGCATGAACCCGTAGTCCAAGGATGAACTACTCACACATCACTCCAGAGGTGGGCATGGTGATGAAGAAGGCCTCCGGGATGATATCTCCTCTCTGGCAGGGTGCCCGGAAGAGCTTCAGATCCCTCCCGATCTAGGGACGATGGTGGTGGTGGCTACGTACTTTTCTATGGAAATCTGATCTGGTACTTAGGATTTTCGTCCCGGGGGTTTTATATAGGCGAAGAGGCAAGGTCGGTGGAGCGCCAGGGAGGGCACACCCTAGGGCGACGCGTCCCCCTGGCCGCGCTTGGGTCAAGTGTGGCCACCCTGGGGTGCGTCTCCCCCTCTCCTTCAGACTTTGTGTCGTGTCGGTAAAAATAGGAACTTTGGCGTTTGTTTCATCCAATTCCGAGAATATTTCTTTACTGGTTTTTCTGAAACCAAAAATAGCAGAAAACAGGAAACTGGCTCTGTGGCACTTGTTAATATGTTAGTTCCAGAAAATTCATGAAAATGCCACAAAGTGTAGACAAAAACATAATATAGTGGCGCAAAACAAGCATGGAGTATCAAAAATTATAGATACGTTTGCAACGCATCACGGATCTACCGCTCTAGGTCCTTTCCTATTCTTATATTAATATGTGCAAGTTCCTTGCATTTAGAACTAGAACGTGAGGCGTAGTAATGGATCATGTGTGATATTCTATTGATCATGTTTATATTTAGGAAAGCACTCAAGCACAAATGGAGAAAATGTCTTCTGCTAAAATGGAAAAAAATCTTCTCTTCTCTATGTCACTAATGAGATTTGGAGAGACCCATGAGACTTTCTTTTCTACAGGGAGGCTCTAGCGCTATGATAATGCTTATGGCTGCAATCCTAACTACAATGGTCCTCACAGATTTAGTGCACCGAATCCATTAGGGGTTCTTGACAGTGAGATTCCTCTAGTCAAGTCTAAGGATTGAGTATGAGGGATTTCATCCAGTATGTTTCCATTGCGGAATGTATGGTCACAGAATAGACTCATGCCCCGGCTTATAGTATGCTGCTTGGAAGGCCTTGGATTCACACGTCGGGTGCTTCCCCGTCTTCTCTGCATCAAAGAGTCAAGTATGCTGTTGAGGGCCATGTGGTAACCGTAAAAAAAGAAACTTTGTTCTATATACTAGATCATTATATTGAAACCGCTAAAGAAGCTATTGAGACTTCCTTCCAGTCACTCGAAATTTGGAATGCTAATTCTGTTTCTGAGGATTCCACCATGCCCAAAGATGTCTGAAGCTTCGAAGATGGTAGCAAGATTTATGACGAAAAACCACGGTCATAAAGGCAAGGGATTGGGCAAGAATTTGCAATAAATATTCGCCCCACTGGAACTCCCTTCTACTGATTAGAGATCCGGGCTAGGATATGAGCCCAAGAAAGGAGACAAAGATATAATCATTCAGGAAAGAAGAGATAAGCCATTGTCCCATCTAGAGGGGAAGGGAACCCCAACACCAGACACTCAGGGGCTTGATACGTCGAAAACGTATCTATAATTTTTGATGGTTCATGCTTGTTTTGTATCTACTTTGCTTTGCTTTGTCTATACTTTGAGATGTTTTTATATCTTTTCTGGAACTAACCTATTAACAAGTTGCCACAGTGCCAGTTGCCTGTTTTCTTCTATTTTTGGTTCCAGAAAGGCAGAAAATCAATATTCTTGGAATTGGACGGGACAAAAGCCAAAGTCATTATTTTTCCCTTAACAACACGGAACCACGAAGCAGAGCCGAAGGGGGGCCATAGGGTGGCTGCACTCCCCTAGGCACGGGCAAGCCCTAGAGGCGCCTGGAGGGGGTGTGGGCCCCCTGGACCCCCACCGACCTTGATTCCTGCGCCTATAAGAAGCCTCCGACCCAAAAACCCTAGGGCATCCAGAAGAAATCCACGAAAACCTCTCTAGGGCCGCCACCACCGAAGGGGAGATTCGGGGGACAGAAAGTCTCTGTTCCAGCACCCTGCCGGGACGGGGAAGTGCCCCCGGAGCCATCTCCATCGATCTCCATCGCCATCTTCATTACCGCTGCTGATTCCCATGATGAGGAGGGAGTAGTTCTTCCTCGAGGCTAAGGGATCTACCGGTAGCTATGTGTTCATCTCTCTCTATGCATGATCTTGTGGTCATGAGCTTTGTAACCAAGTAGATCTACCTTTCTACTCAAGTGCTTCATTAGATCGCGGCTCTCCCCATGTGTGTGAAAGTGACAGCGTGCACGCCATGGTGGCACTTAGGTTTGAGTCTAAATAAATACTCTTTGTGCTTTAACAGATCTATGCTTTTCCCTATGTGTGTGAAAGTGACAGTGTGCATACCGTGTGTGGCACTTTGGCTAGATTGAATATTTGTTATGAGTTATATTTGGAGTTGGATGTCTCTATGAAATTGTGGTGTTTGTTGGAACCATCTAGCGCTCAAGGTGACAGTGTGGGGTTATCTAGATTGGGGAAGGACCTACCGTGGATTAGAGTGTCCAACCGGAGAGTAGTATCATGAAGAGAGGATATTTATATGAGAGAGTGTTCACTAGTGAAAGTACGACCCCTGGGCCTTGTTTCTAAGCATTTAAACACCATTTGCTACTAGATATGTTGCATATTTGCTTGTTTCCATCTTTGTTCCGTTTGCCGGGGAGGTTTTTGTCTTTTACCTTTCCTCCACGCCATCAGCTCTTTTCTTGCACCGTTACCCCACGTCAACAACAAGTTAGAAGCTATTTTCTGGCACCGTTACCACTTGTATTTCACTATCTCTTCGCCAAACTAGTGCACCTATACACCTGACAAGTGTATTCGGTGTGTTGGGGACACAAGAGGCTTCTTGTATCTTGATTGCAGGGTTGCTTGAGAGGGAATACCTTTGACCACTTCCTACCTGAGTTCGATAAACCTTGGGTAATCCACTTAAGGGAAACTTGCTGCTGTTCTACAAACCTCTGCACTTGGAGGCCCAACAACTGTCTACAAGAATAGAAGTGCGTAGACATCAAGCTTCTTTTCTGGCGCCATTGCCGGGGAGGCTAAGGACGTCTTCACTAGGGGAGTCCTTCACTTCCTTTCTCTTTACTTTGTTTTTAGTTTGCTTTGTTTCTTTTGATTGGTTTTGTTTGCCTCTTTCCAAAAAAAAACCCAAAAAATAGTCTAGTTTGGTTTGCGTGCTTTATTGAAAAACACAAAAAAATTAGTTCCTGCTCTAGCTGCTGCTGCTATTTTTGGCTTGCCTACCTTTGCCAAAATGAACTCTGCTCAGAGCACCAAGTTGTTTGACTTCACTAGCACCAACAACAATGATTTCCTAAGCACTCCTATTGCTCCACCTGCTCCTGATGCTCCCTTTTATGAAATTAAGCCTGCTTTGTTGAATCTTGTGATGAGAGAGCAATTTTCTGGTGCTGGTTCTAATGATCCTGCTGCCCATCTCAATAGCTTTGTTGAACTTTGTGAGATGCAAAAGTATAAGGATGTAGATGGAGATATTATTAAGCTCAAACTTTTTCCTTTCTCCTTGAGGGGAAAAGCTAAAGAATGGTTGCTTTCTTTTCCTAAAAATAGTATTGATTCTTGGACTAAGTGCAAAGATGATTTTATTGGAAAGTACTATCCTCCTGCTAAGATTATATCTATGAGAAGTGATATTATGAAATTTAAACAACTTGATAGTGAAAATGTTGCTCTAGCTTGGGAAAGAATAAAGTCTTTGGTTAAAAATTGCCCTACTCATGGACTCACTGCTTGGATGATTATCCAGACTTTTATGCAGGTTTGAACTTCTCCTCAAGAAATCTGTTGGATTCAGCTGGTGGAGGTACCTTTATGGGCCTCACCTTGGGTGTTGCAACAAGGCTCCTTGATAATATGATGGTTAACTACTCTGAATGGCATGTTGAGAGAGATCCACATGGTAAGAAGGTAAATTCTGTTGAGGAAACGTCCTCTTTGAGTGAAAAGATTGATGTTATTATGGCCATGCTTGTTAATGGGAAAGCTCCTCTAGATCCTAATAGTGTTCCCTTAGCCTCTTTGGTTTCTCAAGAATAGCAAGTTGATGTGAACTTCATTAGAAACAACAATTTCAAAAACAATTCCTATATGAATAATTTTGTAGCAAGAACAATTATAGGCCTTATCCTCCTAATAATGGCAATTCCTATGGAAGCTCCTACAATAATGCTAGAAGTGCCCCCTCTGAACTTGAAGTCATGCTCAAAGACTTTATTAGTAAACAAACCACTTTCAATAAGACTATAGAGGAAAAGCTTTTAACTGTTGAGAAAAATATATCCTCTTTGTCTGAAGCTCAGTCCTCTTTGATTAATAAAATGGCTGCTAAACCTGAAACTATGGAAAACACCTTTGCTACTGCTCATGCCATACAAGTTACTATTGATGAAAATGTTAGGTTGTTAGCTCAACTTCATGCTAAGTGGGAAAGGGAAGCTGAAATTGATATAAACAATAGCGTGTGCACTATCACCACTAAACCACAAGTAGTCCCTATTCCTACTCCTACTATGCCTAAGCCTATTAGGACTACTACTAGTGCTGCCAAGTTTGATTTTAATATTGATGGTTGCAATATTTCTGAAGTGATTATGTTCCTACAAAATCTTGCTAGAAGTCCTAATGTAGTGATATGCATGTTTCTTTCACTAAACACATTAAAGATGCTCTTGTGAAAATTAAGGAAGAGAAGCTAAAACACAAAGCTTCTATTCCTAGGAAAGTAGAAGATAGTTGGGAACCCATTATTAATATGCAAGTGAATGACTTTGATCTCAAAGCTTCATGTGATCTTGGTTCTAGTGTCTCTATTATGCCTAGGAAGATTTATGAAATGCTTGATTTGCCACCTTTGCAAGATTGTTATTTGGATGTCCCACTCAATGATAATGCTAAGAAGAAACTCATAGGGACTATTAATGATGTTCTCATTATGGTTAACAATGCTTATGTCCCTGTTGATTTCTATGTTTTGGATGTTGAATACAATGCTTCTTGTCCTATTACTTTGGGAAGACCTTTTCTTAGAACAGTTGGTGCCATCATTGATATGAAAGAAGGGACCATTAAATATCATTTTACATTCAAGAAAGGTATTAAACACTTACCTATGAGGAGAGAGAATTTGATTTTTGCTCCTCCTTTGAAATAAAGATTTGATGTTAATGCTTCTTCATTTGAAAATACTTGATTCTTCTTGCTTCTTGTGCCTAACTTAAAGGCGTTAAAGAAAAGTACTTGTTGAGAGATAACCCAAGAGTTTACTTGAGTCTTGGAAGTTATTACTTCTGTAATGACCTCTCCTTATCCTTTTTGTTTGCTTTTTGTGCCAAGAATGACCTCTAATGAGAGGGAAGTAAGATTTGGGGAGTTGTTGTCCCGAAACAGATTTCTGTCCTCCACCAAACAAATTCGTGAGGAGTCTCTGTAACTCGGATTGAGCTGAAAATGTATGAATAAATCCCCTAGTATGTTATCTAACTTTCATTAGTTCAACACATTTTGATTTGAGCAACATAAGATGTTAGAAAAAATCGGTTTCTACCTACTGGTCTGTTTTGACAGATTTCTGCCGTTATTTGCATTTGCTTCTTATTGATTCCTTTTTGAGTTATCTTTAGGTGAATTGAGCTTTTTTGAAGGAGTTACTATGTTAGCTTGTATTTTTAGTGAAAAGCCTTGCTGTTCCAAAGCTTATCCAGGGGTCTAATATCTTTTGAATACACTAATGTTGCTAATGAAGATTATGTGAAGTTTTGTGTGAAGGAAAAATTTCAGGTGTAGAGAGAGAATGATGCAATGAGATGAAGAATGGAAAAAAGCTCAAGCTTGGGGATTCCACCATGGTGTCACCCCAAGAAATATCCAAGAGGTACAAGCGTCAAAGCTTGGGGATGCCCAAGGCATCCCCTTCTTCATCAATAAAAAGCTCAGGTCTGTCTAGACACTTCGTTTTTATTGTTTCATGCACAGTTGTGTTGTTCTTGGAGCGTCTTAGTATTTGTTTGCTTTGTTTAGGTGTTTAGTTTGCTTGAATAAAGTAGTTTGGACCCCCGTTCTCGCTGTGTTGTTTTGCAAATAAGTTTGCTTGGTGTTGGAAAGGAGTAGTAAGTTCTTGCTTGAAGTGCAAGAGGAGTTTGCATTGACTGTGACTTAGACTTTAGCATGACATGCTAGGTGTTGTTTTGACCTTATGCTTAGTGATTATTGTTGTAGCATGCCTTGTTCCAAACAATTGGGATTGCTTAGTGCGCCTTGAGGAAATTACGCGTTGTTTTAGCATGCAAAAGCATAGTATTGTGGTATTATCCTTTGATGCTTTGCTTGGGTTGACTTGGCACATGCTCACACCATGTTATGACTCTCACAAGTCACCATAGCCTCTATGATCATTTAGTCCTTGACTTGTAGTACCACTCTTTGCTTTGATTAGTATGCTTTGTTGCACTGCATGATTATGGTCATTATTGCTCTCTTAGTTGGTTGCTCCTAGTCTTTTGCTAGCCTCCACTTGTATGAGTAAGTTCTACTCATGCCTCCAACTTCCAAGAAACCAAGTTTTTCCAAAGTGTCCACTATAAACTCCTATGCATGGTGTGTTACACCATTCCAAGTATATTCCTGTTTTCAACTATCTTCCAATTAAAAACTATTTTGTTATGTGAAAACTTACTGATTAAAGCCCTCACGAACTTGATGTCACACTTTATTCTTTGCCCCTAATAAACTTGAACCATTGTGACAACTTTGTTGTATATGCTTGCACTTATAAGTTGGAATTAGCAGAACTGTGCTGTCACGGGGAACGTTTTCAACATTGCACTTGTACCTTGTTGTACTCAATTGATATCATGTTCTTTTGTCTATGTATATCACCGGTGTGAAATAAAGTGGGAACTTGTAAGTCCGTGGAGTTTGTATCCTGTGTTAGAGAAACGTTTGGGCCACTAGCCTAAGCCATGCCTAATCATGGTGGAAACTTGCAGCATCACCATATTGAGCTATCTATGAACCATCCTCAATAAAAAGCTATGCATATGGTAAATAAAAAGATTGCTGAGATGATCATCGTCTGCTTACCTTGTCATTTTGGTTACGGGAAAGCTCTTGTACCATGTGCAAGGGGTACCCCGTTGGAGGTTCTCAATGATATGCAAAAACTTACAGTGACAAGAACTTACCTGGACACAAAGTTGAGTATGCATGAGGTGTGGCCCTCGTATTCAAGGGACTTGAGATTTCCAACTTATACTTCATCAAGAATATACTCCAGCTTTGCCACTTTAACCTTAACCACTTCAAGATGCTTATGATAGGGGCAATGAGGGCTGAAAGCCAACAAGTACCATAATTTTTGGAAGCTCTTTTTGAAACTTGTAATCCCTGCTTCCTTTAAAAAAAGGCCTTTCTTCCACCATTATTTGAGTCTCCACCTTCTACCTTTAGGCACCATTAAGAGATCATAGTTGTCATTCTGTGTGCAGTGTTCCAAAGATTATTAATTGATGCATATTGTGTTATTACTTGTTCTTGTGCTACTTGTTTCTAGTCACCCTTGTGAACTTTGAAGGTGTCCTATGCATTTATATTGCTACTCTATAAGGGACAAGCTGATTGCCACTATGTTATATTTTCTGTATGTGAAACAAACAAACGTTTTTCTATGCATGTTATTCATGATCTTTGTTTGTAACCTTTCATGTTGCATGCATAGTTACTTTGTCTTATTGTTAGAACTCCATCTTCCATGCACATGCTTAGAGTTCTTTGATCCCAGCTTTCAATGCTTGCAAATGGTTGGATCTTTAATTGTGATGGTGCATGTCACCTCAAAAATTATTTTTTTATCACTTACCTACTCGAGGACGAGCAGGAGTTAAGCTTGGGGATGCTTGATACGTCGGAAACGTATCTATAATTTTTGATGCTCCATGCTTGTTTTGTATCTACTTTTCTTTGCTTTGTCTATACTTTGAGGTGTTTTTATATCTTTTCTGGAAGTAACCTATTAACAAGTTGCCACAATGCCAGCTGCCTGTTTTCTTCTGTTTTTGGTTCCAGAAAGGCAGAAAATCAGTATTCTCGGAATTGGACGAGACGAAAGCCAAAGTCATTGTTTTTCTCGGAGCAACACGGAACCACGAAGCAGAGCCAGAGGGGGGCCATAGGGTGGCCGCACCCCCTCCTAGGCGCGGGCAAGCCCTAGAGGGGCCTGGAGGGGTGTGGGCCCCCTGGACCCCCACCGACCTTGATTCATGCGACTATAAGAAGCCTCTGACCCAAAAACACTAGGGCATCCAGAAGAAATCCACAAAAACCTCTGTAGCACCTCCGCCACCGAAGGGGAGATTCCTACGCCTATAAGAAGCCTCCTGCGCCTATTCGGGGGACAGAAAGTCGTTGTTCCGGCACCCTGCCGAGACGGGGAAGAGCCCCCGGAGCCATCTCCATCGATCTCCATCGCCATCTTCATCACCACTGCTGATTCCCATGATGATGAGGGAGTAGTTCTTCCTCGAGGCTAAGGGCTCTACCGGTAGCTATGTGTTCATCTCTCTATGCATGATCTTGTGGTCATGAGCTTTGTAATCAAGTAGATCTACCTTGCTACTCAAGTGCTTCATTAGATCTCTGCTCTCCCCATGTGTGTGAAAGTGACAGCGTGCACGTCATGGTGGCACTTAGGTTTGAGTCTAAATAAATACTCTTTGTGCTTTAATAGATCTATGCTTTTCCCCACGTGTGTGAAAGTGACAGCGTGCATACCGTGTGTGGCACTTTGGCTAGATTGAATATTTGTTATGAGTTATATTTGGAGTTGGATGTATCTATGAAATTGTGGTGTTTGTTGGAACCATCTAGCGCTCAAGGTGACAGTGTGGGGTTATCTAGATTGGGGAAGGCCCTACCGTGGATTAGAGTGTCCAACCGGAGAGTAGTATCATGAAGAGAGGATATTTATATGAGAGAGTGTTCACTAGTGAAAGTATGACCCCTGGGCCTTGTTTCTAAGCATTTAAACACCGTTTGCTACTAGATTTGTTGCATGTTTGCTTGTTTCCATCTTTGTTCCATTTGCCGGGGAGGTTTTGGGCTTTTACCTTTCCTCCACGCCATCAGCTCTTTTATGGCACCGTTACCCCACGTCAACAACAAGTCAGAAGCTATTTTCTGTCACTGTTACCACTTGTATTTCACTATCTCTTCGCCGAACTAGTGCACCTATACACCTAACAAGTGTATTGGGTGTGTTGGGGACACAAGACACTTCTTGTATCTTGATTGCAGGGTTGCTTGAGAGGGAATTCCTTTGACCACTTCCTCCCTGAGTTCGATAAACCTTGGGTAATCCACTTAAGGGAAACTTGCTGTTGTTCTATAAACCTCTACACTTGGAGACCCAACAACTGTCTACAAGAATAGAAGTGCATAGACATCAGGGCTACTCCCATAGGAAGCGCTGGTCGCGCATCCTATGAATCAATTAATTGAGATCCTTCGGATCCTCCACGATTACCGTACAACATAACTTACGAAACAATCGGCAACTTTTCCCAAGGTAATGCTAAGAGATATAACGGCTCCTTAGTCACCCGAATCGCCTTCGTGGCGATAAATTTTCGGATGCTACGTCTACGATGCAAATATAAGACCTATAGTTGGCCTGATAACGCACCCGACTGCGCTCTGCCAGTAATATCCCGTGTCAGCAGGCACGATGAAAAATCCCGACAGACGCGTTGGGTACATGACTTAAAACACTGGAATTCGACTCATGTAAGACCTCCGTGGCCTGAGTCAAATTACACCAGCAATTTTCTAGATTCGAGTTCGGGGACTCGAGTTAGAGTAGATAGCGTTGTTTTGTCCAAAGACAGTTAAGTGGCCCCGATCCATCGGAAGAGTTAGGCACGCGTATCAACTATCCCTATGAACTAACATATTAACCCGAAACATGTTCGGATGAGGAGCACTTGAAAGACTTAAGAGTCTCTAGTCGAATTTGCGATTCGACTGAACACTCAAGGGCAACGGTTGCCCAATGTTAACCTATCCGGTTTAGCCCAACAGAAGCCCGTGAAGAAGGCGTACCACAATGGTAAAACCCAGGAGGATTTCGGGTGTCCCAAGCGTAGTGAAGATTCGACTCCTTGGCGGACACGTCTTCTTCGAATAGAAACTTGAAGGGAGAAACCCTAAAATTGTAACCGACTCGGCCTATCCCCGATACATGGCCTATCTATATAAAAGCCAGGAGGGCACGGCGAGGAGGACCTCACCTCATAACCTAGTACACATCTCGCTAGATCCAATCTGCACACCCATGTAACCTTTGACATCGCCATTAATAAAGAGTAGACAAGTAGGAGTAGGGTTTTCCCTCCGGGGGCTTGAACTGGGTAAACATCATGTCCCCGTGTTGCAAGTCTGTTAGCCATTATGTGATCTCCAGCGTCCCCTCCTTCTCTAAAACCCAAGTCCATAACAATGGGCATTGTTGAGTTGAAACCTTATCAGCAAGGCTTCGTGCCAAAGAAATTTTCGAAGAGAAGTGACAATAGGACAAGAACCGAGCAAACAAAGCTGATAGTCAACGAGATCATAAACAAACCATAGATAGAGGAGGATTTTGTTAGGAGGATAGACGTGCTGGCGACGTGTAATTTTTTTAGCATAAATATTAAATATATATAACTTTAAAGAGTTTTCAGGGGGCCTTTGCCCCCCCCCCCCCCCCCATCCTAGGAAAGCTCTGCCACTTTGAATAAGGGTCCATTGGCGTTGTTTTTTCCTAGGACCCCCCAAATCCATGGACCGGCCCCTGCACGGGCCACACTATTTGCGGCTTCTTTAGCATGCTCATGTTTTTGTTTATGATCGATACGGTTTTCTCGAGGGAATCAAATCCAGGATATTTCCACATGTGTAACAATGCAATTGGGATGATGGTTAAGTAGTATGTAAGGTGTGGTGATATCCTAATGACTCATGAATTCATGGTCACGAAACATGTTAAAGAAATACTTTTGAGTGCAATGTTAAGTCGCATAGTTTACTCTCCCTCGGCAAAAAAGAATGCACATCACGATTCACGAACTACCTTCTAGTAGCCTAGCAGACGGTCTCCATAATAATCTCTGGAGTGTCGCAATAGCTCTCTAACGATGATCACGTTTAGTTCTTGGCACTCATACGTATGGATCATGGAGCCACGCGAACTCATGTGTAGCGGGATTAACCAAATACAACTCTGACGGGTGACAGTTCATGAAATGAATTTTGTAAATCCTTGTGTGAAACAGTCAAATAACACGAAAGCAAGATTGAACTATAATCGGTCTCCTTTGATCAGTCGTTTCGTGTGTGTTCCATACATCATACAGCGTCGATTTAAGTGGAATGAATGGAGTAATAATCATCCCCTGATTCAATTTGGAGGTGTTGCATTGTGCGAGCCGCACATGCACGTGCGGAGTTGTGTGGTGGGTGTGCTCTTTTTTTAGCATGAATGGAGAATTTTTATAATGTGGCAAATCTATACATGCAGGGAACAATAACTACAAAACCAAGTTCCATGTATGTGGTGTTGTGCAATACCGATAAGGTTTAACTATCATGCAACCAGTTGGCCGTCAAATCTCACCCTCTAGAACGGCGTCGATCTAGCCTCCTCCTGCACCACTCGTGGCTAACGTAGAGCTCACCGTTATCTCCACACACCCAGACGAGCGAGATAAACGTGACACACAAGTTGTTGCACATTATAATTCCTCGACAAAAGATAGTTCTTTTTTTCAATTATGAATGCCACAAGATAGTTGTATGTATTGCAAAATTAATGTATCACAAGCATTAGAGCAAACAAAGAATGCATGGGCTCTAACATTTTGTCAACATGGATCTAATATTATTAATCGTTCTTACATTTGCAGAAAACAAAGCTGGACCAAGTCCAAAGCCTTAATACCATGAATGTATGTGGCATCGTCCGACACTTGTAAGATCTGGTAGGAGTAGGAGTATCAGGTTTTGTCCGTGCCAACTAACGATAGTGAACCCAGCCTTAGAAGGTCACACATGAAGCAATAATGAAAGAATCTATCGTGGTCGAGCTTTATCATTTGAAGTTTTCAGATCATACAATTTAAGAGGAGGGAGAAATGACTGTATCTTCTGTGGGTTAGAACGTCTGTATCATTCTAAATGGAATTATGGAGATAAACATTATACAGAATTTTCGAAGCACTAAAGGTCAAACACTCTAACTTATCATATCAGACTCGCACGTAAGCAATCGTATGGCAGTCTCTGCGGCTACTCGACCTTTCCAGCTCCGGATGTGTGAATGTGGCGAAGCACTTTTGCAGAGCATCATGTTTCATGTGCTTCATATATCTGTTGTTTGTTTTGCTCCAATCTCTCAATCAAGTTTGAATAGCACATGTCTATGAAACCCAGGACTTCGAATATTTGCATGTTATAATATAGTCTCGGGAAGATCTAAAGGCAAGTCATCATCCGTTCATTCAGCAATATATTTCTCGTTCATCTTCGTCTTAGTTTGGTTTGTTTCGGCCAGTATTATTCTTACAGTCACACTTTCCTGGTTTCTTTATCATCCCATTTGTGTACACGAGTCTATCTTTACCAAGATAACAATAGTTCAATTCGGAATCTGGCCAATGAAAATCTAAAAAATTGGATAGTACTAAAGGCTATTCACACTCCTTTCTGCACTCAACAGAGCTCAATCAGGTCTTGCCTGTTAACCCTAACCAAGAATACTGGATTTACATATTGAAGGTAGAATATCAGCTGGTAGATAACATCCACTCACATAATCCCTATCAGCGTTTGCAAGGCATGTCCCTACAAGTCATTCACACTCAAGAAACATCAAAGGTAATTCAGAAAACTTAAAGGAGCCAAGTATTCAGTTTCAAAAAGCATACTGACGCATTACAAATGGATCTTCCAATACAGATATTCCCAATCTGTTACTCAATTCCTGAAAATTAACTCGGCTTGATGATTTCTCAGCTCAATGTTTTGCTGGTTCCATTGTTTCACCATCCTTCATTTTACAATGGAATGGAATTTTCAGTATCACAATTTTGATCTACGGACCATAGGTTATTCACTGTTCAGCACTCTTGGCACTTTGATGTATGGATCGTCATAACTAGGAAGGGCCTCTATTATGGCATCTCTGCATTGATGAAAGCAGAAAAATATACTCAGCATTCGCTGCAAAGCTTGACAATAGTTCACTCAAAGAGATGTACAGAGTAATGCATTGATACCTGTTAGCAAATGGTTCCGCCTTATCTTCTCTCAAAGAACTACCCACTCCAGTATCTGTGACGGAGATAGTCAAGCATGAAAACAATTACTAGAGATGGTGGACAGACAGAACAAATGTACAAGGCAACCAAATTGCTTAATTGGAACTACTAGGAATCCTGACAGCTCAGGAAAAGATGTACTCCCTCCGTCCAGAAATAAGTGACTTGGATTTGTCTAGATTGGATTTGTCTAGATTCACACGTATCTAGACATGTTCTAGTGTATAGATACATCCGAATCCAGATAAAGCCAAGTCACTTATTTCTGGACGGAGGGAGTACAACATATGCAACATAGGGAAGTAGGATTATAGTATGATCTCTCATCGAAAAGAAATGTATGTAGATGAAGGCAACTTATTTTGTCCCAAAATAATAATTTAATGACCATGACAGAAATTGATCAACGACTGCCCTATGCGTGCCATTCGAGTTAGATGCTGTGTGGCTCAGCAACAACTCGGCTGCCTGTGGCCAGTTGCATGCTCGTGGATTAACTACCACATGGTTTCGAATATTACATAGGATGAAACATACGAAGTCAGAAACAATTAATTAAATTAATCAAAGAAGAGAGGAAACAAATCTCATCGCTCGCAATGAAGATGACTCACTGCCTTGTTTTGGTACACACTACAATTGAAAATGAATGGTTTTGAACATAAATAATTCATGAGATTGTGCTTCTTTAGTCCTTTTTATTTCAGGTCTGTTCCCTAAATCATACAATGTTAATTCAAGTGAACTGAACAAAGTCCCCCTGCACAGTAAGTGAACCTGGTACACGCATTGTCAAGTGTGGTACTACCAAACACATAGCACCTACAGACAGTACATGTCAAGAGTAAAATGCATAAATGCATTGTTAATACTGAATGCATTTATCTAATCAACATGACTATAGAATATGAGTTCGAGAACTGCAGGAGAAAGAGCCTAAGCGACCCCCGAAAGAAAACGTGTAACCCTAAGTAATAATTAAACAGTACTACCCCTGTCATATATAATTGAGTTTCTTTTTTGGCATCTTGATATACCATATGACAGGATTAATGTTCAGTATCTTATTCACATGAATCAGCTCAAGCATACCGAATTTCTTTGGACTAAGAAGCAGTAGCACACTAATAAGCAACCATCCTCTACAGAAATGGTAAGAGTTAACATGGATGAATACCAGCTCTAAGTGAAGGCTCAATTGATTCAAGATCAACCGCTTGAAGCTGCCCAAACCTGTAAAGAGAAGAAGGCATAATAAGCATGTTTAGCCATTTCCGATGGGATGCATAAACATAAGTTCAGTCCCACAAACAAGCATGGTTTGTTGCAGCCCACCCAAAGATCAACCAACAGAAGGAGACATAACTTGGTAGCCTCGAGTCAAACATGAGCGAAAATGGTAGTAACAGGATTCCAGGAACCTTCAATTTGCCATGAGGTACTAATTACTCGATGTTCCAACCACCATCCGAGTCTAATCTAGGCTTTGTTGTTACAGACACCACAGTTTCGAAATTTCAGGTAGTGAAGTAGTATAAGTTTTCAGTTGTGGAGACAGAGAAAACAGAGAAGGGGTCATAACTTACCAATCCACCACCTGCTGAATCTTGGGGGCGAACTCCTCGGCCTAGCGGTTCACCACACAGACACAAAGCAAAGCATCAGATTCACCACAGCGGCTGGAAATTTAGGTTCCAGTGGGTTACCATCGAGAGAAAAACGCGTGCTGACCTCTTGCAGCGAGAGGGATATGCGGGCAGATTTGGCAAGGCGGGGAAGGTCCGGCGGCTCCAGTGGCCCCGGCCCCGAGGCGGCCGCGGCGGGCGTCACGATCGGAGACGAGGAGAGCGGGCGCCTCCGAAGCAGCGACCACTGAGTTCTCGACAAAGCGTTCCGTGGCGGCGCAGCCCACCGGAGCCTGGGGATGGCCGAGGCGGCGGCGGAGAGCATGGCCGTCGTTTGTTGCCGGCGCTGCCCTCCAGGCTACAAGAGGGGGAGGTGACGCGACGGCGGAGGACGCGCAAGCGGCGGTCGATTTGGCAACGGGGGGAAGGCCTGGTGCTTAGTGGCGGCCGGGAACACGCAGGTGCCTCGGTGGAGCTGGAGGTGATGCAGGCCGGGCGAGCTCGTCTGCGGGTCACCGTCCGTAGCAGGGGACGGGCGGCGGCGGCGGGGTTGGGGCACGGCAACAGCCCACCGGGGCACGGCGGCTGGAGGCGCGGGGGATGAACAGACGAAGAGGCGCGGGGGGAGAGAAGATAAGGTGGGTCACGCACTCCGTCCCGGCTAGTTCCTCCGTTCTGGTCTAATTACGGTTAGTGCATCTTCACCGGCTCGAGCGTCCCAGTCCGATTTATTCACACAAACGTGTTGGATTCGACTCATCCATACATCTAATATGTGGTTGTGTTGGCATGGACGTGCGCAGACAGCGTGGTTGTTCTGCCCGCGCGTGCTACTAGTTCATCCATCAGCCACCGCGACCCGCGGCATTGATTCATATGCGGACAGCCACGATTCTGGAGCGCTATGTGGAAGGCTAACCGGCGGCAGCCTGAGCCATCAATAGCGACGAGACGGCACATTGATTGACTGGGTGCCGCTTGCGTTCCCGCGCCAGTATTGATGGCGAAGGAGCCGGAAGCTGCACGCCTTCACGGGCGAAGGGCTATTTAATCGCCTTTTGGTGCCGCGCTTCTCATCACCTTTCCCCATCGCAACCCTAGCAGCAGTCGCCACCGCCGCCACCAAAGATGAAGATGTCGTCCTGGCTGAAGAGAAGCAAGAACGACCACGAGGCGTCTGGCTCTAGCAGCCAGCAGTCTCGGCTGTCGGCCTTCCTTCGCGGCACATACATGCCGCCTCTGCCGCGTCCAGAGGATTTTCGGGGCCGCCCCGATGGGGACTACCCGCCACCGAGGGAGCACCGCACACGGCAGTACTTCTGTGTCGCGAAGTGTGAGCGCCCCTGGAGGGAGGGGCGGGACATCAACCAAAGGGATGTCTCCATGCCCACCGGCTGGCACCTCAACCGGGACCGTGTCCCGGTGTCGCCCGTGACCAAGGAGGGCAAAGAGCTGGTGGAGGAGATCCGGCGGTGGATCTCCAACCTCCCGCGGACCTAGCGGTGTGTAACTACCTCGGTGAATTACGCTCCTAGTTACAAGCCTGGATGAGCGGAAATGGTTGAAATAGTACGGTGGGGCCCAAATGCCACTCACAGGTAGACCTTTCGGTCGTCCCAACCATTTTCAAACATCGGGTCAAGAACGGGCGGCGTAATCGGCAGACGAAGGGATCAACTACATACACAAATGAGTATGTATGCAAGCCACCATACAACATTACATCAGAGCCATTCCATCTAAAAGAAATAGAAATATTGCAACGCCATACGGCAAGATCCAAATGTCCTAGATAGCTATAATAGTTTAGGATATCTCCTCATACATCAAACATCAGTATCGGTGAGCGGCAAACAAGATCCGAGTGCGGATAAGAAGCAAATCGGCATAAGATGCCCCATAAATAAACACATCCCGCCCACAGATCTCACGGATCCCGTTCCGGAATCTCTACACGAATGATCGTTGCCCACATCGTCCGTCTCCTCCACCCAGTATCCATCTTGTGAGTGTACCTGTTCATCTGAATCAAATAATTTATCGTGTGAGACCCTAGGGGTACTCAGCAAGTCTTTATGCCTCTAAAAGGGACACAACCTGGGGTGACGCAATGGCAGCAAAAGATAAACCCTAACAATTCTATAGATAATCGCTAACCATCCGCCTAACCAAAGATAGACGGATGTCCGTGAATTAATAACATGATTATAACGAATATTACCAGATCCATCCTCCTCCTAAACACCAGCGAGGAAGCGGACGAACATCCCCATCCGTTGGCGGTTTATTATCCATTCCATGAGTATTGCACTATTTACTAGTCGATTACTTAGTCAAATTAAAAGCGGTACTTTAGTTATACTTGTCTATGATCGAAGCTGTCCAAGTCGTCCATAACCGTGGACACGGCTTTCAGAAAGTTTTACCCTGCAGGGGTGCACAAATAGCAACACACACTCGATCAACCTCGGAAAAACCAAAACAAAATCCAACGAGGCTTTCACGACAAAGAAATCACAAGATTCAGAAATATTTCAGGGGGCCACCCCATTAAGTATACCATAGAAGTTGGCCGGCTCGAGACGGACTCAAGGTTTGTGGGACGGTCAGAACGATGGGAACCGAAAATGTGGTGGGCTTGTCGATACGCTAAAACGTGTCACGATCCTAACGATCAGTGCTCCTCGCACAATCGTAAATAAAGCAGTAAAGCATGGCATAAGTACAGGATAGTAAATAAAACCTCAAACTAGTCTGTGGCCCCAAGAAATAAGAATGAATCAAGCTCTGGCTAAGGGGGGTCCCATAAGCCTCCCGGATGTGGATAGCGCGAATATTCAAGGAACAGGAATCAAGTACTCGGGGTCCTACGGGACACAAGTGAGCATGAAAAACCAAATAGCAGATATTGCTCACCGGTGCCACTGTCATTAGTTATCCCATACTACTCAGGTTAAGTTGTTTAGGTACCTCGTTATCCATCAGACACTCACATACCCTACACATGCTGTTCTACGACTCGCATGGCTCAAACAACTCCTGTAGTAATGGCTCATGGGATGGAGGAACAAGCTTCGGTGGGGTTTAAAAGTAAAGGCTATGCAGTACTTGGGATTCCGTTTAATGCGATCGCGACTCGATGATGCAACAATAAGATAGAGGCAATAGGTACTGTATGTATGCAAGCATGTGGTAGTGCTTGCCTGGCAGCTCAGTTGATGCGAGAGAAGGATCTGGGTAGTGCTCCTGGGTTTCTTGATATATCCCACCTTTCGGCGTCTATTCGAAGAAGAACCAAACAAACAAGGGCCAACATAAATAAAGTGCACAAGCATATGAATAAAATGCGACAAGCAAACAATTATGCCATGATGAATGATGCACAATTTGCATGGCAATAAAGTAGCATGGCATGGGTGAGGTGAGAAAACAATAATAAAACACTTGGTTAATGTATTTAGGCATGTTTTACTCCCATAAACGGTTCTAGTGTTGCAATATTTATGTGATGCATGCTTCAATTCATATCATGGAATGCATAAACAGAAAGGTCTTGTCGAGCTAATCATTTTAGACATATTATTTGTCAAATTTGGAGTTATAAAACAAAAGTTATTAATTAATTAAGGCAAAAGGGCATTTTATTGTAATTTAAATCAACTTGAAATTTTAAGTGTTCAAAATATATTTTGGAGGGCATATTTGAATTCCTCATATTTTTCTGATTTGAAAACATATATTAATTGTATTATTTGGATTTATATTTTGAAAGTTGTATTAAAACAGATTTAAATTTGAATTTAAAATAATTTGAAAAGATTTGAATTATAACAGGAAAACAGAAATACTTTTGTTACTCGACCCAGACTTAGCCACAGTCAGTGACAAGTGGGGCCAAGCTGACTAGGCAACACAGCGTGCGAGCAGTGCTTTTCTCTCATGGGGCTTCCTAGCCTATCGATTGACGGAATTTGGAGGTCTCATGGGTCCATCACTGCACGCCACCGGTGGTGGTCGACACGTGGTGGATCCGGGGTCTGCGGGTTGGGAGTACAAAACTCCAGGATCCTTTTTACAAAAACGCCACGGAAGGCTGACATGTGGGCCTAGAGGAGCGCGGGTTGAGGGGTAAAAAGCTATATGGGTTTTCTGCAAAAACGGCGACGCGGTACTGTGGATCTTCCTCTGATCTCTGACGATCGCTCGGTGCACGACAGCGGTCGACGCGGCGCGCAGGGTTCGATCCGGGGACCTAGGGCTCGCGCGTGGAGGGCGGAGCCACTGCGGTGGGCTGGGGTTGTTGTCAGAGAGGTAGGCGCGGCCTAGGTGAGGTGCTACGCGGAGCGCGAGCGTGCAGACGAGCCTTGATGCACTCCGGTACGGAGGCCGTTCGACGCAAAGTCCGGCGAGGATAGGGTGGTACAGAGAGGCGGACCATGTCCAGGAGGGTTAGGGGCTCACCGTGGGTAGGTCGGTGGTGTCGGATCGGGTCGGCAAGCAGCAGGACAACGGTGATGCAGAGGCCCAGCGGATTAGGGTTTCGGGGTCGGCGTCGCGATGTTCTTTGGCTCCGGCCCTTCTCCTCCTCGACGGCGGTTACGGGGTGAAGCAGGGGATGCTCCACGGGCTCCTCGATCACCTCCACGATGTGTCCACCGGCCGGAGCGACGGGGCGACGTGGTGCTGGCG
Source organism: Avena insularis (assembly GCA_023614405.1). Taxonomy (NCBI): domain Eukaryota; kingdom Viridiplantae; phylum Streptophyta; class Magnoliopsida; order Poales; family Poaceae; genus Avena; species Avena insularis. The sequence continues at coordinate 289,448,540 of CM042691.1, read as the reverse complement.
GTGGCCGGCGAGAGAGGTTGGCGACGGTGGAGAGGGAGGGTAGGAGCGGCAGGCGCCCTGGGGAGTTCTGGGGTGGATCTGGGCGAGGCAGAGAGGTGGAAGGGAGGTAGGTAGGGAGGCCGAGAGGGAAAAGGTAGCTGTGGGGGACTCGGGAAAGGAAAGGTGGCTTCGGCCACCTTTTCTTCTCACCCTCACGTGCTCGGGCTGGCTCGGTGGAGCAGGGCAGGCAGGTGGCTTCCAGGTGGGGACGGGTGAGGCCAAGGCGTTCGGTGTGGGGCATGCAGGGCAGGGAGAGAGGAGAAAGGAGGAGAGGGGAGGCTCGGGCTAGGTTGGAGGAGCCTCGGGTTAGGTTAGAGGGGGTGGTATGGTAGATGGTGATAGTGGGTAGGTGATTAGGGTTAGGGTTTTGGATAGAGAGGAGGGTTTAGAGAGAGAGGGTGATGGGGTAGATCATGGTGGTGGTAGGGTTTAGAGATAGAAATAGAGAGAGGGGGTTTAGGGTAGGGCTTATCTATGATCACCAAAGATTATGCTTGGAAGGAGGTGGAAAAGAGAGGAGGGTGAGGAAGGTGAGGTCAAAAGCAAAAGACTAGGGCCAAAATGAATAAACTCTCAAAGATTCATGCTTCACTTCCAAAAATACAAGAAAAACCAAAGGAGGGGATGATGGTGAGATTTGCATGGCCCATGCATGAATAGTAAATGCCACATTTAATTTTGTGAGAACAAAATTAAATCCCATGGCATTTATTTCCATGCATTCCCAAATATGGAATAAAGGTCAAGCAAAAGAAATTTAAAAGGATGCCCCATGTGGAATAGATGGAGATGACCATACTTGAATAGAAATGGGACTTGCTAGTGTGTATGTGCCACTAGGTATTTAGTAAGCCCAAAAATATCCCAACATGATAATAACCCCAAAACAACCCATATGGAAGCTAGGAAAAAGTTCCACTCACAAGGCATGCAAAGATGGCCATGTGGCTCTCATATACCAATAATGTGAAAACAACATGGTGCATATATGGGAGCATGTGGAATTGTAAGTGGAGCCATCCAAACTCACATGAGCTAGAGGTAAAACCCAATAAAGGTGCAAAGCTCATATTTAGTTGGATGGTGGAATTATAAGGTGGTGACAAGAAAGGTGATGGAGTTGAATAAAAGATATGCCCCCAACTCAACTTGGGCATCTAAACAATATATCAAGAACCAAATACAATATCAAGAGGCAAATACAATTTACAATGCATATGAGAGAAGAACCAAAACAAAAGGGTTTTATATGATGCTCAAATGCAAGGTGGCATGATGACATGAGCATGATATAATTATGATGCAACAATTATATATAGGAAGTAGCATTTATATAGACTAGGCTAGTAGCATTGTAATTGTTAGACAATTGGGATGCTACAACTCTCCCCCACTAAACAAGAATCTCGCCCCGAGATTCCTAGGAAAAGAAAACAACACAAGGAGAGGCGGGTGTGCGAACGAAGGTGACCCTCACGTTCCCAAGTTGATGAACAACGGAATGGTGCGACCACTACACCTTGCAAAACTTGCTAGACTTGTTGCGAGTCTTGCGTTTTGCTTGAGAAACAACGGGTTAGAGGAGTTGAAGTATTGCCGTGAGACAAGAAGGATAGGATGGACATAGCTCCGGTTTTCTCAAGAAACATGATAAGAGAATAGAACCACTTGTGAAAGAAAAGGAGAAGATGATGTATCATGGATAAAGAAAGACACACCATTAAGATTAAAGATTCACCGATACGAGAGAGGATGAATCTTTGTCTCGCCGGAAGAAAGGAGCTAGATTGGAGAGGTTTTGAACCACTATTACAATAGCATTGTATCTTCTCTCGGATTTGAGAAAAGAAGTTCGGAAACAATATTGCCTTCAAACAATAGAGTCCCTTGATAACAACAGAAAGATTTAGTTAGACATCGTCGGATTAGATTCTTGTTGCGCCGGTAAGAACCAAGGATCTCGCAATTTTAAGTGCGCAGATATAACTTCCAGAGATGGACGTGAAGGCAGATCATGGTGGAATCCCGAGAAGCAAAGAATATGCAGGATCTGGAGTTTATTGTAGATATACTTATTGCTTTCTTTAGCCTTGAGGCTAACGCAATAGATTTGCGGGTGATGGCATCAACCATAATTGGCTTTACCACAGAAAAAGAATTGATGAAACAAAGAGAGAGATAGTTTCCTTTAATCTTGTTTGGGGATATCGAGCATCGGTAGAAAGACGAGGATAGAAAAAGGTTTGCGTTTGTTTCCACCAGATAATGGAGGATTTTGCTCCGTGTAGAAAGGGTGAGATCACCAACAAGAGATTATTGATTACTTTCTTCGAAAGAGCACTCCGGAAAACAAGGACGGAAGTAAAAGTATCAAGGGAGAAAGGCCACTTCTAACTTCCGTGGAATGAGTGAAATCACATTAATTCACCAATTCAATGTACAAGAGCGAATGATAAGAGTAGTGGTATGGTAGCTACTCCATCCCGCACTCAAAGCATTACTCCGCACATGAATAAGAAAATCATGCAACCCAACTACGAAGCAATTTGAAGGTGTTGGTAAAAACTCATAGAACTCCGTTAGAAAACAAGGATAGATGCAAACGATTCGCCGGATTCATAGATAGATAAAGATGATGATGTTGTCGTCATGTCGGAAGTACCAAGCCACCGGAAAGATATAAAGGAAGATCACAGAGACAACTGCAAAATTTCACAGATATAGAAAAAGATAGCACCACTTGAACAGAAGGAATACAAGATCTGGAAGGTCTTCATGGCCTCCGGTGGATTGAGCATAGACGATAGAGCGAGAGGGTTTCAAGAGATTACTTAACGAGATTGAGGTGCAAGAATTCCATGTTCTTATTGAAATGATTGAGAGAGATTTAGCAGCCTGGAGGAAATCTTCAGCGGAACGACGATGATAACTTGCCAACAAGGAACAACTCCGGATTGGTTGAAGATGGAGGATGGGATTAACAATGGACTTGCTGATTCCAGAGTTGAAGTAATGTATTTAGCAGAAGGACGTGGTCGAGATATGTGACTTCAAAAAGTCAGAATTCTCACTTTGAGACTTTGCACACAGGCAGTGCTCACGAAGCTCGAGAGAAAGAGACACAGATGATCTTCCATGTCCTTCCATAGATATCGAATAGGCAAGCATATTATCAACATATACCACCATGGATTAACAAGATATTCCCAGAATACCAAGTTCAAGAGGCGGGAGAACGAACAAATGCTCGAAACACTTTACGAGCTCAACGCTCTTTGAAAGATCAACGCGTTACGAGTAAGGATTCTGTTGAGAAGATCTTGTTGAGAATAGGTTAAGCGGTCCTTGGAAGAAAAGAGATGTCACCTGGTTCACATTGTCGATCGGATCACCGGTTACAAAGATAAAGAGATCTTGGATAAGAACCAATGATAGCTCATACCTTAAGCAAAGCTATCAGAGACGAAAAGATGCAATTCCCTCGTATCCAGGAGAATTGTACAGATATGGGGTTCAAAAGGATGTGCAGCATGATGGACAGATGATAGACCGCCGTAGTGCTTGGTGAAACTCTGGATTGCCAAAGATGCTTGAATATGCATAGATATGATCGCGGTGTACTCAAAATCACAGGAGATAACCGTCACCATTTGGAGGATAGTGGTGATTGCATTTTCCATATTCCACTCAAGATAAGTGTCATATAGCTATGCCGAGAACCAAATTACAATCACCAGCATCGGATCGACACATGTTATGTAGTTAGCCCAAGAGAATTGGAGATGAAATGAAACTCTAGGATTAAGCGCCGGTGACAAAAGAATGAGTTAGCATGGACATGCTGATAAAAGGGAGATAGATAATGTTTCACACACGACTGAAAAGGAGTGTGGAAGCAGAATGTATCAAAGAAAATTTTCCGCATTTTTCGGCATTAAAATACCAATAGATGCTTAAAAACACTTATCGGTGCGATTAGCGGTGATGGTTTCACAGAATGTGGAGTTGCTAGAAGGAAGGACACCCTTAAGAAGATGGCACCGGTTAACAAGGAGTCAGATAGATCGCGCCGGTATTCAAAAGCCTGTCAGTATGGAATGTACCAACAGTTGATAACCAAAGGCAGATAAAGATAACATGTTGGATGCAACAGATAGACAAGGAATTACACACACACACACATACACAACCTATGGTACTACGGAAACCCAGAACACGTGAATCCTAGTTTGAACTTTTAAGAAGAGGATTGAAAACGTTACACTTCCTTACCAGAAAAGGGTGGGTGGGTGGGTAAGAAGAAAAGTGGAAGCAGTCCTACTCTCGCGTTTTGTTTTTCCCTAGTATACATAGCTACCAAAAATATTTGCTAGACTGACAATGACCATTTGGCTGAGACCCTGAAGGCGGGATGGCTTTGATACCAATTGTAACTACCTCGGTGAATTACGCTCCTAGTTACAAGCCTGGATGAGCGGAAATGGTTGAAATAATGCAATTGGGGCCCAAATGCCACTCACGGGTAGACCTTTCGGTCGTCCAACCATTTCAAACATCGGGTCAAGAGCAGGCGTGTCGGCGGTGAAGGGATCAACTACATACACAAATGAGTATGTATGCAAGCCACCATACAACAGTACATCAGAGCCATCCCATCTAAAAGAAATAGAAATATTGCAACGCCATACGGCAAGATCCAAATGTCCTAGATAGCTATAATAGTTTAGGATATCTCCTCATACATCAAACATCAGAGTATCAGGCGGAAGCGGCAAACAAGATGCGAGTACGGATAAGAAGCAAATCGGCATAAGATGCCCCATAAATAAACACATCCCGCCCACAGATCTCACGGATCCCCATTCCCGGAATCTCTACACCGAATGATCGTTGCCCACATCGTCCGTCTCCTCCACCCAGTATCCATCTTGTGAGTGTACCTGTTCATCTGAATCAAATAATTTATCGTGTGAGACCCTAGAATTTTCGGCAAGTCTTTATGCCTCTAAAGGGACACAACACAGGGTGGCGAATGGCGCAAAAGATAAACCCTAATAATTCTATAGATAATCGCTAACCATCCGCCTAACCAAAGATAGACGGATGTCCGTGAATTAATAACAATAGTTATAACAGTAATATTACCAGATCCATCCTCCTCCTAAACACCAGCGAGGAACATCCCCATCCGTTGGCGGTTTATTATCCATTCCATGAGTATTGCACTATTTACTAGTCGATTACTAGTCAAATTAAAAGCGGTACTTTAGTTATACTTGTCTATGATCGAAGCGTGCTCCAAGTCGTCCATAACCGTGGACACGGCTTTCAGAAAGTTTTACCCTGCAGGGGTGCACAAATAGCAACACACACTCGATCAACCTCGGAAAAACCAAAACAAAATCCAACGAGGCTTTCACGACAAAGAAATCACAAGATTCAGAAATATTTCAGGGGGCCACCCCATTAAGTATACCATAGCGAAGCTGGCGGCTCGAGACGGACTCAAGGTTTTAATGACGGTAAACGATTTGGGAACCGAAAATGTATTTGGAAGCTTGTCGACACCAACGTGTCACGATCCTAAGCGATCAGGTGCTCCTCGCACAATCGTAAATAAAGCAGTAAAGCATGGCATAAGTACAGGATAGTAAATAAAACCTCAAACTAGTTTGTGGCCCCAAGAAATAAGAATGAATCAAGCTCTGGCTAAGGGGGGTCCCATAAGCCTCCCGGATGTGGATAGCGCGAATATTCAAGGAACAGGAATCAAGTACTCGGGGTCCTACGGGACACAAGTGAGCATGAAAAACCAAATAGCAGATATAGCTCACGGTGCCACTTGTCATTAGTTATCCCATACTACTCGAGGTTAAGTTGTTTAGGTACCTCGTTATCCATCAGACACTCACATACCCTACATCTTTGTTCTCGACTCGCATGGCTCAAACAACTCATGTAGTAATGGCTCATGGGATGGAGGAACAAGCTTCGGTGGGGTTTAAAAGTAAAGGCTATGCAGTACTTGGGATTCCGTTTAATGCGATCGCGACTCGATGATGCAAGAATAAGATAGAGGCAATAGGTACTGTATGTATGCAAGCATGTGGTAGTGCTTGCCTGGCATCTCAGTTGAAGCGAGAGAAGGATCTGGGTAGTGCTCCTGGGTTTCTTGATATATCCACCTTTCGGCGTCTATTCGAAGAAGAACCAAACAAACAAGGGCCAACATAAATAAAGTGCACAAGCATATGAATAAAATGCGACAAGCAAACAATCATGCCATGATGAATGATGCACAATTTGCATGGCAATAAAGTAGCATGGCATGGGTGAGGTGAGAAAACAATAATAAAACACTTGGTTAATGTATTTAGGCATGTTTTACTCCCATAAACAGTTCTGGTGTTGCAATATTTATGTGATGCATGCTTCAATTCATATCATGGAATGCATAAACAGAAAGGTCTCGTCGAGCTAATCATTTTAGACATATTATTTGTCAAATTTGGAGTTATAAAACAAAAGTTATTAATTAATTAAGGCAAAAGGGCATTTTGTTGTAATTTAAATCAACTTGAAATTTTAAGTGTTCAAAATATATTTTGGAGGGCATATTTGAATTCCTCATATTTTTCTGATTTCAAAACATATATTAATTGTATTATTTGGATTTATATTTTGAAAGTTATATTAAAACAGATTTTAGTTTGAATTTAAAAGTAATTTGAAAAGATTTGAATTATAACAGGAAAACAGAAATACTTTTGTTACTCGACCAGACTTAGCCACAGTCAGTGACAAGTGGGGCCAAGCTGACTGGGCAACAGTCTGGTAACAGGCTTTTCTCACATGGGGCTTCCTAGCCTATCGACGGTGAAATTTGGCGGTCTCATGGGTCCACTGCGTGTACGCCACCGGTGGTGGTCGACACGTGGTGGATCCGGGGACTGCGGGTTGGGAGTACAAAACTCCGGGATCCTTTTTACAAAAACGCCACGGAAGGCTGACATGTGGGCCTAGAGGAGCGCGAGTTGAGGGGTAAAAAGCTATAGGGGGTTTTCTGCAAAAACGACGACGCGGTACTGTGGATCTTCCTCTAATCTCTGACGATCGCTCGGTGCGCGACAGCGGTCGACGCGGCGCGTAGGGTTCGATCCGGGGACCTAGGGCTCATGTGAGCGGAACCGCTGCAGTGGTGGGGTTGTTGTCGAGAGAGGTAAGCGGCCTAGGTGAGGTGCTATCTGAGCGCGAGGCCAGACGTCTGAGGCCATGCACTCGGCTGCTGAGGCCGTTCGAAAAGTCCGCGAGGCTAGGTGGTCTGAGGCGGACCATGTCCAGGAGGGTTGGGGCTCACCGTGGGTAGGTCGGTGGTGTCGTATCGGGTTGACGGGGCAGCAGTGATCTGAAGAGCCAATGATTAGGGTTTAGGGTCGGCGTCGCGATGTTCTTGACTCAGGCCCTTCTCCTCCTCGGCAATGATTCTGGGGTGAAGCGAGGATGCTCCACGGGCTCCTCGATCACCTCCACGCGTGTCCACCGGAGCGACGGGGCGACATGGTGCTGGCGGTGGCCGGCGAGAGAGGTTGGCGACGGTGGAGAGGGAGGGTAGGAGCGGCAGGCGCCCTGGGGAGTTCTGGGGTGGATCTGGGCGAGGCAGAGAGGTGGAAGGGAGGTAGGTAGGGAGGCCGAGAGGGAAAAGGTAGCTGTGGGGGACTCGGGAAAGGAAAGGTGGCTTCGGCCACCTTTTCTTCTCACCCTCACGTGCTCGGGCTTCAGTGGAGCAGGCAGTGGCTTCATGGGGGACAAAGGGACGGGTGAGGCCAAGGCGTTCGGTGTGGGGCATGCAGGGCAGGGAGAGAGGAGAAAGGAGGAGAGGGGAGGCTCGGGCTAGGTTGGAGGAGCCTCGGGTTAGGTTAGAGGGGGTGGTATGGTAGATGGTGATAGTGGGTAGGTGATTAGGGTTAGGGTTTTGGATAGAGAGGAGGGTTTAGAGAGAGAGGGTGATGGGGTAGATCATGGTGGTGGTAGGGTTTAGAGATAGAAATAGAGAGAGGGGGTTTAGGGTAGGGCTTATCTATGATCACCAAAGATTATGCTTGGAAGGAGGTGGAAAAGAGAGGAAGGTGAGGAAGGTGAGGTCAAAAGCAAAAGACTAGGGCCAAAATGAATAAACTCTCAAAGATTCATGCTTCACTTCCAAAAATACAAGAAAAACCAAAGGAGGGGATGATGGTGAGATTTGCATGGCCCATGCATGAATAGTAAATGCCACATTTAATTTTGTGAGAACAAAATTAAATCCCATGGCATTTATTTCCATGCATTCCCAAATATGGAATAAAGGTCAAGCCAAAGAAATTTAAAAGGATGCCCCATGTGGAATAGATGGAGATGACCATACTTGAATAGAAATGGGACTTGCTAGTGTGTATGTGCCACTAGGTATTTAGTAAGCCCAAAAATATCCCAACATGATAATAACCCCAAAACAACCCATATGGAAGCTAGGAAAAAGTTCCACTCACAAGGCATGCAAAGATGGCCATGTGGCTCTCATATACCAATAATGTGAAAACAACATGGTGCATATATGGGAGCATGTGGAATTGTAAGTGGAGCCATCCAAACTCACATGAGCTAGAGGTAAAACCCAATAAAGGTGCAAAGCTCATATTTAGTTGGATGGTGGAATTATAAGGTGGTGACAAGAAAGGTGATGGAGTTGAATAAAAGATATGCCCCCAACTCAACTTGGGCATCTAAACAATATATCAAGAACCAAATACAATATCAAGAGGCAAATACAATTTACAATGCATATGAGAGAAGAACCAAAACAAAAGGGTTTTATATGATGCTCAAATGCAAGGTGGCATGATGACATGAGCATGATATAATTATGATGCAACAATTATATATAGGAAGTAGCATTTATATAGACTAGGCTAGTAGCATTGCAATTGTTAGACAATTGGGATGCTACACGGTGGGAGAGGGGTTACCACTCCGAGGACTACTGGGTGAAGTTCCTCGAGTGAGAGCACAAGGTGCGGCGCGCCACTACCATCCGCCGTGACCTATAGCCGGAGAAGGTCTACCAGAACCCCGACATCGACTCGGACGACAAGGGCGCCCACAACCACTCTGATGCTGAGCTCGACTGCGAGGACAAGGGCGATGTTGATGTCAAGCAGGAGGCGGTGGGCGACATCGCCGCGAACCTGCCTCCGGAGTACTGCGAGGTGCTAGCGCGGGGCTACCATGAGGACACCTTCACCGAGTAGGCCATTGCGGCCAGTGCACGGGAGGAGGAAGCCTAGTGGGTCAGCTACGAGGAAGTCGTCCAGCTCACCGACATGGTGGCGCAGGCGAACACCCAGCTGCCTCCACCGCCCCCGCTGTTGGGATGGGTGCCAGCGATCGCGCCGGAGGTGGGGATGGAGCATGATACGTCGGAAACGTATCTATAATTTTTGATGCTCCATGTTTGTTTAGTATCTACTTTGCTTTGCTTTGTCTACACTTTGAGGTCCTTTTTACATGTTTTCTGGTACTAACCTATTAACAAGTTGCCACAGTGTCAGTTGCCTGTTTTCTGCTGTTTTTGGTTCCAAAAAAGCTAGTAAAGAAATATTCTTGGAATTGGACGGGACAAACGTCAAAGTCAATAACTTTCTGTGGGGAACAAGAAGTCCAGAGGGGACCCGAAGAGGCGTGCTAGGGTGCTCAGACCCCCTAGGCGCGGGTGGGCCCTGCCCCGCGCCTAGGCAGGGTGTAGGGCCCCTGGCCACCGCCTCGGCCTCCCCCTTCGCCTATAAGAAGCCCCCGATGCAGAAACCCTAAGGACCCGATCAATATTCCACGAAACCTTCTGTAGCCGTCGCCACCATTGTCCCTAGATCGGGGGGATCTGAAGTTCTTCCCGGCACCCTGCTGGAGGGGAGATCATCCCGGAGGCCTTCTCTCTGGTATGATGCGTGAGTAGCTCCACCTTGGACTACGGGTCCATATAGTAGCTAGATGGTTGTATCTCCTCCTTTGTGCTTTCATGTATAGATCTTGTGAGCTCCGTTCATGGTCAAGATCTAATCTATTTGTAAGCATGCATGTTGTGTTTGCGGGGATCCGATGGATATTGAGATTATTATGTTGGTTTGATTAATGGTTTTGTCTTTATGATTCTATCATGTCTGTGTTGTTTGTGATCTTGCATGCTCTCCGTTGTTAGTAGCTATCTTGGCCAAGTAGTTGCTAGTGACTCCAAGAGGGGGTATTTATGCTCGATAGTGGGTTCATGTCTCTAGTTTCCAAGGGAAGTGACAGAAATCTCTTCGGTTGTAGATGTATAGTTGCTACTAGGGAGAAAACAACGGTATCTTGTTCATGGAACATGTGGACTGTTTACCTTACACACTTTGTTTAAAGCAGTTGTCTATTGCTTGCAACTTAATACTGGAGGGGGTTCGGATGATAACCTGAAGGTGGACTTCTAGTCATAGATGTAGTTGGATGGCGGTCTATGTATTTTGTTGTATTGCCCAATCGAATCGCATAGGATCTTTCTGACTAGTAATTGCATTGGTATGCCTTGCTCAGTTCCTGTCAATTGCCCTGTTGTAATTTGTTTACCCTTCATGCCATGTTGTTTATCTAAGGAGAGCACCTCTAGTAAACTATGGACCCCGGTCCAATCTTTACCATTAATACATCTTTCACTGTTACTTGTTTACTTGCTGCAAACCATTACCTTCCACACAGTACGTTTAATCCTTTGTTACATCAAATCGGTAAGCTTGACAACCTCATTGATTCGTTGGGGCAAAGTCTTGAGTTTGTTTTGTGCAGGTCTCCGCGTTGCTTGCAACACCTGTGTGACGTTTCCTTCCTCCTACTGGTTCGATAACCTCAGTTTCTTACTGAGGGAAAACTTGTTGTTGTGTTGCTTCACACCTTGCTCTTGGGATTCCCAACGAAGCGCTCCTACATCAACTCAGTGCTGCATCAAGCTTTTCCGGCGCCGTTGTCGGGGAGGCTAAGGACGTCTTCACTAGGGGAATCCTCCACTTCCTCTCTCTCTACTTTGTTTTTAGTTTTCTTTGTTTCTTTTGCTTGGTTTTGTTTGCCTATTTTCAAAAAACCCAAAAAAAATAGTTTAGCTTGGTTCACTCGCTTTATTCAAAAACACAAAAAAGTTAGTTCCTGTTGCCACCTCGTTCTAGCTCACCATGTTGCTCCCTAAGTTCACCCTGAAGGACCTTTCTATAGGTAGTGGCTCCATAATTGGGAAAGATAATATTAAAGAATTATTTAATTATGTTAGCAAGCATGAGGATATTAAGGATAAATCTATAGCAGGGCTTGGTCCTAATTATGAGATTGCTTCAGATTCTTTAGTTCATATGCTGGAGGCTAGGTTTGTTAGCCTTAACCCCATGATGCAAATTTTGTTCCTAAAACTAAAAGAAGAAAAGAATGCTGAAAGAGAGAATTTATTCTTGAAATTTTACTCAAAGAGTTCCATGATATTGCTAGGGAAGCCAAAAAGGTCTTTGAGCATTTTAATATGCTAAGCTCATGTATAGATGTTGTGGGTACTTCAGATAAAACAAAGCCTAGAGATGAATTTAAGATACCCATACCATTTAAGCTTGTTGGGATGCATGAGGCCTTTGAAAAGAATTTTGATTGGATTGTTTCTGAAAATCCTTTTGAAAGTAATAAACCAAAGAAAAATGAGAAGGGATCATCCAAAACCCATTTGGATGAGATACCTTTCATAGTTGAAGATTTTGCAAGTATGGATGTTAATGCTTACTCATTTGAAAATACTTGATTCTTCTTGCTTCTTGTGCCTAACTTAAAGGCGTTAAAGAAAAGTACTTGTTGGGAGATAACCCAAGAGTTTCCTTGAGTCTTAGAATTTATTACTTCAGTAATGACCACTCCTTATCCTTTTGTTTGCTTTTTGTGCTAAGAATGACCTCTAATGAGAGGGAAATAAGATTTGGGGAGTTGCTGTCCCGAAACAGATTTCTGTCCTCCATCATAAAAAATCGTGAAGAGTCTATGTAAATCGGATTGAGCTCAAAAGTTATGAATAAATCCTCCAGTATGTTAGCTAACTTTCGTTAGTTTAACACTTTTTGATTTGAGCAATAGAAGATTTTTAAAAAATCGGTTTCTACCTGCTGGTCTATTTTGACAGATTTCTGCCATTATTTGCATTTGCTTCTTATTGATTCCTTTTTGAGTTATCTTTTGGGAAATTGAGCTTTTTGAAAGAGTTACTACAGTAGCTTTTGTTTTTAGTGAAAAGTCTTGTTGTTATAAAGCTTTGCCAGAGGTCTAATATCTTTTGAATAAACTAATGTTGCTAATGAAGATTGTGTGAAGTTTTGTATGAAGGAAAAATTTCAGGTGTAGAGAAAGAATGATGCAGTGAAATGAAGAATGAACAAAAGCTCAAGCTTGGGGATGCCACCATGGTGTCACCCCAAGAAATATCCAAGAGTTACACGCGTCAAAGCTTGGGGATGCCCAAGGCATCCCCTCCTTCATCAATAAAAAGCTCAGGTCTGTCTAGACACTTTATTTTTATTGTTTCATGCACAGTTGTGTTATTCTTGGAGCGTCTTCATTTTTATTTTCTTTGCTTAGTTTGTTTAGTTTGCTTGAGTAGTTTGGACCCCCGTTCTCGCTGTGTTGTTTTGAAAATAAGTTGCTTGGTGTCGGAAAGGAATAGTAATAGACTTTAGCATGACATGCTAGGTGTTTTTTTGGCATTATGATTAGTAATTATTTTTGTAGCATGTCTTGTTCCAAACAATTGGGATTGCTTAGTGTGCCTTGAAGAAATTATGCGTTGTTTTAGCATGCAAAAGCATAGTATTGTGGTATTCTCCTTTGATGCTTTGCTTGGGTTGACTTGGCACATGCTCACACCATGTTATGACTATGAACAAGTCACCATAGCCTCTATGATCATTTAGTCCTGGACTTGTAGTACCACTCTATGCTTTGACTAGTATTGCTTTGTTGCTCTGCATGATTATGGCTATTATTGCTCTCTTATTTGGTTGCTCCCAGTCTTTTGCTAGCCTCCACTTGTATGAGTAAGCTCTACTCATGCTTCCAACTCCCAAGAAACCAAGTTATTCCAAAGTGTCCACTATAAACTCCTATGCATGGTGTGTTACACCATTCCAAGTATATTCTTGTTTTCAGCTATCTTCCAATTAAAAACTATTTTGTTATCTGAAAACTTAGTGATTAAAGCCCTCAAAAACTTGATGGCACATTTTATATTCTTTGCCCCTAATAAACTTGAACCATTGTGTCATCTATGTTGTATATGTTTGCACTTATACGTTGGAATTAGCAGAACCGTGCTATCATGGTGAACATTTTCAACATTGCACTTGTACTTTGTACTCGGTTGATATCATGCTCTTTTGTCTATGGATTTCACCGGTGTGAAATAAAAAGGGAACTTGTAAGTCCATAGAGTTTGTATTCTGTGTTAGAGAAACTCCTGGACCGCTAGCCTAAGCCATGCCTAATCATGGTGGAAACTTGCAGCATCACCATAGTGAGCTATCTATGAAGCATCCTCAATAAAAATCTATGCATATGGTAAATAAAATGTGCAAGGGGTACCCCGTTGGTGGTTCTCAATAATATTCAAATACTTACAATGACAAGAACTTATAGGTGACTGAAGTTATATTGTTGAGATGCTCATTGTCTGCTTGCCTTGTCATTTTGGTTATGGGAAAGCTCCTATACCATGTGCAAGGGGTACCCCGTTGGTGGTTCTCAATGATATGCAAATACTTACAATGACAAGAACTTACAGGTGACTGAAGTTGAGTAGCATGAGGTGTGGCCCTTGTATTCAAGGGACTTGAGATTGCCAACTTATACTTCGTCAAGCATATACTCCATCTTTGTTCACCTTAACCTTAACCACTTCAAGATGCTTATGATAGGGGTAATGAGGGCTGAAAGCTAACAAGTACCATAATTTTTGGAAGCTCTTTTTGAAACCTGAAATCCCTGCTTCCTTTATAAAAGGCCTTTCTTCCACCACTAGTGAGTCTCCACCTTCTACCTTTAGGCACCATTAAGAGAGCATAGTTGTCATTCTATGTGTAGTGTTCCAAAGCTTATTGATTGATGCATATTGTGATATTACTTGTTCTTATACTATTTGTTTCTAGTCACCCTTGTGAACTTTGAAGGTGTCCTATGCATCTATTTGCTACTCTATGAGGGACAAGCTGAATGCCACTATGCTGTGTTTTCTGTATGTGAAACAAACAAACATTTTTCAATGCATGTTATTCATGATCTTTGTTTATAGCTTGTCATGTTGCATGCATAGTTACTATGTCCTATGATACACCCAATTTGCATCACCATTCTATATCATAATTTACCTCTATTCATTGATATTTGTCTTATTATGAGGTATTACTTATGGCCTTTCATCTGTTTATGCATGTTGGATGATTCCTGGAGGATGGACTGCCGGAGTCTGGATTTTGATGGAAAATACGGCGTTTTGGTGCAATTTCGCGAAGATCAGAAAAATACCAGAAAAATATGGAAACATATTATTTTACCAGAAGACGAAGGAAGCCAGAAGGAGGAGCGAAGGGTGGCCTCAAGGGGCCCACACCCCCTAGGCGCGGGCCCACTTGACCCCGCGCCTAGGGTGGGTTTGGCCCACCTGCTTGGCCTCCGACTCCTTCCCTTCGCCTATATCTTCCCTACGGAACCCTAACACCAGAGGGGCAACCACAGATAGATTTCCGCCGCCTCTTGGGGGTGGAAAACACCGAGAGAGAAAGATCTCTCTGGCAGACAGATTTCTGCCAGGGGAATTCCTTCCCGCAAAGGGGAGACCGTCGCCATCAACACCATCATCAAGCTAGGCTTCATCGGGATCATCATCATCCACACCATCATGTCCACCAGCACCATCACCACCACTCCGTCTTGCTATAACAATTGTGTTGGATATTGCTTTAGTTCATTAGGGGAAACCTTCCTGGTGTTGATTACTATTGTAGTTGATGCTTGTGAGTGGAACCATTGGATTATTGTTTATGTTCAGATTGTTATCCATTACCATATCATCTTTGATCTTGATCCATATGATGGCTTGTGAGTAGTTCGTTTAGTTCTTGAGGACATGGGATAAGTCATGTTGTTAGTAGTGAATCTGTGATGAGTTATTATTCAATGGTTTAGTATTTAAGTTGTGGTGATATTCTTCTAGTGGTGGCATGTGAACGTCGACTATATGACACTTCACCATTTATGCGACTAGGGGAATGCATTGTGTATTTGGCTACTAATTGTGGGGTTGCCGGAGTGACAGAAACCTGAACCCCCGTTAGGACACCTTTGCACAATGGAGTGTAGGATCTCAGAGTTTAAGGCTGTGGTTAGATTTATGTCTTAATTACTTTCCTGTAGTTACAAATGTTTGCATGGGGTTTAATCACAAGTATGTATTAGTCCTAGGAAGGGTAGTACGTTAGCACAGTTCACCCACACAACACTTATAAACACCAGAGAAGAGTACTCAGCTATTTGAAGCGAAAGCACTTGACAGAATTCCCATGTGTCCTCGAGAACGTTTGGTCCTTATAAGTATTTCCACCAGCTTGTCCTTTGCTAAGAAAGGATTGGGCCAATTGCTCCGTTTATTCGTTACTTTTGTTACTTGCTCTTTGTTTTGTTGCTTTGTCAAAAAACCACTAAAAATCCGTTTACTAAGTATTCACAGGGATTTCCTGCTCCATACCACTGTTCAGCACCTTCTGCTCCTCGTTGGGATCGACACTCCTATTTATCGAAAGTACTACGATACACCCCCTATACTTGTGGGTCATCAAGACTATTTTCTGGCGCTGTTGCCAGGGAGTGAAGCGCTATTGAAGAGTGGAACTGGTAAGGGAAACTTTTACTGTGAGTATTGCTTTTGTTACTGCTTGTTACTTTGTTTCCAATATGAATAACCCACTTGGTTTTCTGTTTGGAAAAACTACTACAACTTCAATGGTAGTAGATGAACCACCACCTGTTGAGATAGATCCTTTTAAGATACCTGCGAGTATTGTTAATCGTGCCATGGATAATTATTATTTTGGGGATGGAACTGTCCATCCTGGTGATCACTTGCTTTATATACATGAATTATGCGGGTTGTTTAAGTGTGCAGGTATGACAACTGAACAGGTGAAGAAGAAGTTACTCTCCATATCCTTGAAAGGGAGAGCTGAGGCATGGTATAAGCTGCTAAAGAATGGACAATCCATGGAATGGGAGGAGATGTCATCTCTCTTTTACTCTAAATTGTATCCTCCTAGTGAAATCCAAAAGGATAGAAGTCTTATATGTAACTTTTGGCCTCTTGATGGAGAAAGTACAACTCAAGCTTGGGGGAGATTGAAGCTGCTAATGCTTAAATGTCCTATTCATGAACTCCCTAAAAACATTATTCTCAATAACTTTTATGCTAGGCTTTCTCTTCTTGATAAAGGGTTATTGGATGCTTCGTGCGCTGGATCATTCACAAGTATGAAGGAAGAATCTAAATGGGATCTTTTAGACCGTATTCAAGATAATACCGAGGCTTGGGAGAATGACAGAGGAAGAAAGTCAGGTATAAACTATGATTATGAATGCATTAAATCTTTTATGGGAACTAATAACTTCTGTGATATTAGCAATAAGTTTGGCCTTGATCCTCAAGTTCTTGCAGAATGTTTTAATGCTTTTTCCTCTTATATTGAGATTCCCAATAAAGAGTGGGACAAGTACCATGCTCCTTATAAAGACATTGTTACCCACGTTCCTGCCAGTGTAGAGGTTTGTACTGTTGATCCTATTTTGCCTGAACCTTATGTTGAGAAGATCCCTTTTCCCTCCAAGGTAAGGGAGCACTCTATTTTGGCTAATGTGGTTAGTAAAAGCGCAAATAAAACCGTAGGTTCCGATGAGCTTATTGATATCGAGCCTGTAGTAGCTATTGTGAAAGATCTTGTCACTAGAAATATAGAGGATGAACATATTGTCTTCTGTGAAGACGCTTCTAATATTTTCTCTCATCCTGGTAAATTTAGAAAAGCTAGTGTTCCTGTGTTAAAATTGGTGATCATTGCTACTATGGTTTATGTGATATTGGTGCTAGTTCTAGTGCTATTCCTATGAGCTTTACAGGGAAATTATGCATGAGATTGGTCCTTGTGAGCTTGAAGACATTGATGTGGTTATTCACCTTGCCAATAGAGAAAAAGTTTGCCCCATTGGTATTGTAAGAGATGTGGAGGTCCTTTGTGGTAAGATTAAATATCCTGCTGATTTTCTAGTACTTGGTAAAGAAGCTAGTAAAACCTATCCTATCATCTTTGGTAGACCCTTCCTTAATACTTGTGGGGCTATCATAGATTGTAGGAAGGAAAAAGTTTTGACTAATTTTGCTGGAGAATCTTATGAGTTTAATTTTTCTAAATTTGCCAAAACCCCTTATGAAAATGAATTACCTGATGAGGATTTCAAGGTTGAACAACTGTCTTATATTTTTCTTCCTCGTAACAATGCTTTGCAGCAGTTCATGGAAGATCATGAAAGTGATACCTTTATGAAGGAAAGAGATGAGATTGATGAGATTTTCCTTCGTCAGCCTGAGTTACTTAAGAATACTTTACCTGTGGAAGATTTGGGTACCACACTACCACCCAAAGGGGATCCTGTTTTCGAATTAAAACCTTTACCTGATGATCTTAAATATGTTTATCTTGATGATAAGAAGATATATCCTGTTATTATTAGTTCTAAACTTTCTGGGAAGGAAGAAGAAAGGCTATTGGAGGTATTGAAGAAGCACCGAGGAGCTATGGGTTATACTCTTGATGATTTAAAAGGAATTTCTCCCACTATATGTCAGCATGCTATTAATATTGAGCCTGATTCAAAACCAGTTGTTGAGAACCAGCGCCATCTAAATCCTAAAATGAAGGAAGTGGTAAGAAATGAGGTATTAAAACTCCTTGATGGTGGTATTATTTATCCTATTGCTGATAGTCAATGGGTTAGCAATGTTCATTGTGTTCCCAAGAAAGGAGGAATTACTGTTGTGCCTAATGAGTATAATGAGCTTATACCCTAGAGAGTAGTGGTTGGGTATAAAATGTGCATTGATTTTAGAAAGATTAATAAAGTTACTAAGAAAGATCATTATCCTTTGCCCTTTATTGATCAAATGCTTGAGAGGCTATCCAAAAAGACTCACTTTTGCTTTCTTGATGGTTATTCTGGGTTTTCTCAAATCGCTGTGAAAGCACAAGACCAGTTGAAAACCACTTTCACTTGTCCTTATGGTACTTATGCTTATAGGCGTATGCCTTTTGGTTTATGTAATGCTCCTGCTACTTTTCAGAGATGTATGTCTGCTATCTTTCATGCTTTTTGTGAAGAAATTGTGGAGGTTTTCATGGATGATTTTTCTGTCTATGGAACTTCTTTTGATAACTGCTTGCACAACCTTGATAAAGTTTTGCAGAGATGTGAAGAAACCAACCTTGTTCTTAACTGGGAGAAATGTCATTTCATGGTTAATGAAGGAATTGTTCTTGGACATAAGATCTCTGAAAGAGGCATTGAAGTTGACAGAGCCAAAGTTGAAGCAATTGAGAAGATGCCTTGTCCTAGGGATATTAAAGGTATTCGTAGTATCCTTGGTCATGCTGGTTTCTATAGGAGATTTATTAAAGATTTCTCCAAAATTTCAAAGCCCCTTACTAATCTTCTTCAAAAAGATGTACCTTTTGTTTTTGATGATGATTGTAAGGAAGCTTTTGAAACTTTGAAGAAAGCTTTAACAATTGCTCCTATAGTCCAACCACCTAATTGGAGTTTACCTTTTGAAATCATGTGTGATGCTAGTGACTTTGTTGTGGGTGTTGTCCTTGGACAACATGTGAATGTTATTCATTATGCTAGCAAGACTCTTGATGTCGCTCAAAAGAATTATGCTACTACTGAAAAAGAGTTCTTAGCTATAATCTTTGCTTGTGATAAGTTTAGACTTATATTGTTGATTCTAAGGTTACTATTCATACTGACCATGCAGCTATTAAGTACCTTATGACAAAGAAGGACGCTAAGCCTAGGCTTATAAGGTGGGTGTTGCTTTTGCAAGAGTTTGATCTGCATATTATGGATAGAAAAGGTGATGATAACCCTGTTGCTGATAATTTATCTCGTTTGGAAATCATTTCTTTTGACCCTTTTCCTGTTAATGATAATTTTACAAATGAGCAATTAGCTGCAATAAGGGTAAGTCCACATGAGAATCCTTGGTATGCTGATTATGCTAACTTTATTGTTTCCAAGTATTTGCCTCCAACCTTTACAGCCCAACAAAGAAGGAAATTCTTCTATGATCTAAGGCATTACTTTTGGGATGACCCACACCTATATAAGGAAGGAGTAAATGGCATTATGGGAATATGTGTTCCAGAATTTGAACAATAAGAGATATTGAGAAAATGTCATAGCAGTGCTTATGGAGGACATCATGTTGGGGATAGGACTGCACAGAAGGTTTTACAATCTGGATTTTATTGGCCTACTCTTTTTAAAGATGCAAGGAAATTTATCTTATCCTGTGATGAATGCCAACGAGTAGGTAACATCTCTAGACGCAATGAAATGCCTATGAATTATTCTCTTGTTATTGAACCTTTTGATTGTTGGGGATTCGACTTTATGGGGCCTTTTCCTCCTTCAAAAGGGTATACTCATATTCTTGTTGCTGTTGATTATGTTACAAAGTGGGTAGAAGCCATACCTACGAGCAGTGCTAATGGTAAGACCTCTTTGAAATTGCTCAAAGATGTCATTTTTCCTAGGTTCGGTGTACCTAGATATCTCATGACTGATGGAGGCTCCCATTTTATTCATGGGGTTTTTAGAAAAACTCTCGCTAAGTATGATGTAAACCACATAATAGCTTCAGCTCATCACCCCCAAACTAGTGGGCAAGTAGAACTTTCCAATAGGGAAATCAAATCTATCTTGCAGAAGACTGTCAATAGATCTAGGAAAAATTGGGCTAAAAAGTTGAATGACGCTTTGTGGGCTTATAGAACTGCTTATAAAAATCCTATGGGGATGTCTCCTTACAAAATGGTCTATGGGAAAGCTTGTCACTTGCCTTTAGAATTATAACACAAAGCTTATTGGGCGGTGAAAGAGTTGAATAGAGATTTTAGACTTGCTGGTGAGAAAAGACTGCTCGATTTAAGTAATATAGATGAGTGGAGAGGGTAAGCTTACGAAAATGCTAGGCTCTTTAAGGAAAACGTAAAAATATGGCATGATAGGAGAATTCTCAAAAGGGAGTTCCATGTTGGTGAGAAAGTTCTTTTGTATAGGTCTCCTTTCAGATTTTTTGCAGGGAAACTACTCTCCAAATGGGAAGGACCTTTTGTTATCAAGGAAGTGTACCATTCAGGTGCCATCAAAATCTCTTCTCTGAAGGATGACACAACACGGGTGGTTAATGGTCAAAGACTAAAACATTATATTTCTGGAGATTCTTACAATGAAGAAGTGGATGTCATTCAAATGGTGACTCCAGAAGAATTTATCAAGAACCAAACACCAGAATCTGCAGAGTTCGTCTATGGATAGGTAAAAATGGTGAAAACAGAAGGTTCGTGAAACTCCAATCTTTTTATATTTTCGATGTTTTTAATACATAAGGGAAATTACGGGATGAAACTGAAGGGGAAAAGGAGCCCAGGGTGGACAAACCCACCCTAGGGGCGGGCCCAGCCTGGCCGCGCCTGGAGGGGGTTTGACTCCCCCGAACTCCGTCTCCACTTCGTTTCTGTGTCAAAACTTTCCTTATGCATTGAATCTTCGTAATATATAACCCCCCGGGTTCCCCGAGGTTCTTGCATCGTGTTCTCGTCGTGTTTTCATTTCGATCTGTTTCTGTCAGGAAATCTTCTCAAGTTTAAAGCACCATGGCCTCCGCCAACGACAAAGGCAAGAAGCCCGTGGAGATAGAATTGTAAGAACACCACCACCGAAGGAGTGATTCGTCATCAGGTTTGGCATCCCCTTGGCTTGTTCCAAGCTTGGGGGAGTGTCGCAGTATCACCACCATTATCTTTCATATTTTACCTTTTTAGTGGATCCATATCTATGGTAGAGAAGTTATCGTATAGTTTGGTTTGCATATGGAAGTATCTCTCTTTTAGTTGGTTATCTATGTATCCCTTGGTGTGAGTGCCTTTATTAGAATATTAATGAGAAGTCTCATCTTTACCTTTTGCACTTCTTATTTTAGTTTGCAATCTCTATTATATGATGGATCTTGTTGTTCAGTATTGGAACTACTCTGGGATCATCAAGTGGATCTAAATTGGTTCCGGCAAGCCGAGTTCTGGTCAGTGGCATTAATTTTAAAGAAAAAGAAAGAAAGAAAAAGCTTACAGGTATTTGGTATCATTTGTTTTCTTTCTTGTTGGCTCATAAGCTTAGTATTCTTTATTTAAGATTCTTTTGTGTCTTAAAGGAAGATTGCATGATTGTCTTTATTACTTGTATGTTTGCTTGTTTCTTTCAACTCTCTTGCTTGCTACCCAGCCTTGCTAGCCAAAAACCTGTTTTGAGAAGGCATACTTCTTATGTTTCCAAAACCCTTTGAACCAAAAACCTTTGCCATTTGTGTCCACCATATCTACCTAGTAGCTGTTGCTATTCCTAGCAAATTCTCAAGCTTCATCTACCTTTCGAATTAAAAAGTATTTTCTTATGTGAAAACTAGTTCGTAAAGCTCTCACGAACTTGATGGCACACTTTATTTACTTGCCCCTAATAGAATTGAACCATTGTGGACATCGAAGTTGTATATGCCTGCATCTATACGTTGGGATTAGCAGAACCGTGCTGTCACGGGGAACGTTTTCAACATTGCACTTGTACCTTGTCGTACATAGTTGATATCGTGCTCTTTTGTCTATGGATGTCAACGGTGTGAAATAAAGAGGGGACTTGTAAGTCCATGGATTTTGTATTCTGTGTTAGAGAAACGCCTGGGCCGCTAGCCTAAGCCATGCTTAATCATGGTGGAAACTTGCAGCATCACCATAGTGAGTCATCTATGAAGCATCCTCAATAAAAAGCTATATGCATAGTAAATAAAAAGATTGCTGAGATGCTCATGGTCTGCTTGCCTTGTCATTTTGGTTATGGGAAAGCTCCCGTACCATGTGCAAGGGGTACCCCATTGGCGGTTCTCAATGATATGCAAATACTTACAATGACAAGAACTTACCTGGACCCAAAGTTGAGTATGCATGAGGAGTGGCCCTCATATTCAAGGGACATGAGATTGCCAACTTATATTTCATCAAGCATATACTCCATCTTTGTTCACTTTAACCTTAATCATCTCAAGATGCTTATGATAGGGGCAATGAGGGCTCAAAGCTAGTAAGTACCATAATCTTTTGGAAGCTCTTTATGACTTGTAATCCATGCTACCCTCTAAGAAGGGACCTTTCTTCCACTTCCAGTTGAGTTAGTAAACCTACTTCCTCTCTATCTCTATCAAGCTTTTGAGTTGTTGTGTTTCAAGCATTCATATGGTGATTTATTCAATCATGTTCTTCATCTTCCTTGTTTGCACAAAACCCTTATCTATTGAGTATTACTTTGAAAGCCCTCACTGATGAAAAACCCTTTTTGAGCAAAGAGTGCTCCTGTTTTGAAACTTCTACAAAAAGATTTTGTGAAACTGTTTGCCAAGTGTTATCTGACCAAGAACAAGTTTGCTAGTTCCAATTATGATTTATCTTTATGCCTCTCTATTATGACTGTTGTATGTTGGGGATATGCTATATGGGTATCCTCATAGCATGTCTCCTATCCGGATAACCCGGGTGGCCCACAGTTGGTAGCATGGCCTATGGACTGCTGGGCGGCCCAGTTAGATGGATCCAGAAGGGAGGCCCATGCCGGATAAAGGAAGGCTACGATGGAGTCACCAGTGTACCCGGAGCCTTGGAGTGCAAGATACACAAGACTAGTAATAGACGGTGTAGGACTCTGTAACCTGTCCGGCTAGGACTTTTCCCTGTAACCCTAGGACCTGGCAACTATATAAGTCGGGCCTATGGGAGCCTTTAGGGCATCGATTCATACAACCTCGCACAGCGAACCTATCTCTGTAACTCGGCGTATTGCCCTTATAGTGATTTATAGCAGGAGTAGGATTCCGCCACCATCGTGGGATCTGAACCTGGGTAAGCTGTGTTACCTCGTACCCGTCAACCGTCCGCCTTCCCCCACGTCTCTAAACACGCACTGTGAGGACCCCTCCATGGCGTACTCGTCGGCAATACCACGACAGTTGGCGCCCACCATGGGGCAAGAGGCGCTTCAGGATCTTCAGCGGGCGAGGACCAAGATCTTCGCGGGAATCGGCAAAACCGTGGCCATCAGTCGCGTTCTCTTCTCCGGCAACGTTCCGATCATCCCTCCTGACGAGTTCTGGATCCCGGCGAAGACGAACCCTACGCGGTGCTCGATCGTTCCTATCGGAGACATCCACCTCTTCATTGGCGAAACCGACTCGGGCACTAGTTCCCTGGGAGTCAAAGGAACATCAAGGCCCGCACGGACCGCCTATGGGCAGGATACGTTCGTGGAAGGATCGATGTCAGATCTCTCTTCGGAGTTTGCCGGCAAAGATCGGAAAAATTCAAGGCCCGCACGGACCGCCTACGGGCAGGATACATTCGCGAAAGGATCGATGTCGGATCTCTCTTTGGAGTTTGCCGGCAAAGATCGGAAAAATTCAAGGCCCACCCAAATAGCCCCTGTGCAGGATATAAAGGTGGAAGATCGCTGCAAATCGGCCGGCTTCACCCATGCGTCTGGACAGCAGAGATCCAAGTTTGTCGGAGTGGTTACCATCTTCGATCTGGCGCATTGCGTTCAGAGAGAGGGCGAAACCCCCGCGATTACTTGGCTAGGTGGCTCTGTATATGAGCCGATCTGGCCCACTACCCCGATGATAATGCTTTGTATCACTTCGTGGAAGGGCTGGACCATGGCATGCTTCTACGACATTCTTTAAGACAGCAGTAGGCAACAGGACGCCTTACCCTCGAAGAGATGGTGAGCACCGTCAACAACTACGTGGAAGCTGACGCAGCAGCCCAGATGGCACTTGCGCTCGTTGATGGAGACCCTCCGATTCAGCCGCCGCCACCACCTCCGGCCGCCGTCGTCGCAGCTGTGCCGCCACCTCCAGTCATCGTCGCTGCCGTTGCACCTCCACCGCCCGTCATCGAGGAAGTCCTGGCACCCTCCGACTCTGTTATTGACGCGCTTTATGCTGACTTCAGTGCAGATTCAGAGGAGATAGATTTCAGTCCAGAAGAGCTAGACTCCGCCATGCAGGAGATGGAGGAGGAATACATGCGCGACGAGCAAGCTAACAATGCCGTCACGTCTCGAGGGGTGTTCGTCACCATTGGGACGAAGATGGATGAAGATCAACCCGGACGAGCTCCACGTACAACGCTGGAGAAGGGGAAGGGGCCACTCATTGCTGCTGACGATGATCGCGCAAAGGTCATGCCTCCTCCGCCTAACCCAGTGCAGCAGCCGCAGGAACTCAACACCGGCCCGAGCAACAACAACACTGCAAACTTGCCGCCTCCGGCATCTACGTCTGCAGCAGCCCAAGTTACTCCGGCTGATAAAGTGATGTACGACAACCTCCTCGTCGAGCCACTGACCGTCGCTCATATCCGGAACGTGACCCAGCTTGACGAGAAGTGCCAACAGCTGCTAGAGGAAGCGCAGGCCATCGCGAGCAAGGCGCTAAGCTAGATCGAGATCTCGTCAACGCGCAGAAGTACATAGAGAAAGCTAGAGCAATGGAGGCCGAGTACAAGACTTTGCTGCAGCAGCAGAAGGCCAAGAAAGCTCCGGCTCGTGTCGTCAACGATCCTGCTGTATGGCGCAACCTAGGATGGGCTCCCTCAAGCCGGCACAAGCCAAGCCATACATTGACAGTGAAGGCAAGCAGGTGATGCCCACCCTACTCCTTAACCTCGTCGTCGCCAAGACCCTTCTGGAGCATGATAGATCGCTCGAGGCAGTGGAACAGGTCTATGACCTAGTGGCCAAGGCGGTGAAGCAGCAGGAAAAGGCCACCTCTCAGAGGCTTGAGTCTGACCCAACGCTCTGCCAATCTAGCCAGTATAAGCCGCCAATTGATAGATCTCCTCTTGATGTCGGGTCCTAGACGGTTTCATCGGAACGAAGACGGAGGGATGCACGCAACAGGAAGGATGCTATTCCCATATCCTCTAACCACGGAGAAAAGGCCCGACCTCGTCGCCCATCGCCACTGCCCCGATCCCCCAGATATCGCGAAGATTACAAGGCTCACCATTGTACGGATATGCCCCCACCAAAGCAGTGCGGCATCATCATCCGCGACAACACGGAGCAGACCCGTCATGACGGAGAGCGCAACCAAGGACACAGGAGCAGGTCACGCCATGACCCCCCGCGTTCGACAAGCAACCGTGACAGGCGTGAGGCGTCGCAGGAGGGTAACAGCAAGAAGGCTAACCCACCGCCACCTCCGCCTCCGTCACCACCTAGCAGTCACCATGGCGGAAGAGGCCCGTGTCGTTCACGCAGCCCATCCCCTGTTGACAAAAAGAAGAAGAACCCGGAGCCGTACGACGCACGTTCGAGGATCGATAAGATCCACGAGGCTCGGGAAGTACCATACCTGGGACCATGTTGTTTTGGGTCTGCAATACGGTCCGCAACTTACCCCAAAGGCTTCCGGATTGACAAGACCATCAAGCCCTATGACGGCACCGCCAAGCCAGCCACATGGTTGCAGGACTACGGCAACGCGGTGGAGATTGCTGGAGGCAACCCCAACATCGCCGTCAAGTACCTCCCATTAATGTTGGCGGGCACGGCTCGTCAATGGATCGACGACTTGCCGAAGAAATCCATCTACAATTGGTTGGACATGCAAAAAGCATTCACCAAAAGAAAGACATCTCGCGCCTACCTGTTGGCGATCTACATTGGTGCATGCAAGAGAAAGACGAGACATCCCGCGCCTACCTCTCCCGCTGGCTGGACATGAAGAACTCCTGCGCAGGAGTGCACGCTCAGACCGCCATGGCCGCCTTCATCGACGGATTGGAAAGAGGCACGTTGCTCTGACATAAGCTGAAGCGCTTGCAGGACAATCACCAGCTTGACTTGAACCAGATGATTCAGTTAGCTAGTGAGTTCGCAGCTGCTGATGATGACGCTCGCGGCTCCTTGCCGGCAATGGCCGTTCCAACTCAAGCTCGGAGGAACATCAGTACAAAGCGGAAAACCGCTCAAGAAGAAAAGCAATCTACCGACATGGTCGCTATGACTTTTGCAGGACGAGGTGATGGCGGACAGCGTGGCCGAGGAAGGGGAGCTGGTCGTGGGCAGCAGCGAGGAAGCGAAACTACCTCGGTGCCACTCTGCGTTCCCCAAACCTACGAGGAATACCGCGATATGACGTTCCTCGTACACCTCGACGCCAATGGCAAAGCCACCCATACCAATCGACACTGCAAGTTCGTCAACGACCTCAAGGAAGACCCGAAGTCCGGCTACAAGCAAAGTCAGAAGAACAGACCGCGAGGCAAGGGCAATGGGAAGAAGAAGGAGGAGGAGTCCAAGGATTCAAATGACATGGACGAGGACGTTGACCCCAAGCACGCCGCCAAGAGCGACGACAAGGGCAAGAACCCCTTCGCGAAGAAGGCTCCAGTCTACCACACTTTCCTTGGCACCCCCACCGTCCGACAACGTAAGACCTCTCTGAGGATCCTGATGGCCACTCTCCCCCCAGTTCTCCAGTACCTGCGCTGGTCGGAGGTTCCAATCACTTGGGACAGGACGGACCACCTAGACCTTATACCTACGGAGAACCAGTACGCCATGGTCATCAACCCCTTGATTGACGACGTGGAGTTCACCAAGTGTATGGTGGATAGTGGAAGCAGCATCAACATCATGTACCTGGATACACTGCAGAAGATGAACTTGACGGAGGCAAACCTAAGGCGGACCAACACCATCTTCCACGACGTAGTTCCTGGTCGGGAGGCTCGGTCCCTTGGGTGCATTACACTCCAGGTTGCCTTTGGCGATGTTAATAATTATCGCCAAGAGCGCGTGACCTTCGAGGTGGTCCCCTTCAAGAGCGTGTACCACATCATATTCGGCCGTGACATATTCCACACGTTCATGGCCAAGCCATGCTTCGTCTACAACAAACTCAAGATACCCGGACCAAACGGTGTCATCACCGTATCCAGAAGCTTTACCAAGGCAAGGGACTGCGAGATCAATGAAGCAGCCGTTGCGGAAGCTGTCCTCTACAGCGAAGAATTCAAAGAGATCCAGAGCAAGGTCAATGACTCAGAGATGCCCGCGTCGAAGAAGCAGATCTCCGACTCCGCTCCCGCGTTCAAGGCCGCCATCGAGACCAAGCCGGTGGAACTTGTGGTAGGCGATGCCTCCAAGGTCACCGCCATTGGGATGAACCTGGATCCCAAATAGGAAAGCGCGCTCGTCGAGTTCCTCCATGAGAACAGGGACATCTTTGCATGGCAACCCGCCGACATGAAAGGTTACCTAGGGAACTTGCCGAGCATAGCTTAAACATTGATCCAAAATCCAAACCAGTGAAACAACCTCTATGACGCTTTGGAGATGAGAAGAGACGCGCCATTGGCAAAGAGATAGCTAGGTTACTTAAGGCTAGATTTATTCGAGAAGTCCTTCACACCCAATGGGTGGCCAATCCTGTACTTGTCCCCAAAAAGGGAACCAATGAATTAAGAATGTGCGTTGATTACACCGGCTTGAACAAAGCATGTCCCAAAGATCTGTTTGCTTTGCCTCTCATTGACCAAGTCATTGACTCGACGGCTGGCTCGGAACTTTTGTGTTTTCTCGATGCATACTTAGGATACCACCAGATCAAGATGAGGAAGTCAGACCAATTGGCCACTTCGTTCACTACCCCATACGACACGTTTTGCTATGTCACGATGCCCTTTGGGCTGAAAAACGCAGGTGCTACATACCAGTGGACAATGCAACATTGCCTTCACGACCAAATTGGTCGGAACGTTCACGCCTATGTGGACGATATTGCGGTAATGTCTAAAAAGTCAAATGACTTAATCTCCGACTTAAAAGAAACCCTCGATAATCTCCAGAAATACAACATGATGCTTAACCCTAAGAAATGTGTCTTCGGGGTACCAGCTGGCAAATTGTTGGGTTTCATCGTTCCCATCGCGGAATCGAGGTCAACCCAAAGAAAATCAAGGCCATCTTAAACATAAACCGTCTGACATGCCTAAAGGACATTCAACGACTAACGGTCGTGTTGCAGCAGTTAGTCGGTTCGTCAGCCGACTTGGAGATAAGGCTCTGCCACTATACAAGTTGCTGAAGAAGGCGGACAAATTCACGTGGACGGACAAAGCAGACGCAACATTGAAGCAGCTCAAGGAGATTCTTTCCTCAGCACCTATCCTTGCAGCACCCGAGCTTGGTGAGCCCTTGTTAATCTACATGGCGGCAACCAACCGGGTAATCAGCATCGTCGTCGTGGTAGAGCGGAAGGAACCAGGCTACAAGCACGGAGTTCAACGACCAGTTTACTATGTGAGCGAGGTCTTGACGGAGTCCAAGCAGCGTTACCCGCACTACCAGAAGATAGCTTATGGAGTATTCCTTGCTTCTCACAAGCTGAGACATTACTTTTAGGAGCACCCAATCACAATGGTGAGCAAGACTCCACTGTCCGACATAATCAACAACAGCGAAGCTATAGGAAGGGTCGCAAAGTGGGGCATTGAACTTGCCGCCTTCGAGATCACTTACAAGAGACGCGACACTATCAAGTCACATGCCTTGGCGGATTTTGTTGCAGATTGGACGGAGATGCCGGATGCTACTCCGTTGCCAGAACCAGAGTACTGGGTGATGCACTTTGACGGATCAAAGCTGCTCAACGACTCGGGGGCTGGTGTATTGCTACAGTCACCAATAGGAGACAAGCTACACTATGTTCTGCAGATCCACTTCGAGGCTACAAACAACATGGCGGAGTATGAAGCACTCATTCACGGACTACGTGTAGCCAAGGATATTGGCATCAAGCGCATAGTTTGCTGTGGAGATTCCGACTTGGTTGCCCAGCAGGTGGCTGTCACCTGGAATGCGTGGAACCCTATGATGGCGGCATATCGAGACGAAGTGGACGAGATAGCCAAGAGCTTCTTGGGCTACGAAGTCAAGTATGTACCTAGGGAGCAAAATGAGGCGGCTGATCAGGGCGCAAGCAAATTCTGCCAAGAGTTTTCCTAGAGCACCTGCAAACATCATCTATGAAGGGGGCCGACATCGACAATCCGGATAGAGCTGACTCTTTCGTCAACATGCGACCAAGGTCCCTCCGGCTTGGATAAAACCGTTCATGGAATATCTCGAACACGGAACTTTACCTGACGACGAGGTCGAAAGACGGCAAATAGTACGACGAGCAAAGGGTTATACCATAATCAATGGACAACTCTACAAAAGGAGCACTACTGGTGTATACCTAAAGTGTGTTTCCCAGCTAGAAGGTATGGAAATCCTACGTGAAATCCATCTCGGAGATTGCGGGCACCACGCCGCTCCTCGATCATTGGTTGCGAAAGCCTTCCGGCAAGGATTCTACTAGCTAACCGTGAAGGCGGACGCCGACAAGCTGGTTGAGACATGCATGGGATGCCAGTATTATGCCCGACAACCACATGTTCCTGCTGAAGAATTGCGAACGATTCCAATAACATGGCCGTTTGCAGTTTGGGGGCTAGACATGGTGGGACCGTTACAGACGTCACCTTGTGGGTTTACGCATCTGCTTGTAGCAGTTGATAAATTCACTAAATGGATAGAAGCTAAACCCATTAGAAAGCTTGATGGGGCAACTGCCCTTAGGTTTGTTCGGGATCTAGTGGTGAGATTTGGTCTCCCACATAGCATTATCACCGACAACTGTAGCAATTTGTCACTCGGAGAAGTGGAGGCTTATTGTTGGGAGAAAGGCATCCGACTTGATCTTGCATCTGTGGCACACCCACAATCCAATGGTCAAGTTGCGCGAGCCAATGGATTAATTCTGCAGGGAATCAAGCCACGTCTTGAGGCACCGCTACATAGAGCAGCTGGAGCCTGGGCGGAAGAATTGCCATCTGTGTTGTGGAGTTTACGAACTACACCCAACAGATCCACCGTCTACACCCCTTACTTCATGGTATATGGAGCAGAAGCTATCCTGCCTTCCGACATCCTTCACGATGCACCAAGAGTTGCCGGCTACGACGAAGATGACGCTGAAGAATCCAGACGCCTAGATGTGGACCTTCTCGAGGAGGAGCGTGTTTTGGCATGCCAAAGATCCGCCATCTACCAGCAGAAGCTACGCAGCTACCATAGTCGCCGCGTTCGACATCGCTCGTTTAAAGAGGGGGATTTGGTGCTCCGACTTAAGCAGAAGAAGTCGCACAAATTATCCTCGCCATGGGAAGGACCGTTCATTATAAGCAAGGCGCTGCTCAATGGGTCTTACTATCTTCTTGACAATCATGAACTAAAGGATAGACCCAACGAGGATCATAAGCGTAAGCGACGTGACCCGGATGATGACTACCCGGAGCTTGATCGGCCATGGAACATAGCACAGCTACGTCCTTTCTACACTTAGCATTTTTTATCTAATTGTGTACTCCTTATATGATCAATGAAATAAAGCTCTCTGGTTCACTCATATTTCTGAGTCTATTACCTCCTTTAGTGTTCATTTTTGGATCATGTAAATCTTTATGCACAAGTTTTGCGATTGCACTTGTGAAAATTCCGCCTACGGGCGTTAGCTTAAGTTTTTCGGTCTACACGTTCTTTGTCGTTTTATGTGGATTTTGGAGTAGTGACTTTCGGCAGTTATTGTCGGTGATTTTGTGCTCAGGTTATAGACGGTGCCATTGGGCATTATCACCTGAGCGCATGGTTCCGACAACGAGTCTTCCGACTCATGAAAGGTCAAGCATAAGAACCAAAGTAATGGATAAGCCAGCACTTGCTTAAAAAATATATACATGCTGGAAACTGATTCTTAAGTAGCAGGACATGCAACATTGTTTTCCGCCTTAATTTACATCAATAAGTTTTTTTCGCCTATGCACCAAAGGTGAAACAAATATTACAAAGTTGTTTTTCATTCCTTTGGCGCAGGAGACTTAGAAGTAGCGTCATCGCCAGCAGGAGAATCACCCTCGGTATCGGTGGTGTGAAGAGACTCGGAGGAGCTTTGGTTGCCGCCATCGATGGTGTTCATCGGCATGAAGACGTTGATGTCGATCAAATCGGCAACTCTGGTGTCATAGCCCGCGAGCGACGACAAGATGGATTCATGGTTAATCTCTTTTCCATCGTCATCTATGTCGGGAATACCAGAGGTCACCGTGTCGATATCGGCATCTTCGTAGTGTGCCTTCACCATTGACAGCGCCAGCCCGTGCACATGAAGCTTTCTAGCTTGTGATACGCTCGGGGGCTCGGCGCAGAATCTCCGAGAACTTCGCCACGGAGTCCGATGCTTTGATATTTATCTGGAGGGGCTTGGCGATCTCCTTGGCTTGCGTGATGGCGGTGTTGATAAAGTTGTCGGCAAGAACCATGCATTCCTTGGCTGGAGGAGGCAATCGGGTTAAACCCATAGGAGCTGCAAATTCCGACAAGGAGCGCATGAGTTCAACAATTCAGAGTACCCAGACTACAGAAATCCAAGAAGGAGAAAACTTACTGAAGATGCTAGCCTCATCTTGCCAGAGGGTGTCCGCCAAGGATTGTTTATCTTGTTGGAGGAGCTTATACGCCTCGCTATGGCATTCATTTTGCTCATCAACAGCTTGCTTCTGATCTTTTAAGATCGCAATCTCCTCCTTCAAGCGATTGATTTCCTTGGTGGCGGAGTCCTGCAAGGATTTCATTGACTCCTCATGCATTTTCAGCATGTCCTTCCTCTCCTGCTTAAGAATTTTGTTTTCGCTATCCAGCTCTTGAATGTGCTTGGATTGCTCGACAATATTCTTGGCCTTGGCAATGATTTCTGCAAGTCGGAGAAAGCAAAGTACACAGTGAGTACTTGGAGAATATGGGCACAAAACCAAGTCGGAATGCGAAAAAGAAAACAGATGCTTGCTCTTGGTGATTTGTTCCTTCAAGAAGGCAGTTTTACCCTTTTCAGCTTCCAAATCTGCACGCATCTTCTGGTACTTGTCGTTGGCCATGCCCCTCCGAGCATTCTCGTTTTGTGGAAACAAGGAAAAAAGTTAAACGTTGTTTAGTCTGCTTGGAGCATCTAGCCGGAAATTTTCCACCTAGACGCTCGGGGGCTACAACGAGAGTTTTTAACTTAGCAATATGCTTAGCTTTTCTTTAAGCATCTAGTCGAAACTAATTCAATTTTCGATTAGAATCTTGGGGGCTACAGTATAAAGTTTTTAACTCGGATGTATGCTTAGCTTTTCTTTAAGCATCTAGTCGGAACTAACTAGAAGCTTGGGGCTACAATATTGAAATTTTTAACACTGCGTATGCTACTCTTAAAGCATCTAGTCGGAATATTTCATTCCACCTATATGCTTGGGGGCTACAGTGAGAGGTTTTATAACTTAGTCACTCTTAGAGCATATAGATGCAAAACCTATGGTTTTCCGTCTACATCCTTGGGGGCTACAGTGGGATACTCATATGAAAAGACAGAGGCAAATAAAACTTACAAGTGCAATGATCTTGAGGTTTGTAGTACTCTCGGCCAGCAGCTTGCCAAAGGATTCGCTGTTTCCTTGCAAGATTTCTGCTTTACGGAGAAGATCCTCTAGACCGCACGTCGGAGATGTCGGCGTCGCACCAGGGACCATAGTAGTGCTACCCAGCGTAAGTACCGGATAAACTATCTTCGGATAAGTTATGGCTTTCTTGGGTGCGGGGGCGCCGCCTATGGCAGAAGTACCTGCTTCCACCACCGCCTTACCGCCACCGATGGCATCCTTAGCCAGAGCTTCAACCATTTGGTGGGCGGCACTCTCCTGCGTCGCCTGCTCGCCAACAACAACAACCTCGGTAGAGGCACCTGAGTCCACTTCCATGGCGGAAGGGCCAGATGCCTCCTTAGCTTGTGAGCTTGTCGGGGCAGACGAAGGCTTGACGGAGGGAGTGGCAGGGGCGATGGCGGGAGATGCGTCGCGATGCAGCATGTCCTTGATGGTTCTAGAAGCTCCAAATTTGGAGGTCTTCTTGAGGCTGGTCGTGGCTTTCTTCCTGAAACGTGCAAAATGCATAAGTACAGGAGCAAGACAGTTGAATAGACAATGTCGGAAACAAAGAAGCTTACACAAGTGGGGGTGCTTTGGCAAAGGGGATCCCAGTAGCTTTTCTCTTTTCCGCCTCCAGGGCGACGGTAGTCTTCTTGGAGGCTCCACCCTCCGTCTCTTCTTCTTGCCTCTGTTGGCAGCGTCAGAGGTGGAGCTCTTCCGCTTTCGCGCCAAAGGAGCATCGCCGTCGGACACGACAGTGACTTCCTTCATCTTTGGATCATAGATTTGAGGAGCTATGCTGAACTCATCTATGTCGCTAAGCTGTAAAGTGAAGAACCACCGTGTTAGATGGGATGACATTTGCAAGACGGAAGAACTAGAGTATATGTCATACACAGAAAATAAAATAGATACCTTTGGGAACTTGCCGTCTACGAACATGTCGTAGGTGATGGTAAAGCCACGCCGCTTGTCCTTCGCCTTGACGATGTCCTTAAGGCGGAGCTTGACGGAGTCCTCGATAAGTTGTCCACGGAGATGCGAAGGCTATCCCTTTTATCGCTGGTATACTCGTGCATGAGCTTCGCGCGGTGCGGCAGAGGTTGGATTCGCCTGCTGAACCAGCACATGGCTAGGTCCAAGCCGGTCAAACCCGTCTCTACGAACCATTCTATCCGCCTTATGGCACGAGAGGCTTTGATGTCGGAGGGAAGGGAGGCCTGGGATCTCCATGACGAGGCTTCGACGGCGGCTCCATCAACGAAGTCCGGGTACGTTACTTGTCGGCCAGCCAGAGGAATGTCTGGGCCGTAGAAGACGTCCGTTGCCAATTTTTGCAGGACTCGTGGCCGACGATGTCGGGGAACTGCCGGCCAGGTCGGATCTTGAAGCTTATGGTGCCACAATTCCTAAGTTCTTCCTTATTGGCTCCGGCTTCACGTTTGACGATGAAGAAGTACACGAAGAGGTCTAACCTAGGCTTTATCCCTAAGTAACCCTCGCAGAGCGCCGCGTAGTTGCTAAGCGCTAAGATACTGTTGGGAGAAAGATTCTAGGGCTGGACTATGAAGTGGTTCAAGACGGAGAGGAAGAAGTTGGAGATGGGCAGGGAGACGCTGCGTGTAGGGCCACGCGGATATAAAACAAAAAATTCCTCTAACATGGTGATCCCAAGATCCAGCTAAGGTAGAAGGCCACGAGGTTTACCACTAGACGCGCAGTTGCGGATTACTGATGAAGCGCGTCAGCTGATGCAGTGCAGTCCTTTGCGATCCGATAGTCCTGGTGCTGATCGTACAACACCTCCGCTGGTATCCACACGTACAAGGAGGAGCGTCGGCGGCGAACTGCTAGATTCGTATCGTCGGAGCTAGGGTTTCCAACACATGGAATGACCTAACCGAACAACGATTAACCTTTCTAGGTTACGGTGCTCCACTATATATAGGGAGTGAACGTGGGCTCTGCTCGCGTGACCCATTCAATAAAGCCCATATAACACTAGTCACCGTGAGTCCAACTCACTAACTCAGTCCTAATCCGGTTTAGGTCCAACCCAACCAGATTACAGGTTCAGATCCAATCCGAACTTGCTCCCGCT
Source organism: Avena insularis (assembly GCA_023614405.1). Lineage (NCBI taxonomy): Eukaryota > Viridiplantae > Streptophyta > Magnoliopsida > Poales > Poaceae > Avena > Avena insularis. The sequence goes on along the minus strand of CM042691.1, from coordinate 289,413,395 downwards.
CTTAAGTGTGTGACCCCGCAGGCTCATGGCTACTTGGACACGATTGGAGTCCGACTCTCAATCGATCAGTCGGTAGCGGCTCCTAGCAGAACATGCCGACTCCCAAGTACCAAAGAGTCATGACGACTTGCCTTTCCAATGCGACTTACGTCCGAGTCCCTTTTGCCTCACGATATACCTTGTCAGACTCTAGGCGAATAATTGTCATCCCTTAAATAGTCTAACTCTCTTCTTGATCCGAGATAAGTGATTCACCCGACTAACTCTTAGTCGATCGCCTCGGTTAACACTTAACCGAGTCGTGCATGGCCATGCTTTCCGAATCATATCTCACAAGAGGGCCCAGAGAATATCTCTCCAAGTGGAGGGGCAAAATCCCATCTTGGTTATTCACATCACACAGCTTGATTCTCAGTCGACCCGAACTTTGCCTTTATAACTGCCCAGTTACGGATCAGCGTTTGACTGAACCTAAGTCGGTGATCCTCAACTCTGACTATGTAATAACCTCAGGTCTAAGGATTACATTGATTGAGATATACAAATGACAACTTGTTCGTTGTACCTCAATATGGGTCAATCCGACTCGCTAAACTCTTTAGCCGAATCTGTGTAAGTTGGAATAGCATCTCCATGCACATGACAAGTGGAACCGAGTCATCAAGACAACTTTCACATTGGTCTAAGTTGGGTGTACAGCACAACCTCAATGACCAAGGATATTTAGTACAAATAACATGAATGCATAGCTCCACAACCGAATCACATATTCAATGATACACATCAGATGTTTATACAAGGACTACTTAATATCTTTATGAATACAATGGGAAATATCATCATACATGATTGCCTCTAGGGCATATTCCCAACACCGCGTACCAGTTGGGCTTTGAGGTACACCTTTTCTCCGGCTTGGGGAGAAGGTGTCACCTTGCCGGCCGGCGCCGCCCGCCAGGCGAGCCCCTCCGTCACAGGGAGGTAGCCCTCGGCGATCAGCTCTCGGATGTCACGGTCGGTGATATCTGAGCCGTGCCAGTCGCCCTTGTGTGAATCTAGATCCTCCTCCAACGGCTCCAGCGCTGCCAGATTGTGGTCGCCGCAGGTGGACTCAATCACCGCCGTGACGGGGATCACCAAGCCCTCTGGGGGCACGACGACCGAGCTCGCCGGCTTTGCCGCGGCTTCGCTCGACGTTGCCATGGAGGGAGAGGTACTGCTGCTGGCCATGGAGAGAGGTTGGATGTGTCTGGTGCGGATTGATGCTAGGGTTTTTCGCGAGTTCGGCGCGGGGAGCTCGAGGGGGCACGTGCTGGAGGAAGAAGACGACGCAAGGAGAGAATGAGGTAAAAGGGAGAAATTCCACCATGGTTACTATTTATCATCCCCAGCGTTAAGATTTGTGCAGCTTGATCGGGCGGTTGCCGCATAGACGACGTGTTCATGAACGTGCGCGGAAATTTCGCCATGTCTCCAACCGTCGCCGCCAACGGTTCGTATCGCTCGCGCGGGAAAATCGGACATGATTGCGTTCTCTGCATGTGTAAGTTACGAGGCATTGCTGACCTAAGCCTACGTCGTCCTAGCTGACATAGGCAGATGAGCCATCAAATCGGAAGATTCCGGCATGGGCGGATCCAGTCCGGCTACGGAAGAGTACGATGGAAGATTCAGCATTTCTCCCACTTACATATTGAAGACGGAGAAAACCTTGCAGGGTTCTTTGGGAGGACTACAAGATATTGCTTGACGATTTGCCGACATCCATCTAGACGGAGCATTCCACATGAAGAGGCAAGACGACGCAAGATCTTAGAGTTCTCCGGGGGATACTGTCGGGGATATGCTATATGGGTATACTCATAGCATGTCTCCTATCCGGATAACCCGGGTGGCCCACAGTTGGTAGCATGGCCTATGTCCTGCTGGGCGGCCCAGTTAGATGGATCCAGAAGGGAGGCCCATGCCGGATAAAGGAAGGCTACGGTGGAGTCACCATCGTACCCAGAGCCTTGGAGTGCAAGATACACAAGACTAGTAATAGACGGTGTAGGACTCTGTAACCTGTCTGGCTAGGACTTTTCCCTGTAACCCTAGGACCTAGTGACTATGTAAGTCGGGCCTATGAGAGCCTTTAGGGCATCGATTCATACAACCTCGCACAACGAACCTATCTCTATAACTCGGCGTATTTCCCTTATGGTGATTTATAGCAGGAGTAGGATTCCGCCACCGTCGTGGGATCTGAACCTGGGTAAGCTGTGTTACCTCGTACCTGTCAACCGTCCGCCTTCCCCCACGTCTCTAAACACGCACTGTGAGGACCCCTCCATGGCATACTCGTCGGCAATACCACGACACTGTACTTGGTTGCAAGCTAAGTTATATAATGGTGAGTTGCTTTCTTCTATGAGTTGTGCAATGGTAAGTGTGATGCTTCTTGTTCGTATTCTTTTTATCGACAGTTCACTCCATAAACTTGTGGACATGTTTACTGAGCTCAGTATTCGCTTGGCGACAAGCGAAGTATAAACTTGGGGGAGTTGATACGCCCAATTTGCATCACCATTATATATCATAATTTACCTCTATTCATTGATATTTGTCTTATTATGAGGTATTACTTATGGCCTTTCATCTGTTTATGCATGTTGGATGATTCCTGGAGAATGGACTGCCGGAGTCTGGATTCTGATGGACGGCGTTTCGGTGCAATTTCGTGAAGATTAGAAAAATATGGAAACATATTATTTTACCAGAAGACGAAGGAATCCAGAAGGAGGAGCGAAGGGGGGCCTCAGGGGGCCCACCCCCCTAGGCATGGGCCCACCTGACCCCGCGCCTAGGGTGGGTTTGGCCCACCTGCTCGGCCTCCAACTCCGCCCCTTCGCCTATATCTTCCCTACGGAACCCTAACACCAGAGGGGCGACCACATATAGATTTCCGCCGCCTCTTGGGGGCGGAAAACACCGAGAGAGAAAGATCTCTTCGGCATACCGATTTCTGTTGGGGGAATTCCTTCCTGGAGAGGGAAGACCGTCACCATCAACACCATCATCAAGATAGGCTTCATCGGGATCATCATCATCATCATCCACACCATCATCTCCACCAGCACCATCACCACCACTCCGTCCCGCTGTAACAATTGTGTTGGATATTGCTTTAGTTCATTAGGGGAAACCTTCCCGGTGTTGATTACTATTGTAGTTGATGCTTGTGATTGGAACCATTGGATTATTGTTTATGTTCAGATTGTTATCCATTACCATATCATCTTTGATCTTGATCCATATGATGTCTTGTGAGTAGTTTGTTTAGTTCTTGAGCACATGGGAGAAGTCATGTTGTTAGTAGTGAATCTGTGATGAGTTATTATTCAATGGTTTAGTATTTAAGTTGTGGTGCTATTCTTCTAATGGTGTCATGTGAACGTCGACTACATGACACTTCACCATTTATGGGACTAGGGGAATGCATTGTGTATTTGACTACTAATTGTGGGGTTGCCGGAGTGACAGAAACCTGAACCCCCGTTAGGACACCTTTGCACAAGGGAGTGTAGGATCTCAGAGTTTAAGGCTGTGGTTAGATTTATATCTTAATTACTTTCCTGTAGTTACGGATGTTTGCAGGGGGTTTAATCACAAGTATGTATTAGTCCTAGGAAGGGCAGTACGTTAGCACAGGTTCACCCACACAACACTTACAAACACCAGAGAAGAGTACTCAGCTATTTGAAGCGAAAGCACTTGACAGAATTCCCACGTGTCCTTGAGAACGTTTGGTCCTTATAAGTATTTCCACCAGCTTGTCCTTTGCTAGGAAAGGATTGGGCCACTTGCTCCGTTTGTTCGTTACTTCTGTTACTTCCTCTTTGTTTTGTTGCTTCGTCAAAAAACCACTAAAAATCCATTTGCTAAGTATTCACAGGGATTTCCTGCTCCATACCACTCTTCAGCACCTTCTGCTCCTCGTTGGGATCGACACTCCTATTTATCAAAAGTACTACGATACACCCCCTATACTTGTGGGTCATCATCCTATTGTTAGAACTCCATCTTCCATGCACATGTTTAGAGTTCTTTGATCACAGCTTTCAATGCTTGCAAATGGTTGGATCTTTATTGTGAGGGTGCATGTCACCTCAAAAATTATTTTTTTATCACTTACGTACTCGAGGACGAGCAGGAGTTAAGCTTGGGGATGCTTGATACGTCGGAAATGTATCTATAATTTTTGATGCTCCATGCTTGTTTAGTATCTACTTTGCTTTGCTTTTTCTACACTTTGAGGTCCTTTTACATGTTTTCTGGTACTACCTATTAACAAGTTGCCACAGTGCCAGTTTCCTGTTTTCTGCTGTTTTTGGTTCCAGAAAAGTTAGTAAAGAAATATTCTCGGAATTGGACGGGACAAACATCAAAGTCAATAACTTTCCATGGAGAACAAGAAGTCCAGAGGGGAGCCGGAGAGGCATGCCAGGGCGCCCAGACCCCCCCTAGGCGCGGGTGGGCCCTGCCTCGCGCCTAGGCAGGGTGTAGGGCCCCTGGCCACCGCCTCGGCCTCTCCCTTCGCCTATAAGAAGCACCCGATGCAAAAACCCTAAGGACCCGATCAATATTCCACAAAACCTTCTGTAGCCGCCGCCACCGTCGTCCCTAGATCGGAGGGGATCTGAAGTTCTTCCCGGCACGCTGCCAGAGGGGAGATCATCCCGGAGGCCTTCTCTCCGATATGATGCGTGAGTAGTTCCACCTTGGACTACGGGTCCGTGTAGTAGCTAGATGGTTGTATCTCCTCCTTTGTGCTTTCATGTATAGATATTGCGAGCTCCGTTCATGATCAAGATCTAATCTATTTGTAATCATGCATGTTGTGTTTGCGAGGATCCGATGGATATTGAGATTATTATGTTGGTTTGATTAATGGTTTTGTCTTTATGATTCTATCATACGTGTTGTTTGTGATCTTGCATGCTCTCCGTTGTTAGTAGCTATCTTGGCCAAGTAGTTGCTAGTGACTCCAAGAGGGGTTATTTATGCTCGATAGTGGGTTCATGCCTCTAGTTTCCAAGGGAAGTGACAGGAATCTCTTCGGTTGTAGATGTGTTGTTGCTACTAGGGAGAAAACAACGGTCTCTTGTTCACGGAACATGTGGACTGTTTACCTTACACACTTTTCTTAAAGCAGTTGGCTGTTGCTTGCAACTTAATACTAGAGGGGGTTCGGATGATAATCTGAAGGTGGACTTCTAGTCATAGATGTAGTTGGATGGCGGTCTATGTATCTTGTTGTATTGCCCAATCGAATCTCATAGGATCTTTTTGACTAGTAATTGCATTGTTATGCCTTGCTTAGTTCTTATCAATTGCCCTGCTGTAATTTTTTTACCCTTCATGCCATGTTATTTATCTAAGGAGAGCACGTCTAGTGAACTATGGACCCCGGCCCAATCTTTGCCATTGATACATCTTCCACTGTTACTTGTTTACTTGCTGCAAACCATTACCTTCCACACAGTACGTTTAATCCTTTGTTACAGCAAACCGGTGAGCTTAACAACCTTACTGATTCATTGGGGCAAAGTCTTGAGTTTATGTTGTGCAGGTCTCCGCGTTGCTTGCAACACCTGTGTGACGTTTCCTTTCTCCTATTGGTTCGATAACCTCGGTTTCTTACTGAGGGAAAACTTCTTGTTGTGCTGCTTCACACCTTGATCTTGGGGTTCCCAACGAAGCGCTTCTACATCAACTCAGTGCTGCATCAGAGCACCTCCAACATGGCTGGGCGCGTTGATCTGGGCCGGTGATTAATCCACCTACGCCCGCTCCTGCTCCGGCCCTGCCACCGCCCAAGCTCTAGACGTCGTCGGAGTACATCGACCTCGACCCGTAGATGGACGAGGCAGCATCGGCGCGTGATGATCGGTAGCTAGGGTTAGGATTAGTTTAAATTCTGTTTTTTCTACTTTGAATGTAAATTAAGTACAAACTTTGTCAGTTTTTAGCGCGAACTGTTTGTGTTTGAATCTGAAATATTTTTTTTGCCTCACCAAGGACGGACAAATGGGTCGAGCTGCTGCGCGTGGTCGGCCGGACAGGCCAGACCCCCTCCCCTATCGACCGCGGCCCACCCCAAATGGACAGAAACGGACCGTTTGGGGCGACCGGATGGGTCGGCCCAGTGGAGATGCCCTTAGGGTTTCTCGACTCTACTTCCACACTGATGGTGATTTTTTAAGACAGTGTCTTGGAGCTAATGATAAAGTATGTTTGGTTGTTCTTTTAGGTCCTCAGCATGGTCTTATTAATGTTCTTTAGATCTGGCGAGATCAGTTTCTCAGTATGTCGCCAGCGGCCGTTGTTATCCACAACGATGTTGGCGGCCGGGACAAGGTGATTTCTCTGTAGCACGGATGTTGGTCCTAATATGGTGGATCTGTTATTCTTCTCCGACTTCATCGATGTGAGGATGCGAAGCTTGGTCCAACACAGCAGGGGACATCCCCGGTTGACGTGCCACATCAAAATGTCCCTCCCTGCGTGTAGCAGGCCTGTTCAAGAACTCATAAAGCCTCGTTGACGATGGTGTTATTTTGATTCTTGCAATGTTGGAGGCTCGGTGTCTCTTCTGGCGTGCGTCTCGGCTGCGCTGGAGTTGGGCGGCGCTGGCTTCGGTGGTTACATGAAATTCTAGGGGTCGTTTTGTATTTCTCGATCTCTCCAAATTTTATCTGCAAAAGCTGTTAGGATAATCATTTTATCCTGATCTGTATTTTAGTGTCTACATGTGTTACTTCATGTAATTTGTTTTTATGTGGTTTTTCTAAAAAAAGTTGTCCATTGATTTTTTTTCTTACCCATTGTTGTTTTCCCCATTATGATTTTTTTGAATTTGACACATCCATTAAAAATCATCAAAAATAGTACAAAGAGTTCTAATAATAATAATAATTACAATAATTTCCTGGACCAACTAGCGACAACTATAGACAAGCATGCGTCGGCGGCACACCGTCATCCTTGCTTGTTCATCATCGGAGCATGGCAAAGCTCGACGTAGTAGAACTTGTTATAGTAAATGGTTAGAAAGTCGTCATGCTTTGGCTCCAAGAACCATCGCTAAACATGACAGCTTTAGATCGGAAGAGACTAACTTCAAACCACACCAGTGAGCACGAAAAACGACTGGATCCCAAGAGATCCATCGGATAGATGCACCACCAAAGCAAGGATAGAGCGGGATGACCTTATTCCGATTTCAGGACGTAGACACCGCCTCAAGTTTCCCGAGAAGACACTAGAAATAAGGCTAAACAAATAATAAAAGCCCTCCCGGTAGTCTGCCGGGACGGGCTAGGGCTGCTGGCAATGCGCGCCATGTCGAATGCGCCGCTCCCGTTGGCACCATGCCTAGTTTGGCTGCCGCTCAAAGTTACCGTAGACGCCCATGTGGTTCTTTGCCGGGTCAGACGTCATCACGCGCATGACAGCTCATCTCCCCACGAGCCGGAATAAATGGCTCGGTGGACATTTGGCCTACCCACCGTGCCCATAAAAGGGGCCTTCCTCACCGGCGCACAACCATCCATTCCCCTTTCGCCCTCTCGTCCTCTTCCACTCTCCACTACCGACAAACCATGTCCCTCAATGACCACAAGGCTGACAGCCGCAGGAGCAGTACGAGGTGAACCTTCTCGTGCCGCCGGACCGGCGCCTGCTGGCTGGTTGGACATGGCCCATGACAGCAAGGCCATCCCGCCCCTCCCTACCGACGACCCGCAGGACACTTACTTCCGGTCCCTGCTGCCGCCGATCACCCAGTAGGACCCCGGTTGGCAGGACAAAGGCTGGTGGGTGACAATTCTCCTCCAGGAGCGCAAGGACACGGTGCACTGCCAAGTCATGCCCTACGACGGGGCATACAACAGGGACGGCCTCCATGTCTATTAGGACAGCCTCTATGTCGACGAGGTCCTCTCCCGGCGTGGCTACGGCCCTCTTTGTGTTCGCAACCAGCCATGGCGCCACTCCTTCTTTGGGAGGCCACAGGTGACGGTGCCATCGCCATCTCCCGCTCGTAGTCGTGGTGCGACAGGAACGCAACCGCCGTGCAAGGCTCGCGACATCTCCTTCCGCCCCGTGGCGCCATTGCCACCGCCACAGCCGGTACACATCGGCGAACACGCGTACCAGGAGGGCCTCATGGCATGGGCGGCGGAGCTGGAGGACGCCGACAACAACCAGGAGGTGAAGGAGGAGGAGGTCGTGCCCCTTATGCCGCCGGAGCTCACCGAGGATGAGGCAATCGAGCTAGCCTTGCGCGAGTCGCATGCGCAACATGCGTTGGAGGAGGAGGCATGATGGGCCCACACATTCTAGGTGTTGCAAGCATTCGTGGCCGCGAGCGCAAATGGCGTCGCCTCCATTGCCCGTCCAACACCAACACCAACACTAGGGGGGTGGGGGTGCATTCCCCTAAACATGCATCAGACTGGATCAACCTCGCCTCCTATGACGAGGACGAGTAGGATGCGGCGCTGCAAAACCTAGCGTCGCCGCGAGTAGTAGTAATTAGGTTTAATTTCACCCAAATCTCTTTCGAACCTTGTAAATTTCTCTAAATTTGAATGGATTTTTTTTGTATTTTGATTTTTTTCAAACCTTGATCGTTAGGAGGGGGGATCGTTGAGTCCCAAACCGCCAGCCGTGTGGGCAGGGTGCCGCAACTGCCGGCGCGCTTGCCGCCCATTTTGCAATTTGACGAGCCCCCTTTCAAGAAATTCACAAAATAGTCCATTTTGTGGAGCGCATGAATGGGCCTGTAGCGCCACAGGCATCCAAATGGACGTTACACCGGACCAGGCGGACTGTCCGCCACAGTGTATATAAGACCACTCGCCTATCCAGGAGGCTGATTCGGACACCGAATTTTGGTCCGGACGCCGAAAATCTACCCAGTCGCATATCCAAGGACTTGTTTTCGGCCAGATTTCGCTCATTTTTGGTCCGGGCTACCCAGGCCGAACCCAGTTTTCCGGGTACGCCCTGAGGGCGCTGGACTCAGCGATATCGGCGAAAAAAAACAAAGCGGCGTGTGGATCCGCCGTGTCAGTGACGGAAGCCGAGTCGTCATCCTCGGAACCACACGGCGACCGCCGGGCAATAACTGCCCGTCGCGTCGGCCACGCGTCGCCGAATTACGGCGCCACCGTCGCCGCCTCGGCTCCCGCGACGGACCGGCGGTCACTAAGTTCCCGCCGTTTCCACTTTTCCCGCCCTCGCCGCCAGCCTCGGCCTTTATAAGCCGTACACATCGCCGGAGATCTTCACACTCTCTCACATCTCCCCGACCCACAAGCCAACTCCGGCGAGCTCTCCCCTTCCCCCTTCTCTCACCATGGGCGAACGCTACCCCGGCGATGGCATCATGACCCGGCCGGCGCACCTCCAACTTGGGAGGCGCATGCTGTCTGGCGGTACATGGCGCCGCCGGACACGCGGATGCCTTCGGGCTAGACGCTAAGCGCCGGCGGCATCCCAATCCCGCCGGGGCCGACGCCGGAGGAGCTGCCGTACGATGTACTTCTGCCGTACGATGTACAGAAGTACATCGCCGGCATGGACAACCCGGCCGAGCGGTGAGCGCCGACGACCTCGCCTACTGGGCGCACTTCTTCGAGGAGCGGCGCCAACAGGAGCTCGCCCGCCACGAGGGGCCGTCGAACGAGTCCCCGCCGGCACGCAAAAACGCGACGGGGCGCCGACGTTGGTGGAGCGCACCAGGGCGTACGCTCGCCGCCGTGCTGGACCACATCAACCGTGGGAACACTCCATGGCTCGGCTTCCCACGCAACCCGACACCGGCGGCCAGGACGGGTCGGCGTGCTCCGGCGAACTGGGCGCCGAGGAGGATGGCGAGCATGAGCTCGTCCTCCTCCGCTTCGGCATCCCACTCTTCCGGCAGCGCTCCGCTCCGCACGCTGACAGCCGTGAAGCGCGAGGCTGTCTCGCCGCTTCGCGCACCGCGCCTGCAGCGTATCGTCATCAACGAGTCTACGCCCACGCCACCAAGAGGCTACCGCGCTCGCCGCCTAAAACGAAGGCTCGGCGCCGGCCGAGGCCGCCGCCTTGAAGATGGCGCTGGAGCAGTCGCTCCGCGAAGCGCCGCCACTTACGCCGACGATGCCGCTGGTCGAGCCCTCCTTGACGGACATCCTCGAATGGTCCAGGAGGGACTGGGAGAAGGCGGAGCATCTGCGTATCCTCGGCCTGCAGCAGCAGGCCGAGGAGCAGGCCACACGGCGTCGGGCGCTGTCTGGGCGTGAGCTCGCCTATCAAGGCGCCCCGCTCTACGTCCTGGACGACCACGACGACAAGGACGCGGGCCCGTCCTACTAGTCATGGAGGTATGGCGACCCTGGCCAGGGCAGCCCCCGCCAGAACCAGCCGTCGAGCGACAACGACGACGGCGACGGCAAGGATGACGGCCGAGCCGACCCCGACTACACGTCGTTCTACGACAACTTAGGCATGTAGGACGGCGAAGGCACCGACGGCGGCCTTTTTAAGTTTATTTATGTACTAGTTTAGTTTAAATTTATGTAATCCGCCTATATTCGCCCAACTTAATAAAAATCGCCTAAATTTGATAAATTTTAGCCGAACTTGGAGACTCGGCCTGGGTACGCGGGTGGGCGAATGTGCGTAGCCAGACTGAAAACAAATTCAGTCCGGCCGAAAAACGGACCAAATTTCGCCCTGGGTTCGGCCAACGAGTAGAGATGCTCTAACCTTTGAAAACGAATTATTTTCGTATTACTCCGGTTTCTATCTTTATTAGAATTACTAGCACAAATACCGGTGTGCGTTGCTACGGATTGACATTTGTCAAATAATAATTTGAACCTTACCTCTTTGCATGCCTTGTGCTCTCAGAAATTGCTCTTGTTCTCCCATCTATTAGTCGATAATAACAAACTATAGAAGCAAATGATGTTTGTCCACAGTTCCGTTCAGCAAATGTTATTTTGGCAGACAAAACATAAATACCAATCGGCTTCTTTTGCTTGTTTGATCCTCACTGTGTTTACTTCCCATGCAATCTAGTAGTTGCTACATATTTTCCATCCCTAGAACTGAACAGCATGTACGAGTGCAGCCAACTACCTCGGTAGCCTCTATCAGTTGAAGGATAAAAAAATGCACACATTAAGTTCAGACTGAATTTACTGAAACCCTCAGGAGCTAGCAAGAAGAGGCATCCACCTCGTTCCCGTGCCCTGCGCAACCTGACTGGGTGCAAGCTAGCAGCTCGCCGCCGCCCACACAGCTCGACCTACACGAAAACAGAGCACCAACCTCGACCTGCATTGCTGCGTTGGTGCAGGTCATGGCGACGAAGCCACGCCTTTCTAGAAGGGACATACTCTAGAGGACCGGAAACTGCGGGGCACCACAAGCTCGGATTTGGCGGAGCGTCGCCGTGGAGGTGGAACTCGGGCCATGGACCGCTACTCTGCCGACGAACTCTCGCTCTAGTGCGTCCGCCCAAGTCTGCGCTCCCATCCCTGCTGACGTCAGGCAGCGCTCCTATCATGTCCAGAGGCAGCGACAGTTGTTTGAACAAAAAAATTAATAATGGAATTTGGTCATTATTGGATTGGATGGATGAGACTTGGGGCACCAGTTTCCTTCACCGCGTGCAGAACGGAGGGATCTACGGTTCAGGAGGTAGGGGATTAGAGGGCAACGCCGGCGAGCGCGAGGCAGGGGATTGGAAGGCGCTGGCGGGCTTGAGGCAGGGGGTAGGAGAGAGCAGATCGGCAAACTCGAGGAAGAGGATGGGACGGGACGACCCCTAAGCTCTAGGAAGGGATGGGGAGGTGGGAGGGTGGAGGCGATGCATATCCGGGCTGCACGGCCGTCCTTTAATTCGAGACCGAGCGCGGGCAGCTCCGGGAATGGGCGCCCATGCGTGCCCGGCCTCTAGCTTCTCCCCTTGTGGCCGTCGGCCGGCCAGCCGGTAGCGCCGCACCCTCCCATCCTCTGCCTCCCCGTCCCTCCCATCATCTGTTTCCGGCAGCACCGTATCCTGTGTCTCCCCGCGCCGCCGGGGAAGGGATGCACGAGTGTTTTTTCCCTTCTTGATTGGAGGTAGGGAGGAAGGGGAACGAGACGCGGCGGGGGCGATGTGTGTCGCTTGGTCGGGCGAATAGGGCAGTTGACTAAGCGGTGGCATTAAATGTAATTGCTCTGAACTGGCAAGGGCAAAACGGTCTTTTTCCGTACGGACGGACGGTGGACAGAAACGCTCCGTTCTTTATTATTAGGTATAGATTTGGCGGACAGAAAATTATGGTGTAGCGGACGTCCGTTTGCATCCCTAAGCGGCAGGTCCACGCGCGGTGCACGGCTGCCTGCACGTGAGCCTACCCAAAACGAAAAGAACATTCCCCGGTCGAGTCGTGGCAGAAGAGGACGAACGTGAGATGTTTGCGGTAAAACGGCCGGAGTTCACATGCGTAGCTACAGTAGCGCCGTTAATAACTGCAACTAACCGCCGGTAGGAGTATTGCAACTGGAGTTCGCACTGATGAGTATCGCGAGCGCGGTAATAATTTTTTTTTTTTTGGGATTCTTGCGGTGCACTAGTAGTACTGTAGGAGTAATTTGCATTCTACTACCGCGGGATGGTTTTTCGTTCTATACTGCCGGGCGCGCGCGCGCCGTGGGCAAAACGTTTTCACCGCCGACAGTGTGTCCCACTGATGTCTCCTGGTCGCTCTCGCTTGAGGTACGACGCCGCGCGGCCCACCTGGCAGCCACGGTCCCTGGCTCCAAACGCGAGGACGGACGTACAGCTAGCTGGTGCCTGACGGCGCTTGCTACAGTATTCCCTGGCTCGTAACAAACCTTTCTCTCTCTCTCTCTCTCCGGATCTCTCTGCACAGCAAAAGCACTACCGCAGTCTCTCTACGTAACAAACCCTGACACGCTGTCGCAGTATTCAAGCGCAGCCCGATGCCAACGATATATTCATCGCCCGGCCATGGCCATGGCCATTATTTGATTTAGTCTCGCCCCATTTCGGCCTATATCCTCCCTCTACCCCCAAAGATATACTACCACCACAACAAGTTCATCTCGGCGACCGTGGTGAGTGTTTCCTAGATTTTGCAAGCACGCATATGGACGGATTTATTACCCCGTTGCGCTGGTCTTTCTTAGGGAGATCTGCTCGAATCCACACCTTTTTTTCGTCTCAAAAGCAACTTTGCTCGATCGAGCGAGGAGGGCAGCAGGAGGAAAGGGTGCATGTGGGGCAGCTTTGATCTGATCGGAAATCGAAGCATGGAGTTGTTGTTGTTGTTCTTCTTCCCCCCCCCCCCCCCGATCCGGCCCATCCTTTCTGTTTGATGATCCTCCTCCTCTACTTTTGCTGCTTTTCCGAGGCCTGCTTCTTCTTGTTTTCGCTCGCCAATGCAGCGCGAGTACTCCTAGTACTTTTACCATCACGTCTGCCTTCCGCGGCTTCATGCCCATATCGCTCCAGCATCTGACGGCGCTGCTTTGTGTTTGTTTTTGGATATGGCCGGTTACGCACGTTGTTGGTTTGACTCGTTTTGATGTATGCTGTGTGAGGAGATGATTAGTACGGTATCCTGCAGGTGGCAATGGCAGAAAAAATGGATCGGCTAGTTTTTGTTTTTGTCTTTGTCTTGCTTTGCTTTGGGACGGAAATAAATCCATCGGGATAGATGACGCTGCTTGTTTCCTTCTCGATCATCATACTGTTATTTTGTTGCAGGATCTCATCATCTCGATCGGTGGATGATCTCATCATACATACTGTTATTAATAAATTAATGTTTGCCTTAATTTTGTTCTTGCAGCATATATAGGCCGGCTTGAGGCAGACCAAGGCCGGCCCGTCATCCCATAGATCTGGGTTATACTACTCGATCTGTTTCGGTGGGTCTTCCTTTTTTTCTCTACCCTGTGTGCTTGTTAATTAGTACTCCTGCTAATTGATTTGAGTATATGCATGCGACCTAAGGTTACTATGTCCCATGCTGCATGATGAATCCCTACTGTTTTGGTCAATTTTTTTGGCAATGGATGGATCCCTGAACGTTTTACACGTGTGAGTTGATTTCAAATTTGCAATTCAACACATGGAGCTGGAGAGTAACTAGCCACACATAGATTTAGGATTGGTCCGATCAATTCATTTTTGTGCGAGATGATGAACTGCTCCATCTGCATATATATAAATATATATATATATATATATATATGTATATATATATATATATATATATATATATATATATATATATATATATATATATATACACACACACACACGCACGCACGCACGCACGCACTTTGGTATGCATATGTAGGATTGATTGTTGCACTCTTGATCTCTTAACCAATTTCAGCTAGGTGTGCCTGCATCCGTCCGGGCTCAGAGACATGATGATGGATCCCCAAGCTTTTCTGTGGATGTGCAGTGTGATGGCATTGGTCCTATTTGCCACACCAGGGTACGTACGTTTATAGTCGTCGATCAGCTACGTACTAGTACTAGCTTAGCTACAACATATATATATCTCATCAAGTGCACGGTCGATCGAGAAATGAGCTATGCATGTACCATACTGCAGGGCTATGTTCTGGTGGTCTCGCTCTGTTGTGACATACTCTCCTTACACTTATGCACTGACGGCACTGACCTGTGCATTTGCCGTGGCATACGGCCTCTGGAGTGACACGGTTCTAGTGTATGCCATCAATGCTATTGGCGTGGCGGCTGAGGGAGCGTATGTCGTGCTTTTTCTGATCAACTGTGAAGCCGCGGACAGTCGACGTTGGTGGTTGATCCGTATTCTCATCGGCGAACTGGTCCTCCTGCTGTTTGGCATCGTCCTCCTCTTCGTCAACATCGAGCTATACAGGGTCCTGCGTTCCGTTACTGGCGTAGCCGTGGCGGCCGCAACCCTCGTCAGTGTGGTACGTACGTAAATGTTTACTATTAATTTCAAAAGCGTGATGAATGCCTGGTGTCACACATAAAAAAATTACAAATAAAATGCCACTTCACCTCCTAACGAAACAAACACCTTAATTATCTCAACAACTAAAACAAACTATCTGATAAAAACTACCACCGAGTTCAATCACCTCTCCTAATCTCCTACGTTTTAGCTAGCAGTTCCGCACGCGAAGCTCATACACATCTCCTGCCCACGATGGCATCTCAAATTCCACCAAGTGGTCTTGGACGCTAGCCGCGGCTCTGCAGCCGGCGGGTTCATCGCCATGGACATTAACGCCCTCTCGTTGCAACCTGGAGACAGCCCGGACACGACCCCGCTGACATCCGTAAGTCCACAAACACCCCCCGAGCTAGCCTCGAACACGAAGCTCGCCGGCGACACGATATGCGTGGCCAGATACTTTTACTTCATTTTTCAGAGCCTCTCTGATAATTATCTATCTTAATCATGTTGTGACCGTGAGCGCAACCGTGAGGTTGTTGTCGAGGAAGGACCAGACCAGAAGCACACATCTTCCCATGTTGCTGATCAGGGGTCGCAAAACTATGTGCTCCACCCACTGTCGCTCATCTCTCATCAAAACCTGTAGCCAACATAGCCATCGCCTTCCTGCACAATAAACTCTCTAGATTGCTTATCTAGTTTACCTTTCTAATCAGTATTGCATCAGTATTGGCTTACCTTTCTAATCAGTATTGCATCAGTTTAACTGCACAACAATCCAGACCATAGAAGATCAGCATTGGTGTGTAATTAGGTGTCTTTTGACTAATCTCACTCCATCTCATTGTTTTATCCTAGGTTGTCACAAGGTCTGCAAACTTGTTGGCCTATCCGGACTTGCACACGCAAAATCTTTATTAGCCGCACATACTTCACAAACCAGTTCAATTGTGGTCAGGTGTTTATATAGCGACTTGTGGTCAGGTTGGGCTTGTTATGGATAATTGATCTTCGTAGATCAATGCATGTATGAAACAAAAAGATTGCCTTTCTATCCGGCCGGCTGTGCTTTTTCTATACAACCCCACTGTGTGCAACGAAAAGGAAATGATTTGTCCTCGAAGAAATCCTTGTCTCCGATCCGATCTCCCTACGCACAGCCGCCACGAGCTAGCAAGCTATTCTCTAGCAGGCAGGTAACCACGCCTTCTTCTCACACTGCGAGCTGTTTTTTTTGTTTGCCTGGTTGGATCCGGTGCATTTAGTCTGACGTAGGATCAACTGAGAAGGAAAAAGGAGATCTAGCGAAGGAACCTAGGATCATAAATTCCAGCTATGAATACAAACCGATCACTCGATTTATAATTTCCTACTATTTTTTATCCTAGGAAGCTAGGTGTAGGGCACGTGAAAACAATGTTCTGAATTTGTAACAATATTTGATTGAATAAGATAGTTGTCGAACTGTAACAATATTTGATCCAACAGAACAAATCGGAAATATGTTGTTACCGCCTAGGGAAATACATCTACCGCGGCTCCAACCCCGACGCCAGTAGCTGCCGCGTGTGCTGGCTTAGCAACCAATGATCCTCCGGGCTCAAGCATCTATCATCGTCAAGGTGTAGGCGATGACTCATGTTGTTTCTGATCCGCCATGAAAATGCAAGTCTACTCAATGCACCCCCAACTTGTTCATCTCTCAGGGTTTGTGATGCATTTTTTTATGTTCTACATATTTTGGCGAGATTACATGTGGTTGAGTGGTTTATAGCATGTTTTGCTTTTTCAGGTGTTTACTCGATTCTCCACATGAAAACATGCAGCCACCTATCATCCTGTGAACCTTATACTCTCCCTTCGTCTTTTCCCCTCGCCCTTGAGAGTCCGCCGCCTCATGTCGGGCCGATCCGTCGCCCTCTCCGCCGGAATAGCCGGCCGGAGTAGGGAACGGAGAGGTGCCGGAGCTAGCTCTAGGTACGGTAGGTTTAGGTTGTGGCTTGATTCCGAGGATTGGAATTTTGCCGGGAGTTGGAGAGGAGTTCTTTGGTCCGAGCTCCTTTCTTGCCTGCTGGTGGTGCTCCCCCTTTTGCTTCGGCGACCGGAGCTGTTGGAGGAGGGCGACCATGGAAGCTCCATGAATAAGGACTTGGGCCTCCTTCCCCTTGTGGTGCCTCCTCTGCTTCTCCCTCCCCTGTTGGCCGGTCGTGGCGGCGAGGGATGGGGGTGTGAGAGCAGGGCTGGGTTCTGGCGGGTAGGAGGCTGGGAAGTTTTCCCTACGGCGGTGCTTGGGCGCGACACCTGCGAGGAGTTGTCGAGCTTCTGCGTTGTACCTCCATGGAGGAGGAAGACAAGGAGTGTCTCGGCGACGTGCTTCCCCTGGAATAAGCGCCGTTGTGCTTCGGTCCTCACTCAAGGTGAAGTGGTTTGGTTTTCCCCCCTCTTGGCCGGCCGTGGCGGCAAGGGAGAGGGTGGAGACCTTGCTGTGGCTGCGGTTTGGGTGAGGCACATAGTGCATGGGGCCGTCAGCCCGTGGTTCCCCTCTTAGGTCTGTGTGTCCTAGATCGATGGTGGCCGTTGTCCTCATTATGGATTGTGTGCTTCCCAATCATGAGCAAGTGTGAGCGCATTAGGCGGTAGGCGCGCACAGGGCAGTGGCAGTATTGTGCAATCCTCCATGCATGTCCTTCCTCCACTGCGGTGAGCATTGTTCAGCATGATGACATGTTCTTGTTGCTGATTCTATTTTTCAACATGATAAAACATTTTTAATCATGATTAGGTTATCCTTTGTCTAACGAAACAATATTACTTCTACACTATTCAGTGCTTAATCTTACAAGTCAGCACTTTCAATCTGGAAAATGAAATGGAAGACGCACATAATACTGCTATAGTGTATTATTTTGTCTTGCTAGCCTACTTCCACATTTCCCCAATGTGGGATATTTCAATCATGGCTTTGCGCTTGAGATTGCAACCTTGCTTTCATATAGCTAGATAGTTTCACTGACCGAATTCTGTGTTTTAGGTTATGGACTATCATATATAAAGTTCAAGAGTGATGGGGGACTTACAAAGGAAGAGTATATTATTCTATCTCTAGAGATTGGTACATAAAGGAACTTTTTTGTTCAGGTCAATGTTTTGAACTCAAAATTTTGAAGATGTTGATAGTTCGATTTAGCTAAGTTTGTACTTCATATATGTACCCATACTTACTTGATTGGATTTTTGAGAAGCATATATTCCTTTGGTTAATTACTTAATTCTCTCATTGTTCAACTCATTTCCTATTTTCTATCTACCTTTTCTTTAGAAATCCTGGCACTCAGATAAGTAAATCTTGATGTTTGTCCGCCTTGGTCGATGTGCACGTGATTCTTTTAGAAATGGATATATGATACTACTCGTTATGTTTAGTTTGACACCATTACATGATTTTATCTTTTGTGTTGTTTTACAATCTCACTTCAAAATCGAACCTTGCATATTATTTATGTGAATTTACACAAGGATATCTGAGCATTTATAATCTTTATCCAATGTTCCAGATAGGAATCAACCATGTTCAATCCAAACATATATGACGCTTGTGCACCCAAAGATGTAGTCAGAGTTGGTGATTTCATTTTGCAACTATAGGGTAAGTTGGTGATTTCATTTTGGAAACCATACATGTATGTATGATAGTGTTAGGCCCATTGATTGTTTCTTTGTAGAAGGTATATTGTTCTTCTCCAAAGAATATAGTAAAATGTTGTAACCAGCACGCATATATTTGCATGCATTTTACATGGCAACAGAAACTTGTTGTCTCCTTGTTGCCGATGAAGTTCAGGATATAATTTATAATCACTGAAAGGTAGGATTTTAATGATGCCATGGTGGCTAGAAATATTTGCAACTGAATAGGTGTAGTTTGAAAATTTCGAGTTCCTGGACTTCTTTGTTTCTGCATTTCCTATTCCGCTGAAGCACGCAACAATGAAGAGGTGAAGCAAGTCAACCTAAAGTGTCGCTTGTTTTTTCGCCAACATTGTTGTATGACAATATAGAGTTTTCCCTTATTGCAAAAACTTGTGATGCCATTTTTAATCAAATTAATATATGTTTATTTTGATGTTCTCCCATGGTTTGAATCATGTACAATAATTTATTTGGGTATTCCGTGGAGTTGGAGAATAATGTGACACATCGCAACAGAACCGAAGGATGGCAAGAAAGGGAAGGGGAAGATTACATGTTGTCTTGTGAGATGGAGAAGACAGGTAAAATTAACAAATACTGCCAAGTAGTACGTAATATAAGAGGGGAAGAAGATAGAGGAAGATGTGTGCATCTTGTCGACCCTTTTTCATACATGGATTCTTCGGGTACAAAGTAGTACAGAATAGTCCACTTGAAATAGGTTAATTACTCGAACGTAAAATACTGTTAATCTGGCATGGGCTACATGAGCTCAAAGTTGTTTATGGGGTAGAATTGGTAAGATTGGCAATCCTAGCAGTCGAGGTGATGCATGCATGTAACCAAACGCCGAACAAATGACATCATTGCTTAGTGTGAAAGAATGAATGCATTCCTAAGGCGAAGCTAATACAAAGGCATCAGTAGATGGGAGAAGATTGATATTTTTTTTGTTAGAGAGATTCCACCAAGTGGACTGAGGCATAGCCCGGTGGTTGGGGTGGACTAATGCACACTGCTAGTCCAGGTTCAAGTCTCCGCACTTGCATCTGGGGCTATACGTATATTTCTACTATATCAAAATCATTTTAGGTTTTTTCCTGTAAAGCCATTCATCTTTTCAAGAGCGATGGAGTCCACCAACACAGCCTAACAATGCTTATTGAAGGGACAGAAGACTCACATCAAATTTGAATTAGAAAAACTTAAGACGATATTAAAATTTAAGGTGAATTTTATACAACCAAAATTCTTGAGTTTATCTCATTTAATAAAAGACGAGTAGTTAGGCCATTTCTTTCTATTCATACGATGTACATATTTTTTTTCGAAACACACTCTAAGAAAAGTGGAATTTTAAAACTTTCATAATACTTTGTAGCTATGTAAATTTCACGTGCAAACATATTTACGTGTACGGCGAGGGAAGAAAATTGAGAAACCGTAGCAACGCACGGGCATCCAACTAGTATATATAATGTCCTTTATGAACAACCATATGTGCCAACTATATGTTTCCACGTCCATCCGTAAGCACGTCCGTAGAAAATAATTCCGTAGGTTCTAGGATTTCCGATGTTTCATTCATCCACAGTTACTTGCATCTGGGGCTATACGTATATTTCTACTATATCAAAATCATTTTAGGTTTTTTCCCGTAAAGCCATTCATCTTTTCAAGAGCGATGGAGTCCACCAACACAGCCTAACAATGCTTATTGAAGGGACTGAAGACTCACATCAAATTTGAATTAGAAAAACTTAAGACGATATTAAAAATTTAAGGTGAATTTTATACAACCAAAATTCTTGAGTTTATCTCATTTATTAAAAGACGAGTAGTTAGGCCATTTCTTTCTATTCATACGATGTACATATTTTTTTTCGAAACACACTCTAAGAAAAGTGGAATTTTAAAACTTCCATAATACTTTGTAGCTATGTAAATTTCACGTGCAAACATATTTACGTGTACGGCGAGGGAAGAAAATTGAGAAACTAGTATATATAATGTCCTTTATGAACAACCATATGTGCCAACTATCTGTTTCCACGTCCATCCGTAAGCACGTCCGTAGAAAATAATTCCGTAGGTTCTAGGATTTCCGATGTTTCATTCATCCACAGTTACTAAATGGGGTCAACCGCTGTTCCATTCATTCATTCCTTGATGATGCAGCCATCCGTGTTCAGAACCGGCAATGTCGCTAGCCTGACTCCCACCACCCTTGCTGTGGTGTCCCTGTTCAACGCCGCCGCCTGGACTGTAAACTTCAAACGGTTTCAACCTGATAACTATCAAGGGGTGAGTGAGGGCCCTGACTGAACTCTGACCTTCTCTCCTCCGTTTACTGCCA
The DNA here is from genome assembly GCA_023614405.1 of Avena insularis. NCBI lineage: Eukaryota > Viridiplantae > Streptophyta > Magnoliopsida > Poales > Poaceae > Avena > Avena insularis. The sequence goes on along the minus strand of CM042691.1, from coordinate 289,392,338 downwards.
ACTGTGCCATGCATAATTAGCTCGTTCGTCTGTGCCATGCATAACTAGCTCGTTCGATCTATGCAGGGACCCAACTGGGCAGCCATGGGATGCACCGTCTTCCAGCTTACGCTCAGGGCTTTCTTCTGGTGGAGGCCGCCGCGGCAGCAGCAGCTCCCCATCGCCGGCACTGTGCACGAGAGGCTGCTGGTGGCTGCAAGCAACAATAATGCACCGCCGCCGCCACCACCGCCTCCGCCTCCGCCGCCGCGTGCTCCCAGAGTCATGGACGGACAGGTGGAGGCCGATGCCCACCACGCGCCCGTGCCACACCAGGAGGTTCCTGCTCTAGTGAATGCGCCCGTGCCAAAGGGGCAGCTGCCGCCACCACCACCACCACCCCCGCCGCGTGCTCCCGAAATCAAGGACGGACAGCAGGAGGCCGGTGTCCACCACGTGCCAGTGCCACACCAGGAGGAGGTTTCTGCACTCGGGAATGCGCCGGTGCCAAAGGGACAGCTGCTGCGCATGCCACCACCGGCGGCAAGCCAAGTCAGCGACAAGCCGGAGCCGGAGGGACCACTTGCCGGGAAGCCGCCGCAGCAGCCGGAGCGCGCGCAAGGTAATGTGAACGCGGCCGGGGTGGTCGCCGACGGGCAGGAGCATCCGTAGGGTGGCGTAGCACTGTAGCCTGGAAAATACGGAGTATGTTCAGGCAGTTGAGAGTCTCTCCAACTCATACTTGTGACGTTCACTCTGCCTGTACTACTACCTTTATTTCCTACTCAGTATAAACCTCATGGACAAGCTTGTCGACAGAAGCAATTCCAGCATAAACCAAAGAATAGGCCGCACTAGATTTTCTGTAGATTGGAGAGCTTCCTTTAGAATGCCGGAAAGTTTCATGAGCAACAAGTGATTGGATGATTTGTAAGGCTGGGAATAGTTTGGATTGAAATTGTCGTTTTGGTTTGTTCTTGCGTTTGGTTTACCACGGAGTATTGGTCTGAGTGGGTTAATGTTGTGGAGTAGATTGGTATGGTCTGGGTTTTAGATATCGTAAAATCTAACTCTAGCGTGACCTAGGTCTGGCTGAAGTCACGCTTGTGGCCGCGCGATGGCGATCCAACGGCACACAGCAATTGCACCGCGCACAGACTACGTGGCGTGTACGTTCCACATAGCTACACTGGAACGTTTCAAAGTTGAGGATTAAAACCATTTCCTCCTCCGCGAGATATCGAGGGACTTCCCGCAAATCTGTCTACGAGGCTTGTATATGTGTATTTGGCCGGGCTGGTATATGTGTATCTTTTTATTAGGTTCATTATTCAGGCTTAATAACCAAAGCAATTTAGGAGATTGATGTAACTTTTGTGTAGACTGTGTATTTGTTTAAGATGGAAGTTTCATATATCTGTTTTAAGCGTCTGTTAGGCTTCACACCACCACTCTATTGTTTGAAGGTTTCATACGGTCCAATGCAGTGTAACCTATGTTTTTTGGAGTGAGGTTGACATTGGTGGAAGCTCCATCTTCATTGAATAGGTTTAGTCAGCATGGGAGTTTTCTTTTCATAGGAGGAACATATCTTAATTTTTTAAAGATACTGACGAGGGTTCGACTCGTCAGTGCCCATTGTTATGGACTTGGGTTTTGTAGAAGATGAGGATGTTGGAGATCGCGAGACGGTTAACAGACACGGATCAAGGGGACATGAGGTTTACCCAGGTTCAGGCCCTCGGAGATAAAACCCTACTCCTGCTTGTTTGTTCTTGATTACGGCGAAGCCGAAGGTTAAAGGGGGTGCGCAAATGCAATCCGGCGTGAGGTGTGTGTATGAGTTGTCAAGGTCCTCCTCGTCGTGCCCTCCTGACCTTTATATAGATATGCCAGGTCTCGGGGGTAGGTCGAGTCGGTTACAAGTTCGGGTTTCATCCTTAAATATTCTATCTACGGCTTGGCCGTGTTTTTCAAGGAGTCGAACTTTTATTGGGCTTGGACCATCCGGAGTCTCCTTGGCCAGCAAGTATTCATATGGGCCTTTCTTGGGCTAGACCAGATATACCAATGTGAGGCACCCGCAGGGTATATCCATGTTAGTAGCCCACAAGTGTTTAGTCAAATCATAGATTCGACTGGAAAATCTATAATCTTTTCAGGTGTTTCTCATTCGAACCTGTTTTTCGAATAAATACGTTAGTTCATAGGGATTGTTGATACGTGTGTCTGACTCACCCGACGGATCGGGGTCAGTTAACTATCATTGGACAAAACAACACGATCTTCTTCAGACTCGAGTCCCCAGACTCGAATTCGGAACAATGCTGGTGTAATTCGACTCAGGCCGTTGAGGGTTTACATGAGTCAAATTCTAGTGTTTTTAAGTTATATACCCAACGCCTTCGTTAGGATTTTTCATCGTGCCCGCTTGTACGGTTTATTGCTGGCAGAGCGCAGTTAGGTGTGATACCAGGCCATTAGATGGTATATGTAGGTCTTATCTTTGCGTCGTAGACGCATCGTCCGAAAAATTTATCACCGTGGAGGTGTTTTGGGTGACTAAGGAGACTGATTCTCACTTAGCGTTAATTTGGGCAAAGTTGCCAAAAATATTTTTGTCACACGTGATCCGAATGATCTCATTCGAATAGGTCATATGGTGCACAGCCAGCGCTCTCTATGGGAGTAGCCTTCGAGTGTCTGTTCGAGTCGTAGACTCGAGCGGAGACTTTAATTCTCCGGATGTCATCCACGCTAGTGTTTTTTCGAATGCGCGATCAACGCTCCCTATCAGAATAGCCCCGAGTCCATAGTGAAGTCGCAGACTCGACGAAAGACTCGAAGATTTCTTCGAGGCATTTTCACTATTATAATTTCTCAGGTGCGCGACCAGCGCTCCTGATAGGAGTAGCCCCCGAGTAGTTGGTTGAGTCGTAGACTCGAGTAAGTATTTTTCGTTCAATCGAAAGTTTCGAGCCGTTGCTGGCTTTTGCTTTGATGACATTATTGCTGACGCCTGGTGAGCTCAACCGTCTGCGACATCAGAGACGATGCGATGGGATGACCATGGGTCCCACCTTCTGACGTGGATTTGACTAGTCATGCGTAACTTTGGCGAAAATTATGACGCCTCCTCGATTCTCGTGCGTAGTGGGCGGCGTGTTCATGACGGTTCAGGCGGCTGTTGACACGTGTACGGTGAGATGAAGGGCACATGTTAGGGCTTTTGTATCAACGGCTCCTCTTCGTCTTCCTCATCCTTTTATGCCGCGGTGAAACCTGAATAATCTTTTCCTTCGTCATTTGTCATCATCTTCTTGATGTTGCCATTTCTAGAGCTCGTGCTGCGCGCTGGACATTTTCCGCATTTTCCCTTCTTTCCTCCGCTCTCATCTCTGTGCTCGCCGCGCCGCCAAGATGGGCAAAGCAAAGAAGACCTTGGGTCGCAGAATGAATTCTCCTTCAACGAAGGATCTTGGGCGTAGCCGACGACTATGATAGTTGCGGAGACTTTGTTGATACACCGCCGAACGAGCCGCCAATATGAGTGGAACCATTGGATTATTGTTTATGTTCAGATTGTTATTCATCATCATATCATCTTTGATCTTGATCCATATGATGTCTTGTGAGTAGTTCGTTTAGTTCTTGAGGACATGGGAGAATTCATGTTGTTAGTGTTGAGATATTATTCAATGGTTTAGTTTTTAAGTTGTGGTGCTATTCTTCTAGTGGTGTCATGTGAATGTCGACTACATGATACTTCACCATTTATGGGCCTAGGGGAATGCATTGTATATTTGGCTACTAATTGTGGGGTTGCCGGAGTGACAGAAACCTGAACCCCCGTTAGGACACCATTGCATAAGGGAGTGTAGGATCTCAGAGTTTAAGGCCGTGGTTAGGTTTATATCTTAATTGCTTTTCTATAGTTGCAGATGCTTGCAGGGGGTTTAATCACAAGTATGTATTAGTCCAAGTAAGGTCGGTACATTAGCACAAGTTCACCCACACAACACTTACAACACCAAAGAAGACTACTCAGCTATTTGAAACGAAAGCACTTGACAGAATTCCCATGTGTCCTCGAGAACGTTTGGTCCTTATAAGTATTTCCATCGGCTTGTCCTTTGCTAAAAAAGTATTGGGCCACTTGCTGCATTTGTTTGTTGCCTTTATTACTTGCACTTTGTTTCTTTGCTTTATCAGAAAACCCCTAAAAATCTGTTTGCTAAGTATTACAGAGATTTCCTGCTCCATACCACTACTCAACACCTTCTGCTCCTCGTTGGGATCGACACTCCTATTTATCAAAAGTACTACGATACACCCCCTATACTTGTGGGTCATCAGGTAGAAGGCCATGAGGATTACCACTAGACGCGCAGTTGCGGATTACTAATAAAGCGCGTCAGTTGAATGCAATGCAGTCTTTACGATAGTCCTAGTGCTGATTGTATAGCACCGCTGTTGGTATCCACACATACAAGGAGGAGCACCAGCGGCGAACTGCTAGGTTCGTAACGGCAGCAGGACTGCTGTGGAGCTAGGTTTTCCAACGTATGGAATAACCTAACCGTCAACCCTCCTAGGTTTCTGCGACCCACTATATATAGGGAGTGAAAGTGGGCTCTACTCACTTGTGGCCCATTCATAAAAGCCCATATAATATTAGTCACTGTGAGTCTGGTTCACTTACTCAGTCCAAATCCGGCTCAGGTCCAACCAACCAGATTTCCGATTCAGATCTAATCCGAATATTGCTCCCGCTCTTAAGTGTGTGACCCCGTAGGCTCATGGAAACTTGGACACGATTGGAGTCCAACTCTCAATCGATCAGTTGGTAGCGGCTTCTAGCAGAACGTGCCGACTCCCAAGTATCAAAGAGTCATGACGACATGCCTTTCCAATACAACTTGCATCCGAGTCTCTTTTACGTCACGATATACCTTGTCAAACGATAGGCGGATAATTTTCATCCCTTAAATAGTCTGACTCTCTTCTCGATCTGAGATAAGTGATTCATCTGACTAACTCTTTGTCGATCGCCTCGGCTAACACTTAACCGAGTCGTGCATGGCCATGCTTTCCGAATCATATCATCCGAGAGGGCCCAGAGAATATCTCTCCAAGTGGAGGGGAAAAATACCATCTTGGTTATTCACATCACGCAACTTGATTCTCAGTCGACCTGAACTCTGCCTTTATAACTGTCCAGTTACAGATCAGCGTTTGATAGAACCTAAGTCAGTGATTCTCAACTCGGACTGTGCAACAACCTCAGGTCTAAGGATTCTATTGATTAAGATATACAAATGACAGCTTGTTCGTTGTAGCTCAATATGGGTCAATCCGACTTGCTAAACTCTTTAACTGAATCTGTGTAAGTCAGAATGGCATCACTATGCCCATGACAAGTGGAACCAAGTCATCCAGCCAACTTTCACATTGGTCTAAGTTGTGTGTCCAGCACAACCTTAATGACCAAAGATGTTTAGTATGAACTGTAGGGTTTCGTAGCATGGAAAACAAAAATTTTCTATCGCATACAAACAAACAAGCCAAGATCTATCTACTAGATTGCAACAACGAGTCGATGAAATAACTCACCCTCGAAGATTCCAAAGTGTTTAACGAGAGCGGATTCTCGTGGGTGATGTAGTCGTACTCTTCCCGATCTCAAGATCGCGTAGATGATCCTTTCTAGCTGCGTTCGGCGAGCTCACGATCGGTCACACGTTAAATTTTCGGCGAAGACCTTCCTCTCCCTTGTTCCAGCAGCGGTGGAGGTTGTAGCACTCTCCTCGCGATTCCGGCAAAGACAGTGGTACCGGAAGTAGAGGGGAGATCTCGCAGGGTTTCGCCTTAAGCCGGAGCGAGTATGGTGGACTATGAGAGAGCCTCGGCGGTCTAGGGTTTAGACACACCAAGTAGAGGGGCTTAGCCGGCAACTAGGGTTAGCTAGGCGGTGGCGGCGGCGACTTGCCCTAGGGCGCCGGCGGCTGTAGGAGGGGCCGGCGGCTAGGGCTAGGGTTTGCGGGATGGTGGTGTTGTGTCTTGGAGGGGCAGCCCTGCCCCTCCTTATATAGGTGGAGGGGGCGTGCCAGGGGAGGGGAATCCCTCCCCAACTCAGTTTCCCCAGGGGGCCGGCGGTGGAGGGGAGGAACTCCTCCCCAACTCGGTTTCCACCTTCCCCTCCACTTCCCAAAATAGCCGTTTGACTTTTCAAATTGGCGTTTGACTTTTCAAACAAGGATTTTGATTAAACCCTTTATTTTGTTCAGTGATGACACCTAGTACATGATGCAATCATTCCAACTTGATATGACACATTCATGTACCCTTCCCCTCCGGAGTGCCGGACATTCCGGAACCTTCTAGATCATTCGCGATGAAAACATCGGAACCATTCTCCAACTCCGAAACAGGACTTTCCTTATATGAATCTTATTCTCCGGACCATTCCGGATCTCCTCGTGATATCCCGGATCCCATCCGAGACTACGAACAACATTCGGTCTCTTTCTCATTATTCCATAACTACTCAAACAACGTCGAATCCTTAAGTGTGTCTCCCTATGGTTCGTGAATTATGCGGACATGATCGAGACACTTCTCCGAACAATAACCAATAGAGGAATCTGGAAATTCATATGGCTCCCACATATTTCTACGATTACTTTGCGATCGAATGAACCACTTACATACGATACCAATTTCCCTTTGTCTCACGATAGTTTACTTATCCGAGGTTATGATCGTCAGTATCTCTGCATACCTAGTTCAACCTCGTTACTGATAAGTACTCTTTTCTCGTTCCCATGATATGTGATCCCTTGTGAGCCAGTCACATGCTTGCAAGCTAATTGGATGACATTCCACCGAGAGGGCCCAGAGTATATCTATCCGTCATATGGATGGACAAATCCCACTCTTGATCCATGTGTCTCAACCAATACTTTCCGAACACTCAATGCCACCTTTATAGCCACCCAGTTATGGTGTGGTGTTTGATGTCATCAAAGCATCCTTCCGGTGAAGGTGATATGCATGATCTCATGGTCGAAGGAATTATGTTACTATGTATCAGAAAGCATATAACAATTGAACTATTAAAATGACTTGATCTTTATGCTACGCTTATCTATAGGAGTATGTCCACCATATCATTCTCCTAACGATATGATCTTGTTGTTAATAACATCTCAATGTTCATGATAGGGAAACCACAATCATTTATTAACCAACAAGCTAGTATTATAAATAGGCTTTACTAGGGACTCTATTTTAGTTTACAAATCACACAAGTATTAATGTTTCCTTGTTAATACTATTATAGCATGAATGTAAACATTTATCATAAACACAAAGATATAATAATAACTACATTTATTATTGCCTCTAGATTACATGGTAATATACCGAACACCCATGGCAGTTTGGTGCTGGTCATATTTTGCCCTCGGGAGAGGTTTAGTCAACGGATCCGCCACATTCAAATCTGTGTGTACTTTGCAAATCTTTATGTCCCCATCTTGTACATGTTCTCGAATAGCGTGAAAACGTAGCTTGGTGTGCTTCAGCTTCTTGTGTGACCTTGGTTCTTGCGCATTGGCTATGGCGCCCATGTTATCACAGTAGATAGACATTGGGTCCAGCGCACTAGGAACCACACCCAGCTCTATAATGAACTCTTTCATCCATATCGCTTCTTGTGAAGCCTCGAAGCGACCATGCATTCGATTCAGTTGAAGATCTCGCCTGGCTTTGCTTTGCACTCCTCCACTAACTTGCACCATTCAAAATAAATCATTATCCAGTTGTGATTTAGAGTCATCCGGATCGGTGTTCCAACTAGCATCGGTGTAACCATTAACAACGAGCTGTTCATCACCTCCATAAGAAAGAACCATATCCTTAGTTCTTGTCAAGTACTTAAGGATGTTTTTGACCATCAATGATCCACTCTGGATCACTTTGATATCTGCTAGTTAAACTAACAACATATGCAATGTCGGGTCTAGTACATAGCATGGCATACATTAGAGATCCTATGGCTGAGGCATAGGGAGTCTTACTCATCCTTTCTCTATCTTCTGCCGTTGTCGAACTTTGAGTTTTACTCAAGGTCGTATTGGGCAACATGGGCAAGCACCCTTTCTTGCTATCTTCCATTCCAAACCTCTTTAGAACTTTGTCCAAATATGTACTATGTGACAATGATATTAGGCGTCTCGATCTATCTCTATAAATCTTTATGCCTAATATATAAGCTGCTTCGCCAAGATCCTTCATTGAAAAACTATTATTCAAATATTCCTTGACACTATTAAGAAGGTCTACATAATTCCCAATCAACAATATGTCATCTACATATAGTATTAAGAATGCTACAGAGCTCCCACTCACTTTCTTGTAAATACAAGCTTCTCCATAAGTTTGTATAAAACCAAAACTTTTGATTACCTTATCAAAACGTTGATTCCAACTTCGGGATGCTTGCTTCAATCCATAGATGGACCGTTGAAGTTTGCATACCTTGTTAGCATCTTTAGGATCTACAAAACCTTTGGGTTGCATCATATACAACTCTTCATCAATGTATCCATTGAGGAATGCTGTTTTGACATCCATCTGCCATATCTCATAATCATAATATGCAGCGATTGCTAACATAATCCTCACAGACTTTAGCTTCGCTACAGGTGAGAAAGTCTCATCGTAGTCAACTCCTTGAATTTGTCGAAACCCTTTTGCGACAAGTCGAGCTTTATAGACAGTAACATTACCATCAACATCTATTTTCTTCTTGAAAATCCATTTGTTCTCGACAGCCTTCCGGCCATCCGGTAAGTCCACCAAAGTCCATACTTGGTTTTCGTACATGGATCCAATCTCGGATTTCATGGCTTCTTGCCATTTATTGGAATCTGGGCTCATCTTTGCTTCCTCATATGTTGCAGGGTCATCGGTGTTGTCCACCAACATGACACTCATAACGGGATCATACCAATCAGGAGTGGTACAAGTTCTCGTTGACCTGCGAGGCTCTGTAGCAACTACAACCGAAGTTTCATGATCATCATCATTAGCTTCATCTCTTATTGGTGCAGGCACCACAGGAACTTCTTCTGGTGCTGCGCTACTCGCAAGTTCGAGAGAAGGTTCGACAACCTCGTCGAGTTCTACTTTCCTTCCAGTCACTTCTTTCGAGAGGAATTCCTTCTCTAGAAAGGATCCATTCTTAGCAACAAAGATTTTGCCCTCGGATCTATGATAGAAGGTATACCCAATAGTTTCCTTCGGGTATCCTATGAAGACGCATTTTTCCGCTTTGGGTTCAAGCTTGTCCAGCTGTAACTTCTTTACATAGGCTTCGCAACCCCAAACTTTAAGGAACGACAATTTAGGTTTCTTCCCAAACCATAATTCATACGGTGTCGTTTCAACGGATTTAGATGGTGCCCTATTTAAAGTGAATGCGGCTGTTTCTAATGCATAACCCCAAAATGATAGCGGTAAATCTGTAAGTGACATCATAGAACGAACCATATCTAAGAGAGTTCGATTACGACGTTCGGACACACCATTACGCTGTGGTGTTCCCGGCGGTGTCAATTGTGAAAGTATTCCGCATTTCTTCAAATGCTCGCCAAACTCGTAACTTAGATATTCACCTCCACGATCAGAACGTAGAAATTTAATCTTCTTGTTACGTTGATTCTCTACCTCATTTTGAAATTCCTTAAACTTCTTGAAAGTTTCGGACTTATGTTTCATGAAATAGATATACCCATATCTACTCAAGTCATCCGTGAAGGTAATAACATAACGATAACCACCGCGCGATGCTACACTCATTGGACCACACACATCGGTATGTATGATTTCCAATAAGTCTGTAGCTCGCTCCATCATACCAGAAAATGGAGTCTTAGTCATTTTTCCCATCAGACATGCTTCGCATCTTTCAAGTGATTCGAAATCAAGTGATTCAAGAAGTCCATCGGAATGGAGTTTCTTCATACGCTTCACTCCAATGTGACCAAGACGACAAAGGCCACATATAGGTCGAGTTATCGCTCGATTTCAAACGTTTAGCCTCAATGTTATTAATATGTGTATTTCCACTATCGAGATTCAACAAGAATAGACCATCTATCAAAGGTGCATGTGCATAAAACATATTACTCATATAAATCGAACAACCATTATTCTCGGACTTAAAAAAGTAACCGTCTCGCAATAAACAAGATCCCGATATAATGTTCATGCTTAACGCAGGCACCAAATAACAATTATTTAAGTATAAAACTAATCCCGATGGTAGATGAAGGGGTAGCGTGCCGACCGCGATCACATCAACCTTTGATCCGTTTCCCACGCGCATCGTCACCTCGTTCTTCGCTAGCTTCCGTTTATTCTGCAGCACCTATTTCGAGTTACAAATATGAGCAACCGAACCGGTATCAAATACCCAGGCACTACTACGAGTACTAGTGAGATACACATCAATAACATGTATATCGAATATACCTTTCTTCTTGATGTTGCCGTTCTTCAAATCCGCCAAGTACTTTGGGCAATTCTGCTTCCAGTGACCTTCTCCCTTGCAGTAAAAGCACTCAGTATCAGGCTTAGGTCCAGCCTTGGTTTTCTTCGCCGGCGTGGTAACTTTCTTACCACCCTTCTTGAAGTGTCCCTTTTGCTTAGAGTTGCCTTTGTTGAATTTGGTGGTCTTATTGACCATCAACACTTGGTGCTCTTTCTTGATCTCCACTTCTGCAGATTTTAGCATGGCAAAGAGTTCTGGCAACTGTTTGTTCATGTTTTGCATATTGTAGTTCATCACAAAGTTCTTGTAACTTGGTGGTAGTGATTGGAGGACACGGTAAATCCCCAAAGCATTAGGAATCACTATACCCAAGCTTTGAAGTTTGTTTGCGTGCCCAGACATCTTAAGCACATGCTCACTGACGGAGCTGCCCTCTTCCATCTTGCAGTTAAAGAACTTTTCAGAAGCCTCATAGCTCTCAATTGCCGCGTGAGTGTCAAAGATCAATTTGAGTTCACGGACAATATCATGTGGGTCCGAATTCTCAAACCTTTTCTGAAGCTCCGATTCTAAACCATACAAGATAGCACACTAAACTGTGGAGTACTGAGTCTTCCGAGCGAGGTAAACATTTTTTACTTCATCGGTAGCAGTAGCTGCAGGTGGGTCACCCAGTGGTGCATCCAGCACATAGGTCAAATTACCAGCTGTGAGGACAATTCTCAAATTGCGGAACCAATCCGCGAAGTTGCTTCCATTGTTTTTCAACTTTTCTTTCTCTAGGAATGCGTTAAAATTGATGGTAGGGGGCGCCATTGATCTACAACATATTTGCAATAATTTAGACTAAGTTTATGACAAATTGAGTTCTAATTAATAGTTAAATTAATCTAGGTGAACTCCCACTCAAAACAATATCCCTCACATTTTTTTAGTGATCACACGAACCAAATCCACCACATCAACACCGATCATCACGAGAGTTGATATAGTTTCAATGGCGAACAATCGACATGTTCATCATATCTACTATATGATTCATGCTTTACCTTTCGGTGATCCGTGTTCCGAGACCATGTCTGTACATGCTAGGCTCGTCAAGATCAAACCTTAGCTTCCGCATGAGCAAATATGGCTTGCTCACGTTGTATACACTTGCGGAATCTAACACACCCGATCATCACGTGGTGCTTCGAAACAACAAGCTTTAGCAACGGTGCTAACTAAGGGTGAACACTTTATGACTTGAAATTCATGTGCATGAGGGATCATCTTATAATGCTACCGTTGTTAACTAAGCAATACAAGATGCATAAAGGATTAACATCACATGCAATTCATAATATGTGATATGATATGGCCTTTCTTCTTTGTGCTTCCGATCTCCATCTTCAAGCACGAACATGATCTCCATCATCACCGGCATTGCATCAAGGTCAATTACGCTTCTCCATGGTTGTCGTCCACCGGCTTCAACTATTACAACTACTTTGAATAGACACGCGGGTCTTAACAAAATTAAAGACAACCATATGGCTCCTGCCGGTTGCCAACTTACAATAAGGAACATTGCATACATCAAATATAATTACAATCATGGCCATATCACATCACAACACACCCCTGCAAAACAAAGTTAGACGCCTCTACTTTCTTTGCATGTTTTACGTGGTTTGGGGCTTTCAATAAGTGTCGTTCTAACTTACGAACAAGAACCACAACATTGATACTAGTATTGACAATCACCCGTTGTAAATTGAATCTTAACTATCTTTGGGAGAAACAGGCACCCGCAAGGCCACTTATGCAATACAAGTTGCATGTCAAGCGTGGAGCAAGTCTCATGAACGATGTCATGTAAGGTTAGCCCGGGCCGCTTCATCCCAACATCCTGCAAGATGCAAAGTACACAAGAAGCAATCGACAATAAAAGCATCAACACCCACAATGACCATTGTGTTCTACTCGTGCAACAGATCTACATATAGACATGGCTCTGATACCACTGTAGGGTTTCGTAGCATGGAAAACAAAAATTTTCTATCGCATACAAACAAACAAGCCAAGATCTATCTACTAGATTGTAGCAACGAGTCGATGGAATAACTCACCCTCGAAGATTTCAAAGTGTTTAACGAGAGCGGATTATCGTGGGTGATGTAGTCGTACTCTTCCCGATCTCAAGATCGCGTAGACGATCCTTCCGTTAAGCAGCCCTCCCGCAGTCGGTCACACGTTCGCATTGACGAAGACCTTCCTCTCCCTTGTTCTAGCAGGCAGCGGAGGTTGTAGCACTCTCCTCGCGATTCCGGCAGCACAACGGCGTGGTACCGGAAGTAGAGGGGAGATCTCGCAGGGCTTCGCCTTAAGCCGGAGCGAGTATGGTGGACTATGAGAGAGCCTCGGCGGTCTAGGGTTTAGACAAACCAAGTAGAGGGGCTTATCCGGCGACTAGGGTTAGCTAGGCGGCGGCGGCGACTTGCCCTAGGGCGGCGGCGGCTGCAGGAGGGGTCGGCGGCTAGGGCTAGGGTTTGCGGGGTGGTGGTGTTGTGTCTTGGAGGGGCAGCCCTGCCCCTCCTTATATAGGTGGAGGGCGCTGAGGAGGAGTCCTCCCAACTCAGTTTCCCAAGGGGGCCGGCGGTGGAGGGGAGGAACTCCTCCCCAACTCGGTTTCCACCTTCCCCTCCACTTCCCAAAATAGCCGTTTGACTTTTCAAATTGACGTTTGACTTTTCAAACAAGGATTTTGATTAAACCCTTTATTTTGTTCAGTGATGACACCTAGTACATGATGCAATCATTCCAACTTGATATGACACATTCATGTACCCTTCCCCTCCGGAGTGCCAGACATTCCGGAACCTTCTAGATCATTCCCGATGAAAACATCGGAACCATTCTCCAACTCCGAAACAGGACTTTCCTTATATGAATCTTATTCTCCGGACCATTCCGGATCTCCTTGTGATATCCCGGATCCCATCCGTGACTCCGAACAACATTCGGTCTCTTTATCATTATTCCATAACTACTCAAACAACGTCGAATCCTTAAGTGTGTCTCCCTACGGTTCGTGAATTATGCGGACATGATCAAGACACTTCTCTGAACAATAACCAATAGAGGAATCTGGAAATTCATATGGATCCCACATATTTCTACGATTACTTTGTGATCGAATGAACCACTTACATACGATACCAATTTCCCTTTGTCTCACGATAGTTTACTTATCTGAGGTTATGATCGTCGGTATCTCTGCATACCTAGTTCAACCTCGCATCTTGATAAGTACTCTTTTCTCGTTCCCGTGATATGTGATCCCTTGTGAGCCAGTCACATGCTTGCAAGCTAATTGGATGACATTCCACCGAGAGGGCCCAGAGTATATCTATCTGTCATATGGATGGACAAATCCCACTCTTGATCCATGTGTCTCAACCAATACTTTCCGAACACTCAATGCCACCTTTATAGCCACCTAGTTACGGTGTGGTGTTTGATGTCATCAAAGCATCCTTCCGGTGAAGGTGATATGCATGATCTCATGGTCGAAGGAATTAGGTTACTATGTATCCGAAAGCATATAGCAATTGAACTATTAAAATGACTTGATCTTTATGCTACGCTTATCTATAGGAGTATGTCCACCATATCATTCTCCTAACGATATGATCTTGTTGTTAATAACATCTCAATGTTCATGATAGGGAAACCACAATCATTTATTAACCAACAAGCTAGTATTATAAAGAGGCTTTACTAGGGACTCTATTTTAGTTTACAAATCACACAAGTATTAATGTTTCCTTGTTAATACTATTATAGCATGAATGTAAACATTTATCATAAACACAAAGATATAATAATAACTACATTTATTATTGCCTCTAGGGCATATCTCCAACATGAACAACATGAATGTATAGTTTCACAACCGAAACACATATTCAATGATACACATCAAATGTTTATACAAGGACAACTTAATATCTTTATAAATACAATAGGAAATATCATCATACATGATTGCCTCTAGGGAATATTCCCAACATAATCTCTGTTTAGGCTCCACCACTTGTAACCCGTCTTGGCATCTTGTAACCCTAGTCCTGACCGAATATATAGGGAGGGTAGGGACGCCAAACGGGGGCATCTCTTCTAAGAATCCCTTGGAGCGTCTTCCACCACCAACCACCATAGGTGATATCGAGCCATATCTTGATTTCACCCAGGCACACTACGATAATTTCGTCCACCACAGACAGGTAGTAGGGTTTTTGCCGGACATTGTTCATCCGGGGCCTAAACTTGTATAAATCGCCGTCTCAGTGTGCTACCATCCCAATATCTGAGCGTAACCCCTTCGAACATAAATCTACTATTGTAAAATACCTTAACACCCGCGCAACAGCAGAGGTAGTCCCTAGAACAAGCTCACAGAGCCGCGAGGGTGCAGCTAGATCTGGGCCTGCCTGACCCAGATCTATCCTGGCCATGCATGGATGCCCAGGAGCACCGCTGCAGCCAGCTCATCGACACCAGCGCCTCCGGGGGAATCCGCCTCGACCTGGAATGTTCCTGGCTGCCACAGGACCGCCTCAGTGCGCCACCGCGCAGTGGAGAGGCCGTGTCACGGGAGCCTCCCGATGCCTAGATCCGTCGCCACGTCGGCGGAGGACTCCCACGCCTGCTTCGAGCTCACAGAGCCACGGTCAACGACGCCACCTAGCCGCACCGCCATGAGCCTCGACCGCCCCGTGAGGTCGCCCTTGCGCCTGGTAGAAAACGACATGTCGCCGCTGGAACTGTGCGGGCTTCGCCCGACGGCGCTCGCTAGCAAAGGCAGGAGAAGAGGATGTTGGATGGCGGTGGTGCTAGGGTTGAGGGGCGTCTTGGTCGCCCAGACAGAGGACGGCGCAAGACGCGGGTGGTTTTCCCACGAGTAGACAATTGCAGCAACAAATACTAGAGTAGCAGTCCCTAATTAAATCTCTGATCCTTAACACTAGGAAACCATAAGCCGACGTGCAGCAAAAAAAGTTAGTGAAACATACAGAGCTAGTTAAAAAAAAATTGTCACGGCGATGCCAATCCTCGAAATAAAATTGCTTGAAAATTCAAAACCAAAAATTCCTCACGAATTTTATGCCTACATTACATCATGGGAAGTCTAAAGATGTGGCGAAACTGCTAGTCCAGATCAAAACAAAAACGGTACCAAGCCGGCTGATCATCCGGATGGACCACGAGTGGATTTTGGACGGCCCGCACGAGAACATTAACACGAAGATCGTCACCTGGATCCATCAGCCTATCAGCGAGTCTGTGGCCCTCTGTATTCCCGAAATACCACTCGTGACAGAGGGCGTTGAGAAGGAAGAAGAAACCGACGGAGAATAGGAGGCCGACGATCGCCACAATCGCCCCGACAGCAGTAGCCATCGCGGTCCTCGTCGTCGGGTGGGAGTCAAGGAGCTCAATAATCACATAGGAGATGGCGAAAAACGCGACCATGGCGCAGGCAACGGAGCACATGACCCCGCGCCTGCTGCACTCGTTGGCCTCCGCCTCCTCCATCTCGCCGCCGCCGTCGGGGTTCTCGATGTCTGCCATGGCGATCTCGATCCCGTTGTTGTTAGAAATAATGGGGCTAATCCATTTAGACCCATGAGTATTTCAGATTTTTCCTAAATCTCAAAGCCCAAATTTGTGGCAGCCCATATGTGTTTGGGCCCATGTTTGTGGCAGCTCACATGAGAGTGGAGTGGGAGCTAAAGTTTAGTCCCACATGGAAAGTTGGAGGAGAGTTGCACCAACTTATAAGGTGGAGTGTTGCACCACTTTGTAAGTGAGTGGCAATAAGAGAGATACACACGCGCGCTCCTCCTCCGACGACGACGCCGCCGCCGCCGCCGCACGCACGCTCGCTCGCTCGTCACGCCGCGGGTTGCGGGAATCTCGCCGAGCCGAGCTTTATTTTGCTGCTCAGGAAAATTGACAGACGTGTCAAACAGTCCCACGTTCGCCTCCGTTAGGGTTTCCTGAGCCGCTCTATATAAAGTCCTTCGCGGCTACCGCCACACCAACACTGAAAACCAATCTAGGGTTTTGCCATCCTCTCTACTTGCGCCGTCACCGTAGTCTACTCCATCCCGCTTGCCGGCGTGCACCGGCTGACGGGAGAGCAGGTCTCCGGAACCACTCGCCCTTGTGATCCTGTACGGGAGAGGGCGAATAAGGTTTTTGGGAAGCGCTCTGCGCGACTGCTCGAGTTCTCCATCACGGGTCGTCTTCCATCCAAGTCAGGCGGTGCTGCCTATCGTCGTCTTCGTCGCCATCTGCTGCGATCACTCTTCCCCAAAGTTTCTACTACGACAACCGAACGGTACGTGCTACGTGATACTGTTTGGTTATTCATCATGTTCTGCGAGTACATGTTAAGCTGCTATTTGTTTTCGATCATCCTGTTGTTTAGCACATCTAGTATGTTCGAGTTACATGAGCTAGTAGCTGGTTTTGTCATGATTTATATTATGGAATTAATTATGGAAATTATGCCTAATAATCCAACAATCCAAAAACCTTATTGTAGGCAATTTCCTGAATTAACAATGGCTGGTTTTACCGATGCACTGAGGCCGGATAAGTTTACCGGTGTGCACTTTAAGAGGTGGCAGTACAAGGCTGAGCTTTGGCTGACCACGATGAAAGTGTTCCACATCAAGAAGGCAAACTGAGGGAATTATATCCGACGAGGATCAAGAAGTTCGAGGATGCTAATCGCTTTTGTGGGATGTATTCTGAGCATTCTTGCTGACCGTCTGTGTGATGTGTTTATGCACATAAAAGACGGAAAGGAGCTCTGGGATGCACTGGATGCTAAGTTTGGTGCTGCAGATGCTGGTAGTGAACTGTATATCATGGAGAGATTTCATGATTTTAAGATGACTAAGGACCTTCCTGTGGTTCAACAAGCTCATGAGATACAGTGCATTGCCAAGGAGCTCGAACTCCTTAAGTGTACCTTACCCGACAAGTTTGTGGCGGGATGCATTATTGCTAAGTTGCCCCCTTCATGGAGGAACTTTGCCACAACTCTCAAACACAAGAGACAGGAGATATCAGTTGAAATCTGATAGCGTCCCTTGATGTTGAGGAGAAGGCTCGGGCTAAGGACACTACTGAGAAAGGAGAGGGTCTTGCTACTGCTAACTTTGTGCAGAAAGGCAAATCCGTAGGCAAGAACAAAGGGAACTTCAAACCCTCCTTTAACAAGCCTGTAAAGACTACAACCTTCAAGAAGAAGAAGATGAACAGGGACAAGAGTGAACTGTCTTGTTACACTTGTGGAGAGCCGGACCATTTTTCCAAGGACTGTCCAGAACGCGCAGACTGTAGAGGGAAAAAGGCCAAGACTGTCAATGTCGTGACCGCTAGCAATACTGATGGGTATGGTAATTTATTTACTGTTCTTTCAGTATTTCAATCACCGTGTTGGTGGCTTGATACGGGTGCTAATGTTCATGTGTGTGCTGACATCTCTATGTTCACTTCTTATCAGGTCACTCGGGATTCATCCGTCCTAATGGGGAATGGATCGCATGCTTCTGTTTGTGGTGTTGGCACGGTGGATCTGAAGTTTACTTCCGGAAAGATCGCGGCACCGAGGAACGTCAAAGATGTCCCTACTATGAACAAGAATCTCGTTAGTGGCTCCCTTCTTTGCAGAGATGGGTTTAAGGTTGTCTTAGAGTCCAATAAAGTCGTTGTTTCGAAACATGGACAATTTATTGGTAAAGGTTATGAGTTCGGAGGCTTGTTCCGGTTTTCACTTTTTAGAGTTTTGTAATAAATCCGTGAATCATATCTGTGGTGGTGTTAATGATGATACCAGTGTTTGTCATTCTCGTTTATGTCATATTAATTTTGGTTTGATGTCTTGGTTGTCCAGCATGAGTTTAATTCCGAATTTCACTATTGCCAAAGGTTCTAAGTGCCATAGTTGTGTGCAATCAAAGCAACCTCGAAAGCCTCACAAGGCTGCCGAGGAGAGAAACTTGGCACCTCTAGAACTCATACATTCTGATCTATGTGAGATGAATGGTGTGTTGACAAAAGGTGAAAAGAGACATTTCATGACGTTGATAGATGATGCTACTAAATTCTGCTATGTTTACTTGTTGCAAACTAAAGATGAGGCTTTAGACTACTTTAAAATCTATAAGGCCGAAGTTGAAAATCAACTAGAGAGAAAGATCAAGCGTCTTAGGTCGGATCGTGGTGGTGAGTATTTTCCCAAAATATTTGATGAATTCTGTCAGGAACACGGAATTATTCATGAGAGGACGCCTCCCTACTCGCTGTAGGGGTTCGTAGCATGGAAAACAAAAATTTTCTACCGCATGCAAACAAACAAGCCAAGATCTATCTACTAGATTGTAGCAACGAGTCGATAGAGGAACTCACCCTCGAAGATTCCAAGGCGGTTAACGAGAGCAGATTCTCGTGGATGATCTAGTCGTACACTTCCGATCTCAAGATCGCGTAGACGATCCTTCCGGCAACGCTTCCGCAGTCGGTCACACGCTCGGTACTCGATGAAGACCTTCCTCTCCCTTGTTCCAGCAGGCAGCAGAGGTTGTAGCACTCTCCTCGCAATTCCGGCAGCACAACGGCGTGGTACCGGAAGTAGAGGGGAGATCTCGCAGGGCTTCGCCTTAAGCCGGAGCGAGTATGGTGGACTATGAGAGAGCCTTGGTGATCTAGGGTTTAGACACACCAATTAGAAGGGACTAAACCGGCGGCTAGGGCAATTAGAAGCTCTAACTCGGCGGCTTGGGAGAAATCCCTAGGCTGTGGCTAGGGTTTAGGTTTAGAGGTAGGGAACTTGTGTGTCTAGGAGGGGAGCCCTGCCCCTCCTCTTATAGGTGGAGGGAGGCGTGCCAGGGGAGGGGAGTCCCTCCCCAACTCGGACCCAAGGTGGGCCGGCGGTGGGAGGAGGAACTCCTCCCCCAAGTCGGTTTCAAACCTCCTTCTCCTCTTTCCCAGAACTAGCCGTTTGACTTTCAAACTAGCCGTTTGACTTTTTCAAACTAGGATTTGAATAAACCCTCTATTTTGGTCCAGCGATGACACCTAGTACATGATGCAATCATATCAACTTGATATAACACATTCATGTACCCTTTCCCCTCCGGAGTGCCGGACATTCCGGAACCTTCTAGAACATTCCCGATGAAAACACCGGAATCATTCCCTAACTCCGAAACGGGACTTTCCTTATATGAATCTTATTCTCCGGACCATTCCGGATCTCCTCATGATATCCCGGATCCCATCTGAGACTCCGAACAACATTCGGTCTCTTACTCATCATTCCATAACCACTCAACAACATCGAATCCTTAAGTGTGTCTCCCTACGGTTCGTGAATTATGCGGACATGATCGAGACACTGCTCCGATCAATAACCAATAGAGGAATCTGGAAATTCATATGGCTCCCACATATTTCTACGATTACTTTGCGATCGAATGAACCAATTACATACGATACCAATTTCCCTTTGTCTCACGATAGTTTACTTATCCGAGGTTTTGATCGTCGGTATCTCTGCATACTGTAACACCCTCAGAATCGACCCTATGCAAGTTTCAGCGCTTCCCGCCAAACCCGCATAGAAACGATTCAAAGGTGCCCACCAGGCACTTTCGTGCGGGTGGAAAACGAAGTAATAACATTACACAACAGTCCTCGATGGGACCCACAGAACAGATATATACAACAGCGACTCAAAGAGTCAAGAATACCGATATACAATACAAAGATCCAAATCACCTTTAAAACGAGATAGCGTCCGAGTACGGACAAGATGCAAATGGGGCTAAGAGCCCTGAAGAATAACCAATGGCGTCCATAACCCTGCCCAGGCCAAGCCGGAAGGGTAACCCTGCTAACGACGTCGATCTCAAAACCTGCTTAAACAAAAGGGGTGCCGACAAAGGGCAAAGGAAAAAGAGGAGCGGTCAGTACTGAGGCCAGTACACGGTGAGGCTAGAATTCGGCGGTCCTCGCCTACATAGGTATGGTGGACTGAAGCGGCAGCGGCAGCATGCACTAAACAACCTATAGAGACTCGACAACTGGCGGCTATCAGATAGGGATGAGAAGGACCTATTCGAAACCAACCTGATACTACCACCAAGCAACCCATCCTGGTATTCCCCCTCGATACCAACCGAGGAAGTCAACCGAGGAACTCACGCCGTTGGCAGTTTTATTTAATCAGTTATCGTTGCAGCAATTACTAGTCAGGTATAGATAAGCGTCCTGATATCATAAGCAGTGGGCAGTTTTAGTTAACCATTCCGTTGTAGTTGCAACACTTACTAGTCAGATACAATTAGCATGAGATAACCCAAAACCTAGCAGTTGTTGGTACTTTTATTTAGCCATTCCGTTATAGTTGCAATACTTACTAGTCAGATACAATGGTGACAAGCGTCAACCCAACCAAGCAATTGTTGGCAATTTTGTTTAGCCATTCCATTATAGTGAAGCTGATTACTAGTCATTATAAAGTCAAATTTATAGCTCTACTTTAGTTATAGTTGTCTATGATCAAGATACTGTGCTCCAAGTCGTCCATAACCGCGGACACGGCTTTCAGAAAGTTTTACCCTGCAGGGGTGCACAAATAGCAACACACACTCGATCAACCTCGGAAAAACCAAATCAAAACCCAACAAGGCTTTCACGACAAAGCAATCACCAGATTCAGAAATATTTCAAGGGGCCACCCCATTGAGTACACCCGCAACGAAGCTAGCTGACTCCGAGATGGACTCAAGGTTTGGGTAGACGGCTGTGAACGACTGGGAACCCGAAAACTCGGGCTTGTCGACACCGCGAAAATGTGTCCCGATCCTAAACAGTACAGGTGCTATCCATCGCACAATCGTAAATAAAGCAGTAAAGCATGGCATAAGTACAGTATAGTAAATAAAACTTCAAACTAGTTTGTGGCCCCAAGAAATAAGAATGAATCAAGCTCTGGCTCAGGGGGGTCCCATAATCCTCACGGATGTGGATAGCGCGAATATTCAAGGAACAGGTATCAAGTACTCGGGGTCCTACGGGACACAAGTGGACGGTTAACAACCAAATAACATCTATTGCCCACCTGTGCCTCTGCATTTACCTACTTCAAATTTTAGTTGTTAAACAGTAATTAAAGTCTTGACCAACTCCAACAATAAACACCAGGCAATACTCCAACAACTGTGGTACTTGACGACACGCAACAACACTTGAGCAAGCGACTACGACGCGCAGGTCCAACTATCTACCAAACAACAGGTAATAGGAGATGTCCAAGGCAATATAAGGCTGCAAGGGATATCACGGGTACGAAAGCTAGAGCATCGCAACACAGATAGCAATAGATCAACAGGAGGGAATAAATACTATAAAAGTAAGATAGGTAGAAAGAGGGAGATGCTCGCCTGATAAACATTGCCAAAGGTTCATCCAAAGATCGGGTCGCTACTCGCATCAACTCAACGGCCTAATCCGCGAAGAAGCAAAACACTAGAAGAAACACCGGATGCACTATTTAATACTACGGCAAAAGATCGGGCATGATGCATGTATGATGTATGACATGGCAAAGCTGCGATGCAATTAGGCCATATTAAGTGGAACCGGGGTCCCGACAATTAAGTATATGGTTATAGTTGTTTAGCTACCCCGCAATTTAAATGTTGTCTTAACAAGGCAATATATCACCGGTTCGCTACACAAATTTAAATGGGGCCGACATAAGACTAGATTTGTCCGCATATGGGCCCCACATTTAATTATGAAGTGAATCGGCCAAACGCCCCCAAACCCACATGAATATGTATGCGAGTATGACAATTTAATATGCAACAAGTTTTATATAAGGCATTTATAAAATAGGGGCTCTGGAAAAGGTTCACACATCTGGGTTCGGTGAACTTGGGCTCCGAGGGGTTCGGGGTCGGGTCTCAGGGTTCAGGGTTCGACGGGATCGGGTACGGATCAGGGCTACTGGGTCCGAGATGAAGAGCTTGGCGTTCGGCGTCCTGCGGTCTCATGTCGACGTGCTTGGCATCCACGATGGAGAACTCGGCGTTCCGGGGAGAAGACCTTGGCGTGTCAAGGGCTCGGCCTTCGGATCCATGAAGTAGATCTTGTCGCACGGTGTCCGGGAAGACGAACTTGGCGTATTCGCGTCGGCGATCTTGGCGTTCGGGTTCTCGACGTTGCATCCGGGAAGAAGGTCTTGTTGCATCCGGGGTCGTCGGGTCATGTCGTCGGTTTTGTCGTTTCACGGCGGAGATCTTGGCGTCCGTCTCGTCTTCAGTGTCGAACTTGCGTCGGTGATCTTGGGGGTTCGAAGGGGGACGGTTCGGTCTCGCCGGGATCGGTCTTTGGGTCTGAATCGGCAAGGAGGGAGGGGAGCACCGAGGTTTGGTCTTCGGGTTCCAGGAGGAAGAGCTCGACGATTCTTGTCGAAGGCATTGGCGCTTCGGATCGGTCTTCGGAGTCCAAGAACAACATCTTCGGCTCCTGACTTCTTATGTCGAGGACGGACTTGGTTCCGACACAAGTTGTTTTCGGTTCGAGGTTGTCCTTTGTGTTTGACACGGAGCACTCGCATTCTCTCCATGCCCAGACAAACTTCATCTTCAGGTTCAGCAGCACCTCACATTCTGCACGGTTGCCTCAGCCACAACTGAACATGAGTACCCATGACAGGGAGCAGGGTTGATGTGGCGATGGGGAGATGAGCTGCTGACGACGAGGGGAAGCACGCGGCAGCGCGCCCGCGAGGTCAGCACCCTGGCGGAGACCATGGCCGGAGGGTGCAACGTCAGCGGCGGCTCTGCGAACGGCAGGGTCCGGGACGTGGGGCTCGCTGCAGGGAAGCAGAGGGGTGAGGCCGAGGAGGCGGCTGAGGAGGAGGACGAAGCGCCAGAGGGGTGGCCGGAGCGGTGCAGGCTCGGAGGGGGCGGCGCCGAGGACGCGGGGAGAGAGGCGCCAGGGAGACGAGAGGAGAGGCGGTCGACGGAGGAGAGCTCGGGCACGCGGGGTCGGCGAGGCGCTGTTGACGGCGGGGAGGTCGACGAGGCCGGCGAGGACTTGGGCGCGCCGCCGGAGAAGCTCAGGGTGGCGGTGGCGAGGTGTCCAAGGCGGCGGGGCGCGGTTCCCTTTGACGGGGCCAGAGGCACGAGGGTCGTAGGCGAGCGGGAGGAGGGCGGCCGGTGGCGGGTTGCAGAGAGCAGGGGAGGGAAGATGCGGGTGCGGGGAGAGAGCCAGGGAAGAGAGAGAGAGGGGAAGGGGATTGGAGCGTGGGCGACGGGGGCGGTGGGACCGGGGTCGGCAGGTGGGGTTGGCCTGGCAGGGAGCGGCCAGGGGTGTGTGGGGTTGAGCACGTGCGTGGGAGTGCGTGGGTGTGTGCTGGGTCGGTTGGGGTGAGAGAGGGAGAGAGGGTGGAGGGAGTAGGGGTGGCTGATGTGGCAGGGGGTGATTGGGTGGGTGGAGAGAGGAGAGGTGAGGTGGCGAGAGGGCATTGGCCGGGGTGATGTGGAGGGGTTTGGGGTAGACTAGGACTGGGTAGTTTTAGGATTTTGGGTAGGCTGGTTTGGTTCTGGGGGTGGCCAACTAGGTCGGATCGGCCCGGTTTGGCTGCCCCCTAAAATAATTAAACAATTTATTTATTCCAAACGGGGCTTTTGCAAATCGTTGGCAGACAAATCAAAATAATCCGGAGACCCGGGTTTTGCGTTTGAACAAAGACGGGGCGTTCAGAAAACAAAAACAGATGTTTCGAAATAGTTTTATGCAAACAAATGCAAGATGACATGACGATGCCCAAATGCAATGTGGCATGATGATATGAGCATGCGGTCATGATGATGCAATGCACAAAAACACCGCGATTTTCTAGTAGTGGTTTTGCGGGATGCCACACATACCTAGTTCAACCTCGTTACTGATAAGTACTCTTTTCTCGTTCCCGTGGTATGTGATCCCTTGTGAGCCAGTCACATGCTTGCAAGCTAATTGGATGACATTCCACCGAGAGGGCCTAGAGTATATCTATCCGTCATATGGATGGACAAATCCCACTCTTGATCCATGTGTTTCAACCAATACTTTCTGAACACTCAATGCCACCTTTATAGCCACCCTGTTACGGTGTGGTGTTTGATGTCATCAAAGCATCCTTCCGGTGAAGGTGATAAGCATGATCTCATGGTCGAAGGAATTAGGTTACTATGTATCAGAAAGCTTATAGCAAATGAACTATATTAAATGACTTGATCTTTATGCTACGCTTATCTATAGGAGTATGTCCATCACATCATTCTCCTAATGATATGACCCTGTTGTTAATAACATCTCTATGTTCATGATCAGGAAACCATGATCATATATTAACCAACAAGCTAGTTTAACAAGAGGCTTTACTAGGGACTCTTTTATGTTTACAAATCACACAAGTATTAATGTTTCCTGTTAATACAGTTATAGCATGGTATGTAAACATTTATCATAAGAATGAAGATATGATAATAACCACTTTATTATTGCCTCTTGGGCATATCTCCAACAGTCTCCCACTTGCACTAGAGTCAATAATCTAGTTTCAAACCTTTGTGTATTCAACACCTATGGCTTTCCGGTGTTGTATGTACATGATTGCTAGTGGTTAACTGATCTCCGGATCTGACACTTCCAGGTCCGTGTGTAATTGCATGTCTTTGCATCTCTACGCATCACTCATTTTCTAATGAGATGGCTTCGTACAAATTTGGTCCTTTGGTGTGACCTTTAGTTCTTTGGGGTTAAAACATGTTGATAATATTGTCATACAATATATCTTCATAGTACTATCCCACCGTGAACTACACCTAGTTTGATAACAAACTACTTGACACAAAATGCCCTCTTTTGCTGCTATAATAGCAGTCATATACTTAGCCTTTTGTTGTAGTATCTGTCACAATGTCTTAAATTTGGAACTCATCCAAATCCATTATGTAACTCACTTTCCATTATATTGTGCCACCCTTAGTTTAGATTGAGATAAACTTAATTTGTACTTTGTGAAAAGACTAGCATCAATGTAGTACTTTTACAATGAACTAACCATCTATTTGTCACTTCTACAAAACAATATACTCTTAGTTCTTCTATAAGATCATAAGAATATCTTTACTATCGTCCAATGATTATCTTATGAATCATTCTGGTATATGCTCACAACATTTAGAGCATAGGACATATCTGGATTTGTACATATCATAGTATGATTGATATAAATACTCTTTATGATTTCATGCATCAAGTATCAATCTATACTTGAATCTTGTTTCACTTACCAAATGTCAATACACTTGAATATATCATCAATATTGAACTCATTCAATCCTTTCTGTGCGACAAGAACCTTTCTTGTAGTTTCTATATTGAACTCATTCAATATCTCGTCTATGTACTTCTGACATAACCATATTGGCGTCTATTGATGCCAAACATTTGGGTTTTATCTAAGTCTTTCATCGGGATGAAATTCTTAATATGTGTTAATAAAAGATACATTATTTCTAATCAACAATATGTCTTCCACATAATGTATTAGAAATATGTCTTAGCGCTCCCACTTAATTTCTTGCAAATGCAAGCATCTTCATTGTCTCTGATGAACTTAAACTCCTTTAACAGTTTCATCATAGTGAAGATTCCAACTCCTCGATGCTTACTTCAACCATTGAAGTTTGCATATGCTTTTAGCATCCTTTGAATTAACAAGACCCTATGGACCGTGTTGTGCACATGTCCTAGGTAACAATTCTATTAGAAGAACTTGTTTTGTTTATTCAACTACCACATAACAAAATTATATGTAGTGGTTGCTACATTAATCCGTCTAGACTAAATATCGCTATGAAAGATCAAATCTTGTCATATTCAACCTTTGAACATTGTTGTGAACTCTTTCCCAACATGTCGACTATTTCATAGATGTACAACATCCATGTCTATTTCTTTATAGATCCAAACACAACTGTAAGGTCTTACACCTTTCTCGAGGGTCCTTCAAGTTCAAAACTTGATTTCTCGTGTATGGAACTATCACGGATTTTATGGCTTCAAGCCATTTTGACGGAGTCAGGGCTCATCATCGTTTCTTTGCATGTAGTCGGATCAATATTGTCAAATAATGATTTAACTCTCAAATCTTGGTATTTGATTGTTTACCCGACCTACTTGTTTTAATAGGAACTTAGACCTCCGTGACCGCAACCTTTGAGGCACGTGAGCCATGAGCATTGTTGCTGCTTCCGGAACACTTTTCGGTGCTACGCAACTTTGCACATATAGCTAAGGTTCTTTTAACCTTATCAAAGTTCTATTGTCCTCCCACTTATCTTTTCACGAAAAATTCCTTCTCTAAGAAACTTGACGTTTTAAGCGACAAACATTTTTGTCTCCGATGTTATGGAGGAATAGTTATTCGAAATAACATACAAAGACAGGTTCATCCGACTTTGGTTGCAAACATCTTTCTTATGCATAGCATACCAATGTTTAAGAAAGGACAACTTGGGTTTTATCCCAAACTATAACTTTATATGGTGTCAATTCAACGGATTTTGATGGAGCTCTTTTCAGTGGAAAAACGGTAGTCTCTAAAGCTTTTAATCTTTAAAATATAATGGCAGTTTTTATGAATTATACCTTTGATCTTACCATGTCAAACAAGGTTTAATTACATATCTTGAACTCTCCATACTCTTATGGTGTTTCGGGAAAATTTAAATCCACGGAACGATTCCTTAAATCTTAGGTATTATGCTAAACTTGCAACTCAAAATATCTTCCTTTATGATCTTTATCATAAACTATATATATTCTTGTTACAATGATTTTGCACTTCATCTTGAAAGACTTTGAACTTTTTCAAATGTTTCATACTTCATCCTTATTAAGTAAATATTCATATATTCACTTAAATTTTCGGAGAAAGCATATGAAGTTGAAATCCATCGCTCTTGACTACACATAATGGACTTCGTACAACAATGTGTACAAGTTCCAATAAGCTAGTCTTTCGTTCCCTTTTTGGCCTATGAACGAAGTTTTAATTATCTCTAGGAAAGTTTCACAAGCGTCATTTGATCAAAAATCAAAAGACTCCAAAATTCCATACACATGGAGTTTCTTTCCAATATAATTTAAACGGCGATGTCACTTCCTAAGTGATCTTTCAATCAATTTGTCTTTCGACATTTTTAGCACTAGTTTTATGGATGTGATTTATCCAACGAGATTTGTGAATCATCCATCTTTTATGGATTACGGCAATTATTTGAACAACCCTTTTGTTCTCATAATGCCTGATAAAACAAATCTTGAAGGCAAGCTTTGATGTTTAACGAGCAACACAATAACCCTTTATTTGTTCTCGATGAATATCATCACATATTCTTTTGCTAGTTACTTAGGCCATTGTAGTTCATGTATTCTGTTGTTTTGTATGACGATTCACACCAACAAATTCAGTATCAAATACTTAAGAACCACATTGTTTAATAAGCAAAGAATATAGCCATAACATGTATATCATCTATATACTGAAGCTGAACAATTCTAGTCTTTTCTTTTCTGCCATATACTTTATGAGATTCTCTTTCAGTATTTCCTTTTCTGTTTGAAAGAATCTATCAACATCAATAGCGGAGCCATACACATGACACATAGTCCAAAGCGTGTATAGTTGAATACCAATGTCTTTGGACTTGCACTTTGAAGTAGATCACCATTATCAAATGTTTGGCATTCTTTCAAATTCCTTTCATTAGTAATCTATTGGTGTAGTAAACATTTTACCTACATCAAATATTCACCCTCATCATGGAATTATCCATGATCAAGCTACTTTTAGCTTGTAACGATGAATCGCGAGTATAATGTTGCTCTCCAAAACCTTTTGGAGGATTAGGACAACTAGTGTCTCCAACCTTTTGCAAATTCTCATCAAATATGGGAACATGACTTTTGCCATATTATACTCTATCATGTTGCAACCAAAACTTCGTTTCAGATATCACAATATCTTCCACACATCATGGTTTCTGAAACAACTCTTTCAGATCCTAGATAACCTTGATATTAAGACAATCCTTTGAATATCAAGAATCATGGAGACAAACATGATACTCATATACTAACTCTTGGAATTGTCACTCTTGTTTTAATACCAATTATTAAACTTCATGGAGTAACCGAAACTTACTGAAAGTTTGCAATAGGACTTTTAAACTTTAGATTAACACTTTAAAAACAATACGATACCAGTTCGTAAAGTAACTAACCAGAATTCTATAGTTCTATCATCTCAATTATAACTAAGCGCAAGGTGGTAAACGGATGCCAATGACTACAACAATTATGCAAATTCACTTTGATTTAATTTATGATAAATAGTGTTCAACTTTTAATCATATTGCTGTTGAACTCCCACTCAAAACAATATCCCTCACATTGTTTTAGTGATCACACGAACCAAATCCACCACATCAAAACCGATCATCACGAGAGTTGATGTAGTTTCAATGGCGAACAATCATCATGTTCATCATATCTACTATATGACTCATGCTTTACCTTTCGGTGATCCGTGTTCCGAGACCATGTCTGTACATGCTAGGCTCGTCAAGATCAAACCTTAGCTTCCGCATGAGCAAATCTGGCTTGCTCACGTTGTATATACTTGCAGAATCTAACACACCCGATCATCACGTGGTGCTTCGAAACAACAAGCTTTAGCAACGGTGCTTACTAAGGATGAACACTTTAGAACTTGAAATTTATGTGCATGAGGGATCATCTTATAATGCTACCGTTGTTAACTAAGCAATACAAGATGCATAAAAGGATTAACATCACATGCAATTCATAATATGTGATATGATATGGCCTTTCTTCTTGTGCTTCCGATCTCCATCTTCAAGCACGAACATGATCTCCATCATCACCGACATTGCATCAAGGTCAATGACGCTGCTCCATGGTTGTCGTCCACCAGCTTCAACTATTACAACTACTTTGAATAGACACGCGGGTCTTAAGAGAATTTAAAGACAACCATATGGCTCCTGCCGGTTGCCAACTTACAATAAGGAACATTGCATACATCATATATAATCACAATCATGGCCATATCACATCACAACACACCCCTACAAAACAAAGTTAGACGCCTCTAATTTTCTTTGCATGTTTTACGTGGTTTGGGGCTTTCAATAAGTGTCGTTCTAACTTACGAACAAGAACCACAACATTGATACTAGTATTGCCAATCATCCGTTGTAAATTGGATCTTAACTATGCTAGGAGAAACAGGCACCCGCAAAGCCACTTATGCAATACAAGTTGCATGTCAAGCGTGGAGCAAGTCTCATGAACGATGTCATGTAAGGTTAGCCCGTGCCGCTTCATCCCAACATACCGCAAGATGCAAAGTACACAAAAAGCAATCGATAATAAAAGCATCAACGCCCACAATGACCATTGTGTTCTACTCGTGCAACAGATCTACATATAGACACGACTCTGATACCACTGTAGGGGTTCGTAGCATGGAAAACAAAAATTTTCTACCGCATGCAAACAAACAAGCCAAGATCTATCTACTAGATTGTAGCAACGAGTCGATAGAGGAACTCACCCTCGAAGATTCCAAAGCGGTTAACGAGAGCAGATTCTCGTGGATGATGTAGTCGTACACTTCCGATCTCAAGATCGCGTAGACGATCCTTCCGGCGCTGCATTCCGGCAGCGCTTCCGCAGTCGGTCACACGTCCGGTACTCGATGAAGACCTTCCTCTCCCTTGTTCCAGCAGGCAGCGGAGGTTGTAGCACTCTCCTCGCAATTCCGGCAGCACAACGGCGTGGTACCGGAAGTAGAGGGGAGATCTCGCAGGGCTTCGCCTTAAGCCGGAGCGAGTATGGTGGACTATGAGAGAGCCTTGGTGATCTCGGGTTTAGACACACCAATTAGAAGGGACTAAACCGGCGGCTAGGGCAATTAGAAGCTCTAACTCGGCGGCTTGGGAGAAATCCCTAGGCTGTGGCTAGGGTTTAGGTTTAGAGGTAGGGAACTTGTGTGTCTAGGAGGGGAGCCCTGCCCCTCCTCTTATAGGTGGAGGGAGGCGCGCCTGGTGAGGGGAGTCCCTCCCCAACTCGGACCCAAGGTGGGCCGGCGGTGGGAGGAGGAACTCCTCCCCCAAGTCGGTTTCAAACCTCCTTCTCCTCTTTCCCAGAACTAGCCGTTTGACTTTCAAACTAGCCGTTTGACTTTTTCAAACTAGGATTTGAATAAACCCTCTATTTTGGTACAGCGATGACACCTAGTACATGATGCAATCATATCAACTTGATATAACACATTCATGTACTCTTTCCCCTCCGGAGTGCCGGACATTCCGGAACCTTCTAGAACATTCTCGATGAAAACACCGGAATCATTCCCTAACTCCGAAACGAGACTTTTCTTATATGAATCTTATTCTCCGGACCATTCCGGATCTCCTCGTGATATCCCGGATCCCATCTGAGACTCCGAACAACATTTGGTCTCTTACTCATCATTCCATAACCACTCAACAACATCGAATCCTTAAGTGTGTCTCCCTACGGTTCGTGAATTATGCGGACATGATCGAGACACTGCTCCGATCAATAACCAATAGAGGAATCTGGAAATTCATATGGCTCCCACATATTTCTACAATTACTTTGCGATCGAATGAACCAATTACATACGATACCAATTTCCCTTTGTCTCACGATAGTTTACTTATCCGAGGTTTTGATCGTCGGTATCTCTGCATACCTAGTTCAACCTCGCATCGATAAGTACTCTTTTCTCGTTCCCGTGGTATGTGATCCCTTGTGAGCCAGTCACATGCTTGCAAGCTAATTGGATGACATTCCACCGAGAGGGCCCAGAGTATATCTATCCGTCATATGGATGGACAAATCCCACTCTTGATCCATGTGTTTCAACCAATACTTTCTGAACACTCAATGCCACCTTTATAGCCACCCTGTTACGGTGTGGTGTTTGATGTCATCAAAGCATCCTTCCGGTGAAGGTGATAAGCATGATCTCATGGTCGAAGGAATTAGGTTACTATGTATCAGAAAGCTTATAGCAAATGAACTATATTAAATGACTTGATCTTTATGCTACGCTTATCTATAGGAGTATGTCCATCACATCATTCTCCTAATGATATGACCCTGTTGTTAATAACATCTCTATGTTCATGATCAGGAAACCATGATCATATATTAACCAACAAGCTAGTTTAACAAGAGGCTTTACTAGGGACTCTTTTATGTTTACAAATCACACAAGTATTAATGTTTCCTGTTAATACAATTATAGCATGGTATGTAAACATTTATCATAAGAATGAAGATATGATAATAACCACTTTATTATTGCCTCTTGGGCATATCTCCAACACTCACCCCAATCAAACCGGGTTGTCGAGAGGAAAAACCGCACGCTGACTGACTTGGTGAATTCCATGTTAGCCACTGCTGGTTTATCAAAGGCATGGTGGGGGGAGGCTTTGTTGACTTCATGTCATGTCCTGAATAGAGTTCCTAACAAGAATAAAGAAAAGACCCCTTATGAGGAGTGGGTTGGGAGAAAACCATCACTTTCAGATTCACAAGACTTGGGGGTGTTTGGCGAAGGTCAACATACCGATTCCCAAGAAACGCAAGCTCGGACCCAAGACAGTGGATTGTATCTTTCTAGGATATGCTCCACGGAGTGTAGGCTATAGATTTCTAGTGGTTAAATCTGAGGTACCTGATATGCATGTTGATACTATAATGGAATCTCGTGATGCAAAATTCTTTGAGAATATTTTTCCTATAAAAGATATGCATAGCATTGGTAGGATTTCTTCTGAAATACTTCCTGAATCTAGTGCATCTATTGATAATTCTGAACAACCACATGAGGAATTTCTTGAGAAGGATGACGATGAACCTCTCACGAGGAGTAAGAGACAGAGGGTTGCAAAATCCTTTGGCAATGATTTCATCGTGTACCTTGTGGATGATACTCCCAGATCCATTACTGAGGCATATGCATCTCCTGATGCAGATGATTGGAAAGAAGCTGTCCAAAATGAGATGGACTCTATTCTTTCTAATGGAACTTGGGAATTATCAGAACGACCCTATGGTTGTAAACCTGTGGGATGTAAGTGGGTGTTCAAGAAGAAGCTAAGGCCTGATGGTACTATTGAGAAGTACAAGGCGCGTCTTGTAGCTAAGGGCTACACACAGAAAGAAGGCGAAGATTACTTCGACACCTATTCACCTGTCGCTAGACTGACCACCATTCGAGTACTACTATCCCTGGCTGCCTCTTATGGTCTTCTCGTTCATCAAATGGACGTGAAGACAGCTTTCCTTAATGGAGAGTTGGAAGAGGAGATCTATATGGATCAGCCGGATGGGTTTGTGGTAAAAGGTGAAGATACAAAGGTGTGTAAGTTATTGAAATCTTTATATGGCCTGAAACAAGCACCTAAGCAATGGCATGAGAAGTTTGACAGAACTCTACTTTCTGCTGGCTTTGTCATTAACGAGGCTGATAGGTGTGTTTACTATCGCCATGGTGGGGGCGATAGTGTTATATTATGTTTGTACGTGGATGACATTCTGATCTTTGGTACAAACATGAAAGTGATAAATGAAGTCAAGTCTTTCCTGTCAAAGAGTTTTGATATGAAAGATCTGGGAGAGGCTGATGTCATTCTGAACATCAAGCTTATTAAGAACGAGAATGGGATTACTTTAACGCAATCTCATTATGTTGAGAAGGTCTTGAGCCGATTTGGCTTTAATGATGGCAAGACTTCTCCAACACCTTATGATCCCAGTTTGACATTACGAAAGAATAAGAAGGAACCAACAGATCAGCTGAAATATTCACAAGTTGTTGGTTCTCTCATGTACTTAGCAAGCGCTACAAGACCCGATATCTCTTTTGCTGTGAGCAAGTTGAGTAGGTTCATGTCTAACCCGGGTATTGATCATTGGCATGCACTTGAAAGGGTCATGCGCTATCTATGTGGTACAATGAGCTATGGGATTCACTATTCAGGGAATCCTGCTGTGCTTGAAGGATATAGTGATTCGAATTGGATCTCTGACGTTGATGAACTCTACGCCACGAGCGGGTATGTGTTTACCCTTGGAGGTGGCGCGGTGTCATGGAGATCTCATAGACAGACCATATTGACGAGGTCAACTATGGAAGCAGAACTTCTCGCTTAGACACAACCACTGTTGAGTCAGAATGGCTGCGTGAGCTCTTGATGGACTTGCCTGTGGTTGAGAAACCTGTGCCGGCAATCCTTTTGAATTGTGACAATCAAACTGTTATTGTCAAAGTGAACAATTCTAAGGATAACGCGAAGTCATAAAGACACATGAAGAGACGTTTGAAATCTGTCAGGAAATTGAGAAACTCCGGAGTAATAACTGTTACGTATATTCAAACAGACAAAAACCTGGCAGATCCCTTTACAAAGGGACTATCACGAAATGTGATAGAAAGTGCATCGAGGGAGATGGGGTTGAGACCCATGGATGTCACACCTTAGTGGTAACCCAACCTATGTGATCGGAGATCCCGTGAATTAGGACCTGGGAAGAACAAGCTAGTGGTTTGACTGAGGAGAGTATTTTGTAACCCTCTCTATGTGAAGATGCATGACTCTCATAATCTGTAAGGCAGGTTGGCAACATGCCTTAATGTGTTTCTGTTGGCTTTAATTAGCAAAGATGCCGTCCTACAGGGCATTCTTGAAAGAACACACCTATATGAGCTCGACTGTAAACGTCGCGGTCTATGAGATTTGGGTGATCTCTAGTAAACTCATGAAGAGACCAGGGAGTATGACGCATATGCTCCAACCCGCGGGGTAGGCTACTGACAGCCAAGTATAATTATGATTTTGAACGAAATCTATTGGCACCAAACTTGCAATTCAAGGTTCGTCCATTGTTCAAGTTGTTGATAGACGTAGTTCAAGATTCTAGGCGGAAGTTCAACTTAACAGTCTCTGCTGAAACACTGGTATATAAACAAGTAGCAAGGATTGGCAAATCTTCAAATGGGCATTTGAGATCTGGTGGGGGATTGTTAGAAATAATGGGGCTAATCCATTTAGGCCCATGAGTATTTCAGATTTTCCCTAAATCTCAAAGCCCAAATTTGTGGCAGCCCATATGTGTTTGGGCCCATGTTTGTGGCAGCTCACATGGGAGTGGAGTGGGAGCTAAAGTTTAGTCCCACATGGAAAGTTGGAGGAGAGTTGCACCACCTTATAAGGTGGAGTGTTGCACCACTTTGTAAGTGAGTGGCAATAAGAGAGATACACACGTGCGCTCCTCCTCCGACGCCGCCGCCGCTCGCACGCGCGCCGCGGGTTGCGGGAATCTCGCCGAGCCGAGCTTTATTTTGCTGCTCAGGAAAATTGACAGACGTGTCATTCGGGTCGCTTCCGGATCGTGGGCTACTGTAACCGACCCGAACGTGCGTAACATGGACTCGGCTCACGTTCGCCTCCGTTAGGGTTTCCTGAGCCGCTCTATATAAAATCCTGCGCGGCTACCGCCACACCAATACTGAAAACCAATCTAGGGTTTTGCCATCCTCTCTACTTGCGCCATCACCGTAGTCTACTCCATCCCGCTTGCCGGCGTGCACCGGCTGACGGGAGAGCAGGTCTCCGGAACCACTCGCCCTTGTGATCCAGTACGGGAGAGGGCGAATAAGGTTTTTGGAAAGCGCTCTGCGCGACTGCTCGAGTTCTCCATCACGGGTCGTCTTCCATCCAAGTCAGGCGGTGCTGCCTACCGTCGTCTTCGTCGCCATCTGCTGCGATCACTCTTCCCCAAAGTTTCTACTACGATTACCGAACGGTATGTGCTACGTGATCCTGTTTGGTTATTCATCATGTTCTGCGAGTACATGTTAAGCTGCTGTTTGTTTCCGATCATCTGTTGTTTAGCACATCTAGTATGTTCGAGTTACATGAGCTAGTAGCTGGTTTTGTCATGATTTATATTATGGAATTAATTATGAAAATTATGACTAATAATCCAACAGTTGTACCCTAACAACTCTCCGTGCGCCTGGTCTGTGCAATTGAGAACCCTTGCCCTTAGACATGGACGGCCAATCGGTGCATATGCTCGGGTGTTGGAGGGGCAGAAGGACACCGATGGAAGTTCGTTATCTATCTAGATACGGCCGCTCGTGGTTGTACTATAGGAGATATGACCGGCGAAGAGGGGGTTAGGATTTGGGATTAACACGGGGTATAATAAGTTCATTAGGGTCACGTTTATTTTGCTCATCACGGTCACGTATACTTCTTTTTAGGACATCAGGCGATGAATTAGTTTTTCCATTTTGAGCATCAACCACCCTTCCTTCATCTAAAGCCTAACATAACTGCCTAAATTATTATTGTTAGAATTAGTATCGTATGTAACCGACACAGTTTGTTGTACGTGTCCGAGTCTTGTACGACCTGTAGCTAGGTGCCGCATAGCACCAATATAAATAAACGAACGCGAGGCTCTCGGGAGTATCCGAGTAGTCCTGAACTACCTGATCATAAGTTTTTACATGGTATCGAGTCAGCTCTCGCCGATTCGATCGCTAATCCCGTCCCCGCACAAGTCGCTCCGTCTCGCCCCTCTCGCCGCGACCGATGGCTACCACATCGGCTCCGCCGATGATCAATCTTGGGGCGCCGCCGACCGACAAACTCACACGGCAAAATTAACCTGGCTGGCGTGCACAGATCCTGTCCCCAATCCGTGGTGCTCGCCTCGTTGGTCTGCTTGATGGGACCGACGCTGCTCCGCCGGAGACATTGGTGGTTCAGCCCGCCGACAAAGAGACCAATCAAGCTGAGAAGACGACGCCAAATCCCGCCTATGACAATTGGATCTCCAGGGACCAGATCGTCCTCGGCTACCTTCTCCAATCTCTCTCTCATGAGGTTCTTCCTCACGTTCAGCGGATCGAGCATGCCGCTGGGGTCTGGAAGGCGATTGAGGAGATGTTCGCCTCACAGAGCGAAGCCAAGATCACAAATCTCCGTATCGCTCTTGCAAACACCAAGAAAAGAAACCTCTCTACAGCAGCTTTTCTCACGCAGATGTAGCAGATTGTGGATGAACTCGCCGCTGCTGGCTGTACTCTTTTATTCTAGCAGGCCTCGGTGCTGGCTATGACTCAATTGTTGCTGCACTTGGAGTTAACAAGATATCTCCTAATGCACATGATTCCAGCTCCAACAGATCTTCTGATACCACAAATATCTCCTATGCAATTAACAAGGTCTGCCAGTATCTACATGCACCCACTACCGTTCATTGGACTGCTGCCAAACGGATTCTACGAAATGTGAGACCTACTGTTATAGTATGCTTGACATACCGTAGAATCCGTTTGGCAGCAGTCCAATGAACAGTAGTGGGTGCATGTAGATACTGACAGACCTTGTTAACTGCATAGGAGATATCTGGCCTCGTCAACGTGAAATACTGTAGAGCACCTACCATGCTTCTGTAATTGGTACTATCTTCTGGACCAAGCAAATCTCCATCATGTGCAGTAACCTTTTCTGAGGATGACAAGAGAGTAGGCATGCCTGTGCAGGTTGTCATGCCAACCCGTGCCAAAATATCCTGAGCATACTTGGCCTGACTTAACACAAGTCCATTGTCTGTCTTCTGTACTTCAACGCCTAAGAAGTAATTAAGGTTACCAAGATCCTTCAAGGCAAATTCTTTACTCAAATCTTTTAGCAAGGCATCAGTTGCAACCTGAGAAGAGCTAGCAACTATGATATCATCCACATAAATAAGCATATAGATGGTGATATTGGACTTATGATATATGAACAAGGACGTGTCAGACTTAGAAGCAACAAAACCAATATCAATCAACTTTGAGCTCAGTCGAGAATACCAAGCTCGAGGTGCTTGTTTTAAACCATAAAGAGCTTTGTCAAGTTCGCAAATATAATTTGGCTTGTCTCTGTCGGCATACCCTGGTGGTTGCCGCATATAGACCTCCTCTTCCAGAACGCCATGCAGAAACACGTTCTTGACATCTAACTGTCGCAAGCTCCATCCCCGAGACACAGAAATTGCCAAAACAAGACGAACCGTTGCAATCTTAACGACGGGACTGAAAGTATCATCATAGTCAATGCCATACCGTTGTTTAAAACCCTTTGCTACTAGTCTAGCCTTGTATCTGTCAATAGTACCATTTGGCTTGCGTTTGATTTTATAGATCCATCTACAATCAATGATATTCTTGCCTGCACGTGGTGGAACTAACTTCCACGTTTTATTCTTTTGAAGTGCATCAAATTCCTCATTCATTGCTCCTCTCCAGTTGGAATCATCCAAGGCAGACTGTAGATTTGCTGGTTCTTCTGTGGTAGCGGACAAACACCAACGAATCGTACCATCCGTGTATTTTTTTGGATGAGAAATACCTCGGGATCCACGTGTAGTAGGGCGAACAGACAACACCGGTTGTTGCACCGATGCAGCCACAGAAGATCTGTTGAAGCTGGAATCATGTGCATTAGGAGATGCGTTGATTGAACTTGTACCAGGTGTTGCTGTCGGTGGATCAGATGATTCTGTTCATAAAATCTAACTCTACACTGGTGAGTGCCTTCTCCGATGCAGATTGGGCTGGTTGTGTAGATGATCGTCGATCCACAGGAGGGTTTGCTGTATTTTTTTGGACCGAATTTGATTTTTTGGAGTGCTAAAAAGCAGGCTACTGTTTCTAGGTCTAGTACAGAAGCAGAGTACAAGTCCGTAGCTAATGCCACCGCAGAAGTCATATGGATACAGTCCTTATTAGCTGAGTTGGGAGTTCAACTCACTCAGACACCTTGCTTATGGTGTGATAATTTAGGAGCAACATACTTATCAGCAAATCCAGTCTTTCATGCTAGAGCTAAACACATTGAGATTGATTTTCACTTTGTTAGAGAACGAGTGTTAAAAAAGCAATTAGAGATTCGATTTATCTCTTCGAAAGATCAAGTTGCTGATGGATTTACAAAGCCACTTCCATGTCGAGTCTTTGAAGACTTCAAGCATAATCTCAACTTAGAGGATGTTAGAATTAGTATCGTATGTAAGTGACACAGTTTGTTGTACGTGTCCGAGTCTTGTACGACCTGTAGCTAGGTGCCGCATAACACCAATATAAATAAACGAACGCGAGGCTCTCGGGAGTATCCGAGTAGTCCTGAACTACCTGATCGTAAGTTTTTACAATTATATGGTTCCTGGTTCGAAGTCCTCGGTTCAAAGCAAAAGGCGATAGTTTGAAACTCAACTGTCTTCACCTTGATCTCCTGGATTATATGTGTGTATGGGTCGAAGGTTCTTTCCTTGTTACTTCGCACAATAGATTGGCAATCGCTCGCCACCAGCACCCCCGTCGCCGCAATGCCCGAGGCCAAAGACATAGCCTCCTGGCACGCCATAGCCTCGAGCGTCTCATGTTAACTTCATCTATCGAAGACAACCGCAGATGCACCACCTTCATCCCTTGCTACAGCAGCTACAACCCTATGTGTTCTACGTTTGTTCCCGTAGTGACGTCTTTCCAACCGCTACGTTGATATTAATTTTTAGAAAACCATTTGGTGGTGCAATCCAACAGGCACTATGTCACGGTCAATTTTTTGGGACACTCTCGTTAAGGCATTTTTAAAAGTGCCTAGAAAAATAATATTTAGAGACATTTTTAAATAGTGCCTGTAATTTTTTTATTTTGGGAGGCATTTTCCTAAAGTGACTAAAAAATATAATTTTCAGAGACACTGCTTAGAAATTTCCGCAAAAGTCTACTTTTAAGACACTATTCAAAGTGCCCACAATAATCCTATTTACTAAGGTATTTCTAGAAGTGCCGGCAAAAATCAACCCATTCCCATCCTCCACACGTCACCTCGCCATCCACCCATCCCATGATGGGACCCACTCAACACCCTCGTCCCGCACCCCGAAGCCCTTCGTGACTGAGTAACGCTACATCTACGGACAGATTTTACAAAAAATTCTTACGGGCTCATATGTGGCACATCACCTGGGGCTAAACCGGCAACATGCCCCGACTTTTAAGCAAACTCAACCAACCAATTTAATCCATGTCTGTCTGTAGGATTTCCGTAGCCAAACCAGTCCGTAAGTCTCCAAGCCTCCACGCCGCCCTCTCCGCCCATCCTCTTCTACCTTCACCCCCTCCTCACCTGAGTTTCTCCATGTCGGCGCTACCTACCCATATCCAACATCCTCATCCTGCTCCTCCCACTATCGCCCATGTCCTTATCATGCTCCTCCCAGTTCCATCTCCCGCCCGTCCCGCTCCTCCTGGCCGACTTCACCGTCGGCTCCGCCACATCGCCTCTACATACCAGCACCACCGCCTCGTCCTTTTCCTCGCGGATCTCGATGCATGCATCCTCTCCGCACGACAACAAAGAGGGCATAATCCTTGAGTCCCTCCAACCGCGCACGCGATGTCGTTCTGGAATGCGCGGCTGCGGTGGCTGGCAAGGGCAGCAGCGCCGCACCAAAGGACAGAGCGCTGCGGGATGTGGCCAGGGAAGTCTCTGTCTGCCTCGGGAGTTGCGACGGGACGCCCTGCAACACCTCCTCTTCCTCTCGCTGAGGAAGGAGGCCGCCGTCCACGTCCACATGCTTCAATCCTCCACGACACCCTTGCCTAGAGCTTCGACGCTTACATCCACACCATCGCTGTCGTTGACAGTCGGTCCTCAAGCTTTATCAGGTCCGTTACTAGCACGACTTTTCCTTGGAAACTATGTGCATCGAAGGTGTTTGATGAAATGACCAAGTGTGCATGAGTAGCTAACACATTGCAATTTATTACTGCGCAAGAGGTGGGTGTAGGACAACCTCGCCGGGCGCCGCCGTCGGCCAAGTGCCTTGGCCGACGCCCCCGCTTCGGCCCCATCGCCACGTCCCTCGCTGCCTCGGCCACAGGTACGCTCCTCATTCCATGCTTGTTCTCTACTGCTTTTAGATTGACGGATGCTCCTAACACGGGGAAATTACAGTCTAATTGGGCTTCTAATTAGCTGGATTAGATGTCCGTTGGATTGCAGCAGTAACAAACATGATTTAGTTCTTCTTTCCGAAAGAGAAAATGGAAGTTCTGTTGTTAAGATGATGTTATCTCGTGAAGATTAAGGATAAAACACAAAAGAAATTCTCTGCTAAAAGCCTAAAAGAACGGGAATTTGTCCAAGGAACTATACTCTCAACTATAGGGTACATGGTTTTGTCAAAACAGCTGTTCCACTGACATAATTAAAATTAAAAGGAAGGTCAGGTACATAAATAGGTCTAAGGATGAACAGATAATCCCCAAGTTTATTAAATTTGTTCATCAGTCGATCTTTATTCCTTCTCTCTAGTCTATTGCAGTTTTACATACTCTGGCTCTCAGCATTCAAACTTATTAAGTTTCCACCGTGATGTTATAGTATAATGTTGTTTTCCAAATACTCTGACCAGTTACAAATTGTTCAAACTGAGAAGGCGCCAGCTACATTAGGCCCCTATTCTCAGGCCATCAAAGCAAACAATCTGGTGTTTCTCTCTGGTGTTCTTAGCCTAAACCCCGAGGTTTGCTCCTCCAACGTTTGTTCATTCATCCTTGTTCGTGTGTTGTGCACATTCACGTTTAATCAGTAGTTTTTACTATTTTGTGGTGCCAGTGTAACTTATGTGGAATACCTTTTATTTTCAGACAGGGAAGTTTGTCTCTGAAGGTGTCAAGGAGCAAACTGAGCATGTGAATACCTTCATGTTTCTTAGTATGCTTATAGTTTTCACTACGAGAATGCTGTTTTCATATTTGGCTTGAACTACAATGTTCCCAATTTAAAGATATACATAGTTTAGTTTCTTAATTCTTCTTAATGCACACCGTTTCCTTGTCATAGTACTATGTTATGTTGTAAGCCTTCCATATACTATTACTGTTTGGAATCTACTATTTAATTTGTTTTCGGTGCATCAAATATATTGTTGTTACTTTTGGAAATCCCTGTGCTAAGTGTTGGTATATGTAATTAGTGTTATATGAAAGTATGTGTTGGTATATATTGTTGTTACTTTTGGAAATCCCTGTGATATCGGATTAAACCTCTTGTATGACTTGCTACTAGTTTGTATGCAGGCATCATTTACTAGTTTCTTTTTGATATCTTTCAGAGCGCTAGTATTTTCGGTTTGTAAGACCAGCTCCTAGTGGCGACCTCCCTTGACCAAGAGCATAAATGTTCTCTTCTGCCTCATCTATATGGTATCTGAATACTAGTGATTTTGATGTATATCAAGGACTATTTTATGTTGATTAAGGTGATTTGTTTTCATTGATTTTCTTGACATTCCACTAAACTACTTTCATGAATTTTATTTCTACCTAGTGGTATTTGTTGATGAACCTGTAGGGTTCTTGAAGAACAGATTCTTCAAGAATTTTTCCTATGACCTGACAGGTACATAGCCAGTAATGACTATGAACATATCTAAAACTGTTAAATATAGAGTATATTCTAACTTGTCCCATATTTGTTTTTGAAGAATATGTGAGAATAGGTTCTATTTATGGTGATATGGTTAGTTCTCTCACTGAAACTTATAAAGTGCACTTGATGTTAACCGAACCCTTTTGATTTTGACATAAAGATGAAAGTTTTATCGTATCTTTTGCCATCCTTTGCTATAAAATATATAATTTTGCCATGACCATGAAATTTTGATCATTTTAGGTCGAGAAGAACTGGCACGACTCACGGGGTAAGGATGGAGCAAGGCTATCGGGCCAATATGTTGCTAGATACAAACATGAAGCATTTACGGTTGCATTCAAAATTCTGTAGTTTCAAATGAATGAATTCAGTTATGTAACTTGTATTGAATGGTGCAAATGATGGAACTTGAGTGATGTTTTGAATGGATTAAATAAAATTCTGTGTATTATGTAGAATCATTAGTTGTTTGTCATAATATATATCAAAAGTGCCTAAAATAACTTGAATTCACGTTTGAAAGTACATGAAAATTATTTCCTTTAAATATTATTTGAGGCATTACTGGATATTTCCTGGAATACTTTTTGAGGCATTTTGAGAAGTGTCTAAAATTATTTTTTGAGGCACTTTGAAAAGTGCCAATAAAAATTACTAGAGGCATTGCGTAATAGTGCCTCCAATTATATTCCAAGGCTATTTGCAAAGTGTCTCGAAAAATCTAGTTTTAAAGGCATTTTTAGAAGTGACTCAAAAGATCTATTTTCAAAGGCACTTTTCAATAGTTTGCCCTTTTTCCTTCAAAGAAGATCCTGTGGTATGGGTAGGTAATCTAGTTTTAAAGGCATTTAAGAAGAGCCTATCCAAAACTATTTAGGTACATCTCAACAAACTTCGGGACGAAGTTTAATTTAAGGGGGAAAGTCTGTAACATCCCAGCATTTAGGAACCAACGAAGGGTAGAATTAGGAATTTCTGATATTGCATGCATTCATCTGTAAAAACGTGGGTAAAATTTTCGCCAAATAAAAACCTAAAGTGATCAAAGTTTTTTTCATACTTTGAGAGTAGGTATAGTCTTGAAGGATGATTGTTATAGACTTTGATATGATCTTTGTGGATTAGTGTGTTTTGGGAAATGAAATTTGAATTTAAACTTAAGTGTTGGATTTATAATTCAAAAGAATTTAGAATTATGAT
Organism: Avena insularis; assembly: GCA_023614405.1. Lineage (NCBI taxonomy): Eukaryota > Viridiplantae > Streptophyta > Magnoliopsida > Poales > Poaceae > Avena > Avena insularis. The sequence goes on along the minus strand of CM042691.1, from coordinate 289,348,841 downwards.
TGAGTATTTTGATTTAGTCAAGAGTTGATAATTAGTAACTCAAACTTTAAATAAATAACATAATCAATAAAATGAATATTTATTCCATAAATAAGTTACAAAAATGTAACTTATGAAAATATTCAACAATCTTTACAATAGAAATGAAATAAAGAATAATCTTTATATATTGAGTAATAGTACAATATTTATTACAAAAGAATAAAATAAAGATTAAAAAAGAATAAAATAAATATTACAAGTGACTATTCTATAAAGAAAAAGAAAACCTAAACTAAAGTCTTGATCTTCAAGTCTGGTAGACAGTGAGTTGCACTGTTCAAGGTTCATCATGGAGTAATCATTTAAGGGGCAAGTTTCACCAATAAGAAAGAATATATCTTTCATAATTTCAAGTCATAAGCCAAATAAACAGCAAGGAGGGGAAAATTTCACCAAGACAAGTTAATGTAACCAGATAGAAGTAACTTTCATATCCAGAGCATATCCACATGGTGCAACAGGCACACAGGCAGCACGCACACCAAACTGCATGGTGTGTGCTGTCAGCACAGCTTCAACAGGCCACACACATAAAACTACACAGCACAGCCGTGGGCAAGCTAACACACACCATTTCCCTGTTCTTACACACCAAGAACACACTCAGCTTAGCAAAGCCAAACCAGATCACACCAACCAAACCCTAGATCATCTCACCAAGATGGTGACATAAGGAGGGGGTAGATCAGGTGGAGAGCAAGGACAAGTTTAATCCACCAGGACCAGGAGGTGGAGAGCTAGATCAAGGACAAGTCCAGGAGCTGGAAGTATCAGGAAAAGCACTAGATCAAGCTAGCCACAAGATCAACAACTTGCAACAACAACACCCAAGTGTGGTGAGCATCATAAAGCATCCACATATTCTCTTCATCATATTCAAACAGAAAAGCATGTGTTGTTTTACAAATTAAACCTCTCAGTGATCACCCAAGTGGGGTGAACCTATCATAGAGGAAATTTGAAATATAAGGCCAGTAGTAAACTCTACCAAATCCACCAGGTCTCAGACCAGCATCATAGATCCTGGTGATCATCAACAACTCCTATATATTCCAAAAGGTTCTCAAATAGCTTATAAAATTTGGCACATATCCTAATGGAGTAGCACCACATATTTCATAAACTATATGCACCAACATTAAGCTATAGGCAAACAAATCATTTTAGCCAACCAGGATCCAAGATCCAGTGAACAACCTTGATACTTAAGCATATCTATGAGGGACAGTAGGATAGGAATTTAATTCCTAAGCCTCAGACCAACATCATAGGCATTGATCTTTAAAAGAAAGAAGCTTACAATTTATATTTAATAGATAAACAATCTTAAGCACTGACCATAGTAAAGCCCAGCAGTAGAATCATCACTTGTGTGCCATTTTAAAATGGTGTCACAAGAACAAACTATAAAACCAAGCCAAACAATTACTTAGCTTTCATAAATAAACCAGCAAGCCAATAACTATCATTTTCCTGGAAACAATAACCAGGAATCATTACCAGATCAAATCATCATTGTAGAGGACCCGAACCCGACTTGGTTCAAAATCCCTATGATTACAGTGCTAGTCCCTGGATCGAATAGCTAGCAACCATAGTTTAAGATGTAATATCAAGATACAAAGGTCATATTACATCGCATGATCCAGAATATAAATACTTATTACAATCTCATAGCCATAGGCTATCTTATTACAAAGCAGCAGAATAAAAGTAAAGCATGGAGTCCTTCATCTTCATGTGCCACAAGCAAACATGTTGGGTGCAGACTCGTAACCCCTACTCATCAAACATCACTATCATCAAGTAATCCTGCAACATGATAAGTTACATCCACAAGGGTCAATACATTTGAATTGTATTGGCAAGTGTCACTACTATGTGGAAATTAAGTTGGAACCTATCAATACATGCATATTTGGCTAAGTTGAGTTTAGGATCATTTGCAGAAAGCAATATGGTTTTATCCTATCTTTTCAAAATAGTTTTGATCTTTCAATAACTTTCTTAACTCCTTGGCAAACTCCAAGTGCTTCTATTCCCTTGTTGACACCATCAAGTTTTACTTTGAGAAATTGGAATGTCGAGATCTTCCATATCTTTAGGCCTTAGTTGCTCAGAGTTGTCCGTAACCGCGGACACGGCTAAGTACTTAGAATTTTATCTTATGCAGAAGTTGTACACTTTACCCATATGACACAATCTCGTCTTGACGCCACCAGTGTCCGCTGGATAAGTACACACCAAATGGAGTACCGGCAGATCGAGAATGTGAGAAAGTCTTTCCATAGAAGTCCTCCAAATACATTATGCTAGCACATCTATCAGGCACCAATGTAAGGATATACTTCCAACACATAATTCTATTTAACCTGAATAGGTACCAATGCAATGGTCTTCCACTATGTAATTGACTAAGCCAGAGCCCATTTAGCATGTGGCTGTACATGGAAGCCACTATACGAGAAACATGTTCAATCTATAAGTCCGTGGGTGGTATTCTTCTAGTGCACACACGAAAAAGATAGCCATATATATATGGTTCCCTTCGTTTCCACCTTATTCAGAACTGAGTATCCACATTCCACCCAGGTGATTCATTGAGTACTTGTTTTATTATATAAAACATATATTTTTCCAACACTTCATATAATCATAACATGGTATTACGCGTCGAATCTATAGCAAGGCTAAGCATACTACAACTACGATGTTTTCACTAAGGAAGATATAAAGGATATCATTTATAGGACATAGCATAGCATATTAACATAATATTCCCTACACATGCATTTATACAAAAAAATTCGACATGTATAGAAAATAATGGGACATCATGATAGTGTCACTTGCCTTTTTTTGGTAGGTGAAGATCTTACACTTCTCTCAACAATACACGTTGCTCTCCATTCAAGATATAAGATAAAAAAATAACACAACATAAAACACGCCATTCAAGAACAATACAATAAAGCAATACAAACAATTATAAAGATTTGTGATTTTACTCTATTTTATATATTCATCCATCTTATGGCTTAAAGCGAAACAAAGATGTGGTATAAGGCATGAGGTGTGGCTTGTAAGATATGGCTTTGAGAGTTGAATTGAAAAGTAAAATGCTTTGAAAGGAAGGATTATCGCACCATTGTGTATAGCGTGACAACACTTGAATAGCACAAGATGCACAATAGGTGGTTAGGAATTAATAGTGATAGATTATTATTCAAATAATACATTTACAATATGAATAATTTAGATTTAGGAAAATAGGATTGACGAACAAATTGAATTTTGCAGAAGTGTGAGATGAGATAGTGTGGAAAGGCTTCTGGTGGGTTGGCATGATCAAAAGAAACAACTTTGTAATAGGAAATTTTCTCATATGAATTACAGAATTAAATCTATAAGGAATCTACTCAAATACTCATAGTATTCAAATACATTCAAATGTTTTGGGCAGTGGTGCTACTGGATGGAGGATTTTAGTATCTTCTATTAGCAAAAATAATCAGTTAAATTTGGTTTATAAACTTTAACTTATGACAAAAATGATATTTATCCCTCATTAAAAATTCGATTACTATGTTGCTGCGAAAACCTAAAACTAATTACAGGAGTGTGTTTTACATAATCTAAGGATTTTATAGATATTTTATTTGCTAAATTTGGATAAGCAGATAGAGAGATTTGAATTTTCTAAGTTCTTATGTTTTTCTGTCCAAAATATCCGAAAATAGAATCTGATTTGACATGTGGTGCTACGGAATTGGATGATTCTGGTTCTGCTAAGTGATAGATTCAAAAATTCTATAATTATAAAAACTAATACCCCTATATAGCTAATTTAATTACGAATTAATCCTAAAAGGATTTTAAAGGATAAAAAATATTAAATAAAATTCTACAAATTGGAATCACCAATTTTGGATCTATAAATAAAAATATATGGATTTTATAAGATAAAGAAATAAATAAATAAATAAGCAATATTTAAAAGGCAAATTAAATCTTGGCCAAATCCATAAGCAAAAAAAAAGAAAGATTATTGAATAATGAAAAGAAGCAAAAGATTATTTAAATAAAATCATAAGGATTGAACAATATCCGATTTTATTTAAATAAAGACAAATTGCCTAAACTAAATAATAAGAAAATTATTTAGAAGACAATTTAAGTCTTGAGTTAAATCCATAAGCAAATGGAACAAAGATAATCCAAATCCAAATGAAATAAATGGATAAAGAATATTCAAGTAAAATTATATGGCATTAACTAAATTCAATTCCATTTGAATGAAGACAAAAATCCCTAATGTGAATGAATAATTAAATCATGAGAAAATAATAAATAGAAATTCCCCAAGGTGGATATAAAAGTTATTTAATTAACCTAAATGGAATAAAAGAATCATTTGAATAAAATTTATATGGAATTAAAACCATATTTGGTTTTATTTGAATAAAGACAAATGCCCAATTTAAATGATTAATAAATCATATTAAAATATTTCAAATAATTCAAAGTGAATTATTTAACACCCTATTAAATAAATAAAACCTATTTAAAAAGATTTGGTGAAAATTAGAATTCAAATAAGAGTTTGAAAATATAATTAAAATCTTATTTGAATAAAGACAAGTGCTTATAAATAAAAAATAAACCATAAATAAATAAAAGGATGATTCCAAAATGGTCTTTAAAATACATTAATAAATAGTATTAAAACTTACTAAAAGTTTGGAAAAGTTTTGAAATAAAATATGTGTTTGAAACATTTGAATAAATTCAAAACAGAATAAAAGAAACAGAAAAAGAAAAAGAAACATGAAAGAAAAAAATAAGAAAACCAGCCTAGCCCAACAAGGTTGCAGGCCCAACAAACACATCCCACTTCCCCCTCCCCGAACCGTTTTTCTCACCTTGAAACAACCAGCATCATTGACCAATGGACCCCACTGCCCTCCCTATCGGCGACAGACCCCCTCTCTGCGTCATCGTCTTTCTCCTCCCGCAACTCGTTCCTTCCCCTCACCTTGCCGTTTCTGGCTTTGATTCCGCAGATTAATTCGCCTTAACTCCGCGGCCATTACTCACCGCGATCATGCCCATTTAATCGCCTCTTTCCCCTCTCCCTTTTCCCTCACACCCCGTTGCTAGAGAGCCACCGGGCTGCCGCAATTTCGCTTGCGAACCCCCTTTGCTCCGACGAACTCATCGGCCGATTCCAGCGACGTCGACCCTCCCCACTGCCCCTAGTTTCCACGAGAGTACTCGCCAGCACCAGGCGCACCTGCTAGTGCCTCGCTCTTGCCTGCGCATGCCCCCTAGCGTCGGCAACCTCGACGACAGAACGCCACCGCCGTCTGCCTCCACTCTGACGAGCATTCCAGGTGAACCCTGTCCTCCCTTCTCTCTCTCGCGATGACGCTCAGATGATCTCTGTTTCCACGCTCTTCTAACACCTCCTTCCATTTGCCTTCTGGTGGTCTGTATCCTCTCTCCCGTCGACGAACAGAGACACCCGACGCCGACGATAACTACGGCGAGCAATCCCCTTCGCTCTCGTGCGTCCCCTGCCTCCCCACGAGCACGTTGAGCATCAGCAACACACGTCGAACCTGGTGAGCCACACCTTTTCCTCCCTCGCTTATTGTAGCCACCGCAGCGCCATAGACAGAGCACTCCGCCGCTCGCCGTCACCACGCGCCGCCAGACTTTGGTCAGGGCAAAGCTGCCCGTTAGATCTTGATCCCACGGCCGCGATAGATTCACTTAAAAAAACCGATATGCTAGATCTAAACTGTGCGATCCCACTTAAATCCAACGGTCTGTACTGGTTGATCCATGCGAACCGTTATTGTCCAATAGGAACACACCACGTGGCCAGTGATTTGTTTTAAAAACAAAAACTTGTCTATTAGATGGTTAGATTTGAAAAATTCATAACTTTTGATCCACACGTCCAAAATTTGCAAATTTTATATCAATGGAATCAACAAAAAGAATACTTTCCAACCATGCCCTTGTTTAGTGTTTTGCTTCTGTAAAATTGGTTGTTTTTGAAGAAACATGTATTGGCCTATTTTGATTATAAAAGTTATTCTAAAAATGTTTTTAGGGTAAAATCTTTTGTAAATGGATTGTTTTGAACCTACTAACCATAAAAACCAACATATGGATTTAAAATTATATTTTGTGACACTAAGGAATTATTCCTTGAATAAAAGCATTACTAGTAGAATAAAATTAGTGATTATGTTTTGAAAATAGTTTTTGAGTAAAACCTTTTGCAAATGGGTTGAATTAAACTCTCTGACCCTAAACAATAAGTTTTGGATTTAAAAATTTATTTGATTAACCCTAGTAAAATTATTACTTTGTTTAAAGACATTTCTAGCAAAATAAAATATTGCTTTGATTTAAAAATGATTTTAAGTGAAACCTTTTGTAAATGATTTTGTTTTTAAACACTTTGACCATAACACTAACATTTTGTGTTTAAAAAATATATTTGTCAAACACTAGAAATTATTACTTTGATTTAAATCATTTCTAGCAAAACAAAAATGATTTAAATGGCCATTTTCACTAACTTGATTTAAAATGGTTTTGCCACTTTTATGAATGACCAATAGGTGTTTTAAAATGTTTATAGCCTATTAAAAACCACCTTTACAAATAAAACAATCTTTTGCATGCTTGCATGCATTGTTTTGTTTTCTTTATTTTATGTGGTGAATTGTTTGAATACTAGATTGAATTTGTGCCTTGATTGAATTGCAGTGAAATTTAAAGAGTGTGACCATTTCAAGGTCAAGGAGTGAATCTATATTCTCTACTAAAAAGGCAAGTGGTGCTTCATACTTTTGTCCTATTATTTTCACTATGCATTAGTGATATTTCTAAGTAGGACTTGCATCGAATTTTCTATGTGTTAGCTATGCTATGGGAAATCCTAGTAGATGATGCCTTTGTAGGGTTCGCAGCATAGAAAACAAAAATTTTCCTACGATGTGAACTATATACCAAGATCTATCTACTAGATACAAACAACGGGCGGATGTATATCCGTAGAGAACATACCCTTGAAGACCGACAAAGCTTAACGAGTTCAACTCGTGGTTGATGTAGACGATCTCTTGCCGATCTCAAGATCGAGAGGAAGTCCTAGCGCCGCAAATCAGCAGCGCATCTGTGCTTTCGCACACGTTCGAGCACCGAGCAACCTCCGCCTCCTCGCTCCAGCGATACAGCACAACTCTTTCTTGCGAATAGCCACCGGGAACATGTATCTCGCTAGTCCGAGACCATGGGGGATAAATTCTAGAGGGGGAGAGAGATCCTTCACGAGGAGGTGTGAGAGACAAGTGAGGAGGGGGGCTCCTTTTATAGGAGGAGGGGGGAACCCCAAGGGGGTGGCCGGCGCATGGGGCTGCCCCCTTGCCCTCCCCTCTTCATGTGGGTGGACACTCCACTCACAAATCTCCTTTAAATTCCCTCCACTCAAAAGTCCACTCAAATTCCCATTAAATTTCCACCAAATTTAATGCAAACTCTCATTAAATAAAACTCTTTTATTTTATTCAGAATTTTGTCAATTACTTTAATGACAAACATTCACAAATAACCCCTTGCTAGAATTCTATTTCACATGCATAACCACTTTATGCAATTTCACCCGAAAACCTGTTTCGGTATCTAGTGAAATAAATTCCTGCGCTTGTTCATTCTTTCGGCATGAAACATTTGCTCCAATTGGATGTCGGTGTCTCTTAAGTGTGTCACCCTACGGTTCGTGAATAATGCGGACATGATCGAGACCCCTCTCGGATCAATAATCAGAAGCGGGATCTGGAGACCCATACTGACTCCCACACATTCAACGATGACTTTCTTGTGATCGTCGGAACCTTTTACGCTAGTATATCTTAATCCCTTTGTTTCACGATATATTACATGTCCGAGATTCGATCATCGGTATCTCCATACCTAGTTTGATCTCGTTACCGACATGCACTCTTTTCTCGTTCCTGTGATATAACATTCTAGTGATCAAATCACTTGCTTGCAAGCTAATCAATGTGATATCACCGAGAGGGCCAGTATATCTATCCGTCATCGGGATGAACAAATTCCACTCTCGATCCATGAGCCTCAACATAACACTTTATTAGTTCTGAATCCATCTTTATAATCACCCTGTTACGGTGTGACGTTTGATGTTATCAAGAAACTCTTCCGGTGTTAGTGATTGACATGATCTCATGGTCTAAGGATTAGGATCACTTCGTAAGTTGTTATAGCAATATAAACTCAATGACTTTGATCGTAATGCTATACTTCGGATGAATGTTCATCACACCATTACACTAATGTTGTGAACCGTTATTAACAACATCCAATGTCCATGATCAGGAAACCTTGATCATCTTGTTAATCAACGAGCTAGTTTATGAGAGAGGCATAACTAGGAACTTTCTGTTTGTTTATTAAACACACATGTATTATCGTTTCCGTATTAATACAATTATAGCATGCAAAATAAACATCTATCATATACTTGGAATACACATAATAAACACTTTATTATTGCCTCTCAGGGCATATTCCCTTCAGTCTCCCACTTGCACTAGAGACAATAATCTAGTTACATAGTGATAAATCTAACACCCATTGAGTTCTGGTGTTGATCATGTTTTGCTCTAGGGAGAGTTTTAGTCAACGAATCTGCTACATTGAGATCCGTATGTACTTTACAAATCTTTATATCTCCATCCTTGACATGCTCGCGGATGGAGTGAAACCGGCGCTTAATATGCTTGGAATGCTTGTGAGACCTTGGCTCTTTGGCATTGGCAATGGCACCATTGTTGTCACAATAGATCACCATTGGGTCCAACGCGTTTGCCACCACTCCTAGTTCGGATATGAACTCCTTCATCCAAACTGCTTCCTGAGCCGCTTCTGAAGCAGCAACATATTCGGCCTCCGTTGTTGATCCCGCTACCACAGGTTGTTTGGAGCTCCTCCAACTAACCGCTCCGCCATTCATGAGAAATACGTATCCGGATTGAGACTTAGAGTCATCCGGATCGGTGTCAAAGCTAGCGTCAACATAAGACTTAGCGACGAGCTCTTCTTCACCTCCGTATACAAGAAACATATCCTTAGTTCTTCGTAAGTACTTAAGGATATTCTTGACCGCTATCCAGTGTTCCGAACCTGGATCCGATTGGTACCTACTAGTCAAACTAATAGCATGTGCCACATCCGGTCTTGTACATAGCATGGCGTACATTATAGAGCCTATGGCTGAAGCATAGGGGACTTTGTCCATTATCTCTCTTTCTTCCATGAGCCGGACTTTGAGTCTTACTCAATGTCTTGCCTTGCAACATAGGTAAGAACCCCTTCTTACTTCCGTCCATTTTAAACTTCTTTAAAATCTTATCAAGGTATGTACTTTGCGATAGCCCTATTAGGCGCCTAGATCTATCTCTATAGATCTTTATGCCTAATATGTATGACGCTTCACCTAGGTCCTTCATTGAAAATTTCTTTAGATAACTTTTAACACTGTTTAAAAGATCTATATCATTTCCGATCAATAATATGTCAGCCACATATAATATCAGAAATGCCACATTGCTCCCACTCACTTTCTTGTAAATACAAGCTTCTCCATAAGTTTGGACAAATCCAAACTCTTTGATCACCTCATCAAAGCGGAGATTCCAACTTCGTGATGCTTGCTTCAATCCATAGATGGATCGCTGAAGCTTGCACACCTTCTTAGCATCCTTAGGATCGACAAAACCCTTTGGTTGTATCATATACAACTCTTCTTCAATATTCCCATTGAGAAACGCGGTTTTGACATCCATCTGCCATATCTCATAATCGAAATATGCAACAATTGCTAACATAATCCTAACTGACTTTAGCATCGCTACGGGAGAGAAAGTCTCATCGTAGTCAACTCCTTGAATTTGTCGAAACCCCTTTGCGACAAGTCGAGCTTTATAGACGGTCACATTACCATCAGCATCAGTTTTCCTTTTGAAAATCCATTTGTTCTCCACGGCCTTTCGGTCGTGAGGTAGTTCCACCAAGTTCCAAACTTGATTTTCATACATGGATTCCATCTCGGATTTCATGGCTTCTAACCATTTGTTGGAATCCGGGCTCATCATCGCTTCTTCATACGTCACAGGGTCATCATTTTCATCAACCATGAAATTCATGACAGGATTTCCGTACAGCTCGGGAGCTGCAGCGTCTGTTTGACTGCGAGGTTCGGTAGTACTCTCTTTCGGAGTTTCATGATCATTATCATTAGTTCCCTCTTCAACAGGTGGAGCCAACTCCGGAACAACTTCCGGCGCTGCGCTACTCGCCATACTTTGAAGAGAAGGTTCCACAACCTCTTCGAGTTCTACCTTCCGACTACTCACACCTTTCGCGAGAAACTCTTTCTCTAGAAAGGATCCATTCTTGGCAACAAAAACCTTGCCCTCGGATCTGTGATAGAAGGAATACCCAATAGTTTCTTTAGGGTATCCTATGAAGACGCATTTTTCCGCTTTGGGTTCGAGTTTATCCGGTTGAAGTTTCTTCACATAAACATCGCATCCCCAAACTTTAAGAAATGACGCTTAGGTTTGTTTCAAACCACAATTCATACGGTGTCTTTTCAACGGATTTAGATGGTGCCCGATTTAAAGTGAATGCAGTTTCTAGTGCATAACCCCAAAATGACAACGGCAAGTCCGTCAGAGACATCATAGATCGAACCATATCTAATAAAGTACGATTACGACGTTCCGACACACCATTTCGCTGTGGTGTTCCGGCAGGTGTGAGTTGTGAAACAATTCCACACTCTTTCATGTGAGTGCTAAACTCGTAACTTAGATACTCACCTCCACGGTCGGACCGTAGAAATTTGATCTTTCTATTACGATGATTTTCCACTTCATTCTGAAATTCCTTGAACTTTTCAAAGGTTTCAGACTTGTGTTTCATCAAGTAGATATAACCGTATCTACTCAAATCATCCGTGAAAGTAACAAAATAACGATATCCACCTCGCGCCGACACACTCATTGGACCACATACATCGAATGTATGATTTCCAATAAATCATGCCCCGTTCCATTGAACCGAAAAACGGCGTTCTAGTCATCTTGCCCATAAGGCATGGCTCACATGTATCAAATGATTCATAATCAAGTGATTCCAAAAGTCCATCCGAATGGAGCTTCTTCATGCGTTTAACGCCAATATGACCTAGACGGCAGTGCCACATATATGCGGATATATCATCATTAAGTTTAATCCTTTTAGCATCAACATTATGAATATGTGTAACATTATCATCGAGATCTAATAGAAATAAACCATTCATCATCGGTGCATGACCATAAAAGATTTCATTCATATAAATGGAACAACCATTGTTCTCGGATTTAAATGAATAACCACTTCGCATAAAACACGATCCAGATACAATGTTCATGCTCAGTGCAGGCACCAGATAACATTTATTTAAGTTTATAACTAATCCCGACGGCAAGTGGAGAGGCAGCGTTAAATGGCGATCACATCAACGCTTGATCCATTGCCGACGCATCTTGATCTCACCCTTGCTAGCGGTCGCTTGTTCGCATGACCCCGATTCGAGTTACAAATATTAGCAACTGAACCGGTATCAAATACCCAGGTGCTACTGCGAGCACTAGTCAAGTACACATCAATAACATGTATATCATATATACCTTTGTTTGCCTTGCCGGCCTTCTTATCTGCCAGATACTTGGGGCAGTTGCGTTTCCAGTGGCCAGTCCCCTTACAATAGTAGCACTCGGAATCAGACTTAGGTCCAACTCGGGGTTTCTTTTCAGGCCCTTACTTCCCTTCCGTTTTCCCTTCTTGTCTTTCTTGAAACCAGTGTTCCTATTGATCATCAACACTTGATGTTCCTTTTTGATCTCCACTTCTGCAGTTTTAAGCATTGACAGAAGCTCGGGGAGAGACTTCTTCATGCCTTGCATATTATAGTTCATCACGAAGCTCTTATAGCTAGGTGGCAGAGACTGCAGAACACGATGGATGCCTAAGTCAATGCGAATCGATATTCCCAAGGACACAAGCTTATCGGCGTAACCCGACATCTTGAGTACATGCTCACTAACGGAGCTGTGCTCTTCCATCATGCAGCTAAAGAACTTTTCTGAAGCGTTGTAGCTCTCTACAGCAGCAGTAAAGTTGCTACCGTTCGTTGCTAGTTTCTCTTTCTCCATGAACACATTGAAATTAAAAGCAGGTGGTGCCATCTACAACAGAATTTGTAAAGTTTAGACTAAGTGTATGATAGATTGAGTTCAACTAATCTTTATTACGAATGAACTCCCACTCAAAAACGACATCCCTCGTGCCTTTTTGGTGATTACATGAACCAAATCCACTACACCAAGTCCGATCATCACGTGAGTCGGTATAGCTTCAAAGGCGAGCATCAAATGGGCATCATATCAACTATATGACTCATGCTTAACCTTTCGGTCTGTGTTCCGAGGCCATGTCTGTACATGCTAGGCTCGCCAAGTTAGAACCTTAGTATTCGCATGTGTAACTGTTTTACACCCGAAATATGGTCGTGGATCCAAGAACACCCGATCATCACGTGATGTCTTGGAGCGACGAAAACATAATCGGTGCATACTAAAGGAAGAACACATTCTTATCTTGATATTTAAATGAGGGATCATCTTATTATGCTAACAAAGCGCTAAACAAGCAATATAAGATGCTATCAAACATCATATGTTTATTAGTGAAATTATATGGTTCCATGAGATGATCTCTATCATGTGCATCGTGGTATGATCACTATCATACCTATATGTGTAAATCAAGGTCTATGGATTTTACGCTATGTGTTGTAAGAGTATCATCTCATACTTCTACTTACAACAATACCATATCATAACAATAGCCCAGCAACAATCTAAACTAGACGCCTCTAATTTATCCATTGCAAGTTTTACGTGGCTTAGGGCTTTCGAGATAGAACCGTTCTTACCTACGAACATGAACCACAACGAGGATAATCAAATTGTTGACAACTCGCTTGCAAAATAGATATTGACTATAGTAGGAGAGACGGACACTAGCCACTTATGCAAACTAGTTGCATGTCAAGCGTGGAACAGGTCTCATGTGCGAGGACATGTAAAGTTTGTCCGGGCCGCTTCATCCCACTATGCCACCAATATCCAAAATTACAACAAAGGAGCAACAACATGATCATCATCGCCCACATACTCATATGTGTACTACCCGTGTAAAGTATCTACGCATAGATCCGGCTCGATACCCTTTGTAGGGTTCGACATAGAAAACAAAAATTTTCCTACGATGTGAACTATATACCAAGATCTATCTACTAGATACAAACAACGGGCGGATGTATATCCGTAGAGAACATACCCTTGAAGACCGACAAAGCTTAACGAGTTCAACTCGTGGTTGATGTAGACGATCTCTTGCCGATCTCAAGATCGAGGAAGTCCTAAGCGCTGCAAATGAGCAGCGCATCCGTGCTCGCACACACGTTCGAGGCACCGAGCAACCTCCGCCTCCTCGCTCCAGCGGAAGCACAACTCTTTCTTGCCGAATAGCCACCGGGAACATGTATCTCGCTAGTCCGAGACCATGGGGGATAAATTCTAGAGGGGGAGAGAGATCCTTCACGAGGAGGTGTGAGAGACAAGTGAGGAGGGGGGCTCCTTTTATAGGAGGAGGGGGGAACCCCAAGGGGGTGGCCGGCGCATGGGGCTGCCCCCTTGCCCTCCCCTCTTCATGTGGGTGGACACTCCACTCACAAATCTCCTTTAAATTCCCTCCACTCAAAAGTCCACTCAAATTCCCATTAAATTTCCACCAAATTTAATGCAAACTCTCATTAAATAAAACTCTTTTATTTTATTCAGAATTTTGTCAATTACTTTAATGACAAACATTCACAAATAACCCCTTGCTAGAATTCTATTTCACATGCATAACCACTTTATGCAATTTCACCCGAAAACCTGTTTCGGTATCTAGTGAAATAAATTCCTGCGCTTGTTCATTCTTTCGGCATGAAACATTTGCTCCAATTGGATGTCGGTGTCTCTTAAGTGTGTCACCCTACGGTTCGTGAATAATGCGGACATGATCGAGACCCCTCTCGGATCAATAATCAGAAGCGGGATCTGGAGACCCATACTGACTCCCACACATTCAACGATGACTTTCTTGTGATCGTCGGAACCTTTTACGCTAGTATCTTAATCCCTTTGTTTCACGATATATTACATGTCCGAGATTCGATCATCGGTATCTCCATACCTAGTTTGATCTCGTTACCGACATGCACTCTTTTCTCGTTCCTGTGATATAACATTCTAGTGATCAAATCACTTGCTTGCAAGCTAATCAATGTGATATCACCGAGAGGGCCCAGAGTATATCTATCCGTCATCGGGATGAACAAATTCCACTCTCGATCCATGAGCCTCAACATAACACTTTATTAGTTCTGAATCCATCTTTATAATCACCCTGTTACGGTGTGACGTTTGATGTTATCAAGAAACTCTTCCGGTGTTAGTGATTGACATGATCTCATGGTCTAAGGATTAGGATCACTTCGTAAGTTGTTATAGCAATATAAACTCAATGACTTTGATCGTAATGCTATACTTCGGATGAATGTTCATCACACCATTACACTAATGTTGTGATCCCGTTATTAACAACATCCAATGTCCATGATCAGGAAACCTTGATCATCTTGTTAATCAACGAGCTAGTTTATGAGAGAGGCATAACTAGGAACTTTCTGTTTGTTTATTAAACACACATGTATTATCGTTTCCGTATTAATACAATTATAGCATGCAAAATAAACATCTATCATATACTTGGAATACACATAATAAACACTTTATTATTGCCTCTCAGGGCATATTCCCTTCAGCCTTAGTATAATTTTCATAAGTTAAGATCCCTACTACTATAATGCTTAGCTTAGCTAGTAGAAATCAAGGGTGGATTATATTCAAGCTATGAAATATTTCTAAGTCTATGACTTGTGTTTTGTTTAATAAAACAACTATGTGAATGAATCACCTGGGTGGAATGGTGTGAATGGGTTATGTTGAGTGGTTACATGGGGCCCCATATTTTTGGCCTACCCTAGTGTATCTCACTTGTGGAAATCCACCCAGGAACAAAGAGATTCGAGATGTCAAATGTTGAGAAGCTTCAAGTGCAGCCACTTGGCAATATGGGCTCTGCCTGGATCATATAGGTTGCAATAACTTAGCCAGATGGACAGTTGGTGGTATGGGGTGATAGGTTTGGGAACGCGCCCATTTTGGTCTAAGGGAAGGCTTCTGAAAGATCTTGTCTTGATGCATGTTGAGTCTTGTGGGGAAAGTGCACCACCTCTCGAGAGAGTAAAATCTAAGTACTTAGCCGTGTCCTCGGTAATGGACAATTTGAGCATCAAGACATGGAAGCTATCAAGGATCTCCTTATCCCAATTTCTAAGTTAAAAACTTGTGGTTGAACAAGGGTAAAGGTTCACCAATGTCTATTGGTGGTTCCTTGGGATTTTTGCCAAACAAAAACTTAGTGTTTTCAACTTATAAGGAAAACCTTATTTTGAGCAAAGCAAGCCTAAGATCCACTTAGCCAAATGCATATAGATGATAGATACCACTATTCTACCATAGTATCACTTGCCAATACAATTCAAATGTATTGACCCTTGTGGTTGTAACTTATTATGTTGCAGGTTTGTTTGATGTTAGTGAAGTGTGTTGATTAGGATTACAAGTCTACAACCAACATGATTGCCTGTGGCACTACATGCTATATAGACATTTCTGCTGCATTGTAATGAGATAGCCAAATGAGCTATGTAAGATGTAATGAATTATTTTATTCCTGGTTATAAATTTGTATTATGACCTTTGTTTCTTGATATTACATCTTAAACTGTGGATGCTAGCTATTGATCCAGGGACTAGCATTGTAAACACAGGGATCTCCACCTTTATCAGGTTGGGACCTCTACATCGGTCGTCGTGGATCTTCACCCGGCTCGTCGAAAACCAGCGACGACATCAGCGGGGTGGACAACAAATGCGATGCGAAGTAACACCATGTCCTGGATGTAGGATATTATTAGAGGATCAGACTGATAAAAGGAATAGATGAATAGATCACCGTGTGCGACATACTTGTCAGATGAACTCAGATTTTGGCGAAAATGGATCTTCTAGACACCGGGATGTAGAGTGGTCCTTTGGGGAAACTTTATGAACAACGAGTGAGGAAGATGACATGCATACGGTGCTCTCCTCATTTTGTGTTGCTATGGTCTGATAAGGGAGATCGAGATATGAATACCAATGAGAGGCGTTTAGTGCACCTAAAAGGTTTGAGAGATTAAAGTAACCAAATAAGGTGTTAATTATTTGAATTGATTCATGATTAAGAGAGATATAAATTTTGTTTTTAAGTCTACAGTAAAGGACAGCTAGAATTAGGGGAAATGGGAGGGAAAGGTTGGCTGTCATTAGGTTTCCATGAACGTGAACTCGAGGATGAAGACGATCAGCTCGTCGGTCGATTAAGTTGGGCCAAGTCAGGCCTAGCAGAAATAAGAGAAAAAACAAAGAGGAAGGGAAAGGCTACGGGTGGGCTGAATAGGTTGGGCCAAACTAGACCTGCTCGGTCCGTGTCTTTTTTTCTTTTCTTTATCATGTTTCATTTTGTTTTTTATTCAAATCAAGTCCAAATTGCTTCAAACAAATTGTAAAAATTTGCAAAATTCAAACTAATGTTTTAAGACATTAAGGATCATATTTTATGTTCAAAAATAAAATACAAGTGTATTTGGTGCCCTTGTTCTTATAAGTTTATTATGCGCATTTTCATAAATAGAAAAAATAGGCTTAAATTTTTATTCTTTAGATCAAAAAATAATTCCACAAAGTAGTATTTGAACTTTATATTAAAATACAATTTTGGTAATGAAATTTTATTTGATAAAATTATTTGGGAATACTATTGTGCAATATATCTTGCATGAAAATCTTTAAAACTTTATGGGTTCTGTTTTTCTCAAAATAATTATTTTAGAAGGTGCAATCCAAATTTTAAAATAATTGTGTTATGAGTGTATTTGAGCTACCAAACTTTTATAAACACCTGCACTTTGATTTTCATTTAGAGTTTGGTAAAATAGTTTTAAATTAATTCAAAGTTTTTATTTCCTTGTGAATTTTCAATCAAGACAAACAATAAAGTTTTTTTTTGCATTTTCCCATTCCAAAATTTTGGGATGTGATAATCATCTTACAAGCACAAAGAGGGAATGAATCCTAGAACCAGGGAAGAACCATAGAACTAAGATGAACCCTAATGAGGAATAGCCACTAGTTACACACATATGAACTCAGAGGAGGTAGAGACACGGGTGATAATCCAAGGACCAACTCACCTGTGGTCATTGCTATAGATTAGAAGAGGAAGTAGAGGGTGGTCGATGAACACGGCGGCACGGGGAGCACCCCTAAGGGGGCGCTGCAACCCACACCACACCGAGGCGGCGACAATAGCCACGCCTGAGGCGCGGAACATCACCACGACACACAGCAGCAGCGGCGACGACAGCACCAACGCCACCCCAAACCCTAGGGTTTGGGACGGGGCTAGTCTGGCCACGGGAAAGCTCCAAGTCCAAATCGAATTGGACAGGAAGGTGGAGCATGGTCGACAACCTCGCCCTACATCACGGCAGCGGCCAGGGAGGACCATGGCGGCGAGCAGCGCACGGCGGCGGTGCCATCGACCACGGGGTCGAAGAGGAGAAGGGAGATGAGAATGAAAGGGTGACAGGGGAGTGTGGACTAGACTGAGCCAAAACCCCTTCGGGGTGTGGTTTTGGTTCTGTCCTATTGGGCCACCAAGGCCCAATAAATCAACACAGGCATCCCATTTACCAAAAGACAGATTTGAATAAATAAGAAAAGACTAAAATACCGCTGAACTTAAATAAATACTAGAGAATAAAATAAAAATCCAAAAATTATAAATAAAATATTTTTGGATTCACAATACTCCAATCTATCCAAATAAATTATGAAATAGAATTTTAGGCATATAATTTTAATTAAGAATTTTGTACTATATTTAATCCTTATGGAATTTTACAAAATTATTGAAGGATGATAAAAATAAATAAAAATCACTTTCATTATATATTAATATTGTAGTATTTTATAAAAATACTAAACAAATATTTAATATCAATTTTTAGTATTTAATGATAATTCTTAAAGGAATTATTAAGTAAATAAAATGCAAATAAAATGAAATAAAATAAAAGAATACAATATTCAATAAATATTAAAATTAATATTTATAAATTCTTTATTATTAAAAGAATTTTTATAACTTAAATAATGGGGAAGATACGCACAAAGTTAAATAATACATTACATTACTTTGCATAATCATTTTGCTTCTTTAAATATTGTCCTTATGAGGCAATAATGATGGTTTTGTAGACACAGAAGCTCAAGGTCCAGTGCAAGCATCTGACTTCACTACCTTGCAATCACAAGGCAAGTTCATCACTTGCTCATGTACTTTGAAGAGTCTTTATCAAAGTATTTGCAAATTGTGTGTTATCATCTATATTATAGAAAAAGAAAATGTTATTTTCTCAAGATAATAAATCTTAGATATCATCCTAAGTGATGATATGATGGAATAATAGAACTTAGGTTTCTAATTGCAATAATAATAAACAATTAGGGATTAATAACGAATGACATCAGTGATTCTAGCGTCGTATATTACACGTTAACCATGAGATTTGGAATGGGACAAAGAAGTCAGCTGTATCCTTTTCCTCTTGTATGGAGGCAAGACGAACTTAACGTGACATTGTGATTCCTTGTGCGGATCCAACATATGGGTTGGCACCTTTATGCCCCACACTTTTGGTGTCTAGATTATCCATGAATGGTTTTTAGGGATATAGTCCATGTAAATGGTACTATTCCGGGCATCACCAGGTCATAGAGTCTTTGGGAACTCATCAGAGTTTTAGCCTGCCCAAAAGGGGGCTTAACGGAGGTGAGCCGACCCCGAAGGATCGTGGAGACATATGAGGTCGTGGAGAGGGCAGTGATTGGCTTGGACCAACTACTGGGCCCCACATCATGGAATTGTGGACGGGAAAGTACGTCCGGTTGTGCAACAAGGAGTTGATCTCTCATGGGGAAAGTAAGGCACGTCTACAGAGTGTAAGAATTGTAACTTGTTACTCCCTGTTCCGGGAAGGAGCTACGAACGCGGAAGGAAAGGAACTCCATGAAAGTTCTGGTCAACCTGTGAAGGCTGATGGTCATAGATTTTCATAATAAAAATCAATCTCTGAAGAAAGATTTATGAAAATTGCATAGTGCCAAAGACTGATAGTCTGAGGTGGTAGATAGAGCATCAAACTTCCTACCTTGCATATAATGAATTTGCCGGGTAACGCTGTTACTCATCCTTTCCTTTGAATCCTTGCTTAGACTCTGAGAATCCCGAAGATACTCCAATGTATGCATCTGAGAGCCAAGAGGAGGTCTTATATGAAGATCCCAACCTGTATGGAGCCGTAGAAGGGGAGGACTACGATCTCGTCTACGGAGGAGAGTTCCAAGAGTCCGAATAATTACTATAGTTCTAGTAGCCACTTGAGCCGAGCAACATGAACAATATATAGCAATAAGTTGTTGAGCTCAATTTGGAGTTTAAGTTTTAAATTTTAAACTTCCGCTAAAACACTTATATTTTGGTTTGTAAGTTGAATCTTTTGGAAGTCTTGAACTTCTGGTATTGTAATAATAATAACGTGTGTATGTTTGTAATATGGAGCCGCAATGTTTCTGTTGTACCACTCTGAGGGATGTGATATTTATGGAACGGTGTTCTGTGGATGTCATGTTAATGACTATAGTGTACTACACATGCAGTGGTATGCTGGGTCACCGCAGTTGGTATCAGAGCAAATTTCTTTGACCTTAGGTTGGAAACCTGGTAAGGGTATTACCTGTAGGAGAGTGAAGCAACGATAAAGAATTCTCTAAAAGAAATATAATGGGTATTCAAATGAGAATATTCCATTATATGTTTTAGTGCGATAATTCTTTGTTATGATGCAATATATTATTGGTTACTAATAAAAATTATTTTCCTGATATATAGAGCTATGGCACCAAATTTTCCAAAACAGACTTTGGTAAGGAAAGAGGAGACTCTTGATGATTATCAAGGATCATTCACGGACCAACTTCGTCAACTTTTAAAGATTTTTACTTGTCCAACTAGAATTCTAGTGAACACTATAACCTATTATGATGGCCGGATGTTATCCAAGTATCGTGTGAGTATCCAACTCCCAGAGGAGCTTGGATTATATCACGATCTACCTATAGGTGAAGGTAGGAGTCACTTAGCAGCCTATCATGTTTATGTTGTGGAGGCGATCGCTAATATCCGGGAGCATAAAGCCAAGGAGTTAGAAGGTAGCACATTTTCTGTGATACCTCATGATTCTATAGACTCGGAGCCGTACCAGATCATCTTACTTTAGTTAAGAAGCATCCTAAGTTAGCTTCCAATTTTATGGATAGATACCGAACACTCGTTGCGTCTTTTTATAAGACACATCAAGTGATTGTCGAAGATAAAAGTGACATGTTAGAGGATCTAACTGATCCAGAAAGGAGGAAGCAGTTAGCATTCCAGTTGGAGAAGGAAGCAAGTAGTAGTGCAACACCTATCTTTAAGGATATACCTATATATCCTTAATCTTTTAGACCATATCCTTATTCACCAAGTCCTGAACCTATACATGATCCTACTATGGATATGAGGTATGTAGTACCACAGGGTTCAGAGGATGGTTCTGATTCAGAACTTCCTATTGAGAATTCTGATGGTTGGAGAAGGGGATCATATGAAGGATCTTATGAACACCAGATGTCCATAGATGGTTCTGATAGAAATGTTGGACAATCTAGCTGGATGGGTGCAAGAATTAACCCTAGTAACAGTAGTAGAAATGCCATGTCGATAGATAATCAGGATGAAGAAGAAGATCCTGAGGAGAGAGTGTTTGAATCATCAACATCTTATCCAAACCCAGAGAATATACATTATCCGGTGTTTAATTATCTTGCCCAAAGGATCACCTGGGGATCAGCAGGATCTGCGTATTATGTTGACAACTCAAGGAATGAAGCTCAGGAGATGCAAGTGGGAGGTAATGTTGAAAATGTTTCTGAAGACTTTTCAGCTGAGCTGGAGGGAGTCAATGCGCTCAGGTTGAGTAATGACTCAAGTCCTGACACTTCAGATACTGAGTATGTTCCTTCTGGAAGGCCATTTGTTCCACAAACTGCGCGACGAACGTCATGTCATCACGGTTGGACATCAGTTATGTATGATGAGCGTAGTTACCATTTGAAGTAGGCAAATATTTAGAGGTATCAAGTACCGTGTATTGTAATCCAAGAAATAAGATAGTTAGATAAACAAGGTAGTGTTGTGATTATACCTATATGGTATATGATGTAATGAATTTGTATTATTAGGATATTGTAATGTATAATATGTGTAATGCATATTTGGATTTTATTTGGATCTTCATTGTGTGACTAGTTCTATGCGTAAAGTCGAGCTCAGAACACATGTGCATGATGTAATTATGAGTATCTGCTTTATGTTGCAGGACTAGAGGGTCATGAATATGGGTGTAGAGACCAAGGCTGAACAACAGCGGATGGAGCATGAGGCCAAAGAGAAGGCCGATGCAGATGCAGCAAATCAGGGAGCATTACCACCACCACCACCAATGAGGCCGTTAATGGAGCAGAACTTTATGCAGTGTATGCAAATGATGCAAGAGACCCATAACAAGTTCATGGAGGAGTTGCTGGGAAGAGATAATCAGAGGGCACCTGAAGGTGGAGGAGTAAGTCTTTCTGACTTCCAGAATGCAAGGCCGTTACCTTTTGCATTAGCTCCTGAACCAATGGATGCAGAAGATTGGCTAGCAGATACAGAAAGAAAGCTGAAGACTGTTGGTTGCAATGATGAGGAGAAATTTAGGTATGCAACTCATCTTCTGACTGGACCTGCAGCATCATGGTGGGAGAATCAGTTGGACATGCAACAATCATGAAGGGAGTACACCTGGGAGGAGTTTAAACAGAGATTCCGTGAATATCATGTTCCGGAGAGTGTTATGGAGTTGAAGCGGAGAGAATTTGAGGAGCTACAGCAGGGATATGCTAGTGTCATGAAGTATATCCGGGAGTTTAGTCAGCTGTCTCGTTATGCTGAGGAAGAAGTTAATACGGAGGAAAAGAGGAAGAAGCGTTTCCTGCGTGGATTAAATCCATTTGTGAGGATGCAGTTGAGGTTGGCTAATAAGCAGACTTATCAGTAGTTGCTAGATGCAGCTATTACCTTCGAAGATGACTACAAGAATGTCCAAGAGGATAGAAGGAAGAGAGCTAAGAAGGAAACCAAGAGGATACAAGCAAGTAAGCCCAAGCCCAATCTGGAATTCAAACCAAGTAATAGGCCCTATAACAACAACAATTCCAATCAGAGTGCAAATCCAAACGTAAAGAATATTATATGCCACAATTGCAAACTTCCAAGGCATATGAGCAGGGATTGCCCGAAACCAGTAATTGTATGCCATGCTTGTGGTCAGAGAGGTCGCATAAAGCCCAATTGTCCAAGCAAACCACAAGGAGGTTGGCCGGTTTGAGATGGAAGGCAAGCCAGTGGAGGAAATGGACAACCCAATAAAGGAGGAAATAATGGCAAGAATAACAATGGCAAGAGAAACAGATCTATCGGGAAGCTGAACTGTGCAACCCTCGAGGAGGTGGATAATTCAGAGCATGCAGTGATAGGTATGCTCAATATCCTTACCAATCCCAGCAAAGTTCTATTTGATACTGGTGCAACTATTTCATTCATTTCTAAAGAATTCTGTGATAAGTTCGGGATTAGAAGGGCAACGTTAGAAAACCCTATGACCGTAGTTACGACAGGGGGAAATGTGATTGTACGCCATATTAAACAAGATCAGGTTTTCTCGATCTGTGGTTGTACATACTTTGCAGACCTTTACATGATTCCTTTGAAGGGAATTGCAATAGTGCTTGGGATGGACTGGATGATGGAACATGGGGCTCAGATAAATTGTGAGGAGAAAACTGTTTCAATTAAAACTCCAAGTGGATCAAGGATAGTTTACCAAGGAGATAAACACAACCATATCATGGTGGATCTACAGTTGAACTCAATGAAAGAGGTCAAATTGGAAGCTATTCCGGTAGTAAATGAATTTCAAGATGTTTTTCCAGCAGAGCTACCTGGAATGCCACCAGATCGGGAGATAGAGTTCACTATTGATCTAATTCCCGGTACAGCACCAATAGCTCAAGCACCATATAAGATGGGACCAAAAGAATTAAAAGAACTCAAAGAGCAAATTGATGAGTTAGCCAGAAAAGGGTTTATCCAAGAAATTGTATCCCCGTGGGGAACACCAGTAATCTTTGTGGATAAAAGGGATGGTGGAAGAAGGATGTATGAAGATTATAGAAATCTGAACAACGTTACTATCAAGAATAAGTATCCTTTACCAAGGATTCAAGATTTGTTTGATCAAGTGAAAGGAGCCGGAGTTTTTTCAAAGATCGACCTAAGATCTGGATACCATCAAATAAAAATCAAGCCTGAGGATGTTCCAAAGACAACATTTGTCTCAAGATATGGACACCATGAGTATCTGGTAGTACCATTTGGTTTT
The DNA here is from genome assembly GCA_023614405.1 of Avena insularis. Classification (NCBI taxonomy): domain Eukaryota; kingdom Viridiplantae; phylum Streptophyta; class Magnoliopsida; order Poales; family Poaceae; genus Avena; species Avena insularis. Next base: position 289,324,843 of record CM042691.1, on the reverse strand, counting down.
ACCAATGCACCAGCAATATTCATGAATTTGATGAACAAAATCTTCATGCCATATTTGGATAAGTTCGTCATAGTCTTCATTGATGATATTCTGATATATTCCAAGGATAAGGAAGAGCATGATGATCATTTGAGAATAGCATTGCAGACTCTAAGGGAACATAAACTTTATGCTAAGTTCAGTAAGTGTGAATTTTTGCTAGATGAGGTAGAATTCCTCGGCCATGTGATCAGTAAAGATGGAATTGCTGTAAATCCATCTAAAGTTCAGTCAGTACTAGAGTTGACTGCACCAACCAATGTGAAACAAATTCGAGGTTTCCTAGGGATGACTGGTTATTATCGGAGCTTCATTGAAGGTTTCTCCAAAATAGCCAGACCAATGAACAAATTGTTAAGTGAGAATACACCATTCAATTGGGATGAGAAGTGTGAAGCAAGTTTTCAGGAGTTGAAGACTAGGTTGACCACAGCTCCATTCTTAGTAGTTCCTGAAATAGGGAAAGACTTTACAGTATACTATGATGCATCTAAAGAAGGTTTGGGTTGTGTGTTAATGCAAGATCGGAAGGTGATTGCTTATGGTTCAAGAAAACTGAAACCACATGAAGTCAACTATCCAACTCATGATTTAGAGTTAGCAGCAGTAGTTTTTGCGCTGAAAGGATGGAGACATTTTCTTTATGGTTCCAGATGTGAGTTACTGACCATAAAAGTCTTAAATATTTCTTCACTCAAAAGGAGTTGAATATGAGACATAAGCGTTGGTTGGAACTAATCAAAGATTATGATTTAATAATCAACTATACTCCAGGAAAAGCAAATGTTGTAGCAGATGCTTTAAGTCGCAAAAGTGCAGCTATTCGACCTAGCAACCGGGAGCTACCAAAAGAGTTACAAATGGACTTGGAAAGATTAGAGGTTCAATTCATTAGAACAGAGGTTCTTGGAGGATTAGCTACTATGCAGGTAGTTGCAGAGCAGGACAGTGATCTTAAGCACGAAATTTTTAGACATCAAGCTGAAGATCCTTTCATTGCGAAGGAAATTCGGAGGATATCTCAAGGGCAAAAATCAGTTTTTCGCCTTGGAGATTATGAGTCTTTGTGGTTCCAAGATCGTCTTTGTGTTCCAGATGTGACTAAGATTCGAGATTTCATACTCAGAGAAGCACATGAAACACCATATTCTATACATCCAGGAAGTACTAAGATGTATATGGACTTAAAAGAACTATTCTGGTGGAATAACATGAAAAGGGGCATTGCTAAATATGTATCAGAATGCCATACTTGCCAAAGGGTGAAGGCTGAACATCAAAGTCCAGCAGGACCATTACAACCTTTGGAAATTCCCGAATGGAAGTGGGAGGAAATAGGTATGGACTTCATCACAGGTTTTCCCATGACACCTAAACGAAAGGATATGATATGGGTAGTTGTGGATAGACTCACTAAAAGTGCACATTTTATTCCGCTAAATCAGAAAGATAATGCTGATAAGTTAGTAGAAGTTTACATCAAAGAGATAGTAAGTAAGCATGGAGTGCCCAAAAAGATCGTAACTGATAGGGGATCAGTGTTTACTTCAGCATTTTGGAAGCAAGTTGCATGAAGCACTTGGTTCAAAGTTAGATTTCAGCACAGCCTATCATCCAGAGACATGAGGTCAAACAGAAAGAACAAATCAGATACTAGAAGATATGTTAAGAGCTTGTGCATTAGATTTTGGAGGTACATGGGAAGATCATCTACCCTTGGCAGAATTTTCCTACAATAATAGTTATCAGAGTAGTCTGAAGGCAGCTCCATATCAGGTTCTGTATGGAAGGAAATGTAGATCACCAATATGTTGGTATGAGCCTGGAAGTAGGAAGGAATTTGCGCCAGACTATATCAAGGAAAAACAAGATATCATTGATAAGATCCAGGATAGACTGAAAATATCTCAGAGTAGGCAGAAAAGTTATGCTGATCAAAGTCGAAGATCATGACATCCAGAAGTGGGAGACATGGTGTATTTGAAAGTAAGTCCAATGAAAGGTTAAAAGGTTCGGAGTTAAAGGAAAATTGAGTCCAAGATATATCGGGCCATTCAAGATACTGAGTCAGAACAGAACTATAGCTTATGCTTTAGAGTTACCATCAAGATTGGCTCAAGTTCATAATGTTTTCCATGTGTCACAACTTCGTAAATGTTTGAAAGTTCCGGATGATGCAATCACACACCAAGAGATAGAATTACAAGTAGACTTGACCTATGTTGGAAAGCCCTGTAAAATTTTGGAAGAAAACTAGAAAAGGTTGAGGAATAGGGCAATCAAGTATTGCAAGGTACAATGGGAACATCACCCTAAAAGGGAAGCCACTTGGGAGAAAGAAGCCGATTTAAGAAGAGCCTATCCAGAACTATTCAGGTACATCTCAACAAACTTCAGGACGAAGTTTAATTTAAGGGGGGAATTCTGTAACATCCCAGCATTTAGGAACCAATGAAGGGTAGAATTAGGAATTTGTGATATTGCATGCATTCATCTGTAAAAATGTGGGTAAATTTTTCGCCAAATAAAAACCTAAAGTGATCAAAGTTTCTTTCATACTTTGAGAGTAGGTATAGTCTTGGAGGATGATTGTTATAGACTTTGATATGAGCTTTGTGGATTAGTGTGTTTTGGGAAATGAAATTTGAATTTAAACTTAAGTGTTGGATTTATAATTCAAAAGAATTTAGAATTATGATTGAGTATTTTGATTTAGTCAATAGGTGATAATTAGTAACTCAAACTTTAAGTAAATAACATAATCAATAAAATTAATATTTATTCCATAATTTTATTCAATAAATAAGTTACAAAAATGTAACTTATGAAAATATTCAACAATCTTTACAATAGAAATTAAATAAAAGAATAATCTTTATATATTGAGTAATAGTACAATCTTTATTACAAAAGAAGAAAATAAAGATTACAAAAGAATAAAAGAAATATTACAAGTGACTATTCTATAAATAAAAAGAAAACCTAAACTAAAGTCTTGATCTTCAAGTCTGGTACCTGCAAATCAAACACTAACTAAAAGAAAGAAAGTTAGGGATTAAAAAATGTTTTACTCTCTGACTTGACAGTGAGTTGCACTGTTCAAGGTTCATCATGGAGTAATCATTTAAGGGGCAAGTTTCACCAATAAGAAAGAATATATCTTTCATAATTTCAAGTCATAAGCCAAATAAACAGCAAGGAGGGGCAAATTTCACCAAGACAAGTTAATGTAACCAGATAGAAGTAACTTTCATATCCAGAGCATATCCACATGGTGCAACAGGCACACATGCAGCACGCACACCAAACTTCATGGAGTGTGCTGTCAGCACATCATCAACATGCCACACACACAAAACTACACAGCACAGCCGTGGGCAAGCTAACACACACCATTTCCCTGTTCCAAGAACACACTCAGCTTAGCAAAGCCAAACCAGATCACACCAACCAAACCCTGGATCATCTCACCAAGATGGTGACATAAGGAGGGGGTGGATCAGGTGGAGAGCAAGGACAAGATCAAGCCACCAGGACCAGGAGGTGGAGAGCTAGATCAAGGACAAGTCCAGGAGCTGGAAGTATCAGGAAAAGCACCAGATCAAGCTAGCCACAAGATGAACAACTTGCAACAACAACACCCAAGTGTGGTGAGCATCATAAAGCATCCACATATTTTGTTCATCATATTCAAACAGAAAAGCATGTGTTATTATACAAATTAAACCTCTCAGTGATCACCCAAGTGGGGTGAACCTATCATAGAGGAAATTTGAAATATAAGGCCAGTAGTAAACTCTACCAAATCCACCAGGATCTCAGACCAGCATCATAGATCCTGGTGATCATCAACAACTCCTATATATTCCAAAAGGTTCTCAAATAGCTTATCAAATTTGGTCACATCTCCTAATGGAGTAGCACCACAGATTTCATAAATTATATGCACCAACATTAAGCTATAAGCAAACAAATCATTTTAGCCAACCAGGATCCAAGATCTAGTGAACAACCTTGATACTTAAGCATATCTATGAGGGACAGTAGGATAGGAATTTAATTCCTAAGCCTCAGACCAGCATCATAGGCTTTGATCTTTAAAATAAAGAAGCTTACAATTTATCTTTAACAGATATTCAATCTTAAGCACTGACCATAGTAAATCCCAGCAGTAGAATCATCACTTGTGTGCCATTTTAAAATGGTGTCACAAGAACAAACTCTAAAACCAAGCCAAACAATTACTTAGCTTTCATAAATAAACCAACAAGCCAATAAGTATCATTTTCCTGGAAACAATAACCAGGAATCAAGATCAAGTTTATATGTACAGAGTAGTACTGGAAGAAACTAATTAACCTCAATCTGCATATGGATCCATAAGACAACATTTACTAGTGCATTGAATCACCACTGACAGTGCTACCATCAATACTAGAGTACTGACAGTAGAGAGACACACTAAGCATCAACCTAACCAACCAGGTTTCACAGTTATACCATCAGCTTAACCAAGATTTATCACCAATTAGAGGCAACACTAGCATCGGATCAACAATAGCATCAGATAATCAAAACATGGCAGAAAGCACTAAAGTACAATGAGCACAATATTCATTAGGCATCATTACCAGATCAAATCATCATCTTACAAGCACAAAGATGAATGAATCCTAGAACCAAGGAAGAACCCTAGAACCAAGATGAAACCTAATGAGGAATAGCCACTAGTTACACACATATGAACTCATAGGAGGTAGAGACACATGTGATAATCCAAGGACCAACTCACATGTGGTCCTCGCAGTAGATTAGAAGAGGAAGCAGAGGGTCGTCGACAAACACGGCGGCATGGGGAGCACAACAAAAGGGGGCACTGCGACGCACACCACGCCGAGGCAGCGACAATAGCCACGCTGAGGCGCGGAACATCACCACGGCACACAGCAACAACGGCGGCGACAGCACCAGCACCACCGCAAACCCTAGGGTTCGGGACGGAGCTAGTCTGGCCACGGGGAAGCTCCAGGTCCAAATCGAATTGGATAGGAAGGTGGAGCATGGTCGACAACCTCGCCCTGCATCACGCCAGTGGCCAGGGAGGACCACGATGGCGAGAAGCGCACGGCGGCGGCGCCATCGACCACGGGGTCGATGAGGAGAATGTAGATGAGAACGGAAGAGTGACAGGGGAGTGTGGACTGGACTGGGCCAAAACCCCTTCGGGGTGTGGTTTTGGTTCTGTCCTATTGGGCCACCAAGGCCCAATGAATCAACACAGGCAGCCCATTTACCAAAAGAGAGATTTTAATAAATAAGAAAAGACTAAAATACCCCTGAACTTAAATAAATACTAGAGAATAAATAAAAATCCAAAAATTATAAATAAAATATTTTTGGATTCACAATACTCCAGTATATCCAAATAAATAATGAAATAGAATTTTAGGCATATAGTTTTAATTAAGATTTTTTTACTATATTTAATCCTTATGGAATTTTACCAAATTATTGAAGGATGATAAAAATAAATAAAAATCACTTTCATTATATATTAATATTGTAGTATTTTAGAAAAATACTAAACAAATATTTAATATCATTTTTTGGTATTTAATGATAATTCTTAAAGGAATTGTTAAATAAATAAAATGCAAATAAAATGAAATAAAATAAAAGAATACAATATTCAATAAATATTAAAATTAATATTTATAAATTCTTTATTATTAAAAGAATTTTTATAATTTAAATAATGGGGACGAATACACACAAAGTTAAATAATGCATTACATTACTTTGCATAATCATTTTGCTTCTTTAAATATTGTCCTTACCGGGCAATAATGATGGTTTTGTGGACATAGAAGCTCAAGGTCCAGTGCAAGCATCCGACTTCACTACCTTGCAATCACAAGGCAAGTTCATCACTTGCTCATGTCCTTTGAAGAGTCTTTATCAAAGTATTTGCAAATTGTGTGTTATCATCTATATTATAGAAAAACAAAATGTTATTTTCTCAAGATAATAAATCTTACGTATCATCCTAAGTGATGATATGATGGAGCAATAGAACTTAGGTTTCTAATTGCAATAATAATAAACAATTAGGGATTAATAACCCATGACATCAGTGATTCTAGCGCCGTATATTACGCGTTAACCATGAGATTTGGAATGGGACAAAGAAGTCAGTTGTATCCTTTTCCTCTTGTATGGAGGCAAGACGACCTTAACGTGAAGTTGTGATTCCTTGTGCGGATCCAACATATGGGTGGGCACCCTTACGCCCCACACTTTTGTTGTCTAGATTATCCATGAATGGTGTTTAGGGATATAGTCCATGTAAATGGTACTATTCCGGGCATCACTAGGTCATAGAGTCTTCGGGAACTCATCAGGGTTTTAGCCTGCCCGAAAGGGGGCTTAACAGAGGTGATCCGGCCCCGAAGGATCGTGCAGACATATGAGGTCGCGGAGAGGGCAGTGATTGGCTTGGACCAACTACTGGGCCCCACATCATGGAATTGTGGACGGGAAAGTACGCCAGGTTGTGCAACAAGGAGTTGATCTATCATGGAAAAAGTAACGCACCTCTAAAGAGTGTAAGAATTATAACTTTCTATTACCTGTTCCGGGAAGGAGCTACGAACATGGCAGGAAAGGAACTCCATAAAGTTCTGGTCAACCTGTGAAGGCTGATGGTCATAGATTTTCATAAAAATCAATCTTTGAAGAAAGATTTACGAAAATTGCATAGTGCCAAAGACTGATAGTCTAAGGTGGTAGATAGAGCATCAAACTTCCTACCTTGCATATAATGAATTTGCTGGGTAACGCTGTTACTCATCCTTTCCTTTGAATCCTTGCTTAGACTCTGAGAATACCGAAGATACTCCAATGTATGCATCTGAGAGCCAAGAGGAGGTATTCTATGAAGAGCCCAACCTGTATGGAGCCGTAGAAGGGGAGGACTACGATCTCGTCTACGGAGGAGAGTTCCAAGATTCCGAATAATTACTATAGTTCTAGTAGCCACTTGAGCCGAGCAACATGAACAATATATAGCAATAAGTTGTTGAGCTCAATTTGGAGTTTAAGTTTTAAATTTGAAACTTCCGCTGAAACACTTATATTTTGGTTTGTAAGTTGAATCTTTTGGAAGTCTTGAACTTCCGGTATTGTAATAATAATAACGTGTGTATGTTTGTAATATGGACACGCAATGTTTCTGTTGTACCACTCCGAGGGATGTGATATTTACGGAACGATGTTTTGTGGATGTCATGTCAACGACTATAGTGTACTACACATGCAGTGGTATGCTGGGTCACCGCAATGGACGCCTAGGATAAGTTGGTCTTCTATCTCTATGAAGATCGCATGACCTATTTCGACTACCGAGGCCCTGGAGCATCGATAGACTCTGACGCTTTTTCAGATGACGAGATTCCTTCTACTGCCATTAGGTATGGCACGAACATTGTCGATAATCATGTTGAGGACTGGTAGTTAGTGCTATGTAGCTAGCCAGTTCAACTATATGTAGTTGACTATAAAGATGTGCTACCATTTTTATGAATATATCTTGTTTTGCTGTGAATATTCAATTGGATGCACCAATTTTTTTTTAATTTTCAAAAACTCACTTGAGGCGTTCAAAATAAAAAGAACGCCACCAATAGATATGTAATGTTGGCGCTTACAGGAAACACCACTATTCAGATATGTAATGGTGGCGCTTATAGTAAACGTCATCACTAGAAATCCTACTGGTGGCATTCGGTGGAGACGCCATCACTACGACCTACCAGTGGCGCGAGGTTAGTGGTGTGCGGCTTAAACGCCACGAACCGCCTTTTCCGAATGCCGCCACTATGCCTTTTCCTACTAGTGGGGGACACAAGGCAAAAACTTTGCTTTGCAAGTTGCTTGAGAAGAGAAGAAAAATATACTCTTTGTCAATTCCTCGAGAGTTCAATAAACCCTCGAGTCACCCTTGTGGGGAAAATACGCTTATTACAACACTCTGCACTTGGTGTCCCAATGAGTTGGTACACACCAAGTTTTTGCCATCATAATCCTAGTAATTCTCTGAAGGAATACCACTCATTAACCATCTGCAAGCTTCTATAAGGGACAAGATTCGACATCGACATCTTCGATAGACAAATGATCGAGGGATTCCTTCATGTTCTCTACTGGGCAACCCTGAATGGGATCCAGAGTTGAGTTCCCTCCGATCACGAAGGACTCAGGGGCTACTGTCGAGGTCATAGGTACCAGGTGGTCCCCCATCAGGAGATAGTTCCCACCTGGAACCATCGTGGCCTACTAAGGATCAAGCCTCAGGAGAAGGCCCGTGTGAAGATACCTTGGTGGTCAAGACAAGATACCAATGCAGGACGAATTCTTCGGGATTTCATAATTACTCTACGAATATTGGATTTGATATTTCGATTAGAAAATCTATATAGGCACCACCACTTGTAACCCTTCTTGGTATCTTGTAACCCTAGTCCCGACCGGGTATATAAGGAGGGGTAGGGACGCAAAACGGGGGCATATTTTATGAGAATCCCTCGGACTATCTTCCACCACTTGGACCATACTTTCGAGCAGCAATGAAGATCACTCAACAACTTGGACCAACCCTTATCCCAACTACTAAGGAGATTGATGGGATTTATTTGGACAAGAACTATGATGAAGCTGCAGAGTGGCTGATGCTGTTTCAACAAGATTGGAAGAATTATGGTGTGACCGTGATGTGTACTCGTGGACTGGACCTACTGGTATGAGCATCATAAACTTCATGGTGTATTACAATGCTCGGATGTTTTTTCGCAAATCTATTGATGCATATGGTCAAACTCAAAATTTAGGTTTGTTTTCAGTTCTATTCTCTCATGGTTTATTCATGTTTTGTTCAATTTACTCATGTTTAGTTCTATTAAATCATGGTTTACGCATGTTTAGTTATGTTTCTTAATGATAGTTTGATACATTTAGAGTGGATAACTTATTAATTATGTTTTATTATGCATTTGGAGTGGAAATTTGTCGCTGTTCAAACACTCAAAAGGTTGTTGTTGAAGAGATAGGCCATGAGAATGTGGTTCAAATTGTAACCGACAATGGGTCAAATTACAAGAAAGCTTGTAGAACTCTTATAGAACAACCAGAGTACAATCACATTGTTTGGTAGCCATATGCATCCCACATGGTTAACCTCATGCTTAAAGATGTAGCCAAGTTTCCCCATATTGATGTTATAGTTAAAAGTGCCAAGATAATCTGTAGGTTTTTTCATAATCACAGCAACCTACATGATAGCATGAAAAATAACGTTGGTGGTGAACTTATAAAACCAAATGCCACCCTATTTGGAATGGTGTTCATGTTCCTTGAGAGTTATCATGAGAAGAAAGATCAATTTAGGAAATGGATGGTGTCTGATAACTGGAAGGAAAGTGTTTGTAAGAACGATGTTGATTATGTGTTCTGTAGAGCTACTATCTAGTAACATGTGGTGGGCAACCTTAGAGTGGGTTCTTAATGTATTAGAGCCACTCTATAAAGCCCTTAGATATGCACACTTTCTGGATTCAAGAAGAGTATAATGTCAGCTATAAATGAGATGGAGGCTCATCTTGGGGCTGAGTCAGAGATGTGAAGGGAATATGCCCTGAGAGGCAATAATAAAGTGTTTATTATGTGTATTCCAAGTATATGATAGATGTTTATTTTGCATGCTATAATTGTATTAATACAGAAACGTTAATACATGTGTGTTTAATAAACAAACAGAAAGTTCCTAGTTATGCCTCTCTCATAAACTAGCTCGTTGATTAACAAGATGATCAAGGTTTCCAGATCATGGACATTGGATGTTGTTAATAACGGGATCACAACATTAGTGTAATGGTGTGATGAACATTCATCCGAAGTATAGCATTACGATCAAAGTCATTGAGTTTATATTGCTATAACAACTTACGAAGTGATCCTAATCCTTAGACCATGAGATCATGTCAATCACTAACACCGGAAGAGTTTCTTGATAACATCAAACGTCACACCGTAACAGGGTGATTATAAAGATGGATTCAGAACTAATAAAGTGTTATGTTGAGGCTCATGGATCGAGAGTGGAATTTGTTCATCCCGATGACAGATAGATATACTCTGGGCCCTCTCGGTGATATCACATTGATTAGCTTGCAAGCAAGTGATTTGATCACTAGAATGTTATATCACAGGAACGAGAAAAGAGTGCATGTCGGTAACGATATCAAACTAGGTATGGAGATACCGATGATCGAATCTCGGGCATGTAATATATCGTGAAACAAAGGGATTAAGATACTAGCGTAAAAGGTTCCGACGATCACAAGAAAGTCATCGTTTAATGTGTGGGAGTCAGTATGGGTCTCTAGATCCCGCTTCTGATTATTGATCCGAGAGGGGTCTCGATCATGTCCGCATTATTCATGAACCGTAGGGTGACACACTTAAGAGACACCGACATCCAATTGGAGCAAATGTTTCATGCCGAAAGAATGAACAAGCGCAGGAATTTATTTCACTAGATACCGAAACAGGTTTTCGGGTGAAATTGCATAAAGTGGTTATGCATGTGAAATAGAATTCTAGCAAGGGGTTATTTGTGAATGTTTGTCATTAAAGTAATTGACAAAATTCTGAATAAAATAAAAGAGTTTTATTTAATGAGAGTTTGCATTAAATTTGGTGGAAATTTAATGGGAATTTGAGTGGACTTTGAGTGGAGGGAATTTAAAGGAGATTTGTGAGTGGAGTGTCCACCCACATGAAGAGGGGAGGGCAAGGGGGCAGCCCCATCGCGAGCCACCCCTTGGGGTTCCCCTCCTCCTATAAAGGCCCCCTCCTCACTTGTCTCTCACACCTCCTCGTGAAGGATCTCTCTCCCCTCTAGAATTTATCCCCCATGGTCTCGGACTAGCGAGATACATGTTCCCGGTGGCTATTCGGCAAGAAAGAGTTGTTCTTCCGCTGCATCGCTGGAGCGAGGAGGCGGAGGTTGCTCGGTGCCTCGAACGTGTGTGCGAGCACGGATGCGCTACTGATTTGCGGCGCTAGGACTTCCTCTCGATCTTGAGATCGGCAAGGGATCGTCTACATCAACCACGAGTTGAACTTGTTAAGCTTTGTCGGTCTTCAAGGGTATGTTCTCTACGGATATACATCCGCCCGTTGTTTGTATCTAGTAGATAGATCTTGGTATATAGTTCACATCGTAGGAAATTTTTTGTTTTCTATGCTGCGAACCCTACAGTGGTATCAGAGCCGGATCTATGCGTATATACTTTACACGGGTAGTACACATATGAGTATGTGGGCGATGATGATCATGTTGTTGCTCCTTTGTTGTAATTTTGGATATTGGTGGCATAGTGGGATGAAGCGGCCCGGACAAACTTTACATGTCCTCGCACATGAGACCTGTTCCACGCTTGACATGCAACTAGTTTGCATAAGTGGCTAGCGGGTGTCTGTCTCTCCTACTATAGTCAATATCTATTTTACAAGCGAGTTGTCAACAATTTGATTATCCTCGTTGTGGTTCATGTTCGTAGGTAAGAACGGTTCTATCTCGAAAGCCCTAAGCCACGTAAAACTTGCAATGGATAAATTAGACGCGTCTAGTTTAGATTGTTGCTGGGCTAGTGTTATGATATGGTAGTGTTGTAAGTAGAAGTATGAGATGATACTCTTACAACACACATAGCGTGTAAAATCCATAGACCTTGGATTTACACATATAGGTATGATAGTGATCATACCACGATGCACATGATAGAGATCATCTGCGGGAACCATATCATTTCACTAATAAACATATGATGTTTTGATAGCATCTTATATTGCTTGTTTAGCGCTTTGTTAGCATAATAAGATGATCCCTCTTTTAAATATCAAGATAAGAATGTGCTCTTCCTTTAGTATGCACCGATTATGTTTTCGTCGCTCCAAGACATCACGTGATGATCGGGTGTTCTTGGATCCACGACCATATTTCGGGTGTAAAACAGTTACACACGCGAATACTAAGGTTCTAACTTGGCGAGCCTAGCATGTACAGACATGGCCTCGGAACACGGACCGAAAGGTTAAGCATGAGTCATATAGTTGATATGATGCCCATTTGATGCTCGCCTTTGAAGCTATACCGACTCACGTGATGATCGGACTTGGTGTAGTGGATTTGGTTCATGTAATCACCAAAAAGGCACGAGGGATGTCGTTTTTGAGTGGGAGTTCATTCGATTAGTTGAACTCAATCTATCATACACTTAGTCTAAACTTTACAAATTTTGTTGTAGATGGCACCACCTGCTTTTAATTTCAATGTGTTCATGGAGAAAGAGAAACTAGCAACGAACGGTAGCAGCTTTACCGAATGGGCCATGAATTTGAGGATTCTCCTCTCTGCTGCACAAAAGCAATATGTGCTAGAAGCGCCGTTAGGCCCCCCACCTTTAGATGATGCCCCTGACGAGGAGAAGAATGTCTATCAGACTCGTCAGGAGGACCACAACTTAGTTCATTGCGGCATATTGTATGGGCTAGAGCCGGAACTTCGAAAGCGTTTCGAAAACGGCAATGCATTTGATACAATGGGTGAGTTGAAAATGATTTTCGACACACATGCTGCTGTAGAGAGCTACAACGCTTCAGAAAAGTTCTTTAGCTGCATGATGGAAGAGCACAGCTCCGTTAGTGAGCATGTACTCAAGATGTCGATTTACTACGATAATATTGTGTCCTTGTGAATAACGATTCCCATTGACTTAGGCATACATCGTGTTCTGCTATTCGCCACCTAGCTATAAGAGCTTTGATGAACTATAATATGCAAGGCATGAAGAAGTCTCTCCCGAGCTTACACAATGCTTAAAACTGCAAGTGGAGATCAAAAAGGAACATCAAGTGTTGATGATCAATAGGAACACTGGTTTCAAGAAAGACAAGAAGGGAAAACGGAAGGGAAGTAAGGGCGGCAAGCCTGTTGCCACGCCTGAAAAGAAACCCCAAGTTGGACCTAAGTCTGATTCCGAGTGCTACTATTGTAAGGGGACTGGCCACTGGAAGCACAACTGCCCCAAGTATCTGGCAGACAAGAAGGCCGGCAAGGCAAACAAAGATATATATGATATACATGTTATTGATGTGTACTTGACTAGTGCTCGCAGTAGCACCTGGGTATTTGATACCGGTTCAGTTGCTAATATTTGTAACTCGAATCAGTGGCTGCGGAACAAGCGACCGCTAGCAAGGGGTGAGGTCAAGATGCGTGTCGGCAATGGATCAAGCGTTGATGTGATCGCCGTCGGAACGCTGCCTCTCCACTTGCCGTCGGGATTAGTTATAAACTTGAATAAATGTTATCTGGTGCCTGCACTGAGCATGAACATTGTCTCTGGATCATGTTTGATGCGAAGTGGTTATTCATTTAAATCCGAGAACAATGGTTGTTCCATTTATATGAATGAAATCTTTTATGGTCATGCACCGATGATGAATGGTTTATTTCTATTAGATCTCGATGATAATGTTACACATATTCATAATGTTGATGCTAAAAGGATTAAACTAAATGATGATATATCTGCATATATGTGGCACTGCCGTCTAGGTCATATTGGCGTTAAACGCATGAAGAAGCTCCATTCGGATGGACTTTTGGAATCACTTGATTATGAATCATTTTATACATGTGAGCCATGCCTTATGGGCAAGATGACTAGAACGCCGTTTTCCGGTTCAATGTAACGGGCGACAGATTTATTGGAAATCATATATTCTGATGTATGTGGTCCAATGAGTGTGTCGGCGCGAGGTGGATATCGTTATTTTGTTACTTTCACGGATGATTTGAGTAGATACGGTTATATCTACTTGATGAAACACAAGTCTGAAACCTTTGAAAAGTTCAAGGAATTTCAGAATGAAGTGGAAAATCATCGTAATAGAAAGATCAAATTTCTACGGTCCGACCGTGGAGGTGAGTATCTAAGTTACGAGTTTAGCACTCACATGAAAGAGTGTGGAATTGTTTCACAACTCACACCTGCCGGAACACCACAGCGAAATGGTGTGTCGGAACGTTGTAATCGTACTTTATTAGATATGGTGCGATCTGTGATGTCTCTGACGGACTTGCCGTTGTCATTTTGGGGTTATGCACTAGAAACTGCTGCATTCACTTTAAATCGGGCACCATCTAAATCCGTTGAAATGACACCGTATGAATTTTGGTTTGGAAACAAACCTAAGCTGTCATTTCTTAAAGTTTGGGGATGCGATGTTTATGTGAAGAAACTTCAACCGGATAAACTCGAACCCAAAGCGGAAAAATGCGTCTTCATAGGATACCCTAAAGAAACTATTGGGTATTCCTTCTATCACAGATCCGAGGGCAAGGTTTTTGTTGCCAAGAATGGATCCTTTCTAGAGAAAGAGTTTCTTGCGAAAGGTGTGAGTAGTCGGAAGGTAGAACTCAAAGAGGTTGTGGAACCTTCTCTTCAAAGTATGGCGAGTAGCGCAGCGCCGGAAGTTGTTCCGGAGTTGGCTCCACCTGTTGAAGAGGGAACTAATGATAATGATCATGAAACTCCGAAAGAGAGTACTACCGAACCTCGCAGGTCAAACAGACGGCGTGCACTCCCGAACACGGAAATCCTGTCATGAATTTCATGGTTGATGAAAATGATGACCTGCCGTATGAAGAAGCGATGATGAGCCCGGATTCCAAAAATGGTTAGAAGCCATGAAATCCGAGATGGAATTCATGTATGAAAATCAAGTTTGGAACTTGGTGGAATTACCTCACCGAAAGGCCGTGGAGAACAAATGGATTTTCAAAAGGAAAACTGATCGATGGTAATGTGACCATCTATAAAGCTCGACTTGTCGCAAAGGGGTTTCGACAAATTCAAGGAGTTGACTACGATGAGACTTTCTCTCCCGTAGCGATGCTAAAGTCAGTTAGGATTATGTTAGCAATTGCTGCATATTTCGATTATGAGATATGGCAGATGGATGTCAAAACAGCGTTTCTCAATGGTAATATTGAAGAAGAGTTGTATATGATACAACCAAAGGGTTTTGTCGATCCTAAGGATGCTAACAAGGTGTGCAAGCTTCAGCGATCCATCTATGGATTGAAGCAAGCATCGCGAAGTTGGAATCTCCGCTTTGATGAGGTGATCAAAGAGTTTGGATTTGTCCAAACTTATGGAGAAGCTTGTATTTACAAGAAAGTGAGTGGGAGCAATGTGGCATTTCTGATATTATATGTGGATGACATATTATTGATCGGAAATGATATAGATCTTTTAACAGTGTTAAAAGTTATCTAAACAGCAAATTTTCAATGAAGGACCTAGGTGAGCGTCATACATATTAGGCATAAAGATCTATAGAGATAGATCTAGGCGCCTAATAGGGCTATCGCAGCACGCATACCTTGATAAGATTTTAAAGAAGTTTAAAATGGACGGAAGTAAGAAGGGGTTCTTACCTATGTTGCAAGGCAAGACATTGAGTAAGACTCAAAGTCCGGCTTTGGCGGAAGAAAGAGAGATAATGGACAAAGTCCCCTATGCTTCAGCCATAGGCTCTATAATGTACGCCATGCTATGTACAAGACCAGATGTGGCACATGCTATTAGTTTGACTAGTTGGTACCAATCGGATCCGGTTGTAACCTGGATAGCGATCAAGAATATCCTTAAGTACTTACGAAGAACTAAGGATATGTTTCTTGTATACGGAGGTGAAGAAGAGCTCGTCGCTAAGTGTTATGTCGATGCTAGCTTTGACACCGATCCGGATGACTCTAAGTCTCAATTCGGATACGTATTTCTCATGAATGGCGGAGCGGTTAGTTGGAGGAGCTCCAAACAACCTGTGGTAGCGGGATCAACAACGGAGGCGAATATGTTCTTTGCTTGAGCGGCTCGAAGCGCTTTGGATGAAGGAGTTCATATCCGAACTAGGAGTGGTGGCAAACGCGTTGGACCCAATGGTGATCTATTGTGACAACAATGGTGCCATTACCAATGCCAAAGAGCCAAGGTCTCACAAGCATTCCAAGCATATTAAGCGCCGGTTTCACTCCATCCATGAGCATGTCAAGGATGGAGATATAAAGATTTAGAAGTACATACGGATCTCAATGTAGCAGATCCGTTGACTAAAACTCTCCTAGAGCAAAACATGATCAACACCGTAACTCAATGGGTGTTAGATTTATCACTATGTAACTAGATTATTGTCTCTAGTGCAAGTGGGAGATCAAGGAATATGCCCTAAGAGGCAATAATAAAGTGTTTATTATGTGTATTCCAAGTATATGATAGATGTTTATTTTGCATGCTATAATTGTATTAATACGGAAACGTTAATACATGTGTGTTTAATAAACAAACAGAAAGTTCCTAGTTATGCCTCTCTCATAAACTAGCTCGTTGATTAACAAGATGATCAAGGTTTCCTGATCATGGACATTGGATGTTGTTAATAACGGGATCACAACATTAGTGTAATGGTGTGATGAACATTCATCCGAAGTATAGCATTACAATCAAAGTCATTGAGTTTATATTGCTATAACAACTTACGAAGTGATCCTAATCCTTAGACCATGAGATCATGTCAATCACTAACACCGGAAGAGTTTTTTGATAACATCAAACGTCACACCGTAACAGGGTGATTATAAAGATGGATTCAGAACTAATAAAGTGTTATGTTGAGGCTCATGGATCGAGAGGAATTTGTTCATCCCGATGACGGATAGATATACTGGGCCCTCTCGGTGATATCACATTGATTAGCTTGCAAGCAAGTGATTTGATCACTAGAATGTTATATCACAGGAACGAGAAAAGAGTGCATGTCGGTAACGAGATCAAACTAGGTATGGAGATACCGATGATCGAATCTCGGGCATGTAATATATCGTGAAACAAAGGGATTAAGATACTAGCGTAAAAGGTTCCGACGATCACAAGAAAGTCATCGTTGAATGTGGGAGTCAAGATGGGTCTCGGATCCCGCTTCTGATTATTGATCCGAGAGGGGTCTCGATCATGTCCGCATTATTCACGAACCATAGGGTGACACACTTAAGAGACACCGACATCCAATTGGAGCAAATGTTTCATGCCGAAAGAATGAACAAGCGCAGGAATTTATTTCACTAGATACCGAAACAGGTTTTCGGGTGAAATTGCATAAAGTGGTTATGCATGTGAAATAGAATTCTAGCAAGGGGTTATTTGTGAATGTTTGTCATTAAAGTAATTGACAAAATTCTGAATAAAATAAAAGAGTTTTATTTAATGAGAGTTTGCATTAAATTTGGTGGAAATTTAATGGGAATTTGAGTGGACTTTTGAGTGGAGGGAATTTAAAGGAGATTTGTGAGTGGAGTGTCCACCCACATGAAGAGGGGAGGGCAAGGGGGCAGCCCCATGCGCCGGCCACCCCCTTGGGGTTCCCCCCTCCTCCTATAAAAGGAGCCCCCCTCCTCACTTGTCTCTCACACCTCCTCGTGAAGGATCTCTCTCCCCCTCTAGAATTTATCCCCCATGGTCTCGGACTAGCGAGATACATGTTCCCGGTGGCTATTCGGCAAGAAAGAGTTGTGCTTCCGCTGCATCGCTGGAGCGAGGAGGCGGAGGTTGCTCGGTGCCTCGAACGTGTGTGCGAGCACGGATGCGCTGCTGATTTGCGGCGCTAGGACTTCCTCTCGATCTTGAGATCGGCAAGAGATCGTCTACATCAACCACGAGTTGAACTCGTTAAGCTTTGTCGGTCTTCAAGGGTATGTTCTCTACGGATATACATCCGCCCGTTGTTTGTATCTAGTAGATAGATCTTGGTATATAGTTCACATCGTAGGAAAATTTTTGTTTTCTATGCTACGAACCCTACAAGATGTTCCATAGAGTCACGAGCAAGGTGTCTAAGAGGATTGAGGCCATGCAAGAAGACACTCTAGTGGTTGAAGGTAGTGATATTATCTTGTTTTTCCTACATATAATATTATCTTTCACCTATGGTTATTTAACATTTCTTCGTCTACCTTTTCTTATGTAGTTGTTGTGCTTGATCCATATACACATTATCAGATCAACATGAGCAACATTCCCGAATAACTTCCACATTAATAAATGCCATAGAGAAGATAGCAGACCCTGATAGTGTTGTTTTGGCATTCAATGAAATCAGTGCTTATAGGGAGTGCCGTAGGAGGTTTGGTGCGGTGACCCAATATACCACTGCAGGTATAGTACACTATAGTCATTGACATGACATACACAGAACACCGTTCCGTAAATATCACATCCCTTAGAGTGGTACACCAGAAACATTGCGGGTCCAGATTACAAACATACACACATTATTATTATTATTACAATACCAGAAGTTCGAGACTTCAAAAGATTCAACTTACAAACCAAATATAAACTATTTCAGCGGAAGTTTTAAAGTTGCAAATTCAACTCCGAATTGAGCTCAAAAACTTATTACATATGGTTTATGCTACTCAGCTCAATTGGTTACTAATAACTAAGGAAATGATACGTCCAATTTGCATCACCATTATATATCATAATTTGCCTCTATTTATTGAGATATGTCTTATTATGAGGTATTACTTATGTCTTTTCCACTGTTTTTGCATTTTGGGTGATTCTTGGAGGATGGACTGCCGGAGTCTGGATTCTGATGGAAATAGAGGGGTTTTGATGTAATTTCGCGAAGATCAGAAAAATACCAGAAAATATGGGAAAATTATATTTTTCTGGAAGACAGAGGAAGCTAGAAGGGGAGGCAAAGAAGGGCCATAGGGGGCCCACACCTCCCCTATGCGCGAGCCCACCTTGCCCCGTGCCTAGAGCCGGTGTGGTCCACCTGGACGGCCTCCAACTCTGCCCTCTCGCCTATATCTTCCTCACAGAACCCTAACACCAAGGGAGCGACCATAAATAGATTTCCGCCGCCTCTGCGGGGCATAAAACACAAAGAGAGAAAGATCTCTCCGGTAGACAGATTTCTGCCGAGGAAACTCCTTCCTGGAGAGGGGAGATCATCGCCATCAACACCGTCATCAAGCTAGGCTTTATAGGGATCATCATCATCATCCACACCGTCATCTCTACCAGCACCATCATCACCACTCCGTCCCACTGTAACAATCGTGTTGGATATTGCTTTAGTTCTTAGGGGAAACTTTCCTAGTGTTAATTACTATTGTAGTTGATGCTTGTGAGTGGAACCATTGGATTATTGTTTATGTTCAGATTGTTATTCATCACTATATCATATTTGATCTTGATGCATATGATGTCTTATGAGTAGTTCTTCTAGTTCTTGAGGACATGGGAGAAGTCATGTTGTTATTAGTGGATCTGTGTTGAGTTATTATTCAATGGTTTAGTATTTAAGTTGTGGTGCTATTCTTCTAGTGGTGTCATCTGAACGTCTACTACATGATACTTCACCATTTATGACCTAGGGGAATGCATTGTGTATTTGGATACTAATTGTGGGGTTGACGGAATGACAGAAACCTGAACCCCCCGTTAGGACACCTTTGCACAAGGGAGCATAGGATCTCAGAGTTTAAGGTTGTGGTTAGGTTTATATCTTAATTACTTTCCTGTAGTTGCGGATGCTTGCAGGGGGTTTAATCACAAGTATGTATTAGTCCAAGTAAGGTCGGTACATTAGCACAGGTTCACCCACACAACACTTACAACACCAAAGAAGAGTACTCAAATATTTTAAGCGAAAGTACTTGACAGAATTCCCATGTGTCCTCGAGAAAGTTTGGTCCTTATAAGTATTTCCACCGGCTTGTCCTTTGCTAAGAAAGGATTGGGCCACTTGCTGCGTTTGTTCCTTATCTTTATTACTTGCACTTTGTTTTGTTGCTTTATCAGAAAACCACTAAAAATCCATTTGCTAAGTATTTACAGAGAGTTGCTGCTCCATACCACTAGTCAACACCTTCCGCTCCTCGTTGGATCGATACTCCTATTTGTTGAAATTACTATGATACACCCCCTATACTTGTGGGTCATCAAGACTATTTTCTGGCGCCGTTGCCGGGGAGTGAAGCGCTATTGAAGAGTGGAACTGGTAAAGGAAACTTCTATCGTGAGTATTTCTTTTTGTTTCTGTTTGTTGCTTTGTTTCCAATATGGATAACCCACTTTGTTTTCTGTTTGGGAAAACTACTACCACTGTTAGGGTATTAGATGAACCACCACCTGTTGAGATAGATCCTTTTAAGATACCTACAAGTATTTGATCGTGTTATGGATAATTATTATTTGGGGATGGAACTGTTCACCCTGGTGATCACTTGATTTTTATCCATGAATTATGCGGGTTATTTAAGTGTGCAGGTATCATAACTAAGTAGGTGAAGAAGAAGTTTCTCTCCATATCCTTGAAAGGGAGAGCTAAAGAATGGTATAAGCTTCTGAAGAATGGACGAGGAAATGACATCTCTCTTTTATTCTAAATTCTATCCTCCCAGTGAGATTCATAAGGATAGAAATATGATATATAACTTTTGGCCTCGTGATGGAGAAAGTACAGCTCAAGCTTGGGGGAGATTGAAGTTACTAATGCTTAAATGTCCTATTCATGAACTCCCTAACAATATTATTATCAATAACTTTTATGCTAGGCTTTCTATTCATGATAAAGATTTACTAGATGCTTCTTGTGCTGGATCATTCACACATATGAAAGAAGGAGCTAAATGGGATCTACTTGACCGTATTCAAGAGAACACTGAAGCTTGGGAGAATGACAAAGGAAGAAAGTCAGGTATAAACTATGATTATGAATGCATTAAATCTTTTATGGGAACTAATGACTTCCGTGATATTAGCAATGAGTTTGGTCTTGATTCCCAAAGTATTGCTAACTGTTTTAAGGCCTTTTCCTCTTATATAGAAATTCCCAAAAAGAAGTGGAACAAGTACCATGCACCTTATAAAGATGTTGTTAGTCATATTCCTGTTAGAAGCACTGAAGTTTGTACTACTAATCGTATTGTGCCTAAACCTTATGTTGAGAAAATACCTTTCCCAGCTAAGGTAAAGGAGTATTCTATGATGATTAGTGCAAATAGCAAAAGTGCAAAGAAAACTATGGAGCCTAATGGGCAATTGAATACTGAACCTGTGGTAGCTATTGTGAAAGGCCCTGTCACTAGAAATATAGAGGATGAGCATATTGTCTTCTGTGAAGACGCTTCTAATATTATCTCTCATCCTAGTAAGGCTAGAAAAGCTAGTGTTCCTGTGCTTTCTGTTAAAATTGGTGATCATTGTTACTATGGTTTATGTGATATTGGTGCTAGTGCTAGTGCTATTCCTTATGAGATTTACAGGGAAATTATGCATGAAATTGGTCCTTGTGAGCTTGATGACATTGATGTGGTTATTCAACTTGAAAATAAGGAAACCATTTTCCCTCATTGGTATTGTAAGAGATGTGGAGGTTCTTTGTGGTAAGATTAAGTATCCTGCTGATTTTCTAGTACTTAATTCTCCAGCTAGCAAAACTTGTCCTATCATTTTTGGTAGACCTCTCTTGAACACTTGTGGAGATATTATAGATTGTAAGAAGGAGAAAGTTTTAACTAAGTTTGATGGAGATTCTTATAAGTTTAACTTTTCCAAATTTGCTAAAGCTCCTTGTGAAAACAGCTTGCCTAATAAAGATTTCAGGATGGAACAACTTGCTTCTATTGATCCATTTTATGACCTTGGACCTATTTTTGGTGACTGTAAGTATGCTCATTCTGATGATAAAGTTGTCGCCAGTGAAAGTTATATTGTCAACTTTATTCAAAGTGCTAATGAAAGTTATTATGAGAGAGGGAAACATGGTTTTATGCATCTCAATAATGGTAAGTTTCCCCATTTTATGTTGAAAGCTTTGAAGTTGCATTTGTTTTGTCTTCCTATGCTGGTGGATTTTTGTTTAAACAATTCGTTTTATCATTATACCCCCATGCATAGGAAGTGGTTTAGACTCAATGTGTTGGGTATTTGCTTCTTGATGCTCTCTTTCACTCCAAATATATATATCCTATGTGAGCATTTTTTGAAACTTCCAAGCCTAACTTAAAGGCAATAAAGAAAAGTACTTGTTGGGAGATAACCCAAGAGTTTTGTTGAGTCTTGGAAGTTATTACCTATGTAATAACCGCTCCTTATCCTTTTTGTTTTGGTTTTTATGTCAAGTTCAACTACTTTTGAGAGGTGGAGGAGTTGTGAAAAGTGGCTGTCCTGGGACAGAGTTTTGTGCTGCATTGTAAAAATTAGTGAGGGAGCTCAGTACGTCGTATGGAGCTGTATTTTTCTGAGCTTGTTCTCCAGGTTGTTACCCAACTTTAATTAGTTCTGAACTTTTTTATTTGAGCAACAGAAGGTTTTCGAAAAAATCAATCTTTACCTGCTGGTCTGTTTTGACAGATTTCTGTTATCATATGCATTTTCCTCTTATAGAATCCTTTGTTTTGATGGATTTCAGTTGAAGTGTGCACCTAAAGGTTAATTGTTTTTTCTTACACTAATGTTGCCATTGAATTTTGTGTATTGCCTTATGAGGAAAGGAAATTCTAGGAGAAGGAGAAAAGGAGTCTACAAAGTTCATCTTTGAATAGGTAAAAGTGGTGAAAACAGAAGGTTCGTGAAACCCAAATATTTTTATATTTTTGATGTTTTTAATACATAAGGGAAGTTACGAGATGGAACAGAGGAGGAACCGGAGGCCGGGGTGGCCAAACCCACCCAGGCGCGGGCCCCAGCTGCCCCGCTCCTGGAGGGGGTGTGCCTCGCCCGAGCTCCGACTCCGCCTTGTTTTCGTATCAAAACCTTCCTTATGCTTTGAATATTCGTAATATATAACCCCCCCGATCCCACGATGTTCATGCATCATGTTATCGTTGTGTTTTCGTTTCGATCTATTTCTGTGAGGAAATCTTCTCAAGTTTAGAGCACCATGGTATCTGCCAACGACAAAGGCAAGAAGCCCGAGGGAGATGATCCTCACAAACCCAAGGAGGAGGATATTTTGGTAGGTTATGAAGGAGAAATGGAGGAGGGCAAGCAATCGGACACCCGCACTACTTTCGCAAGCATTGGAGTGGTGGCAAAACCTACCAAGCTTAGGAGGACAACACGGATGTTTACAGGAGGGAAACCTCCACGTCATACCCTCTCTCCACGGTCACCTCCTCCAAGTACCAAGAAACCCTTCCACACTCTTATACATGAGCGTCAATATCAACATGTGCCCAAAGGGAGCTTGCCCTCGATGTGGGATATGCCTCGTTCTAACCATGCAGGGGAGGATCACACTAAGAAGGAAGAGTGGGGAAAGAATAGCAAGGACTGGAACTCTCGGTCCGATATGATCATGAACCACATTGACCAAAACTCGGAGTTGATTCGTACTCTAACCTTTGAGATTGAGGAGTTGAGAAAGCTTATTGAAGAGCTTATCAAGAGAACACCACCACCACCGAAGGAGTAATTCGTCATCAGGTTTGGCATCCCCTTGGCTTGTTGCAAGCTTGGGGGGAGTGCCGCGGTATCACCATCATTATCTTTTATCTTTTACCTTTTTAGTGGATTCATATCTTTGGTAGAAAAGTTATCTTATAGTTTGGTTTGCATGTGGAAGTATCTCTCCTTTAGTTGATTATCTATGTATCCCATATTGTGAGTTCCTTTATGGAATATTAATGAGAAGTTTCATCTTTTACTTTTTTGCACTTCTTATTTTAGTTTGCAATCTCTATTATATGATGGATCTTGTTGATCAGTATTGGCATCACTTTGGGAGCATCAAGTGGATCTAAATTGGTTTTGACAAACCGAGTTCTGGTCAGTAGCAATACTTTTTGAGGTTTGAAAGAAAAAGACAAAAAGCTTACAGGTATTTTGTATCATTTATTTTCTTTCTTGTTGGCTCATAAGCTCAATATTCTTTATTTAAGATCTATTGTGTCTTCAAGGAATATTGCATGTTTGGCTTTATTACTTGTATGTTTGCTTGTTTCTTTCACTCTCATGCTTGCTACCCAGCCTTACTAGCCAAAAACCTGTTTTGAGAAGGCATACTTCTCATGTTTCCAATCCTTTGAACCAAAACCTTTGCCACTTGTGTCCACCATATCTACCTAGTAGCTTTTGCTATTCCAAGAAAATTCTCAAGCTTCATCTATCTTTCGAATTAAAAAGTATTTTGTTATGTGAAAACTAGTTAGTAAAGCTCTCATGAACTTGATGGCACATCTTATTTTCTTGCCCCTAATAGACTTGAACCATTGTGTCATCGAAGTTATATATGCTTGCATCTATACATTGGAATTAGCAGAACCGTGCTGTCACGGGGAACACTTTCAACATTGCACATGTACCTTGTACTCAGTTGATATCGTGCTCTTTTGTCTATGGATGTCAATGGTGTGAAATAAAGAGGGAACTTCTAAGTCCATGGAGTCTGTGTTTTGTGTTAGAGAAACGCCTAGGACGCTAGCCTAAGCCATGCCTAATCATGGTGGAAACTTGCAGCATCACCATAGTGAGCTATCTATGAAGCATCCTCAATAAAAAGCTATGCACATAGTAAATAAAAAGATCGCTGAGATGCTCATTGTCTGCTTGCCTTGTCATTTTGGTTATGGGATAGCTCATGTACCATGTGCAAGGGGTACCCCGTTGGCGGTTCTCTATGATACACATGTACTTACAATGACAAGAACTTACCGGTAACTAAAGTTGAGTAGCATGAGGAGTGACCCTCATATTCAAGGGACATGAGATTGCCAACTTATATTTCGTCAAGCATATACTCCATCTTTGTGTACTTTAACCTTAATCATCTCAAGATGCCGATGATAGGGGCAATGAGGGATCAAAGCTAGTAAGTACCATAATCTTTTGGAAGCTCTTTATGACTTGAAATCCCTGCTACGCTCTATGAAGGGACCTTTCTCCTACTTCTAAGTTAAGTCAGTAAACCTACTTCCTCTCTATCTCCAGCAAGCAATTGAGTTGTTGTGTTTCAAGCATTCATATGGTGATTTATTCACTCATGTTATTTATCTTCCTTTTTTGAACATAACTCTTATCTATTGAGTATTAATTTGAAAGCCTTCATTGAAAAACCTTTTTGAGCAAAGAGTGCTCCTGTTATAAAACTTCTGCAAAAAGCTTTTTGTGAAACTGTTTGCCAGCTATTCTCTGACCAAGAACAAGAGTTTGCCAATTCCAATTATGGTTTATCCTTATGCATATCTATTGTGACTCCTGTACTTGTTGCAAGCTAATTTATATAATGGTGAGTTGCTTTCTTCTATGAGTTGTGTAATGGTAAGTGTGATGCTTCTTGTTCGTATTGTTTTATCGACACTTCACTCCATAAACCCGTGGACATGTTTACTGAGCTCAGTTTTCGCTTGGGGACAAGCGGAGGTCTAAGCTTGGGGGGAGTTGATACGTCCAATTTGCATCACCATTCTATATCATAATTTGCCTCTATTCATTGATATATGTCTTATTATGAGGTATTACTTATGTATTTTCTACTGTTTTTGCATGTTGGATGATTCTTGGAGGATGGATTGCTGGAGTCTAGATTCTGATGGAAAAAGAAGTGTTTTGATGCAATTTTGCGAAGATCAGAAAAATACCAGAAAAATATGGGAAAATTATATTTTCTCGGAAGACAGAGGAAGCCAGAAGGGGAGGCGAATAAGGGCCACAGGGGGCCCACACCCCCTAGGCATGGGCCCACCCTTCCCCGCGCCTAGGGCAGGTGTGGCCCACCTGGCCGGCCTCCGACTCTGCCCTCTCGCCTATATCTTCCTCACGGAAACCTAACACCAACGGAGCAACCACAGATAGATTTCCGCCACCTCTGTGGGGTGGAAAACACTGAGGGAGAAAGAGCACTCCGGTAGACAAATTTCTGTCTGGAAACTCATTCCCAGAGAGGGGAGATCGTCGCCATCAACACCGTCATCAAGCTAGGCTTCATCAGGATCATCATCATCATCCACACCGTCATCTCCACCAGCACCATCATCACCACTCCATCCCACTGTAACAATTGTGTTGGATATTGCTTTAGTTCTTAGGGGAAACTTTCACGGTGTTAATTACTATTGTAGTTGATGCTTGTGAGTGGAACCATTGGATTAGTGTTTATGTTCAGATTGTTATTCATCACCATATCATCTTTGATCTTGATCCATATGATGTCTTGTGAGTAGTTCGTCTAGTTCTTGAGGACATGGGAGAAGTCATGTTGTTGTTAGTGGATCTGTGTTGAGTTATTATTCAATGGTTTAGTATTTAAGTTGTGGTGCTATTCTTCTAGTGATGTCATGTGAACATCGACTACAGGATACTTCACCATTTGTTGGCCTAGCAGAATGCATTGTGTATTTGGCTACTAATTGTGGGGTTGCCGGAGTGATAGAAACCTGAAACCCCGTTAGGACACCTTTGCACAAGGGAGCGTAGGATCTCAGAGTTTAAGGCTGTGGTTAGGTTTATATCTTAATTACTTTCCTGTAGTTGTGGATGCTTGCAAGGGGTTTAATCACAAGTATGAATTAGTCCAAGTAAGGTCGGTACATTAGCACAGGTTCACCCACACAACACTTACAACACCAAAGAAGAGTACTCAACTATTTGAAGCGAAAGCACTTGACAGAATTCCCATGTGTCCTCGACAACGTTTGGTCCTTATAAGTATTTCCACCGGCTTGTCCTTTGCTAAGAAAGGATTGGGCCACTTGCTGCGTTTGTTCTTCGTATTTATTACTTGCACTTTTTTTGTTGCTTTATCAGAAAATGTCGTGGGAATGACCACGACAGATGCTGCAATCGGCAGCGAGTAGTAGAACATAGGGCAAGGGCGACCAGCCATCTGCGGTGCGAGATGAGGGCGGAGACACAGGGTTTTACCCAGGTTCTCCCCCCGGAGGGTAAATACCTACTCCTGCTAGATTGTATTATGATGGAGGTACAATGGGGCGAGCTCGACGGCTAGGCGGCGAGTCGCTTGGGTGGATGATCGAACGTATCGTCTACACGCCCTCTAGGGAGGTTTATATAGACTCACCCCCCTAGGGTTTACATATCTCAACCGATTCAGTTAAGGTCTCGGCAAGCGTTTAACCTAATCCGACTGGGCCTATCTACTCTCCTGGGCCTTCAGCTTCTAGTCGCTTGAATCTACACCAAGCCTTAATCCAGTCGCCGTCCTGCAGGCCCACTCGCCAGTTCCTGGGCCGGTCGGAAACGTCCTGCTGGGTATACCCCGGTAGGCATATCCCCATCAGTAGTCCCCGAGGCTGCCGTCGATTGGTCGCAGGTGTTCGTTGGCAGTCGGAGTATACGGGTCCAATACGGACGCCCAGTCGAATCGGTGGCGGGCTCCTGAATAAAGGAAAAACCATTTGTTCTGGTCGCAATGACAGCAGTCAATTGGGTCGCGGCTCGGCGAGCGGGTCATCGAAAATATTTAGTCACTGTTGTAGTGGTTGGGTCGGCGAGTTGAATGGATGAAGTTGGACCGTCAGACGCAGTCAAAACTAGCCGTTGGGGTAATCCAACGGTAAATTCTGCGTAATCACCGTGTAGTAACGGCTCTCGGATTTGGCGGGTAACAACCGCTATATAAAGGAAATGGTAGGCGATCGGGGAACCACTCCTTCGTCATTTCCTCCGATTTCGCCCATCTCCGTTTTCTTCCACATCGCGATCCAATCGATCCAAAATCCTTTGACCTCCACGAACCTTTCTGCCAATGGCCCTCTCCACCGAGCCATGGGGCAGGTCCAAATGCACCAGAGCGCTACTGTCATCCTTCGAGGAGGCCGGGATCCTGCGCGCCGGCAGGTGGCGCATCCCTGCAGCCGGGGAGGTGACCCCGGATCCGCGCGAGGGAGAGTTCATTTGCTTCACCAGCCATCTGGAGCGGGGGCTGGGGTTCCCCACGTCTCTCTTCTTCCGGTGCTTCTGCGCCTTCTACGGGATCCAGCCGTTCGACCTAGGCCCGCACAGCATCGAATAGCTCGCCATTTTCGTGGCGTTCTGCAAGTGCTACCTGGGCTGCAGGCCCTACTTCCCCCTGTGGCAAGACCTGTTCGACGGGAGGATCAGCCGTGAAGAATCAGACGGCCCAATGCTGGCGGCGGGTGGCCTGACGTTCGAGTTGAAGTCGAAGGCCTCCTTCTTCGACCTGATGCTGCCTGCCAAGGCGGCAAGCGAGTGGAATAAGTCTTGGTTCTACGTCACCGAGGCGACTCCGGATGGCGAGGTAGCGATCCCGATGTATTCCGCCGACCGGCCCGAACCGCGCCGTCTCCAGGTCGGCAAGCTCCCATTAGACCAGCGGATGGTCGTGGATGAGATGCTTCAAACTATCCGCGGCCTGAAGAAGAAAGGCCTGCAAACCATCAACCTGTACAACTGCTGGCTCGGGCGGCGACTTGTTCCCCTGGCCTGCCGCGATCATTACATGTATGAGTACGCAGGCAGGGAAGACTCGACAAAATCCTGCCTCGCCGAGTGGAAGATCGAAGACTACATCCTGGCGTTGAAGAAGATCACCCAGGCGGCATACCTGGACGCGAAGGCCGGGGTCGCCCCCTACACCGCGAAGCATCCAGCCCCAACGGTAAGTCGCTGTTTTCACTACCATTCGCAGTCGCAGTTAATGCTGTCGTGGTTATACTGATATTGTCTTGTGCCTGCTTCAGTTATTTCAAGTGGTGGAAGGGTGGCTCCCACCTGCGGACGACGAGAACTCGAGCTCATCCGTCCAGGAAGGGGATGAAACGCCTCCTGCCAAGGGCGGCGTTGAGAGCGACGCGAGTGACAACGACGATGAGCCCAGGGAAGAGGCCGCCCCCATGGTTCGCAAAACTCGCGGGCAGCATCAGCGCGAACTCGAGGTGAGTAGAAGCCTCGAACGTCATGACGACGACGACAAGCTTCCCGAACACACCTCGCATCGCGAAGCCACACCATCAAAAAGGAAGAAGAAGAAGGAAGTGAAAGCTCCACCAAAGAGGAAGACGAGGCCGGCGAAACAGGCATCTCCGCCTCGTTCAGCCAGTAGTTCCGACGCTACCAGCTTGGCCAAGGATGAAGCGCTGAGGACGACAGCAGCACCGGACGCTGCTGGCGCTCTGGATGAGGTTCCCCTGGCCTCGCTTCCCCCCTATTCGCCCCAGTCTCCGGGTTGGGGGTTGCTTCAGCCGCAGCAGCTTCACCTCCCATGAGAGCTCCTGCCGAAGTCGTCCCGGAAGCTCCTGTCGCGGCCTCGTCATCGAAGAGGCCTTCCGTGTCTTGGGCACACGATGTTTTGGAGATGGGCCTCAGTCGGAAACTGGGCCCCGAACTGGAGAAGCCGGCCAGCATCCGCACGGGGCTGCGTTTCATACCAGTCGCGAAGTAAGTTTCGTTCGTCTGCTTGCCTTTCATTGTATTTGGACCACTTTGCTCATATAATCAATCCGCAGGACTGGAGTTAAGAAGATAGGCCACCCGTCTGTGGCCAAGGTGCCGCCAGTCGTCGCCGAGGAGGACGCCTCACGGAAGAGGAAAGCCGATGAGGTTGCTGCCCCCGCATACGATTCTAAGAAGGGCAAGGGTGACGATGTCGTCACGGTCTCTGACGATACGACGACTGCTCTGAGTGATCCTCCGACTGTGACGGAGGTGGCCTCGAAGACCAAGGGGGATATTTCCTCACCTGGGATGGCCGAGCCGGGTCCTCTTGGTGCTGGAGCGTCCACCGCGACCTTCCCCCGCTTTATGGCAAAAGCGGCCACAACGAGTGGTGCCGCGCCATCGAGCCGCGCGCCTAGGGTTGCCGAAACGGAGGTCGAGCAACATCGCGGACACACTCAGTCTCTTCTCGCGTCTATGGACGCGCTGCAGCTTCACGGCATGCCGGGCGCAGCCATCCAGGTATGCCCAGTCCCCGAGGATCGGGCCACTGAATTTTAGTGGTCAGATTCTTATAGTGTTTGCTTTTATTTGTAGAGCCCAGTCCCCAAGTGCCTAGTCGCTGAATTTCAGCGGGTGGGCACTTAGGATTTGATTGTTGTTGACTGTTTGATTTGTGCACAGGGTTTGCAGCATGAGTCCGCCGATCGGCTTGCCGCGAAGTTTCGCGCGGAAAAGGAACTTGTTGCCGTCCAAGAAACGAACAAGGGACTCCAAGCCCTTGCTGCCAAGGCGGAG
Organism: Avena insularis; assembly: GCA_023614405.1. Lineage (NCBI taxonomy): Eukaryota > Viridiplantae > Streptophyta > Magnoliopsida > Poales > Poaceae > Avena > Avena insularis. The sequence continues at coordinate 289,294,448 of CM042691.1, read as the reverse complement.
GAGATCCGCCAGGGTCTTGTTACGGCTGCCGCTGAGGAGCGGAAGGTCTCTGACGCCCTTGTTGCTGGACTACAAGACGACTTATCCTCTCTTCAAAGCTTCATCACGGGCCTCTGCCGTCCTTTGATTGGTAGGTTTGCCACCTATGCCTGTAGTACCTACATTATGTGATCTTTGTTGTACTCACTGCCACCCTCTGTCCACAGGACGGATTATCGACAGATCAGAGGAGGCGCAGTCGTACGACGCGCGGCAGTGTGTGGCCACTCTGGTCGACTCGGCCACGTTGTCCGCGGCTTGCATTCAGGCGTATCTTCAGGAGATGTCGCCTACAGAAGTGATTCCCAGCGACCTCATCGAAGTGTGGAGGTATCTGGAAAAGGCGCCATCAGTCGTCGAGTTCATGACGCGGTCAGCGTTCCGGCGCGGGGCGACGACGGCGCTTAGCCTTGGGCTCGCCCACTTCCCGGAAGATTTCGATCTGGACGACGTGATGAGTGGCTACCCCTCGTCGACGGGCTCGGTGGATATTACCGAGGTGCTGAAGCTGACGGACCGGGCCGCGGTATACTCCGATCGCGTCTGGGCGATGGGCGACCTCCCCCCTTATCAAGGGACGATCGTCGCGCCCAACGATCCCGAGCCGCCGCACCGGGACTTCAAGGTCGAGCAGCCCTTCCGTGCAGCGATGGCGGGTGAGCTGACGACGTACCCGTCAAACCAGTACACTCCCTTCATTCGCAACCGCAAGGGTGGAGGCGAGTCGACATCGAAGCCTGCAGAATAAAACATTGTGCCCTGGGGCGTTACTGGCAGTTCGGCCATTGGGATCAACTTGTATTTTGTAACAATTTTGGTCTGCTATAACGGGGTTTCGCGTCATTGTGTGAATTGTATTGCGATTTGGATTAGCGTTTCGACGAGTCCCCGAGCGCGTCCGCCCTTTTGTGGGGTTTACCTCGTTTGCTATGTGTTTGTGGTTTATAATGTTTTGTCAGTTGTTTTGTTATTTGAGGTCGACTCGCCCGGGCATGGAAAGCCAGTCGCAGTGCGACTCCCATGAGTTATCTTTACTTCACCGTTTTCCCTTGCGCGAACGAGGTCGGGTAGCCGAGTCCCCGAGCGTGGTACTTGGCGGTTCTAGTCGCGGCTCTAGGGTGGGCGAGGACTGGGCGCGTTAGAGTGAGCGCATCACTCCTGCCTGGCCCATCGGGTCAGTCGCGTGGCGAGTCCTGGGCACGCTTTCGTACTTGGCGTTTTTCCCTAGTCGCTCGTGCTTAAATGGTCGTCAGTCCCCGAGCGTGGTACTTGGCCGTTCGAGTCGCTGTGTCGAGGATGCGGAGGATCACGGTCGCTGTGAGGAGCGAAGGCAGTTGTCTTGGCTTGTTAAGCCAGTCGAGCTAGGCGACTCCAATGGGTCTCCGGGTAGGCGTTTTTCGTGGACGTTACGAGTCCTGGGGTAACCCAGTGCCCTCGTAACGCACTACTTGGCCGTGCCGGTCGCTGTACCAGAGGTTGACTTCTACAGTTAGCTTGACGCTATTATTACGAGTGCGAGTGGCACAAGACACGGAGAGTAGACGCAATTTGCGGTAACCAATATATTTTATTTCATAGCTAGTGGAGGGTACATGTATGGAGTTCTAGGAGTAGAACTTCCGTAGAAGGTTTACATTCCACGGTCACTTGACATCGAGTTTCCCGTCTCCGCGGACGTCGGTGAGGTAGTAGGCGTCGTTGCCGAGTACTCACCTGATGGCGAATGGTCCCTCCCACGGGGGGGGGAGAGCTTGTGCATGCCCTTCTTGTCCTGGATTAGGCATAGCACCAGGTCGCCTTCCTGGAAGGTGCGAGTCCTCACCCGCCGGCTATGGTAGCGGCGGAGTCCTTACTGGTAGATGGCAGTGCGGGAGCAAGCTAGGTAGCGTGCCTCGTCGAGTTGATCGACTCCATCCTGGCGTGCAAGTTCGTTCGCGGCCTCCGTGTAGTGGACGACCCTTGGCGAGTCGTGCTCTAGGTCGGTGGGCATGACTGCCTCGACGCCATACACCATGAAAAAGGGGGTGAACCCTGTTGACCTGTTGACCGAGGTGCGGATACCCCAGATGACGGAGGGTAGCTCCTCGACCCAGCACCCGGCGGTGCGCTCGAGTGGTACTTGGAGCCGTGGCTTCAGGCCATGGATGATGCTCTGGTTGGCCCGTTCCGCCTGGCCGTTGGACTCCGGGTGGGCGACTGAGGCAAGGTCGAGTCGGATGTGATGTTCCTCGCAGAACTCGGCCATGGCTCCTTTGGCGAAGTTGGTGCCGTTGTCCGTGATGATGCTGTTTGGGAACCCGTAGCGATATATGAGCTCGCGTAGGAATTTGGTGGCGGTCTTCCCGTCACATTTCCGGACTGGCTTGGCCTCCACCCACTTTGTGAATTTGTCAACCGTGACTAGGAGGTGGGTGAAGCCGTAGGGGGCCTTTTTGAAAGGGCCTACCATGTCCATACCCCACACAGCGAACGGCCAGGTGATGGGGATTGTCTTGAGCGCTGAGCTCGGCACGTGTGTCTGGTTGGCGTACTTCTGGCACCCGGCGCAACGCTGGACAATGTCGACGGCGTCTGCGTGTGCGGTGGGCCAGTAGAAGCCGTGCCGCATAGCCTTTGCGACCAGAGAGCAGGCGCTAGCGTGGTGGCCGCAGTCGCCGGAGTGGATGTCATGGAGGATTTTGCGTCCTTCAGTGGGTTGGACGCAGCGTTGGAACACGCCGGTCACGCTGCGCTTGTGGAGCTCGCCGTCGATGATGACTAAGGATTTGCAGCGGCGTGCTATCATCCGGGCGTCTGTTTTGTCTGCCGGCAAGGTGCCTCCCTCCAAGTAGGCGATGTACGACGTAGTACAGTCTTCTGGCTCGGCGATGGGTGCGACCAGGGCTGCCTCTGGTTGCAGCGGGACTCCGATGTCGATCTCCTTTGGGGGAGAGACGGAAGGCTTGGTGATGGTGTCGAGGAAGACACCGACGGGTGGTGCGAGTCGAGCCAAGCCGATGCGAGAGAGTGCATCGGCTTCCTCGTTCTTCCTCCTATCGATCCACTCGACGGAATAGCCTGCGAAGTGTCCGCCCAGCTTGTCCACTGCTTGGCGGTATGCCGCCATGGTGGGGGAGACGGCGTTGCAGGTACCAGCGACCTGCCCAACGACGAGGTCAGAGTCTCCGTAGCAGCGTAGGCGGTTGACATTCATCTCCTTGTCGGCTCGCATGCCATGGAGTAGTGCCTTGTACTCGGCCATGTTGTTGGTACAGGGGGTGAAATCGAGGCACATGACGTAGCGGAGCTTGTCGCCCTTCGGGGAAGTCAGCACGATCCCTGCTCCTGCGCTGTCTGCATTCTTGGAGACATCGAAGTGCAGGCTCCAGTAGTGGAGGTACGGCAGCTTTTCCGGCTGCTGGGCCTCTTCCCAGTCGGCGATGAAGCCCGCGAGAGCCTGCGACTTGATCGCTTTGCGCGGCTCATACTTGATGTTGTGGACGCCGATTTCGACGGCCCACTTGGCGACTCGCCCGGTCGCCTCGCGGTTGCGGATGATGTCCTGCAATGGTGCTGAGGAGACGACCGTGATCGGGTGCTCCTGGAAGTAGTGCGGCAGTCGCCGCTGTGCTCTGAAGACCCCGTACACCAGTTTCTGGTATTGCGGGTACCGCTGGCGCGACTCGGTGAGGACCTCGCTGATATAGTACATCGGTCGCTGTACTGGGCTCTCCTTTCCTTCCTCTGGCCGCTCGAAGACCATGACGGCGCTGACGACGCGTTCAGAAGCCGCGACATAGACCAGCATGGGTTCTTTGTCGACGGGGGCGGCGAGTAGCGGTGCTGCGAGTAGCACCTTCTTGAGGTCGCGGATCGCGTCGTCCGCCTCCTTGTCCCACTGGAAGGTGGGGTTCTTGCGCATCAGGCGGTATAGGGGCATCGCCTTTTTGCCCAATCGGGAGATGAAGCGGCTAAGAGCCGCGATTCGCCCGACCAGCTTCTGGACGTCGTGCAGGAACTCGGGTTTGCCGATTCGAGCGATCGTGTCGATCTTGGTGGGGTTCGCCTCGATCCCGCGTTTGGAGACGATGTATCCCAGTAGTTGCCCTGCTGGTACACCGAAGGTGCATTTGCCTGGGTTTAGCTTTATCTTGTATTTCCGCAGGTTGGCGAATGTTTCCGCCAGGTCGGCGAGTAGGTCGCTCTGGCGAGCGGATTTCACTACCACGTCGTCGATGTAGACGTGGATATTGCAGCCAATTTGGCTCGCAAGGCATTCCTGCATGCACCGCTGGTAGGTCGCCCCGGCGTTCTTGAGGCCGAAGGTCATGGCGGTGTAGCAGAAGGATCCGAATGGCGTGATGAACGCCGTCTTTTCTTCGTCTTCGACAGCCATTTTGATCTGGTTGTACCCAGAGTAGGCATCGAGGAAACACAGCGACTCCGAGCCCGCGGTGGAATCGATTATTTGGTCGATCCGCGGGAGGACGAATTGCTCCTTGAGCGGTAAGCGCTGTTTAAATTTGTGTAATCGATACATCCTCCGGTCCCATTTTCTTCTTGACCAGGACTGGGTTTGCAGCCACTTGGAGTATTTTATTGGCGGATGAAGCTGCGTAGTAGACGCTGCACCTCCTCGGCGATGGCTCGTGGAGCTCTTCATTGAAGGGCCACGCTGACGCTGACAGTCGCACTTTGGGGTCGGCGTTGAGTTTGTGCTCAGCGAGTTCCCTAGGGACACCAGGCATGTCAGAGGGCTTCCATGCGAAGATGTCCCTGTTCTCACGGAGGAACTCGATGAGCGCGCCTTCCTATGCTGGGCTCATGCCCATCCCGATCGTCACCGTCTGGCTGGAGTCGCCTGGGACCAGCTCGACGGTGCGGGTGTGCGTCGTTGCCTCGAAGGCTGAGGTGTTGTCGCCCTCTGAGTTGGTCTTCTTGAGTATGGTGGGGTCGTCGTTGTTGACCCCGCTCGCGTATTTGGCGAGCTCGTCGGCGTGGTTGGCTTCTGCCGCGATGACGACGTCGGCGAGTTCGGCTCCTTTGGCCTCGCACTCGGCGGCCATGTCGGGGTCGCCGTGGATGGTGATGACGCCACGCGGCCTGGGGAGCTTCATCGTGTTGTACGCGTAGTGGGGCGCTGCCATGAACTTAGCGAACGCCTAGCGCCCCAAGACGCAGTGGTAGGGGCTGTCGAAGGGCACCAGCTCAAAGATGATCCGCTCAGTGCGGAATGCTGGTGTGCCGAAGGTGACTGGCAGCGTGACCTTGCCGATCGGGTACGCCTTCCAACCGGGGACGATGCCGTGGAACGTGGTGTAGGTCGTCTCGACCATTGACTGCGGGAGCCGCAGTCGCCTGAAGGTGTCCAGGTACAGGATGTTGATGGAGCTGCCGCCGTCCATCAATGTCTTGGGGAGCCAGTAGTCTCCCACCTTGGGCTTGACCACTAGGGCGACTTGGCCTGGGTACTCGATGCGTGGCGAGTGGTCCTGGCGGCTCCAGGTGATGGGTTGCTCCGACCAGTTGAGGAACTGGGGAACGTCTACCTGGGCCACCGCGTTGACGGCGACGGCGCGGGCGATGACCTTCTTCTCGCGCTTCGTGTTGAAGCCTGTGAAGGTGTGGAGCGATCCGGCCACGCTGCCGAATTTTCCGCCATTTGGCGGGTTGTTGTCGGGGTCCTCCCGCGCTCGCCGTGCCTTCTCGATCTCCTTGAGAGAGTGGCAGTCGGCGGTCGTGTGCGTGGCGGGCTTGCCTTCCCTGCCGTGAAACACACAAGGTTGGTTAAGGAGGGCCGCGGGGTCGAACCTTGGTTTTGCCTTGTAGTTGCTGCCGTCGCGGCGCTGCCCTCCGTTGCGGCGGAAGCTCTTGGGCTTGCGCTGCGCGTGCCCAGCGTTGGCGACGAAGTCGACTCGCCCGTCACTGCGGCGCTTGCCAGTGAGGCGAGTGTTGCTGTAGCGTAGGTCGGGCCGTCGCCCGTTGTCGTTGCCGCTCGTGTGGCGTTGGCCTCCCGACTCGTCGTCGGTTTCCTGGTATGGGTCTTCCTCCGCGTATCTTTTGGCGATCTCAAGGAGGTCCGGTATGTTGTCGAGTGTGCGGGAATGTCGTTTGAGCTTGGCGACCAAGGGCTCGTAGTGGCACGAGGTCTTGAAGCAGTGGATCGCGGTGTCCGGGTGGATGCCGACCGCGTTGTACCATAGTTCTTGCCACCGCTGGACCCAGCTGTGGGACAACTCGCGGGGTCCCAGGACGCATCATTCCAGGCCCTCGATGGTGGTGGCGCGGGTGTAGGAACACTCGAAGTGCCTGACGAAGGCATCGCGCATATCTTCCCAGGAGTCGATGCTATCCGGGGGGAGAGTGTTGATCCACTGCCTGCACGTTCCCTCCATCATCAGGGGGAGGTAGCGGGCGGCTAGCAGGTCGGTGTGGCCAGCGATCCCCATCGCCATGAGGTAGGTGTCCAGCCACACAGAGGGGTCATATGGAGGGTCGTACTTCTCTATTTCCTTCGGCGAGTTCGCCGGGTATTTTTCGCCTCGGATCATCGGTACGAAACATCGGAGCCCGATCGAGTCGGCTTAGCGACCCCATCGGCTCGCCGTCGCGGCGATTGGTTAGGGTGTGTCATAGGTCGTCAGGCTGGCGTGTGCGCCAGCTCTGGTTGTTGATGATGTGGGTGCGGGCGTCGACGGGCTGACCGTTGGCGGCGACGAAGTTGGTCACTGGCCTGGGGTCGTTGGTGGAGAGTGCCGCGTTCGCGGGTCGGTGTTGGAGCTGCAGTGGCTCGGGTGGCGGGCAGTTGTGGGTGTTTGCCGCCAATGGACGGCCGCTTGAGGCCGCTCTGCTGCCCGATGAACGCGAGTACATCCGACCATGGGAGTCGACGCCTGCATTTTTTTGCTCGACCGCCTTTGCGAGCAGGGACTTGACGTACTAGATCTGTAGGGCGGCGTCGCCGGTGGCCGTGATGTTGTCGGCCGCTGCTCGGCCCGCCACGAGGTTGTCCATCGGGGTGGAGAATAGTGGTAGGCCGTTCGCGTCTCGCTCCCGTGAGGAGACAACGATCCGCGGCTGGTCCCTGGGGGGAGCGCGGTTGGGTGGAGGTGGGGCGCCATTCGCCGTCGATCCTGGTGGGGGCCGGGCGCTTCCTCCGGGTGGCGCGTTCTCGCAGATCGCACGCTCGGCCACGCGGGCCAGGTCGTTCTCGTCGTCGAAGTTCAGGGTGCGGCCCTGGACGGTGGGGTTCAAGCGCGACCTGATTCGCTGCTGGTGGTAACGTTACATCTCCTGCGTCGTCACCTGCTCGAGGCGAAATTTTTCGCGCTCGGCTTGCTCCTTGCGGACTGCCTCCGCCAGCTTCAGGCGGAGTTCCTCGACCTCCGTTTCCGTGGCGTTAGGAGGGATCAGGGTGGAGAAGGTATCCTCCGGCGGGTCGGTGCCAGCCGCCATGTAGGTTGCGGCGTGGCGACCAGTCCCATCGCGGAGATCGGCGGAGTTTTCCGATCCGGAGTCGAAGTCGAAGATCCCAAGGATGGAGGGATCCTCGAAGTCTCCAACGTTGGAGACCTGGGTGATGGAGCCCGCGGGCGAAGCCTCGATGATGGATCCGGCGAGTGACGCCGGGGTCGCTGAGTCGGCGTCGTCGTTGTGGGCCGCGTCTTCCACGACCGCGGTGGTTTCGGCCACGTCGCTGTGGGCCGAGTTGTACTTGGAGGCGAGGCGGTGGATCGTGCGGACCTGGCTCTCGGAGAGCTGGTCGCATGGCGGCGACTCGCGGATGCGAGCCGAATCCTCCGAGACGATGACGTCGGTGAGGCCGACGAAGAGGCTGATCGTGCCGACTGGCAAGATCATGCTACGCGTGACGGGTCGCGCCGCCGGGACTTAGCTGCTCGGCAAGATCTGGAGCATCTCGCCGATTGCTATCATGCGGCCGGTGGCGACTGACTCGTTGATGGGCAGATTGGATCTCGCCGCAGAACACCGGCCAGACCGGCCAGGCCCCACGGTGGGCGCCACTGTCGTGGGAATGACCACGGAAGATGCTGCAATCGGCAGCGAGTAGTAGAACATAGGGCAAGGGCGGCCAGCCATCTGCGGTGCGAGATGAGGGTGGAGACACAGGGTTTTACCCAGGTTCGGCCCCCCAGAGGGTAAAGACCTACTCCTGCTAGATTGTATTATGATGGAGGTACAATGGGGCGAGCTCGACGGCTAGGCGGCGAGTCGCTTGGGTGGATGATCGAACGTATCATCTACACGCCCTCTAGGGAGGTTTATATAGACTCACCCCCCTAGGTTTTACATATCTCAACCGAATCAGTTAAGGTCTCGGCAATCATTTAACCTAATCCGACTGGGCCTATCTACTCTCCTGGGCCTTTAGCTTCCAGTCGCTTGAATCTACGCCAAGCCTTGATCCAGTCGCCGTCCTGCAGGCCCACTCGCCAGTTCCTGGGCCGGTTGGAAACGTCCTGCTAGGTATACCCCGGTAGGCATATCCCCATCAGAAAACCACTAAAAATCTGTTTGCTAAGTATTTACAGAGAGTTCCTGCTCCATACCACTAGTCAACACCTTCTACTCCTCGTTGGGATCGACACTCCTATTTATCAAAAGTACTACGATACACCCCCTATACTTGTGGGTCATCAGGTAACTAACTGACTCATTTCCATCCACTCCATATCTGATCTCGTAGTCCACGCCTTCCACACCGCCCGACAGGTCAGGCTCCTCGTAGAAGACATCATCTTGACATTCTGCTGCATACAGAGGGGTATCATTTGGACCCTCATAGTCTAAGCAGGAGATCAAAGGAAAGGGTGAGTAACAGCGTTAGTTCATTATATGCAAGGTGGGAAGTTTGATGCTCTATGTACCACCTTGGACTATTAGTCCTTGGCACTATGAGGTTTTTCATAAATCTTTCTTCAAAGATTGATTTTATTATTAAAAACTATGCCCATCAGCCTTCACAGGTTGACTAGAACTTTCATGGAGTTCCTTTCCTGCCGCGTTCGTAGCTCCTTCCCGGAACAGGGAGTAACAAGTTACAATTCTTACACTCTACAGAGGTGCATTAATTTACCCATGAGAGATCAACTCCTTGTTGCACAACCGAGTGTACTTTCCCATCCACAATTCCATGATGTGGGGCCCAGTAGGTGATCCAAGCCAATCACTGCCCCCTTCGCGACCCCACATGTATCCTTGGTGTACACCATGTCCACCCATTGAATTACGACAATGGTTAGTACGGACCGTTAGATGCCATAACTATCGTGGGATGTTGAGGGTTCTGATATGTTGGAAACGTATCTATAATTTTTGATGATCCATGCTTGTTTGGTATCTACTTTGCTTTGTTTTGTCTTTACTTTGAGGTATTTTTTATGACTTTCTGGTACTAACCTATTAACAAGATGACACAGTGCTAGTTGCCTGTTTTCTTCTGTTTTTGGTTCCAAAAAGGCGGAAAATCAATATTCTCGGAATTGGACGGGACAAAAGCCAAAGTCATTATTTTTCCTGGACCAACACGAAACAACAAAGCAGAGACGGAGTAGGGCACCAGGGTGGCCGCACCCCCTAGGCACGGGCAAGCCCTGGTGGCGCCTACAGGGGGTGTGGGCCCCTGGCCCTCCATCGACCTTGCCTCCTTCTCCTATAAGAAGCCCCCGGGGAGAAAACCCTAAATCATCCATCATATTTCTAGAAAAAGTTCCGTAGCACCGCCACCACCGAAGGGGAGATTCGGGGGGAAAGAAAGTCTCTGTTCCGGCACCCTGCAGGGACGGGGAAGTGCCGCCGGAGCCATCTCCATTGATCTCCATCACCATATCCATCACCATTGCTGATTCCCATGATGAGGAGGGAGTAGTTCTTCCTCGAGGCTAAGGGATCTACCAGTAGCTATGTGTTCATGTCTCTCTCTATGCATGATCTTGTGGTCATGAGCTTTGTAATCAAGTATATCTACTCTGTTACTCAAGTGCTTCATTAGATCTCTGCTCTCCCCATGTGTGTGAAAGTGACAGCGTGCACGCCATGGTGGCACTTAGGCTAGAGTCTACATAAATACTCATCGTGCTTTAGTAGATTTATGCTTTTCCCCACGTGTGTGAAAGTGACAGCGTGCACACCGTGTGTGGCACTTACGCTAGGTTACATATATATTTGTTATGAGATATTTGGAGTTGGATGTCTCTATGAAATTGTGGTGTTTTTTGGAACCGTCTAGCGCTTAAGGTGACAGTGTGGGGTTATCTAGATGGGGAAGGCGGACTTTGAGGTGTGCTTTTGTAGGCCTACCGTGGATTAGAGTGTCCAACCGGAGAGTAGTTCAGGGTAGTATCATTAAGAGAAGATATTTATATGAGAGAGTGTTCACTATTGAAAGTAAGATCCCTAGGCCTTGTTTCTAAGCATTGAAACACCATTTGCATCTAGATCTGTTGCATGTTTGCTTGCTTTAGTCTTTACTTCACTCACACACGTTACCCCATGTCAACAACAAGTCAGAAGCTATTTTCTGGCACCGTTACCACTTTTATTTCACTATCTCTTCACCGAACTAGTGCACCTATACACCTGACAAGTGTATTGGGTGTGTTAGGGACACAAGAGACTTCTTGTATCTTGTTTGCAGGATTGCTTGAGAGGGAATACCTTTGACCACTTCCTCCCTGAGTTTGATAAACCCTGGGTAATCCACTTAAGGGAAACTTGTTGCTGTTCTACAAATAACCTCTGCACTTGGAGGCCCAACAACTGTCTACAAGAATAGAAGTGCGTAGACATCAAGCTATTTTATGGCGCCGTTCCCGGGGAGGTTTTGGTCCTTTTACCTTACCTCACCGTCAAGCTATTTTCTGGCGCCGTTGCCGGGGAGGTAAGGTAAAAGGTACTCACATCTTTTTGGTGTGTGAGTGCTCAAAGTTATTTCCTTTAGATTCTGCAATTGTGTCTTTTTGTTTCTTGTTTTCACTAGTTAGGCTTAATGGAAAACAACAACAAAATTAGAGAGCTTTATAGTATTTATCTTGAGTTAGGACATGAAGTGTTTGAAGAGAAAATTAAAAAACCTATGGAACTTTATTTGCATGCTAATAGCAATGTCATTAGTATGAATTCTTTGGACACCATTATTGCTAATGCTATGGAAAATTCTAAGCTTAGGGAAGCTAGTTTTGATGAAAACGATATTTTTAGTTCCCCAACTTTGGAAGATAGGCATTCTATTGCTTATGATGATACCAAACCTCCAATTTATGATGATTACAATGATGAATATGATATTTTCAGTCCACCTACTATCGAGGATAAAGTCAATTATGATTACAATATGCCTCCTATATTTGATGATTATGGTGATGAGAATAATAATGATAGCTATTTTGTTGAATTTGCACCCACTACAATTAATAAGAATGACTATGCTTATGTGGAGAGTAATAATCATTTATGCATGTGTCTCATGATAAGAATGTTTTATGTGATAGTTATATTGTTAATTTTATTCATGATGCTACTGAAAGTTATTATGAGAGAGGGAAACATGGTTTTATGTATCTCAATAATATTAAGTTTCCCCTCTTTATGTTGAAAATTTTGAAGTTGCACTTGTTTTGCTTTCCTATGCTTGTTGCTTTGTGCTTTCACGACTTGTTTCTTTACAAGATTCCTATGCATAGGAAGTGGGTTAGACTTAAATGTGTTTTGAATTTGCTTCTTGATGCTCTCTTTTACTTCAATTCATATTTCTTATGTGAGCATCTTCTCAAACTCTTATGCCTAACTTAAATGAATTAAAGAGATTCCCGTCGTCCAACTCAGCTGTCTGACGTGGCAACACGTCTACGCAAAAAAAAGACCTCTACGTGGTTTGCTGGGCCGCATTTCTGTTCCTGCCGGTGGGCCGTTTGTGTTGCACACACGGATAAGAGCGGGGGCTCACGATACATCGGGAAGGCACACCCCCGTCACCTCCGACGCGATGCACGTCTGACACCACCCGCAGGACTGTGTCATCATGACCCGTGCAGGGACGCGTGCATCGTTGTATCAGCGCCGAAGTGAATTGTCAATCGACTTAATGGAGCATCCAATCTGTCGCATCATTGCAGTTCTCTGCCTGCCACGTGTGCACAAAACTTCTTTGAGAAGGCAGATCGCACAATAGGGGAGAGTATGGTGGGTGCATAAGACTGGTCTGCCTAGCCTTTTTGACTATCTACCTCCACTAGTCACTAGCGCCCTCCTCCCTTTCTTCTTCCTCCTACTCATCCCGCTCCTGCTCCCTCCCTCTGCGCAGGCATGGCTCCCTCTCGGAAGCGTGCCGCAGCGACAATGCGCGAGGAGAGAAAAGAGAGAGCTCGTCGTGCCGCTTTACGCACTGAAGAGTCACAACATATGCTCATGGCTATGCCCGCAGGCGAGGGATCCTCTAGGTAGGTCATGTACTTCTTCTCCTTAATAGTGTTATCCATCATTCTTCTTCTCCTTAATCATCACCTACTTCTCTTTCTTCAGAGCCGTCGGTTCACCGGCAGACATGTACCCCCAGATCCCCGGAACAGCGAGGTAAACAATATACACTGGGGTTTTTGCGAGTAGGATTTGGGGTTTTTGCGACTAGGATTTAGGGTTTTTGCTCCTGGATCTTGTCCACACCGCCCATTTCTGCATAAATCTCGTGTGCTATAATGACACGTTACTGTTGTTCCCATTCCGTGATAGGACTGAAACCACGTATTCTTTGTCCCAGGAAAAGAAGCCAAAACTCATCAATAAGGTGGATGCTTGGCTTAATGCACGAATAAGCAGCCACAGGGAGAAAATGAAAACACAAGAACTGGAATTGGAATAGCTCAAATTAGCTCTGAATACCCTTACTAAGGAGCACGACGAGCTGAAAAGGGACAACGCTGCCTGGAAGAAACTACATAAGAAGGTCCAAGCCTCGAACCGACTGAATACATCCATCAATGAGGGGCTCTCGAAGGATAATGCGAGGCTAAAAGATGATAATGTCAATCTCCGTGTCGAGAACATGAACCTGCTTCGGAAGCTCGAGGCTTCGCTTAGTGAGAAGGTCAAGATCAGGCAGGACATGCTCGTACGTCGCCTATGACTTGAAGAGATTAATGACGAAACCAGCAGCTCCTCGCCAGGCTACGACTGTAATGTAGCAGACTTTCCTCGGTGCTTCTCTGCTGAATTGAACTATGTGTTTCTATTTTGCAACTGTAAACTGAACTATCCGAACAATGAGTTGCAACGGGAGACACCTTTTGCGCAGTCCGAAAACTATCTGCTTTCTTGTTGTTTCTATCTATCGGGTGGGACCATGTTGGACAAGTGTCAATTTTGTTGTAAGAAAAACTTAAACTTAGATATTACACACACTCAACCGTGCATTAAAATTCAAATTAGGTATTCCAACTCAACTTCAAATAGTTGCAAAAGGAGGTAGCCACGATCGGAAAAGAGTGGGTGGGCCACTGGCGGGGGTCCGCAGAGAGAGAGACAGAGAGTGAGTTTCGTAAAAAAAAGAGAGAGAGAGTTTTTTTACATAGAAGAGAGAGAGAGAGATTGTTGGCGAATGGGGCCACCAAGCGCGTGAGAACCGTGCATGTACCATAGGCATGTCTGAGGCGCACCGTCTTGGCGTGTGGTGTGCAATGTGTAGTACCGCATGTGCATGATTGCCTTTGTGCAATCAGTGCGAGCACGAAACGTCGGCGTCTCACCATATAGAGCCCATCCCTCTGTCTATCTCTGCCTCCCCTCATTCACTCCATCACGCCACCTCTTCCCAACTCCCCCTAGGCCCCTACCCACTACCCTTTCCCACTCCTCTCTCTCTCTCTCTCCGCCGACCAGGAAAAAACCCTCTCCCCTTCCGCTTCCGCTCCACTTCCCATTCCGGCGATGGAGCACCCATCCGACGCTATCGCCGCAGTGAAGGAGAAGGCCGCAACGCTTGCGTTAGCCGCAGAGGAGGTGGCCAGAGCCGTGATGGAGGCGCAAAATTCCGCAAGGGCAGCAATCACAGCCGCAGCGGATGCGAAAGATGAAGCGGAGGCCATTGCTGAAGGCTGGCCGATCGGTCCCTCATCGGCTCCCGCCGCTATCAGTACTTGTGCGTACAATCTTGGGAAGCAGCCGCAGGATGACGATGAGGAGGTCGAGTTCATCATCATGCCGCCGGCCTTTGACGAGAACATCGTCGACGACGAGGAGGAGGTAAGTTCCAATTAATGGATTATCTGCTTGGGGCCTAGGGTTTTTGCTTAGCATCAGATTTGTTTGTTATATGTTAAGATTGGGGACTAGGGTTTTCACTTAGCGTCAGATTCGTTTGTTATCTGTTAAGCTTGGGGCCTAGGGTTTTCACTTAGCGTCAGATTCGTTTGTTATCTGTTGAGATTGATGTGTAATTAATGGATCTATGGAATATTGCTAACTAGGATTCGATTATAGACAGAATCGATTAATATTTGTGGATCTGTGGATTATTGCTAGCTAGGGTTCGATTATGGACAAAATCGAATAATATTTGTGGATCTGTGGATTGTTGTTTTCATTTCTATGGATTAATGCTAGCTTATTGACCGACGGAAGTGGTTTATCTGCTTGATCCCTTGATTACTTTCTGTTATTGCTAGCTGGAGACTGTTAATGTTGCTTACTTTGTTAAGCATTCAATTTTAGTTGCAGTTTCTACATATTTTCTTCACATGTGTATTTTGTATATTTCAGCAGGCTACTGATGATGTTGACAGCGATGTCGACTCGTGTGAAAGGAAGACCAGTGCCACTCTCAAAAAGCTTAAAGCGGGGAGGTTTGACCGGTTCTGGAGTGAACCCTCGACTGATGGCATGAACAGCTGCCCCTTCTGCAAAAGGAGCATAAAGATGGATTTCCAAAGGATCCTGCAGCATGCTGAAGGCTGTGGATCTGGCCGTGTCAAAGTTGGGGAAACTGTCAATGTCAACGGCTTCACGGCCAATCACATGGCCTATGGAATCTTCCTCAGGAACAAACTGAACTGAGCTATTGAGGCCGGTCGTGTGCCTGCTCCTAATCCCAAGCCATCGAACGTTCCGGGTATGGGCAGCAGGAAGCAGAGGAAGCGGGACAGGAGGAGGCGGCGAGGAGGTAGTGATGTAATGATATTCCCGTTTGTGTGTGCTGCTGCTGGTTTAAGCAACATGCTTTTGTTTGAACTGTGTTTATGTTGGCTGCTTAGCAGCGTTTGTGTTGAACCTCTGCCTTATCAAGTTTGTGTTGAACCTTGCTTAATTAGTTGCTTGTTATGTTTCTACATTTTAGATGCTTAATTAGTTTGTGTTGAATCTTGCTTAATTAGTTGCTTGTTATGTTTCTAAATTCTATATGCTTACTATCTACATTTGTTTTTGTACATGCTGGTGTGTGGTGGGATTTCCTATTTAGGAAAGGTTCAAGGGAAATAGTTAAGTAATTGAGAAATAGATGCTGGTATAGATTTGCTACCAAATTGGGCAAAAAGGAATGAATGAGGTGAGCCTGGCAGAGGTAGACAAAGGAAGAAAGGAGGGAGGGGAGAGGGAGGGTTCTTTGATTTGTTGCCAAATTGGGCTGGCTGGTTGTGTTGCCCTATTGTAGCCTTATTTTGCTATTCTTTCCTTTTTCATATAGTTTTTGATTTACAAACAAGCCTGTTTTGTCTCACCTGAACCTCTTTTTCCAAAAAATGACAAATCTACAAAAAGCCTGTTTTGTCTCACCTGACCCTCTTTCCTTCACGAAATAACCTCAATATTTTTTACACATTCTAAAATACGTAGACTTAGCCCAGCCAGCTCCTGTTCCTGTGCCCGTGTTATCGCTGCAGCGGCTGCTTTCTTATTTGGGCAGTAAAACTTAGCCTGGCAGGTGCGGAGGCGTGTAGGAGACGTTAGGTATTTACTATTTAGTCACTCCACGGTCGCCTCCGCCCACGACTCGCCTCCTATCCCTCCTCACACGAGCGCCTCCACACGACAACAACCTCAAAAATTCCAGCGAGGTCCGCCTCCAGTATTCAACGCCTGCGACGACACAGGTCCATGGATCAGGTATGTTTTCACCAACTCCTATATGAAAATCTAGAACAAGTGATGTACAGAAATTTCGCCAGATCCAGAGGAAATACGATCAAATTTTAAAAATGCATGACGATCATAATTGTGTAGATACGGATCTACATATGAACTAGTACAATAACACTCTATTATATGTTAGCACTGAAAGCATGTCGTGTCAGATCTATATGTATTATTAAGAAAATTGTACTTCCTCTGTTTCAAAATATAAGATGTTTTAGTTTTGTGAACAAAATGTATCTAGATTTAATTTAGTGTGTAGATTCACTTCAAACTTGACTGAATCTACATACTAAAAGAAGTCTAGATACATTTGCTTTACAAAACTAAATCATCTTATATTTTAAAATGGAGGGAGTATTATCTAATGGACACTACTCGGTGCTTTGGAATATCATGCATGTTTATGAACATGCAAACCGTGTTAAAGTATCTAAAATAAGAGGTGGTAGAATATAGATTACTTTATTCTAAAAAGTTTGTGTACATGGCACTTTCTAGTTAGGTGGAGGAGTATGCTCGCAATCGTCATGTTTGTGCCGCTCTTAAGTTGCATAAACCTTTGCATATAAGAGGTATGTAATGTAAATAAAAAAAATCAGTGAAGTTATAATATTGCTGCTTATGTATGTATTTGTTACATGCAGGTCCTAGAATAAAGTTCGAGAAAGAATTTGAATGTTTCTGCCATTATGGCAACCATCTAGCGATGGATGATGCCTAAATTAATGTACTGAAGTATGGAGTTGATAAGAACCACCCAAAAAGACCATTTTATGTATGCACCATAAATAAATCAAACACCTTGAAAGGCAAAGCACAAATGGTAAAACTTTTGAACTAGTAACAATTTTTCAAAATGTTACATTAGTACTATTAGGTACTGACATTTGTATGTATATATTGGTGTAATCTATATGCAGTACTTTTTGAGGAGCTTCACCATGGAGCATATTGTTTCATATATTGAACTACCAACAAACATTCAAGTATTTTGGAACAATATGGAAGTTGCAAAAGTTAAAATGGTGATGACCAAGTCAAACACTAGAGGCAAATTGAAATGTGGAGGTGCCATGATAACATCAAAGTGGA
The DNA here is from genome assembly GCA_023614405.1 of Avena insularis. NCBI lineage: Eukaryota > Viridiplantae > Streptophyta > Magnoliopsida > Poales > Poaceae > Avena > Avena insularis. The sequence goes on along the minus strand of CM042691.1, from coordinate 289,277,195 downwards.
TGGAGGTTGTGAACAAGTTTGATATGAGAGCTGGTGACATCTTTGTGTTTTGGTTCCGTGGTAGCTCGGCTAGCCTCAAGCTCCTTATTAATCGTCTGTGAAATCAACATGCAGACCATGCAATGTTGGCATGTGTCCACAATTGCCACAAAGTGTTTCTAGCCAACTTAGTAATCACTAAGTTGATGAATTCAAAGTCCTTCGAAGGAGTTTCTAGCCAAGGCTATAGATCTCTATAGGTTGGCAAGAAAGTCCTTCATCAACTTTGTGCTTATGTGATGATAGAATAGTAATGTAATTTATAAGTTAGAATAGTACTAAATCAACCAACTAAAACGGCGAAGTGCTAACCTGACGAAACTGAAACTCTGTCAGACTAACACCTAAACTGAAGCCGAGCGCGTCGAGCGTGGCGTCCAACTTCGTGTTCCAGGCTCTAGCCTCTAGGTTCCTGATGGAGTCTGTAGAGTGGCTTGTGCAGGCGCATCGCCTAGCGCCCCTGGCCAGCAGACCCACCCGCGGTGCGCGGCAGCGCTAGCAGGAGCTGCACGGACTCCAGCCGTGCAACAGGCCCAAAGGCGTCCACGACGTCGATGCCCTGCTGCTTCACATATCCCTTTTGGTGACGAGGCGAGGCGGGTGTTCGGGTGCACGATGCCGTCCATGGTGCGCGCGCGTGGTCATCGGGTGCACCTCGCGACGAGGCAGATGTGATGGCGGCGCGGCTTCAGCTTCGGGCGTCGGAGAGGCTAGCTCGGTGCGCGAGGACGACGTTGCCGGCAACGTGTGCTCTGCGGGAGCTGGTGTCGATGGAGATCTGATGCCGACGAGTCCTGGCCTGCCACCTCAGGTGTACTGGTACGCAGTGGAGTCGAGTCGAGTGCACGTAGAAGTCCACCGTGAACGCCGTGCTCACAGGGTTGTCCTCGTGCGTGCTCCAGTCCAAGCTCGAGTCCTCGTCAAAGACTACGGTCCATGTGCGTGCACACGCTTGGCGATGGGATCATAGACACGGTAGCCCTTGGTGCCGCTCTCGTAGCCGATGAAGACCATTCACGTGCTCCGGTCGTCCAGCTTCTTCAGGTGAGGACACGCGCTCTTCACATACGTGCACGACATAGCCGAAGCTCCGCAGATACCAAGCCTCATATGGCGTCATGCCGGTGACGCTGCGCCTGAACGCCCAGTTCAGGTTCAGCATGTAGACCGCTGTCAGCACGGTCTCGCCCCAGAAGTAATTTGGCATGCCCTTCGCCTTCAGCATGCTTCTGGCCGCTACTACGACCGTCTGGTTGCGTCGCGCGATCACCCCGTTCTGCTAGGGTGATTATGATGCCGTGAGGTGGCGCTTGACACTGGTGTCGGCGCACTGTGCACAGCGAACGTGGCCGACATGTGAACTCGCCGACGCGGTCTGTGCGCAGTACTTGGAGCTTGCGCCCGCTCTCCGCTCACCGGTGCAGCTTGATCCTCGGTGGCCAACGTGAAGGTGCGGTGCGCACCCCCGTCGATGGTGATCTGAACGGAGTCCAGATCGACATCAAGCCTAGGCTTCGCCAAGGCACACGCTCCTCGTTGCAGAGAAAGGCTTCACTGGCAAATTCAGAGCGAGTGTGATTGTGAGAGAACAAACAAAGACAAGTATTTAATGAATTTTTTTGCTGTTCCAAAGCTAAACCGAAGGGTCTATTTTCTTTTGAATACACTAATGTTGCTAATGAAGATTGTGTGAAGTTTTGTATGAAGGAAAAAATTCAGGTGTAGAGAAAGAATGATGTAATGGGATGAAGAATGGACAAAATCTCAAGCTTGGGGATGCCTCCCTGGTGTCACCCCAAGAAATATTCAAGAGGTACAAGCGTCAAAGCTTGGGGATGCCCAAGGCATCCCATTCTTCATCAATAAAAATCTCAGGTCTTTCTAGACACTTCATTTTTATTGTTTCATGCACAGTTGTGTTGTTCTTGGAGCGTCTTTGTTTTCGTTTTTAGTTTTCATTTGCTTAGTTTGCTTGAACAAAGTTGGCTGATCAGAGCACACTTCTTTTGGAGAGAGACACACTATGTTTTCATTGCCTAGAACACTCTAGGTTTCACTCTTATTGTTTTGTGAGTGTTCACTTTTGCTAGTACTACGTTTAGCTTTAGTTTTCTTCTGCTTTCTGCTTAGAACTTTTTAGTTCTTGTTTGTGGATTTGTGAGACAAACTCACTAATCTTTATTGATTATTATCTTTGTGAGTTGTTTCAAATAAGTTGATTGGTGTTGGAAAGGAGTAGAAAGTTTCATGCTTATAGTGGTACAAAAGGGAGCTTGTTTTGATTGTGGCTTAGACTTTATCATGTCATGCTAGATGTTGCTTTGACCTTATACTTAGTGATTATTTTTGTAGCATGACTTGTTCCAAACAATTAGGATTGCTTAATGTGCCTTGAAAGAATCATGCGTTGTTTTAGCATACAAAAGCATAGTATTGTGGTATTCTCCTTTGATACTTTGTTTGGGTTGACTTGGCACATGCTCATACCATGTTATGACTATGAACAAGTCACCCTAGCCTCTTTAATCATCTAGTCCTTGACTTGTAGTACCACTCTATGCTTTGATTAGTAATGTTTTGTTGCTCTGCATGATTATGGCCATTATTGCTCTCTTAGTTGGTTGCTCCCAGTCTTTTGCTAGCCTCCACTTGTATGAATAAGATCTACTTATGCTTCTAACTCCCAAGAAACCAAGTTATTCCAAAGTGTCCACTATAAACTCCTATGCATGGGGTGTTACACCATTCCAAGTATATTCTTGTTTTCAGCAATCTTCCAATTAAAAAGTATTTTTTTATGTGAAAACTTAGTGATTAAAACTCTCATGAACTTGATGGCACACTTTATATTATTTGCCCCAAATAAACTTGAACCATTGTATCATGTATGTTGTATATGCTTGCACTTATACGTTGGAATTAGCAGAACCGTGCTGTCATGGGGAACGTTTTCAACATTGCACTTGTACTTTATACACAGTTGATATCATGCTCTTTTGTCTATGGATGTCACCGGTGTGAAATAAAGAGGAAGCTTGTAAGTCCATGGAGTTATGTATTTTGTGTTAGAGAAATACCTGGGCCGCTAGCCTAAGCCATGCCTAATCATGGTGGAAACTTGCAGCATCACCATAATGAGCTATCTGTGAAGCATCCTCAATAAAAAGCTATGCACATAGTAAATAAAAATATCACTAAGATGCTCATTGTCTGCTTTCCTTGTCATTTTGGTTATGGGATAGCTCATGTACCATGTGCAAGGGGTACCCCGTTGGCGGTTCTCTATGATACGCATAAACTTACAATGACAAGAACTTACAAGTGACTGAAGTTGAGTAGCATGAGGTGTGGCCCTCGTATTCAAGGGACTTGAGATTGCTAACTTATACTTTGTCAAGCATATACTCCATAGTTTGTTCACTTTAACCTTAATCACTTCAAGATGCTTATGATAGGGGCAATGAAGGCTGAAAGCTAACAAGTACCATAATGTTTGGAAGCTATTTTTGAAACTTGAAATCCCTGCTTACCTTTGTGAAGGGCCTTTCTTCCACCATTATTTGAGTCTCCACCTTCTACCTTTAGGCACCATTAAGAGAGCATAGTTTCCATTCTGTGTGCATTGTCCCAAAACTTATTGATTGATGCATATTGTTGATATTACTTGTTCTTGTGCTATTTGTATCTAGTCACTCTTATGAACTTTGAAGGTGTCCTATGCATCTATTTGCTACTCTATGAGGGACAAGCTGAATGCCACAATGCCATGTTTTCTGTATGTGAAACAAACAAACGTTTTTCAATGCATGTTATTCATGATCTTTGTTTGTAGCCTTTCATGTTGCATGCATAGTTACTTTGTCTTACTGTTAGAACTCCATCTTTCATGCTCATGTTTAGAGTTCTTTTGATCCTAGCTTTCAATGCTTGCAATTGGTTTGATCTTGATTGTGATGGTGCATGTCACCTCAAAAGTTATTCTTTTTCACTTACCTACTCGAGGACGAGCAAGAGTTAAGCTTGGGGATGCTTGATACGTCGGAAACGTATCTATAATTTTTGATGATCCATGCTTGTTTAGTATCTACTTTGCTTTGTTTTGTCTTTACTTTGAGGTATTTTTATATGACTTCTTGGTACTAACCTATTAACAAGATGCCATAGTGCCAGTTGCCTGTTTTCTTCTGTTTTTGGTTCTAGAAAGGTAGAAAATCAATATTCTCGGAATTGGACGGAACAAAAGACAAAGTCATTATTTTCCCGGACCAACACGGAACCATGAAGTAGAGACAGAGTAGGGCACAAGGGTGGCCGCACCCCCCAGGCGCGGGCAAGCCCTGGTAGCGCCTACAGGGGGTGTGGGCCCCCTGGCCCTCCATCGACCTTGCCTCCTTCGCCTATAAGAAGCCCCCGGGGAGAAAACCCTAAATCATCCATCATACTTCTAGAAAAAGTTCTGTAGCGCTGCCACTACCGAATGGGAGATTCGGGGGATAGAAAGTCTCTATTTTGGCACCCTGCCGGGACGAGGTAGTTCCCCCGGAGCCATCTCCATCGCCATCTCCATCACCATTGTTGATTCCCATAATGAGGAGGGAGTAGTTCTTCCTCGAGGCTAAGGGCTCTACCGGTAGCTATGTGTTCATCTCTCTATCTCTCTATGCATGATCTTGTGGTCATGAGCTTTGTAATCAAGTAGATCTACTTTGTTACCCAAGTGCTTCATTAGATCTCTTGTATCCCCATGTGTGTGAAAGTGACAGCGTGCACGCCATGGTGGCACTTAGGCTAGAGTCTACATAAATACTCACCGTTCTTTAATAGATCTATGCTTTTCCCCACGTGTGTGAAAGTGACAGCGTGCACACCGTGTGTGGCACTTAAGCTAGGTTACATATATATTTGTTATGAGTTATATTTGGAGTTGGATGTCTCTATGAAATTGTGGTGTTTGCTGGAACCGTCTAGCGCTCAAGGTGACAGTGTGGGGTTATCTAGATGGGGAAGGCGGACTTTGAGGTGTGCTTTTGCAGGCCTGCCGTGGATTAGAGTGTCCAACCGGAGAGTAGTTCAGGGTAGTATCATTAAGAGAAGATATTTATATGAGAGAGTGTTCACTAGTGAAAGTAAGATCCCTAGGCCTTGTTTCTAAGCATTGAAACATCGTTTGCATCTAGATCTGTTGCATGTTTGCTTGCTTTAGTCTTTACTTCACTCACACACGTTACCCCACGTCAACAACAAGTCAGAAGCTATTTTCTGGCACTGTTACCACTTGTATTTCACTATCTCTTCGCCGAACTAGTGCACCTATACACCTGACAAGTGTATTGGGTGTGTTGGGGACACAAGAGACTTCTTGTATCTTGATTGCAGGATTGCTTGAGAGGGAATACCTTTGACCACTTCCTCCCTGAGTTCGATAAACCTTGGGTAATCCACTTAAGGGAAACTTGCTTCTGTTATACAAACCTCTACACTTGGAGGCCCAACAACTATCTACAAGAATACAAGTGTTGTTCTACAAACTTGGGTAATTCATTAGGCTTAGGCATTGTCGGAGGAGAAATAGGGGCTTCTTGTGGTTTAGTGGTCATTCTAGTGATGGTGCACACACTATTGTTTCTATCAATTTCAGCTTCCCTTTCCCACTTAGCATGAAGTTGAGCTAACAGCCTAAAATTTTCATCAATAGTAACTTGTATGGCATGAGTAGAAGCAAAGGTATTTTCCATGGTTTCATTTTTAGCAGCCATTTTATTAATCAAGGAGGAATGTGCTTCAGACAAAGAGGAAATATTCTTCCCAATAGTTAAAAGTTTTTCCTCGACAGTCTTGTTGAAAGGAGTATGTTTACTAATAAAGTCCTCGACATTATTGTAGGAGCTTCCATAGGAATTGCCATTATTAGGAGGATAAGGCCTATAATTGTTGTTGCTACCAAAATTGTTTCTATAGGCATTGTTGTTTCTAATGAAATTCACATCAACTTGCTCTTCTTGAGCAACCAAAGAGGCTAAGGGAACACTATTAGGATCTAAGGAGCTTTCCCATTAACAAATAGCCATAATAACATCAATCTTTTCACTCAAAGAGGAAGTTTCCTCAACAGAATTTACCTTCTTACCATGTGGAGCTCTCTCAACATGCCATTCAGAGTAGTTAACCATCATATTATCAAGGAGCCTTGTTGCAACACCCAAAGTGAGGCCCATAAAGGTACCTCCAGCAGCTGAATCCAATAGATTTCTTGAGGAGAAGTTCAAACCTGCATAAAAAGTCTGGATAATCATCCAAGCAGTGAGTCCATGAGTAGGGCAATTTTTACCCAAAGATTTCATTCTTTCCCAAGCTGGAGCAACATGTTCACTATCAAGCTGTTTAAATTTCATAATATCACTTCTCATAGATATAATCTTAGCAAGAGGATAGTAGTTTCCAATAAAAGCATCTTTGCACTTAGTCCAAGAATCAATACTATTTTTAGGCAAAGAAAGCAACCATTCTTTAGATTTTCCCCTCAAGGAGAAAGGAAAAAGCTTGAGCTTAATAATATCTCCATCTAAATCCTTATACTTTTGCATCTCACAAAGTTCAACAAAGCTATTGAGATGGGCAGCAGGATCATCAGAACTAGCACTAGAAAATTGCTCTCTCATCACAAGATTCAACAAGGCAGGCTTAATTTCATAAAAGGTAGCATCAGGAGCAGGTGGAGCAATAGGTGTGCTAAGGAAATCATTGTTGTTGGTGCTAGTGAAGTCACACAACTTTCTGTTCTCAGCAGAGTTCATTTTGGCAAAGGTGGGCAGGCCTAAAACAGCAGCAACAACTAGAGCAGGAACTAATTTTTTTGGGTTTTTGAATAAAGCAAGCAAACCAAAGTAGACTACTTTTTCTTGGGTTTTTTGAAAAGAGGCAAACAAAACCGAGCAAAAGAAACAAAGCAAACTAAAAACAAAGTAAATAGAAAGGAAGTGAAGGACTCCCCTAGTGAAGACGTCCTTGGCCTCCCCAGCAACGGCGCCAAAAAACTTGTTGATGACTCCTTGGTGGCGCCAGATAACTTGGTGCTTGATGTGGAGTCTTGTTGGGAACCCCAAGAGCAAGGTGTGAAGCAGCACAACAACAAGTTTTCACTCAGTAGAGACCGAGGTTATCGAACCAGAAGGAGGAAGGAAACGTCACACAGGTGTTGCAAGCAACACAGAGACCTGCACAACACAAACTCAAGACTTTGCCCCAACGAATCAGTGAGGTTGTCAAGCTCACCGGTTTGCTGTAACAAAGGACTAACATATGGTGTGGAAGGTAATGGTTTTCAGAAAGTAAACAAGAAACACTAGAAGATGTATCAATGGTAAAGATTGGACTGGGGTCCATAGTTCACTAGAGGTGCTCTCCTTAGATAAACAACATGGCATGAAGGGTAAACAAATTACAGCAGGGCAATTGACAGGAACTAAGCAAGGCATAACAATGCAATTACTAGTCAGAAAGATCCTATGAGATTCGATTGGGCTGAAGGGAATATGCCCTGAGAGGCAATAATAAAGTGTTTATTATGTGTATTCCAAGTATATGATAGATGTTTATTTTGCATGCTATAATGGTATTAATACGGAAACGTTAATACATGTGTGTTTAATAAACAAACAGAAAGTTCCTAGTTATGCCTCTCTCATAAACTAGCTCGTTGATTAACAAGATGATCAAGGTTTCCTGATCATGGACATTGGATGTTGTTAATAACGGGATCACAACATTAGTGTAATGGTGTGATGAACATTCATCCGAAGTATAGCATTACGATCAAAGTCATTGAGTTTATATTGCTATAACAACTTACGAAGTGATCCTAATCCTTAGACCATGAGATCATGTCAATCACTAACACCGGAAGAGTTTCTTGATAACATCAAGCGTCACACGTAATGGGGTGATTATAAAGATGGATTCAGAACTAATAAAGTGTTATGTTGAGGCTCATGGATCGAGAGTGGAATTTGTTCATCCCGATGACGGATAGATATACTCTGGGCCCTCTCGGTGATATCACATTGATTAGCTTGCAAGCAAGTGATTTGATCACTAGAATGTTATATCACAGGAACGAGAAAAGAGTGCATGTCGGTAACGAGATCAAACTAGGTATGGAGATACCGATGATCGAATCTCGGACATGTAATATATCGTGAAACAAAGGGATTAAGATATACTAGCGTAAAAGGTTCCGACGATCACAAGAAAGTCATCGTTGAATGTGTGGGAGTCAGTATGGGTCTCCAGATCCCGCTTCTGATTATTGATCCGAGAGGGTCTCGATCATGTCCGCATTATTCACGAACCGTAGGGTGACACACTTAAGAGACACCGACATCCAATTGGAGCAAATGTTTCATGCCGAAAGAATGAACAAGCGCAGGAAATTATTTCACTAGATACCGAAACAGGTTTTCGGGTGAAATTGCATAAAGTGGCTATGCATGTGAAATAGAATTCTAGCAAGGGGTTATTTGTGAATGTTTGTCATTAAAGTAATTGACAAAATTCTGAATAAAATAAAAGAGTTTTATTTAATGAGAGTTTGCATTAAATTTGGTGGAAATTTAATGGGAATTTGAGTGGACTTTTGAGTGGAGGGAATTTAAAGGAGATTTGTGAGTGGAGTGTCCACCCACATGAAGAGGGGAGGGCAAGGGGGCCCCCATGCAAGCCACCCCTTGGGGTTCCCCCCTCCTCCTATAAAAGGAGCCCCCCTCCTCACTTGTTTCTCACACCTCCTCGTGAAGGATCTCTCTCCCCCTCTAGAATTTATTCCCCATGGTCTCGGACTAGCGAGATACATGTTCCCGGTGGCTATTCGGCAAGAAAGAGTTGTGCTTCCGCTACATCGCTGGAGCGAGGAGGCGGAGGTTGCTCGGTGCCTCGAACGTGTGTGCGAGCACGGATGCGCTGCTGATTTGCGGCGCTAGTACTTCCTCTCGATCTTGAGATCGGCAAGAGATCGTCTACATCAACCACGAGTTGAACTCGTTAAGCTTTGTCGGTCTTCAAGGGTATGTTCTCTACGGATATACATCCGCCCGTTGTTTGTATCTAGTAGATAGATCTTGGTATATAGTTCACATCGTAGAAATTTTTTTGTTTTCTATGCTGCGAACCCTATAGTGGTATCAGAGCCGGATCTATGCCTAGTTTGCATAAGTGGCTAGCGGGTGTCTGTCTCTCCTACTATAGTCAATATCTATTTTGCAAGTGAGTTGTCAACAATTTGATTATCCTCGTTGTGGTTCATGTTCGTAGGTAAGAACGGTTCTATCTCGAAAGCCCTAAGCCACGTAAAACTTGCAATGGATAAATTAGAGGCGTCTAGTTTAGATTGTTGCTGGGCTAGTGTTATGATATGGTAGTGTTGTAAGTAGAAGTATGAGATGATACTCTTACAACACACATAGCGTGTAAAATCCATAGACCTTGGATTTACACATATAGGTATGATAGTGATCATACCACGATGCACATGATAGAGATCATCTGCGGGAACCATATAATTTCACTAATAAACATATGATGTTTGATAGCATCTTATATTGCTTGTTTAGCGCTTTGTTAGAATAATAAGATGATCCCTCATTTAAATATCAAGATAAGAATGTGTTCTTCCTTTAGTATGCACCGATTATGTTTTCGTCGCTCCAAGACATCACGTGATGATCGGGTGTTCTTGGATCCACGGCCATATTTCGGGTGTAAAACAGTTACACATGCGAATACTAAGGTTCTAACTTGGCGAGCCTAGCATGTACAGACATGGCCTCGGAACACGGACCGAAAGGTTAAGCATGAGTCATATAGTTGATATGATGCCCATTTGATGCTCGCCTTTGAAGCTATACCGACTCACGTGATGATCGGACTTGGTGTAGTGGATTTGGTTCATGTAATCACCAAAAAGGCACGAGGGATGTCGTTTTTGAGTGGGAGTTCATTCGTAATAAAGATTAGTTGAACTCAATCTATCATACAATTAGTCTAAACTTTACAAATTCTGTTGTAGATGGCACCACCTGCTTTTAATTTCAATGTGTTCATGGAGAAAGAGAAACTAGCAACGAACGGTAGCAACTTTACCGAATGGGCCATGAATTTGAGGATTCTCCTCTCTGCACAAAAGCAATATGTGCTAGAAGCGCCGTTAGGCCCCACCTTTGATGATGCCTGACGAGGAGAAGAATGTCTATCGGACTTCGTCGGAGGACCACAACTTAGTTCATTGCGGCATATTGTATGGGCTAGAGCGGAACTTCAAAGCGTTTGAAAAGCGGCAATGCATTTGATACAATGGGTGAGTTGAAAATGATTTTCGACACACATGCTGTCAGAGAGCTACAACGCCAGAAAAGTTCTTTAGCTGCATGATGGAAGAGCACAGCTCCGTTAGTGAGCATGTACTCAAGATGTCGAGATTCTGCGATAAGCTTGTGTCCTTGGGAATATCGATTCCCATTGACTTAGGCATCCATCGTGTTCTGCAGTCTCTGCCACCTAGCTATAAGAGCTTCGTGATGAACTATAATATGCAAGGCATGAAGAAGTCTCTCCCGAGCTTCATCGATGCTTAAAACTGAAGTGGAGATCAAAAGGAACATCAAGTGTTGATGATCAATAGGAACACTGGTTTCAAGAAAGACAAGAAGGGAAAACGGAAGGGAAGTAAGGGCGGCAAGCCGGTTGCCGTGCCTGAAAAGAAACCCCGAGTTGGACCTAAGTATGATTCCGAGTGCTACTATTGTAAGGGGACTGGCCACTAGAAGCGCAACTGCCCCAAGTATCTGGCAGACAAGAAGGCCGACAAGGCAAACAAAGGTATATATGATATACATGTTATTGATGTGTACTTGACTAGTGCTCGCAGTAGCACCTGGGTATTTGATACCGGTTCAGTTGCTAATATTTGTAACTCGAATCAGGGGCTGCGGAACAAGCGACCGCTAGCAAGGGGTGAGGTCAAGATGCGTGTCGGCAATGGATCAAGCGTTGATGTGATCGCCGTCGGAACGCTGCCTCTCCACTTGCCGTCGGGATTAGTTATAAACTTAAATAAATGTTATCTGGTGCCTGCACTGAGCATGAACATTGTATCTGGATCGTGTTTGATGCGAAGTGGTTATTCATTTAAATCCGAGAACAATGGTTGTTCCATTTATATGAATGAAATCTTTTATGGTCATGCACCGATGATGAATGGTTTATTTCTATTAGATCTCGATGATAATGTTACACATATTCATAATGTTGATGCTAAAAGGATTAAACTTAATGATGATATATCCGCATATATGTGGCACTGCCGTCTAGGTCATATTGGCGTTAAACACATGAAGAAGCTCCATTCGGATGGACTTTTGGAATCACTTGATTATGAATCATTTGGTACATGTGAGCCATGCCTTATGGGCAAGATGACTAGAACGCCGTTTTCCGGTTCAATGGAGCAGGCATGATTTATTGGAAATCATACATTACGATGTATGTGGTCCAATGAGTGTGTCGGTAGGTGGATATTGTTATTTTGTTACTTTCACGGATGATTTGAGTAGATACGGTTATATCTACTTGATGAAACACAAGTCTGAAACCTTTGAAAAGTTCAAGGAATTTCAGAATGAAGTGGAAAATCATCGTAATAGAAAGATCAAATTTCTACGGTCCGACCGTGGAGGTGAGTATCTAAGTTATGAGTTTAGCACTCACATGAAAGAGTGTGGAATTGTTTCACAACTCACACTGCGGAACACCACAATGAAATGGTGTGTCGGAACGTCATGTCGTACTTTATTAGATATGGTTCGATCTATGATGTCTCTGACGGACTTGCCGTTGTCATTTTGGGGTTATGCACTAGAAACTGCTGCATTCACTTTATATCGGGCACCATCTAAATCCGTTGAAAAGACACCGTATGAATTGTGGTTTGGAAACAAACCTAAGCTGTCATTTCTTAAAGTTTGGGGATGCGATGTTTATGTGAAGAAACTTCAACCGGATAAACTCGAACCCAAAGCGGAAAAATGCGTCTTCATAGGATATCCTAAAGAAACTATTGGGTATTCCTTCTATCACAGATCCGAGGGCAAGGTTTTGTTGCCAGAATGGATCCTTTCTAGAGAAAGAATTTCTCATGAAAGGTGTGAGTAGTCGGAAGGTAGAACTCGAAGAGGTTGTGGAACCTTCTCTTCAAAGTATGGCGAGTAGCACAGCGCCGGAAGTTGTTCCGGAGTTGGCTCCACCTGTTGAAGAGGGAACTAATGATAATGATCATGAAACTCCGAAAGAGAGTACTACCGAACCTCGCAGGTCAAACAGGACGCGTGCAGCAGCTCCCGACGCGGAAATCTGTCATGAATTTCATGGTTGATGAAAATGATGACCACAGCGTATGAAGAAGCGATGATGAGCCCGGATTCCAACAAATGGTTAGAAGCCATGAAATCCGAGATGGAATCCATGTATGAAAATCAAGTTTGGAACTTGGTGGAACTACCTCACGACCGAAAGGCCGTGGAGAACAAATGGATTTTCAAAAGGAAAACTGATGCTGATGGTAATGTGACCGTCTATAAAGCTCGACTTGTCGCAAAGGGGTTTCGACAAATTCAAGGAGTTGACTACGATGAGACTTTCTCTCCCGTAGCGATGCTAAAGTCAGTTAGGATTATGTTAGCAATTGTTGCATATTTCGATTATGAGATATGGCAGATGGATGTCAAAACCGCGTTTCTCAATGGGAATATTGAAGAAGAGTTGTATATGATACAACCAAAGGGTTTTGTCGATCCTAAGGATGCTAACAAGGTGTGCAAGCTTCAGCGATCCATCTATGGATTGAAGCAAGCATCACGAAGTTGGAATCTCCGCTTTGATGAGGTGATCAAAGAGTTTGGATTTTTCCAAACTTATGGAGAAGCTTGTATTTACAAGAAAGTGAGTGGGAGCAATGTGGCATTTCTGATATTATATGTGGATGACATATTATTGATCGGAAATGATATAGATCTTTTAAACAGTGTTAAAAGTTATCTAAACAGCAAATTTTTAATGAAGGACCTAGGTGAAGCGTCATACATATTAGGCATAAAGATCTATAGAGATAGATCTAGGCGCCTAATAGGGCTATCGCAAAGTACATACCTTGATAAGATTTTAAAGAAGTTTAAAATGGACGGAAGTAAGAAGGTGTTCTTACCTATGTTGCAAGGCAAGACATTGAGTAAGACTCAAAGTCTGGCTACGGCGGAAGAAAGAGAGATAATGGACAAAGTCCCCTATGCTTCAGCCATAGGCTCTATAATGTACGCCATGCTATGTACAAGACCGGATGTGGAACATTCTATTAGTTTGACTAGTAGGTACCAATCGGATCGAGTTGAACATCGGATAGCGGTCAAGAATATCCTTAAGTACTTACGAAGAACTAAGGATATGTTTCTTGTATACGGAGGTGAAGAAGAGCTCGTCGCTAAGTGTTATGTCGACGCTAGCTTTGACACCGATCCGGATGACTCTAAGTCTCAATCCGGATACGTATTTCTCATGAATGGCGGAGCGGTTAGTTGGAGGAGCTCCAAACAACCTGTGGTAGCGGGATCAACAACGGAGGCGAATATGTTCTTTGCTTGAGCGGCTCGAAGCGATTTGGATGAAGTATTTCATATCCTAACTAGGAGTGGTGGCAAACGCGTTGGACCCAATGGTGATCTATTGTGACAACAATGGTGCCATTGCCAATGCCAAAGAGCCAAGGTCTCACAAGCATTCCAAGCATATTAAGCGCCGGTTTCACTCCATCCGCGAGCATGTCAAGGATGGAGATATAAAGATTTGTAAAGTACATAATGATCTCAATGTAGCAGATCCGTTGACTAAAACTCTCCCTAGAGCAAAACATGATCAACACCAAAACTCAATGGGTGTTAGATTTATCACTATGTAACTAGATTATTGTCTCTAGTGCAAGTGGGAGGCGAAGGAATATGCCGAGAGGCAATAATAAAGTGTTTATTATGTGTATTCCAAGTATATGATAGATGTTTATTTTGCATGCTATAATTGTATTAATACGAAACGTTAATACATGTGTGTTTAATAAACAAACAAAGTTCCTAGTTATGCCTCTCTCATAAACTAGCTCGTTGATTAACAAGATGATCAAGGTTTCCTGATCATGGACATTGGATGTTGTTAATAACGGGATCACAACATTAGTGTAATGGTGTGATGAACATTCATCCGAAGTATAGCAGTACGATCAAAGTCATTGAGTTTATATTGCTATAACAACTTACGAAGTGATCCTAATCCTTAGACCATGAGATCATGTCAATCACTAACACCGGAAGAGTTTCTTGATAACATCAAACGTCACACCGTAATGTGGTGATTATAAAGATGGATTCAGAACTAATAAAGTGTTATGTTGAGGCTCATGGATCGAGAGTGGAATTTGTTCATCCCGATGATGGATAGATATACTGGGCCCTCTCGGTGATATCACATTGATTAGCTTGCAAGCAAGTGATTTGATCACTAGAATGTTATATCACAGAACGAGAAAGAGTGCATGTCGAAGCGAGATCAAACTAGGTATGGAGATACCGATGATCGAATCTCGGACATGTAATATATCGTGAAACAAAGGGATTAAGATATACTAGCGTAAAAGGTTCCGACGATCACAAGAAAGTCATCGTTGAATGTGGGAGTCAAGATGGGTCTCGGATCCCGCTTCTGATTATTGATCCGAGAGGGGTCTCGATCATGTCCGCATTATTCACGAACCGTAGGGTGACACACTTAAGAGACACCGACATCCAATTGGAGCAAATGTTTCATGCCGAAAGAATGAACAAGCGCAGGAATTTATTTCACTAGATACCGAAACAGGTTTTCGGGTGAAATTGCATAAAGTGGTTATGCATGTGAAATGGAATTCTAGCAAGGTTATTTGTGAATGTTTGTCATTAAAGTAATTGACAAAATTCTGAATAAAATAAAAGAGTTTTATTTAATGAGAGTTTGCATTAAATTTGGTGGAAATTTAATGGGAATTTGAGTGGACTTTGAGTGGAGGAATTTAAAGGAGATTTGTGAGTGGAGTGTCCACCGACATGAAGAGGGGAGGGCAAGGGGGCAGCCCCATGCGTCGGCCACCCCCTTGGGGTTCCCCCCTCCTCCTATAAAAGGAGCCCCCCTCCTCACTTGTCTCTCACACCTCCTCGTGAAGGATCTCTCTCCCCCTCTAGAATTTATTCCCCATGGTCTCGGACTAGCGAGATACATGTTCCCGGTGGCTATTCGGCAAGAAAGAGTTGTGCTTCCGCTGCATCGCTGGAGAGAGGAGGCGGAGGTTGCTCGGTGCCTCGAACGTGCGGAAAGCACGGATGCGCTGCTGATTTGCGGCGCTAGGACTTCCTCTCGATCTTGAGATCGGCAAGAGATCGTCTACATCAACCACGAGTTGAACTCGTTAAGCTTTGTCGGTCTTCAAGGGTATGTTCTCTACGGATATACATCCGCCCGTTGTTTGTATCTAGTAGATAGATCTTGGTATATAGTTCACATCGTAGGAAATTTTTTGTTTTCTATGCTGCGAACCCTACATGGGCAATACAACAAGATACATTGACCGCCATCCAACTGCATCTATGATTAGAAGTCCACCTTCAGGTTATCATCCGAACCCCCTCCGGTATTAAGTTGCAAGCAATAGACAACTTCTTTAAGCAAAGTGTGGAAGGTAAACAATCCACATGTTCCATGAACAAGAGACCGTTGTTTTCTCCCTAGTGGCAACAACACATCTACAACCGAAGAGATTTCTGTCACTTCCCTTGGAAACTAGAGGCATGAACCCACTATCGAGAATAAATACCCCCTCTTGGAGTCACTAGCAACTACTTGGCCAAGATAGCTACTAACAACGGAGAGCATGCATGATCACAAACAACACAGACATGATAGAAACATAGAGAAAAAACCATTAATCAAACCAACATAATAATCTCAATATCCATCGGATCCCCGCAAACACAACATGCATGATTACAAATATATTAGATCTTGATCATGAACGGAGCTCACAAGATCTATACATGAAAGCACAAAGGAGGAGATACAACCATCTAGCTACTAAATGGACCCATAGTCCAAGGTGGAACTACTCACGTATCATACCAGAGAGAAGGCCTCCAGGATGATCTCCCCTCCGACAGGGTGCCGGGAAGAACTTCAGATCATCCCGATCTAGGGACGATGGTGGTGGTGGCTATAGATGGTTTCGTGGATATTTGATCGGGTGCTTAGGGTTTCTGCATCGGGGGCTTCTTATATGCGAAGGGGGGGGGCGAGGAGGCGGCCATGGTTGGCAAACCCTAGCCAGGCGCGGGGCTAGGCCCACCGATGCCTGGCGTGGGTCTGCCCCCCCACTGGCTGGCCCCTCCGACCCCTCTGGACTTCTTGTTCCCCACAGAAAGTAATTGACTTTGACGTTTGTCCTGTCCAATTCCGAGAATATTTCTTTACTAACTTTTCTGGAACCAAAAACAGCAGAAAACAGGCATCTGGCACTGTTGCCACTTGTTAATAGGTTAGTACTAGAAAACATGTAAAAAGCACCTCAAAGTGTAGACAAGTAAAGCAAAGTATATATTAAACAAGCATGGAGCATCAAAAATTATAGATACGTTTCCAATGTATCACCTATAAGTTCTTGTCATTGTAAGTATTTGCATATCATTGAGAACCGCCAACGGGGTACCCCTTGCACATGGTACAGGAGCTTTCCCATAACCAAAATGACAAGGCAAGCAGACAATGAGCATCTTAGTTGTAAGGTTCCCAACCTTTAATAAGGTAGAGACCAATGTGTTTACAATGCTAGTCCCTGGATCAATAGCTAGCATCCACAGTTAAGATGTAATATCAAGAAACAAAGGTCTTAATACAACTTTATAACCAGGAATAAAATAATTCATTACATCTTACATAGCTCATTTGGCTATCACATTACATTTCAGCAGAATATCTATAAGCATGGGGTCCTTCATCTTCAAAGTGCCACAGGCAAACATGTTGGTTGTAGACTTGTAATCCTAATCAACACACTTAACATCAAACAAACCTGCAACATAATAAGTTACAGCCACAAGGGTCAATACATTTGAATTGTATTGGCAAGTGATACTATGTTAGTATAGTGGAGTCTATCATCTATATGCATTTGGCTAAGTGGAGCGTAGGCTTGCATTGCTCAAAATAGATTTTCCTTATCATTTGAAAACACTAAGTTTTTGCCTTGTCAAAATCACCCAAGGAACCACCAATAGAAATTGGTGAACCTTAAACCCTTGTTCAACCACAAGTTGTTAACTTATAAATTTGGATGATGAGATTTTTGATAGCTTCCATGTCTTGATGCTCAAATTTTCCTTTACCAGGGACATGGCTAAGTAATTAGATTTTACACTCTGCAGAGGTTGTGCACTTTCCCCACAAGACTTGGTTTCACCAAGACAAGATCTTTTCAGAAGCCTTCCCTTAGACCAAAATGGACGCGCTCCAATCTATCATTACCCTACCACCAACTGTCCATTTGGCTAAGTTCTTGCAACCTATATGATCCAGGCAGAGCCCATAATGCCAAGTGGCTGCACTTGAAGCTTCTCAACATTTGACATCTCAAATCCCTTTGTTCCTGGGTGGCCATCCACAAGTGAGATACACAAGGTAAACCATAGAAATGGGCCTTGTGAACCACTCAACACAAACCATTCCTTCCATTCCACCCAGGTGATTCATTTACTTAGTTGTTTTATTAAACAAAACACAAGTCCTCAGACTTAGAAATATTCCATAGCATGAATATATATTCCACCCTTGTTTTCTACTAGCTAAGCTAAGCATGATAGTAGTAGGAATCTTAACTTAGGAAATTTCTACTAAGGTTTCATCTACTAGGACTTCCCATGGCATGGTTTATACTTAGCAAAAATTCCATGCAAGTCCTACTTAGAAATATCACTAATGCATAGTGAAAATAATGGGACAAAAGTATGAAGCATCACTTGCCTTTTTGGTAGAGAGTATAGGTTCACTCCTTGATCTTTGCAATGTTCACTCACTTCAAATCACTACAATTCAATCAAGCAAACAATATTTCAATCTACCATTCAAGCAACCCATCACATAAAATTATAGAAACAAAACAATGCATGCAAGCATGCAAGAGATTGTTTTATTTTTAAAAGTGGTTTCTAATGGTTCATAAACATTTGAAAACACCTAATGGTCATTTTATAAAGTGGCAAAATCATTTGCAAAAGATTTTACTTCATTAACCATTTTTAGATCAAGTCTTTATTTTATGTGGTGAAGAAATGCTTTTAATAAGGCAAAATTCTATAGGTTTCACAAAATATGTTTTCAAACCATAAAACCTTGTGTTTAGGGTCAGAGAGTTTATTTCCAAAACATTTCTCAAAGGTTTTCTTCCAAAACCATTTTTAATAATTAAACCATATTTTTATTTGACTAGAAATGGTTTAAATCAAAGATTTATTCTTTTTCTTTACCAAATACATTTTTGAAACCACAATTTGTTTCCTATGGTCATTAGGTTCAAAACACACCATTTGCCAAAGATTTTATCCTCAAAATCATTTTTGAACAATTTTTATATCCTAAACATGCATACACAAGTTTCTGCAAAAACAAACATTTTACCAGAAGCTTTTTACTAAACAAAGTGCATGGTTGGCTAGGTCTTGTCTTGCTGAATCCATTGATATAAAATTTGCAAAATTTGGACGTGTAGATTAAAAGTTATAGATTTTACAAAATCTAGCATCTAATAGATCAAATCTGTTTTAATTCAAACGAACAGAGCCACGTGGCGTGTTCTAATTTGTCGGTACCGGTTCGGCCGGATCGCGCTACGGGAGGCATTGGATCTAACTTTCATCACACGGCTCAGACTGCTTCTTACCCCTTCGTCTAGTTTCTATCCTAGCCGCTGGATCTTAATCGCACGGCGCAACGCTGCTGCGAGAAGGCAGGCGGCGGCGGCAGTGTGTGGCGTGTCTGGTGGCGGTGGTTCGGCAAGTCTAGGAAGCGAGGGAGAAGAAGGAGACGCTCACCAGAATCGCAAAGTCGCGGTGATGCTCAAGGTGCTCGCGAGAGTGCAAGGGGCGCTCGAGGTTGCTGCCAATCCCTCGCCGGAGTTCTCTCTAGCGACGGCTGCTCTCGGTAGAAGACAAGGGTGACGCTATGGTGCATGCCAAAGCAAGTAAAGAATGCAGTCAGATGCGCAAAATCGCGGTGAGCACGTGTGTGTGAAAGGGAAGGAGGGGCACGGTCGGATTTTACCTCGAATGCTCGTCGGAAATATGTCAGACCACGGCGGCGCTCAGATGTGGACGAAGTCGAGGTTCTAGGGCATGCGCGGATGATCTAGAGCTATTGGAAGATGCGCAGGAGAGTGGGGATCATGCTCGTGGGGGTTAGAGGCAGAGGGGAGGTACGGCTTGGTCGGAATCGAGAAGGAAAGCTCGCCGGGGCCGCGAGGTTGCAAACCAAATCTGGGACGACCTGATGGCTCTGGTCGTGTGATGTTTGAGGGGAATGAAGGAGGGGAGGGAGGCAGTTAAGTGGGAGTAATCGCGGGGAGGAATTACTGGCGGAATCAAGCGAATTAACCCGAGGTTTGAACGAGCAGTAACGGCCGGAGTCGGGGGCGAGGTCAGCGTGGGTGAGGAAGACAGTGATGTGGATGTGGGGCCTGGCTGTCTGCGAGTGAGAGAGAGTGGGGGTGGGGTCGTTCTGTCAGCGGCGGAGTGGGTAAGTTCCCTGGTTCGAATCGTTTTCTGCGGGAGAAGAGAGGGAGTGGGCTGTTGGGCTTAGTGGGCTGCCAGATGGGTTGGGTCTTTTACTTTTTTTTGTTCTGTTTGTTTTTCTTTTTCCTTTTCTTTATTTCTGTTTTGGTTTTATCTAATCATTTCAAGAATCCATTTGAATTCAAATATTTGCCAAATTTTGTGTGGGTTTAAATATTTATTTGTATTATATTCTAAAGTCAATTTTGAAATAAAATTTTATTCTTTTTGGAGCCTTTTATTTATTCAAATAAGCCCTTGTTTTAATTCAAAAAGGATTTAATAATATTTTCAAACACCATTTAAGTTTCTAAAAACTTCCAAATCTTTTAAGCAGGTTTTTATTTGATTAATAGGGTGTCAATTAATTCATCTTGAATTATTTTGAAAGTATTTAATATGATTCATAATTCATTTGAATTGGGTATTTGTTTGATTTCCAATGGAGTTAAATATAGTTTTAACTCCCTAAATTTTATTTAGAAGCTTTCTTTGTTCTTATTATTTAAGTTAATTAAACAGCTTTTTAATCCACTTGGGTAAATTCCAAAATATTATTTTCTCATGATTTAAATGCTCATTCTTATTAGAGATTTGTCTTTCTTAAAAATAGGGATTGAATGGTTAATGCCATTTTATTTTATTTAGATAATTCTTTATCATTTTATTTTATTTGGATTTGGATTCTAGGTCATTCCATTTGCTTAATGGATTAGGCCAAGATTTAGTTTGGTCTTTGAATATTCCTTATTTAATATTTCTTTCTTCATCTTATAAAATCCATATCTTTTTATTTAAAGGTCAAAACTTGGTGATTCCAATTTGTAAAATCTTATTTGATATTTATTTAGTATTTTAAATATCTTTAGAATTATTTGCTCACCACTCTGTTTGGATTTTAGATAAGTGTTTTATTAGCTTTGGAAATTACTTTTCCTTATATTATTACATTCATAAGATTTTATCCTTGGTTCCAAATTAAGTGAAACCAATTTATATGGCTTTTATAATATTTCCATTTGTCTTTCTTGATCATTTGTAAATGTTTGCTGACAAATTTTTATATGGATAAAATCCATAGGCTCGGAGATAACTTTGGAAATGATTTTCTTCCATTAGCGTTTTAGGGTTTGGATTTATTTTTCAATGTTTAAATTTCCAGATGCATTTTATGAGGAATGCATTTCTCTTGATTTAGATTTTGTTGAATTCAAACTTTAATTAAAGTTTGTTCAAGATGGGATTTTAATTTCCATTTAAAAACAAAAGTTTCTTTTCACCCTAAAATTCAACAATAATTTTATTTTGTTTATTTATTTTTCACATTACAAGATTTGGAAAATCTTGGGATGTGACATTAGCAATATTCTTATTTACCATGGGAATATGGTGCTTTTTTCTCTCTTTTCTCTTTTCTCAATGTGTCTCTTTTTTTATAAGAAGAATGCTTCATAGATGTCACTATGCTGATGCTGCAAGTTTCCACCATGATTAGGCATGGATTAGGCTAGCGGCCTAGGCGTTTCTCTAACACAGGATACAAACTCCATGGACTTACAAGTTCGCTCTTTATTTCACACCAGTGACATCCATAGACAAAAGAGCATGATATCAACTCAGTACAAAGTACAAGTACAATGTTGAAAACGTTCCCCATGGCAGCACAATTCTGCTAATTCCAACGTATAAGTGCAAGCATATACAACATAGATGACACAATGGTTCAAGTTTATTAGGGGAAAAGAATATAAAGTGTGCCATCAAGTTTGTGAGGGCTTTAATCACTAAGTTTGCACATAACAAAATAGTTTTTAATTGTAAGATAGCTGAAAACAAGAATATACTTGGAATGGTGTAACACACCATGCATAGGAGTTTATAGTGGACACTTTGGAATAACTTGGTTTCTTGGGAGTTGGAAGCATGAGTAGAGCTTACTCATACAAGTGGAGGCTAGCAAAAGACTGAGAGCAACCAACTAAGAGAGCAATAATGGCCATAATCATGCAAAGCAACAAAGCATTACTAATCAAAGCATAGAGTGGTACTAAAAGTCAAGGACTAAATGATCATAGAGGCTATGGTGACTTGTCATAGTCATAACATGGTGTGAGCATGTGCCAAGTCAACCCAAACCAAGCATCAAAGGAGAATACCACAATACTATGCTTTTGTATGCTAAAACAACGCATGATTCCTTCAAGGCACATTAATAACTCTTAATTGTTTGGAACATTTCATGCCACAGCAATAATCACTAAGCATAATATCAAAACAACACCTAGCATGTCATGCTAAAGTCTAAGTCATGATCAAAACAAGCTCCCTTTTGTACCACTTAAGCATGAAGCTTTCTACTCTTTCCAACACCAAACAACTTATTTGAAACAACTCACAAAGATAATAATAAACAAAGATCAGTGAGCTTATTTCACAAATCCACAAATAAGAACTAAAAAGTTCTAAGCAAAAAGCACAAGAAAACTAAGGCTAAATATAGTGCTAGCAAAAGTGAACACTCACAGAACAATAAGATTGAAAAATAGAGTGTTCTAGGCAATGGAAACAGAGTGTGTCTCTCTCCAATAGAAGTGTAGTGTAACCAACCAACTTACTCAAGAAAACTAAGAAAAGAAAAACCAAAAACGAAAACTAAGACGCTCCAAGAACAACACAATAATGCATGAAACAATAAAAACGAAGTGTCTAGACAGACTTGAGCTTTTTATTGATGAAGAAGGGGATGCCTTGGGCATCCCCAATCTTTGACGCTTGTATTTCTTGGATATTTATTGGGGTGACACCATGGTGTCATCCCCAAGCTTGAGATTTTGTCCATTCTTCATCTCATTACATCATTTTTTCTCTACACCTGAAAATTTTCCTTCATACAAAACTTCACACAATCTTCATTAGCAACATTAGTGTATTCAAAAGATAATAGACCTTTGGGTTTAGTTTCAAAACATAAAAACTTTCACTAAAGACACAAGATACTGTAGCAACTCCTTCAAAAATCTCAATTTCCCAAAAATAACCCAAAAAGGAATCAATAAGAAGCAAATGCAAATAATAGCAGAAATCTGTCAAAACAGACCAACATGTAGATCCCGATTTTTTTCGAAGACCTCTGTTGCTCAAATAAAAAAGTGTTGAGCTAACGAAAGTTAGCTAACATACTAAGGGATTTATTAGTAAATTTTGAGCTCAATCCGAGTTAAAGAGACTCCTCACGAATTTTTATGGTGGAGGACAGAAATCTGTTTCGAGACAGCAACTCCCCAAATCTTACTCCCCTCTCATTAGAGGTCATTCTTGGCACAAAAAGCAAACAAAAAAGGATAAGGAGAAGTCACTACTGAAGTAATAACTTCCAAGACTCAAGAAAACTCTTGGGTTATCTCCCAACAAGTACTTTTCTTTAACGCCTTTAAGTTAGGCTTGATAGTTTGAGAAGATGCTCACATAAGAAATATGAATTGAAGTAAAAGAGAGCATCAAGAACCAAATTCAAAACACATTTAAGTCTAACCCACTTCCTACGCATAGAAATCTTGTAAAGAAACAAGTCTTGAAAGCACAAAGCAACAAGCATAAGAAAGCAAAACAAGTGCAACTTCAAAATTTTCAACATAAAGAGAGGAAACTTAATATTATTGAGATGCATAAAACCATGTTTCCCTCTCTCATATTAACTTTCAGTAGAAACATGAATAAAATTAACAATATATCTATCACATAAAACATTCTTATCATGAGCCACATGCATAAAATAATTATTACTCTCCACATAAGCATAGTCATTATTATTAGTTGTAGTGAGAGAAAATTCAACAAAATAGCTATCATTGTTATTCTCATCACCATAATCATAAAATATAGGAGGCATATTGTAATCACAATAAATTTTCTCCTCAATATTATGTGGAGTGAAAATATCATATTCATCATTGTAATCATCATATATTGGAGGTATAGTATCATCATAAGCAATAGAATAGCTATCTACCCAAGTGTGTTCATTTGTAAACATATCATCATTGGAAGGAACATGGATAGCACTAATAGCACAACAACTATCAATATCATCATTTTCAGAATTGGTACCAAAGAAATTTTCAATATCAAAAGTGGTGTGCTTTTCCCAATCATAATCACTACTATATGTAACAGGCATAGGAACATCATCTAGTTCAGACTCATCAGCAAAAACTATGATAGGATCAACATGATTAGAGGAAGATACCGTTTCCTCTCTCCTTTTACTCCTCTATTTCTTCTTATTCTTCTTCTTCTCCTCTTTAGGAGGGAGAGGCTTGAAAGGAAGCTTCTCCACATACCCTGGCTTATTGTTAGAGATAAGAGAAGAAACTTTGGAGGATTCCTCCTTTTCATTAATAAGATCAAAACACATATCGATCCTGTCATAATTTGGTAAAATATCATATTTTATAAGATTTTGTATGTAAGTATTTGCGTGGCAGTTTTCAACACAATAAAGATAACAACCATGCAGGACGCTATTCATATCAAAAGTACTCATGTCTATCAAAGAAGTTTTTCTTGATAAATATTCACACCCCAAAAATAAAGTAAGTTCATCATGTTGATTATCAGTGATCATGTTATCACAATAAAAACTTGCAGGGTTATTATGGCCTGAGCATTGAAAGTTGAAATGACCCACTTCAAAGCGAAGTTCACAAATAAAAGGATAGAGGGCACAAACTTTTTTACCAAGATCATCTAGAGCCTTATACCACTTTCTAGTTTTTTTCATTCCAGTGGGTGATACAATATTCTTCTTCTGTTTGATTCTTCTCACAAGGTCTATGCATACCACAAAAACTAACATGCTTATAGTAAATAGTATTTTTAGAAGTTTGACCATGTTTATTGCAATCATTAATAACATTTTCATTTTCCATGCAAGTGTCTTTAAAAGGTTCATGATACATGTCCCATTTTTCTTTAGGAGCATTAATATGGGAAGTAAAGGCTCTATAGTATGTAACAATAATTTGAGGATCAAGACCATGTTTAACACTAAGCTCTTGAAAATCAGCAGTTTCAGCGAAAGACTTAATGCAATCATACTCATAGTTTATACCTGGTTCTTTACCTTTGTCGTTATTCCAATCTTCAGTATTGCTTTGAATTGTTTCAAGAAGATCCCACTTAGCTTTGACCTTCTTACTTGTGAAGGATCCCTCTGAACAGGTATCTAGGTAGTCCTTGTAATGTCCTGAAAGCCTTGCATAAAAATTATTGATAATAATATTACTGGGGAGCTCATGAATGGGACATTTGAGCATTAGTGACTTCAATCTCCCCCAAGCTTCGGCAATACTTTCTCCCTCATGAGGATGAAAATTATAAATATAGTTCCTATCTTTATGAATTTCATGAGAAGGATAAAATTTAGAATAAAAGAGATATTCAAGTTCCTTCCACTCCAAATGATGAGGATCATATAGTAGCTCATACCACTCCCTTGCTTTGTCCCTAAGTGAGAAAGGGAATAGCTTCCTCTTAACTTGGTCCATTGAAATACCTGCACACTTGAACAACTCGCATAATTCATATATAAAGAGTAAATGATCACTAGGATGGACAGTTCCATCTCCAAAATAGCAGTTATTCATAACACATTGATCAATTTCAATAGGTATTTTAAAAGGGGCACTTTCAGTATGTGGATTTAAAATATCACAAGTATCATTATAATTATCACATATGGGAGATAAAGTATCATCAGAGCAAATTTTCTTCCCTAAAGCTGGGGACCTAAAAAGATATTTCTCATAAAAACTAGCTTCCCCAAGCTTAGACGTTTCCATACCATTAGTAACAATGGTGTTCAAAAAATTCATACTAATAACATTGCTATTAGCATGCAAAGAAAGTTCCATAGGTCTTTTAATTTTCTCTTCAAACACTTCATGTCCTAACTCAAGATAAATACTATAAAGCTCTCTAATTTTTTTATTGTTTTCCATTAAGCCTAACTAGTGAAAACAAGAAACAAAAGGCAAAATTGCAGAATCTAAAGGAAATAACTTCGATCACTCACACCGGAGGATGTGAGTACCTTTTACCTTACCTCCCCGGCAACGAGGCCAGAAAAGATCTTGATGTCTACGCACTTCTATTCTTGTAGACAGTTGTTGGGACTCCAAGTGCTGAGGTTTGTAGAACAGCAGCAAGTTTCCCTTAAGTGGATTACCCAAGGTTTATCGAACTCAGGGAGGAAGTGGTCAAAGGTATTCCCTCTCAAGCAATCCTGCAATCAAGATAAAAGAAGTCTCTTCTATCCCCAACTGTAACATCCTTAAAATCATGTTTTCAAAGCTTTGCATATCACCCATGCATTCATGATCATTTAGGGTTCATTTTCAAAGACATTACAAAAACAGGAGCACCTGAATGCTCATTATTTTATGTAAGCAAGGCCATGGTCATATTGCTACCTTCCAATAAGAAAGATACTTATTTTAATCAGTAATGTTTTAAGCTTGAGCTTAAATGATGTTTCTAAGGTTTGGTCAAGGTTTCAAAAACAAACTATGATTTATAAACCATTCCTTTACTATTTATAAATATTTAACTAAGGCTTGTTTTAAATTCTTTTTCAAACCTATTTTGATTTTAAGTGTGAACAGTTGTGTTACACATCCCAGGAGGCAAGAATCAACAAAACTTTGTTTGGAGAAAGTTTCATTTAAAACAGATTTGATTTGAGCTTTCAAATTCAAACCAGAAATCCAATCAGAAAAAGAAAAAGGAATAAAGGAGAAAAAAATAGAGCAGACCAGCTAATCTGGCCCAACCAAGCCACTCAGCCCATTTAGCCCACAACTCTCTCCCGCGAGTAAAACGTTTCGCACTCAGAAACCCACCCCCTCAGTCACTGACTGCCTGGACCCACTATCTCTCTCTCTCTCTCTCTCTCTCTCTCTCTCTCTCTCTCTCTCTCTCTCTCTCTCTCTCTCTCTCTCTCTCTCTCTCTCTCTCTCTCTCTCTCTCTCTCTCTCTCTCTCGCTGACAACCACGCCCCACCTGTTAGTCGTCTCTTCAACTCGCCGCAATCAACTCCGGTCGTTTCCTTCCCCGTCACTGCCGTTGAATTCGCGAGTTAAATCCCATTGATTATGTCGAGTAACTCCCCGTCCAGCTTCGGCTACTTAACCCCCTCCCGTCTCCGCTCATATTCCCTCATGCGACACACCATTTCCGCCACCAGGCTGCCGACAATTCGAGCTGCAACGCCGCTGCCCGATGCTCTCCGGCGACCTATTTCGGTGAACCTCGTGCTCCCCTTCACCTCTCATTCTTACGAGCTTACTTGTCATGCCCGTGCGCATATTCTCACACCTTTGGTTTGCTCTAAAACGCCCCAGGTTGTCGCCTCCGTCGAGCCCCGCGAACGACCGAAGCGCCGCCCGACTCCGGCGAACAATCACGGTAAATCCAGACCGCCCCTTGACCCCTAGTCCTTTCGACTGTGTTCGCCTTGACTCTGTGCATCTCCTAATGCCTTTCGTTCATCTTATTGCACCATAGAACGTCGCCTCCGTCTCCGGCAGTAAACACCCGACGCGAAAGCGAACTCCGACGAGTTTTTTCGGCCGTGCCAGTGCGCCCTTGTCCAAGCGAAGACCACGTTGAGCTTTTCTCCATCGTCACGTGAGCTCGGTAAGCATCTGCACATTCCCCCTAAACCCCTAGACTCGCCGGAATGCCACCGCCTGTAGGTCCGCCACCGCTGTAGCCTCGCGCGCCGCCAGATCTTGGTCAGAGCTTCGTGAGCCATCAGATCTAGATCCTGTGGCCACAAATAGATCACTTAACGAAGCGTTTTCTTCAGATCTGAGCCGCACAGTGTCACTTAAATCCTACAGCTCTGGATGATTGATCCAACCGAAACAGTACCGGCCAATCAGACATCGCCGCGTGGCTAGGATTTAAATCTAAAATCTGGAATTAGATCTATTAGTGTTTCAAACTTACAAAATTCATAACTTTTGTTTCCCACGTTCAAATTTTGCAAATTTTATATCATTGGAATCAGGAGAGAAAATACTATCTATTTATGCAATGTGTTTAATGTTTTGACTCTGTAAAAATGGTTGTTTTTGCAGAAACTTTTGTAGGCTTAACTTGAGTATAGAAGTTGTTGGAAAAATGTTTTAAAGATCAAATAAAGTCTAAATTGAGTATCTTGGACTTGTTTATATTTCAGTACTTTACACTTGTCTTATTTGGGGTAGAAAAACCATCACTTGGCATTTGCATGCATTCATATATTTTTGTTTGTATATTTTGTTATGTGATTTTGGTGCCATTATTTTATGTGTAGATTTTGGTGCTAATAGTGATTCTGGTTGTGAAGATTGTTGCAACTCCCCAAACTACCAAGGCAAGTGGTGCTTCATGTTTCTATCCCAATATTTTTCCTATGCATTAGAAATATTTTGTATAGGGCTTGCATGATTATTTTGCTAAGTATCTATATGCTATGCTTGGGAAATCCTAGTAGTTGTAGCAATGTTATAATTTCCTCTAAGTTAAGGTACTTGCTATTTCCATGCTTAGCCTAGCTAGTAGCAACCAAGGGTGGTTTATATAATCATGCTATGAGAAATATTTCTAAGTCTTTGGACTTAAGTTTTGCTTAATAAAACAACTAAGTGAATGAAACACCTGGGTGGAATGGAAAGATTGGTTTGTGTTGAGTGGTTACACAAGGCCCATTTCTATGGTTTACCTTGTGTATCTCACTTGTGGAAAGCCACCCAGGAACAAAGGGATTTGAGACGCCAAATGTTAAGAAGCTTCTAATGCAGCCACATGGCATTATGGGCTCTGCCTAGATCATATAGGTTGCAATAACTTAGCCATTTGGACAGTTGGTGGTAGTGGGATGATAGGTTTGGAGCGCGTCCATTTGGTCTAAGGGAAGGCTTCTGAAAGGTCCTGTATTGGTGAAAATCAAGTCTTGTGGGGAAAGTGCACAATCTCTGAAGATGGAAGATCTAAGTACTTAGCCATGTCCCTGGTATTGGACAACTTGAGCATCAAGACATGGAAGCTATCAAGAATCTCCTCATCCCAATTTCTAAGTTAAAACTTGTGGTTGAACAAGGGTGAAGGCTCACCAATTTCTATTGGTGATTCCTTGGGAAAGTTTTTGTCAAAGAAAAACCTAGTGATTTCAACTAATAGGAAAAACCTATTTTGAGCAAAGCAAGCCTAAGCTACACTTAGCCAAATTCATGTAGTAACTAGATACTAAATTTTTTCTAAGGTATCACTTGCCAATACTATTCCAATGTATTGACCCACTGTGGCTGTAACTTGTGATGTTGCAGGTTATTCTGATGATGATTAGGGGTTATGAGTCTACACTCAACATGCTTGCCTGTGGCACATGAATATGAAAACTTATTTATCTTATTCTATATTTGAACTCTTGTATTGGGGCTATGGCCACGGAGTTTGTAAAAGACTATGTTTGTGTCTGGAATGATATGTAATAATGATCTTTGTTTCTGTGTACTTCATCTTAAACTGTGGATGCTAGCATTGATCCAGGGACTAGCATTGCAATCCCAGGGATCCTTACCTTTATAAAGGGAGGGATCTTACACCAACACACCCAGTATAGGTGCACTAGTTCGGCGAAGAGATAGTGAAATACAAGTGGTAACGGTGCCAGAAAATAGCTTGACGATGAGGTAAAGACTAAAGGCAAAAGGATGGAAGCAAGCAAACATGCAACAGATCTAGTAGCAAACGGTGTTTGAATGTTTAGAAACAAGGCCTAGGGGTCATACTTTCACTAGTGAACACTCTCTCATATAAATATCCCCTCTTCATGATACTACTCTTAACTACTCTCCGGTTGGACACTCTAATCCATGGTAGGGCTATAACAACACACCTCAAAGTCCGCCTTCCCCAATCTTGATAACCCCACACTGTCACCTTGAGTGCTAGATGGTTCCAACAAACACCACAATTTCATAGAGACATCCAACTCCAAATATAACTCATAACAAATATTCAATCTAGCCAAAGTGCCACACACGGTATGCATGCTGTCACTTCACACACGTGGGGAAAAGCATAGATCTATTAAAGCACAAAGAGTATTTATGTAGACTCAAACCTAAGTGCCACCATGGCGTGCATGCTGTCACTTTCACACACATGGGGAGAGCAGAGATCTAATGAAGCACTTGAGTATCAAGGTAGATCTACTTGATTACAAAGCTCATGACCACAAGATCATGCATAGAGAGAGAGGTGAACACATAGCTACTGGTAGAGCCCTTAGCCCTAAGGAAGAACTACTCCCTCCTCATCATGGGAATTAGCAACGGTGATTGAGATGGTGGTGGAGATCGATGGAGATGGCTCCAGGTGCACTTCACCATCCCGGCAGGGTGCTGGAATAGAGACTTTCTGTCCCCCGAATCTCCCCTTCGGTGGCGGCGGCTCTATGGAGGTTTTCGTGGATTTCTTCTGGATGCCCTAGGGTTTTTGTGTCGGAGGTTTATTATAGGCACAAGAATCAAGGTTGGTGGGGGTCCAGGGCTTGCCCGCGCCTAGGGGCGTCTCTAGGTGCAGCTGAATTAACAACTCAGTTGTTAAGGCTTACAAGTATTCTTTGGCTCCCCTTGTGTCGAATCAATAAATTGGGTAATACTACCCTCGAAGATTGTTGCGATCCCCTATACTGGTGGGTCATCACTCCTATCATTAGGATTAGTTCTCGCACCCATCCAGCTGGATTATCCAACATCTCTGTCAGACCCATCCACTGACATTTGATTCCCTCGGGATCCCTCAAGTGATCCTATCCTCCATCCATCAGAAGCCTGTGATACAGAATACCTCATATCTAAATTAGGATGATGGGTAGGTTATGGTCTGGGTGAATAAGGATATGGTGTAAATGATTCGGGATCTACAGGTATATCCTTAAAGATTGGTTTTGCACTACTCCTTGCTTCATTATCTAACTGAGATGCTAACTGGTTCCTTCGTTCTGGATCAGTTAGATCCTATAAAATGTTATTTTTATCATCTCCTATGACTTGATGTGTCTTATACAAAGACCCAACAATTGTTCGATATTGATCCATAAACTTGGATGCTAAATTTGGATGCTTCTTTGCTAAAGTAAGATGATCCAGTACTGGCTCCAAGTCTATAGAATCATGAGGAATCATAGAAAATGTTCTCCCTTCTAACTCCTGAGCTTTGTGATCCCGAATATTGGTTATCGCCTCCACAACAACAACATGGTATGCTGCTAAATGACTCCTAACTTCACCTATAGGTAGATCGTGATATAATCCAAGCTCCTCTGGAAATTGGATACTCACACGATACTTGGATAACATACGACCATCATAATAGGTTATGGTATTCACTGGGATCTTAGTTGGACAACTAAAAATCCTTAAAAGTTGACGAAGCTGATAAGTGAATGATCCTTGATAATCATGGAGAGTCTCCTCTTTCCTTACCAAAGTTTGTTTTGGAAACTTTGGTGCCATAATTCTATATAAAAAAATATTTTTATTAGTAATCAATAATATATTGCATCATAACAAAGAATTATCACACTAAAATATATAACGGAATATTCTCATTTGAATACCCATTATACCCTTTTAGAGAATTATTTATCGTTGCTACAACTCCTACAGGTAATACCCTTTACTAGGTTTCCAACCTAAGGTCAAAGCAATTTGTTCTGACACCAACTGCGGTGACCCAGCATACCACTGCATGTGTCGTACACTATAGTCGTTGACATGACAGCCAGAGAACAACATTCCGTAAATATCACATCCCTCGGAGTAGTACAACAGAAACTTTGTGGGTCCAAATTACAAACATACATTATTATTATTACAATACCAGAACTTCGAGACTTCAAAAGATTCAACTTACAAACCAAATATAAACTGTTTCAACGGAAGTTTTAAAGTTGCAACTTCAACTCCGAATTGAGCTCAACAACTTATTATATATGATTTATGTTGCTTGGCTGAATTGGTTACTAATAACTAAGGCAACTAATCTGACTCGTTGTCGTCCACTCCATATCTGATCTCGTAGTCCACCCCTTCCACACCGCCCGATAGGTCAGGCTCCTCGTAGAAGACATCATCTTGACATTCTGTTGCATACAGAGGGGTATCTTCTGGATCCTTAGAGTCTAAGCAGGAGATCAAAGGAAAGGGTGAGTAACAGTGTTACCCAGCAAGTTCATTATATGCAAGGTGGGAAGTTTGATGCTCTATCTACCACCTCAGACTATTAGTCCTTGGAACTATGAAGTTTTTCGTAAATCTTTCTTCAAAGATTGATTTTATTATTAAAAACTATTCCCATCAGCCTTCACAGGTTGACCAGAACTTCCATGGAGTTCCTTTCCTGCCGCGTTCGTAGCTCCTTCCCGGAACAAGGAGTAACAAGTTACAATTATTACACTCTATAGAGGTGTGTTACTTTACCCATGAGAGATTAACTCCTTGTTGCACAACCGGGCATACTTTCCCGTCCACAATTCCATGACATGGGTCCCAGTAGGTGATCCAAGCCAATCACTGCCCACTTCACGAGCCCGCATGTCTCCTTGGTGTACACCATGCCACCCATTGAATTACGGCAATGGTTAGTACAAACCGTTAGATGCCAGAACTATCATGGGACGTTGAGGGTTCCCACCCATATGCTGCATATTCTTTACGAATTACCAATTAATGCACTCTACGAGAATATTAGACATGACCTGCACATCTAGCTACATGTGAGAGTAAGAAGATACAGCTGACTTCTCCGTCCCATTCCAAATATCATGGTTAACGCGTGATATACAATGCTAGAATTACTAATGACATGGGTTGTTAATTCCTAGGTGATTAATCTTATTGCAAATGGAAACCTAGGTTTCCATTGCTCACCTTATCCATATGTCGTGGGAATGGCCACGGCAGATGGTGCAATCGGTAGCGAGTAGTAGAACGAGGGGCAAGGGCGGCCAGCCATCTGCGGTGCGAGATGAGGGTGGAGACACAAGGTTTTACCCAGGTTCGGCCCCGGAGGGTAAAGACCTACTCCTGCTAGATTGTATTATGGAGAGAGTACAAGGGTGAGCTCGACGACTAGGCGGCGAGTCGCTGGGGTGTATGATAGAACCTCCTCTATGCGTGCCCTAGGGAGGTTTATATAGGCTCACCTCGCTAGGGTTTATAGATCTACAACCGAATTAGTTAAGGATTCGGAGGGTTCTTGACCTAATCCGACTGGGCCTCTAGCTTCTAGTCGCCTGAGTCCTCGCCAAGTCTCAATCCAGTCGCCATCCTGCAGGCCCACTCGCTGGCAGCTTGGGCCAATAGGAAACGTCCTGCTGGGTATACCCCGGTAGGCATATCCACATCAGTAGTCCCCGAGGACATCGTTGATTCGTCGCAGGTGTTCATTGGCAGTCGGAGTATGTAGGTCCAATTTGGACGCCCAGTCAAATCGGTGGTGGACTCCTGAACAAGGAAAGAACTAGTCATTTTAGTCGCAATAGCGGCGACCAATCAGATCGCAGCTTGGCGAATAGGTCGGCGAACAGTTAAGTCACTGTTATAGTGATCGGGTCAGCGAATCGTTTAGTCGCTGAAAACAGCGAGTCGAGTGGATGAAGTTGGACCGTTAGCGCTGGTCAAACTAGCCATTGGGTAAACCAACGGTAATATCAGCGTAATTACCGCGTGGTAACGGCTCTCCGAAAATGGCGGGTAACAACCGCTATATAAGGAGAGTGACGGGCGAGGGGAAAACACTTCCCTCACTTCCTCCGATCTCGTGCATTCTCAATTCACCATTCTGCGCAGTGAACAGAGCGACCCAGAGCGATTCACATCCCCAGATCCCTCAATCGATGGCCCCTCCAGCGGAACCATGGGGCAGATCCAAGTGTACAAAGGAGCTGCTGAAGTCATTCGAGGAGGCGGGGATCCTCCATGCCGGGAGATGGCGCATCCCCGTGGCCGGAGAGGTGATCCCAAATCCGTGCGAGGGGGAATTCGTCTGCTTCACCAGCCATCTGGAGCAAGGGCTCGGATTCCCCACCTCCCTCTCGTTCCGCTGCTTCTGCGCCTACTACAACATCCAACCGTCGGACCTAGGGCCGCACAGCATCGAGCAGCTCGCCATCTTCGTGGCGTTCTGCGAGTGCTACATGGGTTGTCGGCCATACTTCCGCCTATGGCAAGATCTGTTCCATGGGAGGATCAGCCGCGAAGAGGCAGGCGACCCGATGCTAGCCGTGGGCGGCCTGACCTTTCAGCTGAAGTCGAAGGCTTCCTTCTTTGATCTGATGCTGCCCGCCAAAGCAGCAAATGAATGGAAGAAGAGTTGGTTCTACGTAACCGATTCGCCGCCGGACGACGAGGTGGCTCTTCCGACGTACTCCGCCGACTGGCCCGAGACGCGTCGGCTCCATGTCACCAAGCTTCCGCTAGATTCGCGGATGGTCGTCGACGAGATGTTGCAGACCATCCACAACCTGAAGAAGAAGGGCCTCCAAACCATCAATCTCTACAACTGCTGGCTTGGACGATGGCTTGTGCCTCTGGCCAGCCGCTCCCACTATATGTATGAGTACACAGGCAAGGACGACCCGAGGAAGTCCTGACATGCCGAGTGGAGACTCAACGACTACACCTTGGCCCTGAAGAAGATCACCCTGGCGGTGTATCTTGATGCAAAGGACGGGGTCACACCTTACATCGCAAAGCGCCAAGCCCCAGCGGTGAGTTCTTTTATTTGCCATGCATTTGCAGTCGCAGTTTTGCATTCGTGGTCGTGCTAATTTTGCTTGGCTGTTGTAGCTATTCCAAGTGGTGGAAGGTTGGCTTCCACCCACAGATAACGAAAACTCGAACTCGTCCGCCGAAGACGAGAACGAGTCTTCGCCCGATAAGGGCGATGCCAAAAGTGACGAGGGAAGTGTCGATGATGATGACAACGATGGCGACGAAGCCGTGGAGGTTGCCGCACCCACGGTTAGCAAGACCCGTGGGCAACATCAACGCGAGCTCGAGGCTAGCAAGAGCCTCAAGGCCCACGACGATGATGATGACGAGCTTCCCGAGCACAACTCGCAGCATGAAGCCACACCATCGAAGAAGAATAAGCCACCGCCACCAAAGAAGAAGACGAAGCCGGGTAAGACGGTGTCTCTGCCTTGGTCCGCGAGTAGCTCCGATGCTACCAGCATAGCCAAAGAAGCAGCGGCGCATGTGACCGTAGCGACTGGTGCGACCGTCACGGAAGACGAGGTGTCGTTGGCATCGTTACCACCGTCGTTCGTCCCAGTTACCGGGCTGGTGGCCGCTCCAGCCACAGGGGCCTCGCCGCCGAGAGGAGCTCGCGCGGCGATCGCTACTAAACCTCTTGCCGCGGCCTCATCCTTGAATAAGCCGTCGGTGTCGTGGGCGCAGAGCTTGTTCGAGGCGGGCCAGTCGTAAACTAGGGCGAGAGCTGGAGAAGCCGACCAATATTCGTACTGGACTACGATTTATCCCAGTCGCCAAGTGAGTGTTTATCAATCCTTTCGTTTGTCTGCTTGATGTATGTTCGACTGGCGAGTCTACTGACGGAGTTGTTGCGCAGGACTAGAGTGAATAATATAGGTCACCCTTCGGTGGCCAAGGTTCCCTCGTGTGCCACGGAGGCACCCACTGACCCCTCGAAGAAGAGGAAGGGCGACGAGGTTGAGGCGCCCGCTGAAGGCACCAAGAGAGCAAAAGGCGACGAGGTAGTCACAATCTCGGACGAACCAGCAGTTGCCCCAAGCGAAACTCCGATTGCGGTGGACGTGGCTCCGAGGGCCATGGAGGATGCGGAGTCACAGCGGGCAGACCCCACGGCCTCGGTTGAGGCGACCAGCACGCCTTCGGGTGGTGCAGGAGCCGCGGTGGCGACATTCCCTCGCTTTGTAGCGAGGGCTTCCACGACGAGTGCCTCGGTGTCGTCGAGCCAATTGCCTAGGGCCGCCGGTACGGAAGTCAAATAGCATCGCGGGCATACTCCGCTCGTGCTCTCATCGGTGGACGCGATGGAACTTCATGGCATGCTAGGTGCCGCCATCCAGGTATGTCCAGTCCCCGAGGATCGGGCCACTGAATTTCAGTGGTCGGATTCTTATTGTTTTTCGCCATCCAGTCCCCGAGGGATAGTCGCTGAATTTCAGCGGCTAGGCACTTAGGAATTTTTGTCGTCCAGTCCCCGAGTGGCTAGTCGCTGAATTTCAGCGGCTAGGCACTTAGGAATTTTTGTTGTCTAGTCCCCGAGTGGCTAGTCGCTGAATTTCAGCGGCTAGGCACTTAGGAATTTTGTCGTCCAGTCCCCGAGTGGCTAGTCTCTGAATTTCAGCGGCTAGGCACTTAGGAATTTTTGTCGTCCAGTCCCCAAGTGGCTAGTCGCTGAATTTCAGCGGCTGGACACTTTAGGAATTTTTGTCGCTGACGCTTTCATTGTTGCACAGGGCCTGCAACGCGAGTTGACATAGCGGCTTACTACGAAGCATCGCATGGATAAGGAGCTCCTCGCTGTTCAGGACACGAACGAGCAGATTCGAGCGAATGCGGGTGAGTGTAAATCATGCTTGGCGCTGATCATAAACTTGTTTTGTTTCTAATCGTTTTGTTGTTGAAGCAGAGGATAGCACGGCCGTGGTGAAGGAGGCTCGCCAAGGCCTCGTTCCGGCGAGTGAGTTGACGGCTACCCACTCGTCCTTGAGCGCCGCGGAGAAGCGAATCTCTGAACTGGAGCGTGAGCTCAAGGAGGCAAAGGCGGAGGCGAGCTCGGCGGATGGACGGGCCAAGGTGGTCGTTGCTTCTGCTGCCGAGGAACGGAAGGTGTTAGACGCGCTCGTCGCCGGGCTGCAGAATGACCTCTCTGCTCTTCAAAGTTTCATCACGGATCTCTGTCGCCCACTGATTGGTGAGTTTTCCTTCTGCGACTCCCCGAATACGTGAACTGCATAGTTTTGCTGGTACTTCCCTTACTATTTGCTGGTGTGTTCCAGGCCTGATTACTGATAATGCCAAAGAGGCGCAGTCGTACGACGCATGGCAATGTGTCACCACTCTGGTTGATTCTGCCGCGCTATTAGCGACCTGCCTTCGGGCGTATCTTCAGGAGATCTCGCCCACGAAGGTGATCCCTAGTGACCTCGTCGAAGTTTGGCGCTATCATGAGAAGGATCCGGCGGTTGTGGAGTTCATGACACGGTCGGCCTTTCGTCATGGAGCGGCGACTAAGCTGAGCCTTGGGCTCGCGCATTTTCTCGACGACTTCGACCTTGACGACATCACACGCGGGTACCCTACATCGACGGGCTCAGTCGAGATCGCCGAGGTGCTAAAGCTAATGGAGCGGGCTACGGTGTATGCCGACCGAGTGTGGGTGATGGGCGACCTCATTCCTTACCAGGAAACGGTCGTCGCCCCGAACGACCCCGAGCCGGCGCACCGCGACTTCAAGGTGGAGCAGCCATTCCCTGCGGCCATGGCGGGTGAGCTTACGACGTACCCATCGAATCCGTGGGTTCCCTTTATCCGCTATCGCAAGGATGGTGGTGCCTCCTCGTCGAAGCCTGTGGAATAGAGTACTTTACCGTTCAGCGTTAGTTTAGGATGAATGTGTAATTATCCTTGTAAGTGAACACATTTTGATGCTATGAAGAAATGCAAGGGTTCTTTTGTCATTGTTTTTCTGGTTTGGTTGTTGGTTGTGCGAGTCCCCGAGCCCGTCCGCCCTTTTTATGGGGTTAACCTCGTTTTTATGTGTTGTTCGAACTGTTAGTGAGTTCAGGTCGATTCACCATGGCTCGGAAAGCCAGTCGCATGGAGACTCCAACGGCGCTCTTTACTTGGCCATTTCCCCAGGCGCGAACAGGGTCGGGTCGCCGAGTCCCTGAGCGTGGTACTTGGCTGTTCTAGTCGCATGCCCGAGGTAGGTGAGGACCAGGCACGTTGTGTTAGGCGCGTCACTCTACCTGGTCCGTAGGACCAGTCGCATGGCGAGTCCAGGGCGCGCTCTCGTACTTGGCGTTTTCCCTAGCCACTCCTCTTTGGGCTGGCGTCAGTCCCCGAGCGTGGTACTTTGCCATTCGAGTTGCCACGCCGAGGATGTGGAGGACTGGGTCGCTGTGGGAAGCGAATGCAGTTGTCTTGGCTCGGGAAGCCAGTCGAGAGAGGCGACTCCAATGGGGCTCCGGGTTGGCTTTTTTCGTGGATGGTACGAGGCCTGAAGTTTTCTAGTGCCCTCGTATCGCACTACTTGTCCGTGTCGGTCACGTCACCAAAGGTTAACTTCTACGAGTAGCATAGCGCTATTATTACGAGTGTGAGTGGCACAAGGTACGGAGAGTGTACACAGTTTGTGCGAATCGATCTTCTTTATTTCATAGCGGGTAGGAGGTACATGTCTAGAGTTCTAGGAGTAGAACTTCCGTAGGAGGTTTATATTCCATGGCCACTTGACGTCGAGTTTTCCGTCACCTCGGACTTAGGTGAGGTAGTAGGCGTCATTGCCCAGGACTCGCCCGATGGCGAATGGTCCGTCCCAAGGGGGAGAGAGCTTGTGCATGCCCTTCTTGTCCTGGATCAGACGCAGTACTAGGTCGCCTTCCTAGAAGGTGCGAGTCCGTACCCGCCGGCTGTGATAGCGGCGAAGCCCTTGCTGGTAGATGGCGGTGTGGGAGCGAGCTAGGTCGCGTGCTTCGTCGAGCTGGTCGACTCCGTCCAGGCGTGCGAGCTCGTTGTCGGCCTCCGCGTAGTTGACTACCCGTGGCGAATCGTGCTCGAGGTCTGTTGGCATGACGGCCTCGGCACCGTACACCATGAAAAAGGGAGTGAATCCTGTCGACCTGTTGATGGAGGTGCGGATGCCCTAGATGACAGAGGGGAGCTCTTCGACCCAGCAGCCAGGAGTTCGCTCGAGTGGAACTTACAGTCGCGTCTTCAGGCCATGGAGGATGCTCTGGTTGGCGCGTTCTGCCTATCCATTGGACTCCGGGTGGGCGACTGAGGCGAGGTCGAGTCGTATATTGTGCTCCTCGCAGAAATCCGCCATGGCTCCTTTGGCAAAGTTTGTGCCGTTGTCCGTGATGATGCTGTGGGGGAACCCGTAGCGATAGATGAGCTCGCATAGGAATTTGGTGGCAGTCTTCCCGTCGCACTTGCGGACTGGCTTGGCCTCCCACCCATTTTGTGAACTTGTCGACTGCGACTAGGAGGTGGGTGAAGCCAGAGGGGGCCTTCTTGAATGGGCCCACCATGTCCATGCCCCAGACGGCGAATGGCCAGGTGATGGGGATGGTCTTGAGTTCCGAGCTCGGCACGTGAGTCTGGTTGGCGTACTTCTGGCACCCGACGCAGCGTTGGACGATGTCGACCGCGTCGGCGTGTGCGGTGAGCCAGTAGAAGCCATGTCGCTTAGCCTTGGCGACTAGGGAGCGGGCGCCAGCATGGTGGCCGCAGTCGCTAGCGTGGATGTCCTGGAGGATCTTGCGTCCTTCTGCAGGTTGGACGCAGCGTTGGAACACGCCGATCACGCTCGGCTTGTGGAGCTCGCCGTTGATGATAACGAAGGATTTGCAGCGGCGTGCTATCATCCGGGCCTCCGTCTCGTCAGCGGGTAGGGTGCCTCCCTCCAGGTAAGCGACGTATGGCGCAGTCCAGTCGCTTGGCTCGGCGATTAGTGCGACCAGGGCTGCGTGTGGTTGCAGCGGGATTATGATGTCGATCTCCCTCGGGGGAGAGACGGAAGGCTTGGTGATGGTGTCGAGGAAGACGCCGACGGGTGGTGCGAGTCGAGTCGAGCCGATGCGGGAGAGTGCGTCGGCCTCCTTGTTCTTCCGACTGTCGATCGACTCGACAGAGTAGCCCGCGAAGTGGCCTCCCAGCTGGTCCACTGTTTGGCGGTATGCCGCGATGGTGGGGGAAACTGCGTCGCAGGTGCCTGCGACTTGCCCGGCGACGAGGTCGGAGTTGCCGTAGCAGCGCAGGCGATTGATGTTCATCTCCTTGTCTACCCGCATGCCGTGGAGTAGAGCCTCGTACTCGGACATGTTGTTGGTGCAAGGAGTGAAGTCGAGGTACAGGACATAGCGTAGCTTGTCGCCCTTCGTATATGTGAGCACGATCCCTGCCCCTGGGCCATCTGCGTTCTTGGTGTTGTCGAAGTGTAGGCTCTAGTAATAGAGGTATGGCAG
The DNA here is from genome assembly GCA_023614405.1 of Avena insularis. Taxonomy (NCBI): domain Eukaryota; kingdom Viridiplantae; phylum Streptophyta; class Magnoliopsida; order Poales; family Poaceae; genus Avena; species Avena insularis. The sequence continues at coordinate 289,236,929 of CM042691.1, read as the reverse complement.
TTTCTCTGGCTGCTGGGCCTCCTCCCATTCGGCAAGGAAATCCGTGAGAGCCTGCGACTTGATCGCCTTGCGCGGCTCGTACCTTATGTTGTGGACTCCGATCTCGACGGCCCACTTGGCAACTCGCCCGGTCACCTCGCGGTTGCGGATGATATCCTGCAACTGTGCTGAGGAGACGACCGTTATTGGGTGCTCCTGGAAGTAGTGCGGCAGTCGCCGCTGGGGTCTGAAGACCGCATATACCAATTTTTGGTACTGTGGGTAGCGCGGGCGCGACTCGGTGAGGACTTCGCTGATGTAGTACACACGTCATTGCACTGGGTGCTCCTTGCCTTCCTCTGGTCGTTCGACGACCATGATGGCGCTGACGACTCGCTCGGAGGCCACGACGTAAACGAGCATGGGCTCCTTCTCGACAGGGGCGACGAGTAGTGGTGCCGCGAGTAGCACCTCCTTGAGGACGTGGAGCGCGTCGTGTGCTTCCTTTTCCCACTGGAAAGTGGGGTTCTTGCACATTAGGCCGTAGAGGGGCATCGCCTTCTCGCCTAGCCGGGGGATGAAGCGACTAAGAGTCGCGACTCACTCGGCCAACTTTTGGACGTCGCGCTAGCACTCGGGTCTGCCGAGCCGGGCGATCGTGTTGATCTTGGCGGGGTTTGCCTAGATCCCACGCTTGGAGACGACGTACCCCAGCAGCTGACCAGTGGGTACGCCGAAGGTGCACTTTCCTGGGTTTATCTTTATTTTTTACCTCTACAGGTTGGCGAAGGTTTCTGCCAGGTCGGCGAGTAGGTCGCCCTGGCGAGTGGACTTTACCACCACGTCGTCGATGTAGACGTGGATGTTTCGGCCGATTTGGCTCGCAAGGCACTCCTGCATACACCTCTAGTAGGTCGCCCTGGAGTTCTTGAGGCCGAAGGTCATGGCGGTGTAGCAGAAGGCTCCGAATGGCGTGATGAACGCCGTCTTCTCCTTGTCCTCGACTGCCATTTTGATCTGGTTATACCTAGAGTAGGCATCGAGGAAGCATAGCGACTCCGAACCCGCGTATGAATCGATGATTTGGTCAATCCACGGGAGGACGAACTGCTCCTTCGGGCAGGCGCTATTGAGGTTTGTGTAATCAATACACATTCTCCAGGTCCCATTTTTCTTCTCAACCAAGACTGGGTTTGCCAGCCACTTGGAGTATTTGATTGGCCGGATGAAGCCTGCAGCGAGTAGACGCTGTACCTCCATGGCAATTTCTCGGCGGCGCTCTTCATTGAAGGGCCGCAGGGACTGCTTGACGGGTCGCGCTTTGGGGTCGGCATTGAGTTTGTGCTCAGCGAGTTCCCTCGGGACACCAGGCATGTTAGATAGCTTCCATGCGAAGATGTCGTGATTTTCACGTAGGAACTCGATGAGCGCGCCTTCCTATGTTAGGCTCATGCCCATCCCAATTGTCACCGTCTGGCTGGAGTCGCCTGGGACCAGCTCGACGGTGCGAGTGTGCTTCGTTGCCTCGAAGGTGGTGGAGCTGCCACCCTCCGAGTTGGGCTTCTTGAGTATGGTGGGGTCATCATTGTTGACCCCACTCGCGTACTTGGCGAGCTCCTCTCCATGGTTGGCTTCTGCCGCGATGACAGCGTCGGCGAGCTCGGCGCCTTTGGCCTTGCACTCTGCGGCCATGTCGGGGTCGCCATGGACGGTGATGATGCCGTACGGCCCGGGGAGCTTCATCGCGTTATACGCGTAGTGGGGCGTTTCCATGAATTTGGCGAACGCCTGGCTCCCCAGGATGCAGTGGTAGGGGTTGTTGAACGACACCATCTCAAAGACGATCCGCTCGGTGCGGAAGTACGCTGGTGTGCCGAAGGTGACTGGCAGCGTCACCTTGCCGATCGGGTACGCCTTTCGACCGGGTACGATGTCGTGGAAGGTGGTGTAGGTCGTCTCTATCATCGACTGCGGGAGCCACAATCGCCTGAATGTGTCTAGGTACAAGATGTTGATGGAGCTGCCGCCGTCCGTCAACGTCTTGGGGAGACAATAATCTCCCACCATGGGCTTGACCACCAAGGCGACTCGGCCCAGATATTCGATCCGTGGCGAGTGGTCCTCGCGACTCCAGGTGATTGGTTTCTCGGACCAGTTAAGGAACTGGGGGATGTCGATCTGGGACACCGCATTGACGGTGACAACGCGGGCGATGACCTTCTTCTCGTGCTTCGTGTTGAAGCCTGTGAAGGTGTGGAGCAAGCCGGCGTCGACGCGTCGTTGCTGAATTTGCCGCTGTTTGGTGGGTGGTTATCGGGGTCTTCGTTTGTGCACCGTGCCTTCTCGATCTCCCTCAGGGAGTGGAAGTCGGCGGTCGTGTGCGTGGCAGGTTTCCCCTCCCTGTTGTGGAACACACAGGGCTGGTTGAGGAGAGCCACGGGGTCGAATCGCGGCTTCACCTTGTAGTTGCCCCTGTCGCGGTGTTGGCCTCCATCGCGGCGAAAGCTTTTGGGCTCGCGTGGGGCATACCCGGTGTTGGCGACAAAGTCGACTCGCCCGTCACCTCGGCGCTTGCCGGTGAGGCGAGTGTTGCTGTACCGTAGCTCGGGTCGTCTCCCGTTGTCGTGGCCGCTCATGCAGCGATTCCCTCCCGATTCGTCGTCGGTTTCTTGGTTTGGGTACTCCTCCATGTACCGCTTGGCGATCTCAAGGAGGTCCGGTATGTTGTCGAGTGTTTTGTACACGCGCTTGAGTTTGGCGACCAGGGGCTCATAGAGGCACGAGGTCTTGAAGCAGTGGATCGCGGTGTCCGGGTGGATTCTAGCCGCGTTATACCATAGGTCTTGCCACCTTTGGAACTAGCTGCGGGTCGACTCACGGGGTCTCTGGACGCATCGCTCCAGGTCCTCGATGGTGGTGGCGCAGGTGTAGGAGCCCTCGAAGTTCCTGACGAAGGCATCGCGCATTTCCTCCCCGGAGTCGATGCTGTCCGCGGGGAGGGTGTTGATCCATCATCAGGGGGAGGTAGCGAGCGGCAAGCAGGTCGGTGTGGCCGGTGATTCCCATGAGCCACACGGACGGGTCGTACGAGGGGTCGTACTTCTCAATCTCCTTCGGCGCCTTGATGTTCACCGGGTATCTTTCGCCTCGGATCATGGGTCTGAAGAACTGGGGTCCGACTCGGCTCAGCGACCCCCTTGGTTCGCCGTCGCGGCGGTTGGTGAGGGTATGCCTCAAGTCATCAGGCTGGCGTGCGCGCCAACTCTGTTTATTGATGATGTGGGTGCGCGCGTCGACTGGATGCCCGTTGGCGACGATGAAGTTGTTCGCAGGTCGCGGGTCGTTGGTGGAGAGTGCCGCGTGTGTGGGTCGATGTTGGAGCTGCAGGGGCTCATGTGGTGGGCCGTTGAGGGTGTTTGCCATCATTGGGCGGCCGCTCGAGGCCGCCCTGCTGCCTGACGAACGTGAGTATGTGCAGCCCTGTGAGTCAGCACCCACGTTTTGTTACTCGACTGCCTTGGCGAGTAGAGCCTTGGCGTACTAGATCTACAGGGCGCCTTCCCCGGTTACGGTGATGTTGTCGACCGCGGCTCGGCTCGTGACGATGTTGTCCATCGGGGTGGAGAATAGCGGGAGGCCATTCGCGTCTCGCTCCCACGAGGAGACCAGGATTCTTGGCTGATCCCGGGGGGGCGTGCGGCCGGGTGGTGGTGGTGGCGCGCCGTTAGCTGTAACGCCTGGTGGTGGCCAAGAACTTCCTCCTGGCGGCACGTTTTCACAGATCGCACGCTCGGATATGCGAGCCGGGTCATTCTCATCGTCGAAGTTCAGGGCGCGGCCCTGAACAGTAGGGTTCAGGCGCGACCTGATGCGAAGTTGGTGGTAGCGCAAAAGCTCCTCTGCCACCGCCGAAGCGTAATTTTTCGCGCCGCTTGTTCCTTGCGACCGCCTCCCCGCAAGACGCGGAGTTCCTCGACCTCCGTTGCCATCGCGGTCGGCGGGATCGGCGTGGATAAGGGGTCTGGCAGGGCGTCCGCGCCATTCGCCATGTAGGACGCAGCGTTGCGGCCAGATCTGACGTGGAGATCGCCGGAGTTCTCTGATCCAGAAGCGTAGTCGAAGATCCCAAGAATGGAGGGATCCTCGAAGTCTCCAACGTTGGAGACCTGGGTGAAGGAGGCCGCGGGTGACGCGGTGACGATGGATCGCCGAGTCAGCGTCGTCGTTGAGTGCCGCCTTGTCCGCAACCGTGGCGGTTTCGACCATGTTGCTGTTGGCCGAGTCATACTCGGAGGCGAGGCGGTGGATGGTGCGGACCTGACTCTCAGAGAGCCAGTCGCGTGGTGGTGACTCGCGGATGCGAGCCGAGTCCTCCGAGGCGACGATGTCGGTGAAGCCGACGAACAGGCTGATCGTGCCGACCGGCATGATCACGCTACGCGTGACGGGGCATACCGCCGGGAAGTAGCTTCTCGGCAAGATCTGGAGGATCTCGCCGATCGCAACCATGCGGCCGGTGGCGATCGTCTCTTTGATGGGAAGATTGGATCTCGCCGTAGAACACCGGCCTGACTGGCCAGGCCCCATGGTGGGTGCCACTATCGTGGAAATGGCCACGGCAGATGCTGCAATCGGCAACGAGTAGTAGAACGAGGGGCAAGGGCGGCCAGCCATCTGTGGTGCGATATGAGGGCGGAGACACAAGGTTTTACCCAGGTTCGGCCCCCGGAGGGTAAATACCTACTCCTGCTAGATTGTATTATAGAGAGAGTACAAGGGTGAGCTCGACGACTAGGCGGCGAGTCGCTGGGGTGTATGATGGAACCTCCTATATGCGTGCCCTAGGGAGGTTTATATAGGCTCACCTCGCTAGGGTTTACAGATCTACAACCGAATTAGTTAAGGATTCGGAGGGTTCTTGACCTAATCCGACTGGGCCTAGCTACGCTTCTGGGCCTCCAGCTTCCAGTCGCCTGAGTCCTCGCCTAGTCTCGATCCAGTCGCCATCCTGCAGGCCCAGTCGATGGCAGCTTGGGCCAATAGGAAACGTCCTGCTGGGTATACCCAGGTAGGCATATCCCCATCACCATATCATCACTTAGGATGACATTAACATTTATTTAGTTTTGAGAAAATAATATTTTCTTTCTCCAAAACATAGATGATAACACACAATTTATAAATACTTTGATAAAGACTCTTCAAAGGACATGAGCAAGTGATGAGCTTGCCTTGTGATTGCAAGGTAGTGAAGTCGGATGCTTGCACTGGACCTTGAGCTTCTATGTCTACAAAACACCATTATTTCCCAGTAAGGACAATATTTAAAGAAGCAAAGATGAATATGCATAGTACTGTAATGCATTATTTATTGTTTAACTTCTTTGTGTGTTTTCCCAGCATTTTAGTTTCTGGAATTTCTTTATGTAATAAAGGAATTCATTTTAAAGAATAATCTTAATATTTTATAAATATTACATTCACCATTTTTATAATGTAGTATATCATTAATAGAGCTAAAAACTATTTTTATTTAATTTTAACTCTTATAATTATTTTCTTAATAATTCTTTTTAAGAATAAGCATTTTAATTAAGAAGATTTTATTTTGGTATTTAAAATATTAATTTAGTATTTTTCTAAAATACTATAATAACTAAATATGAGAAAAATATTTATTTTTATGTATTTTCTTGATTTTTATAAAATTCCATAAGGATTATATATTATAAAATCTTTAACCTAAAATTAATTTTCTAAAAGTAGGTTTCTTAATTTAATTTAATAGGTTATTTTATTATGAATCTAAAAATATTGTTTGCACTTTTAAGGTTTTTATTTTATTTTCTAGGATTTATTGAATTCTAGGGGTATTTTGGTATTTTACTTAAATTATTATAAGTCTTTCAGGGTTTGGGCCAACCCATTGGGCTATTTGGGCCAATCTTGGCCCAATTGGCCTGGTCAAAATATCCTCCCGAGGTGGTACTGTCCCTATCGGCCCAGTACACTTCCTCCCCTGTCTCTCGTTCTCACCTCTTCTTCTTCCTCAACCCCGTGGTTGCCAACATCGCCGCCGTGCGATTCACGCCGCTGTGGTCCTCTCTGGCCGCCGTCGTGGTGCATGGTGTGGTTGTTGACCCTAATCCTTCATCTAGTCTATTTTGATTTGGATTTGGGGATCTCCTGCGGTCAGGCTGGCTCCGTACCGAACCCTAGGGTTTGGGGTCGTGCTGGTGATGCCGTCGCTGCTGGTCCAGTGGTGCTCTAGGGTGTTCCTATGTTGCTGTGGTGGTGATACTCTCCCTGAAGAGCTGTTGTGGCCACTGCCTCGGCTCGGTGCGGGTTGCAGCGCCCCTTGGGTGCTCCCCGTGCCGCCGTGTGTTCGCCGGCGCGACCCCTCTGCTTCCTCTTCTAAACTACAACTAGTACCTCTAGTAAGTTTATTCTCTCTTCCCCCTCGTTCTCTCTGTCCTCTGCCTTACTTGGTATCCCCTGTGTGCTTCTAGTGGCTATCCCTGATTAGGGTTCATGTCTTGATTAGGGTTCATCCCTCTGTTGTGGTTATATATGATGGATTGGAACAAGTAGTGATGATCATTGAGGATGGTGATTGAGTATATTATGTTGATAACTGTCCATAGTTAATTTTTGATGATGCTAGTGGCTTTATTGGTCTGATTCCAATTGGTAATTGGATATGATTTAGATGATAGTGCTACTATGGTACTATTACTTGTGGATTCTGTTGATGTGTGAATTTACTACTGTCAAGATTTTAGTACTGACAGTAGTTCTGTTAGTGATTGTTCACTGCATCTATAAATGTTGGCTTGTATGGTTATATAAGACTGAGATTAATCATTTTATTCTAGTGATACTCTGAAGATGTATAGATAAGCTTGATGATGATTTCTGGTGTTTGATTCTAGGAAAATGATATTTAATGGCTTTCCATTTTATTTGTGAAAGCTAAGTAATGGTTTTTCTTTCCTTTTAGAACTTGTTCTTGTGACACCATCTTAGAATGGCACACAAGTTGTTGAGTTCTACTACTGGCTTAATTCTGGCAGTGATTAAAATTGGGTAAATGCCAAAGATAAGTTGAAATCTCCTTTTAAACATCTCTGCCTATGATGTTGGTCTGAGGCAGAGGAACTAGTTTCCTATCTTGTTGTCCCTAATAGAAATGTTGTGGTACTAATACCAGTTACTAATTCTTGAGTCCTAGTTGGTAAAATTGGTGTGCTTCTTAAGTTATATGGATCCATAAGATCTAGGGATTCTGGGGTGCTACTATTTTTAAGAGTTGTACCCATAATTCCAAATCTTGGCTATGTTTACTCTTGGAGTATGGGATATAGCTTTCTAGCCAGGATCAATGAGGTTGGTCTGAGATCCTAGTTTGATCTGTATAGTTTAATTATGGATTTTTTATTAAAAAATCCTCTATGATGGATTCACCACACTTGGGTGATTACTGAGAATTTAAATATGAAACAACACATGAATCTTTATTTAGATATGATAGACATATCATGTGAGGGTTTTATATAACTCACCACGACAGTTGGTGAAGGGAATATGTCCGGAGAGGCAATAATAAATATTTATTATGTGTATTCCAAGTATATGATAGATGTTTATTGTGCATGCTATAATTGTATTAATACGGAAACATTAATACATGTGTGTTTAATAAACAAACAGAAAGTTCCTAGTTATGCCTCTCTCATAAACTAGCTCGTTGATTAACAAGATGATCAAGGTTTCCTGATCATAGACATTGGATGTTGTTAATAACGAGGTCACAACATTAGTGTAATGGTGTGATCAAACATTCATACGAAGTATAGCATTACGATCAAAAGTCATTGAGTTTATATTGCTATAACAACTTACGAAGTGATCCTAATCCTTAGACCATGAGATCATGTCAATCACTAACACCGGAAGAGTTTCTTGATAACATCAAACGTCACACCGTAACAGGGTGATTATAAAGATGGATTCAGAACTAATAAAGTGTTATGTTGAGGCTCATGGATCGAGAGTGGAATTTGTTCATCCCGATGACGGATAGATATACTCTGGGCCCTCTCGGTGATATCACATTGATTAGCTTGCAAGCAAGTGATTTGATCACTAGAATGTTATATCACAGGAACGAGAAAAGAGTGCATGTCGGTAACGAGATCAAACTAGGTATGGAGATACCGATGATCGAATCTCGGACATGTAATATATCACGAAACAAAAGGATTAAGATACTAGCGTAAAAGGTTCCGACGATCACAAGAAAGTCATCGTTGAATGTGTGGGAGTCAGTATGGGTCTCTAGATCCTGTTTCTGATTATTGATCGGAGAAGGGTCTCAATCATGTCCACATTATTCGCGAACCGTAGGGTGGCACACTTAATGTAACATCCCAAAAATATTGAACTTGGATCATCAAACTCTAATCATCAAAATTAGGGTAAACAAAAACTTTCCCAACTAAAAATATGAAAGCATTCATATGTGTGTGTATGCAAAATTTGGATTCTTTGGAATTACCATGGTTCTGTGTTTCTTTGCTTATAAAATGATTCTTAGGTGAAATAAACATCATCTAAACAATCCCCAAACTTTTCCCAAAGACAAACAACTCAAAATAAACAAATGAAGTGAATGGTCATTTTTGCCAAATTAACTATCATGCCTACTTTGGCTATCCCTAGTTTTCAAAACTTAACAGAAACATTTGTGGATCTTTGCACCCCTTGTTAGTACTCATAATAAGGTACCAAGGCCCACTTTGTGATCATCCAAAAACATTCAAATACTAAGTTTAAATGACAGTTTAAAATTGAATCTATCTCATATGGGAAGATCCCACTATTTCAAAAACCACTCAAACAACCTCAATTTTCAAAACCCAAGCACCCACAGAAACCTCAGCACATGCCTAGCACACCCACCAAAAATCTTTTCAAAATTCAAAAGTAAGTTTCTTGCGGCCATTTCATCAAACACTTGGCATGCAAATTTAAACCAAATCAAATTCACTATTTTTAATAGTGTTTTGGCCTAAATTGTTCCCTCTCTAGCTAACAGCAACCATCTAGTAGATCATCTAGCTTAATTGTAAACCTCTAGGACCACCGTAAGATTTCCTTGCCATCAATGGTGAGCAGGCCGAGCCTCACCATGCCACCCTAGGGTGGACAATAAGCTAGAGGAAGAACTAGCTACACCCACCTTGTCTGGGAGGTAGCCAGCACCTCACTGCCACCCACTGTCCCCTTCCCGAGCCAGTGCAAGTCGTGGACCACCAGGAACGACGCGCGCCCAGTGCCACTGCAACGTGCCGAGCCCTCCCTAGAGTGCCGCACCTGGCACGCGTGCACACGCTGCCCCTCGACCGCAGCCCGTGCCCACCTCTTCGCCATGATCCCAGGAACACGCCAGACAAGCCCGTTCGCCGCCCCGTGCCTCACAGCCACCGCTCGCCGTCGAAGACGCAGCCTCTACCGCGCAGAGCACCGCACGTTCCCGACCGATTGCCACCGCCCCTCAGCACGCATTTAAGCTCTAGAGCATCGCCAAGAGACCGCCCGTCGATCGCCAACCGCAGCCATGCCTCTAGCAGCCCGTAGCCATGTCGCCACCGTCGCCTTCCCATCCCTCTCGGTCTCGCCGTCGATCCTATAAAAGGAGGCCACCCCTAGCCGTTTGAAGAACACCATTCCGCTCCTCCGACCTCACTGATCGTTCCACCCTCTAGCCGGAGCACGAGGAGCAGCAGCTCGCCGGAATTTCGCCGGAGCAGGCCGCCTCTGGAGAAGAAGGGGGCCGTCGACCACTCGTTCGTTTGCCCGCCTCGCCGTCGTCACTGGAGCCCTGGTCTGCCCCCTATGCACCCCCACTGAGATGCTAGGGTTCCAGCTCGCCGGTGACATGTTCATCGTCGACGACGATCCCCAGCCGTCGATTTCCCTTCTAATCCAACGAACCACACAGCCCCGTACCGCTTCATGCGTTATGAGCCGCTGACTCGTAGACCCCCCTGTTAGCTGAGCCCCGCGTTGCGGAGTGACACTGGGCCGGCCCATTAACCTCTCCCGCATGACCCAACCGTTTGAATTTAGATTTTTCTATTTTTATTCAAACACAGTTTTGTACCTATATTCAAAAATCAACCCAGCTTGATTCAGTGAACCAAAATGCATGAAACCAATTTTGTTAGAAAGGTACTGAAATGCTTAATCCAAGACTGTTGTATTCAAATCATTTGGATCTGTAGATCAACCTTGGTAAAAATAACAAGTCAGAAGCTTTTCTGCATTCAAACATTTTTCAAAATTCAACCATAATAGCTTTGGAGTTGATTCCAACTCTCAAAAATCACATTTGATCATACCTTTCAGAATATATAAAAACATTTGGGTTTACTTACAAAAATAATATTCAAGTAATAAAACAATGCCACCTAGGCCTTTCTAGTCACTTTATTTAATTAAAATAAAAAGGTTAACCCTTATTAAATTGTGACACCACTTTAAATCAAATTCCCATGTACTGAAATATGTGGTGATGACATGTATCAACATGATCCCATGTTTGAGTTGGAGAATATTAAAACTTAAGTAGTTTTTCAATGAGTAGAAATTACTTTTCTCAAATTAAAATAAATAAGACAAATGTTTTAAGCTTGTAATGTAGGTGATGATGCTAGATCATCTATAGTGCACCTTTGTGTGATGATTAAGAATATTTAAGTATTGTTTGGTGATTGTGTACCTCATATTTATTTATAGACGCTAGTACCGACCAAGGATACGAGGAGGAAGGTGAAGGGAATATGCCCGAGAGGCAATAATAAAGTGGTTATTATCGTATTCCTTGTTTATGATAAATGTTTATTTTGCATGCTATAATTGTATTAATACGGAAACATTAATACATGTGTGTTTAATAAACAAACAGAAAGTTCCTAGTTATGCCTCTCTCATAAACTAGCTCGTTGATTAACAAGATGATCAAGGTTTCCTGATCATGGACATTGGATGTTGTTAATAACGGGGTCACAACATTAGTGTAATGGTGTGATGAACATTCATCCGAAGTATAGCATTACGATCAAAGTCATTGAGTTTATATTGCTATAACAACTTACGAAGTGATCCTAATCCTTAGACCATGAGATCATGTCAATCACTAACACCGGAAGAGTTTCTTGATAACATCAAACGTCACACCGTAACAGGGTGATTATAAAGATGGATTCAGAACTAATAAAGTGTTATGTTGAGGCTCATGGATCGAGAGTGGAATTTGTTCATCCTGATGACGGATAGATATACTCTGGGCCCTCTCGGTGATATCACATTTATTAGCTTGCAAGCAAGTGATTTGATCACTAGAATGTTATATCACGGGAACGAGAAAAGAGTGCATGTCGGTAACGAGATCAAACTAGGTATGGAGATACCGATGATCGAATCTCGGACATGTAATATATCACGAAACAAAGGGATTAAGATACTAGCGTAAAAGGTTCCGACGATCACAAGAAAGTCATCGTTGAATGTGTGGGAGTCGAGATGGGTCTCCAGATCCCGCTTCTGATTATTGATCCGAGAGGGGTCTCGATCATGTCCGCATTATTCGCGAACCGTAGGGTGACACACTTAAGAGACACCGACATCCATTTGGAGCAAAAGTTTCATGCCGAAAAGAATTACAAGCGCAGGAATTTATTTCACTAGATACCGAAACGGGTTTTCGGGTGAAATTGCAGAAAGTGTTTCTGCATGTGAAATGAAATACTAGCAAGGGGTTATATGTGAATGTTTGTCATTAAAGTAATTGACAAAATTCTGAATAAATAAAAGGAGTTTTATTTAATGAGAGTTTGCATTAAATTTGGTGGAAATTTAATGGGAATTTGAGTGGGTTTTTGAGTGGAGGGAATTGAAAGGCTTTTGTGTGAGTGGAGTGTCCACCCACATGAATGAGGGAGAGGTGGGGGCACCCTCCATGGCCGGCGGCCATGCCCCCTTGGGCTGCCCCCTCCCCTATATAAGGAGCCCCTCCTCTCACTTCTCACTCACACCTCCTCGTGAAGGATCTCTCTCCCCCTCTAGAATTTATCCCCCATGGTCTCGGACTAGCGAGATACATGTTCCCGGTGGCTATTCGGCAAGAAAGAGTTGTGCTTCCGCTGCATCGCTGGAGCGAGGAGGCAGAGGTTGCTCGGTGCCTCGAACGTGTGTGCGAGCACGGATGCGCTGCTGTTTTGCGGCGCTAGGACTTCCTCTCGATCTTGAGATCGGCAAGAGATCGTCTACATCAACCACGAGTTTGGACTCGTTAAGCTTTGTCGGTCTTCAAGGGTATGTTCTCTACGGATATACATCCGCCCGTTGTTTGTATCTAGTAGATAGATCTTGGTACATAGTTGTTCCCATCGTAGGAAATTTTTTGTTTTCTATGCTGCGAACCCTACTGGTATCGAGCGGATCTATGCGTAGATGCTTTGCACGGGTAGTACACATATGAGTATGTGGGCGATGATGATAATTTTATTGCTTCTTAGTTGTACTTTGGATATTGGTGGCATAGTGGGATGAAGCGGCCCGGACAAACTTTACATGTCCTCGCAATGAGACCTGTTCCACGCTTGACATGCAACTAGTTTTGCATAAGTGGCTAGCGGGTGTCTGTCTCTCCTACTATAGTCAATATCTAATTTGCAACGAGTTGTCAACAATTTGGTTATCCTCGTTGTGGTTCATGTTCGTAGGTAAGAACGGTTCTATCTTCGAAAGCCCTAAGCCACGTAAAATTAGCAATGGATAAATTAGAGGCGTCTAGTTTAGATTGTTGCTGGGCTAGTGTTATGATATGGTGATGTTGTAAGTAGAAGTATGAGATGATACTCTTACAACATACATAACGTGTAAACTCCATAGACCTTGGATTTACACATAAAGGTATGATAGTGATCATACCATGGTGCACATGATAGAGATCATATGCGAGAACCATATCATTCCACTAATAAACATGTGATGTTTGATTGCATCTTATATTGCTTGTTTGGCGTTTTATTAGCATAATAAGATGATCCCTCATTTAGATATCAAGATAAAAATGTGTTCTTCCTTAAGTATGCACCGACAATGTTTCGTCGCTTCAAGACATCACGTGATGATCGGGTGTACTTGAATCCACGAGCATATCTCGGGTGTAAGACAGTTACACACGCGAATACTAAGGTTCTTACTTGGCGAGCCTAGCATGTACAGACATGGCCTCGGAACATGGACCGAAAGGTTAAGCATGAATCATATGTTTTGATATGATGACCATATGGATGCTCGCCTTTGAAGCTACGCCGACTCACGTGATGATCGGACTTGGTGTAGTGAATTTGGTTCATGTAATCACCAAAAAGACACGAGGGATGTCGTTTTTGAGTGGGAGTTCATTTCTAATTTGGATTAGTAGAACTCAATTTATCATAAATTAAATCAAAGTGAATTTTCATAATTTGTTGTAGTCATTGGCATTCGTTCACCACCTTATGCATAGTTGTAATTGAGATAATAGAACTATAGAATTCTGGATATATACTTTACGAACTGGTATCGTATTGTGTTGAATGTCAATATAAAGTTTAAAGTCCTATTGCAAACTTTCAGCAAACTCTATTTACTCCGTGAAATTTAATAGTTGGTATTAAATCGAGAGTAACAATTCCAGTGTTAGTATCTTAAGTATCATGTTTGCCTCCACGATTCTTGATTGTTTTAATATCAAGTTTATCTAGGAGCTGAAAGAATTGTTTCAGAAACCATCATGTGTGGCAGATATAATGATATCTGAAACAATGTTTTGGTTGCAATATGATAGAGTATAATATATGTTCTCATATTGGATGAGAATTTACGAAGGTTGGAGATGCTAGACATCCTAATCATCCAAAAGGGTTTTGGAAAGTAATGTTATACTCACGATTCTCCTTTATAAGCTAAATTGGCTTGATCATGAAAGTCGTCATGATAAGGATGAATAGAAGATGTATGTAAAGTGTTTACTACACTAAAATATTACTAAAGAATGGATTTTGAAAGAATACCGATCATTTTGATGATGGTGATCTACTTCAAAGTGCAAGTCCAAAGGTATTATTATTTGAATATACACGCTTTGGACTATGTGTCATGTATATGACGCCACTTTTGATGTTGATAGATTCTTTTAAAAGGAAAAGGAAATGCTGAAAGAGAATCTATAAAATATATTTGGCAGAAAAGAAAAGATTGGAAATATCCAATTTAGGTATATGGATGATATACATGTTATGGTTGTATTCTTTGCTTGTTAAACAATGTGGTTCTTGGGTATTGGATACCGAATTGGTTGGTATGAAATTTCATACGGAATGACGCAATTCATGAACCACAATGGCCTAAGTAACTAGCAAGAGAATATGTGATGATGTTCATCGAAAACAAACAAACCGTTGTTTGTATTTCTCGTTGACATCAAAGCTTGACTTCAAGATTTGTTTTAATAATTGTTATTTGAATCAGGTATTATAAGAACAAAGGTTGTTCAAATAATTACCGTATTCCATATAAGATGGATGATTTACAAATCTAGTTGAAGAAATCACATCCATAAAACCTAATGCTAAAATGTCGCAAGACAAATGATTGAAAGATCACTTATGAAGTGACATCGCTGTTTAAATTATATTGGAAAGAAAACATGAAGAATCTCCATATTCATGGATTTTTGGAGTCTTTGATTTGATCAAGTGACGCTTGTGAGACTTTCCACGTGATAATTAAAACTTCGTTCAAAGGCCAAAGAAGAACGAACGACTAAATTATTGGAATTTATACATATCGATGTATGTAGTCCATTATGTGTAGTCGTAAGCGATGGGTTTCAACTTCATATGCTTTCTCCGGAATTTTGAGTGAATGTTCACTTAATGAGAAAGAAGTATGAAATATTTGAAAATGTTTCAAAGACTTTCAAGATGAAGTGGAAAATCATTGTAACAAAAAAAAATTATGATTTGATCATAAAGGGATTTATTTGAGTTACAAGTGTAACAAGAAAATAAATGAATTATGATTTTATCATAAAGGGATTTATTTGAGTTGCAAGTTTAGCAAAACACCTAGATTTACATCTCCCGAAACACCATAGGAGTATGGAGTGTTTGAGATTTGTAATGAAACCTTGTGAGACATGGTTGGATCAAAGGTGTTATTTATAAAACTGCCATTATGTTTTAAAAGATTAAAGCTTTAGAGACTACCGCTTTTACACTGAAAAGAGCTCCATCTTGATCCGGTGAAATGACACCATGGAAGTTATGGTTTGGGGTAAAACCCAAGTTGTCATTTCTTAAATTTTGGTATGCTAAACATAAGTAAGATGTTTACAACCGAAGTCGGATGAGCATGTCTTTGTAGGTTATTTCGAATAACAATTGGTTATTCCTCCATAACACCAAGGACAAAAGGGTTTGTCGCTTGAAACGTGAAGTTTCTTGAAAAAGGAATTTTTTCGTAAAAGTTAAGTGGGAGGACAATAGAACTTTGATAAGGTTAGCGAACCTTAGCTAAATATGCTGAGTTGCGCAGCGCCGGAAAATGTTCCGGAGGCAGCCAGAATGCTCATGGATTACGTGCCACAAATGTTGCGGTCACGGAGATCTAAGTTCCTATTGAACCAAGTCGGTCGAATAAACAATCAAATACTGAGATTTGAGAGTAAATCATTATTGTTTGACAATGATGAACCGACTATATCCAAAGAAGCGATGATGGGCCCTGACTCCGTCAAATGGCTTGAAGCCATAAAATCCGTGATAGTTCCATATACGAGAAATCAAGTTTTGAACTTGGAAGACCCTCCAGAAAGGTGTAAAAACCTATCGGTCATATTTGGATCTATAAAGAAACAGACATGGATGTTTCACATCTATGAAATAGTCGACATGTCGTAAAATATTTTACGACAATGTTCAAGGAGTTGACTATGACAAGATTTGATCTTTCATAGCGATATTTAGTCTGGACGGATTAAAGTAGCAACCACTACATATAATTTGGTATATGGTAGATGAATAAACAAAACAAATAGAATGGTTACCTAGGATGTGTACATGACACGATCCAAAGGGTTTTGTTAATTCAAAGGATGCTAAAAAGGGCATGCAAACTTCAATGGTTGAAGTAAGCATCGCGGAGTTGGAATCTTCACCGTGATGAAAAAGAGTTTTCATCAGGAGACGATGAAGATGCTTGCATTTGCAAGAAATTAAGTGGGAGCGCTAAGACATATTTCTAATACATTATGTGGAGAACATCTTGTTGATTAGAAATGATGTATATTTTATTGACAAAGGTTAAGAATTTCATTTCGATGAAATACTTAGGCAAAACCCGAATATTTAGCGTGAATGTCTATAGTGGATAGACTGTGACGCCAATATGGTTGTGCCAAATATACATATATGAGATATTGAAGGAGTTCAATATAGAAACGACAAGAAACAGTTCTTGTTGCATGGAAAGTAATTGAATCAAGATTCAAGTGTATTGACACTTGATAAGTGAAACAAGATTCAAGTGCTTTGACACTTGATGAGTGAAATCACAAGGATGCTTTGATCAATCATACCATGATATGTACACATCCAGATATGTCCTATGCTCTAAGTGTTATGAGCATATACCAGAATGAATCATAAAATGATCATTGGACGATAGTGAGGATATTCTTATGATCTTTTGGAAGAACTAAGAATATATTTGTGTAGAGGTGACAAACAATTACAAATAGTTCATTGTAAAGCGTTACATTGATACTAGTTTTGTCACAAGATAAAAATTAAGTTTATCTCAATTTAAACTATGGGTGGCACAATGTAATGGAAAGGAGATTCCATGATGGATTTGGATGAAATCCATAGTTAAGACATTGTGACGAATACTACAACAAAAAGGCTAAGTATATGACTGCTATAGTAGTAGCAAAGGAGGGAATTTGTGTCAAGAAGTTTGTTATCAAACTAAGGTGTGGTTCGCAACGGGCTAACACTAAAGATATATTGTATGACAATAGTATCGACATGATTTAACCCCAAGGAACTAAAGGTCTCACCAAAAGACCAAATTTATACAATGCCATCTCATTGGAGAATGAGTGATGCGTGAAGACGCAAAGACATGCAAATACACACGGACCTGAAGCGTCAGATCCGTAGATTATGTTAACCACTTGCAATTGCGTATATGGAACACCAGAAAGCCATAGGTGTTCAATACGCAGAGTTTTCAAACTAGATTATTGTCTCTAGTGCAAGTGGGAGACTGAAGGGAATATGCCCGAGAGGCAATAATAAAGTGGTTATTATCGTATTCCTTGTTTATGATAAATGTTTATTTTGCATGCTATAATTGTATTAATACGGAAACGTTAATACATGTGTGTTTAATAAACAAACAGAAAGTTCCTAGTTATGCCTCTCTCATAAACTAGCTCGTTGATTAACAAGATGATCAAGGTTTCCTGATCATGGACATTGGATGTTGTTAATAACGGGGTCACAACATTAGTGTAATGGTGTGATGAACATTCATCCAAAGTATAGCATTACGATCAAAGTCATTGAGTTTATATTGCTATAATAACTTACGAAGTGATCCTAATCCTTAGACCATGAGATCATGTCAATCACTAACACCGGAAGAGTTTCTTGATAACATCAAACGTCACACCGTAACAGGGTGATTATAAAGATGGATTCAGAACTAATAAAGTGTTATGTTGAGGCTCATGGATCGAGAGTGGAATTTGTTCATCCCGATGACGGATAGATATACTCTGGGCCCTCTCGGTGATATCACATTTATTAGCTTGCAAGCAAGTGATTTGATCACTAGAATGTTATATCACGGAGCGAAAAGAGTGCATGTCGATAACGAGATCAAACTAGGTATGGAGATACCGATGATCGAATCTCGGACATGTAATATATCACGAAACAAAGGGATTAAGATACTAGCGTAAAGGTTAAGCGATCACAAGAAAGTCATCGTTGAATGTGTGGAGTCGATATGGGTCTCGGATCCGCTTCGATTATTGATCCGAGAGGGTCTCGATCATGTCCGCATTATTCGTGAACCGTAGGGTGACACACTTAAGAGACACCGACATCCATTTGGAGCAAAAGTTTCATGCGAAAAGAATTACAAGCGAGGAATTTATTTCACTAGATCTAAAGCGGGTTTCGGGTGAAATTGAAAGTGTTTCTGCATGTGAAATGAAATACTAGCAAGGGGTTATATGTGAATGTTTGTCATTAAAGTAATTGACAAAATTCTGAATAAATAAAAGGAGTTTTATTTAATGAGAGTTTGCATTAAATTTGGTGGAAATTTAATGGGAATTTGAGTGGGTTTTTGAGTGGAGGGAATTGAAAGGCTTTTGTGTGAGTGGAGTGTCCACCCACATGAATGAGGGAGAGGTGGGGGCACCCTCCATGGCCGGCGGCCATGCCCCCTTGGGCTTCCCCCCCTCCCCTATATAAGGAGCCCCTCCTCTCACTTCTCACTCACACCTCCTTGTGAAGGATCTCTCTCCCCCTCTAGAATTTATTCCCCATGGTCTCGGACTAGCGAGATACATGTTCCCGGTGGCTATTCGGCAAGAAAGAGTTGTGCTTCCGCTGCATCGCTGGAGCGAGGAGGCGGAGGTTGCTCGGTGCCTCGAACGTGTGTGCGAGCACGGATCTTGCTGTTTTCTTGGCGCTAGGACTTCCTCTCGATCTTGAGATCGGCAAGAGATCGTCTACATCAACCACGAGTTTGGACTTGTTAAGCTTTGTCGGTCTTCAAGGGTATGTTCTCTACGGATATTCATCCGCCCGTTGTTTGTATCTAGTAGATAGATCTTGGTACATAGTTGTTCCCATCGTAGGAAATTTTTTGTTTTCTATGCTGCGAACCCTACAGAAGGAGGATACTACAAGGAGGAAGCCGAGGAGAACTTCAACCACTGCTCTGCACAAGGCAAGCCTAATACTACTAGTTGATTTGGCAAGCTAACACTTGCAAGATACCCTACTTTATAAAGCTTATACTTGCAATTATGCAATCTACTACCTGCTTGTCCCCATGATAATTATATGCCTTAAGCATATGTGATCATACACACTTGATAACCCAATCCTAGTTTTACTTGCAAGCTTTATACTTTATTTCTTTATCAAAGCTTTCTCTTCAAGTGTACATAGTTGAATTGTAGATTCTAGAAAGATAACTAAAGGTAGCATAAAGAGCATAAAATTTTGCCTAAGTAGATAATCTTGATGTCATCCTAATGCATGAGATTGAACTTCATTAATCTCCACTTGTTTACCACCCCTCCTTAGTACTTAACCCCACTTGTAGATGCTAGTGCTAAGCATAAAACTTGATCAACTATAGATGGGAATACTTGGTGAAAATGGTTATGAAAACCTTGGAATGATGAGTCATTCTACTGAAATGTTTTGACATGTGTTTCCGAACACCAGATGGTTTTGATGATGAAAATGTTGAGGCATGAGCCTTAGCCCTTTATAAAACTGATGGTTGTCTGGATGCGATACCATTCCAATTTTACCGTACAACCACAATACCCGAAAATTGGGTAGGGCTTGACTGGAAATTTATATAACTTAGTATGGGTTCCCTCACGGCCAAGGTCTAAGCTGAGGCTACCTTGTGAAGATTGTCCACCTGTGCAGTACCCTAGATGACAGTTGGTCATGGTTGGGAGACCAAACTCACAGGAGATGTGCCTATACTAGGGCGTGTAATTGAAAGGTTAGGATTGATTATCCGCAAACTGAGTATGGTGAATTCAGGATTTGTTCCTGATAGATGAATCGAATGTTGTGGTGAAAGTGCACAATCTCTGCAGAATGTCAAACTATTCGAATAGCCGCGTCCGTGGTTATGGACAGTTGGAGTGGCCATACTGTTCCCCCGTCATATGTTTTCAAAATGACTTGTGAAATGTATTGAGACTTTGACTTGACCACAACAGAGTTGTGATATGAAATTCAAGTTCCCACTTAGTTGTTATAAAATTTCAACTAGCTTTCTTTGCTTCTGAACTTAGTAGAGGTAAATATGGCTTTCTGCAAAACAACCCTAGAGCTTAGTGTCCTACTACAAAACCCCCCTTAACTTGTTAGTATTAGTTTGCGAGTACTTAAAGAGTACTCATGGCCTTGTCTCTGGCTATTCCCGTGGCCAGACTATGAAGAGGAGTACCAGGATGATGGACCACAGGAAGGTTACGGCAACTAGGATCATCTCCCATCATCAACATTGCCTGTGACACCGAAGATGGAGCTTTGCCTATGCTATATTTATTATTACGTTATTCCGCTGCTTGAGTTGTATTAAGAACTGGATCATGAGATCCTTATTTGTGTAAGACCTTATGTATGGTTTGTAATGGATGATGTACTGTGATATCCAAATCTGTTATGTCTCGCAAAAATGGTAATCCTGGGATTGCGATGTATGGCATAACAGGCATCTGGGATTAAAAATGCGGGTGTTGACAAGTTGGTATCAGAGCCATCCTGACCATAGGAGACCCTAGTTAGACTGGATGTTTAAATCAAAAACTTAGTTTCAAAACCAAAGGAAGCAAGTATTTACAAAAAACTTATTCCCATTCTTATCACTTTGATTCTTTCATGAAAATTCATGTTCCTCAAAAACTCTTGCAAAATACATAAAATTTGACACACTCGAACACTCTACTAACTTACTCATCCTATATTTTTATAGATGGACGTGAAGTACAACAAGTTTTATCAGTTGGGGAATGGAGGAGACCTCATCTTTGAGCGTGACCTGGACCAGCTTTCTGAACTTCTGGAGCGTCCACACCCCGAGTTCTTCGGAGCTTAGCTCAATGATCAAGAAGGAGAAGATCGACAATGGCTAGTTGTTGCAAGTCTCAGAGGGAAGATTGAACCTCCCACTGCAGAAGGAATCCAGTTCACTTTAAGAGAGAACAACTGGCTCGATGGACTTGCCAAGGCCATCCAGGAAGCTCTTGCCCGTCTATGTGGGCAGAGTATCAACCAGATCAAGGGTACCCGCTTTAAGTTTTGTCCAAGGCGTGATGCTATGGGACAACCATTGGAATCCCCATACCACCACGAGCTGAAGACTCAGTTGGACCACCTTAGCTTCATGATGTATGATCGTTAGCAGGAACTGGACAATGCTCGTGACTACTCCAACCACAAGTCCGCCATCATCAAGACGAATGATCAGACCATCGCCATGCTAGCGAAGGACCGCAAGTATCGTCGCTGTCAGCTCAACAAGAAGGAGCGCATCATTGCCCGTCTTCGTCACCGTATCTCGGATTTGGAGGAGACCATCCACGAGAGAGACATGCAGTTGGAGGAAAGGGAGAATGCCGGAGAAGATCTTCGTGGAGATCCCTACTCTTATCTCAGCGATGATGATGACTTTCTGGAGGATCAAGCCATGGATTTGTTCACCGATGAGGAGGATTTCGCCTTCATCGATGACGATGAGGATGATGAGGATGATGATTACACCAACTCCGAGGAGTAGTAGCACTTGAGAACTAGCGTAGTGAGTTGTATTCGGTCCCACTGTATCGTAGTTTCCAGAATGGTTCTTAAAACTATCTGTTTTCATTTTTTGTGGTGTGTGTTGTATCGTGTGCTATGAATGACTGAATGAAAAGCAAGTTACTAGAAAATCTGAGTCAAACTTTAAAAAATTTTCAAAGTCCCCGAACCTTAGAAATTTCCCTCTTTTCTCATGATCTATCTCAATCTTCAGATGTATCGCGGAGGAAGTGGTTCATCCCCGGACCCGATGTTGCAGATCCTACAAATATTGGTTTCTGACCGCGAAGCTGAAAGAGCCGAACGTCAAGCCAACTTAGCAACCCTTCAGCAGATAGCTCAGCTGGCCAACAACAATCAAGGCCAAGGAAATCAGGACAACCATGGATCTAAGGTCAAGAATTTCCAGAAAACCAACCCACCTGTTTTGGATCCAAGTCGGAAGAGCCCCTAGATGCAGATGATTGGCTACAAACCATGGAAAACAACCTGGTAGTCACCGGAGTAGCAGCTAACAAGAAAGTTCTGTTCGCCACCCACTATCTAGCCAGAGATGCAAGAGCATGGTGGAACAGCGTTCGTGCAATGACCGGAGGACAGATGATGACCTAGGATGAATTCAAGGTCAAGTTTAGCAGAACCCATGTGCCACCGGGTTTGATCAAGAGAATGAGAGATGAATTTAGAGAACTGAAGCAAGGAAGGATGACCATAGTGGAATACCGTGACAAATTCTTGTCATTAGCTAGGTATGCCCCGGATGAGATCGACACTGAATCCAAGAAGAAAGAAAGATTCTTGAATGGTCGACACGATGAGATGCAGACGGTGTTGGTCAATATCCCCTTTGCTGATATTGAAGACCTCGTCGACTCTTCCATTCAGATGGAAGGAAAGATCAACCAAGCCAATGATAACCGCAAGCGCCGCATGATGCATCAGCCAGGAACCCGTCATACCCCAAAGTATCGCCCCAACCCATCTCCAGGATTTGCCCCGAGAACCAACAGACCCCCAATGAACCAGTCGACCTATACCAACCGTGGAAAACGAAGGCCTGGAGGAAACCACAACAACCCTGGCAACTCTGGCAATTTCAATCGTGCACCACCCAATTTCAACAACAATGCCGCCACCAACACCAACACTGCCCCGAGGACTAGAAGCAATGTTGTGCCTATTGCAGCAAAGGACAAGTCGCAAGTGACTTGTTATGACTGTGGAAATAAGGGTCACTACTCCAATGAGTGCCCCAAGAAGAATGCCGCAGTCCCCAACCAGCTCAGCAACAGCGTCGTGTTCAGCCCGGAAGAAGGTTTGCCCCAGGGAACTCGCTCAACCGCAACAGCCATCTTTTTCTCATGCATGCCGAAGAAGCCCAGGAAGCGCTAGATGTCGTGCTGGGTATGTTTTCTGTTAATTCAGTTCTTGCTAGAGTGTTGTTTGATTCTGGTGCATCGCACTCATTTGTCACCGAGGAATTTGCATGCACTAGTAAGATTCAACCAACCAAACTGAAGCATGTTATGATTGTTCAAATCCCCGGTTCAACCACCAAAGCTAGGCAAATTTGCAAAGCCGTCCCTATCCGATCCATGGAATAGATTTTTATGCTAATCTAATAGTACTCGGAACTAAAGGTTTGGAAGTAGTACTAGGAATGGATTGGATGTCCAAACATAAAGGATTAATTGACTGTGCCAAGAAAGCCATAACCATGACCAGTACAGCTGGACTATCAGGCGAGCATGTATCTGAAACCTTACCTCGTCAATTCAAGTGCAACAAGAGTATAGCCCAACCTACCATTGACCAAGTCCGGATAGGCTGTGAATACCCCGATGTATTTCCAGATGTTTTGCCCGGTATGCCTCCAGATCGGGATATCGAGTTTATCATTGAACTAATCCCCGGAACAGGACCCATAGCCCGGAGACCATATATTATGAACCCATCTGAAATAGCGGAACTAAAGAAGAAACTGGATGCCATGTTGGAGATTGGATTGATTCAACCAAGTGCGTCACCATGGAGATCACCTGTCTTGTTTGTGGACAAGAAGGATGGAGGTAACCGTTTGTGTACGGGTTATCGAAAGTTGAATGATGTCACTATCAAGAACAAATACCCATTTACCAGTGCCAAAGTGTTTTCTAAGATTGATCTTAGAACTGGCTATCAACAACTCAAGATTCACGCAGAGGATATTCCCAAGACTGCCTTTACCACCAGATATGGATTATACGAGTATACCGTCATGTCTTTTGGATTAACCAATGCCCCCGCTTATTTCATGAATCGCATGAATAAGATTTTTATGGACTTCCTCGATAATTTTGTCGTTTGTTTCATCGATGACATTCTGATTTATTCCAAATCAGAAGAATAACATGAGCTACACCTAAGGACCATTCTTGGAACCCTTAGAGAGCATCAGTTGTATGCTAAGTTTAGCAAATGTGAATTCTGGTTATAGGAGGTAGGATTCCTCGGACACATTGTATCAGCCGGAGGAATTGCCGTTGACCCTACAAAGGTGAAAGATGTCGAAGATTGGCAAGCCCCAACCACCCAAACCCAAGTTCGTGCATTTCTCGGATTGGCGGGATAATACTGCAAGTTCGTAGAAGGATTCTCAAGTATCTCCGGACCCATGACCCAATTGCTGAAGAAGGACAAGAAGTTTGAATGGACGGACAAATGTGAAGCGAGTTTTCAAGAACTCAAGAGGAGATTGATTTTAGCCCCAATCTTAATCATGGCGGATATCACGAAGCCCTTTGACGTGTATTGTGACGCATCCAATATTGGTCTCGGATGTGTGCTAATGCAAGAAGGCAAAGTTATATCCTATCTATCCCAACAACTGAAACAACATGAGCAAAACAATCCAACCCATGACCTCGAGCTCGCAGCCATAGTTCTAGCCTGAAGACATGGAGGCATTACCTGATGGGAAATCGTTGTGAGATTTATTCGGATCACAAGAGCCTGAAGTATATATTCACTCAGAAGGCGCTGAATATGATACAGAGAAGATGGATTGAGCTAATCAAGGATTACGATCTGGACATTCACTATCACCCCGGTAAAGCCAACGTGGTAGCAGATGCCCTTAGGAGATTGCCGTGCCGCTTGAACTCCATGATTTTGAAGGAGCGACCAAGTCTGCACAAAGAGATGGAAGATTTCCGAATGGAATTAGTGAGTGAAGGATTTTTGGCTAGCATAGAACTTCAACCAACTTTGATCAACCAGATCAAGGAGGCGCAGAAATGAAATGCTAGTATCGAAGGAATCAAGCGTCGTATCGGTACAGGCAAGGTACCCGGATTCACCGAAGACGAAGGAGGAGTTCTGTGGTACAAAGGACGCCTTTGTGTACCAGCAGATTCTGAGTTGAAAGAAGTTATTTTCAAGGAAGCTCATGATACTCTTTATTCTATCCACCCCGGAGGAACGAAGATGTATCAAGATTTGAAAGAGCAATTTTGGTGGCATAAGATGAAGAGAAAAATCGGAAGCTATATCGCCAAGTGTGAGATATGTCAGCGAGTCAAGGCGGGACATCAAAGACCCGCTGGATTCTTGCAACCATTGCAGATTTCGGAATGGAAATGGGATTCTGTTGGAATGGACTTTATCACCGGATTGCCTACTTCTAGTAGGGGAAATGACTCTATCTGGGTCATAGTTGACAGACTGTCCAAAGTTGCCCATTTCTTACCAGTCAAGACCACCTATCAGAGTTCGAAGCTAGTAGAGTTATACATCCCTAGAATCGTCAGTTTGCACGGAGTCCCCAAGAACATCGTATCTGATCGAGGAACTCAGTTTACCTCAAGATTCTGGAAGAAAGTCCAAGAAGGTTTAGGAACCCGACTAGAGTTCAGCACAGCTTATCACTCTCAGACCAACAAACAAACAGAGCAAGTAAATAAAATACTCGAAGATATGTTGAGAGCATGTGTAACATCCCAGGATTAGCACCTAGAATTATAGAGGACACATGTTTGTGCATTGCATTCATGCATAAGAAAATCTGGAGAATTTTCGCGCAAAACTAAAGAAGCTTTAAAGGGATCGATATCTCTCTTTCTCTGATAAGAACATCAGAACAGGTGCGAAAGTTTTTGACATGACCTTTAAATATTATATGTGTTTTTGGAGGGGTAAAATTTGAAATTTACTTTGAATCCCAAATTCAATTCTAATTTTTAATTTGGAAATTCAGAAATAATAATGCAATAATTAAGTAAAGGGAAATGATTATAATATTGATATAAAAGAATCATTTCTTATAAGAATACATTTAGTATTGCATTATTCTTTTACAATAAAAGAATAAGAGTAAATTACAATTAAGAAATGAATTTTAATAATAAAAGGATAAAAGAATTCTTATTTAAAAGTAAGTTATAAACATTTAATAAATACAAGTTACAAATAAAACAATAATGGAATACTTTATTACATTGTTGTTGCAATAAAAGGATAAAATAAAATTTACAACAAATATAAGAATATTTTACAATATTTATTGAAGATTCACATGAGTAAAGAATAAAACTTTACTTTAACAAAAATAATACCTTAATACAAAAATATCATTAGTCAATACTACAACATTCTATATTATACAAAGGAAAGAGAAAATTACAAAAAAATAATGAAAGGAGAGAGTTCTAAACTATATTTCCTAAACTACACTTTTGGTATCTGCTCATCTTCTTTTTGCACCTGCAAAACAACTCAATAAAAGATAAAACAAAGAAAGGGGTTAATGTTAGTAATTTTGCTCTCAGTATGGCAATGAAATGCATTGCTATTCACATCATTGAGCATATTTAAATAGGGGCAAGTTTCACCAAAAGAATATTTGTTCTTATCAGAATGTTTTGCCTCAGAACAACCTCATTGGCAATGAACAAAAGAGGCAAGTTTCACCCTAGAAGAATAGTAAAGGAATCCATTCCATTTGGCAACACAAAAATAAAGCCAAACTTGAGATAATCACAACCAGCTGAGTTGATCCATCCCAATAAATATCCCACTATTGAAACTTGAACCCAGGGGTCCCATTTGACAGCAGCACAGTCACAACATGCAAGTGATGTGCTGTCGACACAAGGAGCATTCACAGGGAGGACATAAAGGGAGAGCACACTCACCAGTACCACTGGTTAGCACATCAACAACCTCCTTACCCCTTTTCTGTTCATCACACTCAAGAACAAATTGCTCTCATAGCACCACAAGAACCATCTAGATCCCCATCAACACCACCACGGCCACCGTAGTTCCGACGCCGGGGTTGCACCTACTGCCGTCCCGCCGGCATCGGACTAGAATAGAATGAACCCAACTTCACCAGCATCATATCACCACCAACATCACACCAAACCACGTCGAATCACCATCAGTACATATACTAGTCATAGAGTAGCAGAATTGAGGAACATAGATAATTAAGTACCACACTTTGAGCTTATAAATTTTCTCAGTATCTAGCAAAGCCTAGAGATAGCCAAAAGAAAGCAGAAGCCGGGGTTGCATCTACTGTCGTCCCACCGACATCAGCATAGAAGAAGAAGAATCCTAGCTTCTATACCATCAGACCACCACTAACACAGCACCAAATCACCCAAACCACCATCAGGCCATGGCCAACCTTGGTGATCACAGCAGGTAGTGGTCGTGGAGGGAGGAGTGACATAGCAGGGGCATCGTTGATCATGGCGAAGTAGAGGAGGCGCGGGAATCGATGAAGGGCCATTGTGGCACCGGCACACCCGAGAACTAGGGTCGTGCAGCACAGGGCAACATCAAGGCAGCGGGGAACCGATGGAGGAGACCCAGGCCATCCAGCCTAGCAAGCGGCAGTGACCAGCGGCGCTGGATATAGTCGGCGATGGAAGGGAGGGCGTCGGCGGCCAGTGCGTGCGTGGGAGAGGCAGAGGAACGAGATAAGGATTGTGCCTGTGTGTGTGCTCGCATGTGATGGAGAGAGAGAGATGGGTCGGGGGTCAAAGTGACCCCAAGCCCGACCCATATGGGCCAGGTCAGCCCACGAACCCAACCAAACGGCCCAAGTGAATTGGATTTAGAAATAAAAATAAATAAAATAAATAAATGAATGAATTATTAAAATAACCCCAAACATTTTTAGCTATAGAAAATTATAATAATATCCTAAAAATACATATGATATATCAAAATGACCACAAAAATAATATCTACCTAATAAAAATATAATTTTAAGTGTTTAAAATAAATTTAAAGTAAAATAATTATTAACACCATTAAATATTAAATAAAATTTTATAAAATAAAACTAAAACCCTAAAAATAAATAAAAAATCATTTTTGTGTATGAAAACAACTTTATTATTTTATAAAAATACTCACTTAGAGTTTTACAAATAAAACATAAAGCAAATATTTAAAGATACTTAATTCTTTGATGAATTTTATAAAAATAAAGATAATACTTCAAAATAAATAAAATTCATCTTTAAGGTCTTGAATAAATATATTACACTAGAAAAATATTAAATATATTATTAGGAAAGTCTTTAATATTTTCAATAATAAAACCTTATCTAATATCTATTTTGTGAATTCCTTCAAAACAATTCTTAAGTAAGAAATAATCACAATTCTTAGAAAACCTTGAGCAATTAGTGTCTTAGTACCAGTTCTAAACCCATAACTTGAATTCATAATCAAACTTAAGTATAACTTTTAACTTTAAAATATTCTTTTAAAACCCTTATTAAGAAACCTTTTAAATAAATATTGGGTATCACCCATTTATATGGTAAATAATCATTATATATTAACCATTATTAACATCACTTTAAATTCTAACAAACTACTAAGATAATTTCATTATGCTCCCATTAAATGAATACAAAGTATTTTCTTAAAAGGCAAAACAAATTTAATCTAAATCATTCACTTAAATATAAAGTGAATAATTCCACACCTTAGTTATACCTATCATAAATATAAAACTTGGGAAGAATTAAAATATATTACATTTTAAGTTACTTAACCTTTTAAAGTTAACTTTAGTCTCGAAAGCTTATAAACATTATGTCTATTAAACTACTTATGTTTTTATAGTTAACTTTGGTCTATTTCAATTAAGACATAATGCATCTCAAGTCCAAACTATTTAAGCAAGCATAAACAATGTTGGGGATATGCTATATGGGTATCCTCATAGCATGTCTCTTATCCGACTAACCCGGGTGGCCCATAGTCGGTAGCATGGCCTATGGCTCTGGGCTGACCCGATTAGATGGATCCAGAAGGGAGGCCCATGCCGGATAAAGGAAGGCTACGGTGGAGTCACCAGCGTACCCGGAGCCTTGGAGTGCAAGATACACAAGACTAGTGATAGATGGTGTAGGACTCTGTATCCTGTCTGGCTAGGACTTTTCCCTGTAACCCTAGGACCTGGCGACTATATAAGTCAGGCCTATGGGAGCCTTTAGGGCATTGTTTTACACACACCTCGCACAGCGAACCTATCACTGTAACTCGGCGTATTGCCATTATAGTGATTTATAGCAGGAGTAGGATTCCGCCACCGCTAGGGATCTGAACACGGTAAGCTATGTTACTGCACCACAACCGTCCGCCTTACCCCACGTCTCTAAACACGCACTGTGAGGACCCCTCCATGGCGTACGCGTCGGCAATACCACGACAGTTGGCGCCCACCGTGGGGCAAGAGGTGCTTCAGGATCTTCAGCGGGCGAGGACCAAGATCTTCGCGGGAATCGGCGAAACCGTAGCCATCAGTCGCGTTCTCTTCTCCAACAACGTTCCAATCGTCCCCCCGATGAGTTCTGGATCCCGGCGAAGACGAACCCTACGCGTTGTTCGATCATTCCTATCGGAGACATCCACCTCTTCATCGGCGAAACCGACTCGGGCACTAGTTCCCTGGGAGTCGGAGGAGCATCAAGGCCCGCACGGACCGCCTACGGGCAGGATACGTTCGCGGAAGGATCGATGTCGGATCTCTCCTCGGAGTTTGCCGGCAAAGATCAGAAAAATTCAAGACCCGCCCAAACCGCCCCTGTGCAGGATATAAAGGTGGAAGATCACTACAAATCCGCCGGCTTAGTCCGTGCGTCTGGACAGCAGAGATCCAAGTTCGTCGGCATGGTTACCATCTTCGATATGGCGCGATGCGTTCAGAGAGAAGGTGAAAACCCCCGCGATTACCTGGCCAGATGGCTCCGTATACGAGTTGATCTGGCCCATTACCCCCAATGATGATGCTATCTATCACTTTGTGGAAGGACTGGACCATGGCACTCTTCTCCGACACTCTCTAAAACGGCAACAGGCGTCAGGACGCCTTACCTTCGAAGGCATGGTGAACACCGTCAACAACTACGCGGAGGCCAAAGCAGCGGCTCAGACAGCGCTTGCGCTCATTGACGGAGCCCCTCCGATTCAGCCACCACCACCACCGCCTCCGGCCGCCAACGTCGCAGCAGCACCACCACCCCAGTCATCGTCGAGGCCGTTGCACCTCCACCGCCCGTCATCGAAGAAGCCCTGGCATCCTCCGACTCTGTCATTGACGCGCTTTATGCTGATTTCAGTGTATATTCAGAGGATATAGATTTCAGTCCAGAAGAGCTAGACTCCGCTATGCAGGAGATGGAGGAGGAGTACTCGCGCGACGAGCAAGCTAATAACACCGTCATGTCTCGAGGGGTGTTCGTCACCATTGGGACAGCGATGGATGAAGATCAACCTGGGCAAGCTCCGCCTACGACGCTGGAAAAGGGGAAGAGGCCACTTATTGCTGCCGACAATGATCGCGCAATGGTCATGCCTCCTCCGCCTAACCCAGTGCAGCAGCCGCAGGAACTCGGCACCGGCCCGAGCAACAACAACACCGCAAACTTGCCTCCTCCAGCATCCACGTCGGCAGCAGCCCATGTTACTCCAGCTGATAGAGTGATGTCTGGCAATCTCTTCGTCGAGCCACTAACTGTTGATCATATCCAGAACGTGACTCAGCTTGACGAGAAGCGCCAGCAGCTGCTGGAGGAAGCGCAAGCCATCGCGGAGCAAGGCGCTAAACTAGATCGAGATCTGGTCAACGCGCAGAAGTCCATAGAGAAAGGTAGAGCAATGGAGGCCGAGTACAAGACTCTACTGCAGCAGCATAAGGCTAAGAAGGCTCCGACTCGCGTCATCAATGATCCTGGTGTACGGCGCAACCTAGGATGGGCTCCCTCGAAGCCGGCACAAGCCAAGCCATACATTGATAGTGAAGGCAAGCAGGTGATGCCCACCCCACTCCTTAACCTCGCCATCGCCAAGACCCTTCTGCAGCAGGATAGATCGCCTGAAGCGGTAGAACAGGTCTATGACCTAGCGGCCAAGGCGGTAAAGCAGCAGGAAAAGGCCACCTCTCAGAGGCTTGAGTCTGACCCAGCGCTCTGCCGATAGCCGATACAAACCACCAAGGGACAGATCTCCTCAAGATGTCGGATCACAGACGGGTTCATCAGAACAAAGACGGAGGGATGCGCGCAACAGGAAGGATGCTATCCCCATATCCTCCGACCACGGAGAAAGGGCCCAACCTCGCCGCCCATCGCCACCGCCCCGATCCCCCCGACGTCAGGAAGACTACAAGGCTCACCATCGCACGGATATGCCCCCACCAAGGCAGTGTGGCATTGTCATCCGCGACAACGCGGCACAGACCCGTCATGATGAAGAGCGCCAACAAGGACACAAGAGTAGGTCACACCACGACCCTCCGCGTCCGACAAGCAACCGTGACAGGCGTGAGGCGTCGCAGGAGGGTAACAGCAAGAAGAAAACCCACCTCCACCTCCGCCTCTGTCACCGCCAAGCAGTCACCATGGCGGAAGAGGCCCACGTCGTTCACGCAGCCCATCCCCTGTTGACAACAAGAAGAACCCGGAGCCATACGATGCACCTTCGCGGATCGATAAGATCCACGAGGCCCAGGAAGGACCATACCTGGGACCATGTTGCTTTGGACCTGCAATACGGTCCGCAACCTACCCCAAAGGTTTTCGGATTGACAAGACCATCAAGCCCTATGACGACACCGCCAAGCCCGCCACATGGTTGCAGGACTACGGCAACGCGGTAGAGATTGTCGGCGGCAACCCCAACGTCGCCGTCAAGTACCTCCCATTAATGTTGGCAGGTACGGCCCGTCAATGGATCGATGACTTGCCGGAGAAATCTATCTACAACTGGCTCGATATGCAAGAGGCATTCACCAAGAACTTTGAGGGTACATACAAGCGTCCCTGCACTGTGGGCGATCTACAGCGGTGCGTGCAAGAGAAAGACGAGACATCTCGCGCCTACCTCTCCCGCTGGCTGGACATGAAAAATTCCTGCGCAGGAGTGCATGCTCAGACCGCCATGGCCGCCTTCATCGACGGGTTGGAAAGAGGGACGCTGCTCCAACATAAGCTAAAGCGCTTGCAGGACAATCATCAGCTGGACTTGAAACAGATGATTCAGTTAGCTAGTGAGTTCACAGCTGCTGACGACGATGCTCGTGGCTCTTTGCCGGCAACGGCCGTTCCAACCCAAGTTCGGAGGAACAGCAGTACAAAGCGTAAAACCGCTCCAGAAGAAAAGCAATATACCGACATGGTTGCCATGACTTTTGCAGGACGAGGAGAAGGTGGACAACGTGGCCGAGGAAGGGGAGCAGGCCGCGGACAGCAACGAGGAAGTGAAACCAACTCGGCGCCACTCCGCGTTCCCCAAACGTACAAGGAGTACCGCGATATGCCGTGCCTCGTACACCTCGATGTCAACGGCAAGGTCACCCATACCAATCGACACTGCAAATTCATCAACGACCTGAAGGAAGACTCGGAGTCCGGCTACAAGCAAAGTCGGAAGAACAGACCGCGAGGCAAGGGCAAGGGGAAGAAGAAGGAGGAGGAGTCCAAGGATTCAAGTGACATGGACGAGGACGTTTACCCCAAGCACGCCGCCAAGAGCGACGATAAGGGCAAGAACCCCTTCGCAAAGAAGGCCCCAGTCTACCACACTTTCCTTGGCACCCCCACCATCCGACAACAGAAGACCTCTCTAAGGATCCTGATGGCCACTCTCCCCCCAGTTCCCCAATACCTGTGCTGGTCGGAGGTTCCAATCACTTGGGACAGGACAGACCACCCAGACCTTGTGCCCATGGAGAACCAGTACGCCATGGTCATCAACCCATTGATTGACGGCGTGGAGTTCACCAAGTGCATGGTGGATAGTGGTAGCAGCATCAACATCATGTACCTGGATACACTGCAGAAGATGAACTTGACGGAGGCAAACCTAAGGCGGACCAACACCGTGTTCCATGGCGTAGTTCCTGGTCGGGAGGCTCGGTCCCTTGGGTGCATCACACTTCAGGTAGCCTTTGGCAATGTTGATAACTACCGCCAAGAGTGGATGACCTTTGAGGTGGTCCCCTTCAAGAGCGTGTACCACGTCATATTCGGCCGCGACATATTCCACACGTTCATGGCCAAGCCATGCTTCGTCTACAACAAAATCAAGATACCCGGACCAAACGGTTTCATCACCGTATCCGGAAGCTTTGCCAAGGCAAGAGACAGCGAGATCAATGAAGTAGCCATTGCAGAAGCTGTCCTCTACAGCGAAGAATTCAAGGAGATCCAGAGCAAGATCAATGACTCAGAGATGCCCGCGTCGAAGAAGCAAATCTCCGACTCCGCTCCTGTGTTCAAGGCCGCCATCGAAACCAAGCCGGTGGAACTTGTGGTAGGCGATGCCTCCAAGACCGTCGCCATTGGGACGAACCTGGATCCCAAATAGGAAAGCGCGCTCGTCGAGTTCCTCCGTGAGAATAGGGACATCTTTGCCTGGCAACCTGTCGACATGAAAGGTGTACCTAGGGAACTTGCTGAGCACACCTTAAACATAGATCCAAAATGAAAATAGTGAAACAACCACTACGACGCTTCGGAGATGAGAAGAGACGCGCCATTGGCAGAGAGATAGCTAGGTTACTTAAGGCTGGCTTTATCCGAGAAGTCCTTCACACCCGATGGGTGGCCAATCCTGTACTTGTCCCCAAAAAGGGAACCAATGAATTAAGAATGTGCGTTGATTACACCGGCTTGAACAAAGCATGTCCCAAAGATCCGTTTGCTTTGCCTCGCATTGACCAAGTCATTGACTCGACGGCTGGCTCGGAGCTTTTGTGTTTTCTGGATGCATACTCAGGATACCACCAGATCAAGATGAGGAAGTCGGACCAATTGGCCACTTCGTTCACTACCCCATACGGCACGTTTTGCTATGTCACGATGCCCTTTGGGCTGAAAAATGCAGGTGCTACCTACCAGCGGACAATGCAACGTTGCCTCCACGACCAAATTGGTCAAAATGTTCATGCCTATGTGGACGATATCACGGTGATGTCTAAAAAGTCAAACGACTTAATCTCCGACTTAAAAGAAACCTTTGATAATCTTCGGAAATACAACATGATGCTCAACCCTAAGAAGTGCGTCTTCGGGGTTCCAGCTGGCAAACTGTTGGGCTTCATCGTTTCCCAGCATGGAATCGAGGTCAACCCGGAGAAAATCAAGGACATCTTAAACATAAACCGTCTGACATGCCTAAAGGACATTCAACGACTAACAGGTTATGTTGCAGCAGTTAGTCGGTTCGTCAGCCGACTTGGAGAGAAGGCTCTGCCGCTATACAAGTTGCTGAAGAAGGCGGACAAATTCACATGGATAGACGAAGCAGATGCAGCAGTGAAGCAGCTCAAGGAGATTCTTTCCTCAGCGCCCATCCTTGCAGCACCCGAGCCTGGAGAGCCCCTGTTAATCTACATGGCGGCAACCAACCGGGTTATCGGCATCGTCGTCGTGGTAGAGCGGAAGGAACCAGGCTACGAGCACGGAGTTTAATGACCAGTTTACTATGTGAGCGAGGTCTTGACGGAGTCCAAGCAGCGTTACCCGCACTACCAAAAGATAGCTTATGGGGTATTCCTCGCTTCTCGGAAGCTGAGGCACTACTTTCAGGAGCACCCAATCACAGTAGTGAGCAAGGCTCCACTGTCCGACATTATCAACAATAGCGACGCTACAGGAAGGGTCGCGAAGTGGGGCATTGAACTTGCCGCCTTCGAGTTCACCTACAAGATACGCGACGCTATCAAGTCACAAGCCTTGGCGGATTTTATTGTAGATTGGACGGAGATGCCAGATGCTACTCCACTTCTAGAACCAGAGTACTGGGTGATGCACATTGACGGATCAAAGTTGCTCAACAGCTCGGGGGCTGGTGTACTACTACAGTCACCAAAAGGAGATAGGCTGCACTACGTTCTGCAGATCCACTTCGAGGCTACAAACAACATGGCGGAGTACGAAGCACTCATTCACGAACTACGAGTAGCCAAGGATATTGGCATCAAGCGCATAGTTTGCTGTGGAGATTCTAACTTGGTTGCCCAGCAGGTGGCTGGCACCTGGAATGCGCGGAACCCTATGATGGCGGCATATCGCGACGAAGTGGACGATATAGCCAAGAGCTTCTTGGGCTACGAAGTCAAGTATGTGCCTAGGGAGCAAAATGAGGCGGCTGATCTACTGTCTAAACTTCGATCAGGGCGCAAACAAATTCCGCCAGGAGTTTTCCTAGAGCATCTACGCACACCATCCGTGAATGGCGGCGACATCGACAACCCGGATAGAGCTGACTCTTTCGTCAACATGGTGACAAAGGTCCCTCCGGCTTGGACAAAACCGTTCATGGAGTATCTCGAACACGGAACTTTGCCCGACGACGAAGTTGAAAGACGGCAAATAGTACGGCGAGCAAAGGGTTATACCATAATCAATGGACAACTCTATAAAAGGAGCACTACTGGTGTATACCTAAAGTGTGTTTCCTAGCTAGAAGGTATGGAAATTCTAAGTGAAATCCATCTCGGAGATTGCGGGCATCACGCCGCTCCTCGATCGTTGGTCGCGAAAGCCTTCCGGCAAGGATTCTACTGGCTGACCACGAAGGCGGACGCCGACAAGCTGGTTGAGACATGCACAGGATGCCAGTATTATGCCCGACAACCACATGTTCCTGCTGAAGAACTGTGAACAATACCAATAACTTGGACGTTTGCAGTCTGGGGGCTAGACATGGGACCGTTACAAACGACATCGTGTGGATTTACGCATCTGCTTGTAGCAGTTGACAAATTCACCAAATGGATAGAAGCTAAACCCATTAGAAAGCTTGATGGGGCAACTGCCCTCAGGTTTGTCCGGGATCTAGTGGTGAGATTTGGTCTCCCACATAGCATCATCAGCGACAACGGAAGCAACTTGTCACTCGGAGAAGTGGAGGCCTATTGCTGGGACAAAGGCATCTGACTTGACCTTGCATCTGTGGCACACCCATAATCCAATGGTCAAGTTGAGCGAGCCAATGGATTAATTCTGCAGGGAATCAAGCCACATCTCGAGGCACCGCTACATAGAGCATCTTGAGCTTGGGCGGAATAATTGCCATCTGTACTGTGGAGTTTACGAACTACACCCAACAGATCCGCCGGCTACACCCCTTACTTCATGGTATATGGAGCAGAAGCCATCCTACCTTCCGACATCCTCCACGATGCACCAAGAGTTGCTGCCTACGACGAAGATGACGCTGAAGAATCCAGGCGCCTAGATGTGGACCTTCTCGAGGAGGAGCGCGTTTTGGCATGCCAAAGATCCGCCATCTACCAGCAGAAGCTACGCAGCTACCATAGTCGCCGCGTTCGGCATCGCTCGTTTAAAGAGGGGGATTTAGTGCTCCGACTTAAGCAGAAGAAGTCACACAAATTATCCCCGCCATGGGAAGGAACGTTCATCATAAGCAAAGCGCTGCTCAATGGGTCTTACTACCTTGTCGACAATCGTGAGCTCAAGGATAGACCCAACGAGGATCATAAGCGTAAGTGACGTGACCCGGATGATGACTACCCGGAGCTTGATCGGCCATGGAACATAGCACAGCTACGTCCTTTCTACACTTAGCATTTTTTATCTAATTGTGTAACTTTTATATGATCTATGAAATAAAGCTCTTTGGTTCACTCATATTGCTGAGTCTTTTACCTCCTTTAGTGTTCATTTTTGGATCATATAAACCTTTATGCACAAGTTTTGCGATTGCACTTGTGAAAATTCTGCCTACGGGCGTTAGCTTAAGTTTTCTGGTCTACACATTCTTTGTCGTTTTTATGTGGATTCTGGAGTAGTGACTTTTGGCACTTATTGTCGGCGATTTTGTGCTTAGGTTATTGACGGTGCCATTGGGCATCATCACCTAAGCGCATGGTTCCGACAACGAGTCTTCTGACTCACGAAAAGTCAAGCATAAGAACCAGAGTAATGGATAAGCCAGCACTTGCTTAAAAAATATATACATACTGGGAATTCGTTCTTAAGTAGCAGGATATAACAACCATTGTTTTCCGCCTTAAGATCACGTCACCAAGTTTCTTCCATGCGCATTCTAGAGGTGAAACATAAATTACAAAGTGTTTTTTATTCTTTGGGCGCAGGAGACTTGGAGGTCACATCATCGCCAGCCGGAGAATCACCCTCGACGTCGGCGCTATGATGAGTCTCGGAGGAATCTTGGGGGGCGTTTTCAATGAAGTTCCTAGGCACGAAGACGTCAACGTCCACCAACTCGGCAACCCTGGTGTCATAACCCGCGAGTGATGACAGGATGGCTTCGTGATCTATCTCCTTGCCGTCATCATCCATGTCGGGGATACCAGATGTCACCGTGTCGATGTCGGCATCTTCATAGTGTGCCTTCACCATAGACAACACCATCCTTGCTCCAGCCCGTGTGAGGCTTTCCAGCTCGCGACACGATCGGGGGCTCGACGCAGAATCTCCGAGTACTTCGTCACAGAGTCCGAAGCCTTGATATAAATTTGGAGGGGCTTGGCAATCTCCTTGGCTTGGTCGATGGCGGTATTGATGAACTTTCCGGCAAGAACCATGCATTCCTTGTTCGAAGGAGGCGAGCGGGTTAAACCCAGAGGCGCTAAAAATTTCGACAAAGGATCGCATGAGTCTAGTAAACTCTAAGTATCCAGACTACAGAGCTGCAAGGTGGAGGACACTTACTGAAGATGCTGGCCTTAGCCTGCCAGATGATGTCCGCCAAGGATTCCTTCTCCTGTTGGAGGAGCTTAAATGCCTCGCTATGGCGAAGATTTTGCTCATCAATAGCTTGCTTCTGATCCTTTAGGATCGCAAGCTCCTCCTTCAAGCGAGTGATTTCCGCGGAGGCGGAATCCTGCAGGGCTTTCATGGAATCCTCGTGCATCTTCAGCATCTCCTCTCTCTCCTCCTTTAGGATCTTGTTCTCGCTGTCCAGCTGCTGGATATGCTTGGACTGCTCGACAATGTCCTTGGTCTTGGCAACATGTTCTGCAAGTCGGAGAAAACAAAGTACACAGTGAGTACTCGGAGAGTATGGTCACAACAGTAAGAAGGAAATGCGCAAAAAGAAAACAGACTCTTGTTTTTGATGATCTGTTCCTTCAAGATGGCGGTTTTACCCTTTTCAGCTTCAAGGTCTGCGCACATCTTCTGGTCCTTGTCATTGGCCATACCTTGCCGAGCATTCTCATTCTGTGGCAACAAATACAAAGTTAAGTCGTTGTTTGGTCTACTTGGAGCCTCTAGTCGGAGATTTTCCACCTAGACGCTCGGGGGCTACAACGAGAGTTTTTTCCCTTATCAGTATGCTTAGTTTTCTTTTAAGCATCTAGTCGGAGCTGATTCAGTTACAACTAGAGGCTTGGGGGCTACAGCATTGAAAATTATGAACATTGTGTATGCTACTCTTAAAGCATCTAGTCGGAATAATTCATTCCATCTAAACGCTTGGGGGCTGCAGTGAGAGTTTTTCTAACTTAGTCACTCTTAGAGCATATAGATGCAAAACCTATGGTTTTTCGTCTACATCCTCGGGGGCTACAGTGGGATGCTCATATGAAATGAAAAAGGTAAAGTAAAACTTACAAGTGCGATGATCTTTAGGTTTATAGCGCTCTCGGCCAGCAGCTTGCCAAAGGCAATGCTGTTTCCTCGCAAGATGTCCGCTTGCCGGAGTAGCTCTTCAAGACCGCACGTCGGAGATGACGGCACTCCTCCAGGAACAATGGTTGTGTTACTCGGCATGAGCGCCCGGTAGATAATCTTCGGGAAATCGAGGGGTTTCTGGGGAGCAGAGGCGCCGCCTCCGGCAGAAGTACCAGCTCCCACCGCCGCCTTGCCGCTACCGATGGCATCCTTAGCTGGAGTTTCAGCTATTTTGAGAGCAGCACTCTCCTGCGTCACCTGCTCGGCGATAACAGCGAGTTCGGTAGAGGCGCCAGAATCCACTTCCATGGCGGAAGGGCCTGGTGCCTCCTGAGCTTGGGAGCTTGTCAGAGCAGAGGCGGGCTTGACGGCAGGAGTGGCAGGGGCGATGACGGGTGAAGAGTCGCGATGCAGCATGTATTTAATATTTCTAGAAGCCCCAAGAGTCTTGGAGGACTTCTTGAGGCTGGTTGTGGCTTTCTTCCTAAAACGTGCAAAAATCATAAGTACAGGAATGAGACAGATAAAATAAGACAATGTCGGAGAATAAGAGGTTTACACTGGGGGTGGCGCTTTGGCAAACATCCCGGTGGCTCTCTTCTTTTCCGCCTCCAGGGCGGCAGTACTCTTTTTGGAGGCTCCACCCTTCGTCTTCTTCTTCTTGCCTCCGTCGGCAGCGTCAGAGGTGGAGCTCTTCCACTTTCGCGCCAACGGGACATCATCGTCGGACACGACCGTGACTTCCTTCATCTTTGGATCATAGATTTGGGCAGTCAGGTTGTCCTCATCTAGATCACTAAGCTGTTAAGTGAGAAATCACCGTGTTAGATAAGATGGCAATGGCAAGACGGAAAAGCTGGAGAAATGTCATACACGGAAAATATATACCTACCTTTGGGCACTTGCCGTCTACGAACATGTCGTAGGTGAGGGTGAAGCCACGCTTCTTATCCTTCACCTTGACGATGTCCTTAAGGCGGAACTTGACGGAGTCGCTCGAGAAGTTGTCCTCGGAGATTCGGAGGGTATCCCTTCGGTCGCCGGTATACTCGTGCATAAGCTTTGCGCGGTGCTACAGAGGTTGGATCCGCCTGATGAACCAGCACATGGCTAGGTCCAAGCCGGTTAGACCCGTCTCTATGAACCACTCGATCCGCCTTATTGCGCGAGAAGCGTCGAGGTCGGAGGGAAGGGAGGCATGGGACCGCCATGTGGAAACTTCAGCGGCGGCTCCATCCACGAAGTCCGGGTACGTTGCTTCTCGGCCCGACAAAGGAATGTCGGGGCCGTAGAAGTATGTCCGCTGCCAGTTTTTACACGACTCGTGGCCGACAATGTCGGGGAACCGCCGAGCAGGTCGTATCTTGAAGCTTATGGTGCCGCAGTTCCTAAGCTCCTCCCTACTGTGTTCGAATTCACGTTTGACGGTGAAGAAGTATACAAACAAGTCTAACCTAGGCCTAATCCCTAGGTAACCCTCACAAAGTGCCGCGAAGTTGCTAAGCACTAAGATACTATTGGGGGAGAGGTTATGGGGCTGGACCTTGAAGTGATTCAAGACGGACATAAAGAAGTGGGAGATGGGCAGAGAAACGCCGCGTACCAATTGCGCCTTGAGGTACATTTTCTCTCTGGCTTGGGGAGAAGGGGTCAACTCGCCGGCCGGCGCCGCCCGCCAGGCGAGCTCTTCCGTCGCGGGGAGGTAACCCTCAGCGACCATCTCTTGGATGTCGCGGCCGGTAATGTCTGAGCCGTGCCAGTCGCCTTTGTGCGAGTCTGGCTCCTCGTCCAGAGGCTCCAGTGCCGCCAGTTTGTGGTCGCCGCCGATGGTTTCAATCACCGCCGATGCGGGGATGACCAGCCCTTCTGGCGGCACGACGACGGAGCTCGCCGGCTTTGCCGTGGCTTCGCTCGACGCCGCCATCGATTGGGAAGAACTGCTGATGGCCATGGAGAACTGGGAGGAAGCGATTGGTGCAGAGATAAAGGCTAGGGTTTCTCTAGGATTTCCGCGGAGAGCTCGAGGAGGCGTGCGGCTGGAGGAAGAAGACGATGACGCGAGAGAATGGGGTGAAAAAGTGGAAGTGTCCCACGGTTACTATTTATCTTACTCTGCGTCAAGATTCGTGCAGCTAATCGGACGGTTGCCGCGTAGACACGTGTTCGTGAATGTGTTTGGTAATTTCGCCACGTATCTAACCGTCGCCGCCAACGGTTCGTATCGCTCGCGCGAGAAAATTGGATATGATTGTGTTCTCTGCATGTGTGAGTTACGAGGCGTCGCTGACCTACAGCCTACGTCGTCATAGCTGACATGGTAGATGAGCCGTCCCGTCAAAGATTCCGGCATGGACGGATTTTATCCGACTACGGAAAAGTACGATGGAAGATTTATCATTTCTCCGACTTAGCATTTGAAGACGGAGAAAATCTTTGCAGGGTTCTTTAGGAGGACTACAAGATATTGCTTGACGATTTGCCGACATCCATCTGGACGGAGCATTCCACGGGAAGAGGCAAGACGGCGCAAGATCTCGGAGTTCTCCGGGGGCTACTGTTGGGGATATGCTATATGGGTATCCTCATAGCATGTCTCTTATCCGACTAACCCGGGTGGCCCATAGTCGGTAGCATGGCCTACGGCCTGCTGGGCGGCCCAGTTAGGTGGATCCAGAAGGGAGGCCCATGCCGGATAAAGGAAGGCTACGGTGGAGTCACCAGCGTACCCGGATCCTTGGAGTGCAAGATACACAAGACTAGTGATAGACGGTGTAGGACTCTGTAACCTGTCCGGCTAGGACTTTTCCCTGTAAACCTAGGACCTGGCGACTATATAAGTCGGGCCTACGGGAGCCTTTAGGGCATAGTTTTACACACACCTCGCACAGCGAACCTATCTCTGTAACTCGGCGTATTGCCATTATAATGATTTATAGCAGGAGTAGGATTCTGCCACCATTGTGGGATCTGAACCTGGGTAAGCTGTGTTACCTCATACCCGTGAACCTTCCGCCTTGCCCCACTTCTCTAAACACGCACTGTGAGGACCCCTCCATGCCGTACTCGTCGGCAATACGACGACAAACAACATCAATCACATTCTATCAATCATATTCTAAAACATATCAGGGTTGTCTAAACCTTAGAAAGGAAATATTCTTCAAATGTTATTATTTTTGCCACTTCAAACAATAATCTCATAATAAGTTCCTCAACTATTAACAACTCAATCCCAAGGACTTATATCATAATCACCACATGACAATTCACCATAATCACATCATCTTATACTTTACTTACATATTTTGGATTGTTAACACTTAGGTTCCTTATAAAGGTCATTACTTGTAAAGTAAAATTTCAAGATAAACCAACTCTAAAAAGAATCACTTGAATTCACTTCACTCAAAGTATTGGGGAATTCAATTCGGGAGCTTTACAAAAATGCATAGCATTACTTATGCATAATTACATATTGCTTCTTTAAACATTAGTCCTTACCGGACCAATGATGCAGATTTCAGATATTGGATCTTATGTCATTTCGAAGACCGTCAGTGTATAATCTTGCAATCACATCAGGCAAGTTCACACTTGCTCATGTCCTTTGTTTATTTTCTGTAAAGTATTTTACAAATCCAGTGTTGTCTTCACCTGCATTTGAAAAAGGTTAGAAAACACTATTTTCAATACAAATGGAAACTATTGATTACTGATCCAGGGTGATCAGCTAATCTATTAAATCTGACAGTTGGGATACCACTGCTTAGAACTATATCACCTAGGACTTAACAACCAATGTCGCCAGTGATTCTTGCGCCGTATATCACGCGTTAACCATGAGATTTGGAATGGGACAGAGAAGTCAGCTGTATCTTCTTCCTCTCGCATGAAGCCGAATGTGTAGGTCGTGGCTGTTATCACTCGTAGCGTGCATATTAATTGGTAATTCGTAGAGGATATGCAGCATATGGGTGGGAACCCTCAACGTCCCACGATAGTTCTGGCATCTAACGGTTTGTACAAACCATTGCCGTAATTCATTATGTGGGCATGGTGTACACCAAGGAGGCATGCGAGGTCGCGAAGGGGCCAGTGATTGGCTTGGATCATCTACTGGGCCCCACACCATAGGAAGTGTGGACGGGAAAGATCGCCCGGTTGTGCAACAAGGATTTGATCTCTCATGGGAAAAGTAACGCACCTCTGCAGAGTGTAAGAACTGTAACTTGTTACTCCCATTTCCGGGAAGGAGCTGCGAACACAGCGGGAAAGGAACCCCATGAAGGTTCTAGTAAACCCGTCAAGGCTGACGGACATAGCTTTTCAGAATAAAAGCAACCTTTGAAGAAATGTTTATGAAAACTTGCATTGCCTACGACCCATGGTCTGTGGCTGTAGTTCTAGTGCATCAAATGCTCCTTTTCTAGTGGACTTGCTGAGTAAGCTCGTACTCAAAGTATCTTCTTAACCCTTGCTAGGTTCTAAAGCCAGTACAGACGATGACTACATCAATTCATGCTCCAGGAATCATCATCAAAAGCTAAAGCTCTTCAATGAAGTCAAGAAAGTCAACATATACAGCAACTCAAGTGAAGACGAAGTCGCTAATTAGATAAGAATAGAATCTCTAGCCCTAAAACCCATTTCTGTAGTGTATTGCAATAGCAGCAATGCCAGACCATTAGTTGAGATGTTAATCTTAATAGTATTATAGTTTTGAAGTTGTTTATTTCTAGTTCTTCTTTGTAAGAAGTTTCTTTCTCTCTCTTCAACCTAGAGTGTTCTCTGGATCTTGTGTAAAGAGTTGAGTTGTAACCTATAGTCATGTCTTGGACCCGCTGTGTTTCTATTGTACCACTCTGAGGGATATAATACTAGTGAACGGTGTTTCATTGGTGTTATGTCTACGACTATAGTGTACTACATCATGTAGTGGTATGCTAGGT
Organism: Avena insularis; assembly: GCA_023614405.1. Classification (NCBI taxonomy): domain Eukaryota; kingdom Viridiplantae; phylum Streptophyta; class Magnoliopsida; order Poales; family Poaceae; genus Avena; species Avena insularis. Next base: position 289,193,138 of record CM042691.1, on the reverse strand, counting down.
CACCGCAGTTGGTATCAGAGCATATGCTTTGACCTTAGGATTTAAAATCTTTTAGGAAGATCTGTAGGTTGGATAGTGACTATAGAAGCCATCTCATCTACAACCAAATATTGATATGACTTGTGATGAGTATCCACTTGAGGATAACCTTGTCACACCTAAGTCAGATGCTTAATTCATTCTTTCTTAGGAGTAATTATTTTATCTTTTCTCAAGTATAGTGCTCTTTAATGTCTTCTGAGGGAGACATAAACCACCAAGATACTATAGGAAAGTGTAAGACATCATATGGAAGTAGTATAACTCTAGAATTCAAGTAGCAAAGTAGAATTTTATTGTTAGTTGTTAAATAAAAGACAACATGATGAATATCATCAGGATAAATGTTGATGTAATGAGTACTAATCATGTGTGATTCACTTGAGAATTCTACATGAAGGAGTGAAATTATGTCAAAGATCAATGGTTATACTGTGAGAAGTAAAGTCATCATGGTGAAATTAGCTTTTAAATCATGATAAAGAGGGAAAGCATAATAAGATCATGGTGAGATTAGCTCCGAGAACATGATGTAAGTGTAAGTATGACAAGTACTTAGTGAATTATCTTGGAGTAGAAGTATGAAAATTACATAGTAGAGTTATGACAGAAGTCATGGGTGCTAAAAATTTCTAATAATCTTTGGTTTAAGTTAACAAATAGAATCTGATTAGTCATTTGGAGAGATCATGTGAGGTTAATTGGCTAATAAAGAAAGGTTGAACATAGTTAATCATTTCAAAGGTGAGACCAAAGGTTAGTCAAAACCAAATTGATACCACCTTGCTTAAAATTATCCTATTGCAATTGAGCAATTTGGGTAAAAGTTAAGACAAAGAATAGTTTGACCCTATATGCTAAGTATCACAATGTAAACCTATATGAGGAGGTGTCATATACTACACAACTAAGCCTGAAATCTAGAGATATTATACTCAACTACTATATTCTGGGCTTAGAATATTGTGTGTTATATGTACCACATTTGGATTTATTTGTTTTTCTTGGATCTTCTTGATTGACTAGATCTAAACATGAAGTTTGACTTGGTGTGAAAATGCATGTTGCAACATCCAGTCACTACTTGATTTTATAGACCTAGATAGAGTAAGGGAATTCGTGTAAGGGAGTGACGAATTTCAAAGACCAAAATGGAGACTTATATGAAGAATAAAGCCAAGTGTAAGGATTATCCACTCAATTTGGAGGATGGATCATGCTTAGATCATTATTAGTCAGCAACAAGAAGTGATGAACTTAAAGTTTAATCAAAATAGGTAATTTTTCTAAGAATTTAATGGAGTAATTATGCAAGTTCATGGAAGTATCATGAATAAATACAAAGAAGTAGCTTTGAAACCAGAATGGTATTCAACCTCCGACAATTCAGATAGAATGCCAGAGGTATATCGGAAACCATAGAATAATACATATACCCTAGGATGGTTCGTAGCTGGTAAATATCCACAACTAGTATTTGATCCACAGTTGGTATCTTGTCTGCAACCGGTGTTGGTTGACATAGTTAACCAGACCTTCTTAGAAGTTGCATAAAGAGCATAAAATTTGGCCTAAGTTAAGTAAGACACAAAGGAGTATAAAAATTGAAAGCGACCATCTTTCGAGACTCTTCGCGAAAAGTAACCTATCAAAGTGAAAATGTCCACATCGTAAGTAAGACAAATAATGCTAAAAGATTCACTTCGGAGATCCACAATTGTGTGGATACACCATATAATATTTCATAAGACCCTAACTAGGTAAAGTATAAGCTGGATAGAGACCAATATCCTATTTATAAAATCAAGATATACTTTATAAGACAATTTAGAGACCATTAGTAAACCCTAAGGGGGAGAGTAAACAATTTTTGGAAGTATTATTATCTAACTTTCCAAATAAAGGTTGGATAAGAAGGACTAACCTATAACAAAAGCAAGCCTTATTTTCATAAGGTTAAAAGATAATCATCAGAAAGGTATTCTTTGAAGTATGTCTGGATGAAAGATCGGAATTTATTTCAAGGTAGTAGTACTCAAACCTTAAGGTAGTTAATCAATGGAAGTTAAAGAAGTACTTCGGGTGATAAAAGATTAATCCTAACAGACTAATTCTAGAAGAAACAACTCTTAAGTGCTCCTTAAGAGGTAATAAGCACATCCAATTGGGAATGTGTAGAGAATAAGAAATTCCGATGGGTATGGACAAAATGAGTTCAAATCCAACCTTCAGAAGGACCACCAGTATAAATTTTGAAATGGCAAACCAAAAATTTAGTCTTTTTGTTACAAGTATTGTCTAATAGAATCTAAAACCCTATTTTAGTGAGACTTCACAGACCTTATATAGTATAGCAAGGAAGTTTTATGATCAAGTAAAATAATTGGATTACGATACCTAATCATAATAAGGAACTAAAGAAGAGACCCCAAATTTAAGGAATTATAATAAAGACATATCCTTAAGGGACTAAAGTAAAAGGAACTTTGGAGTATTGGAGACAACAAGATTAAAGATTGCCAAGTATGGTAGAAATTCAAGAAAAGGATCTGGATATGGAATACTACCATTACTTCCATTTAAGGTTACCATGAAGTGGAGAAATGCAGTACCCAATACAAGTCAATTCCTTACTCCATGAGAGTTTACGAACTTCGAAGACGAAGTTTATTTTAAGGGGGAGAGTCTATAACATCCTAGGATTAGCACCTAGAATTATAGAGGACACATGTTTGTGCATTGCATTCATGCATAAGAAAATCCGGAGAATTTTCGCGCAAAACTAAAGAAGCTTCAAAGGGATCGATATCTCTCTTGTTCTGATAAGAACATCAGAACAGGTGCGAAAGATTTTGACATGACCTTTAAATATTATATGTGTTTTTGGAGGGGTAAATTTTGAAATTTACTTTGAATCCCAATATTTTTAATTTGTTAATGCAATAATTAAGTAAAGGGAAATGATTATAATATTGATATAAAAGAATCATTTCTTATAAGAATACATTCAGTATTGCATTATTCTTTTACAATAAAAGAATAAGAGTAAATTACAATTAAGAAATGAATTTTAATAATAAAAGGATAAAAGAATTCTTATTTAAAAGTAAGTTATAAACATTTAATAAATACAAGTTACAAATAAAACAATAATGGAATACTTTATTACATTGTTGTTGCAATAAAAGGATAAAATAAAATTTACAACAAATATAAGAATATTTTACAATATTTATTGAAGATTCACATGAGTAAAGAATAAAACTTTACTTTAACAAAAAGAATACCTTAATACAAAAATATCATTAGTAAATATTACAACATTCTATATTATACAAAGGAAAGAGAAAATTACAAAAAAATAATGAAAGGAGAGAGTTCTAAACTATATTTCCTAAACTACACTTTTGGTATCTGCTCATCTTCTTTTTGCACCTGCAAAACAACTCAATAAAAGATAAAACAAAGAAAGGGGTTAATGTTAGTAATTTTGCTCTCAGTATGGCAATGAAATGCATTGCTATTCACATCATTGAGCATATTTAAATAGGGGCAAGTTTCACCAAAAGAATATATGTTCTTATCAGAATGTTTTGCCTCAGAACAACCTCATTGGCAATGAACAAAAGAGGCAAGTTTCACCCTAGAAGAATAGTAAAGGAATCCATTCCACTTGGCAACACAAAAATAAAGCCAAACTTGAGATAATCACAACCAGCTGAGTTGATCCATCCCAATAAATATCCCACTATTGAAACTTGAACCCAGGGGTCCCATTTGACAGCAGCACAGTCACAACATGCAAGTGATGTGCTGTCGACACAAGGAGCATTCACAGGGAGCACATAAAGGGAGAGCACACTCACCAGTACCACTGATTAGCACATCAACAACCTCCTTACCCCTTTTCTATTCATCACACTCAAGAACAAATTGCTCTCATAGCACCACAAGAACCATCTAGATCCCCATAAACACCACCACGGCCACCGTAGTTCCGACGCCGGGGTTGCACCTACTTCCGTCCCACCGGCATTGGACTAGAATAGAATGAACCCAACTTCACCACCATCATATCACCACCAACATCGCACCAAACCACCCCAAATCACCATCAGTACATATACCCGTCACAGAGTAGCTGAATTGAGGAACATAGATACTTAAGTACCAAACTTTGAGCTTATAAATTTTCTTAGTATCTAGCAAAGCCTAGATATAGCCAAAAGAAAGCAGACGTCGGGGTTGCATCTACTACCGTCCCACCGGCATCAGCATAGAAGAAGAAGAATCCCAGCTTATGTACCATCAGACCACCACTAACACAGCACCAAATCACCCAAACCACCATCAGGCCATGGCCAACCTTGGTGACCACGGCAGGTAGTGGTCGTGGAGGGAGGAGTGACACAGCAGGGGCATCGTTGATCATGGCGAAGTAGAGGAGGCGCGAGAATCGATGAAGGGCCGCTGTGGCACCGGCACACCCGACCTGCACGGATAGGGTTAGCCGTGAACTAGGGGTCGTGCAGCACAGGGCAACATCGAGGCGGCAGGGAACCAATGGAGGACACCCGGGCCATCCAGCCTAGCAAGCGACCAAGGCCAGATATAGTCATGGCGATGGAAGGGAGGGCTGGTGGCGCGCAAAGGCGTGGGAGAGGCAGAGGAATGAGATAAGGATTGTGCCTATGTGTGTGCTCGCGTGTGAGGGAGAGAGAGATGGGTCGGGGGTCAAAGTGACCCCAAGCCCGACTCAGATGGGCCAGGCCAGCCCACGAACCCAACCAAATGGCCCAAGTGAATTGGATTTAGAAATAAAATAATAATAAATGAATTATTAAAATAACCCCAAACATTTTTAGCTATAGAAAATTATAGAAAAATCCTAAAAATACATATGATATATCAAAATGACCACAAAATAATAAGATCTACCTAATAAAAATATAATTTTAAGTGTTTAAAATAAATTTAAAGTAAAATAATTATTAACACCATTAAACATTAAATGAAATTTTATAAAATAAAACTAAAACCCTAAAAATAAATAAAAAAATCATTTTTGTGTATGAAAACAACTTTATTATTTTATAAAAATACTCACTTAGAGTTTTACAAATAAAACATAAAGCAAATATTTAAAGATACTTAATTCTTTGATGAATTTTATAAAAATAAAGATAATACTTAAAAATAAATAAAATTCATCTTTAAGGTCTTGAATAAATATGTTACACTAGAAAAATATTAAATATATTATTGGGAAAGTATTTAATATTTTTAGTAATAAAACCTTATCTAATATCTATTTTGTGAATTCCTTAAAAACAATTCTTAAGTAAGAAATAATCACAATTCTTAGAAAACCTTGAGCAATTAGTGTCTTAGTACCAGTTCCAAAACCATAACTTGAATTCATAATCAAACATAAGTATAACTTTTAACTTTAAAATATTCTTTTAAAACCCTTATTAAGAAACCTTTTAAATAAACATTGGGTATCACCCATTTATATGGTAAATAATCATTATATATTAACCATTATTAACATCACTTTAAATTCTAACAAATTACTCAGATAATTTAATTATGCTCCCATTAAATGAATACAAAGTATTTTCTTAAAAGGCAAAACAAATTTAATCTAAATCATTCACTTAAATATAAAGTGAATAATTCCACACCTTAGTTATACCTATCATAAATCTAAAACTTGGGAAGAATTAAAATAATTACATTTTAAGTTACTTAACCTTTTAAAGTTAACTTTAGTCTCAAAAGCTTATAAACATTATGTCTAATAAACTACTTATGTTTTTATAGTTAACTTTGGTCTATTTCAATTAAGACATAATGTATCTCAAGTCCAAACTATTTAAGCAAGCATAAACAACATCAATCACATTCTATCAATCATATTCTAAAACATATCAGGGTTGTTTAAACCTTAGAAAGGAAATCTTTTCTTCAAATGTTATTCTTTTTGCCACTTCAAACAATAATCTCATAATAAGTTCCTCAACTCTTAACAACTCAATCCCAAGGACTTATATCATAATCACCACATGAAAATTCACCATAATCACATCATCTTATACTTTACTTACATATTTTGGATTATTAACACTTAGGTTCCTTATAAAGGTCATTACTTGTAAAGTAAAATTTCAAGATAAACCAACTCTAAAAAGAATCACTTGAATTCACTTCACTCAAAGTATTGGGGAATTCAATTCGGGATCTTTACAAAAATGCATAGCATTACTTATGCATAATTACATATTGCTTCTTTAAACATTAGTCCTTACCGGACCAATGATGCAGATTTCAGATATTGGATCTTATGTCATTTCGAAGACCGTGAGTGCACAATCTTGCAATCACAACAGGCAAGTTCACACTTGCTCATGTCCTTTGTTTATTTTCTGTAAAGTATTTTACAAATCCAGTGTTGTCTTCACCTGCATTTGAAAAAGGTCAGAAAACACTATTTTCAATACAAATGGAAACTATTGATTACTGATCCAGGGTGATCAGCTAATCTATTAAATCTGATAGCTGGGATACCACTGTTCAGAACTATATCACCTAGGACTTAAAAACCAATGTCTCCAGTGATTCTTGCGCCGTATATCACGCGTTAACCATGAGATTTGGAATGGGACAGATAAGTCAGTTATATCTTATTCCTCTCGCATGAAGCCGGATGTGCAGGTTGTGGCTGTTATCACTCGTAGCATGCATATTAATTGGTAATTCATAGAGGATATGCATCATATGGGTGGGAACCCTCAACGTCCCATGATAGTTCTGGCATCTAACGGTTTGTACAAACCATTGTCGTAATTCATTATGTGGGCATGGTGTACACCAAGGAGGCATGCGAGGTCGCGAAGGGGGCAGTGATTGGCTTGGATCATCTACTGGGCCTCACACCATAGGAAGTGTGGACGGGAAAGATCGCCCGGTTGTGCAACAAGGATTTGATCTCTCATGGGAAAAGTAACGCACCTCTGTAGAGTGTAAGAACTGTAACTTGTTACTCCCTGTTCCGGGAAGGAGCTGCGAACGCGGCGGGAAAGGAACCCCATGAAGGTTCTAGTAAACCCGTGAAGGCTGACGGACATAGCTTTTCAGAATAAAAGTAACCTTTGAAGAAATGTTTATGAAAACTTGCATTGCCTACGACCCATGGTCCGTGGCTGTAGTTATAGTGCATCAAACACTCCTTTTCTAGTGGACTTGCTGAGTACGCTCGTACTCAAAATATCTTCTTAACGCTTGCTAGGTTCTAAAGCCAGTACAGACGATGACTACATCAAATCATGCTCCAGGAATCATCATCAAAAGCTAAAGCTCTTCAATGAAGTCAAGAAATTCAACATATACAACAACTCAAGTGAAGACGAAGTCGCTAATTTGATAAGAATAGAATCTCTAGCCCTAGAACCCATTTCTGTAGTGTATTGCAATAGCACCAATGCCAGACCATTAGTTGAGATGTTAATCTTAATAGTATTATAGTTTTGAAGTTGTTATTTCTGATTCTTCTTTGTAAGAAGTTTCTTTCTCTCTCTTTAACCTAGAGTGTTCTCTGGATCTTGTGTAAAGAGAACCTATAGTCATGTCTTGGACCTGTTCTGTTTCTGTTGTACCACTCTGAGGGATGTAATACTAGTGCATGGTGTTTCATTGGTGTTATGTACGACTATAGTGTACTACATCATGCAGTGGTATGCTGGGTCACCGCAGCATGTGTGTTAGAGTATGGATCTAAATGGGAAGAGTGTCTGCCGTTCGCATAATTTTCATACAACAACAGTTATCAAGCTAGTTTGCAAATGGCCCCGTTTGAACTCATGTATGGAAGGAAATGTCGCACCCCTTTGAACTGGTCGGAAGTAGGAGAGAGTCAGATTTTCGGACCCGACATCCTACGAGAAGCAAAAGAGAAAGTTCACAAGATTTGTGAGCACCTCAAGACAGCCCAGTCAAGACAAAAGAGTTACACCGACAAGAGACGTCGAGACCTCGCCTTCAACATCGGAGAGTTTGTGTATCTGAAAGTGTCACCATTGAAAGGAATGGAGCGTTTCAAACTGAAAGGAAAGTTAGCCCCCATATATATCGGCCCCTTTAAGATTCTGAACCGTCAAGGAGATGTGTCGTATCAATTGGAACTGCTAGAAGAGATGTCAGCAGTGCACAATGTGTTCCATATCTCATTACTTCGCAAATGCCTCGATGTTCCGGAGAAGACTGAAGTGTTCAAGAACATTGATCACCGGACCATAGAGATCAATGATGACCTGACCTATCCCGAAGTACCCATCCGTATTTTGGAAGAAGATTTCAGAACTACCAGGACCCAAAGCATCAAGTTTCTCAAGATTCAGTGGAGCAACCACACAGAACAGGAAGCTACCTAGGAGCACGAAGATCACATCAGGACGGAGTTTCCCAATCTCTTCAAATCCTAGGTAATCTGTTTTTTCCTTTTTCAAATCTCGGGAAAAGATTTTGTTTGAGGGGGGAAGGTTTGTAACATCCCAAAAATATTAAACTTGGATCATCAAACTCTAATCATCAAAATTAGGGTTAACAGAAACTTTCCCAACTAAAAATATGAAAGCATTCATATGTGTGTATGCAAAATTTGGATTCTTTGGAATTGCCATGGTTATGTGTTTCTTTGCTTATAAAATGATTCTTAGGTGAAATAAACATAATCTAAACAATCCCCAAACTTTTCCCAAAGACAAACAACTCAAAATAAACAAATGAAGTGAATGGTCATTTTTTCCAAATTAACTATCATGCTTACTTTGGCTATCCCTAGTTTTCAAAACTTAATAGAAACATTTTTGGATCTTTGCACCCCTTGTTAGTACTCATAATAAGGTACCAAGGCCCACTTTGTGATCATCGAAAAACATTCAAATACTAAGTTTAAATGACAGTTTAAAATTGAATCTATCTCATATGGGAAGATCCCACTATTTCAAAAACCACTCAAACAACCTCAATTTTCAAAACCCAAGCACCCACAGAAACCTCAGCACATGTCTAGCACACCCACCAAAAATCTTTTCAAAATTCAAAAGTAAGTTTCTTGCGGCCATTTCATCAAACACTTGGCAGGCAAATTTAAACCAAATCAAATTCACTGTTTTTAATAGTGTTTTGGCCTAACTTGTTCCCTCTCTAGATAACAGCAACCATATAGTAGATCATCTAGCTTAATTGTAAACCTCTAGCACCACTGTAAGCGTGCCTTGCCATCAATGGTGAGCAGGCCGAGCCTCACCATGCCACCCCAGGGTGGACAGCAAGCTAGAGGAAGAACTAGTTGTGCCCACCTTATCTGGGAGGTAGCCAGCACCTCACCGCCGCCCACTGTCCCCTTCCCGAGCCAGTGCAAGCCGTGGACCACAAGGAATGATGCGTGCCCAGTGCCACTGCGACGTGCCGAGCCCGCCCCAGAGCGTCGCACCCGACACGCGTGCACACGCAGCCCCTCGACCGCAGCCCGTGCCCACCACTTCGCCATGATCCCAGGAACACGCTAGACACCCCCGTTCGCCGCCCCATGCCTCACAGTCACCGCTCGCCGACGAAGACGTCGCCTTTGCCATGCAGAGAACCGCACGTTCCCGACCGATTGCCACTGACCCTAAGCACGCATTTAAGCTCTAGAGCATCGCCAGAAGACTGCCCGTTGATCGCCAACCGCAGCCAAGCCTCTAGCAGCCCATAGCCATGTCGCCACCGTCGCCTTCCCATCCCTCTAGGTCTCGCCGTCGAGCCTATAAAAGGAGGCCACCCCCAGCCGTTTGAAGCACACCATTCCACTCCCCTCCCCTCACTGATCGTTCCACCCTCTAGCTGGAGCACGAGGAGCAGCAGCTTGCCGGAATTTTGCCGGAGCAGGCCACCTCTGGAGAAGAAGGGGGCCGTTGATTTCGACTACCCCCAGAGCTGCCTCGACCGTCCCTGAGCTCGACATCGACCACTCGTTCGTTTGCCCGCCTCGCCGTTGTCACTGGAGCCCTGGTATGCCCCCTACACACCCCCACTGAGCCGCTAGGGTTCGAGCTCGCCGGTGACATGTTCATCGTCGACGACGATCCCCAGCCGTCGATCTCCCTTCTAATCCAACGAACCACACAGCCCAGTACCGCTTCGCGCGTTATGTGCCGCTGACTGGTAGACCCCCTGTCAGCTGAGCCCCGCGCTGCGGAGTGACACTGGGCCGGCCCATTAACCTCTCCCGCGTGACCCAACCATTTGAATTTATATTTTTATATTTTTATTCAAACACAGTTGTGTACCTATATTCAAAAATCAACCCAGCTCGATTCAGTGAACCAAAATGCATGAAACCAATTTTGTTAGAAAGGTACTGAAAAGATTAATCCAAGCCCGTTGGATTCAAATCATTTGGATCTGTAGATCAACCTTGGTAAAAATAACAACTCAGAAGCTTTTCTGCATTCAAACATTTTTCAAAATTCAACCATAATAGCTTTGGAGTTGATTCCAACTCTCAAAAATCACATTTGATCATACCTTTCAGAATATATAAAAACATTTGGGTTTACTTACAGAAATAATATTCAAGTAATAAAAGAATGCCACCTAGGCATTTCTAGTCACTTTATTTAATTAAAATAAAAAGGTTAACCCTTATTAAATTGTGACACCACTTTAAATCACATTCCCATGTAATGAAATATGTGGTGATTACATGTGTCAACATGATCCCATGTTTGAGTTGGAGAATATTAAATCTTAAGTAGTTTTTCAATGAGTAGAAATTACTTTTCTCAAATTAAAATAAATAAGACAAATGTTTTAAGCTTGTAATGTAGGTGATGATGCTAGATCATCTATAGTGCACCTTTGTGTGATGATTGAAAATAGTTAAGTATTGTTTGGTGATTGTGTACCTCGTATTTATTTATAGACGCTAGTACCGACCAAGGATACGAGGAGGAAGGAGGATACTACGAGGAGGAAGCCGAGGAGAACTTCAACCATCGCTTCCGCACAAGGCAAGCCTAATACTACTAGTTGATTTGGCAAGCTAACACTTGCAAGATACCCTACTTTAGCAAGCTTATACTTGCAATTATGCAAGCTACTACCTGCTTGTCCCAATAATAATTATATGCCTTAAGCATATGTGATCATACACACTTGATAACCCAATCCTAGTTTTACTTGCAAGCTTTATACTTTATTTCTTTATCAAAGCTTTCTCTTCAAGTGTACATAGTTGAATTGTAGATTCTAGAAAGATAACTAAAGGTAGCATAAAGAGCATAAAATTTGGCCTAAGTAGATAATCTTGATGTCATCCTAAGGCTTGAGATTGAACTTCATTAATCTCCACTTGTTTACCACCCCTCCTTAGTACTTAACCCCACTTGTAGATGCTAGTGCTAAGCATAAAACTTGATCAACTATAGATGGGAATACTTGGTGAAAATGGTTATGAAAACCTTGGAATGATGAGTCATTCTACTGAAATGTTTTGACATGTGTTTACGAACACCATATGGTTTTGATGATGAAAATGTTGAGGCATGAGCCTTAGCCCTTTATAAAACTGATGGTTGTCTGGATGCGATACCATTCCAATTTTACCGTACAACCACAATACCCGAAAATTGGGTAGGGCTTGACTGGAAATTTATATACCTTAGTATGGGTTCCCTCACGGCCAAGGTCTGAGCTGAGGCTACCTTGTGAAGATTGTCCACCTGTGCAGTACCCAAGATGACAATTGGTCATGGTTGGGAGGCCAAACTCACAGGAGAGGTGCCTATACTAGGGCGTGTAATTGAAAGGTTAGGATTGATTATCCGCATACTGAGTATGGTGAATTCAGGATTTGTTCCTGACAGATGTATCGAATGTTGTGGTGAAAGTGTACAATCTCTGTAGAGTGTCAAACTATTCGAATAGTCGCTGCGTCATGATTATGAACAGTTGGAGTGGCCATACTGTTCCCCCGTCAGATGTTTTCAAAATGACTTGTGAAATGAATTGAGACTTTGACTTGACCACAACAGAGTTGTGATATGAAATTCAAGTTCCCACTTAGTTGTTATAAAATTTCAACTAGCTTTATTTGCTTCTGAACTTAGTAGAGGTAAATCTGGCTTTCTGCAAAAAAAACCCTAGAGCTTAGTGTCCTACTACAAAAACCCCCTTAACTTGTTAGTATTAGTTTGTGAGTACTTAAAGAGTACTCATGGCTATGTCCCTGGATATTCCCGTGGCCAGACTATGAAGAGGAGTACTAGGATGATGGACCATAGGAAGGTTACGACAACTAGGATCATCTCCCATCATTAGCATTGCCTGTGACACCGAAGATGGAGCTTCGCCTACGCTATCTTTATTATTGCGTTATTCCGCTACTTGAGTTGTATTAAGAACTGGATCATGAGATCCTTATTTGTGTAATACCTTATGTATGGTTTGTAATGGATGATGTACTTTGATATCCAAATCTGTTATGTCTCGCAAAAATGGTAATCATGGGATTGCGATGTATGGCATAACAGGCATCTGGGATTAAAAATCCGGGTGTTGACAAGTTGGTATCAGAGCCATCCTGACCATAGGAGACCCTAGTTAGGCTGGGCGTTTAAATCAAAAACTTAGTTTCAAAACCAAAGGAAGCAAGTATTTACAAAAAACTTATTCCCATTCTTATCACTTTGATTCTTTCATGAAAATTCATGTTCCTCAAAAACTCTTGCAAAATACATAAAATTTGACACACTCGAACACTCTACTAACTTACTCATCCTATATTCTTATAGATGGACGTGAAGTACAACAATTTTTATCAGTTGGGGAATGGAGGAGACCTCATCTTTGAGCGTGAGTTAGACCAGCTTTCTGAACTTGTGGAGCGTGCACTTCGAAGTTCTTCGAGCTCAACTCAATGATCGGAAGGAGAAGATTGATGTGGCTAGTTGTTGCAAGTATTAGAGGAAAGATTGAACATCCCATCGCAGAAGGAATCCAGTTCACCTTAAGAGAGAACAACTGCTCGATGGACTTGCTGGGCCATGCAGAAGCTCTTGCCCGCCTATGTGGGCAGAGTATCAACCAGATCAAGGGTACCCGCTTTGAGTTTTGTCCAAGTAGTGATGCTATGGGACAGCCACTGGAAGCCCCATACCACCACGAGCTGAAGACTCAGTTGGACCACCTTATCTTCATGATGTATGATGATCGCCGCCAGAACTGGACAATGCCCGTGACTACTCCAACCACAAGTCTGCCATCATCAAGACGAAGGATTAGACCATCAGCATGCTAGCGAAGGACCGCAAGTCTCATTGCCGTCAGCTCTACAAGAAGGAGCGCATCATTGCCCGACTTCGTCACTGTATCTCGGATTTGGAGGAGACCATCCACGAGAGAGACATGCAGTTGGACGAAAGGGAGAATGCCGAGAAGATCCTCATGGAGATCCCTACTCTTATCTCAGATGATGATGACTTTCGGAGGATCATGCCATGGATTTCTTCACCGATGAGGAGGATTTCGCCTTCAACGATGACAATGAGGATGATGATTACACCGACTCCAAGGAGTAGTAGCACTTGAGCACTAGCATAGTGACTTGTATTCGGTCCCACTGTATCGTAGTTTCCAGAATGGTTCTTAAAACCATCTGTTTTCCTTTGTTGTGGTGTGTGTTGTATCGTGCTATGAATGACCGAATGAAAAGCAAGTTACTAGAAAATCTAAGTCAAACTTTAAAACTTTTCAAAGTCCCCAAACCTTAGAAATTTCCTCTTTCTCATGATCTATCTCAATCTTCAGATGCCTCGCGGAGGAAGTGGTTCATCCCCGGACCCGATGTTGCAGATCCTACAAATGTTGGTTTCTGACCGTGAAGATGAAAGAGCCGAACGTCAAGCCAACTTAGCCACCCTTCAGCAGATAGCTCAGCTGGCCAACAACAATCAAGGCCAAGGAAATCAGGACAACCATGGATCTAAGCTCAAGAATTTCTAGAACACCAACCCACCTGTTTTCACTAAGTCGGAAGAGCCCCTAGATGCAGATGATTGGCTGCAAACCATGGAAAACAACCTGGAAGTCGCCGGAGTAGAAGCTAATGAGAAAGTTCTGTTCGCCACCCACTATCTAGCCAGAGATGCAAGAGCATGGTGGAACATCGTTCGTGCAATGACTGGAGGACAGATGATGACCTTGGATGAATTCAAGGTCAAGTTCAGTAGAACCCATGTGCCACCGGGTTTGATCAAGAGAATGAGAGATGAATTCAAAGAAGTGAAGCAAGGAAGGATGACCGTAGTGGAATACCGTGACAAATTCTGGTCATTATCTAGGTATGCCCTGGATGAGATCGACACTGAAGCCAAGAAGAAAGAAAGATTCTTGAATGGTCTGCACGATGAGATGCAGACGGTGTTGGTCAATATCCCCTTTGCTGATATTGAAGCCCTCATCGACTCTGCCATTCAGATGGAAGGAAAGATCAACCAAGCCAATGAGAACCGCAAGCGCCGCATGATGCATCAGCCAGGAACCCATCATACCCCAAAGTATCGCCCCAACCCATCTCCAGGATTTGCCCCGAGAACCAACATACCCCCGATGAACCGTTCGACCTATCCCAACAGTGGAAAACCAAGGCCCGGAGGAAACCACAACAACCCCGACAACTGTGGCAATTTCAATCGTGCACCACCCAAGTTCAACAACAACAATGCCGCCACCAACACCAACACTGGCCCGCGGACTGGAAGCAATGTTGTGCCTGTTGCAGCAAAGGACAAGTCGCAAGTGACTTGTTATGACAGTGGAAATAAGGGTCACTACTCCAATGAGTGCCCCAAGAAGAATGTCGCAGCCCCCAATGCAAATGCCCCAGCTCAGCAGCAATAATATTCAAGTAATAAAAGAATGCCACCTAGGCATTTCTAGTCACTTTATTTAATTAAAATAAAAAGGTTAACCCTTATTAAATTGTGACACCACTTTAAATCACATTCCCATGTACTGAAATATGTAGTGATTACATGTGTCAACATGATCCCATGTTTGAGTTGGAGAATATTAAATCTTAAGTAGTTTTTCAATGAGTAGAAATTACTTTTCTCAAATTAAAATAAATAAGACAAATGTTTTAAGCTTGTAATGTAGGTGATGATGCTAGATCATCTATAGTGCACCTTTGTGTGATGATTGAAAATAGTTAAGTATTGTTTGGTGATTGTGTACCTCGTATTTATTTATAGACGCTAGTACCGACCAAGGATACGAGGAGGAAGGAGGATACTACGAGGAGGAAGCCGAGGAGAACTTCAACCATCGCTTCTGCACAAGGCAAGCCTAATACTACTAGTTGATTTGGCAAGCTAACACTTGCAAGATACCCTACTTTAGCAAGCTTATACTTGCAATTATGCAAGCTACTACCTGCTTGTCCCAATAATAATTATATGCCTTAAGCATATGTGATCATACACACTTGATAACCCAATCCTAGTTTTACTTGCAAGCTTTATACTTTATTTCTTTATCAAAGCTTTCTCTTCAAGTGTACATAGTTGAATTGTAGATTCTAGAAAGATAACTAAAGGTAGCATAAAGAGCATAAAATTTGGCCTAAGTAGATAATCTTGATGTCATCCTAAGGCTTGAGATTGAACTTCATTAATCTCCACTTGTTTACCACCCCTCCTTAGTACTTAACCCCACTTGTAGATGCTAGTGCTAAGCATAAAACTTGATCAACTATAGATGGGAATACTTGGTGAAAATGGTTATGAAAACCTTGGAATGATGAGTCATTCTACTGAAATGTTTTGACATGTGTTTACGAACACCATATGGTTTTGATGATGAAAATGTTGAGGCATGAGCCTTAGCCCTTTATAAAACTGATGGTTGTCTGGATGCGATACCATTCCAATTTTACCGTACAACCACAATACCCGAAAATTGGGTAGGGCTTGACTGGAAATTTATATACCTTAGTATGGGTTCCCTCACGGCCAAGGTCTGAGCTGAGGCTACCTTGTGAAGATTGTCCACCTGTGCAGTACCCAAGATGACAATTGGTCATGGTTGGGAGGCCAAACTCACAGGAGAGGTGCCTATACTAAGGCGTGTAATTGAAAGGTTAGGATTGATTATCCGCATACTGAGTATGGCGAATTCAGGATTTGTTCCTGACAGATGTATCGAATGTTGTGGTGAAAGTGTACAATCTCTGTAGAGTGTCAAACTATTCGAATAGCCGCGTCATGATTATGAACGATTGAGTGGCCATACTGTTCCCCCGTCAGATGTTTTCAAAATGACTTGTGAAATGAATTGAGACTTTGACTTGACCACAACAGAGTTGTGATATGAAATTCAAGTTCCCACTTAGTTGTTATAAAATTTCAACTAGCTTTATTTGCTTCTGAACTTAGTAGAGGTAAATCTGGCTTTCTGCAAAAAAAACCCTAGAGCTTAGTGTCCTACTACAAAAACCCCCTTAACTTGTTAGTATTAGTTTGTGAGTACTTAAAGAGTACTCATGGCTATGTCCCTGGATATTCCCGTGGCCAGACTATGAAGAGGAGTACTAGGATGATGGACCATAGGAAGGTTACGACAACTAGGATCATCTCCCATCATTAGCATTGCCTGTGACACCGAAGATGGAGCTTCGCCTACGCTATCTTTATTATTGCGTTATTCCGCTACTTGAGTTGTATTAAGAACTGGATCATGAGATCCTTATTTGTGTAATACCTTATGTATGGTTTGTAATGGATGATGTACTTTGATATCCAAATCTGTTATGTCTCGCAAAAATGGTAATCATGGGATTGCGATGTATGGCATAACAGGCATCTGGGATTAAAAATCCGGGTGTTGACAAGTTGGTATCAGAGCCATCCTGACCATAGGAGACCCTAGTTAGGCTGGGCGTTTAAATCAAAAACTTAGTTTCAAAACCAAAGGAAGCAAGTATTTACAAAAAACTTATTCCCATTCTTATCACTTTGATTCTTTCATGAAAATTCATGTTCCTCAAAAACTCTTGCAAAATACATAAAATTTGACACACTCGAACACTCTACTAACTTACTCATCCTATATTCTTATAGATGGACGTGAAGTACAACAATTTTTATCAGTTGGGGAATGGAGGAGACCTCATCTTTGAGCGTGAGTTAGACCAGCTTTCTGAACTTGTGGAGCGTCCGCACCCCGAGTTCTTCGGAGCTCAACTCAATGATCAGGAAGGAGAAGATTGACAGTGGCTAGTTGTTGCAAGTATTAGAGGAAAGATTGAACATCCCACTGCAGAAGGAATCCAGTTCACCTTAAGAGAGAACAACTGGCTCGATGGACTTGCCAGGGCCATGCAGGAAGCTCTTGCCCGTCTATGTGGGCAGAGTATCAACCAGATCAAGGGTACCCGCTTTGAGTTTTGTCCAAGTAGTGATGCTATGGGACAGCCACTGGAAGCCCCATACCACCACGAGCTGAAGACTCAGTTGGACCACCTTATCTTCATGATGTATGATCGTCAGCAGGAACTGGACAATGCCCGTGACTACTCCAACCACAAGTCTGCCATCATCAAGACGAAGGATTAGACCATCATCATGCTAGCGAAGGACCGCAAGTCTCATTGCCGTCAGCTCTACAAGAAGGAGCGCATCATTGCCCGACTTCGTCACTGTATCTCGGATTTGGAGGAGACCATCCACGAGAGAGACATGCAGTTGGACGAAAGGGAGAATGCCAGAGAAGATCCTCATGGAGATCCCTACTCTTATCTCAGCGATGATGATGACTTTCTGGAGGATCATGCCATGGATTTCTTCACCGATGAGGAGGATTTCGCCTTCAACGATGACAATGAGGATGATGATTACACCGACTCCAAGGAGTAGTAGCACTTGAGCACTAGCATAGTGACTTGTATTCGGTCCCACTGTATCGTAGTTTCCAGAATGGTTCTTAAAACCATCTGTTTTCCTTTGTTGTGGTGTGTGTTGTATCGTGTGCTATGAATGACTGAATGAAAAGCAAGTTACTAGAAAATCTAAGTCAAACTTTAAAAACTTTTCAAAGTCCCCAAACCTTAGAAATTTCCCTCTTTTCTCATGATCTATCTCAATCTTCAGATGCCTCGCGGAGGAAGTGGTTCATCCCCGGACCCGATGTTGCAGATCCTACAAATGTTGGTTTCTGACCGTGAAGATGAAAGAGCCGAACGTCAAGCCAACTTAGCCACCCTTCAGCAGATAGCTCAGCTGGCCAACAACAATCAAGGCCAAGGAAATCAGGACAACCATGGATCTAAGCTCAAGAATTTCTAGAACACCAACCCACCTGTTTTCACTAAGTCGGAAGAGCCCCTAGATGCAGATGATTGGCTGCAAACCATGGAAAACAACCTGGAAGTCGCCGGAGTAGAAGCTAATGAGAAAGTTCTGTTCGCCACCCACTATCTAGCCAGAGATGCAAGAGCATGGTGGAACATCGTTCGTGCAATGACTGGAGGACAGATGATGACCTTGGATGAATTCAAGGTCAAGTTCAGTAGAACCCATGTGCCACCGGGTTTGATCAAGAGAATGAGAGATGAATTCAAAGAAGTGAAGCAAGGAAGGATGACCGTAGTGGAATACCGTGACAAATTCTGGTCATTATCTAGGTATGCCCTGGATGAGATCGACACTGAAGCCAAGAAGAAAGAAAGATTCTTGAATGGTCTGCACGATGAGATGCAGACGGTGTTGGTCAATATCCCCTTTGCTGATATTGAAGCCCTCATCGACTCTGCCATTCAGATGGAAGGAAAGATCAACCAAGCCAATGAGAACATGCAAGCGCGCATGATGCATCAGAGAACCCATCATACCCCAAAGTATCGCCTCAACCCATCTCCGTGATTTGCCCCGAACCAACATACCCCGATGAACCGTTCGACCTATCCCAACAGTGGAAAACCAAGGCCCGGAGGAAACCACAACAACCCCGACAACTGTGGCAATTTCAATCGTGCACCACCCAAGTTCAACAACAACAATGCCGCCACCAACACCAACACTGGCCCGCGGACTGGAAGCAATGTTGTGCCTGTTGCAGCAAAGGACAAGTCGCAAGTGACTTGTTATGACAGTGGAAATAAGGGTCACTACTCCAATGAGTGCCCCAAGAAGAATGTCGCAGCCCCCAATGCAAATGCCCCAGCTCAGCAGCAATAATATTCAAGTAATAAAAGAATGCCACCTAGGCATTTCTAGTCACTTTATTTAATTAAAATAAAAAGGTTAACCCTTATTAAATTGTGACACCACTTTAAATCACATTCCCATGTACTGAAATATGTAGTGATTACATGTGTCAACATGATCCCATGTTTGAGTTGGAGAATATTAAATCTTAAGTAGTTTTTCAATGAGTAGAAATTACTTTTCTCAAATTAAAATAAATAAGACAAATGTTTTAAGCTTGTAATGTAGGTGATGATGCTAGATAATCTATAGTGCACCTTTGTGTGATGATTGAAAATAGTTAAGTATTGTTTGGTGATTGTGTACCTCGTATTTATTTATAGACGCTAGTACCGACCAAGGATACGAGGAGGAAGGAGGATACTACGAGGAGGAAGCCGAGGAGAACTTCAACCACTGCTCTGCACAAGGCAAGCCTAATACTACTAGTTGATTTGGCAAGCTAACACTTGCAAGATACCCTACTTTAGCAAGCTTATACTTGCAATTATGCAAGCTACTACCTGCTTGTCCCAATAATAATTATATGCCTTAAGCATATGTGATCATACACACTTGATAACCCAATCCTAGTTTTACTTGCAAGCTTTATACTTTATTTCTTTATCAAAGCTTTCTCTTCAAGTGTACATAGTTGAATTGTAGATTCTAGAAAGATAACTAAAGGTAGCATAAAGAGCATAAAATTTGGCCTAAGTAGATAATCTTGATGTCATCCTAAGGCTTGAGATTGAACTTCATTAATCTCCACTTGTTTACTACCCCTCCTTAGTACTTAACCCCACTTGTAGATGCTAGTGCTAAGCATAAAACTTGATCAACTATAGATGGGAATACTTGGTGAAAATGGTTATGAAAACCTTGGAATGATGAGTCATTCTACTGAAATGTTTTGACATGTGTTTCCGAACACCATATGGTTTTGATGATGAAAATGTTGAGGCATGAGCCTTAGCCCTTTATAAAACTGATGGTTGTCTGGATGCCATACCATTCCAATTTTACCGTACAACCACAATACCCGAAAATTGGGTAGGGCTTGTCTGGATGCTTGGGGTCAGAGAGTTTAATTCAAAACATTTCTCAAAGGTTTTCCTCCAAAAGCATTTTTAACAAATAATCAATATTTTTATTTGACAAGAAATGGTTTAAATCAAAGATTTATTCTTTTGCTTCACCAAATACATTTTTGAAACCACCAATTGATTTGTATGGTCAGTAGGTTCAAAACAAACCATTTGCCAAAGGTCTCAAAATTATTTTAGAACAAATTTTATATTCTAAACATGCATACACAAGTTTCTGCAAAAATAAACAATTTAACAGAAGCAATTTACTAAACAAAGGGCATGGTTAGATAGGGCTTGTCTTGCTGATTCCATTGATATAAAATTTGCAAAATTTGTACGTGTGGTTTGAAATTTATGAATTTTTCAAATTAGGACATCAAATAGATCAAATCCTGGTTTTTATAAACAGGCAGGGCCACGTGGCGTGTTATTATTCGCTGATACCGCTTCGTGCGGATCGTGCAACGGGAGGCGTTGGATATTAAGAAGATCGTGTGGTTCAGAAGCAAGCGTACCCCTTCGATCATGTTCTATCGTGGCCACGCGATCAAGATCCCAACGGTGTTCAGCACGCTAGCCATCGAGTGGCGGCGGAGCGGTCAGATGGTGGTGGTGTCGATGCTACAGGCAGCGAGAGAGTGAAGGGAGATGCTAACCAGAATCGCGGGGTCGTGGTGAAGCTCGAGGTGGTTTCCTTCTGTCAAGCGGCGCACAGAAGCGACCGGGATTCCTCGTCGGAGTAGCTTGCTGGATCGGGCACGCACGGCCATGGTCGAAGGCGAGTTTCTGGAACGGGAACGAGCAAAACAACACGTCAGGAAGATGCCCACGGTTTCAAGGATCACGGGAACACTCACCAGTGAGCAAGGGGCGCACGAGGTCGTCGGCTATAGCTCGCCGGAGTCGAGTTCGTCATCGGTGGCGCTCAGACATGGACAGAGCCGAGGCGGCGGGGCATGCGAGGGCGAGCTGGCGCTATGGGGAGGTTCGTCAGAAGATGGGGAGCAAGTGAGCATGCAGTGGGAGGCGAGGGGCGACGGATACTGGCCGGAATCGATGGAAACGCTCGCCGGAGTCAGCGACGGTGCAAGGGAAATCGAAGATAGCTTGGGTGCTTAGAGGGTCTGGCGAGTGAGGGGAAAGAGAGAGGGGGCGAAGGCGCTTTAGTACGCATGGTCACGGGGCCGAATCAATGTGCGATTGAAGAGGAATCAAGCGAGTTGTTAACGGCAGAAACCGCCGGCGAGGTTAGTGCGCGGGTGGGGAAGACGCTGATGTGGCGTGGGGTCGAGACGTCAGCGAGGGAGAGAGAGAAGGAGTGGGCCTGGTCATCAGCGACAGAGTGGGTTCTTTCCGTGGTGAGAAAACGTTTCGGGGGAGAGGGGGAGAGGTGGGCTGCGAGTGGGCTTAGTGGGCTAGGCTTGCTGGGCTGAGTCCTTTCATTTTTTTTGTTCAGATTGTTTTTCTTTTTCCATTCCTAATATTCCGTTTTGATTTTATTTAATCAATTCAAACATCCATTTGAATTCAAACCTTTGTCAAACTTTGTGTGGATTCAAACACTGATTAATAAAACATTCTGAAGTCAAATTTAGAATAATATATTTATCCTTTTTAGTGTCTTTTAATTATTTAAAATAGGCCCTAGTTTTAATTAAATAAGATTTAGTAATATTATTCAATCTCCATTTGAATTTAAATCTCCACCACACTTTTGGGTGAATTTTAATTCTGTTTATCAACATATTTCAAAGTCCAAAATAAAATAATTCTTTTAGGATCTATTAATAATTAAATAAATAGCCCATAGTCTTTAATTCAAAAAGGGTTTTAATTTATTTTAAAACTCTTTTGAATCTAAATAATTGTCGAAATCTTTTCAGTAGGTTTCATTTGAAAAACAAAACACTTGGAAATCACTTATTTAAAATACTTTAATAAGTTTTAGTGTTTATTTAAAAAGGAAAAGGCTTTACTTAAATAAAATTGGATATTAATAAATCCTTATTATTTTATTTAAATAAACCTTTAATATTTTTATCAAACAAACTATTTTCTTTCAAAAGCTTGGCCAAGGTTTAATTTGGCTCTATAAAATAATCCTTATTTATATTTCTACCTATGCTTATCAAAACCATATCTTTTTATTTAAAGATCCAAAAATAGAGATTCCAACTATTATAACTTTATTTATTATTTGTTTATCTTTTTAAATCCTTTTAGGATTACTTGCTCACCATTTGGTATGGATTTTAGATAAGATATTTGTTAGCTTTGTAAATTCAATTTCCTTATCTTATTTATTCATAAAATTTTATCTATGGCTCCAAATTAAGTGAATCCAATTCATATGGTTTCATAATATTTCTAATAGTCATGATTAATCAATTTGAAATGTTTGCTTGACCAATTTTTATATGGATCAAATCCATAGGCTTAGAGATAACTTGAAAATGATTTTCTCCCATTAGGGTTTTAGAGTTTTGGTTTATTCCTCAAGTGTTTCAATTTCCAGATGCATTTATGAAGAATGCATTTCACTTGATTTGAATTTAGTTTGGATTCAAACCTTTAACCAAAGTTTGTTCAAGATGGAATTTTAAGTTTCCATTTAGAAACAAAAGTTTCTTTTCACCCTAAATTTCAACAATTATTTATTTTGTTTATTTATTTTTCACATTACAAGATTTGGAAAATCTTGGGATGTGACAGGATCTCTCTCCCCCTCTAGTATTTATCCCCCATGGTCTCGGAGTAGCGAGATACATGTTCCCGGTGGCTATTCGGCAAGAAAGAGTTATGCTTCTACTGCATCGCTGGAGCGAGGAGGCGGAGGTTGCTCGGTGCCTTGGACATGTGTGTGAGCACGGATGCACTGCTAAGTTACGGTGCTAAGGACTTCCTCTCGATCTTGAGATCGGCAAGAGATCATGTACATCAACCACAAGTTTGACTCATTAAGCTTTGTCGGTCTTGAAGGGTATGTTCTCTACGGATATACATCTGCCCGTTGTTTGTATCTAGTAGATAGATCTTGGTATATAGTTGTTCCCATCGTAGGAATTTTTTGTTTTCTATGCTGCGAACCCTACAGTGGTATCAGAGCTGGATCTATGCGTAGATGCTTTACACGGGTAGTACACATATGAGTATGTGGGCGATGATGATCATGTTATTGCTTCTTAGTCGTATTTTGGATATTGGTAGCATAGTGGGATGAAGCGGCCGGACAAACTTTACATGTCCTCGCACATGAGACCTGTTCCACGCTTGACATGCAACTAGTTTGCATAAGTGGCTAGCGGGTGTCTGTCTCTCCTACTATAGTCAATATCTAATTTGCAACGAGTTGTCAAAAATTTGGTTATCCTCGTTGTGGTTCATGTTCGTAGGTATGAACGGTTCTATCTTCGAAAGCCCTAAGCCACGTAAAACTTGCAATGGATAAATTAGAGGCGTCTAGTTTAGATTGTTGCTGGGCTAGTGTTTTGATATGGTGATGTTGTAAGTAGAAGTATGAGATGATACTCTTACAACACACATAACGTGTAAGTTCCATATACCTTGGCCTTACACATAGAGGTATGATAGTGATCATACCATGGTGCACATGATGGAGATCATATGCGGGAACCATATCATTTCACTTATAAACATGTGATGTTTGATTGCATCTTATATTGCTTGTTTGGAATTTTATTAGCATAATAAGATGACCCCTCATTTAAATATCAAGATAAGAATGTGTTCTTCCTTAAGTATGCACCGATTATGTTTTGTCGCTCCAAGACATCACGTGATGATCGAGAGTTCTTGAATCCACGACCATATTTTGGGTGTAAGACAGTTACACACGCAAATACTAAGGTTCTTACTTGGCGAGCCTAGCATATAAAGACATGGCCTCCGAACACGAACCGAAAGGTTAAGCATGAGTCATATGGTAGATATGATGCCCATTTGACGCTCTCCTTTGAAGCTACACCGACTCACGTGATGATCGGACTTGGTGTAGTGGATTTGGTTTATGTAATCACCAAAAAGGCATGAGGGATGTCGTTTTGAGTGGGAGTTCATTCGTAATGTGGATTAGTTGAACTCAATCTATCATAAACTTAGTCTAAACTTTACAAATTCTGTTGTAGATGGCACCACCTGCTTTTAATTTCAATGTGTTCATGGAGAAAGATAAATTTGCAACGAATGGTAGCAACTTTAACGAATGGGCCATGAATTTGAGGATTCCCCTCTCTACTGCACAAAAGCAGTATGTGCTAGAAGCGCCGCTAGGCCCCCCACCTTTCGATGATGCCCCTGACGAGGAGAAGAATGTCTATCAGACTCGTCAGGAGGACCAGAACTTAGTTCATTGTGGCATATTGTATGGGCTAGAGCCAGAACTTCGAATGCGTTTCGAAAACGGCAATGCATTTGATACAATGGGTGAGTTGAAAATGATTTTCGACACACATGGTGCTGTAGAGAGCTACAATGTTTCAGAAAAGTTCTTTAGCTGCATGATGGAAGAGCACAGCTCCATAAGTGAGCATGTACTCAAGATGTCGGGTTACGCCGATAAGCTTGTGTCCTTGGGAATATCGATTCCCATTGACTTAGGCATCCATCGTGTTCTGCAGTCTCTGCCACCTAGCTATAAGAGCTTCGTGATGAGCTATAATATGCAAGGCATGAAGAAGTCTCTCCCCGAGCTTTTGTCAATGCTTAAAACTGCAGAAGTGGATATCAAGAAAGAACATCAAGTGTTGATGATCAATAAGAACACTGGTTTCAAGAAAGAAAAGAAGGGAAAACAGAAGGGAAGTAAGGGCGGCAAGCCGGTTGCCGTGCTTGAAAAGAAACCCCGAGTTGGACCTAAGTCTGATACCGAGTGCTATTATTGTAAGGGGACTGGCCACTAGAAGTGCAACTACCCCAAGTATTTGGCAGACAAGAAGGCCGGCAAGGCAAACAAAGGTATATATGATATACATGTTATTGATGTGTACTTGACTAGTACTCGCAGTAGCACCTGGGTATTTGATGTCGGTTCAGTTGCTAATATTTGTAACTCGAATCAGGGACTGCGGAACAAGCGACCGCTAGAAAGGGGTGAGGTCAAGATGCTTGTCAGCAATGGATCAAGTGTTGATGTGATCGCTTTCGGAACGCTAGATCTCCACTTACCATCGGGATTAGTAATAAACTTGAATAATTGTTATCTGGTGCCTGCACTAAGCATGAACATTGTATCTGGATCATGTTTGATGCGAAGTAGTTATTCATTTAAATCCGAGAACAATGGTTGTTCTATTTATATGAATGAAATCTTTTATGGTCATGCACCGATGATGAATGGTTTATTTCTGTTGGATCTCGATAATAGTGTTACACATATTCATAATGTTGATGCTAAAAGGATTAAAATTAATGATGATATATCCACATATATGTGACACTTCCGTCTAGGTCATATTGGCGTTAAACGCATGAAAAGATCCATTAGGATGGACTTTTGGAATCACTTGATTTTGAATCATTTGATACATGTGAGCCATGCCTTATGGGCAAGATGACAAGAACGCCGTTTTTCGGTTCAATGGAACGGGCGACAGATTTATTGGAAATCATACATTCTGATGTATGTGGTCTAATGAGTGTGTCGGCACGAGGTGGATATTGTTATTTTGTTACTTTCATGGATGATTTGAGTAGATACGGTTATATCTACTTGATGAAACACAAGTCTGGAACCTTTGAAAAGTTCAAGGAATTTCAGAATGAAGTGGAAAATCATTGTAATAGAAAGATCAAATTTCTACGGTCCGACCGTGGAGGAGAGTATCTAAGTTACGAGTTTAGCACTCATATGAAAGAGTGTGGAATTTTTTCACATATCACACCAGCCGGAACACCACAGCGAAATGGTGTGTTGGAACATCGTAATCGTACTTTATTGGATATGGTTCGATCTATGATGTCTATGACGAACTTGCCATTGTCATTTTGGGGTTATGAACTAGAAACTGGTGCACTCACTTTAAATCGGGCACCATATAAATCCGTTGAAAAGACACCGTATGACTTGTTGTTTGGAAACAAACCTAAGGTGTCATTTCTTAAAGTTTGGGGATGCGATGTTTATGTGAAGAAACTTCAACCGGATAAACTCGAACCCAAAGCGGAAAAATGCGTCTTCATAGGATACCCTAAGGAAAAAATTGGGTATTCCTTCTATCACAGATCTGAGGGCAAGGTTTTTGTTGCCAAGAATGGATCCTTTCTAGAGAAAGAGTTTCTCACGAAAGGTGTGAGTAGTCAGAAGGTAGAACTCGAAGAGGTTATTGAACCTTCTCTTCAAAGTATGGCGAGTAGCACAGCACCGGAAGTCGTTCCGGATTTGGCTTCACCAGTTGAAGAGGGAACTAATGATAATGACCATGAAAATCCGAAAGAGAGTACTACCGTACCTCGCAGGTCTAGCAGGACGCGTGCAGCTCCCGAGCTGTACGGAAACCCTGTTATGAATTTCATGGTTGACGAAATTGATGATCCTGCGACGTATGAAGAAGCGATGATGAGCCCGGATTCCAACAAATGGTTAGAAGCCATGAAATCCGAGATGAAATCCATGTATGAAAATCAAGTTTGGAACTTGGTGGACTTACCTCACGACCGGAAGGCCGTGGAGAATAAATTAATTTTCAAAAGGAAAACTGATGCTGATGGTAATGTGACCGTCTATAAAGCTCGACTTGTCGTAAAGGGGTTTCGACAAAGGGGTTTTGACAAATTCAAGGAGTTGACTACGATGAGACATTCTCTCCCGTAGCGACGCTAAGGTCAGTTAGGATTATGTTAGCAATTGCTGCATATTTTGATTATGAGATATGGCAGATGGATGTCAAAACTGCGTTCCTCAATGGTAATATTGAAGAAGAGTTGTATATAATACAACCAAAGGGTTTTGTCGATCCTAAGGATGCTAACAAGGTGTGCAAGCTTCAGCGATCCATCTATGGACTGAAGCAAGCATCACGAAGTTGGAATCTCTGCTTTGATGAGGTGATCAAAGAGTTTGGATTTGTCCAAACTTATGGAGAAGCTTGTATTTACAAGAAAGTGAGTGGGAGCAATGTGGCATTTCTGATATTATATGTGGATGACATATTATTGATCGGAAATGATATAGATCTTTTAAATAGTGTTAAAAGTTATCTAAATAGCAAATTTCCAATGAAGGACCTAGGTGAAGCGTCATACATATTAGGCATAAAGATCTATAGAGATAGATCTAGGAGCCTAATAGGGCTATCGCAAAGTACATACCTTGATAAGATTTTAAAGAAGTTTAAAATGGACGAAAGTAGGGGTTCTTACCTATGTTGCAAGGAAAGACATTGAGTAATGTCACATCCCAAGATTTTCCAAATCTTGTAATGTGAAAAATAAATGAATAAAATAAAACCTTGTTTGATTTTCAGGGCCAGAAGAAACTTTTTGAATTCAAATGGAACCTTCAAACCAATTTGGATCAAATAAAATCCTAAAGAGATTTAAAAAGATAAACATTTAATAAAGGAAAATAGAAATATTTAAAATTACTTTGGTTTTAAAAAGAAAAGGATTTATAAATAAGGATTATTTTATATAGCCAAATTAAACCTTGGCCAATATTTTGAAATAAATGTTTTGTTTTGATTAAAAATAGTAAAGGTTTATTTAAATAAAATATTAAGGAATTAATATCCAATTTTTATTTAAATAAAAGGTTTTACCATTTTAATTAAAAATCTCAAAACTTATTAAATTATATTAAATATGTTTTCCAAGTATTTTATATTCTCAAATAAAACCTACTGAAGTGTTTTGGTTTTATTTTTCAAAATAAATATTTTAATAAAACAAATCCTATTTGATTTAATAATAAAGGTCTATTGTATTTAATTATTAATGGACCCTAAAATAAAAGGTTATTTTTTAAACAAGTTTTCCAAATATCTTATATTTCCAAATAAAACCTACTGATTTGGTTTTGAAAATATTTGGATTTCAAATGGAGATTTTATTAATTAAATCAAACCCTATTTTATTAAATAACTAATGATCCATTTTATTTAATTAATGAATGGATCCTAAAAAGAATAAAAATATTATTTTATTTTGGGATTGAGTTTATGTTGCTAAACAGAACCAATTTCAAATGAAAAGTTTGGTGTTTGTTTGAATTGATTTGAACATTGTTTGTTTGGTTGAATTGACAAAATAGAAATTAGAATTAGAAAAAGAAAAATGTTTCAGACAGAAAAAAATAGAAAGCTGACTTGACCAACCCAAAGAAGGCCCAACTCGCAGCCCACTTTTCTTTTCCTCTGCGAAACGTTTTTCTACCTAAAGCCGCACCCGTGCAGTGAATGACTGGTGAACCCTCCCCCTCATTTCTTTTTCCAATGCCAGGTAGACCCTCGTCCACACCCCGCGCGACCACTTCTTCCCCCTCGTCGCCGTTTCCTGCAGAGATTCCGCGA
The DNA here is from genome assembly GCA_023614405.1 of Avena insularis. NCBI lineage: Eukaryota > Viridiplantae > Streptophyta > Magnoliopsida > Poales > Poaceae > Avena > Avena insularis. The sequence continues at coordinate 289,164,194 of CM042691.1, read as the reverse complement.
CCTTAATTCGCCATAATGCAGCCACCATTACTCGCCTTGACCATGCTCGATAAAACGCCTGCGTCTTCTCCTCCCTTCCCCTCTGTCACCACACCTCGACTCACCCTCAGGCTGCTGAATTTTACCAGAGACCATCCTCTGTTCCGACGACACCTCGGTGACGATTCCGGCCAAATTTCACCACCACTTGCCTCCCTGAACACCCTAGCAGCCTCCACACTCCCAGACACTCCTCCCCGTACCACCCATTCGACCGCGGGCGTCCCAGAGCGTCGGCTACAACGAGCTTCCGAACGCCGCCGCGTCTGCAACCTCTCCGACGACCTCCCCTGGTAAACGCTGACCGCCCCGAGCCTCCTCGTTCACGCTCCATCACTCTTCTCGACCATGCGCGTCTAACCATGTCTTCGTCTTGTCTTGGGGTGAACCACAGCACCGTCCCCGAGCACAACCAGAGCCGCCTGACGCCAGGAGCAATTCCGGCGAGGAATTACGACTGCCCCTGAGCGCCCCTTGTCAAGCCAGCAGTACCTTGAGTATCACCACAGCCCCGCGATTCTGGTGAGATACCCCTCTGCTTCCCTCTCCTCCTAAATCACCAGCGACCACACTGTCGACCGCACACATGCCGAGTCCGGGCCGCCAGCTTATGGTCGGGGCACTGAGAGCCGTCCGATCTTGATCCGGTGGATAGGATAGAAAGTAGAACGAAGGGGTAAGATAGTCCTGAGCCACTCGATCTAATTTAAATCCAACGCTCCACAGCGACCGATCCGTGTGAACCGGTACTGACGAATGGGAGCAAGCCACGTGGCCAGGTTCCGATTAAAACAGATTTTGAAACCAGATTTAAATACCATTTTGAAACCCTTGTAACTTTCAAACTACATGTCCAAAAATTACAAATTTTATATCAATGGATTCAGTGGAACAAGCCCTAGACAACCATGCCCTTAGTTTAGCAAATAGTATCTGTTATCTTGTTTGAATTTGCAGAAACATTTGTATGCTTGTTAAGGATGTAAAAATTGTTTAAAAATGAATTTGGGGTTAAAATCTTTGGCAATTGGATTGATTTGAACCTACTGACCCTAGGAAACACTTTGTGGACTCAAAAATGTATTTGGTGAAATAAAAATATGATTCTTTGATTTAAAACCATTTCTAGTCAAATAGAAATATGGTTTAATTATTAAAATTTGTTTTGGAAGAAAACCTTTGGAAAATGTTTTGTTTTAAACTCTCTGACCCTAAACACCAAGTTTTATGCTTTGAAAACATATTTGGTGAACCTTGGAGATTAATGCCCTGGTAAAAATATTTCTACACCACATAAAATGATACTTTGTTTTGAAAATGGTTTTTGTAGGGAAACCTTTTGCAAATGACTTTGCCACTTTACAAAATGACCATTAGGTGTTTTCAAAAGTTTATGACCATTAGGAACCACTTCTCAAAACAAAACAAAGCTTGGCATGCTTGCATGCATTACTTTGACTTTGTCATTTTATGTGTTGTCTTGCTTGATTGGTAGATTGAGTTTGTGCCTTGCTTGATTGATTTGTAGTGACTTGAAGAGTGTGATTGTTGCAAGGACAAGAAGTGAACCTATACCCTCTACCAAAAAGGCAAGTGATGCTTCATACTTTTTGTCCCATTACTTTCACTATGCATTAGTGATTTTTCTAAGTAAATCTTGCACGGAATTTTGCTAAGTATAAACCTTGCTATAGGAAAACCTAGTAGATGAAACCTTAGTAGAAATTTTCCTAAGTTAAGATTCCTACTACTATCAAGCTCAGCCTAGCTAATAGAAAACATGGGTGGAAAATATATTCACACTATGGAAAAATCTCTAAGTCTGAGGACATATGTTTTTGTTTAATAAAACAACTAAGTTAATGAATCACCTGGGTGGAATGGGCTTGCTTGGTGGTTTTTGGTTGAGTGGTTCACAAGGCCATGGACTTGGCTTGTGTATCTCACTTGTGGTATGCCACCCAGGAACAAAGAGATTTGAGATGTCAAATGTTGAGAAGCTTCAAGTGCAACCACTTGGCAATATGGGCTCTGCCATGATCATATAGGTTGCAGGAACTTAGCCATATGGACAGAGGGTGGTAGTGTTTGATAGGTTGGAACGCGTCCATTTTGGTCTAAGGGAAGGCTTCTGAAAGATCTTGTCTTGGGAAACCAAGTCTTGTGGGGAAAGTGCACCACCTCTGCAGAGTGTAAAATCTAAGTGCTTAGCCATGTCCCTGGTAAAGGACAATTTGAGCATCAAGACATGGAAGCAATCAAGAATCTCATCATTCCAATTTCTAAGTTAAAATCTTGTGGTTTGAACAAGGGTTGTTTGAAATCTTCAATCTTTGATTGAGAGATGCCTTGCAAAGGATCTTCAATCTTTGATTGAGAAAAATGATTTTGTCAAAGCAAAAACTTAGTATTTTCAAAAGTTAAGGAAAAACCTATTTTGAGCAATGCAAGCCTCAACTCCACTTAGCCAACTGCATATAGATGATAGACTCCACTATACTACCATAGTATCACTTGCCAATACAATTCAAATGTATTGACCCTTGTGGCTGTAACTTGTAATGTTGCAGGTTTGATTGTTTTTAGAGAAGATTGATTGATTAGGATTACAAAGTCTACAACCAACATCTGCCTGTGGCACTTTGAAGATGAAGGACACCATGCTTATAGTTATTCTGCTGCAATGTATTGTAATAGCGAAATGAGCTATGTAAGATGTAATAAAATTTATGTTATTCCTGGTTATAAAGTTATATTATGACCTTTGTTTCTTGATATTACATCTTAACTATGGATGCTAGCTATTGATCCAGGGACTAGCATTGTAAACACAGGGGGCTCTATCTTATTAAAGACATGGGACCTCTACAGATGGTATCAGAGCATTGTGTTGCCTGTAGGATTTGTAAACCTAGGATTGGACAAAACCCCTTAGAAAAATAGGAGTTATACTTGTTCCAAAAACTTATTTACAAAATCTTGTAAACTCTTTCCTCAACCATTTTAGTTTCAACTCTACATCTCATCTATTTCAAACTTGATGGAAAAACCTACCCCATGGCCAAAGACTACACCATGTGCAAAGGAATTCTTCAACATCTTCAACTCTAATGACTTCAACTTCTTCAACTCTAATGACTTCAACATCTTCAGCATATTCACCAAGGACTTTCAACTTGGATATCACTAAGGACTACAAGTGAAACAAGGAAATCTTACTCAAGAGTTAGAGACTGAGGGAATACAAAAGTTAAAAGGAGCCTACATCATTTGAAGTTCTGTGACCAAGAGTTTTTCTCAAGGAAACCATGATCTCAAGTAAGAAGAAGCAACCAAGAATGATGGAAGGATCACAAGTGAACCATATATATGGACCACCATATTTTAGTTAAGACAAACACACCAACTTATGTGGTGTAACAAAAATATTTTGTTGCCTAAGTATGTGCTTGAACTTTGTGTTTGAGTGAAAAGTTGTTTGTGATTGCATGCACATTGCTTGTATGAATTGTGATGTGTGTGAATAGAATTATTCCCTTAGAAATATCTTGTCTATTCTAATCCAAATCCAACCCAAACAGATGACTACTCCAAGAGACTCCAACATCAAGGTTGATGACAACAACAACAACCAAGAGGACAACATGAAAGAACTTATAGCAACCCAAAACCAGTTGAGCTAAGAGACAACTCAGCTTTTAGCTAACAACAATGGACTAGACCCAGCCATACAAAGGATTTTGAAACTTCAATCCCAGTTGTTGCAAGGATTGGTTACTCAAGTGATCAACATGGGAGAAAACCTTTCCCAAAGAGCTAATGACAACAAGGATGACAAAGATGTTAATATTGAAGGAACCCAAGCTAGCAATATTTGTAGAGACAAGGATCATGCATCCAAGGAGCATGAAGATCAATGCCCCAAGAAGAGAGAAAGATCTCCCACCTATGAAGAACATGAACTAGAAGAACTCCTAGATTTGGAGAGACCCAAAAAGAAGAAGAAATGCCCCAACCCTAACAAGAAGGACATTACTCAAGTGCAATGTTACAATTGCAAAGAGATGGGACACTATGCCAATGAATGCCCAAAAAAGAAGAAGAACCAAAGAAACAAACAAGAGGCAATGATACCAAAGGAAAAGAAAGATATCAGCCAAGTGATGTGTTTCAAATGCAAGGAACTAGGCCACTATGCAAACAATTGTCCAGAAAATATGAAGAACAAGTTAAACAAGTCTATGAAGGATCTCAACCTTGGCCCATGAGTCAAGTATGGAAACCAAGGACACAATGCAAAAGTTTGCTTAGAGAAGTTTTCCAGGATCCCAAGAAGGCCAATATGTAATTTTTGTTTGAAAAATGTTTTAAGGGTGGTAGTACCCTAGATGTTTTGAGCCAACTTGTAACCCTAGCCTCCCCAAATCTCGGGACGAGATTTATTTTAAGGGTGGTAGCCTGTCACATCCCAAGATTTTCCAAATCTTGTAATGTGAAAAATAAATGAATAAAATAAAACCTTGTTTGATTTTCAGGGCCAGAAGAAACTTTTTGAATTCAAATGGAACCTTCAAACCAATTTGGATCAAATAAAATCCTAAAGAGATTTAAAAAGATAAACATTTAATAAAGGAAAATAGAAATATTTAAAATTACTTTGGTTTTAAAAAGAAAAGGATTTATAAATAAGGATTATTTTATATAGCCAAATTAAACCTTGGCCAATATTTTGAAATAAATGTTTTGTTTTGATTAAAAATAGTAAAGGTTTATTTAAATAAAATATTAAGGAATTAATATCCAATTTTTATTTAAATAAAAGGTTTTACCATTTTAATTAAAAATCTCAAAACTTATTAAATTATTTTAAATAAGTTTTCCAAGTATTTTATATTCTCAAATAAAACCTACTGAAGTGTTTTGGTTTTATTTTTCAAAATAAATATTTTAATAAAACAAATCCTATTTGATTTAATAATAAAGGTCTATTGTATTTAATTATTAATGGACCCTAAAATAAAAGGTTATTTTTTAAACAAGTTTTCCAAATATCTTATATTTCCAAATAAAACCTACTGATTTGGTTTTGAAAATATTTGGATTTCAAATGGAGATTTTATTAATTAAATCAAACCCTATTTTATTAAATAACTAATGATCCATTTTATTTAATTAATGAATGGATCCTAAAAAGAATAAAAATATTATTTTATTTTGGGATTGAGTTTATGTTGTTAAAGAGAACCAATTTCAAATGAAAAGTTTGGTGTTTATTTGAATTGATTTGAACATTGTTTGTTTGGTTGAGTTGACAAAATAGAAATTAGAATTAGAAAAAGAAAAATGTTTTAGACAGAAAAAAAATAGAAACTGGCCGACCCAACCCAGCAGACCAGTAAGGCCCAACTAGCAGCCAACTTTTCTTTTCCTCTGCGAAACGTTTTTCTACCTAAAGCCGCACCCGTGCAGTGAATGACTGGTGGACCCTCCCCCTCATTTCTTTTTCCACTGCCAGGTAGACCCCACCTCCCTGGTCATCGTCCACACCCCGCGCGACCACTTCTTCCCCTGTCGCCGTTTCCTGCAGAGATTCCGCGACCTTAATTCGCCATAATGCAGCCACCATTACTCGCCTTGACCATGCTCGATAAAACGCCTGCGTCTTCTCCTCCCTTCCCCTCTGTCACCACACCTCGACTCGCCCTCAGGCTGCTGAATTTTACCAGAGACCATCCTTTGTTCCGACGACACCTCGGTGACGATTCCGGCCAAATTTCACCACCACTTGCCTCCCTGAACACCCTAGCAGCCTCCACACTCCCAGACACTCCTCCCCGTACCACCCATTCGACCGCGGGCGTCCCGGAGCGTCGGCTACAACGAGCTTCCGAACGCCGCCGCGTCTGCAACCTCTCCGACGACCTCCCCTGGTAAACGCTGACCGCCCCGAGCCTCCTCGTTCACGCTCCATCACTCTTCTAGACCATGCGCGTCTAACCACGTCTTTGTCTTGTCTTGGGGTGAACCACAGCACCGTCCCCGAGCACAACCAGAGCCGCCTGACGCCAGGAGCAACTCCGGCGAGGAATTACGACTGCCCCTGAGCGCCCCTTGTCAAGCCAGCAGTACCTTGAGAATCACCACAGCCCCGCGATTCCGGTGAGCTACCCCTCTGCTTCCCTCTCCTCCTAAATCACCGGCGACCACACCGTCTGACCGCCGCCGCCGCGCGTCAGAGTCCAGCGCCGCCAGCTTATGGTCGGGGCACTGAGAGCCGTCCGATCTTGATCCGGTGGATAGGATAGAAAGTAGAACGAAGGGGTAAGATAGATCCTGAGCCGCTCGATCTAATTTAAATCCAACGCTCCACAGCGACCGATCCGTGCGAACAGGTACTGACGAATGGGAGCAAGCCACGTTGCCAGGTTCCGATTAAAACAGATTTTGAAACCAGATTTAAATACCATTTTGAAACCCTTGTAACTTTCAAACTACACGTCCAAAAATTACAAATTTTATATCAATGGATTCAGTGGAACAAGCCCTAGACAACCATGCCCTTAGTTTAGCAAATAGTATCTGTTATCTTGTTTGAATTTGCAGAAACATTTGTATGCTTGTTAAGGATGTAAAAATTGTTTAAAAATGAATTTGGGGTTAAAATCTTTGGCAATTGGATTGATTTGAACCTACTGACCCTAGGAAACACTTTGTGGACTCAAAAATGTATTTGGTGAAATAAAAATATGATTCTTTGATTTAAAACCATTTCTAGTCAAATAGAAATGTGGTTTAATTATTAAAATTTGTTTTGGAAGAAAACCTTTGGAAAATGTTTTGTTTTAAACTCTCTGACCCTAAACACCAAGTTTTATGGTTTGAAAACATATTTGGTGAACCTTGGAGATTAATGCCCTGGTAAAAATATTTCTACACCACATAAAATGATACTTTGTTTTGAAAATGGTTTTTGTAGGGAAACCTTTTGCAAATGACTTTGCCACTTTACAAAATGACCATTAGGTGTTTTCAAAAGTTTATGACCATTAGGAACCACTTCTCAAAACAAAACAAAGCTTGGCATGCTTGCATGCATTACTTTGACTTTGTCATTTTATGTGTTGTCTTGCTTGATTGGTAGATTGAGTTTGTGCCTTGCTTGATTGATTTGTAGTGACTTGAAGAGTGTGATTGTTGCAAGGACAAGAAGTGAACCTATACCCTCTACCAAAAAGGCAAGTGATGCTTCATACTTTTTGTCCCATTACTTTCACTATGCATTAGTGATTTTTCTAAGTAAAACTTGCACGGAATTTTGCTAAGTATAAACCTTGCTATAGGAAAACCTAGTAGATGAAACCTTAGTAGAAATTTTCCTAAGTTAAGATTCCTACTACTATCAAGCTCAGCCTAGCTAATAGAAAACATGGGTGGAAAATATATTCACACTATGGAAAAATCTCTAAGTCTGAGGACATATGTTTTTGTTTAATAAAACAACTAAGTTAATGAATCACCTGGGTGGAATGGGCTTGCTTGGTGGTTTTTGGTTGAGTGGTTCACAAGGCCATGGACTTGGCTTGTGTATCTCACTTGTGGTATGCCACCCAGGAACAAAGAGATTTGAGATGTCAAATGTTGAGAAGCTTCAAGTGCAACCACTTGGCAATATGGGCTCTGCCATGATCATATAGGTTGCAAGAACTTAGCCATATGGACAGAGGGTGGTAGTGTTTGATAGGTTGGAACGCGTCCATTTTGGTCTAAGGGAAGGCTTCTGAAAGATCTTGTCTTGGGAAACCAAGTCTTGTGGGGAAAGTGCACCACCTCTGCAGAGTGTAAAATCTAAGTGCTTAGCCATGTCCCTGGTAAAGGACAATTTGAGCATCAAGACATGGAAGCAATCAAGAATCTCATCATTCCAATTTCTAAGTTAAAATCTTGTGGTTTGAACAAGGGTTGTTTGAAATCTTCAATCTTTGATTGAGAGATGCCTTGCAAAGGATCTTCAATCTTTGATTGAGAAAAATGATTTTGTCAAAGCAAAAACTTAGTATTTTCAAAAGTTAAGGAAAAACCTATTTTGAGCAATGCAAGCCTCAACTCCACTTAGCCAACTGCATATAGATGATAGACTCCACTATACTACCATAGTATCACTTGCCAATACAATTCAAATGTATTGACCCTTGTGGCTGTAACTTGTAATGTTGCAGGTTTGATTGTTTTTAGAGAAGATTGATTGATTAGGATTACAAAGTCTACAACCAACATCTGCCTGTGGCACTTTGAAGATGAAGGACACCATGCTTATAGTTATTCTGCAATGTATTGTAATAGCGAAATGAGCTATGTAAGATGTAATAAAATTTATGTTATTCCTGGTTATAAAGTTATATTATGACCTTTGTTTCTTGATATTACATCTTAACTATGGATGCTAGCTATTGATCCAGGGACTAGCATTGTAAACACAGGGGGCTCTATCTTATTAAAGACATGGGACCTCTACAGATGGTATTAGAGCATTGTGTTGCCTGTAGGATTTGTAAACCTAGGATTGGACAAAACCCCTTAGAAAAATAGGAGTTATACTTGTTCCAAAAACTTATTTACAAAATCTTGTAAACTCTTTCCTCAACCATTTTAGTTTCAACTCTACATCTCATCTATTTCAAACTTGATGGAAAAACCTACCCCATGGCCAAAGACTACACCATGTGCAAAGGAATTCTTCAACATCTTCAACTCTAATGACTTCAACTTCTTCAACTCTAATGACTTCAACATCTTCAGCATATTCACCAAGGACTTTCAACTTGGATATCACTAAGGACTACAAGTGAAACAAGGAAATCTTACTCAAGAGTTAGAGACTGAGGGAATACAAAAGTTAAAAGGAGCCTACATCATTTGAAGTTCTGTGACCAAGAGTTTTTCTCAAGGAAACCATGATCTCAAGTAAGAAGAAGCAACCAAGAATGATGGAAGGATCACAAGTGAACCATATATATGGACCACCATATTTTAGTTAAGACAAACACACCAACTTATGTGGTGTAACAAAAATATTTTGTTGCCTAAGTATGTGCTTGAACTTTGTGTTTGAGTGAAAAGTTGTTTGTGATTGCATGCACATTGCTTGTATGAATTGTGATGTGTGTGAATAGAATTATTCCCTTAGAAATATCTTGTCTATTCTAATCCAAATCCAACCCAAACAGATGACTACTCCAAGAGACTCCAACATCAAGGTTGATGACAACAACAACAACCAAGAGGACAACATGAAAGAACTTATAGCAACCCAAAACCAGTTGAGCCAAGAGACAACTCAGCTTTTAGCTAACAACAATGGACTAGACCCAGCCATACAAAGGATTTTGAAACTTCAATCCCAGTTGTTGCAAGGATTGGTTACTCAAGTGATCAACATGGGAGAAAACCTTTCCCAAAGAGCTAATGACAACAAGGATGACAAAGATGTTAATCTTGAAGGAACCCAAGCTAGCAATATTTGTATAGACAAGGATCATGCATCCAAGGAGCATGAAGATCAATGCCCCAAGAAGAGAGAAAGATCTCCCACCTATGAAGAACATGAACTAGAAGAACTCCTAGATTTGGAGAGACCCAAAAAGAAGAAGAAATGCCCCAACCCTAACAAGAAGGACATTACTCAAGTGCAATGTTACAATTGCAAAGAGATGGGACACTATGCCAATGAATGCCCAGAAAAGAAGAAGAACCAAAGAAACAAACAAGAGGCAATGATACCAAAGGAAAAGAAAGATATCAGCCAAGTGATGTGTTTCAAATGCAAGGAACTAGGCCACTATGCAAACAATTGTCCAGAAAATATGAAGAACAAGTTAAACAAGTCTATGAAGGATCTCAACCTTGGCCCATGAGTCAAGTATGGAAACCAAGGACACAATGCAAAAGTTTGCTTAGAGAAGTTTTCCAGGATCCCAAGAAGGCCAATATGTAATTTTTGTTTGAAAATGTTTTAAGGGTGGTAGTACCCTAGATGTTTTGAGCCAACTTGTAACCCTAGCCTCCCCAAATCTCGGGACGAGATTTATTTTAAGGGTGGTAGCCTGTCACATCCCAAGATTTTCCAAATCTTGTAATGTGAAAAATAAATGAATAAAATAAAACCTTGTTTGATTTTCAGGGCCAGAAGAAACTTTTTGAATTCAAATGGAACCTTCAAACCAATTTGGATCAAATAAAATCCTAAAGAGATTTAAAAAGATAAACATTTAATAAAGGAAAATAGAAATATTTAATATTACTTTGGTTTTAAAAAGAAAAGGATTTATAAATAAGGATTATTTTATATAGCCAAATTAAACCTTGGCTAATATTTTGAAATAAATGTTTTGTTTTGATTAAAAATAGTAAAGGTTTATTTAAATATTAAGGAATTAATATCCAATTTTTATTTAAATAAAAGGTTTTACAATTTTAATTAAAAATATCAAAACTTATTAAATTATTTTAAATAAGTTTTCCAAGTATTTTATATTCTCAAATAAAACCTAGTGAAGTGTTTTGGTTTTATTTTTCAAAATAAATATTTTAATAAAACAAATCCTATTTGATTTAATAATAAAGGTCTATTGTATTTAATTATTAATGGACCCTAAAATAAAAGGTTATTTTTTAAACAAGTTTTCCAAATATCTTATATTTCCAAATAAAACCTACTGATTTGGTTTTGAAAATATTTGGATTTCAAATGGAGATTTTATTAATTAAATCAAACCCTATTTTATTAAATAACTAATGATCCATTTTATTTAATTAATGAATGGATCCTAAAAAGAATAAAAATATTATTTTATTTTGGGATTGAGTTTATGTTGTTAAACAGAACCAATTTCAAATGAAAAGTTTGGTGTTTGTTTGAATTGATTTGAACATTGTTTGTTTGGTTGAGTTGACAAAATAGAAATTAGAATTAGAAAAAGAAAAATGTTTCAGACAGAAAAAAATAGAAACTGGCCGACCCAACCCAGCAGCCCAGTAAGGCCCAACTAGCAGCCAACTTTTCTTTTCCTCTGCGAAACGTTTTTCTACCTAAAGCCGCACCCGTGCAGTGAATGACTGGTGGACCCTCCCCCTCATTTCTTTTTCCACTGCCAGGTAGACCCCACCTCCCTGTTCATCGTCCACACCCCCCGCGACCACTTCTTCCCCCTCGTCGCCGTTTCCTGCAGAGATTCCGCGACCTTAATTCGCCATAATGCAGCCACCATTACTCGCCTTGACCATTCTTGATAAAACGCCTGCGTCTTCTCCTCCCTTCCCCTCTGTCACCACACCTCGACTCGCCCTCAGGCTGCTGAATTTTACCAGAGACCATCCTCTGTTCCGACGACACCTCGGTGACGATTCCGGCCAAATTTCACCACCACTTGCCTCCCTGAACACCCTAGCAGCCTCCACACTCCCAGACACTCCTCCCCGTACCACCCATTCGACCGCGGGCGTCCCGGAGCGTCGGCTACAACGAGCTTCCGAATGCCGCCGCGTCTGCAACCTCTCCGACGACCTCCCCTGGTAAACGCTGACCGCCCCGAGCCTCCTCGTTCACGCTCCATCACTCTTCTCGACCATGCGCGTCTAACCACGTCTTCGTCTTGTCTTGGGGTGAACCACAGCACCGTCCCCGAGCACAACCAGAGCCGCCTGACGCCAGGAGCAACTCCGGCGAGGAATTACGACTGCCCCTGAGCGCCCCTTGTCAAGCCAGCAGTACCTTGAGAATCACCACAGCCCCGCGATTCCGGTGAGCTACCCCTCTGCTTCCCTCTCCTCCTAAATCACCGGCGACCACACCGTCAGTCGCCACCCGGCGAGTCCAGCCGCCAAATTTTATGGTCGGGGCACTGAGAGCCGTCCGATCTTGATCCGGTGGATAGGATAGAAAGTAGAACGAAGGGGTAAGATAGTCCTGAGCCACTCGATCTAATTTAAATCCAACGCTCCACAGCGACCGATCCGTGTGAACTGCATCGATTTAATGGGAGCAAGCCACGTGCGAGTTCATTAAAACAGATTTTGAAACCAGATTTAAATACCATTTTGAAACCCTTGTAACTTTCAAACTACACGTCCAAAAATTACAAATTTTATATCAATGGATTCAGTGGAACAAGCCCTAGCCAACCATGCCCTTAGTTTAGCAAATAGTATCTGTTAGCTTGTTTGAATTTGCAGAAACATTTGTATGCTTGTTAAGGATGTAAAAATTGTTTAAAAATGAATTTGGGGTTAAAATCTTTGGAAATTGGATTGATTTGAACCTACTGACCCTAGGAAACACTTTGTGGACTCAAAAATGTATTTGGTGAAATAAAAATATGATTCTTTGATTTAAAACCATTTCTAGTCAAATAGAAATGTGGTTTAATTATTAAAATTTGTTTTGGAAGAAAACCTTTGGAAAATGTTTTGTTTTAAACTCTCTGACCCTAAACACCAAGTTTTATGCTTTGAAAACATATTTGGTGAACCTTGGAGATTAATGCCCTGGTAAAAATATTTCTACACCACATAAAATGATACTTTGTTTTGAAAATGGTTTTTGTAGGGAAACCTTTTGCAAATGACTTTGCCACTTTACAAAATGACCATTAGGTGTTTTCAAAAGTTTATGACCATTAGGAACCACTTCTCAAAACAAAACAAAGCTTGGCATGCTTGCATGCATTACTTTGACTTTGTCATTTTATGTGTTGTCTTGCTTGATTGGTAGATTGAGTTTGTGCCTTGCTTGATTCATTTGTAGTGACTTGAAGAGTGTGATTAGTGATTTTTGCTTCATACAAGAAGTGAACCTGTACCCTCTACCAAAAATGCAAGTGATGCTTCATACTTTTTGTCCCATTACTTTCACTATGCATTAGTGATTTTTCTAAGTAAAACTTGCACGGAATTTTGCTAAGTATAAACCTTGCTATAGGAAAACCTAGTAGATGAAACCTTAGTAGAAATTTTCCTAAGTTAAGATTCCTACTACTATCAAGCTCAGCCTAGCTAATAGAAAACATGGGTGGAAAATATATTCACACTATGGAAAAATCTCTAAGTCTGAGGACTTATGTTTTTGTTTAATAAAACAACTAAGTTAATGAATCACCTGGGTGGAATGGGCTTGCTTGGTGGTTTTTGGTTGAGTGGTTCACAAGGCCATGGACTTGGCTTGTGTATCTCACTTGTGGTATGCCACCCAGGAACAAAGAGATTTGAGATGTCAAATGTTGAGAAGCTTCAAGTGCAACCACTTGGCAATATGGGCTCTGCCATGATCATATAGGTTGCAAGAACTTAGCCATATGGACAGAGGGTGGTAGTGTTTGATAGGTTGGAACGCGTCCATTTTGGTCTAAGGGAAGGCTTCTGAAAGATCTTGTCTTGGGAAACCAAGTCTTGTGGGGAAAGTGCACCACCTCTGCAGAGTGTAAAATCTAAGTGCTTAGCCATGTCCCTGGTAAAGGACAATTTGAGCATCAAGACATGGAAGCAATCAACAATCTCATCATTGCAATTTCTAAGTTAAAATCTTGTGGTTTGAACAAGGGTTGTTTGAAATCTTCAATCTTTGATTGAGAGATGCCTTGCAAAGGATCTTCAATATTTGATTGAGAAAAATGATTTTGTCAAAGCAAAAACTTAGTATTTTCAAAAGTTAAGGAAAAACCTATTTTGAGCAACGCAAGCCTCAACTCCACTTAGCCAACTGCATATAGATGATAGACTCCACTATACTACCATAGTATCACTTGCCAATACAATTCAAATGTATTGACCCTTGTGGCTGTAACTTGTAATGTTGCAGGTTTGATTGTTTTTAGAGAAGATTGATTGATTAGGATTACAAAGTCTACAACCAACATCTGCCTGTGGCACTTTGAAGATGAAGGACACCATGCTTATAGTTATTCTGCTGCAATGTATTGTAATAGCGAAATGAGCTATGTAAGATGTAATAAAATTTATGTTATTCCTGGTTATAAAGTTATATTATGACCTTTGTTTCTTGATATTACATCTTAACTATGGATGCTAGCTATTGATCCAGGGACTAGCATTGTAAACACAGGGGGCTCTATCTTATTAAAGATATGGGACCTCTACAAGTAAGGCTCAAAGTCCGGCTACGGCGGAAGAAAGAGAGATAATGGACAAAGTCCCCTATGCTTTAGCCATAGGCTCTATAATGTATGCCATGCTATGTACAATACCGGATGTGGCAAATGCTATTAGTTTGACTAGTAGGTACCAATCGGATCCAGGTTAAGAACACTAGATAGCGGTTAAGAATATCCTTAAGTACTTTCGAAGAACTAAGGATATGTTTCTTGTGTACGGAGGTGAACAAGAGCTCGTCGCTAAGTGTTATGTCGATGCTAGCTTTGACACCGATCCGGATGACTCTAAGTCTCAATCCGGATACGTATTTCTCATGAATGGCGGACCAGTTAGTTGGAGGAGTTCCAAACAACCCGTGGTGGGGCGGGATCAACGACGGAGGCCGAATATGTTGTTTCTTCGGAAGTGGCACAGGAAGCAGTTTGTATGAAGGAGTTCATATCCGAACTATGTGCGGTTGAAAGCGCGTTGGAGCCAATGGTGATCTATTGTGACAACAATGGTGCCATTGCCAATGCCAAAGAACCAAGTTCTCACAAGTATTCCAAGCATATTAAGTGTCGGTTTCACTCCATCCGTGAACATGTCAAGGATGGAGATATAAAGATTTGTAAAGTACATACGGATCTCAATGTAGCAGATCCGTTGACTAAAACTCTCCCTAGAGCAAAACATGATCAACACCAGAACTCCATGGGTGTTAGATTCGTCACTATGTAACTAGATTATTGTCTCTAGTGCAAGTGGGAGACTGAAGGGAATATGCCCAGAGAGGCAACAATAAAGTGTTTATTATGTGTATTCCAAGTATATGATAGATGGGAACCCCAAGAGCAAGGTGTGAAGCAGCACAGCAGCAAGTTTTCCCTCAGTAAGAAACCGAGTTTATCGAACCAGTAGGAGGAAGGGAACATCACACAGGTGTTGCAAGCAACGCGGAGATCTGCACAACACAAACTCAAGACTTTGCCCCAACGAATCAGTGAGGTTGTCAAGCTCACCGGTTTGATGTAACAAAGGATTAAACGTATGGTGTGGAAGGTAATGGTTTTTAGCAAGTAAAAAAGTAATAGTGGAAGATGTAACAATGGTAAATATTGGACCGGGTCCATAGTTCACTAGAGGTGCTCTCCTTAGATAAACAACATGGCATGAAGGGTAAACAAATTACAGCAGGGCAATTGACAGGAACTGAGCAAGGCATAACAATGCAATTATTAGTCAGAAAGATCCTATGAGATTTGATTGGGCAATACAACAAAATACATAGACTGCCATCCAACTGCATCTATGACTAGAAGTCCACCTTCAGGTTATCATCCGAACCCCCTCTAGTATTAAGTTGCAAGCAACAGACAACTGCTTTAAGCAAAGTGTGTAAGGTAAATAGTCCACATGTTCCATGAACAAGAGACCATTGTTTTCTCCCTAGTAGCAACAGCACATCTACAACCGAAGAGAGTATTGTCACTTCCCTTGGAAACTAGAGGCATGAACCCACTATCGAGCATAAATACTCCCTCTTGGAGTCACTAGCCACTACTTGGCCAAGATAGCTACTAACAACGGAGAGCATGCAAGATCACAAACAACACAGACATGGTAGAATCATAAAGACAAAACCATTAACCAAACTGACATAATAATCTCAATATCCATCGGGTCTCTGCAAACACAACATGCATGATTACAAATAGATTAGATCTTGATCATGAACTAAGCTCACAAGATCTATACATGAAAGCACAAAGGAGGAGATACAACCATCTAGCTACTACATGGACCCATAGTCCAAGGTGGAACTACTCACGCATCATACCGGAGAGAAGGCCTCCGGGATGATCTCCCCTCTGGCAGGGTGCCGGGAAGAACTTCAGATCCCCCCTATCTAGGGGACGATGGTGGCGGCGGCTATAGATAGTTTCGTGGAGCACTACTAGGAAAACGGCTATAGGTAATCCACACTTCTGTGGCGCACTTGCTAGTGGTGCCCCACGGGTAAAATAGGTGTGGCGCACTGCCCACAGGTGCCCTACGGCTAACTGTCATAAGTGTGACGCACATGGGGGTGGTGCGCCACGGCTATGTGTGGGCCAGGGCACATGTGGCCACATCACACATACCCGTAGCGCACTAGGTCAAGGTGCGCTACGAATGTGTCACTTATCCGTAGGGCACCTTGACCTAGTCCGCTACGGGCATGTTTGCTGCTGCAGCTGGGTCAACTTAGCCATAGGGCACTCTGCCCTAGTGCCCTACGGCTAAGTGGCATGCACCAACTCCACACCCACACCCCCCCCCTGTGGATCGCCTTTTTAGGCTTTGCAAAAAATAAAAGACAATGATAAACACTTCAAAAAATTAAATCCTTTCATATTTAGGTAGGTAATGTGGTATAGCTTCTAGTAAAATTAACAAACATGAGTTTCGACTTTATTTGCAAAAAAAAGTCATGCCACGGTAAAAAGGCCGTAACTTTTGCATACGATATCGAAAAAAATCGTATAATATACCGAAATGACGAGAACGAGATTTCGCATCTTCTCGCAATGACCTCCGGTCGTTTAGCGATTTTTTAGATTTTAAAAGTTCGAAAAGAGTAAAAAGTTACGGTCAGAAGACCATTTTTTCCTGCAGAAAAAAAATAGAGGGCGACTTACCCGTAGCGCACCACCACCTAGTGCGCCACGGATAAGCTTGGGCGGGATTCAAATTTTGAATCCTCACCCCGCCCACTTACCTTTCCCTTCCCCCTTTCCTCCCCTTCCTCTTCCTTCCTTTCCTTCTCCTTCTTCCTTCTCCCTTCTCCTTCTTCCTTCTCCTTCTCCTTCTTCCTTCTTCCTTCTCCTCCTTCCCCTTCTCATCTCCTTGCAGTGACGGCGCGACGACGGCCTCCTCATCTCCTTGAAGTGACGGTGGCACGGCGGCGGCACAACGGCGGCCTCCTCCTCTCCTTGCAGTGACGGCGGCATCCGACCTCCCTTCGTCCCTCTCTTCTTGCATCTCTTCCTTCCTCCCTCTCTTCCTCCATCTCTTCCTCCCTCTCTTCCTCCCTCTCTTCCTCCATCTCTTCCTTCCTCCCTCTCTTCCTACCTTCCTTTCTCCAACCACACCCTTCCTACCACCTCGACGCCGGCGAGGACTAGAGCGGCCACGACCCCTCCCGCACCTCCCTGCCACGGCCATGCTCCGGCGAGGTGACACGACTGCGGCGGCGATGCACGGACCCGATTGCTTTTGCAATTCAAAACGAGGGTGTTTTTTGCATTTTTTTGTTTTTTGAAAAACACATCTGTGGCTCACCCGTGGCGCACCTGGTAGTGCACCACGCCTATCTCGATGTAACCATGGCGCACTGCTAGTGCGCCACGGAAGGCCTTTTCAGGTGCGCCACAAATAGGCGTTTTTCTAGTAGTGGAGATTTGATCGAGTGCTTAGGGTTCTGCATTGGGGGCTTCTTATAGGCGAAGGGGGAGGTCGAGGAGGCAGCCAGAGAGGGCAAACCCTACCCAGGCGCGGGGTAGGGCCCACCCGTGCCTAGAGGGGTTAGCCTCCCTGGCCCGCTTCTCCGTCTCCCCTCTGGACTTCTTGTTCCCCACGGAAAGTAATTGACTTTGACGTTTGTCCCGCCCAATTCCGAGAATATTTCTTTACTAACTTTTTTGAAACCAAAAACAGCAGAAAACAGGCATCTGGCACAGTTGCAACTTGTTAGTAGGTTAGTACCAGAAAACATGTAAAAAGGCGCCTCAAAGTGTAGACAAGCAAAGCAAAGTAGATATTAAACAAGCATGGAGCATCAAAAATTATAGATACGTTTCCAACATATCAACATCCCCAAGCTTAACTCCTGCTCTTCCTCGAGTAGTTAAGTGATAAAAGAATAATTTCTGAGGTGACATGCACCCTCACAATAAAGATCCAACCATTTGCAAGCATTAAAAGCTGGGATCAAAGAACTCTAAACATGTGCATCAAATATGGAGTTCTAACAATAGGACATAGTAACTATGCATGCAATATGACAAGCTACAAACAAATATCATGAATAACATGCATTGAAAAACGTTTGTTTGTTTCACGTACAGAAAACATGGCATAGTGGGAATCAGCTTGTGCCTCATAGAGTAGCAATATAGATGCATAGGACACCTTCAAGGTTCACATGGGTGACTAGAAACAAATAGCACAAGAACAAGTAATATCACAATATGCATCAATTAATAAGCTTTGGAACACTGCACATAGAATGAAAATTATGCTCTCTTAATGGTGCTTAAAGGTAGAAGGTGGAGACTCAATAATGGTGGAAGAAAGGCCTTTTTTGTAAAGGAAGCAGGGATTACAAGTTTCAAAAAGAGCTTCCAAAAATTATGGTACTTGTTAGCTTTCAGCCCTCATTGCCCCTATCATAAGCATCTTGAAGTGTTTAAGGTTAAAGTGGCAAAGATGGAGTATATGCTTGACGAAGTATAAGTTGGCAATCTCAAGTCCCTTGAATACGAGGGCCACATGTCATGCATACTCAACTTTGGGTCCAGGTAAGTTCTTATCATTGTAAGTATTTGCATATCATTGAGAACCGCCAACGGGGTACCCCTTGCATATGGTACATGAGCTTTCCCATAACCAAAATGACAAGGAAAGCAGACAATGAGCATCTCAGCAATCTTTTTATTTACCATATGCATAGCTTTTTATTGAGGATGCTTCATAGATAGATCATTATGGTGATGCTGCAAGTTTCCACCATGATTAGACATGGCTTAGGCTAGCGGCCCAGGCGTTTCTCTAACACAGGATATAAACTCCATGGACTTACAAGTTCCCTCTTTATTTCACACCGTTGACATCCATAGACAAAAGAACATGATATCAACTGAGTACAAAGTAGAAGTGCAATGTTAAAAATGTTCCCCGTCACAGCACGGTTCTGATAATTCCAACTTATAAGTGCAAGCATATACAACAAAGTTGTCACAATGGTTCAAGTTTATTAGGGCAAAGAATATAAAGTGTTCCATCAAGTTCGTGAGGGCTTTAATCACTAAGTTTTCACATGACAAAAATGTTTTTAATTGGAAGATAGTTGAAAACAAGAATATACTTAGAATGGTGTAACACACCATACATAGGAGTTTATAGTGGACACTTTGGAATAACTTGGTTTCTTGGGAGTTGGAAGCATGAGTAGAACTTACTCATACAAGTGGAGGCTAGCAAAAGACTGGGAGCAACCAACTGAGAGAGCAATAATGGCCATAATCATGTAGCGCAACAAAGCATTACTAATCAAAGCAAAGAGTGGTACTACAAGTCAAGGACTAAATGATCATAGAGGCTAATGGTGACTTGTCATAGTCATAACATGGTGTGAGCATGTGCCAAGTCAACCCAAACAAAGCATCAAAGGAGAATACCACAATACTATGCTTTTGCATGCTAAAACAACGCATAATTTCTTCGGGGCACACTAAGCAATCCCAATTGTTTGGAACAATACATGCTACAGCAATAATCACTAAGCATAAGGTCAAAACAACACCTAGCATGTCATGCTAAAGTCTAAGTCACAGTCAATGCAAGCTCCTCTTGCACTTCAAGCAAGAACTAACTACTCCTTTCCAACACCAAGCAACTTATTTTCAAAACAACACAGCAAGAATGGGGGTCCAAACTACTCAAGCAAACTAAACAAACTAAGCAAAGCAAACAAAAACTAAGACGCTCCAAGAACAACACAATTGTGCATGAAATAATAAAAACGAAGTGTCTACACAGACCTGAGCTTTTTATTGATGAAGAAGGGGATGCCTTGGGCATCCCCAAGATTTGACGGTTGTACCTCCTGTATATTTCTTGGGGTGACACCATGGTGGCATCCCCAAGCTTGTGCTTTTGTCCATGCTTCATCTCATTGCATCATTCTCTCTCTACACCTGATTTTTTTCCTTCACACAATCTTCATTAGCAACATTAGTTTATTCAAAAGATATTAGACCTATGGCAAAGCTTCGAAACAGCAAGGATTTTCACTAAAAACAAGCTACTGTATTAACTCCTTCAAAAAGCTCAATTCACCTAAAGAGAACTCAAAAAATGAATCAATAAGAAGCAAATGCAAATAATGGCAGAAATCTGTCAAAACAGACCAGCAGGTAGAAACCGATTTTTTAGAACATCTTCTGTTGCTCAAATCAAAAAGTGTTGAATTAAAGAAAGTTATCTAACATATTGGGGGATTTATTCGTAAATTTTGAGCTCAATCCGAGTTACATAGACGCCTCACGAATTTTTTTGGTGGAGGACTGAAATCTGTTTTGGGACAACAACTCCCCAAATCTTACTTCCCTCTCATTAGAGGTCATTCTTGGCAAAAAAAGCAAATAAAAAGGATAAGAAGAGGTCATTACTGAAGTAATAACTTCCAATACTCAAGGAAACTCTTGTGTTATCTCCCAACAAGTACTTTTCTTTAACGCCTTTAAGTTAGGCTTGATAGCTTGAGAAGATGCTCACAAAAGAACTATGAGTGGAAGTAAAAGAGAGCATCAAGAAGAAAATTCAAAACACATTTGAGTCTAACCCACTTCCTATGCATAGGAATCTTATATGCAAATAAATTCACAAAGAACAAAGTGACGGGCATAGGAAGATGAAATAAGAGCAACTTCAAAACTTTCAGCACATAGAGAGGTGTTTCAGTACCATGAAAACTTCTACAACCATACTTTCCTCTCTCATAATAATTTTAAGTAGCCTCATGAATAAACTCAACAATATAGCTATCACATAAATCATGATTTTCATGATCTACAAACTCATAATTTCTATCAAGCTCAAAAATAGTGGGATTACAACCTTCACAGGTTTTACCCAAAGTAGATATTTCAAAAGGATCCACGGAACATAACATTCATCCTCCTTTGGTAAGTATGGGGGACAATCAAATAATATAAGAGGTAAAGAGTTACTCTCATTAGAAGGTAGGCATGGGTAGATCCATTCTTCCTCCTTTTGTTCATCACTCTCCTCCTCTTTTTCATCTAATGAGCTTCCAGTTTCAACAATTTCTTCTTCCATAGGCTCCTGCAAGGCATTAGTCTCTTCCATTTGTGGAAATCATCTATTAAAATATTCAAGAATATAGCCATTTGCTTCCTTGTAATTATCAAAGCAAAATTTAAGTATCTCATAAACATCATATTCATAAGGTGCATCATCAGTATTTTCAAGCAAACTGGCAAGTTAAAATGCACCCTTGAAGGCAATAAATTCTTCAATTTGTTCCACATCATAAAAGTCATAATTTTCTTTAAAATAAGAAGATATGGTAATATTATCATTATACTCACATTGAAAAGGTAGGTGTTTATACCTCCTGCAGCAACAAGATTTATCAAAGCAATAAGTAACATTATAAGTAGAGCACAGGTCTCTAGCAATAGTATTCAACTTATCAATTTGTTCCCATAGGTGTTTCCCTTTTTGTGACAAGCGGTGTTCCTTATAATAATACTTTTGTTCTTCCGTGAACCCACCTTGCCAATAAGAACTAGTTTCAAAGAAACCATCCATTGATAGAAAGCATGACCAAGCAAGGCAATAATAGACCACCAACTAGAGTAGGAACTAATTTTTTTGTGTTTTTGAATAAAGCAAGCAAACCAAGATAGACTAATGTTTTTGGGTTTTTCTAAAAGAGGCAAACAAAACCAAGCAAAAGAAACAAAGCAAACTAAAAACAAAGTAAAGAGAAAGGAAGTGAAGGACTCCCATAGTGAAGAAGTCCTTAGCCTCCCCGGCAACGGCGCCAGAAAAGCTTGATGCAGCGCTGAGTTGATGTAGGAGCGCTTCGTTGGGAACCCCAAGAGCAAGGTGTGAAGCAGCACAGCAGCAAGTTTTCCCTCAGTAAGAAACTGAGGTTATCGAACCAGTAGGAGGAAGGAAACGTCACATAGGTGTTGCAAGCAACGCGGAGATCTGCACAACACAAACTCAAGACTTTGCCCCAACAAATCAGTGAGGTTGTCAAGCTCACCGGTTTGCTGTAACAAAGGATTAAACGTATGGTGTGGAAGGTAATGGTTTGCATCAAGTAAATAAGTAACAGTGGAAGATGTATCAATGATAAATATTGGACCGGGGTCCATAGTTCACTAGAGGTCCTATCCTTATATAAACAACATGACATGAAGGGTGAACAACAGCAGGGCAATTGACAGGAACTGATAAAGGCATAACAATGCAATTATTAGTCAGAAATATCCTATGTGATTCGATTGAGCAATCAAACAAGATACATAGACTGCCATCCAACTGCATCTATGACTAGAAGTCCACCTTCAGGTTATCATCCGAACCCCCTCCAGTATTAAGTTGCAAGCAACGGACAATTGCTTTAAGCAAAGTGTGTAAGGTAAACAGTCCACATGTTCCATGAACAAGAGACCATTGTTTTCTCCCTAGTAGCAACAACACATCTACAACCAAAGAGATTATTGTCACTTCCCTTGGAAACTATAGGCATGAACTCACTATCGTGCATAAATACACCCTCTTGGAGTCACTAGCAACTACTTGGCCAACATAGCTAGTAGCAACGGAGAGCATGCAAGATCACAAACAACACAGACATGATAGAAGCATAAAGACAAAACCATTAATCAGACCAACATAATAATATCAATATCCATCGGATCCCCACAAACACAACATGCATGATTACAAATAGATTAGATCTTGATCATGAACAGAGCTCACAAGATCTATACATGAGAGCACAAAAGAGGAGATACAACCATCTAGCTACTACATGGACCCATAGTCCAAGGTGTAACTACTCACACATCATACCGGAGAGAAGGCCTCCGGGATGATCTCCCCTCCGGCAGGGTGCCAGGAAGAACTTCAGATCCCCCCGATCTAGGGACGATGGTGGCGGCGTCTATAGATGGTTTCGTGGAGATTTGATCGGGTGCTTAGGGTTTCTGTATCGGGGGCTTGTTATAGGCGAAGGGAGAGGCCGAGGAGGCGGCTAGAGGGGCAAACCCTACCCAGGCGCAGGGTAGGGCCCACCCGCGCCTAGGGGGGTTTGGCCTCCATGGCCCGCTTCTCTTTCTCCCCTATGGACTTCTTGTTCCCCATGGAAAGTAATTGACTTTGGCATTTGTCCCGTCCAATTCCGAGAATATTTCTTTAATAACTTTTCTGAAACCAAAAAACAGCAGAAAACGGGCATCTGGAACTGTTGCAACTTGTTAGTAGGTAAGTACCAGAAACCATGTAAAAAAGTGTCGGGGATATAACCCCAGGAACCCCAGAGTTGAGGTATAAAGAGATCTCTAGAGAGTAATCAACATTTCAATAGAAGAATGAAGACATATAAATATATATATTAAAAGATATGAGAAGTTAAGAAAGAAATATAAGAGAGAAAAGGGACCTGGGCCGAATTACATAAAAGTCGGCCTGGTTCAGTGCACTCCAGGCCGAATTAGGCCGTCCTGGGCCGAATTGATCAAATATACAGATAAGGGCCGAGGTCTCCTCCCAGGGTGGGCCGGTAGAGCCTAACTCGGCCCACCGCAGGCCTGCACCAACCCTCCTTGCCGAGCTCCACCACAACACCTCGCTCCCGCCGTCTCCCGCCAGTATTCGCTCCCGCGCCAAGCTCCCTCGTCGCCACCTCGCCACCCCAAAGTCGCCCGGGTGGGCCGACTAAGGGAAATTCGGCCCACCGCGGGCCGCCACATCAAGCTCCCCGGGTGGGCTAGCGTCTGCTTCAACCCGGCCAGCCCACCACGGGCCGACACGCTACTTCCGGCTGGGCTCTGTTCCTTCACCTGGGCCGAGGTTGGTGACCTGGCTGGGCTGCATCTTCACCCGGTTGGGCCGGACTGACCCCAAGGATAATTCAATTGCTCTTTCCTTTGTCCTCTGGGGCGAATCAACTAATAACTGGGCCGGATCAGCAAGACCCAGGCCGAGTTCACCCTTCAGATTTATCATCTGGGCCGAGTTAATTCGACCTAGACACCTTATTATTTATCTCCAGGTACCTCCATGGTCTCCCCAAGAGCACGCCATCAGATCAAGACAATCTGTGCCAGTCTTAGGACGCCCATGGCTCAGACTTGCACATGGGCATATGGAATATGCCCTGGCATCAAGAATATGCTAAGGAATATGCCATGGCATCTCCAAAGATGCCAAGGCATATGCTGAGCATCTAAGAAGATGCCAGGAATATGCTACACAGATGCCAAGCGTGGGGAACAAGCTTTGTCCCATGGGTTCCCCTTTATAAGGAGCACCAGGGGGATCGTTCACGAGGAGGCCCCGGAGGGCTCCTCCCCTCTCTGCTCACTAGTAGATCTCTTTCTTACTCTTCCTCTACTCTCACAGAGAGATCTAGATAGAAGCATAGGAGATACAGCTCAAGGAGCATTATTGTAGCCACAAGTATGGCAAGATTATAAGAGATTAGATGTATAGAGTGAGGTGTTGTCTCCACTTGAGAGCTTCGATCCAATATACATTGCATTTATCTTTGTTCATACGAGTGTGGTCTTCGCTTCATCATCCCTCCCCGGATTCCTCCACGTCCATCGGCCCCAACTTTAGCCTACCCATGGCATATGCCGTGATACCACCACGACATTTGGCGCCCACCGTGGGGCCTTCTAGTGGCGTTGGTTGGGTTTCCATCCGGACGGGAACACCTTCATCAACTTTCTTCCTCATAGGGCTCATTCAGCTTCACCAAGCCAACAGAGAACAAAGAGGTAAGAGCAGAGCCTCTCCAAGTCTAACTCATCAAAACAGGTAAGACTTAGCAAGAAGGACTCAAGCACTACTCCAAGCTTACTGTAAGTACCAAGTAACTCAGCAGGGCAGGTATGACCTAGCAAAACTCACCCAAACACTTATCCAAGTATACTGTAAGTGCTAGGTAACTCAGCCACCTACACTCAATCCTTCATCCCAGGGAGAAAATAACTCAACCCGGGGACTAGTCAACTTATCCGTAGAGTCACCTTTAGATTAAGAGAGCATTATGTTGATTTAGATCTGTACTCCAGCTAGCTTATTTATAACTCGGCCATAAGTTGAATCAGCTTATTTTTGATTCATATAGATTTTGACTCAGTTAGTTTATGCTTTGGGTTATCCTGTGACTCAGCTCACAGGCCAGCTTATTTATAACTCGGCCATAAGTTGAACCTACTTGTTTATGATTCAGGTAGATTTTGAGTCAGTTTATTTATGTTTAGAATTGACATGTAACTCAGCTCCCCAGCCAGCTTGTTTTTAACTCGGACAGAAGTTGAATCAGCTTATTTATGATCTAGATAGAATTTGAGTCAGCTTACTTATGAGTCGGATAGAATTTGAGTCAGTTTATTTATGCTTTGGATTATCCTTTAACTCAGCTTAGCAGCCGTCTTATTGTTGAGTCGGATAGAATTTGAGTCAGTTTGTTTATGCTTCGAATTAACCTTTAACTCAGCCTAGTAGATTGTTTCTGATTCGAACTAACATTTGATTCAGCTTGCCAGGGTGTATTACAATTCGGATTGGTATTCAGACTCGGCGTACTAATCATATCTCTGATTCAAGCCGAAGCTTTATTCAGTTCGCCAGATTGCCAGGTTATGTTATAACTCGGATTGATATTTCACCATCTTGCCAGGTTATCTCATATCTCGGATGATTATTGACCAGCTTATCATATCTCGAATCTATATCTCATATCTACATCTCGAATCAGATCTCTCAGCGGTTAACCCTATTATCATATCCCAAAGCTTAATCTCGGATCTATATCTCGGATCCATATCAAAGGCAAATTATCGTCATCACGCCAAATCAAGTTATATCGTGGCAAATAGTTAACTCGGATTTGGGATGAGTTAACTCGGATTTGAGTCATATAACTCGGATTTGAGTCAGGTGACTCAGACTTAAGACATAAAGTCAATTTAGAGTAAAGTAACTCGGATTTGAGTCATATAACTCGGATTTGAGTCATATAACTCGGATCTGGGATGAGTTAACTCGGATTTGAGTCATATAACTCGGATTTGAGTCAGGTGACTCAGACTTAAGACATAAAGTTAATTTAGAGTAAAGTAACTCGGATTTGGGATGATTTAACTCGGATTTGAGTCATATAACTCGGATTTGAGTCAGGTGACTCAGATTTAAGACATAAAGTCAATTTAGAGTAAAGTAACTCGGATTTGGGATGAGTTAACTCGGATTTGAGTCATATAACTCGGATTTGAGTCAGGTGACTCAGACTTAAGACATAAAGTCAGTTTAGAGTAAAGTAACTCGGATTTGGGATGATTTAACTCGGATTTGAGTCATATAACTCGGATTTGAGTCAGGTGACTCAGACTTAAGACATAAAGTCAATTTTGAGTAAAGTAACTCGGATTTGGGATGAGTTAACTCGGATTTGAGTCATATAACTCGGATTTGAGTCAGGTGACTCAGACTTAAGACATAAAGTCAGTTTAGAGTAAAGTAACTCGGATTTGGGATGAGTTAACTCGGATTTGAGTCATATAACTCGGATTTGAGTCAGGTGACTCAGACTTAAGACATAAATTCAATTTTGAGTAAAGTAACTCGGATTTGGGATGAGTTAACTCAGAATTGAGTCATGTAGCTCAGATTTGAGTCAGATGACTCAGACTTAAGACATAAAGTCAGTTTTGAGTAAAGTAACTCGTATTTGGAATCAGATGACTCGGATAATAACTTACCCGATGAGGTTAAAAGAGCAATGCCAAAGAAGGCAAGAACTCATAACTTGCCCAAAGAAGTTAAAAGAGCAGTGCCCAGGAAGGCCAGAACTCACAACTTACCCAAAGAAGTTAAAAGAGCAGTGCCCAAGAAGGCCAGAACTCACAACTTACCCAAAGAATTTAAAAGAGCAGTGCCCAAGAAGGCCAGAACTCACCACTTACCCAAAGAAGTTAAAAGAGCAGTGCCCAATAAGGCCAGAAGTCAAAGACTTACCCAAAAGGGTTATGAACAGTGCCCAAGAAGGCCAGAAGTCAAAAACTTACCCAAAAGGGTTAAAAGGCCAGTGCCTAAAAAGGCAAGGTGTCGCAAACTTACCCAAAGGGGTTATGGGACATAGAAGTATACAACCAAGATATAATAGCTCGGAAAGTAACTCTGGGATATTTGAATGTAAAGCCTATGCACGACTCCGCGAGTCCCACATAGCCTCGGGGACTAATGTCGGGGATATAACCCTAGGTACCCCAGAGTTGAGGTATAAAGAGATCTCTAGAGAGTAATCAACATTTCAATAGAAGAATGAAGACATATAAATATATATATTAAAAGATATGAGAAGTTAAGAAAGAAATATAAGAGAGAAAAGGTACCTGGGCCGAATTACATAAAAGTCGGCCTGGTTCAGTGCACTCCAGGCCGAATTAGGCCATCCTGGGCCGAATTGATCAAATATACAGATAAGGGCCGAGGTCTCCTCCCAGGGTGGGCCGGTAGAGCCTAACTCGGCCCACCGCATGCCTGCACCAACCCTCCTTGCCGAGCTCCACCACAACACCTCGCTCCCGCCGTCTCCCGCCAGTATTCGCTCCCGCGCCAAGCTCCCTCGTCGCCACCTCGCCACCCCGAAGTCGCCCGGGTGGGCCGACTAAGGGAAATTCGGCCCACCGCGGGGCCGCGTCTCCTTACTGCGGGCCGCCACATCAAGCTCCCCGGGTGGGCTGGCGTCTGCTTCAACCCGGCCAGCCCACCATGGGCCGACACGCTACTTCTGGCTGGGCTCTGTTCCTTCACCTAGGCCGAGGTTGGTGACCCGGCTGGGCTGCTTCTTCACCCGGCTGGGCCGGACTGACCCCAAGGATAATTCAATTGCTCTTTCCTTTGTCCTCTGGGCCAAATCAACTAATAACTGGGCCGGATCAGCAAGACCCAGGCCGAGTTCACCCTTCAGATTTATCATCTGGGCCGAGTTAATTCGACCTAGACACCTTATTATTTATCTCCAGGTACCTCCATGGTCTCCCCAAGAGCACGCCATCGGATCAAGACAATCTGTGCAAGTCTTAGGACGCCCATGGCTCAGACTTGTACATGGGCATATGGAATATGCCCTGGCATCAAGAATATGCTAAGGAATATGCCATGGCATCTCCAAAGATGCCAAGGCATATGCTGAGCATCTAAGAAGATGCCAGGAATATGCTACACAGATGCCAAGCGTGGGGAACAAGCTTTGTCCCATGGGTTCCCCTTTATAAGGAGCACCAGGGGGATCGTTCACGAGGAGGCACCGGAGGGCTCCTCCCCTCTCTGCTCACTAGGAGATCTCTTTCTTCCTCTTCCTCTACTCTCACAGAGAGATCTAGATAGAAGCATAGGAGATACAACTCAAGGAGCATGATTGTAGCCACAAGTATGGCAAGATTATAAGAGATTAGATGTATAGAGTGAGGTGTTGTCTCCACTTGAGAGCTTCGATCCAATATACATTGAATTTCTCTTTGTTCATACGAGTGCGGTCTTCGCTGCATCATCCCTCCCCGGATTCCTCCACGTCCATCGGCCCAACTTTAGCCTACCCATGGCATATGCCGTGATACCACCACGACAAAAAGCAAAGCAAAGTAGATAGTAAACAAGCATGGAGCATCACAAATTATAGATACGTTTCCAACGTATCATCTGCTTTCCTTGTCATTTTGGTTATGGGATAGCTCCTGTACCATGTGCAAGGGGTACTCCGTTGGCGGTTCTCTATGATATGCAAATACTTACAATGACAAGAACTTACAGGTGACTGAAGTTGAGTAGCATGAGGTGTGGCCCTTGTATTCAAGGGACTTGAGATTGCCAACTTATACTTCGTCAAACATATACTCCATCTTTGTTCAATTTAACCTTAATCACTTTAAGATGCTTATGATAGGGGCAATGAGGGCTGAAATCTAACAAGTACCACAATTTTTGGAAGCTCTTTTTGAAACTTGAAATCCCTGCTTCCCTTTGTGAAGGGCCTTTCTTCCACCATTATTGAGTCTCCACCTTCTACCTTTTAGGCACCATTAAGAGAGCATAGTTGTCATTATGTGTGTAGTGTCCCAAAGCTTATTGATGCATATTGTGATATTACTTGTTCTTGTGCTATTTGTTTCTAGTCACCCTTGTGAACTTTGAAGGTGTCTTATGCATATGTTTGCTACTCTATGAGGGACAAGCTGATTGCCACTATGCTATGTTTTATGTATGTGAAACAAACAAACGTTCTTCAATGCATGTTATTCATGATCCTTGTTTGTAGCTTGTCATGTTGCATGCATAGTTACTATGTCCTATTGTTAGACCTCCATCTTTCATGCACATGTTTAGATTTCTTTGATCCCAGCTTTCAATGCTTGCAAATGGTTTGATCTTGGTTTTGATGGTGCATGTCACCTCAAAAATTATTCTTTTTATCACTTACCTACTCGGGGACGAGCAGGAGTTAAGCTTGGGGATGCTTGATATGTCAGAAACGTATCTATAATTTTTGATGTTCCATGCTTGTTTAGTATCTACTTTGCTTTGCTTTGTCTTACTTTGAGGTGTTTTTATATCTTTTCTGGAACTAACCTATTAACAAGTTGCCACAGTGCCAGTTGCCTGTTTTCTTCTGTTTTTGGTTCCAGAAAAGCAGAAAATCAATATTCTCGGAATTGGACGGGACAAAATCCAAAGTCAATAACTTTCCGTGGGGAACAAGAAGTCCATGGGGGAGACGGAGAAGCAGGCCAGGGCGGCCACACCCCCTAGGAGCGTCCAGGGGTGGGCCCGCGCCTAGGCAGGGTATGGGCCCCCTGGTCGCCTCCTCGACCTCCCCCTTCGCCTATAAGAAGCCCCCAATGCAGAAACCCTAAGTACCTGATCAATATTCCACGAAACCTTCTGTAGCCGCCGCCACTATCGTCCCTAGATCGGGGGATCTGAAGTTCTTCTCGGCACAACAACTGTCTCTTGTTCATGGAACATGTGGACTGTTTACCTTACACACTTTTCTTAAAGCAGTTGTCTGTTGCTTCCAACTTAATACTGGAGGGGGTTCGGATGATAACCTAAAGGTGGACTTCTAGTCATAGATGCAGTTGGATGGTGGTCTATGTATCTTGTTGTATTGCCCAATCGAATATCATAGGATCTTTCTGGCTAGTATTACACTGTTATGCCTTGCTCAGTTCCTGTGAATTGCCCTACTATAATTTGTTTACCCTTCATGCCATGTTGTTTATCTAAGGAGAGCACCTCTAGTGAACTATGGACCCCGGTCCAATCTTTACCATTGATACATCTTGCACTGTTACTTGTTTACTTGTTGCAATCCACAATTACCTTCCACACCGTACGTTTAATTCTTTGTTATAGCAAACTGGTGAGCTTGAAAACCTCACTATCTAGTTGGGGCAAAGTCTTGAGTTTGTGTTGTGCAGGTCTCCGCGTTGCTTGCAACACCTGTGTGATGTTTCCTTCCTCCTACTGGTTCAATAACCTTGGTTTCTTACTAAGGGAAAACTGCTGTTGTGCTGCTTCACACCTTCCTCTTGGGGTTCCCAACGAAGTGCTAACCAGCACCATCACACACACTCTCAGCCTATCCACTCCCCCTCTACCACGAACTACAATTCCGGCGAGAAGAAATCCATGGCCGAGAGGTACCCCGGCTACCCCACGGGGGCGAACGGATTTGTCCGGCGTAAGCTCGAGCCGTGGGAGGCCCTCATGCTCAACGATGCTGGCTACATGGCACCGCCAGACTTCCGGTTCCCGCCCGGCTGGAAGCTAAGCACCGGCGGCATCCCGGTGCCGCCTGTGTCGACCGACGAGGAAATGGTGGAGGAGATCCAGACATCCGTCGCGGTGGTGGAGGACCCGGACCTTGATGACCCACAAGTATAGGGGTGTATCGTAGTACTTTCGATAAATAAGAGTGTCGAACCCAACGAGGAGCAGAAGGTGTTGACGAGTGGTTTGGATCAGGAATTCTCTATAAATACTTAGCAAATGGATTTTTACGGGTTTTTGATAATGCAGATAAATAAAGTGCGAGTAAATAAAAGACAATAATAATAATTGCATCAAGTGGCCCAATCCTTTCTTCAGCAAAGTATAAGCCGATTTTATTACTTAAGATGACCAAACGTTCTCGAGGACACATGGGAATACTGTCAAGTGCTTTCGCTTCATATAGTTAATTAATCTTCTTTGGTTGGATAAGTGTTGTGTGGGTGAACTTATGCTAATGTACTGACCTTACTTGGACTAATACATACTTGTGATTATACCCCTTGCAAGCATCTGCAACTACAAGAAAGTAATTAATATAGAAACCTAACCACAACATTAAACTCTGAGATCATATACTCCCTTGTGCAAAGGTTTCCTAATGGGGGTTTAGGTTTCTGTCACTCCGGCAACCCCACAATTAGTATCCAAATACACAATGCATTTCCCTAGGCCCATAAAGGTGAAGTATCATGTAGTCGAAGTTCACATGACACCACTAGAAGAATAACACCACAACTTAAATATCAAACCATTGAATATTTCTCAACACAATTCCACTACTAACAACATGACTTCTCCCATGTCCTCAAGAACTAAACGAACTACTCACGAGACATCATATCAATCAAGACCAGAGATGAAATAATGATAAGTAACAATCTGAACATGAACAATCATTCAATGGTTCCACTTAATAGCATCAACTACAATAAGTAATCAACACCAGGAAAGTTTCCCCTAAGAACTATGCAAGATTCAACCCAATTGTTACAGCGGGATGGAGTGGTGGTGATGGTGCTGGTGGAGATGATGATGAGGATGATGATAATGATGATCCCGATGAAGTCTAGCTTGATGACGGTTTTGATGGTGACGATCTCCCCTCTCCGGGAAGGAATTTCCCCGGCAGATTTTTGCCTGCCAGAGATCTCTTTCTCTCTCTGTTGTTTCCACCCAGCAGAGGCGGCATAATCTTTTTGTGGTTGCTCCTCGAGTGTTAGGGTTTTGAGAGGATGATATAGGCAAAAGGGCGATGCCAGAGATGGGCCAGGGTGGCCACACCACCTGGTGGTGCGGCCCAGGGGGCACGCCAGGGGGTGGTGTGGACCCCCTGTGGCCCATCTCCACTTCTCCTTCTAGCTTCCTTCATCTTTTGGGAAAATAGGAACTTCTGTACATTTTCCGATCCTCGCGAATATTTCATCTGGACAACGCTTTTTCCATCAGAATCCTGACTCCGGTAGTTCATCCTACATAAGTCATCAAACATGCAAAATAAATGGAATAACATAAGTATCATCTTTTAATAAGAAATATATCAATGAACGACAATAAATTATGATCTAAAATAGTGATGCAAAATGAACGTATCAGACCTCGCCAAGGACCCCGGCAACCTAGCTTACTAGGAGCAGTTCATTGCCGACCACCGTCTCCGGGAGCTCACCGACCATGAAGGGCCATGATACATTGCAAATGTATCTATAATTTTTGATGCTCCTTGCTTGTTTTGCACCAACTATCTTATGTTTTGTATATACTTTGTGGAATTTTTATGAATTTTCTAGAACTAACATATTAACAAGTGCCACAGAGCCAGTTACCTGTTTTCTGTTGTTTTTGGTTTCAGAAAAACTAGTAAATAAATATTATCTGAATTGGATGAAACAAAATCCAAAGTTCCTATTTTTCCCGACACGACACGGAGTTCGGAGGACAGGGGGAGTCGCACCCCCGGGCGTGTAGGGTTCGCATCATAGAAAACAAAAAAATTCCTACGATGGGAACAACTATGTACCAAGATCTATCTACTAGATACAAGTAACGGGCGGATATACATCCGTAGAGAACATACCCTTGAAGACCGACAAGGCTTAACGACGTTGAACTCGTGGTTGATGTAGACGATCTCTTACCGATCTCAAGATTGAGAGGATGTCCTAGCACCGCAAATCAGCAGCGCATCCGTGCTCGCACACACGTCCGAGGCACCGAGCAACCTCCGCCTCCTCGCTCCAGCGATGCAGCGGAAGCATAACTCTTTCTTGCCTAATAGCCACCGAGAACATGTATCTCGCTAGTCCGAGACCATGGGGGATAAATACTAGAGGGGGAGAGAGATCCTACACGAGGAGGTGTGAGTGAGAAGAGAGGAGGGGGGCTCCTTTTATAGGAGGAGGGGGAAACAAGGGGGTGGCCTTCGGCCATGGGGGCTGCCCCTCCCCTCCTTCATTCATGTGGGTGGACACTCCACTCACAAAAAGCCCTTTCAATTTTCTCCACTCAAAAACCCACTCAAATTCCCATTAAATTTCCACCAAATTTAATGCAAACTCTCATTAAATAAAACTCCTTTTATTTATTCAGAATTTTCTCAATTACTTTAATGGCAAACATTCACATATAACCCCTTGCTAGTATTTAATTTCACATGCAGAAACACTTTCTACAATTTCACCCGAAAACCAGTTTCGGTATCTAGTGAAATAAATTCATGCGCTTGTTATTCTTTTCAGCAGGAAACTTTTGCTCCAAATGGTGCCGGTGTCTCTTAAGTGTGTCACCCTACGGTTTGCTAATACTGCGGACATGATCGAGACCCCTCTCAGATCAATAATTAGAAGCGGGACCTAGAGATCCATACTGACTCCCACACATTCAACGATGACTTTCTTGTGATCGTGAGAACCTTTTTGAAGGGAATATGCCCGAGAGGCAATAATAAAGTGGTTATTATCGTATTCCTTGTTTATGATAAATGTTTATTTTGCATGCTATAATTGTATTAATACGGAAACGTTAATACATGTGTGTTTAATAAACAAACAGAAAATTCCTAGTTATGCCTCTCTCATAAACTAGCTCGTTGATTAACAAGATGATCAAGGTTTCCTGATCATGGACATTGGATGTTGTTAATAACGGGATCACAACATTAGTGTAATGGTGTGATGAACATTCATCTGAAGTATAGCATTACGATCAAAGTCATTGAGTTTATATTGCTATAACTACTTACGAAGTGATCCTAATCCTTAGACCATGAGATCATGTCAATCACTAACACCGGAAGAGTTTCTTGATAACATCAAACGTCACACCGTAACAGGGTGATTATAAAGATGGATTCAGAACTAATAAAGTGTTATGTTGAGGCCCATGGATCGAGAGTGGAATTTGTTCATCCCGATGACGGATAGATATACTCTGGGCCCTCCCGGTGATATCACATTGATTAGCTTGCAAGCAAGTGATTTGATCACTAGAATGTTATATCACGGGAACGAGAAAAGAGTGCATGTCAGTAACGAGATCAAACTAGGTATGGAGATACCGATGATCGAATCTTGGACATGTAATATATCGCGAAACAAAGGGATTAAGATACTAGCGTAAAAGGTTCCGACGATCACAAGAAAGTCATCGTTGAATGTGTGGGAGTCAGTATGGGTCTCCAGATCCCGCTTCTGATTATTGATCCGAGAGGGGTCTCGATCATGTCCGCATTATTCGCGAACCGTAGGGTGACACACTTAAGAGACACCGACATCCATTTGGAGCAAAAGTTTCATGCCGAAAAGAATTACAAGCGCAGGAATTTATTTCACTAGATACCGAAACGGGTTTTCGGGTGAAATTGCAGAAAGTGTTTCTGCATGTGAAATGAAATACTAGCAAGGGGTTATATGTGAATGTTTGTCATTAAAGTAATTGACAAAATTCTGAATAAATAAAAGGAGTTTTATTTAATGAGAGTTTGCATTAAATTTGGTGGAAATTTAATGGGAATTTGAGTGGGTTTTTGAGTGGAGGGAATTGAGAGGCTTTTGTGTGAGTGGAGTGTCCACCCACATGAATGAGGGAGAGGTGGGGGCACCCTCCATGGCCAGCGGCCATGCCCCCTTGGGCTGCCCCCCCTCCCCTATATAAGGAGCCCCTCTTCTCACTTCTCACTCACACCTCCTCGTGAAGGATCTCTCTCCCCCTCTAGAATTTATTCCCCATGGTCTCGGACTAGCGAGATACATGTTCCCGGTGGCTTTTCGGCAAGAAAGAGTTGTGCTTCCGCTGCATCGCTGGAGCGAGGAGGCGGAGGTTGCTCGGTGCCTCGAACGTGTGTGCGAGCACGGATGCGCTGCTGTTTTGCGGCGCTAGGACTTCCTCTCGATCTTGAGATCGGCAAGAGATCGTCTACATCAACCATGAGTTTGGACTCGTTAAGCTTTGTCGGTCTTCAAGGGTATGTTCTCTACGGATATACATCCGCCCGTTGTTTGTATCTAGTAGATAGATCTTGGTACCTAGTTGTTCCCATCGTAGGAAAATTTTTGTTTTCTATGCTGCGAACCCTACAGTGGTATTAGAGCCGGATCTATGCGTAGATATTTTTCACGGGTAGTACACATATGAGTATGTGGGCGATGATGATCATTTTATTGCTTCTTAGTTGTACTTTGGATATTGGTGGCATAGTGGGATGAAGCGGCCTGGACAAACTTTACATGTCCGCGCACATGAGACCTGTTCCACGCTTGACATGCAACTAGTTTTGCATAAGTGGCTAGCGGGTGTCTGTTTCTCCTACTATAGTCAATATCTAATTTGCAACGAGTTGTCAACAATTTGGTTATCCTCGTTGTGGTTCATGTTACTAGGTAAGAACGGTTCTATCTTCGAAAGCCCTAAGCCACGTAAAACTTGCAATGGATAAATTAGAGGCGTCTAGTTTAGATTGTTGCTGGGCTAGTGTTATGATATGGTGATGTTGTAAGTAGAAGTATGAGATGATACTCTTACAACATACATAACGTGTAAACTCCATAGACCTTGGATTTACACATAAAGGTATGATAGTGATCATACCACGGTGCACATGATAGAGATCATATGCGAGAACCATATCATTCCACTAATAAACATGTGATGTTTGATTGCATCTTATATTGCTTGTTTGGCGTTTTATTAGCATAATAAGATGATCCCTCATTTAGATATCAAGATAAAAATGTGTTCTTCCTTAAGTATGCACCGACAATGTTTCGTCGCTTCAAGACATCACGTGATGATCGGGTGTACTTGAATCCACGAGCATATCTCGGGTGTAAGACAGTTACACACGCGAATACTAAGGTTCTTACTTGGCGAGCCTAGCATGTACAGACATGGCCTCGGAACACGGACCGAAAGGTTAAGCATGAGTCATATGTTTTGATATGATGACCATATGGATGCTCGCCTTTGAAGCTACACCGACTCACGTGATGATCGGACTTGGTGTAGTGGATTTGGTTCATGTAATCACCAAAAAGACACGAGGGATGTCGTTTTTGAGTGGGAGTTCATTTCTAATTTGGATTAGTAGAACTCAATTTATCATAAATTAAATCAAAGTGAATTTTCATAATTTGTTGTAGTCATTGGCATTCGTTCACCACCTTATGCATAGTTGTAATTGAGATAATAGAACTATAGAATTCTGGATATATACTTTACAAACTGGTATCGTATTGTGTTGAATGTCAATATAAAGTTTAAAGTCCTATTGCAAACTTTCAGCAAACTCTATTTACTCCGTGAAATTTAATAGTTGGTATTAAATCCAGAGTAACAATTCCAGTGTTAGTATCTTAAGTATCATGTTTGCCTCCACGATTCTTGATTGTTTTAATATCAAGTTTATCTAGGAGCTGAAAGAATTGTTTCAGAAACCATCATGTGTGGCAGATATAACGATATCTGAAACAATGTTTTGGTTGCAATATGATAGAGTATAATATATGTTCTCATATTGGATGAGAATTTACGAAGGTTGGAGATGCTAGACATCCTAATCATCCAAAAGGGTTTTGGAAAGTAATGTTATACTCACGATTCTCCTTTATAAGCTAAATTGGCTTGATCATGAAAGTCGTCATGATAAGGATGAATAGAAGATGTATGTAAAGTGTTTACTACACTAAAAGATTACTAAAGAATGGATTTTGAAAGAATACCGATCATTTTGATGATGGTGATCTACTTCAAAGTGCAAGTCCAAAGGTATTATTATTTGAATATACACGCTTTGGACTATGTGTCATGTATATGGCGCCACTTTTGATGTTGATAGATTCTTTTAAAAGGAAAAGGAAATGCTGAAAGAGAA
This sequence comes from Avena insularis, assembly GCA_023614405.1. Lineage (NCBI taxonomy): Eukaryota > Viridiplantae > Streptophyta > Magnoliopsida > Poales > Poaceae > Avena > Avena insularis. The sequence continues at coordinate 289,126,777 of CM042691.1, read as the reverse complement.
TCTATAAAATATATTTGGCAGAAAAGAAAAGATTGGAAATATCCAATTTAGGTATATGGATGATATACATGTTATGGTTGTATTCTTTGCTTGTTAAACAATGTGGTTCTTGGGTATTGGATACCGAATTGGTTGGTATGAAATTTCATACGGAACGACGCAATTCATGAACCACAATGGCCTAAGTAACTAGCAAGAGAATATGTGATGATGTTCATCGAAAACAAACAAACCGTTGTTTGTATTTCTCGTTGACATCAAAGCTTGACTTCAAGATTTGTTTTAATAATTGTTATTTGAATCAGGTATTATAAGAACAAAGGTTGTTCAAATAATTACCGTATTCCATATAAGATGGATGATTTACAAATCTAGTTGAAGAAATCACATCCATAAAACCTAATGCTAAAATGTCGCAAGACAAATGATTGAAAGATCACTTATGAAGTGACATCGCTGTTTAAATTATATTGGAAAGAAAACATGAAGAATCTCCATATTCATGGATTTTTGGAGTCTTTGATTTGATCAAGTGACGCTTGTGAGACTTTCCACGTGATAATTAAAACTTCGTTCAAAGGCCAAAGAAGAACGAACGACTAAATTATTGGAATTTATACATATCGATGTATGTAGTCCATTATGTGTAAATGGCGTTTATGGGTTTCAACTTCATATGCTTTCTCCGGAATTTTGAGTGAATGTTCACTTAATGAGAAAGAAGTATGAAATATTTGAAAATGTTTCAAAGACTTTCAAGATGAAGTGAAAATCATTGTAACAAAAAAAAAATTATGATTTGATCATAAAGGGATTTATTTGAGTTACAAGTGTAACAAGAAAATAAATGAATTATGATTTTATCATAAAGGGATTTATTTGAGTTGCAAGTTTAGCAAAACACCTAGATTTACATCTCCCGAAACACCATAGGAGTATGGAGTGTTTGAGATTTGTAATGAAACCTTGTGAGACATGGTTGGATCAAAGGTGTTATTTATAAAACTGCCATTATGTTTTAAAAGATTAAAGCTTTAGAGACTACCGCTTTTACACTGAAAAGAGCTCCATCTTGATCCGGTGAAATGACACCATGGAAGTTATGGTTTGGGGTAAAACCCAAGTTGTCATTTCTTAAATTTTGGTATGCTAAACATAAGTAAGATGTTTACAACCGAAGTCGGATGAGCATGTCTTTGTAGGTTATTTCGAATAACAATTGGTTATTCCTCCATAACACCAAGGACAAAAGGGTTTGTCGCTTGAAACGTGAAGTTTCTTGAAAAAGGAATTTTTTCGTAAAAGTTAAGTGGGAGGACAATAGAACTTTGATAAGGTTAGCGAACCTTAGCTAAATATGCTGAGTTAACATGGAAAATGTTAGGAGGCAGCCAGAATGCTCATGGATTACGTGCCACAAATGTTGCGGTCACGGAGATCTAAGTTCCTATTGAACCAAGTCGGTCGAATAAACAATCAAATACTGAGATTTGAGAGTAAATCATTATTGTTTGACAATGATGAACCGACTATATCCAAAGAAGCGATGATGGGCCCTGACTCCGTCAAATGGCTTGAAGCCATAAAATCCGTGATAGTTCCATATACGAGAAATCAAGTTTTGAACTTGGAAGACCCTCCAGAAAGGTGTAAAAACCTATCGGTCATATTTGGATCTATAAAGAAACAGACATGGATGTTTCACATCTATGAAATAGTCGACATGTCGTAAAATATTTTACGACAATGTTCAAGGAGTTGACTATGACAAGATTTGATCTTTCATAGCGATATTTAGTCTGGACGGATTAAAGTAGCAACCACTACATATAATTTGGTATATGGTAGATGAATAAACAAAACAAAGTTCTTGTAATAGAATGGTTACCTAGGACGTGTACATGACACGATCCAAAGGGTTTTGTTAATTCAAAGGATGCTAAAAAGGGCATGCAAACTTCAATGGTTGAAGTAAGCATCACGGAGTTGGAATCTTCACCGTGATGAAAAAGAGTTTTCATCAGGAGACGATGAAGATGCTTGCATTTGCAAGAAATTAAGTGGGAGCGCTAAGACATATTTCTAATACATTATGTGGAGGACATCTTGTTGATTAGAAATGATGTATATTTTATTGACAAAGGTTAAGAATTTCATTTCGATGAAATACTTAGGCAAAACCCGAATATTTAGCGTGAATGTCTATAGTGGATAGACTGTAACGCCAATATGGTTGTGCCAAACGTACATATATGAGATATTGAAGGAGTTCAATATAGAAACGACAAGAAACGGTTCTTGTCGCATGGAAAGTAATTGAATCAAGATTCAAGTGTATCGACACTTGATAAGTGAAACAAGATTCAAGTGCTTTGACACTTGATGAGTAAAATCACAAGAATGTCTTGATCAATCATACCATGATATGTACACATCCAGATATGTCCTATGCTCTAAGTGTTATGAGCATATACCAGAATGAATCATAAAATGATCATTGGACGATAGTGAGGATATTCTTATGATCTTTTGGAAGAACTAAGTATATATTTGTGTAGAGGTGACAAACAATTACAAATAGTTCATTGTAAGACGTTACATTGATACTAGTTTTGTCACAATATACAAATTAAGTTTATCTCAATTTAAACTATGGGTGGCACAATGTAATGGAAAGGAGATTCCATGATGGATTTGGATGAATTCCAAAGTTAAGACATTGTGACGGATACTACAACAAAAGGCTAAGTATATGACTGCTATAGTAGCAGCAAAGGAGGGAATTTGTGTCAAGTAGTTTGTTATCAAACTAAGGTGTGGTTCGCAACGGGCTAACACTAAAGATATATTGTATGACAATAGTATCGATGTGTTTTAACCCCAAGGAACTAAAGGTCTCACCAAAAGACCAAATTTATACAATGCCATCTCATTGGAGAATGAGTGATGCGTGGAGACGCAAAGACATGCAAATACACACGGACCTGAAGCGTCAGATCCGTAGATTATGTTAACCACTTGCAATTGCGTATATGGAACACCAGAAAGCCATAGGTGTTCAATACGCAGAGTTTTCAAACTAGATTATTGTCTCTAGTGCAAGTGGGAGACTGAAGGAAATATGCCCGAGAGGCAATAATAAAGTGGTTATTATCGTATTCCTTGTTTATGATAAATGTTTATTTTGCATGCTATAATTGTATTAATACGGAAACGTTAATACATGTGTGTTTAATAAACAAACAGAAAGTTCCTAGTTATGCCTCTCTCATAAACTAGCTCGTTGATTAACAAGATGATCAAGGTTTCCTGATCATGGACATTGGATGTTGTTAATAACGGGATCACAACATTAGTGTAATGGTGTGATGATCATTCATCCGAAGTATAGCATTACGATCAAAGTCATTGAGTTTATATTGCTATAACTACTTACGAAGTGATCCTAATCCTTAGACCATGAGATCATGTCAATCACTAACACCGGAAGAGTTTCTTGATAACATCAAACGTCACACCGTAACAGGGTGATTATAAAGATGGATTCAGAACTAATAAAGTGTTATGTTGAGTCCCATGGATCGAGAGTGGAATTTGTTCATCCCGATGACGGATAGATATACTCTGGGCCCTCTCGGTGATATCACATTGATTAGCTTGCAAGCAAGTGATTTGATCACTAGAATGTTATATCACGGGAACGAGAAAAGAGTGCATGTCAGTAACGAGATCAAACTAGGTATGGAGATACCGATGATCGAATCTCGGACATGTAATATATCGCGAAACAAAGGGATTAAGATACTAGCGTAAAAGGTTCCGACGATCACAAGAAAGTCATCGTTGAATGTGTGGGAGTCAGTATGGGTCTCCAGATCCCGCTTCTGATTATTGATCCGAGAGGGGTCTCGATCATGTCCGCATTATTCGCGAACCATAGGGTGACACACTTAAGAGACACCGACATCCATTTGGAGCAAAAGTTTCATGCCGAAAAGAATTACAAGCGCAGGAATTTATTTCACTAGATCAAAGCGGGTTTGGGTGAAATTGCAGAAAGTGTTTCTGCATGTGAAATGAAATACTAGCAAGGGGTTATATGTGAATGTTTGTCATTAAAGTAATTGACAAAATTCTGAATAAATAAAAGGAGTTTTATTTAATGAGAGTTTGCATTAAATTTGGTGGAAATTTAATGGGAATTTGAGTGGGTTTTTGAGTGGAGGGAATTGAAAGGCTTTTGTGTGAGTGGAGTGTCCACCCACATGAATGAGGGAGAGGTGGGGGCACCCTCCATGGCCGGCGGCCATGCCCCCTTGGGCTGCCCCCCCTCCCCTATATAAGGAGCCCCTCCTCTCACTTCTCACTCACACCTCCTCGTGAAGGATCTCTCTCCCCCTCTAGAATTTATCCCCCATGGTCTCGGACTAGCGAGATACATGTTCCCGGTGGCTTTTCGGCAAGAAAGAGTTGTGCTTCCGCTGCATCGCTGGAGCGAGGAGGCGGAGGTTGCTCGGTGCCTCGAACGTGTGTGCGAGCACGGATGCGCTGCTGTTTTGCGGCGCTAGGACTTCCTCTCGATCTTGAGATCGGCAAGAGATCGTCTACATCAACCACGAGTTTGGACTCGTTAAGCTTTGTCGGTCTTCAAGGGTATGTTCTCTACGGATATACATCTGCCCGTTGTTTGTATCTAGTAGATAGATCTTGGTACAGAGTTGTTCCCATCGTAGGAATTTTTTTGTTTTCTATGCTGCGAACCCTACACTTTTACGCTAGTATCTTATTCCTTTTGTTTCGCAATATATTACATGTCTGAGATTCGATCATCGATATCTCCTTACCTAGTTTAATCTCATTACTGACATATTCTCTTTTCTCGTTCTCGTGATATAACATTCTAGTGATCAAATCACTTTCTTGCAAGCTAATCAATGTGATATCACCGAGAGGGCCCAGATCATATCTATCCATAATCAGGATGAACAAATTCCACTCTTGATCCATGGACCTCAACATAACACTTTAGTAGTACTGAACCCATCTTTATAATCACCCTGTTACGGTGTGACGTTTGATGTTATCAAGATGATCTTCCAGTGTTAGTGATTGACATTATCTCACGGTCTTAGGATTAGGATCACTTCGTATTATGTTATAGCAATATAAACTCAATGACTTTGATATTTACTATGAATATACTGTTCAATGTTCATCACCAATTTTGTTGTCTCTCGTTATTAACCATAATAACTCTCCATGATCGAAAAACCTTGTTCAATCGACTAGTTTTTATGAAGGAGAATAATAACTAACTTTTTGTTTTTTAAATAAACACATATATTATTAATGTCACCATTATTATACAATTATAGCATGCAAAATAAACATCTATCATATAATATAATATATATAATAACCTTTATTATTGCCCTCTCGGGGCATATTCCTGATCCACACACTAGAGATAATAATCTAGTTACATCGTGATAAATCTAACACCCATGGAATTCTGGTGTTGATCATGTTTTGCTCTAGGGAGAGTTTTAGTCAACAGATCTACTACATTGAGATCCGTGTGTACTTTACAAATCTTTATATCTCCATCCTTGACATTATTGCAGATGGAGTGAAACCAGCGCTTAATATGCTTGGAATTCTTATGAGACCTTGGTTCTTTGGCATTGGCTATTACACCATTGTTGTCACAATAGATCTGAAGGGAATAAGCCCTGAGAGGCAATAATAAAGTGTTTATTATGTGTATTCCAAGTATATGATAGATGTTTATTTTGCATGCTATAATTGTATTAATACGGAAACGTTAATACATGTGTGTTTAATAAACAAACAGAAAGTTCCTAGTTATGCCTCTCTCATAAACTAGCTCGTTGATTAACAAGATGATCAAGGTTTCCTGATCATGGACATTGGATGTTGTTAATAACGGGATCACAACATTAGTGTAATGGTGTGATGAACATTCATCCGAAGTATAGCACTACGATCAAAGTCATTGAGTTTATATTGCTATAACAACTTACGAAGTGATCCTAATCCTTAGACCATGAGATCATGTCAATCACTAACACCGGAAGAGTTTTTTGATAACATCAAACGTCACACCGTAACAGGGTGATTATAAAGATGGATTCAGAACTAATAAAGTGTTATGTTGAGGCTCATGGATCGAGAGTGGAATTTGTTCATCCCGATGACGGATAGATATACTCTGGGCCCTCTCGGTGATATCACATTGATTACCTTGCAAGCAAGTGATTTGATCACTAGAATGTTATATCACAGGAACGAGAAAAGAGTGCATGTCGGTAACGAGATCAAACTAGGTATGGAGATACCGATGATCGAATCTCGGACATGTAATATATCGTGAAACAAAGGGATTAAGATACTAGCGTAAAAGGTTCCACGATCACAAGAAAGTCATCGTTGAATGTGTGGGAGTCGATATGGGTCTCAGATCCCGCTTCGATTATTGATCCGAGAGGGGTCTCGATCATGTCCGCATTATTCACGAACCGTAGGGTGACACACTTAAGAGACACCGACATCCAATTGGAGCAAATGTTTCATGCGAAAAAATGAACAAGCGAGGAATTTATTTCACTAGATACGAAACAGGTTTTGGGTGAAATTGCATAAAGTGGTTATGCATGTGAAATAGAATTCTAGCAAGGGGTTATTTGTGAATGTTTGTCATTAAAGTAATTGACAAAATTCTGAATAAAATAAAAGAGTTTTATTTAATGAGAGTTTGCATTAAATTTGGTGGAAATTTAATGGGAATTTGAGTGGACTTTTGAGTGGAGGGAATTTAAAGGAGATTTGTGAGTGGAGTGTCCACCCACATGAAGAGGGAGGCAAGGGGCAGCCCCATGCGCAGCCACCCCTTGGGGTTCCCTCCTCCTATAAAAGGCCCCCTCCTCACTTGTCTCTCACACCTCCTCGTGAAGGATCTCTCTCCCCTCTAGAATTTATCCCCATGGTCTCGGACTAGCGAGATACATGTTCCCGGTGGCTATTCGGCAAGAAAGAGTTGTGCTTCCGATGCATCGCTGGAGCGAGGAGGCGGAGGTTGCTCGGTGCCTCGAACGTGTGTGCGAGCACGGATGCGCTGCTGATTTGCGGCGCTAGGACTTCCTCTCGATCTTGAGATCGGCAAGAGATCGTCTACATCAACCACAAGTTGAACTCGTTAAGCTTTGTCGATCTTCAAGGGTATGTTCTCTACGGATATACATCCGCCCGTTGTTTGTATCTAGTAGATAGATCTTGGTATATAGTTCACATCGTAGGAAATTTTTTGTTTTCTATGCTGCGAACCCTACAGTGGTATCAGAGCCGGATCTATGCGTAGATACTTTACACGGGTAGTACACATATGAGTATGTGGGCGATGATGATCATGTTGTTGCTCCTTTGTTGTAATTTTGGATATTGGTGGCATAGTGGGATGAAGCGGCCCGGACAAACTTTACATGTCCTCGCACATGAGACCTGTTCCACGCTTGACATGCAACTAGTTTGCATAAGTGGCTAGCGGGTGTGTGTCTCTCCTACTATAGTCAATATCTATTTTGCAAGCGAGTTGTCAACAATTTGATTATCCTCGTTGTGGTTCATGTTCGTAGGTAAGAACGGTTCTATCTCGAAAGCCCTAAGCCACGTAAAACTTGCAATGGATAAATTAGAGGCGTTTAGTTTAGATTGTTGCTGGGCTAGTGTTATGATATGGTAGTGTTGTAAGTAGAAGTATGAGATGATACTATTACAACACACATAGCGTGTAAAATCCATAGACCTTGGATTTACACATATAGGTATGATAGTGATCATACCACGATGCACATGATAGAGATCATCTGCGGGAACCATATCATTTCACTAATAAACATATGATGTTTTGATAGCATCTTATATTGCTTGTTTAGCGCTTTGTTAGCATAATAAGATGATCCCTCATTTAAATATCAAGATAAGAATGTGTTCTTCCTTTAGTATGCACCGATTATGTTTTCGTCGCTCCAAGACATCACGTGATGATCGGGTGTTCTTGGATCCACGACCATATTTCGGGTGTAAAACAGTTACACACGCGAATACTAAGGTTCTAACTTGGTGAGCCTAGCATGTACAGACATGGCCTCGAAACACGGACCGAAAGGTTAAGCATGAGTCATATAGTTGATGCCCATTTGATGCTCGCCTTTGAAGCTATACCGACTCACGTGATGATCGGACTTGGTGTAGTGGATTTGGTTCATGTAATCACCAAAAAGGCACGAGGGATGTCGTTTTTGAGTGGGAGTTCATTCGATTAGTTGAACTCAATCTATCATACACTTAGTCTAAACTTTACAAATTCTGTTGTAGATGGCACCACCTGCTTTTAATTTCAATGTGTTCATGGAGAAAGAGAAACTAGCAACGAACGGTAGCAACTTTGCCGAATGGGCCATGAATTTGAGGATTCTCCTCTCTGCTGCACAAAAGCAATATGTGCTAGAAGCGCCGTTAGGCCCCCCACCTTTAGATGATGCCCCTGACGAGGAGAAGAATGTCTATCAGACTCGTCAGGAGGACCACAACTTAGTTCATTGCGGCATATTGTATGGGCTAGAGCCGGAACTTCGAAAGCGTTTCGAAAACGGCAATGCATTTGATACAATGGGTGAGTTGAAAATGATTTTCGACACACATGCTGTTGTAGAGAGCTACAACGCTTCAGAAAAGTTCTTTAGCTACATGATGGAAGGGCACAGCTCCGTTAGTGAGCATGTACTCAAGATGTCAGGTTACGCCGATAAGCTTGTGTCCTTGGGAATAACGATTCCCATTGACTTAGGCATCCATCGTGTTCTGCAGTCTCTGCCACCTAGCTATAAGAGCTTCGTGATGAACTATAATATGCAAGGCATGAAGAAGTCTCTCCCCGAGCTTACAATGCTTAAAACTGCAAGTGGAGATCAAAAAGGAACATCAAGTGTTGATGATCAATAGGAACACTGGTTTCAAGAAAGACAAGAAGGGAAAACGGAAGGGAAGTAAGGGCGGCAAGCCTGTTGCCGCGCCTGAAAAGAAACCCCGAGTTGGACCTAAGTCTGATTCCGAGTGCTACTATTGTAAGGGGACTGGCCACTGGAAGCGCAACTGCCCCAAGTATCTGGCAGACAAGAAGGCCGGCAAGGCAAACAAAGGTATATATGATATACATGTTATTGATGTGTACTTGACTAGTGCTCGCAGTAGCACCTGGGTATTTGATACCGGTTCAGTTGCTAATATTTGTAACTCGAATCAGGGGCTGCGGAACAAGCGACCGCTAGCAAGGGGTGAGGTCAAGATGCGTGTCGGCAATGGATCAAGCGTTGATGTGATCGCCGTCGGAACGCTGCCTCTCCACTTGCCGTCGGGATTAGTTATAAACTTGAATAAATGTTATCTGGTGCCTGCACTGAGCATGAACATTGTATCTAGATCGTGTTTGATGCGAAGTGGTTATTCATTTAAATCCGAGAACAATGATTGTTCCATTTATATTAATGAAATCTTTTATGGTCATGCACCGATGATGAATGGTTTATTTCTATTAGATCTCGATGATAATGTTACACATATTCATAATGTTGATGCTAAAAGGATTAAACTAAATGATGATATATCCGCATATATGTGGCAATCGCCGTCTAGGTCATATTGGCGTTAAGCACGAAGAAGCTCCATTCGGATGGACTTTTGGAATCACTTGATTATGAATCATTTGATACATGTGAGCCATGCCTTATGGGCAAGATGACTAGAAACGCCGTTTTCGGTTCAATGGAGCAGGCGATGATTTATTGGAAATCATACATTCGATGTATGTGGTCCAATGAGTGTGTCGGTGAGGTGGATATCGTTATTTTGTTACTTTCACGGATGATTTGAGTAGATACGGTTATATCTACTTGATGAAACACAAGTCTGAAACCTTTGAAAAGTTCAAGGAATTTCAGAATGAAGTGGAAAATCATCGTAATAGAAAGATCAAATTTCTACGGTCCGACCGTGGAGGTGAGTATCTAAGTTACGAGTTTAGCACTCACATGAAAGAGTGTGGAATTGTTTCACAACTCACACCTGCGGAACACCACATGAAATGGTGTGTGAACGTCGTAATCGTACTTTATTAGATATGGTTCGATCTATGATGTCTCTGACGGACTTGCCGTTGTCATTTTGGGGTTATGCACTAGAAACTGCTGCATTCACTTTAAATCGGGCACCATCTAAATCCGTTGAAAAGACACCGTATGAATTGTGGTTTGGAAACAAACCTAAGCTGTCATTTCTTAAAGTTTTGGGATGCGATGTTTATGTGAAGAAACTTCAACCGGATAAACTCGAACCCAAAGCGGAAAAATGCGTCTTCATAGGATACCCTAAAGAAACTATTGGGTATTCCTTCTATCACAGATCCGAGGGCAAGGTTTTTGTTGCCAAGAATGGATCCTTTCTAGAGAAAGAGTTTCTTGCGAAAGGTGTGAGTAGTCGGAAGGTAGAACTCTAAGAGGTTGTGGAACCTTCTCTTCAAAGTATGGCGAGTAGCGCAGCGCCAGAAGTTGTTCCGGAGTTGGCTCCACCTGTTGAAGAGGGAACTAATGATAATTATCATGAAACTCCAAAAGAGAGTACTACCGAACCTCGCAGGTCAAACAGGACACGTGCAGCTCCCGAGCTGTACGGAAATCCTGTCATGAATTTCATGGTTGATGAAAATGATGACCCTGCGACGTATGAAGAAGTGATGATGAGCCCGGATTCCAACAAATGGTTAGAAGCCATGAAATCCGAGATGGAATCCATGTATGAAAATCAAGTTTGGAACTTGGTGGAATTACCTCACGATCGAAAGGCCGTGGAGAACAAATGGATTTTCAAAAGGAAAACTGATGCTGATGGTAATGTGACCATCTATAAAGCTCGACTTGTCGCAAAGGGGTTTCGACAAATTCAAGGAGTTGACTACGATGAGACTTTCTCTCCCGTAGCGATGCTAAAGTTAGTTAGGATTATGTTAGCAATTGCTGCACATTTCGATTATGAGATATGGCAGATGGATGTCAAAACAGCGTTTCTCAATGGTAATATTGAAGAAGAGTTGTATATGATACAACCAAAGGGTTTTGTCGATCCTAAGGATGCTAACAAGGTGTGCAAGCTTTAGCGATCCATCTATGGATTGAAGCAAGCATCGCGAAGTTGGAATCTCCGCTTTGATGAGGTGATCAAAGAGTTTGGATTTGTCCAAACTTATGGAGAAGCTTGTATTTACAAGAAAGTGAGTGGGAGCAATGTGGCATTTCTGATACTATATGTGGATGACATATTATTGATCGGAAATGATATAGATCTTTTAAACAGTGTTAAAAGTTATCTAAACAGCAAATTTTCAATGAAGGACCTAGGTGAAGCGTCATACATATTAGGCATAAAGATCTATAGAGATAGATCTAGGCGCCTAATAGGGCTATCGCAAAGTACGTACCTTGATAAGATTTTAAAGAAGTTTAAAATGGACGGAAGTAAGAAGGGGTTCTTACCTATGTTGCAAGGCAAGACATTGAGTAAGACTCAAAGTCCGGCTTCGGCGGAAGAAAGAGAGATAATGGACAAAGTCCCCTATGCTTCAGCCATAGGCTCTATAATGTAGGCCATGCTTTGTACAAGACCGGATGTGGCACATGCTATTAGTTTGACTAGTAGGTACCAATCGGATCGTGTTGAACATCGGATAGCGGTCAAGAATATCCTTAAGTACTTACGAAGAACTAAGGATATGTTTCTTGTATACGGAGGTGAAGAAGAGCTCGTCGCTAAGTGTTATGTCGACGCTAGCTTTGACACCGATCCGGATGACTCTATGTCTCAATCCAGATACGTATTTCTCATGAATGGCGGAGCGGTTAGTTGGAGGAGCTCCAAACAACCTGTGGTAGCGGGATCAACAACGGAGGCCGAATATGTTCTTTGCTTGAGCGGCTCAGAAGCAGTTTGGATGAAGGAGTTCATATCTGAACTAGGAGTGGTGGCAAATGCGTTGGACCCAATGGTGATCTATTGTGACAACAATGGTGCCATTGCCAATGCCAAAGAGCCAAGGTCTCACAAGCATTCCAAGCATATTAAGCGCCGGTTTCACTCCATCCGCGAGCATGTCAAGGATGGAGATATAAAGATTTGTAAAGTACATATGGATCTCAATGTAGCAGATCCGTTGACTAAAACTCTCCCTAGAGCAAAACATGATCAACACCAGAACTCAATGGGTGTTAGATTTATCACTATGTAACTAGATTATTGTCTCTAGTGCAAGTGGGAGACTGAAGGGAATATGCCCTGAGAGGCAATAATAAAGTGTTTATTATGTGTATTCCAAGTATATGATAGATGTTTATTTTGCATGCTATAATTGTATTAATACGGAAACGTTAATACATGTGTGTTTAATAAACAAACAGAAAGTTCCTAGTTATGCCTCTCTCATAAACTAGCTCGTTGATTAACAAGATGATCAAGGTTTCCTGATCATGGACATTGGATGTTGTTAATAATGGGATCACAACATTAGTGTAAGTATAGCATTACAATCAAAGTCATTGAGTTTATATTGCTATAACAACTTACGAAGTGATCCTAATCCTTAGACCATGAGATCATGTCAATCACTAACACCGGAAGAGTTTTTTGATAACATCAAACGTCACACCGTAACAGGGTGATTATAAAGATGGATTCAGAACTAATAAAGTGTTATGTTGAGGCTCATGGATCGAGAGTGGAATTTGTTCATCCCGATGACGGATAGATATACTCTGGGCCCTCTCGGTGATATCACATTGATTAGCTTGCAAGCAAGTGATTTGATCACTAGAATGTTATATCACAGGAACGAGAAAAGAGTGCATGTCGGTAACGAGATCAAACTAGGTATGGAGATGCCGATGATCGAATCTCGGACATGTAATATATCGTGAAACAAAGGGATTAAGATACTAGCGTAAAAGGTTCCGACGATCACAAGAAAGTCATCATTGAATGTGTGGGAGTCAGTATGGGTCTTCAGATCCCGCTTCTGATTATTGATCCGAGAGGGGTCTCGATCATGTCCGCATTATTCACGAACCGTAGGGTGACACACTTAAGAGACACCGACATCCAATTGGAGCAAATGTTTCATGCCGAAAGAATGAACAAGCGCAGGAATTTATTTCACTAGATACCGAAACAGGTTTTCGGGTGAAATTGCATAAAGTGGTTATGCATGTGAAATAGAATTCTAGCAAGGGGTTATTTGTGAATGTTTGTCATTAAAGTAATTGACAAAATTCTGAATAAAATAAAAGAGTTTTATTTAATGAGAGTTTGCATTAAATTTGGTGGAAATTTAATGGGAATTTGAGTGGACTTTTGAGTGGAGGGAATTTAAAGGAGATTTGTGAGTGGAGTGTCCACCCACATGAAGAGGGAGGAAAGGGGCAGCCCCATGCGCCGCCACCCCTTGGGGTTCCCCCTCCTCCTATAAAAGGAGCCCCCCTCCTCACTTGTCTCTCACACCTCCTCGTGAAGGATCTCTCTCCCCCTCTAGAATTTATCCCCCATGGTCTCGGACTAGCGAGATACATGTTCCCGGTGGCTATTCGGCAAGAAAGAGTTGTGCTTCCGCTGCATCGCTGGAGCGAGGAGGCGGAGGTTGCTCGGTGCCTCAAACATGTGTGCGAGCACGGATGCGCTGCTGATTTGCGGCGCTAGGACTTCCTCTCGATCTTGAGATCGGCAAGAGATCGTCTACATCAACCACGAGTTGAACTCGTTAAGCTTTGTCGGTCTTCAAGGGTATGTTCTCTACGGATATACATCCGCCCGTTGTTTGTATCTAGTAGATAGATCTTGGTATATAGTTCACATCGTAGGAATTTTTTTGTTTTCTATGCTGCGAACCCTACAAGATCACCATTGGGTCCAACGCGCTCGCAACCACACCTAGTTCGGTTATGAACTCCTTCATCCAAACTGCTTCCTGAGCCGCTTCCGAAGCAGCAACGTATTCGGCCTCCGTTGTTGATCCTGCCACCACAGGTTATTTGGAACTCCTCCAACTAACCGCTCCACCATTCATGAGAAATACGTATCTGGATTGAGACTTAGTCATCCGAATCAGTGTCAAACCTCGCGTCGACATAACACTTAGCGACGAGGTCTTCTTCACCTCCGTACACAAGAAACATATCCTTAGTTCTTCGCAAGTACTTAAGGATATTCTTGACCGCTATCCAGTGTTCCGATCTTGGATCAGATTGGTACATACTAGTCAAACTAATAGCATGTGCCACATCCGGTCTTGTACATAGCATGGCGTACATTATAGAGCCTATGGTTGAAGCATAGGGGACTTTGTCCATTATCTCTCTTTCTTCCGCTGTAGCCAGACTTTGAGTCTTACTCAATGTCTTGCCTTGCAACATAGGTAAGAACCCCTTCTTACTTCCGTCCATTTTAAAATTCTTAAAAATCTTATCAAGGTATGTACTTTGTGATAGCCCTATTAGGCGCCTTGATCTATCTCTATAGATATTTATGCCTAATATGTATGACGCTTCACCTAGGTCCTTCATTGAAAATTTGCTGTTTAGATAACTTTTAACACTGTTTAAAAGATCTACATCATTTACGATCAATAATATGTCATCCACATATAATATCAGAAATTCCACATTGCTCCCACTCACTTTCTTTCAAATACAAGCCTTTTACATCCCAATATTTTCCAAATCTTGTAATGTGAAAAATAAATAAACAAAATAAATAATTGTTGAAATTTAGGGTGAAAAGAAACTTCTATTTTTAAATGGAAACTCAAAATCCCATCTTGAACAAACTTTGGTTAATGTTTGAATCCAACTAAAATTCAAATCAAGTGAAGTGCATTCTTCATAAATGCATCTGGAAATTTAAACACTTGAAGAATAAACCAAAACTCTAAAACCCTAATGGAAGAAAATCATTTTCAAAGTTATCTCTAAGCCTATGGATTTGATCCATATAAAAATTGGTCAAGCAAACATTTCAAATTGATTAAGAATGACTATTAGAAATATTATAAAACCATATGAATTGGATTCACTTAATTTGGAGCCATAGATAAAATCTTATGAATTTAATAAGATAAGGGAATTGATTTCCCAAAGCTAATAAAGCAACCATCTAGAAATCCCTACTAATTGGTGAGCAAATAATCCTAAAGGAATTTAAAAAGATAAACAAATAATAAATAAAGTTATAAAAGTTGGAATCACTATTTTTGGATCATTTAATAAAAATATTTGGTTTTCAAAAGAAAAGGTAGAATTATAAATAAGGATTATTTTATAGGGCCAACTTAAATCTTGGCCAAGCTTTTGAAATAAAATATTTCTATCGATAGAAAGAGTAAAGGTTTATTTAAATAAAATAATAAGGATTTATTAATACCCAATTTTATTTAAGTAAAGGCTTTTTCCTTTTAAAATAAACATTAAAACTTATTAAAGATTTTAAAATAAGAATTCCAAGTGTTTTAGTTTTTCAAATGAAACCTACTGAAAAGATTTTAATATTATTTAGATTAAAAAAAGAGATTTAAAATAAATCAAAACCTATTTGAATTAAAGACTATGGTCTATTTATTTAATTATTAATAGATCCTAAAAGAATTATTTTATTTTGGACTTTGAAATATGTTGATAAACAGAATTAAACTTCACCCAAAGTTTGGTTATGATTTGAAGTCAAATGGAGATTTTAAAAAATATTATTAAATCTTATATAATTAATACTAGAGCCTATTTTAAATAATTAAAAGACCCTAAAAAGAATAAATATTTTATTCTAAATTTGACTTTGGAATGTGCTATTAATCAGTATTTCAATCTACACAAATTTTGGTTGAGGTTTGAAATCAAATTGAAGTTTGAAATAATTAAACAAAATCAAAACAAAAATTAGAAATGGAAAAAGAGAAAAACAGTCAGAACAAAAAAAAATGAAAAGGAGCAGCCCAGCCAGCCCACTAAGCCCAGCACCCCACTCCCTCTCTTCTCCCGCAGGAAAACGTTTCGAACCTGAGAAGCCACCCACTCAGTCACAGACCGCCGGGACCCACTCCTCCTCTCTCCCTCTCGCTGACAACGGACCCCATCATCATGTCATCATCTTCCTCACCCTGCTGACCCCGCCCGTCACTTCGCCGGCCATTGCAGTCGATCAAGGCTCGGCTTAATTCGCGTTAACGCCGCAGTAAAACCACCCCGCGACCATGCCATCTTAATCGCCTCCCTCCTCTCTCCATTTTCCCCCAGACACCGCACCATCGGAGCCCACTGGCTGCCCCGATTTCTACTTCGACCGCCACTGTCTCCGGCGAGCTCCACCTCCAATTCCGGCCAGTCGACATCGCCCCTCGCCTCCTCAACCACACGAACATGCTCCCCACCCCCTGGCGCTTCTCTCTGCATCCTCATCTTGGTCGCGCGTGCCCCCCCAGCATCGGCAACAACGACGACCAGCAGCGCCGCCGTCTGCCTTTTCTCCGACGAAGCCTCCAGGTAGTAACTGACCACCCCCATACCTCTCGTTGATGCATACATGATCGCAGACCCCGTATGCATCTAACTCTACCGTTATTTTTCCTTCCCGTGGCCTGTAGCCTCACCTTCGTCGATGACTGACCACACCCGACGGTTCCACGAACTATGGCGAGCAATAGCCACTAACACCGTGCGCCCCTGACGCTGAAACGACCACGTCGATCTTCTGCAACCTCCTGCGAACCTGGTGAAAATCTCCCCACCCTCTCTCGCTTCATGCATCACCTGCAACGCCACCGCCAGTCGCCGCCGCCAGCACCGCTAGTATATGGTCAGTAGTTGTGCGCCGTTCGATTTGGATCCGACGTGTGCGATAGAATGACGAGGTATCGAGTGATATGAGCCGCGCGATTTAACTTAGATCCAATGCTCCACAGCGATCGATCCAAGCGAAACGGTACCGGCGAATAGGAATTAGACACGTGGCCTGGAATCTGTTTTAAAAACAGAAACTTGTCTATTAGATGTTCCAATTTGAAAAATTCATAACTTTCAAACCACACGTCCAAATTTTGCAAATTTTATATCAATGGATTCAGCAAAACAATTACTTTCTGACCATGCACTTTGTTTAGTAAAATGCTTCTGTTAAATTGGTTGTTTTGGCAGAAACTTGTGTAGGCATATTTAGAATATAAAAATTGTTCTAAAATGATTTATGAGATAAAATCTTTGGAAAATGGTTTTTTTTGAACCTACTGACCATAGAAATCAATTAGTGGTTTCAAAAATATATTTGGTGAAGCAAAATAATAAATCTTTGATTTAAACCATTTCTAGTCAAATAAAAATGTTGTTATTTGTTAAAAATGCTTTTTGGAAAAAACCTTTGGGAAATGTTTTGATTTAAACTCTCTGACGCTAAACACAAGGTTTTATGATTTGAAAACATATTTTTTGAACCCTATATATTGTTGCCTTATTAAAAGCATTTCTCCACCACATAAAATAATGTTTTGGTTAAAAAATGGTTTATAGGTAGAATCTTTTGCAAATAGTTTTGCCACTTTATAAAATGACCAATAAAGTGTTTTAGAATGATTATAACCTATTATAAACCACTTTTGTAAATAAAACAAAGTTTGGCATGCTTGCATGCATTGTTTTGTTGCTATTATTTTATGTGATGTTGCTTGAATGGTAGATTGAAATATTGCTTGCTTGATTGAATTGTAGTGATTTGAAGAGTGTGAATATTTCAAATATCAAGGAGTGAACTTATACTCTCTACCAAAAAGGCAAGTGATGCTTCATACTTTTGTCCCATTATTTTCACTATGCATTAGTGATATTTCTAAGTAGGACTTGCATGGAATTTTGCTAACTATAAACTATGCCATGGGAAATCCTAGTAGATGAAACTCTAGTAGAAATTTCCTAAGTTAAGATTACTACTACTATCATGCTTAGCTTAGCTAGTAGAAAACAAGGGTTGAATGTATATTCATACTATGGAATATTTCTAAGTCAAGGACTTATGTTTTGTTTAATAAAACAACTAAGTGAATGAATCACCTGGGTGGAATGGAAGGAATGGTTTGTGTTGAGTGGTTCACAAGGCCCATTTCTATGGTTTACCTTGTGTATCTCACTTGTGGATGGCCACCCAGGAACAAAGAGATTTGAGATGTCAAATGTTGAGAAGCTTCAACTGCAGCCACTTGGCATTATGGGCTCTGCCTGGATCATATAGGTTGCTATAACTTAGCCAAATGGATAGTTGGTGGTAGGGGATTGATAGGTTGGAACGCGTCCATTCTGGTCTAAGGGAAGGCTTCTGAAAGATCTTGTCTTGGTGAAACCAAGTCTTGTGGGGAAAGTGCACCACCTCTACAGAGTGTAAAATCAAAGAACTTAGCCATGTCCCTGGTAAAGGACAATTTGAGCATCAAGACATGGAAGCTATCAAGAATATCCTCATCCCAATTTCTAAGTTAAAATCTTGTGGTTGAACAAGGGTTGAAGGATCACCAATTTCTATTAGGAGATGCCTTGGGAAAGATTTTGTCAAGCAATAACTTAGTGATTTCAAATGATAAGGAAAAATCTATTTTGAGCAAAGCAAGCCTAAGCTTCACTTAGCCAAATGCATTTAGATGATAGACTCCACTACACTACCATAGTATCACTTGCCAATACAATTCAAATGTATTGACCCTTGTGGCTGTAACTTATTATGTTGCAGGTTTGTTTGATGTTAGAGAAGTTTATTGATTAGGATTACAAGTCTACAACCAACATGCCTGTATGTGGCACTTTGAAGATGAAGGACCCCATGCTATTGTTATATTTTGCTGCATTGTAATGAGATAGCCAAATGAGCTATGTAAGATGTAATAAATTATTTTATTCCTGGTTATAAAGTTGTATTATGACCTTTGTTTCTTGATATTACATCTTAACTATGGATGCTAGCTATTGATCCAGGAACTAGCATTGTAAACACAGGGATCTCTACCTTATTAAAGGTTGGGAACCTTACAGATGGTATCAGAGAATTGTGTTGCCTGTAGGATTTGTAACCCTAGGATTGGACAAAACCCCTTAGAAAAATAGGAGTTGTATTTTTTCCAAAACTTAATTACAAAAAATCTTGTAAACTCTTTCCTCAACCATTTTTTGTTTTGATTCTACATCTCTTCTATTTTCAACTTGATGGATAAAGCCTTTCCATGGCCAAAGACTTCACCATGTGCAAAGGACTTCATCAACTCTAATGACTTCAACATCTTCAAGTGATTTCAACCTTATTCCCAACAAGGACTTCAACTTGGTTATCACTAAGGACTACAAATGAGACAAGAAATGTAACTCAAGAATTGAAGACTAAGGAAACACAACTTAGAAGGAACCATTAACATTTTGAACCTTAGTGACCAAGACACAAGAATTTTCCCAAGGAAACCATGATTTCCTTCATGAGGAATCAACCAGAAAGATGGAAAGATCTCAAGTGAACCATATAGTTGGACCACCATGTTTAGTTTAAATAAAACACACCAACCTATGTGGTATAGCAAATAAAAAATTTGTTGCCTAAAAATGTGCTTGAAACTTGTTGTTTGAATGGAGTGTTTGTTTGTGATTGCTTGCACATTGCTTGAGTGAATTGTGATGTGTGTGATTAGAATTGTTTCCTTAGAAACCATTTGCCTATTCTAATCCCAATCCAACCCAAACAGATGACTACTCCAAAGAAATCCAACATCAAGAATGATGACAACAACAACCAAGAGGTCAACAAGAGAGAACAACTACTAGCAAACCAAACCCAGTTGAACCAAGTGACAACTTAGTTTTTAGCGAACAACAATGAGTTAGACCCAACCATGCAAAAGTTTTTGGAAACTAAATCCCAATTGTTGCAAGGGATGGCCACTCAAATGATCAACATGGGAGACAACTCTTCCTAAGGAAATTGTGACAACAAGAATGTCAATGATGATATTCTAGAAGGAACCCAAGCTTGCAATGTTTGTGGAGACAAGGATCACACTTCCAAAGAGCATGAAGATCAATGCCCTAATTGTGAAGAGAAACATTCAACTAATCAATGCCCCACATCTCAAGCTACTTGTTTCCTATGTGAAGGAAATAATCATGTCCCTATAGAATGCCCCATCTATTCCATAGTTCAACAAAGGAAACAAGGTGGAGTGCAACAACTGATTGCAGACTACCATAAGGGAACAACTTCTACCAAGAAGGATGAAGACAAAGGAAAATCTTAGCTTGCACCTCCATGCAATATGACTCAATTTGAAGGACCAAAGAGGAGACATATGTATTACCCAAGGAAAAGGTCAAGGAGACCAGGAAACTTTCCTACCTTTGAGATAAGATATGAAGAGCATGAACTAGAAGCACTCCTAGCTTTGGAGAAACCCAAGAAAAATAAGGACAAAAGCCAAGTGCAATGTTGCCATTGCAAAGAAATCGGACACTATGCCAATGAATGTCCAGAGAAGAAGAAAAAGTATAAGGAGATTAGTCAAGTATGGTGCAACAACTGCAAAGAGTTAGGCCATTATGTGTCAACTTGTCCACAGAAGATACGTGAAGAACTCAATCTTATCACATGTTACAATTGTGGTGACCAAGGACATTATGCAAGCAATTGTCCAGAAAAGATGAAACACAAGATAAAGCCTATGAAGGATCTCAGCCTTGTCACATGTTTCAAGTGTGGAAACAAAGGACACTATGCAGATGTTTGCCCAGAAATATTTCATCAAGATCCCAAGCAAGCCAAGATGTAATCTAGTTGGAAATTTTTTAAGGATGGTAGTACCCTAGTTGCTTTGAGCAAACTTGTAACCCCTAGCCTTCCCATTTTAAGGGTGGTAGCCTGTCACATCCCAAGATTTTCCAAATCTTGTAATGTGAAAAATAAATAAACAAAATAAATAATTGTTGAAATTTAGGGTGAAAAGAAACTTTTGTTTCTAAATGGAAACTCAAAATCCCATCTTGAACAAACTTTGGTTAATGTTTGAATCCAACTAAAATTCAAATCAAGTGAAGTGCATTCTTCATAAATGCATCTGGAAATTTAAACACTTGAAGAATAAACCAAAACTCTAAAACCCTAATGGAAGAAAATCATTTTCAAAGTTATCTCTAAGCCTATGGATTTGATCCATATAAAAATTGGTCAAGCAAACATTTCAAATTGATTAAGAATGACTATTAGAAATATTATAAAACCATTTGAATTGGATTCACTTAATTTGGAGCCATAGATAAAATCTTATGAATTTAATAAGATAAGGGAATTGATTTCCCAAAGCTAATAAAGCAACCATATAGAAATCCCTACCAATTGGTGAGCAAATAATCCTAAAGGAATTTAAAAAGATAAACAAATAATAAATAAAGTTATAAAAGTTGGAATCACTATTTTTGGATCTTTTAATAAAAAGATTTGGTTTTCAAAAGAAAAGGTAGAATTATAAATAAGGATTATTTTATAGGGCCAAATTAAATCTTGGCCAAGCTTTTGAAATAAAATATTTCTATCGATAGAAAGAGTAAAGGTTTATTTAAATAAAATAATAAGGATTTATTAATATCCAATTTCATTTAAGTAAAGGCATTTTCCTTTTAAAATAAACATTAAAATTTATTAAAGATTTTAAAATAAGAATTCCAAGTGTTTTAGTTTTTCAAATGAAACCTACTGAAAAGATTTTAATATTATTTAGATTTCAAAAAAAGAGTTTTAAAATAAATCAAAACTATTTGAATTAAAGACTATGGTCTATTTATTTAATTATTAATAGATCCTAAAAGAATTATTTTATTTTGGACTTTGAAATATGTTGATAAACAGAATTAAACTTCACCCAAAGTTTGGTGATGATTTGAAGTCAAATGGAGATTTTAAAAAATATTATTAAATCTTATATAATTAATACTAGAGCCTATTTTAAATAATTAAAAGACCCTAAAAAGAATAAATATTTTATTCTAAATTTGACTTTGGAATGTGCTATTAATCAGTATTTAAATCTACACAAATTTTGGTTGAGGTTTGAAATCAAATTGAAGTTTGAAATAATTAAACAAAATCAAAACAGAAATTAGAAATGGAAAAAGAGAAAAACAATCAGAACAAAGAAAATGAAAAGGAGCAGCCCAGCCAGCCCACTAAGCCCGCAGCCCACTCCCTCTCTTCTCCATCAGGAAAACGTTTCAAACCTGAGAAGCCACCCACTCAGTCATAGACCGTCGGGACCCACTCCTCCTCTCTCCCTCTCGCTGACAACGGACCCCATCACCATGTCATCATCTTCCCAACCCCGCTGACCCCGCCCCTCACTTCGCCGGCCGTTGAAGTTGATTAAAGCTCGGCTTAATTCGCGTTAACGCCGCAGTAAAACCACCCCGCGACCATGCCATCTTAATAGCCTCCCTCCTCTCTCCATTTTCCCCCAGACACCGCACCACCGGAGCCCACAGGCTGCCCCGATTTCTGCTTCGACCGCCACTGTCTCCGGCGAGCTCCACCTCCAATTCCGACCAGTCGACGTCGCCCCTCGCCTCCTCAACCACATGAACATGCTCCCCACCCCCTGGCGCTTCTCTCTGCATCCTCATCTTGCTCGTGCGTGCCCCCCAGCGTCAGCAACGACGACAACCAGCAGCGCCGCCGTCTGCCTTTTCTCTGACGAAGCCTCCAGTTAGTAACTGACCACCCCCATACCTCTCATTGATGCATACATGATCGCATACCCCGTACGCATCTAACGCTACCGTTATTTTTCCTTCTCGTGGCCTATAGCCTTGCCTTCGTCAACGACTGACCGCACCCGACGGTTCCACGAACTACGGCGAGCAATAGCTAGTAACACAGTGCGCCCCTGACGCTGAAACGACCACGTCGAGCTTCTGCAACCTCCTGCAAACCTGGTGAGCTTATCCCCACCCTCTCTCTCTTCCTGCATCACCAGCAACACCACCGCCAGGCCGCTCCGCCGCCAGTCGCCGCTGCCAGCACCGCTAGTATATGGTCAGTAGTTGTGCGCCGTTCGATTTGGATCCGACGTGTGAGATAGAATGACTATCTGAAGAGGTATCGAGTGATATGAGCCGCGTGATTTAACTTAGATCCAACGCTCCACAGCGATCGATCCAAGCGAAACGGTGCCGGCGAATAGGAACTAGACACGTGGCCTGGAATCTGTTTTAAAAACAGAAACTTGTCTATTAGATGTTCCAATTTGAAAAATTCTTAACTTTCAAACCACACGTCCAAATTTTGCAAATTTTATATCAATGGATTCATCAAAACAAGTACTTTCTGACCATGATCTTTGTTTAGTAAAATGCTTCTGTTAAATTGGTTGTTTTTGCAGAAACTTGTTTAGGCATATTTAGAATATAAAAATTGTTCTAAAATGATTTTTGAGATAAAATCTTTGGAAAATGGTTTGTTTTGAACCTACTGACCATAGAAATCAATTAGTGGTTTCAAAAATATATTTGGTGAAGCAAAATAATAAATCTTTGATTTAAACCATTTCCAGTCAAATAAAAATATTGTTTATTTGTTAAAAATGCTTTTTGGAGAAAACCTTTGGGAAATGTTTTGATTTAAACTCTCTGACCCTAAACACAAGGTTTTATGATTTGAAACATATTTTGTGAACCCTATATATTGTTGCCTTATTAAAAGCATTTCTCCACCACATAAAATAATGTTTTGGTTTAAAAATGGTTTATAGGTAGAATCTTTTGCAAATAGTTTTGCCACTTTATAAAATGACCAATGAAGTGTTTTAGAATGATTATAACCTATTATAAACCACTTTTGTAAATAAAACAAAGTTTGGCATGCTTGCATGCATTGTTTTGTTGCTATTATTTTATGTGATGTTGCTTGAATGGTAGATTGAAATATTGCTTCCTTGATTGAATTGTAGTGATTTGAAGAGTGTGAATATTGCAAAGATCAAGGAGGGAACTTATACTCTCTACCAAAAAGGCAAGTGATGCTTCATACTTTTGTCCCATTATTTTCACTATGCATTAGTGATATTTCTAAGTAGGACTTGCATGGAATTTTGCTAAGTATAAACTATGCCATGGGAAATCCTTGTAGATGAAACTCTAGTAGAAATTTCCTAAGTTAAGATTCCTACTACTATCATTCTTATCTTAGCTAGTAGAAAACAAGGGTGGAATATATATTCATACTATGGAATATTTCTAAGTCAAGGACTTATGTTTTGTTTAATAAAACAACTAAGTGAATGAATCACCTGGGTGGAATGGAAGAAATGGTTTGTGTTGAGTGGTTCACAAGGCCCATTTCTATGGTTTACCTTGTGTATCTCACTTGTGGATGGCCACCCAGGAACAAAGAGATTTGAGATGTCAAATGTTGAGAAGCTTCAAGTGCATCCACTTGGCATTATGGGCTCTGCCTGGATCATATAGGTTGCAATAACTTAGCCAAATGGACAGTTGGTGGTAGGGGATTGATAGGTTGGAACGTGTCCATTCTGGTCTAAGGGAAGGCTTCTGAAAGATCTTGTCTTGGTGAAACCAAGTCTTGTGGGGAAAGTGCACCACCTCTGCAGAGTGTAAAATCTAAGAACTTAGCCATATCCCTGGTAAAGGACAATTTGAGCATCAAGACATGGAAGCTATCAAGAATCTCCTCATCCCAATTTCTAAGTTAAAATCTTGTGGTTGAACAAGGGTTGAAGGATCAAAAATTTCTATTGGGAGATGCCTTGGGAAAGATTTTGTCAAGCAAAAACTTAGTGTTTTCAAATGATAAGGAAAAATCTATTTTGAGCAAAGCAAGCCTAAGCTTCACTTAGCCAAATGCATTTATATGATAGACTCCACTACACTACCATAGTATCACTTGCCAATACAATTCAAATGTATTGACCCTTGTGGCTGTAACTTATTATGTTGCAGGTTTGTTTGATGTTAGAGAAGTTTATTGATTAGGATTACAAGTCTACAACCAACATGCCTGCCTGTGGCACTTTGAAGATGAAGGACCCCATGCTATTATTATATTCTGCTGCATTGTAATGAGATAGCCAAATGACCTATGTAAGATGTAATAAATTATTTTATTCCTGGTTATAAAAATGACCTATGTAAGATGTAATAAATTATTTTATTCCTGGTTATAAAGTTGTATTATGACCTTTGTTTCTTGATATTACATCTTAACTGTGGATGCTAGCTATTGATCCATGGACTAGCATTGTAAACACAGCAATCTCTACCTTATTAAAGGTTGGGAACCTTACAAAGCCTCTCCATAAGTTTGGACAAATCCAAACTCTTTGATCACCTCTTCAAAGCTGAGATTCCAACTCCGGGATGCTTGCTTCAGTCCATAGATGGATCGCTGAAGCTTGCATACCTTGTCAGCAGCCTTAGTATTGACAAAACCATTTGGTTGTATCATATACAACTCTTCTTAAATATTTCCATTGATGATCGCAATTTTGACATCCATCTTTCATATCTCATAGTCAAAATATGCAGCAATTGCTAACGTAATCCTAACTGACTTTAGCATCGCTATGGGAGAGAATGTCTCATCGTAGTCAACTCCTTGAATTTTTCAAAACCCCTTTTCGACAAGTCGAGCTTGATAGACGATTACATTACCATCAGCTTAAGTCCAAAGAAGAAACATAGCAATGGGATAGAGATGAAGTATCATAATTAGCGAGCACAATATCAACATTGCAATTCCCAACACCACTCACAATATATTTACCTTGTGTCTTGCCACACGTTGGTGAAGTGGGTGAGGATGAGAACTCATCGCGGCCGTAGGTGGAAGCAACTTGGAGCTCTTCATGATGTGAAGGAAAAGAGATCTCCTTGGAGAAACCACCGACAATATTAGAAATGGAACCACCAAATATTTCTTTAAGCTTGGTCCACTTCTTATGAGACGACTTGCGCTTTACAATCGTCAAGAACAAATTAACTATGGGGCTCAAAGAGAAAATAATCTCATTAGATACTTGACCTTCAAGATGTAAATTTTTCTCATCCGCTAAAGATATATTTTGAGGATCCATCGGAGGAGAAAATCCTACATCTAGAAATCACTCAATATTTGGACACAAGGTCCTAAGATTACAAAGAAAGCAATTTCTCCACAAAGCATAATTTGTGCCATCAAAGATAATTGTGTCATTGTGCACTATACTCCTACCCGACATCTTTACACTCTAGGCGGTGAATCCTAAACAAGGAGAGACCTTGCTCTGATACCAATTGAAAGGATAGATATGTCGCCTAGAGGGGGTGAATAGGCAAATTCAAAACTATTATGGTTTTGGCTTGATAGAATGCGGAATTAAACTAACGTTTATTTTACAAGAATAAAACCTAAATACACTAGGCTCAACTAAGTGCACCAAAAACAAGTTAAGTTAATCAAGATACCACTAGATAGATATACCACAAGTGATAAGCAAGACATAAGTACTTCAATCTCGATGGCTATCACAAGGAAAGTAAGCTTGGATATAGAGATAACCGAGACACTTGGAGAAGAAGATTGTACTACCACCCTTAAAATAAAGTCTCATAGGATTACATTGATGGTTCACTTGACTATGAGTTCAACACTTAATATCCAGATAAGGAATCCTTATTTGACTCTTCTGAGTTAACTAGTTTCTGACATCCACTTCTTCTATCTCTTCAAAGTTTCCATCCATGTCAATGTGGTTCACATGTCCTTTCTGGGTCACATTGGAGTCATTTCCATTGGCTCTTCTGGCATCCTTTTTCTTTTTCTTCTCAGGACAGTCTGATGCATAGTGTCCAAGTTCCTTACAATTATAGCACTGCAACTGGCTAATGTCTTTCTTCCTAAAAGTGTCATGTTGGTTCTGACCATGGTCATCTCCATTGTCAGTATCATTTCCATTATTGTCACTTCCATTGTTGTGGTGGTGATACTGATGTGGTTTAGAATCTTCATTGCTCTTTTCGAATGAATGCTTCTTTTTGATGATCCTGAGTGATACTTGAGTTTATGCTTCCTCTTTCTATTCTCAACTAGATTCATCTTGTTTTCCGAAATGGTGGCTTTGTCACAGAGTGATTGATAAGTTGGGACATAAGCAACAGCTAGATGCAGGTTCAACTCATCATTAAGTCCTTCAAGAAATTTATCCTTTCTCTTTGCATCTGTATCAACTTCATCCGGTGCATAGCGTGCCAGATTGTTGAATTCTTCAATATACTCAGCCACACTGAGGTGACATTGTTTCAGATTGTGAAATTCCTTTTTCTTCAAGTACATTACTCCAGGTGAGATGTGAGTTGTTCTAAATCCATCCTCAAAAATAGCCCAAGTCACATCTTCAAGGGGAGTGGTGATTTGAAAGTTGTCCCACCATGTTGCTGCTGGTCCTTCAAGCAGAAATGCTGCAAATCTTACCTTTTCTTCATCAGTGCAACCAATAGTCACCAAGTCTTTGTTCACTGAACGTAACCAATCATCAGCTTCCATTGGGTCAGTTGTTCCAGAGAATCTTGCAGGCCTAAGTTTCAGAAACTTGGTGAGCATGTCAAGTGCTGGAGGATTATTCTAATTGTTGTTGTTGTTGTTATTATTCTGATTCTGTATGAATGTGGTCATCTGTTGCATCAACTGTGTCTGAGCTGCCATCATCTGTTGCATCTCAGGGGTGAGGTTGTTGTTGTTTTGGTTGGGGTTGGCACGACGGGGAGGCATCTGTTGGTTTGATAGGGATAAGTATTGGTGGATAGGTTTTTAAGAAGTTTTAACACACAATCCCAAAAACAACCAAGTTCAATCAAACCATCAAACAATCAACAAGCAACTAACCACTTAACAACTTATGAGCTTAACTCGTGAGTTGAAGGAAACAACAAGTTTTCTTGAAAATAATAACTTAGTATAATCATACCTCATAGGACAATATGATCCATACTCTAACTTGATATCAATGTCTTTGGTAGGCAATCTAATGTCTCTTGGTTTTCATTAGTAGTCCTTAGTGATATCCAAGGTTGAGTCCTTGGTGGAAATATTGAAGATGTTGAAGTCATTAGAGTTGAAGATGTTGAAGTCATTAGAGTTGAAGATGTTCTTAGCTCATGGTAAGGTCTTTGGCCATGGGGTAGGCTCTATCCATCAAGTTGAAAAGGAAGAGATGTAGAATCAAAACCAAAAAGGTTGAGGAAAGAGTTTACAAGATTGTTTATAAATAAGTTTTTGGAACAAATACAACTCCTATTTTTCTAAGGGGGTTTGTCCAATCCTAGGGTTACAATCCTACAGGCAACACAGTGCTCTGATACCATCTGTAAGGTTCCCAACCTTTAATAAGGTAGAGATCCCTGTGTTTACAATGCTAGTCCCTGGATCAATAGCTAGCATCCACAGTTAAGATGTAATATCAAGAAACAAAGGTCATAATACAACTTTATAACCAGGAATAAAATAATTCATTACATCTTACATAGCTCATTTGGCTATCACATTACATTGCAGCAAAACATCTATAAAGCATGGGGTCCTTCATCTTCAAAGTGCCACAGACAATCATGTTGGTTGTAGACTTGTAATCCTAATCATCACATTTCACTAACATCAAACAAACCTGCAACATAATAAGTTGCAGCCACAAGGGTCAATACATTTGAATTGTATTGGCAAGTTTCACTACTATGTAGAAATAAGTGGATCCTATCTTTACATGCATATTTGGCTTAAGTGGGGTTTAGGCTCTTTGCAGAAAGCAATATAGTTTTATCCTATCTTTTCAAAACAGTTTTTGATCTTTTATCAAATCTTTCTGAACTTCTTGGAAAACTCCAAGTGCTTCTAATCCCTTGTTGTCACCATCAAGTTTTAACTTTGAGAAATTGGAATGTCGAGATCTTCCATAGCTTCAGGCCTTAGTTGCTCAGAGTTGTCCGTAACCGGGGACACGGCTAAGTACTTAGAATTTGATCTTCTGCAGAAGTTGTACACTTTACCCACATGACACAATCTCGTCTTGATGCCACCAGTGGCCGCTGGATAAGTACTCACCAAAATGGAGTACCGGCAGATCGAGAATGTGACAAAGTCTTTCCATAGGAGTCCTCCCAATACACAATGCTAGCTTGTCTACCAGGCACCAATGTAGGGTTTCAAGTTCCCTTACACAATTCTAGTTAACCTGAAGATGCCAACGCATGGGTCTTCCACTATGTAGTTGACTAAGCCAGAGCCCATTTAGCATGTGGCTGTACACGGAAGCCACTGTACGAGAAACATGTTCAATCTCTAAGTCCCTGGGTGGTTTTCTTCTGGTGCACATACAAAAAGAGATAGCCATATAAACATGGTTCCTTTTGTTGTCACCTTGTCCAAAACTTGAGTATCCTTGTCCACCCAGGTGGTTCATTGAGTACTTGTTTTATTATATAAAACATAAGTATTTTCAACTCTTCATATAATCATATCATGTATCCCATCCCAATATATAGCAGGGCTAAGCATACTACAACCACAATGTTTCCACTAAGGAATATATAAGGGTATCCTATTAGGATTTAGCATAGCTTAAAATATAGAAATCCTTTTCATGCATGTTACAAAAATCCACTAAGTGTAATGAAAATAGTAGGACTTGGATGATAGTGTCACTTGCCTTAGTAGTTGGTGGTATTGATACACTCTTCGCAATAACACACTTGACAATCAACACAATCTATCAAACAAAACAACCAAGACAAAACATACACAAGATCAACACTAATGGCAACACAAAAATCATGCAAAGTATGCAAACATGCAAGATGGCAATTTTTATTGTATAAATTTTTATAACAAGGTTCTGAACATTACTAAGTGATTTCTGAACATTTTATATTTTCAAGATTATTACAAATGCAACCATTTGTGCAATTGTAGCAATTAGCAATATTTTATAACACTTGGAAATGTCATTCTCACTAAATAATTGCCACGGTCTTATTTATACTAGAATAAAATTATATTTTGGTCTTACTGTACAGAGGGTTCAATTTACAACCATTTGCAAAAGGATTCACTTAAAAATAATTTACACAACAATTTTTATACCCAAAATACTCTACAAATGGTTCTGTATAAAACATGATTTTAACA
Source organism: Avena insularis (assembly GCA_023614405.1). Classification (NCBI taxonomy): domain Eukaryota; kingdom Viridiplantae; phylum Streptophyta; class Magnoliopsida; order Poales; family Poaceae; genus Avena; species Avena insularis. Next base: position 289,096,444 of record CM042691.1, on the reverse strand, counting down.
GACTCAAAAATACCGAATTATGGCTCCACTGTGTTCTACTCGTTTTTGTGAATCCATAGACATATTATTTGCTAAATTTGGATAAACAGAACTAAAGATATGATTTTTGCAAGTTCATATGTAAATCTGCCCAATATGAACGAAAATAGAAAAGGAATTGACAAGTGTCTGATTCTAATAGGCCGGTACCCCTTCGTTTAAGTGATCTGATTTCAATCGTTAGATGAAGATCGGACGGACTAGAAGAGCTCACCGGAATAACTCACCGGAAAGTTCACCGGAATAGCGGACACGGGCTTGGCGTTGCCGTTCCCTTTGCTAGGAAAGTATCCGGAGTTGAATAAAATGTGGACGGTGTAGAGGACGTCGAGGCGGTGCTACTGGACGTGATTTAGAGCTCGTTCGTCTCCAATGGTGACGATAATCCACGGCTGGAGCAACGTGCGACGTCGGCGGCGCGGAGAACGTAGAAGACAAGATCTGACGATGAACTCAAATTTTGGGGATGAAGTTGGCATCGACCGTGTGTGTTCTACAGAGCTCCTCTTAAGAAAGTTTGAGAACGAAAATGATAGAGGAGACGGAGGGGAATACAGTGCTCTCTTCTGTTTTTGCTAAGGTGGTCCGTGGAGGGAGATCGGGAGACGTATGCCGTTATATGACATTCGGTTCACGGTATTGATTTGAGAGATTAAGACACTAAAGTGAGAAATTAATGGCCTGAATAAAACCTCCACTTGAATGTAAACATTTTTCGTTTTAAAGTCGAGAAAAAACGGTCATTGGAATTGATGAGGGAAGGAGATTGAAGATATACTGACATGGACGTGTAAGGCTCGAGCTCTCTGGAGGTGGGTGAACGAGGAGGAAGAAGACCACTCCATCGATAGGTCTTGTTGGGCCACTAATTTTCGGCCCAAAATGAAAAGTGAAAGCAGGAAAAAGAGAAAAAAAAATAGAAAAAAAAATAGAAAAACGGGAGGGAGAATGGATCACGTGCATTGCGGGGCTGCATGCGGTTGATTGGTTCTGCATGCGCGTGTGCGAGGCAGTGCGAGGCTACGACCGCTTCAGGTCTAGGTACGATCTCAAATTTTCTTTTCTTTGCTTTTGTTTTAATTCTATTGTTGAAAAAGCTTTCGTACAAGCTAGCTGGTGTGAATATTTTTTTTAGAACAAGCACGTACGACCTAGCTAAAAGAGAAGAAACTAAGAGCAGGTTACGGTCGATTATGCTAGCTCTACTCTAGCAGCTATTTGCGAGATACAGGGAAAATTAGTTTAATTAATATTTTTTTTAAAATGGGTTTAGGGGTTTTAATATTATAAAAAAAAACTTACAACTCCGAAACTCCAAAAGAATAATATATATAATACATTTCTAGTCATATTTAATGAAGAAGTTATTTTATCTTCTCTCGGTTGATTTTCTTAGAATTGACGAATATTTTTCAATAGTCTAGAAAGCAACCAAAACCAGTTAACACTATAGAATATTTTCATCGTGTGTTTCTTATAATTGGAAACGTCATATTATTTCCTCTATGTGTGAAAATGAAACAAGTATTTGGAAATATTCTAGTATTCCAAAAGTCAAAATAAATTCAAATAAAATGCAAGATAGTACTTTCTTGGATTTGTATAAATTTCCCAACCAATAGTTATGTTTGGATAGTCATGTTAATCCGCTCTTTTCAATGTGGTTTGGGAAAAATTAAACAAATCCTCAAAAGTTTCTTTTCATTCAAATTTTCAAAGAGATTAAACAATTCAATCAATTTATTTTAACATTCCAAAATAGGATAAATTTGGGATGTTACAGACTACCACCCTTAAAAGGAATCTCGTCCCGAGATTCGGGAAGGTTAGGAAAAAAAGATTCGGTTTTAAGATAACTCGGGTACTACCACCCTTAAAATAAAGTCTCATAGGATTACATTGATGGTTCACTTGACTATGAGTTCAACACTTAATATCCAGATAAGGAATCCTTATTTGACTCTTCTGAGTTAACTAGTTTCTGGCATACACTTCTTCTATCTCTTCAAAGTTTCCATCCATGTCAATGTGGTTCACATGTCCTTTCTGGGTCACATTGGAGTCATTTCCATTGGCTCTTCTGGCATCCTTTTTCTTTTTCTTCTCAGGACAGTCTGATGCATAGTGTCCAAGTTCCTTACAATTATAGCACTGCAACTGGCTAATGTCTTTCTTCCTGAAAGTGTCATGTTGGTTCTGACCATGGTCATCTCCATTGTCAGTATCATTTCCATTATTGTCACTTCCATTGTTGTGGTGGTGATACTGATGTGGTTTAGAATCTTCATTTCTCTTTTTGAATGAATGCTTCTTTTTTGATGATCCTGAGTGATACTTGAGTTTATGCTTCCTCTTTCTATTCTCAACTTGATTCATCTTGTTTTCCGAAATGGTGGCTTTGTCACAGAGTGATTGATAAGTTGGGACATAAGCAACAGCTAGCTGCAGGTTCAACTCATCATTAAGTCCTTCAAGAAATTTATCCTTTCTCTTTGCATCTGTATCAACTTCATCCGGTGCATAGCGTGCCAGATTGTTGAATTCTTCAATATACTCAGCCACACTGAGGTGACGTTGTTTCAGATTGTGAAATTCCTTTTTCTTCAAGTACATTACTCCAGGTGAGATGTGAGTTGTTCTAAATCCATCCTCAAAAATAGCCCAAGTCACATCTTCAAGGGGAGTGGTGATTTGAAAGTTGTCCCACCATGTTGCTGCTGGTCCTTCAAGCAGAAATGCTGCAAATCTTACCTTTTCTTCATCAGTGCAACCAATAGTCACCAAGTCTTTGTTCACTGAACGTAACCAATCATCAGCTTCCATTCGGTCAGTTGTTCCAGAGAATCTTGCAGGCCTAAGTTTCAGAAACTTGGTGAGCATGTCAAGTGCTGGAGGATTATTCTGATTGTTGTTGTTGTTGTTGTTGTTGTTGAGGTTGTTGTTATTCTGATTCTGTATGAATGTGGTCATCTGCTGCATCAACTGTGTCTGAGCTGCCATCATCTGTTGCATCTCAGGGGTGAGGTTGTTGTTGTTTTGGTTGGGGTTGGCACGACGGGGAGGCATCTGTTGGTTTGATAGGGATAAGTATTGGTGGATAGGTTTTTAAGAAGTTTTAACACACAATCCCAAAAACAACCAAGTTCAATCAAACCATCAAACAATCAACAAGCAACTAACCACTTAACAACTTATGAGCTTAACTCGTGAGTTGAAGGAAACAACAAGTTTTCTTGAAAATAATAACTTAGTATAATCATACCTCATAGGACAATATGATCCATACTCTAACTTGATATCAATGTCTTTGGTAGGCAATCTAATGTCTCTTGGTTTTCATTAGTAGTCCTTAGTGATATCCAAGGTTGAGTCCTTGGTGGAAATATTGAAGATGTTGAAGTCATTAGAGTTGAAGATGTTGAAGTCATTAGAGTTGAAGATGTTCTTAGCTCATGGTAAGGTCTTTGGCCATGGGGTAGGCTCTATCCATCAAGTTGAAAAGGAAGAGATGTAGAATCAAAACCAAAAAGGTTGAGGAAAGAGTTTACAAGATTGTTTATAAATAAGTTTTTGGAACAAATACAACTCCTATTTTTCTAAGGGGGCTTGTCCAATCCTAGGGTTACAATCCTACAGGCAACACAGTGCTCTGATACCATCTGTAAGGTTCCCAACCTTTAATAAGGTAGAGATCCCTGTGTTTACAATGCTAGTCCCTGGATCAATAGCTAGCATCCACAGTTAAGATGTAATATCAAGAAACAAAGGTCATAATACAACTTTATAACCAGGAATAAAATAATTCATTACATCTTACATAGCTCATTTGGCTATCACATTACATTGCAGCAAAATATCTATAAAGCATGGGGTCCTTCATCTTCAAAGTGCCACAGGCAATCATGTTGGTTGTAGACTTGTAATCCTAATCATCACATTTCACTAACCTCAAACAAACCTGCAACATAATAAGTTGCAGCCACAAGGGTCAATACATTTGAATTGTATTGGCAAGTTTCACTACTATGTAGAAATAAGTGGATCCTATCTTTACATGCATATTTGGCTTAAGTGGGGTTTAGGCTCTTTGCAGAAAGCAATATAGTTTTATCCTATCTTTTCAAAACAGTTTTTGATCTTTTATCAAATCTTTGTGAACTTCTTGGAAAACTCCAAGTGCTTCTAATCCCTTGTTGTCACCATCAAGTTTTAACTTTGAGAAATTGGAATGTCGATATCTTCCATAGCTTCAGGCCTTAGTTGCTCAGAGTTGTCCGTAACCGGGGACACGGCTAAGTACTTAGAATTTGATCTTCTGCAGAAGTTGTACACTTTACCCACATGACACAATCTCGTCTTGATGCCACCAGTGGCCGCTGGATAAGTACTCACCAAAATGGAGTACCGGCAGATCGAGAATGTGACAAAGTCTTTCCATAGGAGTCCTCCCAATACACAATGCTAGCTTGTCTACCAGGCACCAATGTAGGGTTTCAAGTTCCCTTACACAATTCTAGTTAACCTGAAGATGCCAATGCATGGGTCTTCCACTATGTAGTTGACTAAGCCAGAGCCCATTTAGCATGTGGCTGTACACGGAAGCCACTGTACGAGAAACATGTTCAATCTCTAAGTCCCTGGGTGGTTTGCTTCTGGTGCACATACAAAAAGAGATAGCCATATAAACATGGTTCCTTTTGTTGTCACCTTGTCCAAAACTTGAGTATCCTTGTCCACCCAGGTGGTTCATTGAGTACTTGTTTTATTATATAAAACATAAGTATTTTCAACTCTTCATATAATCATATCATGTATCCCATCCCAATATATAGCAGGGCTAAGCATACTACAACTACAATGTTTCCACTAAGGAATATATAAGGGTATCCTATTAGGATTTAGCATAGCTTAAAATATAGAAATCATTTTCATGCATGTTACAAAAATCCACTAAGTGTAATGAAAATAGTAGGACTTGGATGATAGTGTCACTTGCCCAACACAATCTATCAAGCAAAACAACCAAGACAAAACATACACAAGATCAACACTAATGGCAACACAAAAATCATGCAAAGTATGCAAACATGCAAGATGGCAATTTTTATTGTATAAATTTTTATAACAAGGTTCTGAACATTACTAAGTGATTTCTGAACATTTTATATTTTCAAGATTATTACAAATGCAACCATTTGTGCAATTGTAGCAATTAGCAATATTTTATAACACTTGGAAATGTCATTCTCACTAAATAATTGCCACGGTCTTATTTATACTAGAATAAAATTATATTTTGGTCTTACTGTACAGAGGGTTCAATTTACAACCATTTGCAAAAGGATTCACTTAAAAATAATTTACACAACAATTTTTATACCCAAAATACTCTACAAATGGTTCTGTATAAAACATGATTTTAACAGACTCAAAAATACCGAATTATGGCTCCACTGTGTTCTACTCGTTTTTGTGAATCCATAGACATATTATTTGCTAAATTTGGATAAACAGAACTAAAGATATGATTTTTGCAAGTTCATATGTAAATCTGCCCAATATGAACGAAAATAGAAAAGGAATTGACAAGTGGCTGATTCTAATAGGCCGGTACCCCTTCGTTTAAGTGATCTGATTTCAATCGTTAGATGAAGATCGGACGGACTAGAAGAGCTCACCGGAATAACTCACCGGAAAGTTCACCGGAATAGCGGACACGGGCTTGGCGTTGCCGTTCCCTTTGCTAGGAAAGTATCCGGAGTTGAATAAAATGTGGACGGTGTAGAGGACGTCGAGGCGGTGCTACTGGACGTGATTTAGAGCTCGTTCGTCTCCAATGGTGACGACAATCCACGGCTGGAGCAACGTGCGACGTCGACGGCGCGGAGAACGTAGAAGACAAGATCTGACGATGAACTCAAATTTTGGGGATGAAGTTGGCATCGACCGTGTGTGTTCTACAGAGCTCCTCTAAGAAAGTTTGAAAACGAAAATGATGGAGGAGACGGAGGGGAATACAGTGCTCTCTTCTGTTTTTGCTAAGGTGGTCCGTGGAGGGAGATCGGGAGATGTATGCCATCATATGACATTCGGTTCACGGTATTGATTTGAGAGATTAAGACACTAAAGTGAGAAATTAATGGCCTGAATAAAACCTCCACTTGAATGTAAACATTTTTCGTTTTAAAGTCAAGAAGAAACGGTCATTGGAATTGATGAGGGAAAGAGATTGAAGATATACTGACATGGACGTGTAAGGCTCGAGCTCTCTGGAGGTGGGTGAACGAGGAGGAAGAAGACCACTCCATCGATCGGTCTTGTTGGGCCACTAATTTTCGGCCCAAAATGAAAAGTGAAAGCAGGAAAAAGAAAAAAAAAATAGAAAAACGGGAGGGAGAATGGATCACGTGCATTGCGGGGCTGCATGCGGTTGATTGGTTCTGCATGCGCGTGTGCGAGGCAGTGCGAGGCTACGACCGCTTCAGGTCTAGGTACGATCTCAAATTTTCTTTTCTTTGCTTTTGTTTTAATTCTATTGTTGAAAAAGCTTTCGTACAAGCTAGCTGGTGTGAATATTTTTTTTAGAACAAGCACGTACGACCTAGCTAAAAGAGAAGAAACCAAGAGCAGGTTACGGTCGATTATGCTAGCTCTGCTCTAGCAGCTATTTGCGAGATACAGGGAAAATTAGTTTAATTAATATTTTTTTTTAAAATGGGTTTAGGGGTTTTAATATTAAAAAAAAAAAACTTACAACTCCGAAACTCCAAAAGAATAATATATATAATACATTTCCAGTCATATTTAATGAAGAAGTCATTTTATCTTCTCTCGGTTGATTTTCTTAGAATTGACGAATATTTTTCAATAGTCTAGAAAGCAACCAAAACCAGTTAACACTATAGAATATTTTCATCGTGTGTTTCTTATAATTGGAAACGTCATATTATTTCCTCTATGTGTGAAAATGAAACAAGTATTTGGAAATATTCTAGTATTCCAAAAGTCAAAACAAATTCAAATAAAATGCAAGATAGTACTTTCTTGGATTTGAATAAATTTCCCAACCAATAGTTATGTTTGGATAGTCATGTTAATCCGCTCTTTTCAATGTGGTTTGGAAAAAATTAAACAAATCCTCAAAAGTTTCTTTTCATTCAAATTTTCAAAGAGATTAAACAATTCAATCAATTTATTTTAACATTCCAAAATAGGATAAATTTGGGATGTTACAAAGATGTATTCCCGTGTTCCCTTACAAGTAAGATACGTCACGTTGGAGAGGTGTGGGATTCCACAAAGGATTTCCCAACGCCACGAAGGCTCACCTTCTTCTTCGAGTCTATCCCACGATGGAATAGGCCCTTTCCTTATGGCTAGCTTTTCCTCCACTCCGGAGATGGCAAGCTTCACAACCACTTCACAAGATCCACGAAGGAGAAGCCCAGGTCTCTTCACAATCTTCCACTAAGAGGACACCGCGGTACCAACCGTCAAGCCAACTAGGAGATCACCCTCCAAGAGTAACAAGCTCACGGTCTCTCACTCGAACAAATCGTAATGGAGAGCTCAACACTTATGCAAGAATGCGAAGCAAGAACACCAAGGGTGCTCAAATCCTTCACTCTCAAATCCCACCAAAGAAACAAGTGCTAGGGAGGAATTAGAGAGGAAGAACAATGGTGGAAACCAACAAATGACTCCAAGATCTAGATCCAATGGGTTCCCCTCACTTAGAGGAGGAATTGATTGGTGGAGATTGTAGATCTAGATCTCCTCTTCCAAAGCCCTCAAAAAGATGCAAGAATCATAGGAGGGAAGAGAGAGGAAGAAATCTCAAAGGGGTCAACAATGGAGGTCAAAAACATACTCTCAAGCCTTAGAAATTTGGGGAAGAAGCCCCCCTTTTATACCCATTCAAGGGGGATGACCGTTGGAAGCAAGATGCGTTGGGCGAACACGTTCCGGCAACGAAACCGGCGCCGCCGGATCAGCCGCCGGAATTTCCGGTCAAAATCAAAAGTTTCGGTACAAACCGAAACAGCATACAGAACACTTTTTCGGCGGTTTCCCGGAAATTTCCGGCGATCGCCGAAAATTCCGGCCACAGACTCGGTCCGCCGGAATTCCGCAGGAACCAAATAGGGCACACGAAAACGATGATAACTTTTGCGTCCGGACTTTGATTTTGATGATCTTGGGCCATTTTTGACGAGGACAACAAGCCCTACAATATGGTGCCAAGAAACATGATAGTACAATAGAGGATAGAACCAAATTAAAAAAGTTAAGAAGCCTCCCTATAAGAAGAACCGATAAAACCTTCAAACTCGAAAACGCCATAGAAGATGCATACGAATTCCGTTTTTGATGAACTTGGGCTTGTTGAGGAGCTAGCAACAAGATCAAGAACCTCGCATGGAGAAACACCAAGAAGCAATAAAATAGGAAGATGCAAAGAATGCAAAGGATTGAGCTCCCTATGACGATGTGATCAAGTTACTCAGTCGAAAGCCCCTCTTAATAGTGCGGCTATGTATCCTATAACCCGGTCTCCCAACAACCACCTTGAGACCGGTAAAAGGAAAAACTAGCAAGGCCATACTTTTGCCATGTGCATCCCGCTTGATCTTGATGACAACGCTTCAATCTCCATCCAAGCCGGAATGATGCATCACTTGATCATTGTTGCTTCGTGAAGACTCCTAATTTTCTCCCCCATACACCACTATTGGATAGATTCATTAATGCATGTCTTCACATGTCCATTATCACCAATATGGATGGCAAGCTTCAAGCAAATGATCTTCTCGAGATGCTTATCTTGAACTTTCCCTTCTCAACCTTGATGACGATTACCACTTGATGTCATCCTCTCATGTGCTATATAAGATCTTCACTTTTGAAGCATGCCCATGGAAAGATACCTATCCCATATAGAAAATGCAAAGGCACATATATAATGGGTTAGTTCATGATGCATAATTGACAAGGCTTACCATACCACAAGATCCATGTGGTACATTCTTTATGCTTCATGTGTTGACCAACTTGAAATCACTCTTCACTCTTTGTATAGGTCAACCATGTATCTTCTCATGCTCCATCTCAATATCTTGAGGTACATAAAGAACTCTTAATTTGATTACATGCTCTAAATCTAACTCAATCATAGCTCAACTAATGAGGCTATCATGACACCGTCTTAGAGCCATATCTTGAATTCTTCTATTGAGATCACACTCTCAAGATCTTGATCATATCATATTATTCTCTTCAACTCGATGATCTTGATGCAATACTCAAGGTATATCTTTATCTTCATGGCATCCATACTTGAATCCAACACATGGACTACAAGCATGACCTATGGAATATTCCTCCATCTAAAACTCAGTGAAAACATTAGTCCATTGTAAGGTTCCCAACCTTTATTAAGGTAGAGATCCCTGTGTTTACAATGCTAGTCCCTGGATCAATAGCTAGCATCCACAGTTAAGATGTAATACCAAGAAACAAAGGTCATAATACAACTTTATAACCAGGAATAAGATAATTTAGTACATCTTACATAGCTCACTTGGCTATCACATTACAATGCAGCAGAATATAACAATAGCATGGGGTCCTTTATCTTCAAAGTGCCACAAGCAAACATGTTGGTTGTAGACTTGTAATCCTAATCAACACATCTCACTAACATCAATCAAACCTGCAACATAACAAGTTACAGCCACAAGGGTCAATACATTTGAATTGTATTGGCAAGTGATACTATGGTTGTATAGTGGAGTCTATCATCTACATGCATTTGGCTAAGTGGAGCTTAGGCTTTCTTTGCTCAAAATAGATTTTCCTTATCATTTGAAAAGCACTAAGTTTTTGCTTGACAAAATCTTTCCCAAGGCATCTCCCAATAGAAATTGGTGATCCTTCAACCCTTGTTCAACCACAAGTTTTTACTTAGAAATTGGGATGAGGAGATTCTTGATAGCTTCCATGTCTTGATGCTCAAATTGTCCTTTACCAGGGACATGGCTAAGTACTTAAATTTTACACTCTGTAGAGGTGGTGCACTTTCCCCACAAGACTTGGTTTCACCAAGACAAGATCTTTCAGAAGCCTTCCCTTAGACCTGAATGGACGCATTACAACCTATCATACCCTACCACCAACTGTCCATTTGGCTAAGTTATTGCAATCTATATGATCCAGGCAGAGCCCATAATGCCAAGTGGCTGCACTTGAAGCTTCTCAACATTTGACATCTCAAATCTCTTTGTTCCTGGGTGGCCATCCACAAGTGAGATACACAAGGTAAACCATAGAAATGGGCCTTGTGTAACCACTCAACACAAACCATTCCTTCCATTCCACCCAGGTGATTCATTCACTTAGTTGTTTTATTAAACAAAACATAAGTCCTTGACTTAGAAATATTCTATAGCATGAATATAATCCACCCTTGTTTTCTACTAGCTAAGCTAAGCATGATAGTAGTAGGAATCTTAACTTAGGAAGTTTCTACTAAGGTTCATCTACTAGGATTTCCCATGGCATAGTTTATACTTAGCAAAATTCCATGCAAGTCCTACTTAGAAACAACACTAATGCATAGTGAAAATAATGGGACAAAGTATGAAGCATCACTTGCCTTTTTGGTAGAGAGTATAAGTTCACTTCTTGATCTTGCAATAATCACACTCTTCAAATTCCACTACAATTCAATCAAGCAAGCAATATTTCAATCTACAATTCAAGCAAAACATCACATAAAATAATAGAAACAAGACAATGCATGCAAGCATGCCAAAGTTTGTTTTATTTACAAAAGTGGTTTATAATAGTTTATAAACATTCTAAAGCACTTATTGGTCATTTTATAAAGGGCAAAACTATTTGCAAAAGGTTTTACCTATAAACCATTTTTAAACCAAATCATTATTTTATGTGGTTGAGAATGCCTTTATCAAAGTAGAAATCTTTATTGGGTTCACCAAATACATTTTTAAATCATAAAACTTGGTTCTTGGGGTCAGAGAGTTTATTCCAAAACATTTCTCAAAGATTTTATCCCAAAAGTATTTCTAATAAATAAACCTTATTTTTATTTGACTAGAAATGCCTTAAATCAAAGATTTATTCTTTTGCTTCACCAAATATGTTTTTGAAACCACAAATTGATTTCTATGGTCTGTAGGTTCAAAACAAACCATTTGGCAAAGGTTTTATCTCAAAAATCATTTTAGAACATTTTTTTATATTCTAAATATGCCTACACAAGTTTCTGCAAAAACAAACAATTTAACAGAAGAAATTTACTAAACAAAGGGCATGGTCAGAAAGTACTTGTTTTGCTGAATCCATTGATATAAAATTTGCAAAATTTGGACGTGTGGTTTTAAAGTTATGAATTTTTCAAATTGGCACATCAAATAGAACATTTCTGTTTTTATTCAAACAGACAGGGCCACGCGTCATGATTCTATTCGCCCATACCGGTTCGTGCGGATCGCTTATTCTGGTGCGTTGGATCTAAGTATAATCGTGTGGCTCAGGGCACTACTTACCCCTTCGATAAGTGGATCAATCGCATCCAATGGATCACGATCCAGCGGCTCAGGGCACCTTGACCAAATATCAGCGGCGCCCGACGGTGGCTGGCGACGGCGACGCTCGGCTAGCGGTGGTCTCACCGAATCAGGAAGCAAGGGAATAAGAGGGATGTCTCACCAGGTTCGTATGGAAGTCGCGATCATGTGAGCATCCAAGAGGGGGAAAGGGGTGGTCTATTCTTACCAGGAGGACACGCCGGAGTCGAGGCCGACGACGGCGATGCTCAGCTGTCGTTGTTGCCGACGCTGAGGGTCAAGCGCGGGCAAGTCGAGGGTGCAGAGAGAAGCGCCAGGGACTGTGGGTCACGCTCGTGTGCTCGAGGAGGCGAGGGGCAGCGGGGTTTGGCCGGAATTGGAGGTGGAGCTCGCCGGAGACAGTGGCGGTCTGAGAGGAAATCAGGGCAGCCTGGGGGCTCCGGTGGGGCGACGACTAGGGGGAAAGAGAGAGGGGACGCAGGTGATTAAGAAGGCATGGTCGAGTGGGGGATTAATGGAGGCAATAATGCGTATGGACTCCGGCTTCAATGGCCAGAAACGGCGAGGAGGTGTTGGAGGCGTGGTCACCGCGAGGTAGACGATGGTGAGCTGGCTGCGTGGGTCCGCTTCGTCAGCGAAGAAGAGAGAGGGGAAGCGGGGTCCAGTAGTCAGCGACTTAGCGGGTTCGGTCTGCGGTGAGGACAAACGTTTCGGGGAGAGAGGGAGAGGTGAGCTGCTGGGCCTTAGTGGGCTAGCTGGGCTGGGCTGTTCCTTTTCATTTTTTTTATACAGAATCTTTTTCCTTTTTCTTTTTCTATTTATCTGTTTTGATTTTGTTTAAACTTTTCAAACATCAATTTGATTTCAAACCTCAACCAGAATTTGTGTAGATTTAAATACTGATTAATAGCACATTCCAAAGTCAAATTTAGAATAATATATTTATTCTTTTTAGGGTCTTTTAATTATTTAAAATAGGCTCTAGTATTAATTAGATAAGATTTAATAATATTTTTAAATCAACATTTGAATTCAAATCATCACCAAACTTTGGGTGAAGTTTAATTCTGTTTATCAACATATTTCAAAGTCTAAAATAAAATAATTCTTTTAGGATCTATTAATAATTAACTAAATAGACCATAGTCTTTAATTCAAATAGGTTTTAATTTACTTTAAAACTCTTATTGAAATCTAAATAATATCAAAATCTTTTCAGTAGGTTTCATTTGAAAAACTAAAACACTTGGAATACTTATTTTGAAAATCTTTAATATATTTTTAATGTTTATTTGAAAAGAGAAAGCCTTCACTTAAATAAAATTGGATATAATTAAATCCTCATTATTTTATTTAAGCAAACCTTTATTCCTTTTAACAAATAGAAATAATTTATTTTATTTGCTTGGCTAAGATTTAATTTGGCTCTTTGAAATAATACTTATTATTTCTACCTATGCTTATCAAAACCATAACTTCTATTTAAAGATACAAAAATAGTGATTCCAACTATTATAACTTTATTTATTATTTGTTTATCTTTTTAAATCCTTTTAGGATTATTTACTCACCATTTGGCAAGGATTTTAGAATAGTGCTTTATTAGCTTTGGAAATTACTTTTCCTTATCTTATTTAAATTCATAAGATTTTATTCATGGCTCCAAAGTAAATGAATCTAATTTATATGGTTCTATAATATTTATAATAGTCATTCTTGATCAATTTGAAATGTTTGTTTGACAAATATTATATGAATCAATTCCATAGGCTTGGAGATAACTTGGAAATGATTTTCTTCCATTAGGGCTTTAGGGTTTTGGTTTATTCTCCAAGTGTTTAAAATTTCAAGATGCATTTTATGAGGAATGCATTCCACTTGATTTGAATTTAGTTGGATTCAAACATTTAACAAAGTTTGTTCAAGATGGGATTTTAAGTTTCCATTTAGAAACAAAAGTTTCTTTTCACCCAAAATTTCAATAATTATTTATTTTTCACATTACAAGATTTGGAAAATCTTGGGATGTGACAGGCTACCACCCTTAAAATAAATCTCGTCCCGAGATTTGGGGAGGCTAAGGGTTACAAGTTGGCTCAAAGCAACTAGGGTACTACCACCCTTAAAAAAATTCCAACTAGATTACATCTTGGCTTGCTTGGGATCTTGTTGATACTACTCTGGGCAAACATCTGCATAGTGTCCTTTGTTTCCACACTTGAAACATGTGACAAGGCTGAGATCCTTCATAGGCTTTATCTTGTGCTTCATCTTTTTTGGACAATTGCTTGCATAATGTCCTTGATCACCACAATTGTAACATGTGATAAGATTGAGTTCTTCGCGTATCTTCTGTGGACAAGTTGACACATAATGGCCTAACTCTTTGCAGTTGTTGCACCATACTTGGCTAATCTCCTTATACTTTTTCTTCTTTTCTGGACATTCATTGGCATAGTGTCCCATCTCTTTGCAATGGCAGCATTGCACTTGACTTTTGTCCTTCTTCTTCTTGGGTTTCTCCAAAGCTAGAAGTGCTTCTAGTTCATGCTCTTCATATCTTATCTCAAAGGTAGGAAAGTTTCCTGGTCTCCTTGATATTTTCCTTGGATAATACATATGTCTCCTCTTTGGTCCATCAAATTGAGTCATATTGTTTGGAGGTGCAAGATGAGATTTTCCTTTGTCTTCATCCTTCTTGGTAGAAGTTGTTCTCTCATGGTAATCTGCAATCAGTTGTTGCACTCCACCTTGTTTCCTTTGTTCAACTATGGAATAGATGGGGCATTGGATAGGGACATGATTATTTCCTTCACATAGGAAACAAGTAGCTTGAGATGTGAGGCATTGATTAGTTGGATGTTTCTCTTCACAATTGGGGCATTGATCCTCATGCTCCTTGGAAGTGTGATCCTTGTCTCCACAAATATTGCAAGCTTGGGTTCCTTCTAGAATATCATCCTTGACATCCTTGTTGTCACAAACTCCTTGGGAAGAGTTGTTTCCCATGTTGATCATTTGATCTGTCACCTTATGCAACAATTGGGTTTGGGTTACCAAAAAATTTTGCATGGTTGGATCTAACTCACTGTTGTTGGCTAAAAACTGAGTTGTCACCTGGTTCAACTGGGTTTGGGTTACTATGAGTTCCCTCATGTTGATCTCTTGGTTGTTGTTGTTACCATCCTTGATGTTGGAGTTCCTTGGAGTAGTCATTTGTTTGGGTTGGATTGAGATTAGAATGGGCAAGATATTTCTAAGGAAAAAATTCTAATCATACACATCACAATTCACACAAGCAATGTGCAAACAATCACAAACAACATTTCCCTCAAACAACAAGTTTCAAGCACATTTTTAGGCAACAAAATATTTTTGCTACACCACATAGGTTGGTGTGTTTGGTTTAATCTAATTATGGTGGTCCAACTATATGGTTCACTTGAGATATTTCCCTCCTTCTTGGTTGATTCTTCATGAACAAGATCTTTGTATCCTTGGAGAATTTCTTGAATCTTGGTCACAAAACTTCAAAGTGATGATGGTTCCTTCTAAGTTATGTTTCCTTAGTCTTCAAGTCTTGAGCAATATTTCTTGTCTCACTTGTAGTCCTTAGTGATATCCAAGTTGAAGTCCTTGGTGAAAATAAAGTTGAAATCACTTGAAGATGTTGAAGTCATTTGAGTTGATGAAGTCCTTTGCACATGGTGAAGTCTTTGGCCATGGGGTAGGCTTTGTCCATCAAGTTTGAAATAGATGAGATGTAGAATCAAAACCAAAAATGGTTGAGGAAAGAGTTTACAAGATTGTTTGTAAATAAGTTTTGGAACAAACACAACTCCTATTTTTTTCTAAGGGGTTTGTCCAATCCTAGGGTCACTACTAGGAAAATGGCTATAGGTAATCAGCACATCTGTGGCTCACATGGTTGAAGTGCCCCACGGCTAAAACAGGCGTGGCTCACCTATGGGTAGTGCCCTACTAGTAACATAGAACATCCGTGCCGCACATGACTATAGTGCGCCAGAGATATGTGTGGGCCAGGGCCCTGTTGGCCGCACGCCAAACATCGGTAGCACACATAGGGCTGGTGCGCTACGGTTGTTAGTGTCAACCGTGGCACACATGGGGGTGCGCTACGCCTAAGCGCATGGCCCCCTCTGCTGTGAAACGGCCAGACACATCTGTGGCGCACTCTGCCCTAGTGTGCCACAGGGAGTAGGAACATCCGTGGCGCACATGCCATAGTGCGCCACGGATGTTCCTACTCCGTGTGGCGCACTAGGGCAGAGTGTGCCACGGATGTGTCATTTTTTTTACAGCACTTTATGTGCACATGTGTGACCACATCCACCACCCCACACTTCACTTTCCCCTTCTTCTTCCTCCTTAGATCTAGTCGGGATCTTCTCCTTCCCACCTCAATTTCTCCACCCATTCACCATTTTTAGCATGTAGAACTTGCCTTGGATGTTACATAATTAATAGAGGAAGGTCAACGGTCTCTCATCTCCTTCTCCGGTCGATCTCGCGTGCATCTCTCCTTTCCATCTTTCTCGCAATCGGTCTCTCATCTCTGTAAATTGTCCATGTAAGGATGTGTTCATGTGTATATGGATGATATGCTCATATGTATGTAGATGATCGATGCTCATGATGTGTGTATGGAGAGGATCGATGGTCATATGTGTGTGTATATGGAGAGTATCGATGATGATCATGCATGTGTGTATGGAGAGGATAATGATATGTTCATGCATGTGTGTATGGATCGGTCTCTCTCTCCTGTGTTTGTATGTGAACAAATTGTCATTTGTTTTTCCAAAATGTTGATTCATTTCCATTTTGGCAAGACTTTGGCATTTCGCAAAGGTCCTTATTTTAGGATAGGTCATGCCAAAATTTTCTATCGACCATTGCATGCATGCATTCATTATGTGGTTCTAATAGACTTCTAATTGTACCGTGTACACCGTGCAGGCAAAAATGGTCCGCATAATGAGTGAAGGCATTGTGGCTAGATTTTTGAAATGTGCGACGGCCGACATGATACGAAATAACAAGACGGATATAAGATGTCCGTGCAGAAGATGCAAACTCAACCGGGTGATCATCCCAGATTCCGGGAATCTGCTAGCGCACCTGCTCCGCCATGGTTTCATGGATGGATACACTTGTTGGATAAGCGATGACGAAGACGATGGAGACGGGAAGGTGGCCAACATGACAATGATCATCATCACGACAAGAACGGGCGAGATGATGAAGAGTCTCCTGGAGATGGTGAAGGTGTGGAAGCAGACCGGGATGATGATGATCTAGATGCCGGAGGAGCAGACGACGATGGAACAACGTCAGGCTGGGTGCGGGACCCTTATGTGCAAGAGCTGCTTCTCAAGCAGACGAGTAACGCCAGGGCTGCCGCTAGAGAGAAAGCCAAGCTTGCGCAACTTGAGAAAGACGCGGTTACTCCATTGAATGAAGGATGCAGGCCCGATGATACCCGGTTGAATGTAACTCTCAAGGCTATGGAGATGAAGGCAAAACACAAATTGAGCGACGCAAGCTTCGACGATATGATGGCATTCTGGCACGATCGTCTCCCGGAGGGGAACACATGTCCAACTAGTATCGAGGACGCCAAGAAAATCGTCTGTCCTCTCGATCTACCGCACGTTAGATATCACGTATGCATCAACGATTGCATCATTTATCGGGGCGAGGACGCGGAGAAAACCACATGTCCGGTGTGCGGCGTGAGTCGATACAAGAAAGGGAAGAAAGCACCTCGAAAAGTGGTATGGTACTTTCCTATCACTCCTCGTCTGCAGCGCTATTTCGCGGACCCTAAGGAAGCGAAGCTCATGCGATGGCATGCGGAAAGGAAGAAGCCAGGAGATGATGATGATGATGATGACCCCAAAAAGGATGAGCTGCTGACGCACCCTTCAGATGCTAGCCAGTGGAAAGCATTGGACCTCGAATTCCCAGAATTCGGTGGAGATTCGAGGAACATCAGGCTTGGTGCGAGCATCGATGGACTCAATCCGTTCGGTAGCCAGAGCAGCACGCACAGCACTTGGTCCGTGTTTGTATGGATGTACAACCTCCCTTCATGGTTGTGCATGAAGAAGAAGTACATACAAATGAGTATGCTAATTCAAGGGCCGAAACAACCTGGTACCGACATCAATCTGTATCTCGGGCTGTTGAAAGAGGAGCTAGCCACGTTATGGGAATCTGGAGCCAATACTTACGACGCCGTCGCACAAGATTATTTCACTATGAGAGTCGCGTTGGTCACTACGGTGCAAGACTATCCAGGTTGCGGGTATATCTCGGGGCAGGTTATCCAAGGATTCTGCGCATGCGTTAGGTGCATGGATAACACAAGCTATCTCCAACTAGAGAAAGATCCAGGGTCATCGAAAACCGTGTTCATGGCGCACCGGAGGTGGCTCGGCAAGAATGATCCATGGAGAAAACATGGAGACCTGTTCGATGGCAAATCAGAGACCCGAGGAATCCCAGAGCGTAGGAGCAGTGAAGAAGTGGAAGAGTTGCTGAAAAACTGGAAAGATTGTCCTAAGCCTGGAAAGAAGCGAAAGAGGCAGCAACAAGACAAGCCGCTGATGAAGGTATGGAAAACAAGGTCTGTTTTCTAGGAGTTGCCATACTGGAAGTTTCTCCGCACGCCTCATAGCCTCGACATCATGCATATCACGAAAAACGTGTGCGAGAGTCTGGTCGCCACCATAATCAACATGCCGAGATAGGGACGAAAGATGGTCCGAAAGCAAGGCACGACCTGATATGCTTGGGTATCCGGAAGGAGCTTCATGGAGGGCCTTACTCCTGATGATCAGGAAGATGACGATGATCATGAGTCGGAGACGACACAGGGTCGTCGGAAGGGTAAAAAGTTCAAGAAGAACGAATATTACTGCCCTCCTTCTTGCTTCACTCTAAGCCAGGATGAGATCAAACAGTTTTTCAAGTGCCTTCTAGGAGTCAAATTTCCTTACGGCTATGCGGGCAAGATAAGCAGATACCTAGACGAGGCGAGAGGTTCGATGGCATGAAGTCTCACGGTATGCCGTGCTAATGACGCAGTACTTCGGTCGCACTAAGAGGGATAATGGACGAGCACGTCCGTGAAACGTTATTTGGCCTATGCAAGTTTTTCGACGTCATCTCTAGGAAGTCGATTGGCGTGAATCAGCTCGGGAGGCTACAGGAGGAGATCGTGGTGATACTATGTGAGCTTGAGGTCTACTTCCCAACCGCATTCTTCGACATTATGGTGCATCTGCTGGTCCATGTCGTGGAGGACATCGTACAACTCGGGCCGATGTTCCTCTGCAGCATGATGGCGTTCGAAAGGATGAACGGACACATCAAAGGATACGTTCGCAATAGGTCCCGTCCAGATGGAAGCATAGCCAAGGGCTTTCTGGCCAAAGAGTACATCTCTTTCTGCACGAATTATCTAGAACGCGAGAACCCGCCGGTCTTCCGTCAGCGAGCACCTTGGCAAGCTCGACGGATCTGGTCACCGAGAGGGTCGTCGCATACTACAGCAGACTTCGATTTTCGACAAGCATACTTTGATCGAGCAAACCTCATCGCTCTACAGCATTTAGAACTGGTCGATCCTTGGGTACAGAAGCACAAAAGGTTAATCGAGAAGAAGTACAGTGACCGGGGCATACAGAGGATGCAGGGAGAAATAATCAAAGAGCACAACTCAGATTTCACGCGTTGGTTTAGGCAGACGCTCCTTGATAATCCCCCGCGATCGCATTCTTCTGACACGGAAAAGATCATATTCACCTTGTCGCAGGGACCGATGCAAAACCTGGTGACCTATCAGGCGTATGATATCAACGGCTACACATTCTACACGGAGGAAAAGGACAACAAGTGTGATTATCAGAACTCAGGCGTAACGTCGGAATTCTACACCGATGACAATGTGAAGGAAAGATTCTATGGAAGAATCGAGGAGATCTGGGAGCTCGACTACTATGGAGAAAAGGTGCCGATGTTCCGTGTCAGATGGGCAAAGAGCGTCGAAAGAGAAGACCGGTATTTCACAACCATGGTTATACCCGAAGCAGCCAAATCCAAGGCCGCCAGTGCAAACGTGGCCGTGAAAAATGAACCGTGGGTACTGGCTACCAAAGTGGACCAATGTTTTTGCATTACCGACCCGACAAAGCCTAGCCGTGTTATCGTGAGGAGAGGAAAAAGAAACATCATCGCAATGGATGGAGTCTCCAACGAGCAAGACTTCGACCAGTACGGCGATCCAAAGATTGAAGATGACGACGACTACGATGCAGCAACATACATCACAGGAAGAAAAAGGACAACCCTACCCAAAAAAGGTAGCCCTTTCGAAAGAAGAAACATTAAAGTGTCGGGGCTAAGTTATTCAACCGCGACAAAGAAGGGAAAAAAGATTGTAAAACGCTAACTCAAAAAATATTGTAAAACGCGTGGTCGAAAAAGATTGTACTATTCATGGATATGTTCTTATGAAATTTAGTTATACTTTGAATCATATTTGTACCACTTTTATGACATATATTATCACTTTTGGGCATTTTTGGAATATTTAAAAGTATTTTAAAATCAAAACAAAACTTCTATGGCATATATCACCACTTTTGGGCATTTTTTGGAACATTTAAAAGTATTTTTGAAATAAAACAAAAAAAGGTGGGCACCAGGATTCGAACCTGGGTGCTCACAAGTTTAGAATAGAGCTAAGGGCGAAACTAGTGGGATATGCTAGTGTAGTTGTTAGATAGTGGGGCTGCAGTTTTCTTATACAGTAGTTAGAAGCCGATAGGCGTAGCGCACTGGGGCATAGTGCGCTACATACATCCGTAGCGCACTATGCCCCAGTGCGCTACACCTAAGTGGCTTTATCCACACGTGCGCTCGACCCCCCCTCTCTCATCCCCATCACTCCATCTCTCAGCCTGATCGAGCACGATCCGACGCCGCCGCTCTCGATCCGCCACCGCCGCGTCTGAGGAGGAGGAGGCCTGCCCGCGTCCAAGGAGGAGGAGGTCCGCCCGTGTCTGAGGAGGAGGAGGCCCGTGTCTCAGGAGGAGGCCCGTGTCCGAGGAGGAGCAGCCGCCGCGTCTCAGGAGGTGGAGGCCGCCGTCGTCCGCCCGTCGTCGTCCGCCCGTCAGAGGTGAGCGTCGCCTCTCCCCTCTCTCCCTCTCTCTCCCTCTCTCCCCTCTTGTGCGGATCCAGCTTGTGCCGCCTATTCAGTCCTTGACGATGAAGTTCTGGCGGCTGATGGTGTTCATGATGACCGGCGGTCCAGCAGTGCGAGGCCAGGCCTGGAACCTGTTCTCCGTGGCCTGCTGCCACTCCTTGTCAGTGGCAATCTTGCAGACGGTGCCTGTTTCCAAAGGAAGAAGAAGTTTCAGCTACAGAGTTACAACTTAAGCACAGGCAAACCCTACAGGGTACCTTATGTGAGATGACACTCACCTCCAAAGATCTTCTTGTCAGAAACAAGAGTGTTGCTGCACATACGCAACGCCCAGAGATCCAAACACGGCACCGACAATGCATTTCGCCGCCATTGTTGCTGCATAAACACCAAAACAGGATAGATATTGTAAGTCCAATGAAGTGTTATACAGAAATTATTCACACCCGTAGAATCATCACAAAACTTGTCAGGATAGAAAAACATAGACTAGATAGCATTCATATCACAATTAGGTACCAGACGCCACCTGCTTGCATACATGTACAAGTGCAGAAGCTATAGATATGGTATGGGTCCATCAAGACAACCCGCAGATCCACCGACATCGTATCATCATCCACAAGTGAAATGACCAGATATGTGCTAGTGTACAAAAGAGACCACCCATTGTCTGTTGCCCAACAGATTGGTGCAACTATCAGAAACGGCATTGTACCATCATCCACAAGTGCAATTATCACATAGTTAGCAGTAGGTTAGTTTTTTTAGGTTTAGTTAGTTGTTGTCAAGAATTAGGTTACTATTAGCAAGCAGTAGGTTGTGTAGTTGCTGTCAAGAAATAGATTGTGTAGTTGCTGTTAGCAAGCAGTAGGTTTCAAAGGATTAGGATTAGGTTCAGAGGATTAGGAAATTTAAATATTTTCAAAGTTGCCAGCAAGAAGATAGTGTACATAATAGAAAATAAGGAGAAACTGGTAGTACAATAGAACAAGAACAAAACCTGGTGATAGTAGTAGCAACAACAAACTGTGACAAGATCAATAGATCATAAATAAAATCAGCAGCAACTATCTTAGGCATGTAAGCAGTGCTTGTTAAATCCATACTTGTTGTCATATACTTGCTGTCATATTTGCTATCATATACTTGTTGTCATATAATCCATACTTGCTGTCATATACTTGCTGTCATATTTGTTGTCATACTTGTTGTCATATACTTGCTGTCATATACTTGCTGTCATACTTGTTGTCAATGACAGTTGATATAATCTGTGGTGATATAATTGTAGCACTTGAAATTGTGCTTGTGCTTGTATATGATGCACTTTATTATGTGTGTATGCAGGTTCTTGTATGAAATGAGTCCCGATTTTTGCCGGAATGTTGATTAAATTCCGTTTCGGCAGAAATCGGGCACTCCTAGTTTAAGAAAATTAGCAAAGGTCATGCCGGATTTTTCCGTGCATTTAACCAATTATTTGTTTTTATTAGTGCGAAGATGTGTGGCAACGACGAGGCTGGATGTTCTAAGCGCATCAGCGCTGAAGGAGAACTTAGACCTCCGAATAAACAATTGACATTCTGGGAGGCGGCCCAGCGGCTAGAAGACGATGAAGAATACCATCCTTCGGAGAGCGAGGATGATGAGATGGAAGACGCGGAGGAAGAAGCCGAAGGAACGGCGGACGATGAAACCACTGATGGCGGCGAGGGCACAGGGAGTGGTAGCAATCCTCCTAAGAAGAAGAAGAAGAATCCGAAGGACCGGCGCCCGAACACGGTCGGCACAGTCAGGGAGGACATTACCGAAGTGAGCCCATCAGGGGTTCCTTTGGATCCCACCCTTTTCGTCAAAGGGTACGGTGGGCAAGTGGCGGCGATCACCAGGACAACCATCTTGATCAACACCGAGAATCTCCGACATAAAGATAATGGCCACTTGCGCACACTCCTCTTCGAGAAGCTGCACGCAAGATACAAGTTCCCCGCTAAGTATCAGAACACAAATTATCATGGGAACGAAGTAAACAAATCCGCCCTCACAAAGATGAGCACCGCCCTGGCTAGCTGGAGAACTCGGATAAAGAAGAAGATCTATAAAGAAGGCAAAAGTCTCGAGGAGATCCAGAAGATTGACCCGCAGATCACCGAAGATCAGTTCCGGGAGTTCAAGGAGAGGTGTGAATCCGAGAGATCCCTGGCCAATAGTAATTGGGGAAAGGCGCTGCAGGCGATGAATATAGGTCATCACCATCTCGGATCTGGTGGATACAGAACCGCGGAGGCCAAATGGAATAAGGAGGATGAAGAGTATAGATCCAAGGGGATAGAAAACCCCTTTGCTAAATTCGAACCCAGGCAGGTTCGAAACTTCATCAGGGCCCGTTACCATGTGGACCCAAAAACCAAACAACTCACCGTAGATCCTGCGGTGAAGGAATTCGAGGAAATTGTGGTAAGTATAATCTAATTACTGTGGATCAACTCGATTGCAATCTAATCGATGATCTAAATGATTCACTGTTACTTCTTCTGCAGGAGGAGGAAATAGTTTCTAGTCATGGATCCTGTGGTTCCTCATCCGAGGGTCGACGGGCTGACCACCCGGTGGGATAACCCTTTTAACAGGCGATGAACCGGGCCAAGAAAATGGAGCCGATTCTGAAGAAGCCGTTGCTGGCCGTCTGTCTGGACCTCGGGGGTAAGAATTGGGTGGATCATTTTGGTCCACCGCCGAGGACGCATGTGGCGCCGTCGGGAAGGAGCGAGGAGGAAAACCGCGAGGTTCAAGAACTTAAGGCACAAGTGGCGCGGATCCCGCAGATTGTCCAAGACAACCTGGCAATCACCCTCACTTCCTTCCTGCCTACCTTGGTGGAGTCAATAGCGAACTAGAGTGCGGGTGGTCGAGTAGGGCCGTGCCTGATTCCAAGCATGGTCAGCACCCACTCGAACAACGCGGAGCCGACGAATCAGGCGAACTACATGTTCGTGACTCCGCCCGCTAGCACCGCGGCGCCGCAAGTGTTGGTGACTCCCCCTGCCATCACCGGCGCCGAGTACATGTTGGTGCCCCCTGCCATCGCCGCGCGCGGAGCTCCAAGCACCCGTCGGTAGGGAGAATACACGGCGGCCAGCACCGCGCCATCAAGCAGCCCTTCCGTCATTGCCTGTCGCCGTGTCTGCGTCGACATTAGCCGATCTCAACGCCATCACAGTAAACAAATTGCTTTAATTACCGCCTTTCATGCCATCTATTACTCTTATGGTATCTCTGACGACGCCGTACATGTTTTCCGCAGACGGATGTTCCTTGCACTCTCTTATGCTACATGAACAACGAGCTGAGGGATGTTGCCAAGGGTACCATCGTTCAACCCTTGCAGCGCACGTTCCACTCAAGGCCGATGCCAGATAGCATGCACAGGGTTAAAATTATTCGGGTGCTAAGGGGCTGCGACGACCTGGAACCTCCCATTCAACCCCCAGGAGCGGATGAAGAAGAGCCGTCTGTCCTCAGAACTTGCTTCGGCTTATTCTTGCTATGGCCAAAGAGCATGATCCGTTTGGGGACGGTGGGGGCCATCACGCCACAGACAACATCACCGCATGTCGTGCCAGCGACAAGCGGTGGCAAGGCCCCCTTACCACCCTCGCCGTCACCTCCACGCGGTGGGTCGGATGATCATGTTGATGATATGCACATGGCGCAGGATCCGGCCGAGTACGACGAAGACTGGAATGATCACTTCTTCAGCACTCAGTTTAGCAACGAAGACCTAGCTGGTGGCCCCACGGAGAAAGCCACTATCACCAAGCGTCTGTTTGGTTCTCAGGAGACGCCTCTAGCTTGCGCCTTTACAGAGCCAGCTGATACAACCAACCGGCCCTTTATTCTAAGCCCTTACACACTACATAGGGCGTCCAGTGCTCAGATTGCGGTGCCTGCCCGCTCTCCAAAAGGAAAAAAGGGCAGAAAAAGAAAATCTAGCAGCTCGAGCCAGCCGGTGGCGTCAACAACTACGAATCCGATCAGGTTTCGGGATGGGCCACCAAGACCCGAGGGTATTATGTGGAGGATTCATGTGGTGGGTGAGCCCATGCTACCTAAGAATTTGCGGAAGCTCGCCAGTTCGGAACTGCAGAGTGTGCATGACGGCGTGCTGACGATAGAGAGACGCCTTCTATCGGAGAAAGATCCCTCGCACCCGGTATTCGTGGTTAAGGTGCCACCATGCTTGGGCTTCGTCGACAATGCCCCTGCGGATCTGTTCTTCCTGCGGTTCGACGACATCTTCAATATGTTCCACCTATACCCGCTGCACTATACCATGGTCCGTCTGTTTTCTCTCAGCCTGGCCATGCAGATCATTAGAGAGAACACACCGGGCATCGCTATAGTGGACCCCTACTACATGCGTGACGGCTGCTTGGGTTCCCCCGCCGAACGACGTATCGTGGCCTCATACCTAAAAAGAATCCTCGTGGCGAACAAGACAAAGGAATATATTCTCGTGCCTTACTTTCCCGAGTAAGTCGTTATTCACTCGCCACCGTCGATTGGCTTTATTAGATCATCATCATTCTTTTTCCAACACATTCCATTTGAATTTTTTGCGCAGAGATGAACACTGCACGCTCTTCTCCTTATCGCCGAAGCATTCCCACGCCACGTATTTCGACTCGGGGAGTCTAGAAAAGAAGAAAAACTACGACAAGATCAAGGAAGTTTTGGATGATGCTCTCACTGGCTTTGCCTCGACGGAATGCACCAGCTTCGTGCGTACGAAGGTCAAGTTCGGCAGGCACGTCTTCAACCACGTAACGGAGTTCCCCTGCGTGAAGCAGCCGGAAAACAGTAAGAAGGAAGCCTACTACGCACTCCATCACATGAGGGCATTCCTACTTGACCAACAGAATTCTACGCTGCCAGATCATCTCAAACAGTGGGCCGAAGCAAAGGCCAAGATCACTGATTCAGATATTAGACAAGAGATGTATCGCATCCAGCAGCAGTTTGGGGCAATCATCTTTCGTGATGTCATGACTTCGGGGGGATCTTCCATGGAGGAAATATCCCAAATAACCGTGACATAGAAGATCGCCTAGAGATGCAGGGTGACTATAGGAAGTTCATGACGAGACAAGCCGAGCCAGAAGGCTTGATGTTGGCCTAGTTGTAGTTACAAACTATATGTGACCTTTGTGTGTGTGTGGACAAGTATAATGCTACTATACTTATCTTATTAGGTTTATGAATCATCGGTTACTTCTTTTGCTTATTATTATTATATATCAATCAATGCTTGGTTTTTTTGCTTACCCTTTGGTCCTTTGCTCACTTTGTTCCTTTTTTTCCTTACTCTTTTTGCGAGAATAATGCCGATGATTGAAATGTCGTGGCACAATATATATGTGAATATGCTACGACGGGATAGTTAGCCTTGTGATATGCACAAGTCCAGGAATTGTGCATCCTACTTGGCTAACTGTTCCGTCGTAGCATATTCCTGTGTCCAACAACCTAGCTAGTTATATATGAGGCATTCTTTTCGAGTTATTTTTGTCTTTTTTGAGAATATGCCGATGATTGAAATGTCGTGGCACACTATATATGCGAATGTGCTATGATGGGATTGTGAGCCTTGTGATATGCACAAGTCCAGGTCTTATGCATCCTACTTGGCTCACGGTTCCATCATAGCATATTCCTATGTCCAACGACCTATGTATATATATGAGGCATTCTTTTCGAGTTATTTTTGTCTTTTTCGAGAATATGCCGATGATTGAAATGTCGTGGCACAATATATATGTGAATGTGCTATGACGGGATAGTTAGCCTTGTGATATGCACAAGTCCAGGAATTGTGCATCCTACTTGGCTAACCGTTCCGTCATAGCATATTCCTGTGTCCAACGACCTAGCTAGTTATATATGAGGCATTCTTTTCGAGCTACTTTGGTCTTTTTCGAGAATAATACAGATGATTGAAATGTCGTGGCACACTATATATGTGAATGTGCTACGATGGGATTGTACGCCTTGTGCTATGCACAAGTCCAGGAGTTGTGCATCCTACTTGGCGTACAGTTCCATCGTAGCATATTCCTGTGTCCAACAACCTAGTTATATATGAGGCATGCTTTTTGAGTTTGCTCTTTTTGATTTAGGAGTACTTTCTATAAGTGTATCTTCATATGCGACTTTAATTATACATGTTTTTTCAACCGGTTAATTATTATTGTCAACTTGTAGATGACGTGGTACGTCGTGTACAAGGGACGGGTTCCCGGAGTATATGATGATTGGGAAGACTGCCGGAGACAGGTGCACCGTTTCAGCGGCAATAGCTACAAAGCGTACAACACTATGGCGGAGGCTAGATACACGCGCTATCTAGCGGGAGTTAGGACGACAAGGAACCGGATGAAGACCTACACCTTCGTCATGGCGGTGATCATGCTTATCTTCTTTGATTGTTTATCCCGTGTTTGTGTCTAGCTAGTTTAGATGTCTAGGCGAGCTTCCGAGCTCTAACTTGTTCGATCGACACATGTATTCGCATGTCACCAACTACTTGTAACTTGATCGAAACAATGTAACTTATACTATGTATTCATGTATGAGACTTATCTATATGTATTTGTTTCAATCTTGTTTTTCATATTGTGTAATTATATATATAATTGTATATCTTGTATCTGTGTGTGTATATCTTGTAATATTATATATAATTTGTATTGTATATAATCTGGCTCGGAAATTAAAAAAAAAACAAAAAACACACCTGTGGCGCACTACACCTAAAGCGCACTATAGAAGCTTAGTGGCGCACTGGGAAGTGCGCCACAGAAGATCCTACGCGTAGCGCACCTTCCCACATAGCCGTGGCGCACTAGCAGGTGCGCTACGCCTATCTCTACACAACCGTGTCGTAGTGCAAGGCACGTGGCGCACTGCTAGTGCGCCACAGATGATGTTTTCAGGTGCGCCACTAAAGGCCGTTTTCCTAGTAGTGGGTTACAATCCTACAGGCAACACAATGCTCTGATACCATCTGTAAGGTTCCCAACCTTTATTAAGGTAGAGATCCCTGTGTTTACAATGCTAGTCCCTGGATCAATAGCTAGCATCCACAGTTAAGATGTAATACCAAGAAACAAAGGTCATAATACAACTTTATTACCAGGAATAAGATAATTTAATACATCTTACATAGCTCACTTGGCTATCACATTACAATGCAGCAGAATATAACAATAGCATGGGGTCCTTTATCTTCAAAGTGCCACAGGCAAACATGTTGGTTGTAGACTTGTAATCCTAATCAACACATCTCACTAACATCAATCAAACCTGCAACATAACAAGTTACAACCACAAGGCTTAATACATTTGAATTGTATTGGCAAGTGATACTATGGTTGTATAGTGGAGTCTATCATCTACATGCATTTGGCTAAGTGGAGCTTAGGCTTGCTTTGCTCAAAATAGATTTTCCTTATCATTTGAAAAGCACTAAGTTTTTGCTTGACAAAATCACCCAAGGCATCCCCCAATAGAAATTGGTGATCCTTCAACCCTTGTTCAACCACAAGTTTTTTCTTAGAAATTGGTGACATGGTTATACCCTACGGGTACATGACTTCAGCATACCTGGTCCAGCCCAAGGAAGGCCCACAGCAGACATACGCTGGCCCATGAAGATTTTGGGGTGACCAAGGCCCATGACGCCTTCGGATCCTTGGAGAACAAGACTAGCATGGATAGGAAATTCAAAGGGGTAAAACCCTAGAACTTGTAACTGACTAGGACTATGCCCGGGACCTGCTTAAGTCTATATAAAGTCCAGGAGGGCACGTCCTAGAGGGATCGACTCATACTTTCGCACACGCACCTCCACGCCAGATCGAATCTGCGCACCCTGTAACCTTCGGTTCCGCCGTAATCAAGAGCAGACAAGCAGGAGTAGGGTTTTCCCTCCGGGGGCCTGAACCTGGGTAAATCTCGTGTCCCCTGGTTGCTTGTCTGTTAACCGTTCCGCGATCTCCAGCATCCCCATCTTCTCCAAAACCCAAGTCCATAACAATGGGCATTAACGAGATCAAACCTCGTCAATTGGGATGAGGAGATTCTTGATAGCTTCCATGTCTTGATGATCAAATTGTCCTTTACCAGGTACATGGCTAAGTACTTAGATTTTACACTCTGCAGAGGTGGTGCACTTTCCCCACAAGACTTGGTTTCACCGAGACAAGATCTTTCAGAAGCCTTCCCTTAGACCAGAATGGACGCGTTCCAACCTATCATCCCCTACCACCAACTGTCCATTTGGCTAAGTTATTGCAATCTATATGATCCAGGCAGAGCCCATAATGCCAAGTGGCTGCACTTGAAGCTTCTCAACATTTGACATCTCAAATCTCTTTGTTCCTGGGTGGCCATCCACAAGTGAGATACACAAGGTAAACCATAGATATGGGCCTTGTGTAACCACTCAACACAAACCATTCCTTCCATTACACCCAGGTGATTCATTCACTTAGTTGTTTTATTAAACAAAACATAAGTCCTTGACTTAGAAATATTCTATAGCATGAATATAATCCACCCTTATTTTCTACTAGCTAATCTAAGCATGATAGTAGTAGGAATCTTAACTTAGGAAGTTTCTACTAACGTTCATCTACTAGGATTTCCCATGGCATAGTTTATACTTAGCAAAATTCCATGCAAGTCCTACTTAGAAACAACACTAATGCATAGTGAAAATAATGGGACAAAGTATGAAGCATCACTTGCCTTTTTGGTAGAGAGTATAAGTTAACTTCTTGATCTTGCAATAATCACACTCTTCAAATTCCACTACAATTCAATCAAGCAAGCAATATTTCAATCTACAATTCAAGCAAAACATCACATAAAATAATAGAAACAAGACAATGCATGCAAGCATGCCAAAGTTTGTTTTATTTACAAAAGTGGTTTATAATAGTTTATAAACATTCTAAAACACTTATTGGTCATTTTATAAAGGGGAAAACTATTTGCAAAAGGTTTTACCTATAAACCATTTTTTAAACCAAATCATTATTTTATGTGGTTGAGAATGCCTTTATCAAAGTAGCAATCTTTATTGGGTTCACCAAATACACTTTTAAATCATAAAACTTGGTGCTTGGGGTCAGAGAGTTTATTCCAAAACATTTCTCAAAGATTTTCTCCCAAAAGTATTTCTAATAAATAAACCTTATTTTTATTTGACTAGAAATGCCTTAAATCGAAGATTTATTCTTTTGCTTCACCAAATATGTTTTTGAAACCACAAATTGATTTCTATGGTCAGTAGGTTCAAAACAAACCATTTTCTAAAGGTTTTATCTCAAAAATCATTTTAGAATATTTTTTTATATTCTAAATATGCCTACATAAGTTTCTGCAAAAACAAACAATTTAACAGAAGCAATTTACTAAACAAAGGGCATGGTCAGAAAGTACTTGTTTTCTGAATCCATTGATATAAAATTTGCAAAATTTGGACGTGTGGTTTGAAAGTTATGAATTTTTCAAATTGGCACATCAAATAGAACATTTCTGTTTTTATTCAAACAGACAGGGCCACGCGTCATGATTCTATTTGCCCATACCGGTTCGTGCGGATCGCTTATTCTGGTGCGTTGGATCTAAGTATAATCGTGCGGCTCAGGTCACTACTTACCCCTTCGATAAGTGGATCAATCGCATCCAATGGATCACGATCCAGCGGCTCAGGGCACCTTGACCAAATATCAGCGGCGCCCGACGGTGGCTGGCGGCGGCGACGCTCGGCTAGCGGCGGTCTCAACGAATCAGGAAGCAAGGGAATAAGAGGTATGTCTCACCAGGTTCGCGTGGTCATGGTGATTCTCAAGGTGCTCGCGAGAAGGCAAGGGGCGCACGGTGGTGACGACAATCGTTCGCCGGAGTTGCGCTGCACCTCGGGCTCGTTTGTTCGTCGACAGGGGCGACGATATACGGCATGCTAAGGCAAATACAGGGCATCGTTAGGTTCGTATGGAAGTCGCAATCATGTGAGCATCCAAGAGGGGGAAAGGGGCAGTCTATTCTTACCAGGAGGACACGCCGGAGTCGAGGCCGACGACGGCGATGCTCAACTATCGTTGTTACCGACGCTGAGGGTCAAGCGCGGGCAAGTAGAGGGTGCAGAGAGAAGCGCCAGGGACTGGGGGTCACGTTCGTGTGCTCGAGGAGGCGAGGGGTGGCGGGGTTTGGCCGGAATTGGAGGTGGAGCTCGCCGGAGACAGTGGCGGTCTGAGAGGAAATTAGGGCAGCCTGGGGGCTCCAGTGGGGCGACGACTGGGGGGAAAGAGAGAGGGGACGCAGGTGATTAAGAAGGCATGGTCGAGTGGGGGATTAATGGAGGCAATAATGCGTATTGACGCCGGCTTCAGCGGCCAGAAATAGCAAGGAGGTGTTGGAGGCGTGGTCACCGCGAGGTAGACGATGGTGAGCTGGCTGCGTGGGTCCGCTTCGTCAACGAAGAAGAGAGAGGGGAAGCGGGGTCCAGTAGTCAGCGACTTAGCGGGTTCGGTCTGCGGTGAGGACAAACGTTTCGGGGAGAGAGGGAGAGGTGAGCTGCTGGGCCTTAGTGGGCTAGCTGGGCTGAACATTCCTTTTCATTTTTTTTATACAGAATCTTTTTCCTTTTTCTTTTTCTATTTATCTGTTTTGATTTTGTTTAAACTTTTCAAACATCAATTTGATATCAAACCTCAACCAGAATTTGTGTAGATTTAAATACTGATTAATAGCACATTCCAAAGTCAAATTTAGAATAATATATTTATTCTTTTTAGGGTCTTTTAATTATTTAAAATAGGCTCTAGTATTAATTAGATAAGATTTAATAATATTTTTAAATCAACATTTGAATTCAAATCATCACCAAACTTTGGGTGAAGTTTAATTCTGTTTATCAACATATTTCAAAGTCTAAAATAAAATAATTCTTTTATTCTTTTAGGATCTATTAATAATTAACTAAATAGACCATAGTCTTTAGTTCAAATAGGTTTTAATTTACTTTAAAACTCTTTTTGAAATCTAAATAATATCAAAATCTTTTCAGTAGGTTTCTTTTGAAAAACTAAAACACTTGGAATACTTATTTTGAAAATCTTTAATATATTTTTAATGTTTATTTGAAAAGAGAAAGCCTTCACTTAAATAAAATTGGATATAATTAAATCCTTATTATTTTATTTAAACAAACATTTATTCCTGTTAACAAATAGAAATAATTTATTTTATTTGCTTGGCTAAGATTTAATTTGGCTCTTTGAAATAATCCTTATTATTTCTACCTATGCTTATCAAAACCATAACTTCTATTTAAAGATCCAAAAATGGTGATTCCAACTATTATAACTTTATTTAATATTTGTTTATCTTTTTAAATCCTTTTAGGATTATTTACTCACCATTTGGCAAGGATTTTAGAATAGTGCTTTATTAGCTTTGGAAATTACTTTTCCTTATCTTATTTAAATTCATAAGATTTTAGAAAAGTTGCATATCATCCATGCATTCATAAATCATCTTATGATCATTTTCAAAGTCATTACAAAAACAGAAGCATTTGATTACCTATTATTTTATGTAAGCAAGGCATTGACCCAATGCTACTCTCTAGTAAAGAGATTATTTGGTTTAAACCAAAGATGTTTGATCCTAGGTTTGTTTGATAATTTCCAAAGCTTGGGCAAAGATTTCAAAACAAAGAAACAAATTTAAAACCATTTCTATGTCTTTATTAAGCAATTGGTAAAAACATTGTTTATTTTAAAAATCCCAAGTGCCAAATTATTTTAAAGTGTACAACATTGTTCTGCAACCAAATGTGTACAGATTTCACTTTATATAAATCCAGAAGTGGTTTGAATTCAAACTTATTTGAAACTCATTTGATAATGTTTCCTGAAAATCGAATTAGAAATAGAAAAAGGTTAAAGGATAAGAAATGGGCCGGCGCCACCCTTTCGGCCCAGAAGCCAAAACAGCCCACCCGGGGTCTCTGTTTTCCCTTTGTTTCTAACTGCAGCAGCGCACACCCACCCGCTGACACCTTGGACCCACTATGCGTCGTCATCGTCATCCTCAATCACTGCGCGACGACCGCTCCGCCGTTACCACCGCGCCAGAGATGCCGCGATTAAACCTCACTTAAATTCCATTGATTCAGCGCGTAACTCTTGCCCCGCTCCTGGCTACTTAATCCCCTTGCCACCGCGGTCATTTCCCCCCACTTTCCTCGCTCACTCCGCCACCAGGCTGCGTGCATTCGAGCTAAAACCGCCACGGTACCGACGACCTCCGGCGACTGATTCCGGTGAGATTCGACCACCCCTTTGCCTCTGCTTCAAACGAGCGTGTCCAGCATGTCCTTACGCATCCCCTGATGCCTTTTGTTTGCTTTCTCGTGACCTGTGTCGCTGTCCCGTTCGGCGTCAAGCGGCAGTAACCACCGCTCGACTCCGACGTGCAATCCAGGTAAAACCCGACCGCCCCTTGCCTTCCCTTCGATGCTATCGTGTTCGCCATGGCCTTGCGCACCTCCTGACTCATCTGATTCATGCTAGGGCGATCCAGAGCCTCGGCAACATCGTCGTCTTCAAGAACCCGACGTCACCCACAACTCCGACGAGCCCCAGTGACCTCCACAGCACGCCCCCGTCCACACCAGCAAGTAGTTGAGCATCAGCACGACCTCGCGAGTCTGGTAAGATCCTTTGCTGACCCCAGCCCCCTCCGTAGCCACCAGAACACCACTGGCAGAGCCGCGCCACCGTCGCTAGCGCCGCCCATCCTTGGTCGCGTGCTCGACAGCCGTTAGATCTGAATCCAGCGCTTAGGATTAGATCTGTTGCGAAGCGGTATACGCAGATCTGGGCCGTGCGCAGTAAGTTAGATCCAACCGCCATGAGTGTGATCCAGCGCGAACCGGTATCGTCCAATCAGACGCTGCCCCGTGGCCCGTGTTAGATTTAAAAACAGAATTTAGATCTATTAGATATTCAAACTTGCAAAATTCATAACTTTTGATCCACACGTTCAAATTTTGAAAATTTTATATCATTGGAATCAGGAGAAAGAATTATATCCATTTATGTAATGTGTTTAATGTTTTCCTTCTGTAAAATTGATTATTTTTGCAGATACATTTATAGGCTTATTTTGAGTGTGGAAATTATTTGAAAAATGATTTAAAGACTAAATAAAGTTTGTTTAGTGTATATTTGTCTTGTTTGTGATTCGGTACTGTATACTTGTCTTGTTTGATTTAGAAAAGTCATCACATGGCATTTGCATGCATTCATATATTTTTGTTTGTATATTTTGATATGTGAATGTGGTGCTATTATTTGATGTGTAGATTTTGGTGCCAATAATGATTGTGGTTGTGAAGATTGTTGTTGCTACTCCCCCAACTACCAAGGCAAGTGGTGCTTCATATTTTTGTCCCAATATTTTACCTATGCATTAGAATTATTTTTGTATAGGGCCTGCATGATTATTTTGCTAAGTATCTATATGCTATACTTGGCGAAATCCTAGTAGTTGTAGAAATATTAGAAGTTCCTTTAAGTTAAGATACTTGTTATTGCCATGCTTAGCCTAGCTAATAGCAACCAAGGGTGGAATATATACATGCTATGTAAAAAAATATTGCTAAGTCTTTGACTTATGGTTTTTCTTAATAAAACAACTAAGTGAATGAAACACCTGGGTGGAATGGAAAGAATGGTTTGTGTTGAGTGGTTACACAAGGCCCATTTCTATGGTTTACCTTGTGTATCTCACTTGTGGAAAGACACCTAGGAACAAAGGGATTTGAGATGCCAAATGTTAAGAAGCTTCTAGTGCAGCCACATGGCATTATGGGCTCTGCCTGGATCATATAGGTTGCAATAACTTAGCCATTTGGACAGTTGGTGGTAGTGGGATGATAGGTTGGAACGCGTCCATTTGGTCTAAGGGAAGGCTTCTGAAAGGTCCTGTCTTGGTGAAAATCAAGTCTTGTGGGGAAAGTGCACAACTTCTGCAGATGGAAGAACTAAGTAGTTAGTAATGTCCCTGGTATTGGACAATTTGAGCATCAAGACATGGAAGCTATCAAGAATCTCCTCATCCCAATTTTCTAAGTTAAAACTTGTGGTTGAACAAGGGTGAAGGTTCACCAATTTCTATTGGTGGTTCCTTGGGAAAGTTTTGTCAAAGAAAAACTTAGTGTTTTCAACTGATAGGTAAAACCTATTTTGAGCAAAGCAAGCCTAAGCTACACTTAGCCAAATTCATGTAGTAACTAGATGATAATATTCTACTAAGGTATCACTTGCCAATAATATTCCAATGTATTGACCCACTGTGGATGTAACTTGTGTTGTTGCAGGTTACTCTAATGATGACTAGGGTTTATGAGTCTACACTCAACATGCTTTCCTGTGGCACATGAAGATGAAGACTTCTATTTTATATTGTTAAGTTAAACTCTTGTACTAGCCTATGTCTATGGAGTTGTAAAAGACTATGTTATCTCTGGAATGATGATGTAATAATGACCTTTGTTTCTGTGTACTTCATCTTAAACTGTGGATGCTATCATTGATCCAGGGACTAGCATTGCAATCACATGGATCCTTACCTTTATAGGGGTGGGATCTTACAGATGGTATCAGAGCACTGTGTTGCCTGTAGGTTTATGACCCTAGGATTGGATTAGAAACCACTAAGTAAAAAAATTCAACAATTTCCACACTTATCTTTTTCTTCTCGTAAACTTTTCTAATCTTCTTTCTCATCTCTATTTGTAGATGAACTCCATCAACGAAGTCGTGAGGAAGGGACCACTCATGACCATGACCTTGGAGTGTGAGACAGAATTTCCCAAGGCCCTCAAGGACCTCATGGTTGCCATGGGGATACATGGTGCAGCTGTGTACAAAGGTTTTCCCGTGATGGATGAAGGAGTGGAGTATTGGTGGGTGCAACTTCACTTGTACAAAAACAAGGAAGACAACCACAAGGAATCAGGATTCTGCATGGTCACCAACTCAGTAATGCACACCACATTCTTTGACTCTGCAAGAGATGCAGCATGGAAGGCCATCAAGGATCTTGGTGATAGACTCAAGTGCAGAATGCTTAACACCCAAAATGACCTTAGGGAAGAAAAAAAGCATACCCAATAGTTAGAGGCTACCAACCAACGTTTAATAAAGGACATCATAGACTTAGCAATGGAGTCATGTGATCAGGATCGACAGATTGCCTCTAGGGATGCCCTGTTAGCCAACTTGGCAAGTGAGATGGGATTGTCATGTACTTCGTTAGTTGGACCACCACATCTATCGTTTTATTTCCAAAATTTGACTAAGTTATGTTGAACCTTTGATGCTTGTAATGAACTTATGTATGCCATGACTTACGTGTTTGTTGCAATGATATGCTTGTGATTTTCTGCCTTGTGATTTTCCTTTATTGATGTGGATTCTAACTTTTCTCTATCTTATAAAATAGATGCCTAATGTTACTATCAGCATGGCCGAAGAGTTCAAGGGAACTCGCGTTGGCACTCGTCTTATTGAGCTCACTAGTTTGCTCAACCTTCCGCTCCCTATCATCATGACGCTTCCCCTCACCAAGTTTGAGAGGAAGGACCTTTGGGGCTTCAAAGTTACTCAGCCAGGACGCCAGACTGAGCCAGCCACGGAGGCTATCACTTTCAAGCTAATGCATGATGACAAGGAGAGAGGCTTAGAGGTAGTCATGCATTATTTACTTGGGCGTCTGTTAGGGAGGCACTCCAGAGAGCTTAGAGGCACCCTCACCCCTTCGGGAGATGCGATGAGGATGGTGAGGCTATTGAGTTTGAGGATGCTACTAGAGAGACGGTGGAGCCTATTCGTCTGTACCTTTAGGACCTAGAGGTTCTTATTAGGCACCTAGATACCGATAGGACCAACATCATTCTTAGCAATGATGAGCTCCAGGTGCAGCTTCGTAAGAAGGACAAGCTCTTCGCGGAGCAAGAAGAGATAGTCAAGGAAATGGAGGCCAAGTTTGAGAGCCAGGACAGGAAGTTCAAGAGCCAAGAGAAAAGAGTCCAAGACAGGAACAAGAGGATTCGAGAGATGAATGCAGAACTAGAGGCCAAGGACTTCGAGCTCGAGCATCAGCAGGGTGTGATTGAGAGACTTCGTTCACAGAAGAGGGCTCTTAAGTCCAAGATAGAGGCCTTGACTACCAATGTCGAGGAATACAAGACCGCTATGGAGAATGCAGGTCTTACGCTTGTTTATGAGGAGGTTGATGCAGAGGAGTAGTGATGACTACTCATTTATCTTTCATTTACCATGCTTATGATTATTGAGTCGCAATGACCATCCAACATGTGGGTGGCTTGCTATGGTGTGTTTGCTTTTTCAAACTTTTTATGTCGTTGAACTTATGTTATTTTGATGCTTGTTTTGGTGATTTTCTATGTGATGTATTGTGCATGTTAAGCATCTATGGGTATCTCATTCTTATCCTTATGAAAATCACAGATGCCTCCTCGACGTGCCAACCCCAACCCAAACAACAACAACGTCACCCACGAGATGCAGCAGCTGATGACAACACAGGCATAGCTGATGAAGATGATGACCACTTTCATGCAGAATAATAACAACAACAACAACAATAACAACAACAACAACAACAACAATCAGAACAATCCACCAGGATTTGACATGCTCACCAGATTCCTAAGATTGAGGCCTGCAAAGTTCTTGGAACTACTGATCCCATGGTGGCCAATGATTGGCTACGTTCGGTGAACAAGGATTTGGTGACTGTCGGCTGCACCGATGAAGAGAAAGTCAGGTTTGCAGCACACATGTTGGAAGGACCAGCAGCTACTTGGGGGGATAACTTCCAGATCACCACTCCCATTGAGGATGTGACAGGGGCTATCTTTGAAGATGGTTTGCGTACAGCTCACATCTCATCTGGAGTGATGAGTTTGAAGAAGAAGGAGTTCCATAACCTGAAGCAGCGCCACCGCAGCATGGCTGAATATATTGAGGAGTTCAACAATCTGGCACGTTATGCACCAGATGAAGTTGATACCGATGCCAAGAGGAAAGAGAAGTTCCTAGAAGGACTGAACGATGAACTAAATCTGCAGTTATCTATGGCCTATGTCCCCACCTACCAATCCCTTTGTGACAAGACTACCATCTTGGAGAACAAGATGAAACAAGTTGAAAGCAGAAAGAGGAAGGACAACTCTGACAAGCATAGCTCGGGATCGTCTCACAAGCGTTCCCATTATGATGATAGTGGAAGTTCCGGATCCCATAAGCATGGAAAGTACAACAGCCACCATAACCACAACCGCCATCATGACAACAAGCATCACCGTAGTCATGACAATGACAAGTACAAGAACCACAAGGGTGGATACAAGAGCCACCACAATGGAAGTGGTAGTGGAAGCCAGCCTGTCAAGAAGGATCTTAGTCAGGTTGAATGCTTCAAGTGTAAGAAGATGGGGCATTATGCAAATGAGTGCCCAGAAAAGAAGGTTGAAGGTGCCAACAAGCCCAACCCTTTCCAGAAGGGACAGGTGAACCACATCAATGTGGAAGAAATCTATGAGGAACCTGATGTTGTGGCTGGTAAGTTCAAACTCAATTCTGTTCCAGCACTTGTTCTTTTTGATACTGGCGCATCGCATTCATTCATATCAAGAGCATTTGTTGAAAGAAATGAACTTCTAGTTGAAACTATTGGGTGTCCTATAAAAGTAAGTTCTCCCGGTGGAGAAATGATAGTGAACTTAGGATGTCATGACCTAGTAATAGAGTTTGGGAAGTATAAGTTTCCTGTTAATCTGATAATCCTAAATTCTCAAGGATTGGATGTCATTTTGGGAATGGACTGGATGACTAAGTACAAGGGAGTACTAGACTGTGCCAATCATACTGTCACACTCATAACCCCGGATAATAAAAGGATTAGATTCAAGACTAACTTTGAATCGAAAGGGAGTAAGCTAAATTCTCTTAAGGGGGTTAGCATAGACAGTGTGCCAATTGTGAGAGAATATCCGGATGTGTTTCCGGAAGAATTGCCGAGAATGCCACCAGATAGAGATGTGGAATTTCTGATTGACTTGCTGCCAGGATCAGGACCAATAGCAAAGATACCTTACAAGATGTCAGTTGACGAGTTGAAAGAACTCAAGAAACAACTTGGAGAACAGTTGCAGAAAGGATTTATTCAACCAAGTTCTTCATCTTGGGGATCACCAGTCTTGTTTGTGGAAAACAAAGATAAAAGTCAAAGGTTATGCATAGACTATCGTTCACTCAATGAAGTGACTATCAAGAACAAATATCCTTTGCCTAGAATCAATGACTTGTTTGATCAGCTAGAAGGAGCATGTGTGTTCTAAAAAATTGATCTCCGGTCAGGTTATTTTCAGCTTAAGATAAGGGAGCAAGACATACCTAAGACAGCTTTCACCACTAGGTATGGATTGTATGAGTACACCATGATGTCATTTGGTTTGACCAGTGCACCAGCTTACTTCATGAATATTATGAACAAGGTGTTCATGGAGTTCCTTGACAAGTTTGTTGTTGTTTTCATCAATGACATTTTGATCTACTCCAAGAGCAAAGAAGAGCATGAAGGTCATTTGCGTTTGATACTTGAGAAGCTTAGAGAGCATAAGCTGTATGCCAAATTCAGCAAGTGTGAATTATGGTTAAATGAAGTTGGATTTCTTGGACACGTTGTGTCAGGAGATGGTGTAGCAGTTGATCCCGCAAAAATGTCAGCTGTAACAGAATGGTAATCTCCTAAGTCAGTGAAAGAAGTTCGTAGTTTTCTTGGCTTGGCAGGATACTACAGAAGGTTCATTGAGAATTTCTCCAAGGTAGCTAAGCCAATGACGGAGTTACTAAATAAAGACAAGAAATTTGCTTGGTCTGAAGGATGTGAACTCAGTTTCCAAGAATTGAAAAAGAGACTAGTGACAGCACCAGTCCTATGTCTGCCAGATTTAGAGAAAGATTTCCAAGTGTATTGTGATGCATCTCATCATGGATTAGGTGCAGTTCTAATGCAAGAAGGGAAAGTTGTGGCTTATGCCTCGAGACAA
Organism: Avena insularis; assembly: GCA_023614405.1. Classification (NCBI taxonomy): domain Eukaryota; kingdom Viridiplantae; phylum Streptophyta; class Magnoliopsida; order Poales; family Poaceae; genus Avena; species Avena insularis. The sequence continues at coordinate 289,056,360 of CM042691.1, read as the reverse complement.
CTCAAAACTCATGAGGTAAATTACCCTACTCATGATTTGGAGTTAGCCTCTGTTGTCCATGCACTCAAAACATGGAGACATTATCTTTTGGGAAAGCGATGTGAAGTGTTCACATATCACAAAAGTTTGAAGTATATCTTCACTCAGAAAGAAATCAACATGAGACAAAGAAGATGGCTAGAACTCATCAAGGACTATGACTTGAGTTTGCAATACCACCCCGGTAAAGCAAATGTTGTAGCGGATGCACTAAGCCGTAAGGTATTTGTGAATGTCCTCACTAAGGGAGAGTTGCCAGATGATCTGTGTGCCCAATTTAGAGACCTCAGATTGGAGATTGTGCCTGAGGGACATATCATGTCATTGGATGTTCAACCCACATTGTTGGACAAAATCAAGGAAGCCCAAAAGAAGGACAAGGAAATTGAAGAGATTAAAGAATATATTGGCAAGGGAAAAGCCAAAGGATTCCATGAAGATGAACAAGGTACTTTATGGTATGGAAAACGTATCTGCGTTCCGCAAGATCTGGAGCTTCAGAAACTGATTTTACAGGAAGCACACAGCTCACCGTATTCCATTCATCCGGGTAACACCAAAATGTACATGGATATGAAGGAAAGATTTTGGTGGAATAATCTCAAGAAGGACATCGCCGAACATATTGCTTTGTGTGATGTATGTAGTAGAGTGAAAGTGGAACATCAGAAACCAGCAGGATTGCTACAACCACTATCTATTCCTGATTGGAAGTGGGACAAGATTGGCATGGATTTCATTACCGGATTGCCAAGGACCAGGTCAGGATAGGATTCTATTTGGGTAGTAGTGGATCGCCTAACTAAAGTAGCTCATTTCATACCCGTGAAGACAACCTATACAAGTGCTAAGTTGGCCAAAATCTATATGAATAGGATTGTGTGTCTGCATGGAGTACCCAAGAGTATTGATTCTAATAGGGGAACCCAATTCACTTCTCATTTTTGGAGGCAACTACATGAGTCATTGGGAACGATATTGGAATTCAGCACTGCTTTTCATCCTCAGACTGATGGACAGACAGAAAGGGCCAACCAAATTTTAGAAGATATGTTGAGGGCATGTGCCCTAGACTATGGAGCTAGTTGGGATGAAAGTCTGCCTTACGCAGAATTCTCTTATAACAACAGCTATCAAGCCAGTATTGAGATGGCACCGTTTGAGTTTCTCTATGGGAGAAAGTGTACTCCCCCATTGCTATGGAATGGTGTGGGAGAAAGAAATTTGTTCAGACCAGAACTAATCAAAGAGGCTGAAGAGAAAGTCAAGCTAGGAAAGGACATATTGAAGATAGCACAATCCTGACAAAAGAGCTATGCAGATCCTAAGCGTAGAGAAGTCACCTGTGAGGTGGGTGATAGAGCTTATCTTAGAGTGTCACCACTTCGTGGAGTGAAGAGATTTGGAGTCAAAGGAAAATTGGCCCCAAGATACGTTGGACCATTCAAGATTCTGAGTCGTAAAGGAGAGGTAGCTTATGAGATTGAATTACCGGAATCATTATCTGCCATTCACAATGTGTTTCATGTGAGTCAGCTAAAGAAATGCCATCCAGAGATGGAAGAGACTTCTTTGAAGGATACCATACCTTTGGAAGAGGTCCAATTGGAAAGTGATCTCACCTACGAGGAAAAGCCTATAAAAATTCTTGAGACCGCAGAAAGAGTTACTCGGACAAAGACTATCAAATTCTGCAAGGTTCAGTGGAACCATCATTCCGAAGAAGAAGCAACATGGGAAAGAGAAGATGACCTTCGGAAAGACCACCCTCACCTATTTGCTAGCCAATCTGAATCTTGAGGGCGAGATTCACCTTAAGGGGGTTAGATTTGTAACATCCCTAAAATCATGATTTCAAAGTTGCATATCATCCATGCATTCATAAATCATCTTATGATCATTTTCAAAGTCATTACAAAAACAAAAGCATTTGAATGCCTATTATTTTATGTAAGCAAGGCATTGACCCAATGCTACTCTCTAGTAAAGAGATTATTTGTTTTAAACCAAAGATGTTTGATCCTAGGTTTGTTTGATAATTTCCAAAGCTTAGGCAAAGATTTCAAAACAAAGAAACAAATTTAGAACCATTTCTATGTCTTTATTAAGCAATTGGTAAAAACATTGTTAATTTTAAAAATCCCAAGTGCCAAAATATTTTAAAGTGTACAACATTGTTCTGAAACCAAATGTGTACAAATTTCACTTTATATAAATCCAGAAGTGGTTTGAATTCAAACTTATTTGAAACTCATTTGATAATGTTTCCTGAAAATCGAATTAGAAATAGAAAAAAGTTAAAGAATAAGAAATGGGTCGGCGCCACCCTTTCGGACCAGTAGCCAAAACAGCCCACCCGGGGTCTCCCTTTTCCCTATGTTTCTCACCACAGCAGCGCACAACCACTTGCTAACACCTTGGACCCACCATGCCCCGTAGTCGTCGTCCTTAATCACTGCGCGACGACCGCTCCGCCGTTACCACCGCGCCAGAGATGCCGCGATTAAACCTCACTTAAATTCCATTGATTCAGCACGTAACTCTAGCCCCGCTCCTTGCTACTTAATCCCCTCGCCACCGTGGTCATTTCCCCCCACTTTCCTCGCTCACTCCGCCACCAGGCTGCGCGCATTCGAGCTAAAATAGCCACGGTACCGACGACCTCCGGCGACTGATTCCGGTGAAATTCGACCACCCCTTTGCCTCTGCTTCAAACGAGCATGTCCAGCATGTCCTTGCGCATCCCTGATGCCTTTTGTTTGCTTTCTCGTGACCCAGGTCGCCGTCCCCGTTCGCGTCCGCAAGCGACAGAACCACCGCTCGACTCCGACGTGCAATCCAGGTAAAACCCGACCGCCCCTTGACTTCCCTTCGATGCTATCGTGTTCGCCATGGCCTTGCGCACCTCCTGACCCATCTGATTCGTGCTAGGGTGATCCAGAGCCTCGGCAACTTCGTCATCGTCTGCAAGATCCCGACGTCGCCCACAACTCCGATGAGCCCCAGTGACCTCCACAGCATGCCCCCGTCCACACCAGCAAGTAGTTGAGCATTAGCACGACCTCGCGAGTCTGGTAAGCTCCTTTGCTGACCCCAGCCCCCTCTGTAGCCACCAGAACACCACTGGTAGAGCCACGCCGCCGTCACTAGCGCCGCCCATCCTTGGTCGCGTGCTCGACAGCCGTCAGATCTGAATCCAGTGATTAAGATTAGATCCGTGGTATCTGCGGTATGCGCGATATGAGAAGTTAGATCCAATGGCCACGAGTGTTATCCAGCGCGAACCGGTATCGTCCAATCAGACGCTGCCACGTGGCCCGTGTTAGATTTAAAAACAGAATTTAGATCTATTTGATATTCAAACTTGCAAAATTCATAACTTTTGATCCACACGTTCAAATTTTGCAAATTTTATATCATTGGAATCAGGAGAAAGAATTCTATCCATTTATGCATTTTTTTAATGTTTTGCTTCTGTAAAATTGATTATTTTTGTAGATACATTTATAGGCTTATTTTGAGTATGGAAATTATTTGAAAAATGATTTAAAGACTAAATAAAGTTTATTTAGTGTATATTTGTCTTGTTTGTGATTCAGTACTGTATACTTGTCTTGTTTGATTTAGAAAAGTCATCACATGGCATTTGCATGCATTCATTTATTTTTGTTTGTATATTTTGATATGTGAATGTGGTGTTATTATTTGATGTGTTGATTTTGGTGCCAATAGTGATTGTGGTTGTGAAGATTGTTATTGCTAATCCCCCAACTACCAAGGCAAGTGGTGCTTCATATTTATGTCCCAATATTTTACCTATGCATTAGAATTATTTTTGTATAGGGCTTGCATGATTATTTTGCTAAGTATCTATATGCTATACTTGGCGAAATCCTAGTAGTTGTAGAAATATTAAATTTCCTTTAAGTTAAGATACTTGTTATTGCCATGCTTAGCCTAGCTAATAGCAACCAAGGGTGGAATATATACATGCTATGTAAAAAAATATTGCTAAGTCTTTGACTTATGGTTTTGCTTAATAAAACAACTAAGTGAATGAAACACCTGGGTGGAATGGAAAGAATGGTTTGTGTTGAGTGGTTACACAAGGCCCATTTCTATGGTTTACCTTGTGTATCTCACTTGTGGAAAGCCACCCAGGAACAAAGGGATTTGAGATGCCAAATGTTAAGAAGCTTCTAGTGCAGCCACATGGCATTATGGGCTCTGCCTGGATCATATAGGTTGCAATAACTTAGCCATTTGGACAGTTGGTGGTAGTGGGATGATAGGTTGGAACGCGTCCATTTGGTATAAGGGAAGGCTTCTGAATGGTCCTATCTTGGTGAAAATCAAGTCTTGTGGGGAAAGTGCACAACCTCTGCAGATGGAAGAAACTAAGTACTTAGCCATGTCCCTGGTATTGGACAATTTGAGCATCAAGACATGGAAGCTATCAAGAATCTCCTCATCCCAATTTTCTAAGTTAAAACTTGTGGTTGAACAAGGGTGAAGGTTCACCAATTTCTATTGGTGGTTCCTTGGGAAAGTTTTTTCAAAGAAAAACTTAGTGTTTTCAACTGATAGGTAAAACCTATTTTGAGCAAAGCAAGCCTAAGCTACACTTAGCCAAATTCATGTAGTAACTAGATGATAATATTCTACTAAGGTATCACTTGCCAATACTATTCCAATGTATTGACCCACTGTGGCTGTAACTTATGAGTCTACACTCAACATGCTTTCCTGTGGCACATGAAGATGAAGACTTCTATTTTATATTGTTAAGTTAAACTCTTGTACTAGCCTATGGCTATGGAGTTGTAAAAGACTATGTTATCTCTGGAATGACGATGTAATAATGACCTTTGTTTCTATGTACTTCATCTTAAACTGTGGATGCTAGCATTGATCCAGGGACTAGCATTGCAATCACAGGGATCCTTACCTTTATAAGGGTGGGATCTTACAAAGGCAAACACTTAAGAACAAACCAATCTTAAGTATAAAACCATTTCCCTTAAACCCTCTAAACTTCTCCCCCGTTGACAACAAGTGCCAAAATGGATGACAAAGATACAAGGCCAATATAGTATGAGTTCCTCCCCAAGGTGTGCATTTCTAATATTTTGAGTGAAACCAAATGCACATATCCAATGACAAATATTTGGAGGAAATCAAGCCATATTGAGGATCAAAGATTGCTAAAATGATAAAACGGTGAAGAAACTTCAACGGATGAAGCAAGCAATCCAATGGTCCAGAAAATCAAATGGACAAATAGTGCTCTAAATGAAATAAGGAAGCTCCCCAAGGTTCGCGCATAAATTTTAATTATTGTATTTGAATACAATATCCACAAACATGGAATCCTCACTCCCTCTATATTATTTAGAACACAACCAAGATACAAGGAGTAGATATAAATAAATACACTTGTCAAGACAAGCTTAAGTCCAAAATAAACCAAATATGAGATATGAGTGCGTGAAGATGCAATAAAAGTAAACCAAGCACTCATAAATCAAGACCTTACCAATACCATTAAAAACCAAGAGCATAAAAGATATGGTCAGCAACGAGCGATGATATCAAGGCGAGAGATTAACACTCTCGTGTCTATAAGTTTATAAGTGGACAAAACATGATAATAATCCACAAATAAACAACCATACATAAGAGGTTAAAAAAGTAAGAAAATATGATATCCAAGAGTAAGTCATAAGATATACCAAACATGATATTTTTACTTAAGTGCATATATAGCCCATGGCTCTATTTTCTCTTATGGTATATCAATGAACTTCACCAAAGAAAAATAAAAACCTCAAAAACATCACAACTAGCACTAAGGGAACAAGTAGTTGGGATACTTTGAGAAAGGCAACAAGTAGCAAAAGGAAGGATTCAAAGCAATTTCAACAATATTGCACATGAGAGTACTTTGAGGAATTGATATGCAATAAATTGCTAGAAGGCATATTTGGAATTGGTGAATCATGAAAATGATTTTATATACTCCCCATTATATGCATCATCTCAAATTACTCACATAAGAAGTAAGGATAGAGAAGTCTTTCAAACATACTTGCATGAACCACAACATTTACGTACGGATAAATTCATGCCAAGATGCAATCTACAAGAGATTGGATGAAAGAATAGTACGCATGAATAAGATACTTGTTACCGAGGTAGCAATGGTATGATGTACTAGATAAGAATTTTTCGGTCATCCTAGCTTGGCTCCAATTATCATGTGGTGACAACACTTTCCTTATAGACGAGACACGCATCCATTGCATCTCCAATGTACCTGTCACATCCCAAGATTTTCCAAATCTTGTAATGTGAAAAATAAATAAACAAAGTAAAATTATTGTTGAAAATCAGGGTGAAAAGAAACTTTTGTTTTTAAATGGAAATTAAAATCCCATATTGAACAAACTTTAATTAAAGTTTGAATTTAACAAAATCCAAATCAAGTGAATTGCATTCCTCAATGAATGTATCTTGAAATTTAAAACACTTGGAAAATAAATCCAAAACCCAAAACCCTAATGGAACAAAATCATTTCCAAGTTATCTCCAAGCCTATGTACTTGATCCATATAAAAATTTGTTAACAAACATTTACAAATAATCAAGAGTGACAAATAGAAATATCACAAGACCATACAAATTGGTTTCACTTAAATTAGAGCCATAAATAAAATCTTATGAATATAATAAGATAAGGAAATTAAAATCCCAAAGCTAATAAAGAACCTATCTATAAATCCATACCAAATGGTGAGCAAATAATCTTAAAGGGAATTAAAAGAATAAACAAATATTAAACAAGATTTTACAAATTGGAATCACCAAGTTTGGATCTCTAAATAAAAAGATATGGTTTTTATAAGCTGAAGAAAGAAATATTAAATAAAGAATTTCCAAAATAAAATAAAAATGGCATTAAACCATTCTATCCCTATTTTTAATAAAGACAAATCTCTAATAAAAATAATTTAATAATTCTTGTGAAAATAATATTTTAGGAATTTACCCAAGTGGATTAAAAGTTGTTTAATTAACTTAAATAATAAGATCAAAGAAAAACTTCCAAATAAAATTTAGGAAATCAAAACTATATTTAATTCCATTAGAATTAAAACAAATGCCCAATTCAAATGATTAATAAATCATATTAAAATTATTTCCAAATAATTCAAAGTGAACTAATTTGACATCCTTATAAATTAAATAAGAACCTACTGAAAACTTTTGGAAAGTTTTTAGAAACTTAAATGGTGTTTGAAAATATTATTAAATCCTTTTTGATTTAAAACAAGGGCCTATTTAAATAAATAAAAAAGACCCAAAAATAATAAAGTTTATTTCCAAAAATTGATTTCAGAATGTGCTACTAATCAATATTTAAATCTACACAAATTTTGGCAAAGTTTTGAATTCAAATTGATGTTTGAATTGTGTAATCAAAATCAAAAGAGAAATAAAGAAATGGAAAAAGAGAAAACAAACAGAACAAAAAAAGTGAAAGGAGCAACCCAACTAGCCTAGCCCACTAAGCCCATCAGCAGCCCACCTTTTCTTCCCCCCCTTGCCACAAGGATTCGTTTCTTACTCCAAAGAAGACCCGCGCAGTCGCTGACTATTGGACCCCACCGCCTCCTCCTCTCTCTCACTGCCAAGCGGACCCCATGCCCATGTCACCTTCTTCCTCCCCGCGGTGACCACACCCCCTTTCTTCCTCGTTGTTTCTGCCGATTAAACGCCGGCATCAATACGCCTTAATGCCGCGTTAATCCCTCGCCGTGACCATGCAGTAATAAACACCAGGCTTTCCTCCCCCTTCTCCCCCAGACCACACCCCACAGGAGCCACTAGGCTGCACGAATTTCTCCTCCGAACCCCACTATCCCCGACGGCTTTCCCGGCCGATTCCGGCCAAGCCCTGCCGCCCTTCGCCTTCTCGAGCACATGGACGTGACCCCCAGGCCCTGGCGCACCCCCCAGTGGCATTAGCTCGCTCGCGCGCGCTCCAGAGCCTCGGCAACAATGATGACTAGTAGCACCGCCGTCTACCTCTTCTCCGGCGACTCCTCTGGTAAGAACCTGACCGCCCCTCCATTTCTCCTTCACACACGCATCATCGCCACGTCTTTGCGCATCTAACGGTGTCTTCCGTTTGCTCCCTCATGACCCGTAGCGCCGCCCTCGACGACGACAGAGCGTGGCCGTCGACAGACGCCACTCCGACGAGCAATTGTCAGCAACCCTGTGCGCCCCTTCGTCAACCGCGAGCAGGTTGAGCATCCCCACGTCACTGCGATCACTGTGAGCCATCTCCCTTCCCTTCTCGCTTCCTGCATCGCTAGCTCTGCCGCTAGCCGAGCGTCGCCGCCGCCCGCTGCCGCTGAGCGCCGCCAGAGTTTGGTCAGATCGCCTCCAGCCGTTAGATGCAGATCGTAGGGATACGATAGAATCACTTAACGCAGAAGGGGTATGCAACCTGTGCCGTGCGATGTAACTTAATCCAGCGGTCCTCAGTGCATGATCCGAACGAATCGGTACCAGCCAGTAGGAAAGTGTCGCGAGGCCAGTGTGATGAATTAAAACAGAATTTAATCTATTGAATTAGTAAACTTGCAAAATTCATATCTTTTAATCTACACGTCCAAATTTTGCAAATTTTATATCAATGGATTCAGAAAGACAAGCCCTAGCCAACCATGCACTTTGTTTAGCAAAAAGCTTCTGTTAAATTGTTTGTTTTTACAGAAACTTCTGTATGCATGTTTAGGGTATAAAAATTGTTCTAAAATGATTTTGAGGATAAAATCTTTGGAAAATGGTTTGTTTTGAACCTACTGACCATAGGAATCACTTTGTGGTTTCAAAAATGTATTTGGTGAAGCAAAAGAATAAATCTTTGATTTAAACCATTTCTAGTCAAATAAAAATATGGTTTAATTGTTCAAAATGGTTTTGGAAGAAAACCTTTGAGGAATGTTTTGGAAATAAACTCTCTGACCCTAAACACAAAGTTTTATGATTTGAAAACATATTTTGTGAACTCTATAGAATGTTGCCTTATTAAAAGCATTTCATCACCACATAAAATAATGACTTGGTTTAAAAATGGTTTATGAAGTAAAAACTTTTGCAAATGGTTTTGCCACCTTATAAAATGACCATTAGGTGTTTTACAATGTTTATGAACCATTAGAAACCACTTTTACAAATAAAACCATCTTTAGCATGCTTGCATGCATTAATTTGTTACTATTATTTTATGTGATGAATTGCTTGAATGGTAGATTGAAATATTGTTTGCTTGATTAAATTGTAGTGATTTGAAGTGAGTGAACATTGCAAAGATCAAGGAGTGAACCTTTACTCTCTACCAAAAAGGCAAGTGATGCTTCATACTTTTGTCCCATTATTTTCACTATGCATTAGTGATATTTCTAAGTAGGACTTTCATGGAATTTTACTAAGTGTAAACTATGCCATGGGAAATCCTAGTAGATGAAACCTTAGTAGAATTCTCCAAAGTTAAGATTCCTACTACTATCATGCTTAGCTTAGCTAGTAGAAAACAAGGGTGGAATATATATTCATGCTATGAAAAATTTCTAAGTCTGTGGGCTTGTGTTTTGTTTAATAAAACAACTAAGTGAATGAATCACCTGGGTGGAATGGAAGGAATGGTTTGTGTTGAGTGGTTCACAAGGCCCATTTCTATGGTTTACATTGTGTATCTCACTTGTGGATGGCCACCCAGGAACAAAGAGATTTGAGATGTCAAATGTTGAGAAGCTTCAAGTGCAACCACTTGGCATTATGGGCTCTGCCTGGATCATATAGGTTGCAAGAACTTAGCCAAATGGACAGTTGGTGGTAGGGGTTTGATAGGTTGGAACGCGTCCATTCTGGTCTAAGGGAAGGCTTCTGAAAGATCTTGTCTTGGTGAAACCAAGTCTTGTTGGGAAAGTGCACCACCTATGCAGAGTGAAAAATCTAAGTACTTAGCCATGCCCCTGGCAAAGGACAATTTGAGCATCAAGACATGGAAGCAATCAAGAATCTCATCATCCCAATTTCTAAAAACTTGTGGTTGAACAAGGGATTAAGGTTCACAAATTTCTATTGGTGGTTCCTTGGGTGATTTTGACAAACAAAAACTTAGTGTTTTCAAATGATAAGGAAAAATCTATTTTGAGCAAAGCAAGCCTAAGCTCCACTTAGCCAGATTCATATAGATGATAGACTCCACTATACTACCATAGTATCACTTGCCAATACAATTCAAATGTATTGACCCTTGTGGCTGTAACTTGTTATGTTGCAGGTTTGATTGTTATTAGTGAAGTTTAATGATTAGGATTACAAGTCTACAACCAACATGTCTGCCTATGGCACTTTGAAGATGAAGGACCCCATGCTATTGTTATATTCTGCTGCATTGTAATGAGATAGCCAAATGAGCTATGTAAGATGTAATAATTTATTTTATTCCTGGTTATAAAGTTGTATTATGACCTTTGTTTCTTGATATTACATCTTAACTGTGGATGCTAGCTATTGATCCGGGGACTAGCATTGTAAACACAGGGATATCTACCTTATTAAAGGTTGGGAACCTTACAGATGGTATCAGAGCATTATGTTGCCTGTAGGATTTGTAAACCTAGGATTGGACAAAACCCCTTAGAAAAATAGGAGTTATATTCGTTCCAAAACTTATTTACAAACAATCTTGTAAACTCTTTCCTCAAATCAATTTGGTTTTGATTCTACATCTCTTCTATTTCAACTTGATGCATAAAGCCTACCCCATGGCCACAGACTTCACCATGTGCAAAGGACATCTTCAACTCTAATGACATCAACATCTTCAACTCTAATGACTTCAACATCTTCAACATATTCAACAAGGACTTCAACTTGGATATCACTAAGGACTACAAGTGAGACAAGAAATGTTACTCAAGACTTGAAGACTAAGGAAACACAACTTAGAAGGAACCATCATCACCTTTGAAGTTTTATGACCAAGACACAAGAAATTTTCTCCAAGGATACAAAGATCTTGTTCATGAAGAATCAACTAAGAAGGATGGAAAGATCTCAAGTGAACCATATAGATGGACCACCATATTTTGTTTAAGTCAAACCCACCAAGTTATGTGGTGTAACAAAAATATTTTTGGTTGCCTATAAGTGTGCTTGAAACTTGTTGTTGAGTGGAATGTTTGTTTGTGATTGCTTGAACATTGCTTGTGTGATTTGTGATGTGTGTGATTAGAATTATTCCCTTAGCAATATTTGCCTATTCTAATCCCCAAACCAACCCAAACATATGACTTCTCCAAGAAACTCCAACATCAAGGATGGTGACAACAACAACCAAGAGATGCACATGAGAGAACAACTACTAGCAAACCAAACCCAGCTGAGCCAAGTGACAACTCAGCTTTTAGCCAACAACAATGGATTAGACCCAGCCATACAAAGGATTTTGAAAATCCAATCCCAATTGTTGCAAGGGATGGCTACTCAAATGATCAACATGGGAGACAACTCTTCCCAAGGAGTTTATGACAACAAGGATGACAAAGATGTTATTCTAGAAGGAACCCAAGCTTGCAATATTTGTGGAGACAAGGATCACACTTCCAAGGAGCATGAAGATCAATGCCCCAATTGTGAAGAGAAACATCCAACTAATCAATGCCCCACATCTCAAGCTACTTGTTTCTTGTGTGAAGGAAATAATCATGTCCCTATCCAATGCCCCATCTATTCCATAGTTGAACAAAGGAAACAAGGTGGAGTGCAACAACTGATTGCAGACTACCATGAAAGAGTCAAGTCTACCAAGAAGGATGAAGACAAAGGAAAATCTCAGCTTGTACCTCCCAGCAATATGACCCAATTTAAAGGACCAAAAAGGAGACATATGTATTACCAAGGAATAATAGAAGGTCAAGGAGACCAGGAACTGTTCCTACCTTTGAGATAACATATGAAGAACATGAACTAGAAGCACTCCTAGATTTGGAGAAACCAATAAAAAGAAGGACAAGAGCCATGTGCAATGTGGTCATTGCAAAGAAATAGGACACTACGCAGATGTTTGCCCAGAGAGATTTCAACAAGATCCCAAGCAAGCCAAGATGTAATCTAGTTGGAAAATTTTTAAGGCTGGTAGTACCCTAAATGCTTTGAGCCAACTTGTAACCCCTATCCTCCCCAAATCTCGGGACGAGATTTATTTTAAGGGTGGTAGCCTGTCACATCCCAAGATTTTCCAAATCTTGTAATGTGAAAAATAAATAAACAAAATAAAATTATTGTTGAAAATCAGGGTGAAAAGAAACTTTTGTTTTTAAATGTAAATTAAAATCCCATCTTGAACAAAATTTAATTAAAGTTTGAATTTAACAAAATCCAAATCAAGTGAATTGCATTACTCAATGAATGTATCTTGAAATTTAAAACACTTGGAAAATAAATCCAAAACCCAAAACCGTAATGGAATAAAATCATTTCCAAGTTATCTCCAAGCCTATGGACTTGATCCATATAAAAATTTGTCAACAAACATTTACAAATAATCAAGAGTGACAAATAGAAATATCACAAGACCATACAAATTGGTTTCACTTAAATTGGAGCCATAAATAAAATCTTATGAATATAATAAGATAAGGAAATTAAAATCCCAAAGCTAATAAAGAACCTATCTATAAATCCATACCAAATGGTGAGCAAATAATCTTAAAGGGAATTAAAAGAATAAACAAATATTAAACAAGATTTTACAAATTGGAATCACCAAGTTTGGATCTCTAAATAAAAAGATATGGTTTTTATAAGATGAAGAAAGAAATATTAAATAAAGAATTTCCAAAATAAAATAAAAATGGCAATAAACCATTCTATCCCTATTTTTAATAAAGACAAATCTCTAATAAAAATAATTTAATAATTCTTGAGAAATTAATATTTTAGGAATTTACCCAAGTGGATTAAAAGTTGTTTAATTAACTTAAATAATAAGATCAAAGAAAAACTTCCAAATAAAATTTAGGAAATCAAAACTATATTTAATTCCATTGGAATTAAAACAAATGCCCAATTCAAATGATTAATAAATCATATTAAAATTATTTCCAAATAATTCAAAGTGAACTAATTTGACATCCTTATAAATTGAATAAGAACCTACTAAAAACTTTTGGAAAGTGTTTAGAAACTTAAATGGTGTTTGAAAATATTATTAAATCCTTTTTGATTTAAAACAAGGGCCTATTTAAATAAATAAAAAAGACCCAAAACGAATAAAGTTTATTTCCAAATATTGATTTTAGAATGTGCTACTAATCAATATTTAAATCTACACAAATTTTGGCAAAGTTTTGAATTCAAATTGATGTTTGAATTGTGTAATCAAAATCAAAATAGAAATAAAGAAATGGAAAAAGAGAAAACAAACAGAACAAAAAAAGTGAAAGGAGCAACCCAACTAGCCTAGCCCACTAAGCCCATCAGCAGCCCACCTGCTCTCCCCCCCCCCGCAACGATTCGTTTCTTACTCCGAAGCAGACCCGCGCAGTCGCTGACTATTGGACCCCACCGCCTCCTCCTCTCTCTCACTGCCAAGCGGACCCCACGCCCACGTCACCTTCTTCCTCCCCGCGGTGACCACGCCCCCTTTCTTCCTCGCCATTTCTGCCGATTAAACGCCGGCGTCAATACGCCTTAATGTCGCGTTAATCCCTCGCCGTGACCACGCAGTAATAAACGCTAGGCTTTCCACCCCCTTCTCCCCCAGACCACACCCCACAGGAGCCACCGGGCTGCACGAATTTCTCCTCCGAACCCCACTGTCTCCGACGGCTTTCTCGGCCGATTCCGGCCAAGCCCTGCCGCCCCTCGCCTCCTCGAGCACATGGACATGACCCCCAGGCCCTGGCGCACCTCCCAGTGGCATTAGCTCGCTTGCGCGCGCTCTAGAGCCTCGACAACAACGACGACCAGTAGCACCGCCGTCTGCCTCTTCTCCGGCGACTCCTCTGGTAAGAACCTGATCGCCCCTCCCTTTCTCCTTCACGCACGCATCATCGCCACGTCTTTGCGCATCTAACGGTGTCTTCCATTTGCTCCCTCGTGACCCGTAGCGCCGCCCTCTATGATGACAGAGCATGGCCGTCGACAGACGCCACTCCGACGAGCAATTGTTAGCAACCCTGTGCGCCCCTTCGTCAACCGCGAGCAGGTTGAGCATCCCCACGTCACTGCGATCACTGTGAGCCATCTCCCTTCCCTTCTCGCTTCCTGCATCGCTAGCTCCGCCGCTAGCCGAGCGTCGCTGCCGCTGAGCGCCGCCAGAGTTTGGTCAGATCGCCTCCAGCCGTTAGATGTAGATCGTAGGGACGCGATAGAATCACTTAACACCGAAGGGGTATGCAACCTGTGCCGTGCGATGTAACTTAATCCAGCGGTCCTCAGTGCATGATCCGAACGAATCGGTACCAGCCAGTAGGAAAGTGACGCGTGGCCAGTGTGATGAATTAAAACAGAATTTGATCAATTGAATTAGTAAACTTGCAAACTTCATAACTTTTAATCTACACGTCCAAATTTTGCAAATTTTATATCAATGGATTCAGCAAGACAAGCCCTAGCCAACCATGCACTTTGTTTAGTAAAAAGTTTATGTTAAATTGTTTGTTTTTACAGAAACTTGTGTATGCATGTTTAGGATATAAAAATTGTTCTAAAATGATTTTGAGGATAAAATATTTGGAAAATGGTTTGTTTTGAACCTATTTACCATAGGAATCACTTTGTGGTTTCAAAAATGTATTTGGTGAAGCAAAAGAATAAATCTTTGATTTAAACCATTTCTAGTCAAATAAAAATATGGTTTAATTGTTAAAAATGGTTTTGGAAGAAAACCTTTGAGGAATGTTTTGGAAATAAACTCTCTGACCCTAAACACAAAGTTTTATGATTTGAAAACATATTTTGTGAACTCTATAGAATGTTGCCTTATTAAAAGCATTTCATCACCACATAAAATAATGACTTGGTTTAAAAATGGTTTATGAAGTAAAAACTTTTGCAAATGGTTTTGACACCTTATAAAATGACCATTAGGTGTTTTACAATGTTTATGAACCATTAGAAACTACTTTGACAAATAAAACCATCTTTTGCATGCTTGCATGCATTAATTTGTTAATATTATTTTATGTGATGAATTGCTTGAATGGTAGATTGAAATATTGTTTGCTTGATTGAATTGTAGTGATTTGAAGTGAGTGAACATTGCAAAGATCAAGGAGTGAACCTTTACTCTCTACCAAAAAGGCAAGTGATGCTTCATACTTTTGTCCCATTACTTTCGCGGACACTGGTGAAGGCGCCCTGCAGATCCAATACGCCAAGGCTCTGCTCGCCAAAGCGGTCGACCAACAAAACGCAGACATCGATTCGCAGGGTCGGATGTACTCGCGTTCATCGGGCAGCAGAGCGGCCTCAAGCGGCCGCCCCATGGCGGCAAACACCCTCAACTGCCCGCCACCCGAACCACTACAGCTCCAACACCGACCCGTGAACGCGGCACTCTCCACCAACGACCCCCGGCCGGCGACCAACTTTGTCGCCGCCAACGGGAAACCCGTCGACGCCCGCACCCACATCATCAACAACCGCCGCAGGCCAGCCCGACGACCTGCGGCATACCCTCACCAACCGCCGTGACGGTGAGCCGAGGGGATCGCTGAGCCGGCTCGGGCCACGGTGCTTCGGACCGATGATCCGAGGCGAAAGATACCCGGTGAACTTCAAAGAGCCGAAGGAAATAGAGAAGTACGACCCTTCGTACGATCCCTCCGTGTGGCTGGACACCTACCTCATGGCAATGGGGATCACCGGCCACACCGATCTACTAGCCGCCCGCTACCTTCCCCTGATGATGGAGGGGGCATGCAGGCAGTGGATTAACACTCTTCCCGCGGATAGCATCGACTCCTGGGAAGAGATGTGCGACGCGTTCGTCAGGCACTTCGAGGGTTCATACACCCGCGCCACCACCATCGAGGACCTGGAACGGTGCGTCCAGGGACCCCGCGAGTCGACCCGCAGCTGGGTCCAATGGTGGAAAGATCTGTGGTACAACGCGGTCGGCATCCACCCAGACACCGCGATCCACTACTTCAAGACCTCGTGATGCTACGAGCCCCTGGTCGCCAAGCTCAAACGAGCTTAGCGCACACTCGACAACATACCAGATCTCCTGGAAATCGCGAAAATGTATGCGGAGGAGGACCCAAACCAGGAAACCGACGACGAGTCGGGAGGACAACGCCGCACGAGCGGCCACGACAACGGGAGACGACCCGATCTACGCTATAGCAACACTCACCTCACCGGCAAGTGCCGTAGTGACGGGCGAGTCGACTTCGTCGCCAACGCTGGATACGCGCAGCGCGAGCCCAAGAGCTTCCGCCACGATGGGGGACAACGCCGCGACGGTGGCAACTACAAGGCAAAGCCGAGGTTCGACCCCACGGCCCTTCTTAACCAACCTTGTGTATTTCACAGCATGGAAGGAAAGCCCGCCACGCACACGACCGCCGGCTGCCACTCTCTCAAGGAGATCGAGAAGGCACGGCGTGTGCGGGAAGACCCCGACAACAACCCGCCAAACGGCAAAAAATTTGGCAGCGTCGCCGGCTCGCTCCACACCTTCACAGGCTTCAACACGAAGCGCGAGAAGAAGGTCATCGCCCGCGCCGTCGCCGTCAACGCGGTGGCCCAGATAGATATTCCCCATTTGCTCAACTGGTCTGAGCAACCAATCACTTGGAGCCGCGTGCACCACTCGCCACGGATCGAGTATCAGGGCCGAGTCGCCCTGGTGGTCAAGCCCAAGGTGGGAGACTACTGGCTCCCCAAAACATTGATGGACGGCGGCAGCTCCATCAATATCCTGTACCTATACACCTTCAGGCGACTGCGGTTACCACAGTCGATGACTGAGACGACCTATACCATGTTCCACGGCATCGTCCCCGGTCGGAAGGCGTACCCGATCGGCAAGGTGACGCTGACAGTCACCTTCGGCACTCAGGCAAACATCCGCACCGAGCGGATCGTCTTCGAGCTGGTGCCCTTCGACAGCCCCTACCACTGCGTCCTGGGGCGCTAGGAGTTCGCCAAGCTCATGGAAGCACCCCATTACGCGTAAAACGCGATGAAGCTACCCGGGCCGTGCAGCGTCATCACCATCCACGGCGACCCCGACATGGCCATCGAGTGCGAGGCCAAAGGAGCTGAACTCGCCGACACCGTCATCGCGGCAGAGGCCAACCACGCAGACGAGCTCGCCAAGTACGCGAGCGGGGTCAACAACGACGACCCCACCATACTTAAGAAGCCCAACTCGGAGGGCGACAACCCCACCACCTTCGAGGCAACAACGCATACCCGCACCGTCGAGCTGGTCCCAGGCGACTCCAGCCAGACGGTGACGATCGGGACGGGCATGAGCCCAGCAAAGGAAGGCGCGCTCATCGAGTTCCTCCGTGAAAACAGGGACATCTTCGCGTGGAAGCCCTCTGACATGCCTGGTTTCCCGAGGGAACTCGCTGAGCACAAACTCAACGCCGACCCCAAAGAGCGACATGCCAAGCAGTCGCTTCGGCCCTTCAATGAAGAGCGCCGTTGAGCCATCGCCGAGGAGGTGCAGCGTCTAATCGCTACAGGCTTCATCCGGCCAATCAAGTACTCCAAGTGGCTGGCAAACCCAGTCCTGGTCGAGAAGAAAAACGGGACCTGGAGGATGTGTATCGATTACAGAAATCTAAACAGCGCCTGCCCGAAGGAGCAATTCGTCCTCCCGTGGATCGAGCAAATCATCGATTCCACCGCGGGCTCGGAGTCACTGTGCTTCCTCGACGCCTATTCTGGGTACAACCAGATCAAAATGGCCATCGAGGACGAAGAGAAGACGGCGTTCATCACGCCATTCGGAGCCTTCTGCTACACTGCCATGACCTTCGGCCTAAAGAACGTCGGGGCAACCTACCAGCGGTGCATGCAGGAGTGTCTTGTGAGCCAAATTGGCCGCAATATCCATCGACGACGTGGTGGTGAAGTCTGCTCGCTAGAACGACCTACTCGCTGACCTGGCGGAAACATTCGCCAACTTGCGGAAGTATAAGATAAAGCTAAACCCAGGCAAATGCACCTTCGGTGTACCAGCTGGACAGCTACTGGGATACGTTGTCTCCAAGCACGGGATCGAAGCGAACCCCACGAAGATCGACACGATCGCTCGACTCGGCAAACCCGAGTGTCTGCGCGACATCCAGAAGCTGGCCGGGCGAGTCGCGGCTCTCAGTCGCTTCATCCCCCGGTTGGGCGAAAAGGCGATGCCCCTCTACCGCCTAATGCGCAAGAACCCCACCTTCCAGTGGGACAAGGCGGCAAACGACGCGCTCCGCGACCTCAAGAAGGTGCTACTCGCAGCACCGCTATTCGCCGCCCCCGTCGACAAGGAACCCATGCTGGTCACGTCAGCGTCGCGGCTAGAGCAACGTCGTCGTCAGCGCCATCATGGTCGTCGAACGACAAGAGGAAGGAAAGGAGCGCCCGGTGCAGCGACCCGTGTACTACATCAGCGAAGTCCTCACCGAGTCGCGCCAGTGCTACCCGCAATACCACAAATTGGTATACGCGGTCTTCAGAGCACAGTGGCGACTGCTGCACTACTTCCAGGAGCACCCAATAACGGTTGTCTCCTCAGCACCGTTGCGGGACATCATCTGCAACCATAAGGCGACTGGGCGATTCGCCAAGTGGGTCGTAGAGATCGGCGTCCACAACATCAAGTACGAGCCGTGCAAGGCGATCAAGTCACATGCTCTTGATGATTTCATCGCCGACTGGGAGGAGGCCCAGCAGCCAGAGAAGCTTCCATACCTCCATTACTGGAGCCTACACTTCGATGTCTCCAAGAACGCTGACGGTGCAGGAGCAGGTATCGTGCTAACCTCTCCGAAGGGCGACAAGCTCCGCTACGTCCTCTGCCTCGACTTCACCCCCTGCACCAACAACATGGCCGAGTACGAGGCGCTGCTCCACGGCATGCGAGCTGCCAAGGAGATGAACATCCATCGACTGCGCTGCTACGGAGACACTGACCTAGTCGCCGGGCAAGTCGCCGGCACCTGCGACGCCATCTCCCCCACCATGGCAACATACCGCCAGGCAGTGGACCAACTGGGTGGCTACTTCGCAGGCTACTCCGTCGAGTGGATCGACAGGCGGAAGAACGAGGAGGCCGACACACTCTCTCGCATTGGCTCGGCTCGACTCGCACCACCCGCCGGCATCTTCCTCAACACCATCACGAAGCCTTCCGTCACTCCCCCAGGGATATTGACATAGGAATCCCGCTGCAACCAGAGGCAGCCTTTGGTCGCACTAATCGTCGAGCCAGACGACTGGACCGCGCCATACATCGCCTACTTGGATGGAGGCACCCTGCCAGCGGATGAAACGGACGCCCGGATGATAGCACGCCGTTGCAAATCCTTCGTCATCATCAACGGCGAGCTCCACAAGCGCAGCGTGACCGGCGTGTTCCAACGCTGCGTTCAGCCCGCTGAAGGACGAAAAATCCTCCAAGACATCCACTCCGGCGACTACGGCCACCACGCCGGCGCCTGTTCTCTGGTAGCAAAGGCTATGCGGCACGGCTTCTACTGGCTCACCGCACACGCAGACGCTGTCGACATTGTCCAGCGGTGCGTCGGATGCCAGAAATACACCAATCAAACCCACATGCCAAGCTCGGCGCTCAAGACAATCCCCATCACCTGGCCGTTCGCCGTATGGGGCATGGACATGGTAGGACCCTTCAAGAAGACCCCCTCCGGCTTCACGCACCTCCTAGTCGCAATCCACAAGTTCACAAAACGGGTGGAGGCCAAGCCAGTCCGCAAATGCGACGGGAAGACCGCCACCAAGTTCCTACGCGAGCTCATCTATCGCTACGGGTTCCCAAACAGCATCATCACAGACAGCGACACCAACTTCGCCAAACGAGCCATGGCCGAGTTCTGCGAGGAACACCACATTCGACTCGACTTCGCCTCAGTCCCCCACCCGGAGTCCAACGGCCAGGCAGAACGCGCCAATCAGAGCATCCTCCATGGCTTGAAGCCACGACTCCAAGTACCACTCGAGCGCACCGTCGGGTGTTGGGTCGAGGAGCTACCCTCCATTATCTGGGGCATCCGCACCTCCGTCAACAGGTCGACAGGGTTTACCCCCTTCTTTATGGTGTACGGCACCGAGGCAGTCATGCCCACCGACCTCGAGCACGACTCGCCAAGGGTGGTCAACTACACGGAGGCTGCAAACGAACTCGCACGCCAAGACGGAGTCGACCAGCTCGACGAGGCACGCGACCTGGCTCGCTCCCGCACCACCATCTACCAGCAAGGGCTCCGCCGCTACCACAGCCGCCGAGTAAGGAATCGCACCTTCCAGGAAGGCGACCTGGTACTGCGTCTAATCTAGGACAAGAAGGGCATGCACAAGCTCTCCCCCCTTGGGAGGGACCATTCGCCATCGGGCGAGTCCTAGGCAACGACGCCTACTACCTCACCGACGTCCGAGGCGACGGAAAACTCGACGTCAAGCGGCCATGGAATGTAAACCTCCTACGGAAGTTCTACTCCCAGAACTCCATACATGTACTCTCCTCCCGCTATGAAATAAAGCTGATCGGTCACCTACAATTGTGTTTACTCTCCGTGTCTTGTGCCACTCGCACTCGTAATAACAGCGTCATGCTACTCGCATAAGTCAACCTCTGGTAAAGCGACCGGCGCGGCCAAGTAGTGCGGTACGAGGGCCTTGTAAAACTCCAGGCCTCGTAATGTCCACGAAAAACGCCACCCCGGAGCCCCATTGGAGTCGCCTAGGCCGACTGGCTCGACGAGCCAAGACAACTGCACTCTCTCCCCACAGCGACCAAGGTCCTCCGCATCCTCGGCACAGCGACTCGAACGGCCAAGTACCACGCTCGGGGACTGACGTCCAGTCAAATACGAGCGACTAGGGAAAAACGCCCAGTATGAGAGCGTGCCCAGGACTCGCCATGCGACTGACCCTTCGGGTCAAGTAGGAGTGACGCGCTTACTCTAACGCGCTTAGTCGGGGACTGGACATTGAAAATCCTAAGTGCCCACCCGCTGAAATTCAGCGACTAGGCACTCGGGGACTAGACATTTAAAATCCAAAGTGCCTACCCGCTGAAGTTCAGCGGCTAGGCACTCGGGAACTGGACGCTACAAAAACATTAAGAATCCGACCACTGAAATTCAGTGGCCCGATCCTCGGGGACTGGACATACCTGGATGGCAGCGCCTAGCATGCCGTGAAGCTCCAGTGCATCCACAGATGCAAGCACGGCCGGAGTGTGGCCGCGACACTGTTCGACTTCCACCTCGCCGACTCCAGGCATCCAGATCGATGGCACCGAGCCACTCGTTGCGACCGCCTTTGCCATGAACCGAGGGAAGGTCGCCGCAGATGCCGCGGCGCCACTCGGAGTCTGCTCAGCCACGTTGGGGAGGCAACATCCTCCTTGGCCTTCGAAGCCACTTCCGCTGCAGTTCGAGGTTCACTCGGAGCATCCACCGGGTCATCAGAAACTGTGACAGCGTCGTCGCCTTTCTCCCTCTTGACACCTTCGGCGGGAGAAGCGACTTCGTCGGCCTTCCTCTTCCGCGAAGAATCTACCTCGGTGATGACTGGCGGAACCTTAGGCATGGAAGGATGGCCGATCTTTTTAACACTAGTCCTGTGTAACAGCGATATGAATAAGATTGTCCGACCACAACGAAAAACAATCAGATGAACAAGACTCACTTGGCGACTGGTATGAACCGCAGTCCGGTGCGGATGCTAGCCGGCTTTTCCAACTCAGGCCCCAGCCTCCGAGTGAGAACACATCATGTGCCCAAGATACTGAGGGCTTCTTCGAAGAAGAAGCCACGGTAGGAGCTTCCGTGATAACTGTTGTGGAAGCTTCCTTCGGAGGCGAGGCTGCTGCGGCTGGAGCAGCCCCTAAACCCAAGACCGGGGCGAATGGACGTGGTAAAGATGCCAGAGGTACCTCGTCCATGGGGGCAGCAGCGTCCGGTGCCTCGGTCGTGCACGCCGCTGCGTCCTTAGCGGAGCTGGTGGCATCGGAACTGGTCGCGGACTGGGGCGGAGACATCAGTTTCGCCGGCTTCGCCTTCTTCTTCGGCTGAGCCTTTGTCTCCTTCTTATTCTTCGATGGCGTGGCCTCGCGATGTGAGGTGTGCTCGGGAAGCTCGTCGTCGTCATCATCGTGGGGCTCGAGGATTTTACTCGCCTCAAGCTCGCGCTGGTGTTGCCCGCGGGTCTTGCGAACTATGGGGGCAGCGACTTCCACGGGCTCGTCGTCGTCATCATCACCCTCCTCGCTCTCAGCGTCACCTTTGACAGGTGGTGACCCGCTCCCGTCCTAGATGGACGAGTTTGAGTTCTCGTCGTCCGCGGGTGTAAGCCACCCTTCTACCACTTGGAACAACTACAATGAAACAAGATAACGTTAGCACAACCGCGAATGCATTGTCTGCGACTGCGAGTGGTGACGAAATAACGGCTTACCGTCGGAGCTGGGCGCCTTGCGGTATAGGGGGCGACCCCGGCCTTCGCGTCAAGATACACCGGCTGGGTGATCTTCTTTAGGGCCTGCTGGTAGTCTTCGAGCCTCCACTCAGCGAAGGAGGACTTCGTCGGATCGTCCTTCCCCGTATATTCGTACATGTAATGGTCGCGGCGAGCCAAGGGCACGAGCCGCCGCCCGAACCAGCAGTTGTAGAGGTTGATGGTCTGGAGACCCTTCTTCTTTAGGCCGCGGATGGTCTGCAGCATTTCATCAACAACCATCCGTTGATCCAGCGGGAGCTTGACGACCTGGAGTCGACGCGGTTCGGGCCGGTCAGCGGAGTACATTGGAAGTGCCACTTCACCGTCTGGAGTCGACTCGGTGATGTAAAACCAGGACTTCTTCCATTCGTTCGCCGCCTTGGTGGGCAGCATCAGGTCGAAGAACGACGCCTTCGACTTTAGCTGGAATGTTAGGCCGCCCACGCCTAGCATCGGGCCACCTGTCTCTTCGCGGTTGATTCTCCCGTGGAATAGATCTTGCCACAGGGGGAAGTAGGGCCTGCAGCCCAGATAGCACTCGCAGAACGCCACAAAGATGGCGAGCTGCTCGATACTATGCGGACCTAGATCCGATGGCTGGATCCCGTAGTAGGCTCAGAAGCGCCGGAAGAAGAGGGAGGTAGGAAAGCCGAGCCCCCGCTCCAGGTGGCTGGTGAAGCAGATGAATTCTCCCTCGCGTGGGTCCGGAGTCACTTCTCCGGCCGCGGGGATGCACCATCTGCCGGCGCGGAGGATCCATGCCTCCTCGAAGGATGCTAGTAGCGCCTTGGTACACTTGGATCGTCCCCAAGGTTCGGTGGAGGGGGGCATTGGTTGGAAGATCACGGAGGTCGGGGCTCTCTGGATTGTTTAGATCGCTATGCGGAGTGGGAAACGGAGACGAGCGAGATCGAAGGAAAGACGAAGAAGTGTTTCCCCGTTCGCTTATCATTCTCCTTATATAGCGGTTGCTACCCGCCAATTTCGGGAGCCGTTACTACGCGGTAATTATGCCGAAGTTACCGTTGGATTACCCCAACGGCTAGTTTGACCCCAATTGACGGTCCAACTTCATCCATTCGACTCGTCGCTCCACGCGACTCGACAATTCACCGACCTGATAACTATAACAGTAACTGAGTATTCGCCGACCCGTTCGCCGAGTTGTGACCCGATTGGTCGCCGTTATTGCGACTAAAATGACTAGTTCTTCCTTTATTCAGGAGTTTGCCGCTGATTCGACTGGACGTCCGCATTGGACCCGCATATTCCGACTGCCAGCAAACGCCTGCGACAAATCAACGATGGCCTCGGGGACTACTGATGGGGATATGCCTACCGGGGTATACCCAGCAGGACGTTTCCTATTGGCCCAAGCGCCAGCGAGTGGGCCTGCAGGACGGCGACTGGATCTAGATGAGGCGTCGACTCAAGCGACTGGAAGCTGAAGGCCCAGAAGCGTAGATAGGCCCAGTCGGACTAGGTCATAGAGTCATCGAATCCTTAGCTAATTCGGTTGAGATCTGTAAACGCTAGGGAGGTGAGTCTATATAAACCTCCCTAGAGGACGCATAGAGGATACGTTCCATCATATACCCTAGCGACTCGCCGCCTAGCCGCCGAGCTCGCCCCATTGTACTCTCACCATAATACAATCTAGCAGGAGTAGGTCTTTACCCTCCGGGGGGCCGAACCTGGGTAAACCCTTGTGTCTCATCCCTCATCTCGCACCGCAAATGGCTGGCCGTCCTTGCCCCATGTTCTACTACTCGCTGCCGATTGCAGCATCTGCCGTGGTCATTCCCATGACAAAAATAACTTTACTATTTTTTAAAAATACTAACTTAGAGTTTTACAAATAAAACCTAAAACAAATATTTAAAGACACTTAATTCTTTGATGAATTTTATAAAAATAAAGATAATACTTAAAAATAAATAAAATTCATTTTTAAGGTCTTGAATAAATATACATAGAAAAATATTAAATATATTTAGGAAAGTCTTTAATATTTTAAATAATAAATCCCATTCTAATACCTATTTTGTGAATTCTTTAAAAACAATTCTTAAGTAAGAAATAATCACAACTCTTATAAAACCTTGAGAAATTAGTGTCTTAGTACTAAATCCAAACCCATAACTTAAATTCATAATCAAACTTAAGTATAACTTTTAACTTTAAAACATTCTTTTAAAAATCCTTTTAAATAAACATTGGATATCATCCATTTATATAATATGGTGAATAATAATTATATCTTAATCACTATTAACATAACTTTAAATTCTAACAAATTACTAAGACCATCTAATTATGATTCCATTAAATAAATACATATTCCTTTCATAATAGCAAAACAAATTTAATCTAATCATTCACTTAAACGTAAAATGAACAAATCCACACCTTAGTCATACCTACCATAAATCCAAAACTTGAGAATAATCAAAGCATATTACACCTTAAGTTTACTTACCCTTTTAAAGATAACTTTAGTCTCAAAGTTTATAAACATTATGTCTAATAAACTACTTATATTTTTATATTTAACTTTGGTCTATTTAAATTAAGACATAAATCATCTCAAGTCCAAACTAGTAAATCAAACACCAAAAGACATCAATCATGTCCTATTAACAATGAAGGTTGTTTAAACCTTAGAAAAGAAATCTTTTCTTCAAATGTTATTCTTTTTGCCACTTCAAACAATAATCTCATAATAAGTTCTTCAACTCTTAACAACTCAATCCCAAGGACTTATATCATAATCACCACATGACAATTCACCATAATCACACCATCTTATACTTTACTTACATATTTTGGATTGTTAACACTTAGGTTCCTTATAAAGGTCATTACTTGTAAAGTAAAATTTGAAGATAAACCAACTCTGAAAAGAATCACTTGAATTCACTTCACTCAAAATATTGGGGAATTCAATTCGGGAGTTTTACAAAAATGCATAGCATTACATATGCATAACTGCATATTGTTTCTTTAAACATTATTCCTTACCGGACCAATGATGCATATTTCAGATATTGGATCTTATGTCATCTCGAAGACCGTGAGTGCATAATCTTGCAATCACAAAAGCCAAGTTCACACTTGCTCATGTCCTTTGATTATTTTCTGTAAAGTATTTTACAAATCCAGTGTTGTCATCACCTGCATTTGAAAAAGGTCCGAAAACACTATTTTCATAATAATATGATTATAGGTTTATTACCATGAGGTAATAACCTACTATGAAAGTTCTGGTGGTAAAGGAACATATTACCTAGGACTTAACAACCAATGTCGCCAGTGATTCTTGCGCCGTATATCATGCGTTAACCATGAGATTTGGAATGGGACGGAGAAGTCAGCTGTATCTTCTTCCTCTTGCATGTAGCCGGATGTGTAGGTCGTGGCTGTTATCACTCATAGCGTGCATATTAATTGGTAATTCGTAGAGGATATGCAGCATATGGGTGGGAACCCTCAACGTCCCACGATAGTTCTGGCATCTAGCGGTTTGTACAAACCATTGCCGTAATTCATTATGTGGCCATGGTGTACACCAAGGAGGCATGCGAGGTCGCGAAGGGGGCAATGATTGGCTTGGATCATCTACTGGGCCCCATACCATAGGAAGTGTGGACGGGAAAGATCGCCCGGTTGTGCAACAAGGATTTGATCTCTCATGGGAAAAGTAACGCACCTCTGCAGAGTATAAGAACTATAACTTGTTACTCCCTGTTTCGGGAAGGAGCTGCGAACGTGGTGGGAAAGGAACCCCATGAAGGTTCTAGTAAACCCGTGAAGGCTGACGGACATAGCTTTTCAGAATAAAAGCAACCTTTGAAGAAATTTTTATGAAAACTTGCATTGCCTACGACCTATGGTCTGTGGCTGTAGTTATAGTGCATCAAACACTCCTTTTCTAGTGGACTTGCTGAGTACGCTCATACTCAAAGTATCTTCTTAACCCTTGCTAGGTTCTAAAGCCAGTACAAACAATGACTACATCAAATCATGCTCCAGGAATCATCATCAAAAGCTAAAGCTCTTCAATGAAGTCAAGAAAGTCAACATATACAGCAACTCAAGTGAAGACGAAGTCGCTAATTAGATAAGAATAGAATCTCTAGCCCTAGAACCCATTTCTGTAGTGTATTGCAATAGCAGCAATGCCAGACCATTAGTTGAGATGTTAATCTTAATAGTATTATAGTTTTGAAGTTGTTTATTTCTAATTCTTCTTTGTAAGAAGTTTCTTTCTCTCTCTTTAACCTAGAGTGTTCTCTGGATCTTGTGTAAAGAGTTGATTTGTAACCTATAGTCATGTCTTGGACCTGCTGTATTCTGTTGTACCACTCTGAGGGATGTAATACTAGTGAACGGTGTATCATTGGTGTTATGTCTATGACTATAGTGTACTACATCATGCAGTGGTATGCTGGGTCACCGCAGGAAGGGAGTGGAAGAAAGCTCAAAGGGGTCAACAAATGGAGGTCAAAAACGTGCTCTCAAGCCTTAGAACTTTGGGGAAGAAGCCCCCCTTTTATACCCCTTCAAGGGGGATGACCGTTCAAAGCAAGATGTGTTGGGCGAACACGTTCCGGCGATGAAACCGGCGCCGCCGGATCAGCCGCATGAATTTCCGGTCAAAACCGAAAGTTCCGGTACAAACCGAAACAACATACAAAACAGTTTTTCGGCGGTTTGCCAGAAATTTTCGGCGGTCGCAGAAAGTTCCGGCCACAGACTCAGTCCGCCGGAATTCCCGCCGGAATTCCGCTGGAACCAAATAGGGCACCCAAAAACGGCGATAACTTTTGCGTCCGGACTCCGATTTCGATGATCTTCGGCTTGTTTTGACGAGGAAAACAAGCCCTACAAGATGGTACATAGAAACATGATAGTACAATAGAGGAGGAAAGAACCAAATGAAGAAAGTTAAGAAGCCTCCCTATAAGAAGAACCGATAAAACCTTCAAACTCGAAAATGCCATAGAAGATGGATACGAATTCCATTTTGGATGAACTTGGGCTTGTCGAAGAGCTAGCAACAAGCTCAAGAACCTCACATGGAGAAACACCAAGAAGCAACAAAATAGGAAGATGCAAAGAATGCAAAGGATTGAACTCCCTATGACGATGTAATCAAGTTACTCAGCCGAAAGCCCCTCTTAATAGTGCGGCTATGTATCCTATAACCCGGTCTCCCAACAACCACCTGGAGACCGGAAAAAGGAAAACCTAGCAAGGCCATACCTTTGCCTTGCGCATCCCGCTTGATCTTGATGACAACGCTTCAATCTCCATCCAAGCCGGAATGATGCATCACTTGATCATTGTTGCTTCGTGAAGACTCCTAATTTTCTCCCCCATACACCACTATTGGATAGATTCATTAATGCATGTCTTCAAATGTCCATTATCACCAATATGGATGGCAAGCTTCAAGGAAATGATCTTCTCGAGATGCTTATCTTGAACTTGCCCTTCTCAACCTTGATGACGATTACCACTTGATGTCATCCTCTCATGGGCTATATAAGATCTTCACTTTTGAAGCATGCCCATGGAAAGATACCTATCCCATATAGAAAATGCAAAGGCACATATATAATGGGTTAGTTCATGATGCATAATTGGCAAGGCTTACCATACCACAAGATCCATGTGGTACATTCTTTATGCTTCATGTGTTGACCAACTTGAAATCACTCTTCACTCTTTATATAGGTCAACCATATATCTTATCATGCTCCATCTCAATATCTTGAGGTACATAAAGAACTCTTAATTTGATTACATGCTCTAAATCTAAGTCAGTAATAGCTCAACTAATAAGGCTATCATGACACCGTCTTAGAGCCATATCTTGAATTCTTCTATTAAGATCACACTCTCAAGATCTTGATCATATCATATTATTCTCTTCAACTCGATAACCTTGATGCCAGTACTCAAGGTATATATTTATCTTCATGGCATCCATACTTGAATCCAACACATAGACTACAAGCATGACCTATGTAATATTCCTTCATATAAAACTCAGTGAAAACATTAGTCCATAGGGATTGTCATTAATCACCAAATCCACACATAGTGCAATGTCCAAGAAGGAGGGGCAGCGGTCAGCGCAGCTAGGGGCGCGGACGCCTGTTGGGGCGCGGCGTCCTTGGCGGCGTCGGTGGCGTTCTTCTTCTTCTTTTTCTTGGCCTTGCTGGTGCCCTTTCCAGGGTTCCCAGCGTGAGAGGGCCGTCTTGGTGTTATGGGCGCGGCGCTTCTTTCGCTTCATATCCTGAAGCGAGAGCAACGAGCGGCACCGCGCGAAACTAATCTCAGGCATGAGGGAGATCAGATCGGTGGCGGACTCATACTGCTCGGAGAGGCTGTTGAGGCAGTGGATCACCATATCGGCATCATCAAAAGGAGAAACCCAGATCCACAAGTCCATCGGAGAGTGACTTGACCTTCTGAAGATAGTCGGTCATGCTCATCTCGCCCATCTTTACATCGCCAAGCTCGGTCGTGAGGTGGAGTTGGCGGTTGATCTTATGGTCGTTGAAGAGGCCGTTGATGCGGGTCCATAGATTGACGGCGAGGGGATCATCGCCAGGTGTCATGACGGCATCAAGGCTGCTGAGCGAGATAGATCCATGGAGCCATGAGATGACCGTCGCATCGAGGAGAGACCACTATGGGGTCGGCGCAGCAGGGGCGTCGGCGTCGAGGGGATTCAGTAGGGCGTACTTGCGGCACGCGGCGCGGAAGAAGGTGCGCCGCTGACGATGGACGTCGGTGTCAAGTGCGAGCTCGACGGGGACGTGCCCCTTGATGGAGGAGAGACCGACGGCCTGGGCGTGCAACGAGGTTAGGGAGAACGACCCGGCGCTCGACCCGGAGCCGGATCCGTTGGCGGCGGAGAGGAGGGCGATCTTGGCCTTCTCGGCCACGGCAGCCTTCTCGGCGTCGGTGGCATTCTCGGTCCCATTGGCCGCAGCGAGGGCCTTGGAGGCCTGATCTCCATCAGAGAGGGACATCGGAGGGTGCTTGTGGGTGACGGCTTGATGATGGCGCTGGCAGCGGCCATGTGTGGTACGTCCAAAACGTATCTACTTTCTCGAACACTTTGCTATTGTTTCTTCTCTAAACTTGTGTGATTTGGATACAACTAACACGGACTGACGCTGTTTTCAGCAGAATTACCTTGGTGTTTAGTTTTTGTGCAGAAAATGAACTATCAGGAAAAATGCCGGAAAATATACCAAAATTTATATTTCACCAGAAGATCCACGGAGCCAGAAGGGGAGACAGAGGGGAGGCCTAGGGGGCCCAGAGCCACCCCAAGCGCGGGCCCACTGATCCCACGCCTGGGGGAGGTTTGGCCACCCCAGGCAGCTTCTCGGCCTCCCTCCACGTCTATAAGTTTCCTTCTGACCTAAAAACAAAGGGGGGTTCGATAGTTTCCTAAAAGATTTCCGCTCCGCCACCGCCACCAGAAACCAAGATTCGGATCCAGAAACTCCGTTCTGGCACCCTGCCGGGACGAGGAATTTGGAGAGGATCATCACCATCATCATCACCAACGCATCTCCATCAACCACCGATGTTTCCCTCATTCATGAGTGAGTAATCCCCCTCTGTAGGCTTGGGGATGGTAGGGATTGGATGAGTTCTATCATGTAATCGAATAAGATCTGTTAGGGCATAGTGCGTAGTATCTCTATTAGTGCTATTTGACTTTGTTGCAACTTGTTATGCTTAATGCTTGTCACTAGGGCCCGAGTGCCATGATCTCAGATCTGAACTTATTATTGAATCATTATGATAGTATTGTTTATGGTCTTACCTGCAAGTTGTGTACACATATCATTGTCCGGATCCAAAGGCCCCAAAGTGATAATAATTGGGATACCGGAAGGGATGGCTGTGGTGTGAGGATTACATGTGTTCACGGAGTGTTAATGCTTTGCTCCGGTGCTCTATTAAAAGGAGCACCTTAATTGCCAGTAGTTCCCTAGAGGCACCGCTGCCACGGGCTGGCTGGACAGAAGATGTCGTGCAAGTTCTCATTGCGAGCACGTATGACTATATTTGTAGCACATGCCTAGGATTGTTTAGTACTTGGATGCTTATTATTATTTATCTTCAATGCCCTAGTTCTTTGAAGTTATATGTTTAGACTCGTCCATGCAACGCCCGTCCATCCATCCCTATGCCTCAAGACTCGAATCCCTCATTACCATTATCACATTATTGATATTGTTTCACTGTTGTTGTTCTTTATTCTTACTACTTAACTATTGCTACTGATAAACTTCTGTGAGCAAGAACTATTTCCAGGTGCAGCTGAACTGACAACTCAGTTGTTAAGGCTTGCAAGTATTCTTTGGCTTCCCTTGTGTCAAATCAATAAATTGGGTAATACTACCCGCGAAGACTATTGCGATCCCCTACACTTGTGGGTCATCAAGACTATTTTCTGGCGCCGCTGCCGGGGAGCATAGATGTAGAGGTCCCAACCTTTAATAAGGTAGAGATCCCTGTGTTTACAATGCTAGTACCTGGATCAATAGCTAGCATCCACAGTTAAGATGTAATATCAAGAAACAAAGGTCATAATACAACTTTATAACTAGGAATAAAATAATTCATTACATCTTACATAGCTCATTTGGCTATCTCAATACAATGCAGCAGAATATATTATAGCATGGAGTCCTTCATCTTCAAAGTGCCACGAGCAATCATGTTGGTTGTAGACTTGTAATCCTAATCAACACACTTCACTAACATCAAACAAACCTGCAACATAATAAGTTACAGCCACAAGGGTCAATACATTTGAATTGTATTGGCAAGTGATACTATGGTAGTATAGTGGAGTCTATAATCTATATGCATTTGGCTAAGTGGATCTTAGGCTTGCTTTGTTCAAAATAGATTTTCCTTATCATTTGAAAACACTAAGTTTTTGCTTGCCAAAACACCCAAGGAACCACCAATAGAAATTGGTGAACCTTCACCCTTGTTCAACCACAAGTTTTTAACTTAGAAATTGGGATGAGGAGATTCTTGATAGCTTCCATGTCTTGATGCTCAAATTGTCCTTTGCCAGGGACATGGCTAAGTACTTAGATTTTACAATCTGTAGAGGTGGTGCACTTTCCCCACAAGACTTGGTTTCACCAAGACAAGATCTTTTAGAAGCATTCCCTTAGACTAGAATGGACGCGCTCCAACCTATCATCCCCTACCACCAACTGTCCATTTGGCTAAGTTATTGCAACCTATATGATCCAGGCAGAGCCCATAATGCCATGTGGTTACACTTGAAGCTTCTCAACATTTGACATCTCAAATCTCTTTGTTCCTGGGTGGCATTCCACAAGTGAGATACACAAGGTAAACCATAGAAATGGGCCTTGTGTAACCACTCAACCAAAACCCACCAAGCAAGTCCCTTTCCACCCAGGTGATTCATTCAGTTAGTTGTTTTATTAAACAAAACACAAGTCCTTGACTTAGAAATATTCCTTAGCATGAATATAATCCACCCTTGTTTTCTACTAGCTAAGCTAAGCATGATAGTAGTAGGAATCTTGACTTGGGATATTTCTACTAAGGTTTCATCTACTAGGATTTCCCATGGCATAGTTTATACTTAGAAAAAATTCCATGCAAGTCTTACTTAGAAACATCACTAATGCATAGTGAAAATAATGGGACAAAAGTATGAAGCATCACTTGCCTTTTTGGTAGAGATTATAAGTTCACTCCTTGATCTTGCAATAGTCACACTCTTCAAATGTCACTACAATTCAATCAAGCAAGGCACAATTGAAATCTACCATTCAAGCAATCATCACATAAAATAATAAAACTAAAGCAATGCATGCAAGCATGCCAAGATTGTTTTATTTGGAAAAGTGGTTTCCAGTAGGCTATAAACATTATAAAACACCTATTGGTAATTTATAAAAGTGGCAAGGTCATTTATAAAAGTGGCAAAATCCATTTGATATCAAGTTAGTGAAAATGGCCATTTTAGGTCATTTTTGTTTTGCTAGAAATGGTTCAAATCAAAGTAATATTTCTAGTGTTTGATAAATACATTGTAAACACAAATTTTAGTGTTTTATGTTCAAGTGTTTAATATTAAAACCATTTGCAAAAGGTTTTACGTATAAACCATTTTTACACCAAATCAATATTTTATGTTGTTGAAAATGCCTTTAGCAAAGCAATAATTTTTATAGGATTCACCAAATATATTTTTAAATCATAAAACCTTGTGTTTTAGGGTCAGAGAGTTTAATACAAATCATTTCCCAAAGGTTTTTCTCAAAAAAAGTATTTTTAACATATAAACAACATTTTTATTTGACTAGAAATGTTCTAAATCAAAGATTCATCTTCTAACTTCACCAAATATACTTTTAATTCCACAAGTTGTTTTATATGGTCAGTGGGTTCAAAACAAACCATTTGTCAAAGATTTATCCTAAAACATTTCTAGAATAAATTTTACACACAAAATTTGCCTATACAAGTTTCTGTAAAAACAACCAAGTTTCCAGACGTAATTCATTAAACAAAGTGCATGTTTGGAAAGGGTTTGTTCTGCTGATTCCATTAATAAAAAATTTGAAAAATTTGTACGTGTGGATCAAAAGTCATGAATTTTACAAAATCATTCATCTAATAGATCAAAATCTGTTTTTAAAACCTGTGTCTGGCCACGTGGCTGTTTTTTATTGGGCGGTACCGATTCGTCTGGATCGAGCACTGTGGTTTGTTGGATATAATGCAAATCGCACGGTGCAGAGGCTAACTTACCCCCTCACTTGAATTTCTATCGCATCCATTAGATCGAGATCCTACGGTTCATATCTACTAGCTATCGAGTGGCGGCGGCGCGCTCGGCAAGCGAGGTTGCCGGCGATACATGGGGTTGGAGAGTGAGAGGGGTAGCTCACCAGGTTTGCAACGATGAGAGTATGCTCAAAGTGGCAGTCGCTTGTCGAGGGGCGCTCGTGGTCGATCTTAATCGCTCGCCGGAGTTGCTTTCGGGCTCGGATGCGGTCATTCGTCGTCGGGGGCGACGCTACGGAGCACGAGAGAGCAAGCAAACAGTGTCGTTAGATGCACTGGAGAGTGGGGAGTACAGGAGTATCAGTGAGAAGGGATGGCGCGGTCGGGTGTTACCAGGGGGCTTCACGGAAGCGAAGCAGGACGGCGGTGGTTTGCGTTGACGTTGATGACGATGCAGAGCATGCGCGGCTAAACGAGCGACACTGGGAGATGCGCCAGAGGCCAGGGGGTATGCTCGTATGCGCCAGGGAGCAAGGGGGGCGTGGGCTAGCCGGAATCCGTCGGTGAGCTCATCGGAGCAGTGAGGGCGCGAGCTCAAAATTGTGGCAGCCTGGTGGCTCCGGTGGGGTGATGATTGGGAGGAAAGGAAGAGGGGAGCATGGCGATTAAGTACGCGTGGTCACGACGAGATTTATTCGTGCATTGAACGAGAATTGAAGCTGCGAATTACACAGGAAACGGCCAGAGGAAAGAGGGGGAGGAACTGGTCGCGAGGACGACGATGTGCTGGCGGTGGGGCTCAGCGGTCAGCGAGAGAGAGAGGGAAAAGGTGGGGTCCAGTCGTCATAGACTCTGCGGATGTGGTTGCGAGTAAAAGAAAACGTTTCTGGGAGAGTGGGATGGGCTTCTGCTGGGCTTAGTGGGCTAGCTGGGTTGGGCTGGCTCCTTTCTATTTTTTCTTGTATAGATTGTTTTTCTTTTACTATTTTGAATTTCTGTTTTGATTTTTATTCAAACAATTCAAACTCCAATTAAATTCAATCCTCTAGCAAACTTTGTGTATAATCAAATATTGTTTATTAATACATTCTAAAGTCAAATTTAGAATATCTCTTTTATTCTTTTTAGGGTATATTAATTATTTAAAATAGGCCCTTGTATTAATTCAAATAAGATTTATTAATGTTTTCAAACTCCATTTGAAATCTAAATTTTTCCAAACCTTTTCAGTAGGTTTTATTTATAAATAAAACACTTTGAATTATTATTCAAAATACTTTATTATGTTTTTAATGTTCATTTAAAATTGAAAATTTCTTTGCTTAAATGAATTTGGATAATAATAAATCCTCATGATTTTATTTAAATAATACTTTACTCTTTTTATTAAACAAAAATATTTTATTTTATTTGCTTGGCCAAGTTTTAATTTGGTCTTTTAAAATAGTCCTTATTTAGTATTCCTTCCTTTGCTCTTAAAAACCATATCTTTTTATTTAAGGATCTAAAACTTGGTGATTCCACTTTGTAAAAAATTTATTTGTTATTTGTTTGCCCTTTTAATCTCTTTAGGATTATTTGCTCACCATTTGGTATGGATTTTAGATAGGAGTTTTATTAGCTTTGGAAATTTAATTTCCTTATCTTATTAAATCCATAAGATTTTATTTATGGCTCCAAATTGAATGACACCAATTTCTATGGTTTTCTAATATTTCAATTTGTCATTCTTTATCATTTATAAGTGTTTGTTGACAAAAAATTTATATGGATCAAATCTTTAGTCTTTGAGATAACTTGGAAATGTTTTCCTTCCATTAGGGTTTTAGAGTTTTGGTTTATTTTCCATGTGTTTAAATTTCAAGATGCATTTAAGAAGAATGCATTTCACTTGATTTGAATTTAGTTGGATTCAAACATTAACCAAAGTTTGTTCAATATGGGGTTTTTAAGTGTCCATTTAGAAACAAAAGTTTATTTTCATCCTAAATTTCAACAATTATTTATTTTGTTGATTTATTTTTCACATTTCAAAATTTGGAAAATTTTGGGATGTGAAAATAGATTTATTTGTAAGTTCACTTGGATCTATTATTGTTCACTGCTACTCCTTTCATCATGGGGAAGTATCGTGATGGAAAGTTCCTATTTTACCATCCACTACAAGAAGAGGTACAGTCCTAAACACCTCTGTTGCTCTTGATTCACCGTCTGTTATAAGTAAGCTTGTCACACCACCACCACAGACTCATGCTACACACACTGCTACTACTGGTGAATCTGAAACTGCTTTTGATACTCATGATGTTACTTCTATTGTGCTTGATGCGAGTGGTTCATTAGGTCCTTTTCTAGATGCTACTATGGCTAGTCTAGGAAATACCGAAACTCCTAGTGAAGACACTGTTACACCTGTTAGCTCACCTAAATCTAGTGAGAGTTTTGATATTAATGATGGTTACATAGAGCTCACTGATGAATTTGTTGAATAGCGCCGAAATACACATGGTGCTAGTGCTATGAAGAGTCTCCTTGCTAGACGTACTATTATACCCAAGAAGTCTTATGATCCTAAGTTTGTCACCTCTCCCATAGATATTAAAGATAAAGATTATGATTTCTCTCTTGATTTAACTTATTTAGATATTGTTGAGAGAGAACCATTTTGTGGTACTGAAAATGAGAGTGTTGTGGCTCATATGAATGAGCTTTCTACT
Source organism: Avena insularis (assembly GCA_023614405.1). NCBI lineage: Eukaryota > Viridiplantae > Streptophyta > Magnoliopsida > Poales > Poaceae > Avena > Avena insularis. The sequence goes on along the minus strand of CM042691.1, from coordinate 289,020,007 downwards.
ATGAGTGCTTTGTTCTCTGATTATTTTAAAATGCGCAAGTACTTTGTTGCTAATATCTACCCTTTTTCACTAAAAGGAGAAGATAGGGCTTGGTTTAATAGATTACCTCCTGGTTCCATTGATAGCCCTGATTGCTTGATTTCTTCTTTCTTCCATAAATATTTTCCTCCTAGTGCTAGACATGCTGCTTTGCAAAGACTTTTTGATTTTAAACAGTAAGAACAAGAGAAATTGCCCGAGTCATGGAAAAGATTATGTTCCTTGATTCATGCATATCCTGGATGTCCATTACCTAAGAATGAGTTGCTTGATATTTATTATAATGGACTAACTGATGATTCTAGGACCTACCTAGATAGCTTTGCTGATTCTGTTTTCAGGAAAAGGACTCCTAGAGATGCTAAAGAATTAATGAATAAGATAAGAAAGAATTATGATAATTGGACTTCAACTGAGCTGAATACACCTGAGCCTATTACTCCTGAACCAAATGTTTTCCACCACCAACAACAAAGAGGGGAGTTATTGCATTAAACGATGAAGTGTCACATCCCAAAATTTTCCAAAATTTGAAATGTGAGAAATAAATAAACAAAAAAAAAATTGATGAAATTTAGGGTGAAAAGAAACTTTTTCATTCCAAATGGAAACATCAAAACCCATCTTGAACAAAGTAATCCTAAAAGGATTTAAAAAGATAAACAAATATTAAATAAAAATATACAAATTGGAATCACCAATTTTGGATCTTTAAAGAAAAAGATATGGATTTTATAAGGCAAAGAAATAAATAAATAAGGAATATTTAAAAAGCCAAATTAAATCTTGGCCAAACAAATGAAATGAAAGATTATTGATTAATAAAAGTAGTAAAGGATTATTTAAATAAAATCATAAGGATTGATTAATATCCAATTTTATTTAAATAAAGACAATTCCCAATGAACATTAAATCATATTAAAGTATTTTAAATAATAATTCAAGATGAATTATTTGCACAATTGAATAAATAAAACCTACTGAAAAAGGTTTGGTAAAAATTAGAATTCAAATAGAGTTTGCAAACATATTTAAATCTTATTTAAAATAAAGACAAATGTCTATTTTAAATAAATAATAGACCCTAAAAGAATAAAAGAAATATTCTAAAATGGACTTTAGAAAATATTAATAAACAGAATGAAATCCCTACTGAAAGTTGGGAAACATTTGAATTTAAACAAATGCTTGAACCATTTGAATAAATTCAAAACAGAATAAAAGAAATAGAAAAAGAAAAAGATTCAGAATAAAAAAAGGGAAACAAACCTAGCCAGAAACATGGCCCAGTCCAGCCCAGCAAGCCCACTATCTCCCCCTCCCATGAAGCTTTCTCCTGCAAAACACACCCGATCCGACGCCTTTGGCCCCCTCGCGCTCTCCCTCTCTCTTGCTGTCGACGCGACCCCACACTTTTAGTCGTCGTCTCCACCCTGCGACTGTTTCCCCTCTCCCTCACTGCCATTCACTGTCGTTTAATCCCCCGCGTAAATTCATGTAAACGGCGATGTTAATTCCTCCAGAGACCACGCCATCTTAAGCGCCTTGCCCTCCTCTCCGTTTGCCCCCTGACATCACTCCCTCTCGGCCACCACGCTGCAAGAATTGCAAGCCCAAGCACCCACGGCTCCGACGAGCTCATTGGACGATTCCGACGATGTCGACCCTCCCCTTGCCTCCCAGTACCCACGAGCCAACTCCCCATCTTCTTGCGCATCTCCCTGTACCACTCACTCCCTCGCGCGCGCTCCGAACCATCGGCAAGGACAACCTCTGAACGCCGTCGTCGTCTGCCACTTCTCCGGCGAAGCCCCTGGTAAAACCCGACCTCCCTATCCCCTATATTTGATGCTCTTGTGCACGTGACACTCCTGCGCATCTAACGGTGCCCTCCGCTTGTCTCAGCGAGCCTTCAGTCTTCGCCTCCAACAACGAACAGACGAGCCCGACACCACCTTGAACTCCGACGAGCAATTGTCGCCGCTCCCGTGTGTGCCTCGAGTAGCTGAGACCACCTTGAGCTTCACTGCAATGTAAGATCCCTCCCTTTATAAAGGTAAGGAATCCCTGTGATTGCAATGCTAGTCCCTAGATCAATAGCTAGCATCCACAGTTAAGATGTAATATCAAGAAACAAAGGTCATAATACAACTTTATAACCAGGAATGAAATAATTTATTACATCTTACATAGCTCATTTGGCTATTTCATTACAATGCAGCAGAATATAACAATAGCATGCGGTCCTACATCTTCAAAGTGCCACAAGCAGTCATGTTGGTTGTAGACTTGTAATCCTAATCAATAAACTTCACTAACATCAAACAAACCTGCAACATAATAAGTTACAGCCACAAGGGTCAATACATTTGAATTGTATTGGCAAGTGATACTATGGTAGTATAGTGGAGTCTATCATCTATATGCATTTGGCTAAGTGGGGCTTAGGCTTGCTTTGCTCAAAATAGATTTTTCCTTATCATTTGAAAACACTAAGTTTTTGTTTGTCAAAAATCACCCAAGGCATCTCCCAATAGAAATTGGTGATCCTTTAACCCTTGTTCAACCACAAGTTTTTAACTTAGAAATTTGGATGAGGTGATTCTTGATAGCTTCCATGTCTTGATGCTCAAATTGTCCTTTACCAGGGACATGGCTAAGTACTTAGATTTTACACTCTGCAGAGGTGGTGCACTTTCCCCACAAGACTTGGTTTCACCAAGACAAGATCTTTCAGAAGCCTTCCCTTAGACCAGAATGGACGCGCTCCAACCTATCAATACCCTACCACTAACTGTCCATTTGGCTAAGTTATTGTAACCTATATGATCCAGGCCAAGCCCATAATGCCAAGTGGCTGCACTTGAAGCTTCTCAACATTTGACATCTCAAATCTCTTTGATCCTGGGTGGACATCCACAAGTGAGATACACAAGGTAAACCATAGAAATGGGCCTTGTGTAACCACTCAACACAAACCATTCCTTCCATTCCACCAGGTGATTCATTCACTTAGTTGTTTTATTAAACAAAACACAAGTCCTTGACTTAGAAATATTCCATAGCATGAATATAATCCACCCTTGTTTTCTACTAGCTAAGCTAAGCATGATGGTAGTAGGAACCTTAACTTAGGAAATTTCTACTAAGGTTACATCTACTAGGTTTTCCCATGGCATAGTTTATACTTAGCAAAAATTCCATGCAAGTCCTACTTTAGAAATATCACTAATGCATAGTGAAAATAATGGGACAAAAGTATGAAGCATCACTTGACTTTTTGGTAGAGAATATAAGTTCACTCCTTGATCTTGCAATACTCACACTCTTCAAATCTCTACAATTCAATCAAGCAAGCAATAATTTAATCTACCATTCAAGCAAAACATCACATAAAATAATAGAAACAAAGCTATGCATGCAAGCATGCCAAAGATTGTTTTATTTGTAAAAGTGGTTTCTAATAGGTTATAAACATTCTAAAACACCTATTGGTCATTTTATAAAAGTGGCAAAAACCATTTGCAAAAGATTTTACTTATAAACCATTTTTAAACCAAATCAATATTTTATGTGGTTGAAAATGCCTTTAGCAAAGCAATAATTTATAGGGTTCAACAAATACATTTTTAAATCATAAAACCTTGTGTTTAGGGTCAGAGATTTTAAATCAAAACATTTCCCAAAGGGTTTCCTCCAAAGGCATGTTTAATAAATAAACCTTATTTTTATTTGACTAGAAATGTTCTAAATCAAAGATTTATTCTTTTGCTTCAAAAAATATGTTTTTGAAACCACAAGTTGTTTTAGATGGTCAGTAGGTTCAAAAAATCCATTTGCCCAAAGGTTTTATCACAAAAATAATTTTAGAAAGAATTTCATATTCAAATTATGCCAACACAAGTTTCTGCAAAAACAACCATTTTACCTAAAGCAATTTACTAAACAAATATCATGGTTGGAAAGTACTTGTCTTGCTGATTCCATTGATATAAAATTTGCAAAATTTGGACGTGTGGATCAAAAGTTATGCAATTTACAAGTTTGAACATCTAATAGAATCTATTCTGGTTTTTATTAAACAGACAGGGCCACATGTCTTGATTCTACTGGTCCATACCATTTCGGTTGGATCGGCCTCTCTGGTGCGTTAGATTAAAGTGAAATTGTGTGGCTCTGGTTCAACCATACCCCTTCGATAAGTGGATAAATCGCATCCAATGGATCAAGATCCAGCGGCTCAGGGCACTGTGACCAAATACCAGCGGCGCTCGACGGTGGCTGGCGGCAGCGACGCTCGGCTTACGGCGGTCTCAGCGAATCAGGAAGAAAGGGAACAAGAGAGATGGCTCACCAGGTTCGCGTGGTGTCACTGATGCTCGACGTGCTCGTGGGAAGACACGGGCGCACGAGGATAGTGACAATTGCTCGCCGGAGAAGAGACAGACGGCGGCTGCTTACTGTCGAAGACGGAGGCGACGCTATGGTGCGAGCTAGGACACAAAACCGGTGGCGTTAGAAGCGGACGAGTTCACTGGTCATAGGCGTATCATCGGAAGGACGAGGGGCAGTCAGAAGGTTACCAGAGAAGTCGCCGGAGAAGGAGCGACGGCGGCAATGTTCTGTTGGAGACGTTGTCGACGATGCAGAGCACGCGCGGGCGAGCTGGCACTACGGAGATGTTCGCCAGGATATGGGGAGTGTACCCGTGGAGTCTGGGAGGCAAGTAGGTGGCTGGGTTCACCGGAATCAGCCGGAAATGCCGTCGGAGACAGAGGCGATGTCGCAAGCAATACAGGCAGCCTAGGGGCTCCGGTGGTGTGGCGTCTGGGGGGAAATGGAGAGGAGAGGGAGGTGATGTAGATAGCATGGTCTGGGGGTGGAATCACTGCGGCATTTAAACGAATTTACCCGCTTTGAATCGAACCAGAAACTGCAGAGGGAGAGAGGGCGTGGTCAGCGCGAGGTTGGGGATGATGAGCTGGCGGTGGGACCTGGCTGTCTGCGAGAGAGAGATAGAGAGGAAGAGTGGGGCCTGCTAGTCAGCGACTGCACGGTTCAATTTTCTGGTATGAAACGTTTTCTCGTGGGAGAGAGGGAGTGGGCTGGTGTTGGGCTTAGTGGGCCAGGTCTGGTTGGGCTGCTCTGTTTTTATTTTTTTCTTCTCCTGTTTATTTTTCTTTTTCCAATTCTTTTTATTCTTTTTTGATTTTGTTTAATCAATTCAAGCATCCATTTGAATTAAAATTTCAACCAAACTTTGTGTATATTCAAATACTGTTTATTAATGCATTTTAAAGTCAAATTTAGAATATTTCTTTTATTCTTTTTAGGGTCTTTTAATTATTTAAAATAGGCCCTTGTATTTATTGAAATAAGGTTTAATAATGTTTTCAAACTCCATTTGAAATCTAAATCTTTTCAAATATTTTCTGTAGGTTTTATTTATTTAATAGGGTGTCAAATTATTCACCTTGAATTATTTGGAATATTTTTAATATGATTTATTAATCTTTTTGATTTGGGTACTTGTCTTTATTCTAATGAAAATAATTATGGGTTTAATTCCATAAATTTATTTAGTTGATTTCTTTTATCCCATTTAAGTTAATTAAATAACTTTTATTCCACTTGGGTAAATTCCAAATACTTTTTCCCATGATTTTAATTAATCATTCTTATTAGAGATTTGTCTTTATTTAAATAGGGATAGAATTTGGTTAATGCCATTTTATTTTATTTGCAAATTCTTTATCCTTTTATTTTATTTGGATTTGGATTATATTCATTCCATTTGCTTATGGTCTTGGCCAAGTTTTAATTTGGTCTTTAAATATTCCTCATTTAATATTTCTTTCTTTAACTTATAAAATCCATATCTGTTTATTTAAAGATACAAACTTGGTGATTCCAATTGGTAAAATCTTATTTAATACTTGTTTATCCTTTTAAATCTCTTTAGGATTATTTGCTCACCATTTGGTATGGATTTCTTGATAGGTGCTTTATTAGCTTTGGAAATTCAATTTCCTTATCTTATTAAGTTCATAAGATTTTATCTTTGGTTCCAAATTGAATGAAATCAATTCCTATGGTTTTATAATATTTCTAGTTGTCATTCTTGATCATTTATAAATGTTTGTTGACAAATTTTTATATGGATCAAATACATGGTCTTAGAGATATCTTTTGAAATGATTTTCTTCCATTAGGGTTTTAGGGTTTTGGTTTTAACTTTTCCAAGTGTTTAAATTTCAAGATACATTCATTGATGAATGCATTTCACTTGATTTAGATTTAGTTGAATTCAAACTTTACTCAAGTTTGTTCAAGATGGGATTTTAATTTTCCATTTAGAAACAAAATGTTTCTTTTCACCCTAAATTTCAACAATTATTTATTTTGTTTATTTATTTTTCACATTACAAAATTTGGAAAATTTTGGGATGTGACAGGCTACCACCCTTAAAATAAATCTCGTCCCGAGATTTGGGAAAGATAGGGGTTACAAGTTGGCTCAAAACAACTAGGGTACTACCACCCTTAAAATTTTCCAACTAGATTACTTCTTGGCTTGCTTGGGATCTTGTTTAAACCTCTTTGGGCAAACATCTGCATAGTGTCCTTTGTTTCCACACTTGAAACATGTGACAAGGTTGAGATCCTTCATAGGATTTATCTTGTGCTTCATCTTTTCTGGGCAATTGCTTGCATAATGTCCTTGATCACCACAATTGTAACATGTGACAAGATTGAGTTCTTCACGTATCTTCTATGGAAAAGTTGACACATAATGGCCTAGCTCTTTGCAGTTGTTGCACCACACTTGGTTAATCTCCTTATATTTCTTCTTCTTCTCTGGACATTCATTGGCATAGTGTCCCATCTCTTTGCAATGGCAACACTGCACTTGACTTTTGTCCTTCTTCTTCTTAGGCTTCTCCAAAGCTAGGAGTGCTTCTAGTTCATGCTCTTCATATCTTATCTCAAAGGTGGGAAAGTTTCCTGGTCTCCTTGATCTTTTCCTTGGATAATACATATGTCTCTTCTTTGGTCCATCAAATTGAGTCATATTGCATGGAGGTGTAAGATGAGATTTTCCTTTGTCTTCACCCTTCTTGGTAGAAGTTGTTCCCTCATGGAAGTCTACAATCTGTTGTTGCACTCCACCTTGTTTCCTTTGTTGAACTATGGAATAGATGGGGCATTGGATAGGGACATGATTATTTCCTTCACATAGGAAACAAGTAGCTTGAGATGTGGGGCATTGATTAGTTGGATGTTTCTCTTCACAATTTGGGCATTGATCTTCATGCTCTTTGGAAGTGTGATCTGTAACATCCCAAAAATATTGAACTTGGATCATCAAACTCTAATCATCAAAATTAGGGTTAACAAAAACTTTTCTAAATAAAATTATGAATGCATGCATATGAGTATGCATTGAATTTGAAATTCTTTTAAACCACCTTGTCTGCGTGCTCCTTTGCTTGTAAAATGTTTCTTAGGTGAAATAAACATCATCTAAAACATTTCCCACACTTTTCCCAAAGACAAATAAAGTAAAACAAATAAAATAAAGGAATGGTCATTTTGACCAATTTAACTCCCATGCCTACTTTGGCTGTCTCAAACTTTCAGAACCTAACAGAAACTTTTCTGGATCTTTGCACCCCTTTATTGTACTCATAACAAAGTATCAAGGCCCACTTTGTGATCATCCAGAAACTTTCAAATGCATAGTTTAAATGGCAAATCAAAATTGAATCTTTATCATATGAGAAGATCCCACTGTTTCAAAAACCATTCAAACAAGCTCAACTTTCAAAACCCAAGCATCTGCAGACTCACCAGCACCAATCTAGCACACCCACCAAAAATCTTTTCAAAATTCAAAACTTGATTTCATGCGGCCATTTCATCAAACAGGTTGCAGACACAAATCAAACAAAATCAAAACACTATAGTGTGTAGTGTTTTGAGCCTAACTTGTTCCCTCTCTAGCTCACAACCAGCTCAGTAGATCATCTAGCAAGATTAACTAAACACTAGCACCACTGTGAGCTTGGCATTACCATCAATGGTGAACAGCCAAAGCCACCCTTGTCACCCCCATGTCGACAGCAAGCTAGGAGGAGAAGGAGGCCTAGCCAGCATGTCTGGGAGGCAGCCCATCGTCCACCGCCACTATCTGTCCACCGCTCGAACCTTGCCACCCACTGGACCACACGCACAGACCGCGCCCAGACCGCCAGCGACCATGTCGAGCGTGCGCCAGAGCGCCACCCTCGACCGAAGCCCACAGATCGCGCGCCACCCTCCCCGCGTGCATACACAACCCCCACCGACCCAGGAGACCGCCAGACATCTTCGTTTGCCGTCCTGCCGTCAAGACCACCGCTTCGCCGTCAAGACGCCGCCTACTGCAGCAGAAGCCGCATGTTCCAGACCAACCCGCACCGCTCCACACTTCGAAACCATGTCGTTGAGCATCGCCAGGGAACACCGCACCGTCCCCTACCTTCGCCCATGCCAATAGCCGCCTGTACCACCGCCCCCGACGAGCTCACCGTGCGACCCGACGGTCCCCTCGCTCGACTATAAATAGAGGACTCCCCCGCTCGAATTCTTCACACCATTCTACTCCCCTCCCCTCACTGATCGTGCCACACCATTCCCGGAGCAAGGCGAGCACCACCTCGTCGGAATTTCACCGGAGCCCGCCGCCTCTAGAGAAGAAGGGAGCCATCGATTTCGTCCACTCCAGATGCTGCCGCGACCACCCCTGAGTTCGCCTTCGTCGAATTTGTCGTTCGCCCGCCTCGCCGACCCTCGCCAGCACCCCGGTGAGCCCCCGGCAACCCCCACTGGCCGCGCTAGGTTTCTGTCTCGCCGACGTTACTCAACGTCGACTATGACTCTCAGTCGTTGGATTAGAATCAGATCAAACAACCCACGTTGCCCCGTACCGCTTCGCACCCCCCTTACTTGCTGACGAGTGGGGACACCCACTTAAACAGCCCGCGAAAGCGCTGCGCTTAGCAGGCCGGCCCGTTAACTTTTCCCGCGCAACCCAGTTATTTGAATTAAAAGTTTTCTATTTTATTTCAAACTCACTTCTGTACCCAACTTAAAAAATCAACCCAGATCGATTCAGTGCACCAATTTGAATGAAACCAACTTTGTTAGAAAGGTTTGGGAATGTTGAATCCAAGCCCGTTGGATTCAAGTCATTTGGATCTATAGATCACCCATGGTAAAAGTAACAAAGCAGAAGCTTTTCTGCATTCAAACATTTTTCAAATTTAAACCATAATAGCTTTTGAGTTGATTCCAACTGTCAAAAATCACATTTAACCATACCTTTCAGAATATATAAAAATATATAGGTTTACTGGCAGAAATAATGTTCAAGTAATAAAAGAATGCCCCATAGGCATTTCTAGTCACTTTATTTAATTAAATAAAAGGGTAAAACCTTATTAAATTGTGACACCACTTTAAATCACATTCCCATGAACTAAAATATGTGGTGCTGACATGTGTCAACATGATCCCATGTTTGGTTTGGAGAATATTAAATCTTAAGTAGTTTTTCAATGAGTAGAAATTACTTTTCTAAAAATAAAAGGAATTAAACCAAGCTTTAATCTTGTAATGTTAGAGATGATGTTAGATCATCTATAGGACCCTTGTGTGTGATGAATGCAAGTAGGTAAGTATTGTTTGGTGATTGTGTACCTCGTATTTATTCATAGACGCTAGTACCGACCAAGGATACGAGGAGGAAGGAGGATTCTACGACGAAGAAGCCGAGGAGAACTTCAACCACTGCTCTGCTCAAGGCAAGCTAACACTTGCAAGATACTCTACTTTAGCAAGCTTATATTGACAATCATGCAAGCCTTACTAATCAAGTTGACCTATGCAAGCTTATACTTGCAATTGTGCAAGCAAATACTTGCTTGTTACCATGTCAACTATATGCCTTAAGCATATGTGATTATACCCACTTGATAAACCCATCCTAGTTTTACCTGCAAGCTTCTTACTTTATTTCTTTATCAAAGCTCTTACCTAGATTTGTCCTAAATAAATGGTAGATACTAGAAAGATATGTGAAGGTTGCATAAAGAGCATAAAACTTGGCCTAAGCTAGATAATCTTTATGTCATCCTAAGGCATGAGATTGACTTAGTGGAAACTCCACTAGTTTACCACCCCTCATTAGTACTTATCCCCACTTGTAGATGCTAGTGTTAAGCATAAAACTTGATCAACTTTAGCTGGGAATACTTGGTGAAAATGGTTATGAAAACCTTAGAATAATGGATCATTCTACTGAGATGTTTTGACAAGTGTTTCCGAACACTAGATGATTTATGGTGATGAAAACGTGAGGCATGAGCCTTAGCCCTTTATAAAACTGATGGTTGTCTGGATGCGATACCATTCCAATTTTATCGTACAACCACAATACCCGAATATTGGGTAGGGCTTGACTGGAAACTTATATACCTTAGTATTAGTTCCCTCACAGCCAAGGTCTGAACTGAGGCTACCTTGTGAATATTGTCCACCTGTGCAGTACCCAAGATGACAGTTGGTCCTGGTTGGGAGGCCAAACTCACAGGAGAGGTGCTTATACTAGGGAGTGTAATTGAAAGGTTAGGATTGATTATCCGCATACTGAGTATGGTGAATTCAGGATTTATTCCTGACGGATGTATCGAATGTTGTGGTGAAAGTGTACAATCTCTGCAGAGTGTCAAACTATTCGAATAGCCGCGCCCGCGGTTATGAATAGTTTGAGTGGCCATACTGTTCTCCCATCAGACTTTTCAAAATGACTTGTGAAATAAATTGAGACTTTGACTTGAACACAACAGGGTTGTGATATGAAATACAAGTTCCCACTTAGGAGTTATAAAATTGTGACTAGCTTTGGAACTTAGTAGACGTAAATCTGGCTTTTGCAAAAGAACCCTAGAGCCTAGTGTCCTATTACCAAAAACCCCCTTTTTCTTGTTAATATTAGTTTGCGAGTACTTGAAGAGTACTCATGGCTTTGTCCCTGGCTATTCCCATGGCCAGACTATGAAGAGTAGTACCTGGAAGATGGACCCCAGGAAGGTTACGAAAACTAGGATCATCTCCCATCGTCAGCATTGCCTGTGACCCCGAAGATGGAGTTTCGCCTATGCTACCGTTATTATTACGTATTCCGCTGCTTGATGTTGTATTAAGAACTGGATCATGAGATCCCTATTTGTGTAAGAACTTATGTATCGTTTGTAATGGATGATGTACTATGGTATCCAATTCTGTTATGTCTCGCAAAAATGGTAATCCTGGGATTGCGATGTATGGCATAACAGGCATCCAGGATTGAAAAATCCGGGTGTTGACATGATCTTTGTCTCCACAAACATTGCAAGCTTGGTTTCCTTCTAGAATATCATCCTTGACATCCTTGTTGTCACAAACTCCTTGAAAAGAGTTGTCTCCCATGTTGATCATTTGGTTTGTCACCTTTTGCATCAATTGAGTTTGGGTTTCCAAAAACCTTTGCATGGTTCGGTCTAACTCATTGTAGTTGGCAAAAATCTGAGTTGTCACTTGGTTCAACTGGGTTTTGGTTACTATGAGTTCTCTCATGTTGACCTCTTGGTTTTTGTTGTTGTCACCATCCTTGATGTTGGAGTTTCTTGGAGTAGTCATCTGTTTGGGTTGGATTGGGATTAGAATAGGCAAAAGATTTCTAAGGAATCAATTCTAATCACACACATCACAATTCACTCAAGCAATGTGCAAGCAATCACAAACAAACATTCCACTCAAACAACAAGTTCAAGCACATCTTTAGGCAATAAAATATTTTTGTTACACCACATAAGTTGGTGTGTTTGATTTAATCTAAATATGGTGGTCCAACTATATGGTTCATTTGAGATCCTTCCATTATTCTTTGTTGGTTATCCTTGAATGAGATCATGGTTTCCTTGGAAAAATTCTTGTGTCTTGGTCACAAAACTCCAAAGGTAATGATGATTCCTAAGTTGTGTTTCCTTAATCTTCAAGTCTTGAGCAATATTTCTTGTCTCACTTGTAGTCCTTAGTGATATCGAAAGTTGAAGTCCTTGGTGAAAATAAAGTTGAAGTATTTGGTCATGGAAGAGGCTTTGTCCATCAAGTTTGAAAAAGGAAGAGATGTAGTATCAAAACCAAATTGGTTGAGGAAAGAGTATACAAGATTGTTTATAAATAAGTTTTGGAACAAATACAACTCCTATTTTTCTAAGGGGTTTTGTCCAATCCTAGGGTTACAATCCTATAGGCAACACAGTGCTCTGATACCATCTGTAAGATCCCTCCCTTTATAAAGGTAAGGAATCCCTGTGATTGCAATGATAGACCCTGGATTCAATAGCTAGCATCCACAGTTAAGATGTAATATCAAGAAACAAAGGTCATAATACAACTTTATAACCAGGAATAAAATAATTTATTACATCTTACATAGCTCATTTGGCTATTTCATTACAATGCAGCAGAATATAACAATAGCATGGGGTCCTTCATCTTCAAAGTGCCACAGGCAGTCATGTTGGTTGTAGACTTGTAATCCTAATCAATAAACTTCACTAACATCAAACAAACCTGCAACATAATAAGTTACAGCCACAAGGGTCAATACGTTTGAATTGTATTGGCAAGTGATACTATGGTAGTATAGTGGAGTCTATCATCTATATGCATTTGGCTAAGTGGATCTTAGGCTTGCTTTGCTCAAAATAGATTTTTCCTTATCATTTGAAAACACTAAGTTTTTGTTTGTCAAAACTCACCCAAGGCATCTCCCAATAGAAATTGGTGATCCTTTAAACAAAACACAAGTCCTTGACTTAGAAATATTCCATAGCATGAATATAATCCACCCTTGTTTTCTACTAGCTAAGCTAAGAATAATGGTAGTAGGAACCTTAACTTAGGAAATTTCTACTAAGGTTACATCTACTAGGTTTTCCCATGGCATAGTTTATACTTAGCAAAAATTCCATGCAAGTCCTACTTTAGAAATATCACTAATGCATAGTGAAAATAATGGGACAAAAGTATGAAGCATCACTTGCCTTTTTGGTAGAGAATATAAGTTCACTCCTTGATCTTGCCATACTCACACTCTTCAAATCACTACAATTCAATCAAGCAAGCAATAATTTAATCTACCATTCAAGCAAAACATCACATAAAATAATAGAAACAAAGCAATGCATGCAAGCATGCCAAAGATTGTTTTATTTGGAAAAGTGGTTTCTAATAGGTTATAAACATTCTAAAACACCTATTGGTCATTCTATAAAAGTGGCAAAAACCATTTGCAAAAGATTTTACTTATAAACCATTTTTAAACCAAATCAATATTTTATGTGGTTGAAAATGCCTTCAGCAAAGCAATAATTTATAGGGTTCAACAAATACATTTCTAAATCATAAAACCTTGTGTTTAGGGTCAGAGATTTTAAATCAAAACATTTCCCAAAGGGTTTCCTCCAAAGGCATGTTTAATAAATAAACCTTATTTTTATTTGACTAGAAATGTTCTAAATCAAAGATTTATTCTTTTGCTTCACAAAATATGTTTTTGAAACAACAAGTTGTTTTAGATGGTCAGTAGGTTCAAACAATCCATTTGCCCAAAGGTTTTATCACAAAAATAAATTTTAGAAAGAATTTCATATTCAAATTATGCCTACACAAGTTTCAGCAAAAACAACCATTTTACCAAAAGCAATTTATTAAAAAAAAGTTCATGGTTGGAAAGTACTTGTCTTGCTGATTCCATTGATATAAAATTTGCAAAATTTGGACGTGTGGATCAAAAGTTATGCAATTTACAAGTTTGAACATCTAATAGAATCTATTCTTGTTTTTATTAAACAGACAGGGCCACGTGTCTTGATTCTCATGGTCCATACCGTTTCGGTTGGATCAGCCTCTCTGGTGCATTAGATTAAAGTGAAATCGTGTGGCTCTGGTTCAACCATACCCCTTCGATAAGTGGATCAATTGCATCCAATGGATCAAGATCCAGCTCGAACCTTTGTGACCAAATACCAGTGGCGCCGACGGTGGTGGCGGCATGCGGCGCTTTCGGCTACCTGGCGAATCAGGAAGCAAGGGAACAAGAGAGATGGCTCACCAGGTTCGCGTGGTGTCACTGATGCTCGACGTGCTCGTGGGAAGACAGGGGGCGCACGAGGATAGTGACAATTGCTCGCCGGAGAAGAGACAGACGGCGGCTGCTTACTGTCGAAGACGAAGGCGACACTACGGTGCGAGCTAGGACACAAAAACGGTGGCGTTAGATGCGGACGAGTTCACTGGTCACAGGCGTATCATCGGAAGGACGAGGGGCAGTTAGAAGGTTACCAGAGAAGTCATCAGAGAAGGAGCAGACGGCGGCGATGTTCTGTTGGAGACGTTGTCGACGATGCAGAGCACGCGCAGGCGAGCTGGCGCTATGGGGAGGTTTGCCAGGAGATGGGGAGTGTCCCCGTGGAGTCTGGGAGGCAAGTAGGTGGCTGGGTTCACCGGAATCAGCCGGAAATGCCGTCGGAGACAGAGGCGATGTCGCAAGCAATACAGGCAGCCTAGGGGCTCCGGTGGTGTGGCGTCTGGAGGGAAATGGAGAGGAGAGGGAGGAGATGTAGAGAGCATGGTCTGGGGGCAGAATCACTACGGCATTTAAACGAATTTACCCGCTTTGAATCGAACCAGAAACTGCAGAGGGAGAGAGGGGCGTGGTCAGCGCGAGGTTGGGGATGATGAGCTGGCGGTGGGACCTGGCTGTCTGGGAGAGAGAGAGAGAGAGAGAGAGAGAGAGGAAGAGTGGGTCCTGCTAGTCAGCGACTGCGCGGTTCAATTTTCTGGTATGAAACGTTTTCTCATGGGAGAGAGGGAGTGGGCTGGTGTTGGGCTTAGTGGGCCAGGTCTGGTTGGGCTGCTCCGTTTTTATTTTTTCTTCTCCTGTTTATTTTTCTTTTTCCAATTCTTTTATCCTGTTTTGATTTTGTTTAATCAATTCAAGCATCCTGTTTTGAATTAAACTTTGTGTATATTCAAATACTGTTTATTAATGCATTTTAAAGTCAAATTTAGAATATTTCTTTTATTCTTTTTTGGGTCTTTTAATTATTTAAAATAGGCCCTTGCATTTATTCAAATAAGGTTTAATAATGTTTTCAAACTCCATTTGAAATCTAAATCTTTTCAAATCTTTTCAGTAGGTTTTATTTGTTTAATAGGGTGTCAAATTATTCACCTTGAATTATTTGGAATATTTTTAATATGATTTATTAATCATTTTGATTTGGGTACTTGTCGTTATTCTAATGAAAATAATTATGGGTTTAATTCCATAAATTTATTTAGTTGATTTCTTTGATCCCATTTAAGTTAATTAAATAACTTTTATTCCACTTGGGTAAATTCCAAATACTTTTTCCCATGATTTTAATTAATCATTCTTATTAGAGATTTGTCTTTATTTAAATAGGGATAGAATTTGGTTAATGCCATTTTATTTTATTTGGAAATTCTTTATCCTTTTATTTTATTTGGATTTGGATTATATTCATTCCATTTTCTTATGGTCTTGGCCAAGTTTTAATTTGGTCTTTAAATATTCCTCATTTAATATTTCTTTCTTTAACTTATAAAATCCATATATTTTTATTTAAAGATCCAAACTTGGTGATTCCAATTGGTAAAATCTTATTTAATACTTGTTTATCCTTTTAAATCTCTTTAGGATTATTTGCTCACCATTTGGTATGGATTTCTTGATAGGTGCTTTATTAGCTTTGGAAATTCAATTTCCTTATCTTATTAAGTTCATAAGATTTTATCTTTGGTTCCAAATTGAATGAAATCAATTCCTATGGTTTTATAATATTTCTATTTGTCATTTTTGATCATTATAAATGTTTGTTGACAAATTTTTATATGGATCAAATCCATGGTCTTAGAGATATCTTTTGAAATGATTTTCTTCCATTAGGGTTTTAGGGTTTTGGTTTTAACTTTTCCAAGTGTTTAAATTTCAAGATACATTCATTGATGAATGCATTTCACTTCATTTGGATTGAGTTGGATTCAAACTTTACTCAAGTTTGTTCAATATGGGATTTTAAGTTTCCATTTAGAAACAAAAAGTTTCTTTTCACCCTAAATTTCAACAATTATTTATTTTGTTTATTTATTTTTCACATTACAAAATTTGGAAAATTTTGGGATGTGACACTGCAACCACGCGAGCACGGTAAGCACCTCCGTTCCCTCTCTTGCTTCCTAGTTCGTCGGCAACATCACTAATAGAGTCGCGCCGCTGCACAGCCGCCGTCTAGTGCCGCCAATTCCTGGTCATAGCGACGTAGCCGTTAGATCGTGATCGTCTGGTTAAGATTAGATGTTAACTGAAGGGGTAAGTTTTGATCTGTGATGCACGATCTTGTTTAGATCCAACAATCCACAGAGCGCGATCCGCGCGAACCGGTACGCACCAGTTAGAAACAGACACGTGGTCAGTGATTGTTTTAAAAACATAAATTTGATCTATTAGATGATAGGATTTGTAAAATTCATAACTTTAAATCTACATGTCCAAATTTGGCAAACTTTATATCATTGGAATCAGGAAATAGAATTCTACCCAACCATGCCCTTTGTTTAATGATTTGCTTCTGTAATATTGGTTTTTTTGCAGAAACATGTGTAGGCCTAATTTGAGTATAAAAATTATTCCAAAAATGATTTTAGAGTAAAATCTTTTGTAAAAGGTTTGTTTTGAACCTACTGACCATAAAAACCAACTTGTAGATTTAAAAATATATTTTGTGATGCAAAGGAATAAATCTTTGAATAAAAGCATTTTTAGATAAATAAAAAAATATTGATTTTGGTTTAAAAATGCTTTTTGACTAAACCTTTGGAAAATGGTTTGATTTAAACTCTATGACCCTAAACACAAGTTTTTATGATTTTAGAAAAATATATTTGATGAACCCTAGTAAATGATTACTTTGTTTAAAGGCATTTTTAGCAAATAAGATATTGCTTTGAGTTAAAAATGGGAATTTGGATGAAACCTTTTGCCAATGGATTAATATTAAACACTTTGACCATAAACACTAACATTTGTGTTTAAAAATATATTTGACTAACACTTCAAAATATTACTTTGTTTTAAATCATTCTTAGCAAAACAAAAATGATTTAAATGGACATTTTCACCAACTTGAATTTAAATGGTTTTACCACTTTTGTAAATGATCAATAGGAGCTTTAAAATGTTTAGAGCCTAATAGAAACCACTTTTCCAAATGAAACAATCTTTTGCATGCTTGCATGCATTACTTGATTTTATTGTTTTATGTGGTGAATTGTTTGAATGTTAGTTTGAATATATGTTTGCTTGATTGAATTGTAGTGAAATTTGAAGAGTGTGATATTTGCAAGATCAAGGAGTGAACCTGTCACATCCCAAATTTTAGATTTGGTTCTGCATATCATTCATATCATTGCATCATGCTTTTCCATACAAAACCGTCGATCGAAATGAATCGGCGAAACGCTATTTTCGAAACCCTATTCTATTTTGCTACGAGGCTCCTGCGGGAGGCTTTAGTAGGACCTGCGTTGTCCACCCCTGTAGCCTAGTGGTTTCGCTCGAACCTTGTCCCTAGATTGTTCCCCTCGATTTTTCAAAACCGTAGGAGCAAGAATCGCTCGATTCGGAGCTCGTACGGAAAAGTTATCGCCGTTTCATTAAATGTAGGAAAAACGGTCCGATTTTCGGGCCGATTTCCGAGTCCTTTTCCAATTGCGCGCCGAATTCGCATAGGACCCCACGAGGGGAGGGGCCCCACATAAGAGGCAGCCGGCTGCCTCGGGAACCGCACCCCCACCTCGATCGCCTCCCCCGCGCGCCGCCTTCCGCCCGCGATCGCCGCCTCCTCGAGCCGCGTGCCCGCCGCCGCCAGGGCACCGCGATCGCCGCCGCCGGCGCCTGCCCCGCCGCCGCCTCGGCCTCCATGCCCGCGCCGCCGCGCGCCTCCTCTCCTCTCTCCCCCACCTCGATCGCCACCCCTCCACCGCCGCCTGCCGCGCCACCTCGCCCCGCAGCGTCGCCCGCAGCACGCCCCCGCACCCGCCTCCTGCAGCGCCGCCGCTTGCTGCTGTCGCCCTCGCGCGCCGCGCGACCGCCGCACCGTCCGGAGTTCGTTTCGCCGTTTGTCTCCGGTAAGCCTGCAGCCACCGTTAGATCTCAGATCAGTGGTTCAGATCAGTCATTGACTGGTTAGACTTAGGCGTTGACTAGTCAGACGCCCAGTTAGCGCCGATCGTGAGCGCGTTGATCGATCAATGAACCACGATTGGTGGTTAATTTCGTTAATCGTTTTAGTTGACAGATTTCGGTAGAATCTTGTAAATTGCGTATAAATTAAACCGCTTGGCCAAAAATTGCAAATAAAATATGTGTAGATTCAGTGAGTCGTGTAGAATCTCGCTGTACCTTTGGTTCCGGCTTTTGCAGCAAGATTTAGTACAGTTTAATCAAATAGGTTAATGGCCTTTTCGGAGTAATAAATTCGTAGAAAAAGATCTGTAACTCCAAAAATTGCGTATGATATGTCCCTGGATTCAGTGGAACAAGGGGAATCTCATCGTGGATTAAAAAGATAGGCTTACAGTGAAAACTTCTGCAGAAACTGTCTAGTGGTTTTCTGCAGTGTTTTAAATACTCGGGGAGTTTTATAATTTCTTTTTGAGTAATTCCAATTGGTACTGTTCCTAATTAGCCGTGCCTGTACTGTAGAATTTTCCCAAGATTTTACAAACAGTTTACTACCTGTAGTGAATTATTTGAGTTCTAGCTCTAGTTTTGAGCATTGCTTTTTGCATAATAGTTTTCCTTGTGCTAAAACTATTTTCCATGCATGCAATCAGTAGTATTATTGAATAGGATTACGTGGTGCAGCTGTAGCACCAATCCACTTATCTTGCATACTTTCATGCATCATATTTGTTGCATATGCTTGTGGATTGTTTGTTTATGATTGCAATTGTATCGTGTAGATTGTGACGAGTGCAACGCTTGCTCGTGTGTGGATTGTTCTTCCGACCGCTACAACCAAGGCAAGTAGATGCTACTTTGTTTATGATATCGTCCTACTATTTTCAATGCATTGTCGTGTATTTTGTAGTTGCATGTGTAGGATGATACTATCGCTATGCTATGTCCTATTATGTGGTAGGACCTTCCTTGTAGATGAACCACCATTGATAGATGTGTTTAGCCATGCTATGTTGAACGAGGGCTGGGGTACATCATTGAGACTTGTTTCTAAAAGTATTGGTTTGTGAAAACTAAAACAACTTAATCAATGAATCTCCTGGGTGTGATGGTATTGATAATTTTTGGTGGTTTCATTGCGGAAAGGCACCCAGGTATCAAGAGAGAATGATTGGCTTCTTTATTGTGTAGCTTACGTGTACAGCCATGTGCCAATAATGGAGTGGGCGGTTGGTTGGACTTAGTAGGTTGTGGTGACTCGAACCCGCGTATCTAGAGATGTAGAATTTTGGTAGGTTGGACCGGTGCGCGTCAGGATTGAGGAGCTACTTTCCGAACAGTCTCTTCTTGGACTTCTCCCTATCATCACTCAAAATGAGAGTGATGGTACGAGATGGGCTGGCCAAGTCACATGGGTAAAGTGTACTAACCTCTGCAGGGTGTATAATCTAATCGGTTAGCCGTGTCCCGGGTTATGGACAACTGAGTTGCTTGATATTGATTCCATGACATGTTTCTCGCTCATTCCAATTTCATAATTGTTTTAATATTGTTGGGTTAACTTAATTGGGATCTTTTTAAAGAAAAATCAAAAACTGTTTATGAAAGTAGGACAAAGGTATTTGCAAATGCTAGCCAGACACAGCTCCACTTTCCAAATATGCATGTAGATGTTAGTGCTATTGTCTCCATTACTAGCTCTACTTGCCATACATTTCATGTATTGACCCTTCGGGGCTGCTACGTTTCATGTTGCAGGATATTCCGATTCTGAGTAATCGATATAGGTCACGATACTCCACTCGGCACTTGTTCACTTGTGGGCAATTTGAAGAATGGAGGAATTACTTTATTTATGTTGCTACCTGAATAATTTGAGCTAGCTTTGTGCTAAGCTTTTATTGTAATAATGGTACTCTGGATCTTCGTTATTCATGATACACGGATATTTTGCTATATTATTCATCTTATTCTATTGTGGGCCAATGAACCGATCCAGGGATTGGCATGTCACATAGAAGCCACGGTCTTTTCAGAACCGGGGTGTTACAGGATGGTATCAGAGCCCGTGTGTCGACTGTAGGATCGTGACCTAGGATTGGATTAGGAAGCCATAGATTTATTAAGACCTATATTAACTCTGTCTTTCATCTTATGCCTTTCACTCTCATAAATTCTTACCATATGCTATTCTCACACTTTCCTCTTTTACTTGATAGATGGGAGAAGTCAGGACTGAGTATGCCACCATGGAGTCACCAAGGCCCTTTGCAAGGCAGTTAGCTCAGCTCTCGCAGTCATTGGGATTGCCACTACCCATGTTCAAGGGAAGAAGGTTGTACACCTATGGATATGGAGAGGATGCATGGAAGATCACTACCTTCATATTCAGAGATGCCGCCTTGCCAAACCCCGTGCATTTGATCTACACCAAGACATACTGCAACTGGGGACTTGGAATCAACTTGGCCATGCATGAAGCTCTGTCTCGCCAGTGCCATCAAGTCCGACACCTCGCCCAGATTCACCCTACCGTGACTATGGGAGGCGTGATGAAGATGGGCACATTGTGGTTACCCCGGGCGACAGGAACAACATGCCGCCCCGTCGGAGACACATAGAGGACATGGAAAGGGAGAATGGAGCTCTAGCTGAGAAAGTGATGATGATAAAGGAGATTGCAGATTTTGCTAGCAATGGTATGGTGGTCCAAGGACAGGAGATTGACACTTTGCATGAAGCTGTGGGAGTTCTGGAGAATGCCCTGATAGCCAGAGATGCAACGATAGCTCATCTTCATGGTACTGTGCAGGAGAACACCCAGAACATACAACAGTTGCAAGGGACCGTCCAGG
The DNA here is from genome assembly GCA_023614405.1 of Avena insularis. NCBI lineage: Eukaryota > Viridiplantae > Streptophyta > Magnoliopsida > Poales > Poaceae > Avena > Avena insularis. Next base: position 288,998,754 of record CM042691.1, on the reverse strand, counting down.
AAAGGGATCAAACTATTGAAGCTATGACAGCCCAGATTGCCGCTCTCCAAGCACAGCTGAATCCACCCTCTAATGATGACAATGGAGAAGATGGCAACAATGGGGATGATGATGACAGTGGGAATGATGATGACGATGAGGACGAGGATGATGATGATGGAGACGATGATGGTGGAGGAGATGAAGGCATTGCGATTGCGGTGAGAGTGAAGAAGAGGAGGATCCAAAAGAGGTGGAGTTTGAGATCTCAAGTGATGATTCAGGAGAAGTGTATACTCCGCCGCCATGGTTGAACCGTGGACCGAAGCGCCAACGCATGAGTGCAAGGACCTACCGCAACCTCTTCAAGAAGTAGATAGAAGTCCACCAATTAGTCCACGTTAGGTAAATTCGTTAGGATTAGCCACGATCGATGTGAAACTTAATTACTATTAGTTTAAGAGTGTTTAGTTGCTTATTTGTGTACTCCAATATCCCAGGAATTATTTATGCGAATTTTATGAAAGAGTTATGGCAAGTTTGGTTACTATCTGTGTTATTTTCGCTGCAGTTTTCTGCTGATATAGCAGTACTGTATGATTTTTCATATTTTTATGGTAACTGGGAAACTCTGAAAAAAATTGGGCTGATGCGAAACTCTCTGTACTATATGTGCAAAAATCAGCTAAATTTTTTGACGAGTTTAAGTCAGGCGGAAAAATTCGTGAACGCTGCTGGACTGTTCTGGCAGATTGCTGTTTTTGTTGTGTAGTTGATCAACTGTTTAGTTAACCATTGCCAACTCTTGTAAAACTATTTCAGTAGGTATATACTGCTAGGATAACCCCTGGGATGTTGCTGGACCACTTGTTTGATGATGTGTTGCTTGCTTGTGATTGTCTGCTATTGTTTGTTGATGATTGATCATATGCATGGGTAGAATCCTATTATGGTAGTTGATTCTTTCTAAACTTACCTGTGCTGAACCGCAGATGCCTCCCCGCCGTCACCCCACTGAGTTGGAGCAGCTCATGGCAGCTCGGGCACAGCTGACCCAAGTGATGACACAGTTCATGGCAAATCAGAACAACAACAATGGAAACAATCAGCCTCAGGGAGATGCCCTCACCAGATTTTTGAGGCTAATGCCAGCTAAGTTCTCTACTGCAACGGAACCAATGGTTGCTCTCGACTGGTTGCGTTCAGTCAACAAGGATCTGGTAACTGTTGGATGCACTGATGCTGAGAAGGTGAGGTTTGCCGCTCACTTACTGGAGGGACCAGCCGCTTCTTGGTGGGACACTTTTCAGATCACCCACCCGCTGGACACTGTGACTTGGGCAATGTTTGAGGAAGGTTTCAGGACCAACCACGTGTCTTCAGGAGTTCTGAGCCTGAAGAGGAAGGAGTTCCGCAACTTGCGCCAAACCAACCGCACCGTGGCGGAGTACATTGAGGAGTTCAACAACCTGTCCCGTTATGCACCTGAGGATGTTGACACTGATGCAAAAAGGAGAGAGAGAGATTCCTGGATGGCCTCAGTGATGAGCTTTCAGTGCAGCTACTGGTGGTTTATTGCCCCACTTTCCAGGAGCTTATGGACAAGGCCAGGATCTTGGAAGGGAAGCACAAGCAGGTAGAAAGCCGCAAGAGAAAGAACAATAATCACCACTCTGGTTCAAACCACAAGTCTCGCACTTCATATGATGGATACTCCAAGCATGGAGGGAGTGACTATGGGAGCCATGATCGCAACCGCCATGGGGGCGATGGACATCGCCATGACAACCACAAGAACAACCACCACAGCCACAAGGGAGGACATTCTCACCACCCTGGAGGACACGGTGGACATGACCGCAACCGTGATCGCAGCTTTGTGAAGAAGGATCTGAGTGAGGTGACATGCTTCAAGTGTAAGCAGAAGGGACACTATGCTGACAACTGTCCGGAGAGGAAAGGACTGAAGTCAACCAACAACGAGAAGGCCACAGTGAACCACATGAATGTGGAGGAGATTCCAGATGAGCCTGACCTTGTGATTGGTAAGTTTCCAATCAACACTTACCCTGCACTTATACTTTTCGATACTGGTGCTTCACATTCATTCATATCAAGGGCATTTGTGGATAAGTATAAGCTACCTACTGAGTCTATGAAAAGGTCTATTAGAGTGAGTTCACCTGGAGGAGATATGATAGCTAGCACGGGATGCCGCGACTTAACTGTGAGGATTGGAACACACAACTTCATTGCACATCTAGTAGTGTTGGAATCACGGGAATTGGATGTTATTCTGGGCATGGATTGGATGTCTATGCATGGGGGACACATAGATTGTGCACAGCGAGCTGTTTCACTCAAAACCCCGGATGGCAAGAGGATTAGATTCAAGTCAGTTGTACGACCAGGAAGGTGTAAGTTGAATTCTCTTAAGGGGGTTAGCATAGATACTGTGCCAGTGATTAGGGATTATCCCGACGTGTTTCCGGAAGAGCTGCACAGGGATGCCACCTGACAGGGAAGTAGAGTTTCTTATCGACCTGATGCCGGGAACAGGTCCTATAGCAAAGAAACCATATAAGATGGATGTGGATGAGCTGAAGGAATTGAAGAAGCAGTTGAAAGAGCAGCTGGAAAAGGGATTCATTCAGCCTAGTTCGTCGTCATGGGGAGCGCCTGTTCTGTTTGTGGAGAAGAAAGACAGCAGCAAGAGGTTAGTAGTGGACTATCGCTCGCTGAATGAAGTAACCATCAAGAACATGTACCCTCTGCCGAACATAAATGATTTGTTCGATCAACTGGAAGGAGCGAAGGTGTTCAGCAAGATTGATCTGCGATCAGGCTACTTCCAATTGAAGATCCGGGAGGAAGACGTACCAAAAACCGCCTTCACCACTAGGTATGGTTTATATGAGTATACAGTTATGTCTTTTGGACTAACGAATGCCCTGGCGTATTTCATGACCATGATGAACAAGGTATTTATGGAGTATTTGGACAAGTTCGTGGTGGTGTTTATTGATGACATACTGATATATTCCAAGGATGATGAGCATGAGAAACACCTGCGACTGATTATGGAGAAGCTGAGGGAACACAAGCTGTATGCCAAATTCAGCAAGTGTGAATTCTGGCTTAACACTGTTGGATTTCTTGGACACGTAGTGTCAGGAGAAGGAGTCGCTGTTGATCCAAGCAAAGTATTGCGATGGCGAGTGGGAAGCACCCAAGAATGCGGAGAGATTCAAGCTTTTGGGACTTGCTGGATATTACAGGAGGTTCATTGAAAACTTTTCCAAGATTGCTAAGCCGATGACTGAACTTCTGAAGAAGGAGAGGAAGTTTGAATGGTCAGACGTATGTGAAGCCAGCTTTCAGGAACTGAAGCGTCGACTAGTGACTGCGCCTGTTCTGTGTTTACCTGATCTTCAGAAGGATTTCCAAGTGTACTGTGATGCTTCTCGACAGGGACTTGGGAGTGTGCTGATGCAAGATGGGAGAGTAGTGTCTTACGCCTCGCGACAACTCAAACACCATGAGCAGAATTACCCCACACACGACTTGGAGTTAGCGTCAGTGGTTCATGCGCTCAAGGTATGGAGGCATTACTTAATGGGAAAACACTGTGATGTGTACACCGACCACAAGAGCCTGAAATACATATTTACACAGAAGGAACTGAACATGAGGCAAAGGAGATGGCTGGAACTTATCAAGGATTATGATATGAATCTACAATACCACCCAGGAAAGGCCAATGTAGTAGCAGATGCTCTGAGCCGGAAGGTTTATGCCAATGGATTGACAGTTGGGGAATTGCCTGAGGATTTGTGCGAGCAACTCAAAGACCTTAGACTGGAGGTAGTATCTGAAGGATACTTGGCAACAATGGAAGTTCAACCAACGCTACATGACAGAATTAGGAAGGCCCAAGTGGGAGACAAAGAAATAGAGGAGATAAAGGAAAAGATGAAGGAGAATCGGGAAAAGGATATTCGCGAGGATGAGCAGGGTACCTTGTGGTATGGAGATCGTTTGTGCGTGCCCAGCGACCCAGAGATAAGGGAGTTGATTCTGCAGGAGGCTCATAACTCGCCATACTCCATACATCCGGGCAACACAAAGATGTATATGGATTTGAAGAGAAGATTTTGGTGGAACAACATGAAGGGAGATATCGCCAAGCATATTGCCCTATGCGATGTGTGCAGCCGGGTGAAGGCGGAACACCAGAAGCCAGCAGGACTGCTACAGCCATTTCCTGTGCCGGATTGGAAGTGGGATAGAGTGGGAATGGACTTTATCACAGGATTGCCCAGGACCAGGTCAGGATATGACTCTGTTTGGGTAGTGGTCGACCATTTGACCAAGGTAGCCCACTTTATACCGGTGAAGACGACCTATACGAGTGCAAAGTTGGCCAAGGTTTACATGGACAGGATCGTGTGCCTACACGGAGTTCCCAAGAGCATTGTATCTGACAGAGGCACCCAATTTACCTCACACTTCTGGCGCCAGCTGCACGAGTCGCTTGGTACTAGATTGGAGTTTAGCACAGCGTTTCACCCGCAGACTGATGGACAGACCGAGAGGGTGAATCAGATTTTGGAGGACATGTTGAGAGCTTGCGCCTTGGCTCATGGTTCTAGTTGGCATGAAAATTTGCCGTATGCTGAGTTTTCCTACAACAACAACTATCAAACCAGCATCAAGACGTCACCGTTTGATGTGATGTATGGGAAACGGTGCCGAACACCATTGCTATGGGATGGAGTAGGAGAACGCCAGTTGTTTGGACCTGATTTGATCAAGGACGCTGAGGAGAAGGTCGCCTTGATTAGGGACAGGCTGAAGGTAGCACAATCAAGGCAGAAGAGCTACGCTGACACCAAGCGCAAGGAAGTGGTGTATGAGATAGGTGATAGAGCATACCTCAGAGTGTCGCCACTTCGTGGAATCAAGAGATTGGAATTAAGGGTAAGCTGGAACCTCGATTTATCGGACCGTATCGGGTCTTAGCGCGCAAAGGAGAAGTTGCTTATTAGTTGGAGTTGCCAGAGGCTTTGTCCGCTATTCACAATGTGTTCCACGTGTCACAGCTGAAGAAGTGACATCCGGAGATGGCGGATACACCGTTGAGAGACACTGTACCGCTAGAGGAGGTTCAGCTCAAGAACGACTTAACTTATGAGGAGAAACCGGTCAAGATTCTGGAGACAGCGGAGAGGATTACCCGTACCAAGACGATCAGGTTTTGCAAGGTGCAGTGGAGCCACCACACTAAAGAGGAAGCCACTTGGGAGCGTGAGGATGACATCCGAGAGGACTACCCACACCTATTTGCTAACCGCGCCGAATCTCGAGGCCGAGATTCATCTTAAGGGGGTTAGTCTTGTCACATCCCAAATTTTAGATTTGGTTCTGCATATCATTCATATCATTGCATCATGCTTTTCCATACAAAACCGTCGATCGAAATGAATCGGCGAAACGCTATTTTCGAAACCCTATTCTATTTTGCTACGAGGCTCCTGCGGGAGGCTTTAGTAGGACCTGCGTTGTCCACCCCTGTAGCCTAGTGGTTTCGCTCGAACCTTGTCCCTAGATTGTTCCCCTCGATTTTTCAAAACCGTAGGAGCAAGAATCGCTCGATTCGGAGCTCGTACGGAAAAGTTATCGCCGTTTCATTAAATGTAGGAAAAACGGTCCGATTTTCGGGCCAAGTTCCGAGTCCTTTTCCAATTGCGCGCCGAATTTGCGTAGGACCCCACGAGGGGAGGGGCCCCACATAAGAGGCAGCCGGCTGCCTCGGGAACCGCACCCCCACCTCGATCGCCTCCCCCGCGCGCCGCCTTCCGCCCGCGATCGCCGCCTCCTCGAGCCGCGTGCCCGCCGCCGCCAGGGCTCCGCGATCGCCGCCGCCGGCGCCTGCCCCGCCGCAGCCTCGGCCTCCGTGCCCGCACCGCCGCCTAGCTACACCGCCGCCGCGTGCCTCCTCTCCTCTCTCCCCCACCTCGATCGCCACCCCGCCACCGCCGCCTGCCGCGCCACCTCGCCCATAGCGCCGCCGCAAGACGCCCCCGCACCGCCTTTCCCGCCTGCGCCGCCGCCGCTTTCGCCAGCGACCACGCGATCGCGCCTGCTGCCGCCCGCCGCGCGCAGCGCCGCCGCTTGTCTGCGCGCAGCCCGCAGCCACAGCTAGATCTCAGATTAGTGGTTCAGATCAGTCGTTGACCGGTCAGACTCAGGCGTTGACTAGTCGACGCCCAGTCAGCGATCATCGGCAGACGTTGACGATCAACGAACCACGATTGACTGGTTAATTTCGTTAATCGTTTTAGTTGACAGATTTCGGTAGAATCTTGTAAATTGCGTAGAAATTAAACCGTTTGGCCAAAAATTGCAAATAAAATATGTGTAGATTCAGTGAGTCGTGTAGAATCTTTCTGTACCTTTGGTTCAGGCTTTTGCAGCAAGATTTAGTACAGTTTAATCAAATAGGTTAATGGCCTTTTCGGAGTAATAAATTCGTAGAAAAAGATCTGTAACTCGAAAAATTGCGTATGGTATGTCCCTGGATTCAGTGGAACGAGGGGAATCTCATCGCGGATTAAAAAGATAGGCTTACAGTGAAAACTTCTGCAGAAACTGTCTAGTGGCTTGCTGCAGTGTTTTAATTACTCGGGGAGTTTTATAATTTTTTTTGAGTAATTCCAATTGGTACTGTTCCTAATTAGCCGTGCCTGTACTGTAGAATTTTCCCAAGATTTTACAAACAGTTTACTACCTGTAGTGAATTATTTGAGTTCTAGCTCTAGTTTTGAGCATTGCTTGCATAATAGTTTTCCTTGCGCTAAAACTATTTTCCATGCATGCAATAAGTAGTATTATTGAATAGGATTATGTGGTGCAGCTGTAGCACCAATCCACTTATCTTGCATACTTTCATGCATCATATTTGTTGCATATGCTTGTGGATTGTTTGTTTATGATTGCAATTGTATCGTGTAGATTGTGACGAGTGCAACGCTTGCTCGTGTGTGGATTGTTCTTCCGACCGCTACAACCAAGGCAAGTAGATGCTACTTTGTTCATGATATCGTCCTACTATTTTTAATGCATTATCGTGTATTTTGTAGTTGCATGTGTAGGATGATACTATCGCTATGCTATGTCCTATTATGTGGTAGGACCTTCCTTGTAGATGAACCACCGTTGATAGATGTGCTTAGCCATGCTATGTTGAACGAGGGCTGGGGTACATCATTGAGACTTGTTTCTAAAAGTATTGGTTTGTGAAAACTAAAACAACTTAATCAATGAATCTTCTGGGTGTGATGGTATTGATAATTTTTGGTGGTTTCATTGCGGAAAGGCACCCAGGTATCAAGAGAGAATGATTGGCTTCTTTATTGTGTAGCTTACGTGTACAACCATGTGCCAATAATGGAGTGGGCGGTTGGTTGGACTTAGTAGGTTGTGGTGACTCGAACCCGCGTATCTAGAGATGTAGAATTTTGGTAGGTTGGACCGGTGCGCGTCGGGATTGAGGAGCTACTTCCCGAACAGTCTCTTCTTGGACTTCTCCCTATCATCACTCAAAATGAGAGTGATGGTACGAGCTGGGCTGGCCAAGTCACATGGGTAAAGTGTACTAACCTCTGCAGGGTGTATAATCTAATCGGTTAGCCGTGTCCCCGGTTATGGACAACTGAGTTGCTTGATATTGATTCCATGACATGTTTCTCGCTCATTCCAATTTCATAATTGTTTTAATATTATTGGGTTAACTTAATTGGGATCTTTTCAAAGAAAAATCAAAAACTGTTTATGAAAGTAGGACAAAGGTATTTGCAAATGCTAGCCAGACACGGCTCCACTTGCCAAATATGCATGTAGATGTTAGTGCTATTGTCTCCATTACTAGCTCTACTTGCCATACATTCCATGTATTGACCCTTCGGGGCTGCTATGTTTCATGTTGCAGGATATTCCGATTCTGAGTAATCGATATAGGCCACGGTACTCCAATCGGCACTTGTTCACTTGTGGGCAATTTGAAGAATGGAGGAATTACTTTATTTATGTTGCTACCTGAATAATTTGAGCTAGCTTTGTGCTAAGCTTTTATTGTAATAATGGTACTCTAGATCTTCGTTATTCATGATACACGGATATTTTGCTATGTTATTCATCTTATTCTATTGTGGGCCAATGAACCGATCCAGGGATTGGCATGTCACATAGAAGCCACGGTTTTTTCAGAACCGGGGTGTTACAGAACCAATATTCCCTACTAAAAAGGCAAGTGACGCTATCATCCATGCCCTACTATTTTCACTACACTTAGTGGTATTTTTGTAGTATGCATGATAGGGCTACTATGTTATTATACTATGCTATGTCCTATTAGGAAACCCTTTATACCTTCCTTAGTGAAAACATCATAGTTGTAGTATGCTTAGCCCTGCTATAGACTTGGGATGGAATACATGATATGATTATATGAAGTGTTAGAAAAATATATGTTTTATATAATAAAACAAGTACTCAATGAACCACCTGGGTGGAATGTGGAGACTCAATTTTGGATAAGGTGGCAACAAAGGGAACCATGTTTATATGGCTATCTTTTTGTATGTGCACTAGAAGAAAACCACCCAGGGACTTAGAGATTTAACATGTTTCTCGTACAGTGGCTTCCGTGTACAACCACATGCTAAATGGGCTCTGGCTTAGTCAACTACATAGTGGAAGACCCTTGCATTAGCACCTACTCAGGTTAACCGGATTCATGTGTTGGAAATTTATCCTTCCATTGGTTCCTGGTAGACAAGCTAGCATCATGTATTGGGAGGACTTCTATGGAAAGACTTTGTCACATTCTCGATCTGCCGGTACTCTATTTGGTGTGTACTTATCCAGCGGCCACTGGTGGCATCAATACGAGATTGTGTCATGTGGGTAAAGTGTACAACTTCTGCATAAGATCAAATTCTAAGTACTTAGCCGTGTCCCCGGTTACGGACAACTCTGAGCAACTAAGGCCTGAAGCTATGGAAGATCTCGACATTCCAATTTCTCAAAATAAAACTTGATGGTGTCAACAAGGGATTAGAAGCACTTGGAGTTTTCCAAGGAGTTCAGAAAGATTGTCAAAAGATCAAAACTATTTTGAAAAGATAGGATAAAACTATATTGCTTTCTGCAAATGAGACTAAACCCTACTTAGCCAAATATGCATATATTGATAGGTTCCACTTATTTCTACATAGTAGTGAAACTTGCCAATAAAATTCAAATGTATTGACCCTTGTGGCTGTAACTTATAATGTTGCAGGTTTGTTTGATGTTAGTGAAGTGTGTTGATTAGGATTACAAGTCTACAATCAACATGATTTCCTGTGGCACTTTGAAGATGAAGGACTCCATGCTATAGTTATTTCTACTACATTGTAATGAGATAGCCAAATGAGCTATGTAAGATGTAATGAATTATTTTATTCCTAGTTATAAAGTTGTATTATCACCTTTGTTTCTTGATATTACATCTTAACTGTGGATGCTACCTATTGATCCAGGGACTAGCATTGTAAACACAGGGATCTCTACCTTATTAAAGGTTGGGACCTTTACATGAAGGAAGCTAAGAAGTGTCTAAAGGAGAAAGGTATTAGAGTTGAAGATGTGAAGAATCTACCTCCTATAGAAGAATTATGTAAGCCAATTCCCCACTCATCTACTATTGAGGTACACTCTCTCCAACACTTTGATGAAGGTGATATTCCTTATGGTAAGCCTCCTGGTCAATTCTTAGAGGAACTTGACATTTTTATTGTTAAACAAGGTCACTTTAATAAACAAGTTCAGAATCATTTATTGGAAAACTCTAGAGCTATCCATGAGTTGAAAGATATTGTGGAAAGAACTTCTAATGATATTAAATGCTTTGTAAACACTTTCAAATGGTTCAAACCCAACTTGATCAACTTGCTAAAGTACAAAAGGATATGCTAGTTAATGCTTCAGGAAATAAACATGCTTATGGAATTAAAAATAGGAGTGGTGCAGCTACTCAAGACCCTTTATATCCTGAAGGACACCCTAAAATAATAGAGCAGCATTCCCAACAAGGTGAGGATAGTGGTAGTCCTCGTAAGAGGAAGAAAAAGAAACATAAGAAAGTTGAGGAACCACTTGAACCTGTTGTAGATCCTAATAGTATATATGTCTCTGATGCTAAAACTGAGAGTGGTAATATTGATAAGCCTCCTAATAAGGAGGAAATTGAGGAAGAACCTGAAAAACACACTAAGAACACTAGGTACACAAAGGAAGATTTTATTGCTAATAAACATGGTAAAGAGAGAGAACCTTGGGTGCAGAAACCTATGCCTTTTCCAGGTAAGAAACACAAGTCAAAGGAGGAAGAACACTACAACAAGTTTTGTGAGTGGATGAAACCTTTATTTCTGCAAATTACTTTGACTGATGCTATTAAGTTGCCTCCTTATTCAAAGTATATGAAGGATATTGTCTCTAACAAAAGGAAGATTCCTAATGAGGAGATTTCTACTTTACTTGCTAATTACTCCTTCAATGGTAAGGTTCCAAAGAAACTTGGTGATCCAGGTTAACCAACTATTCCTTGCTCCATTAAGAATAATTATGTTAGAACTGCTTTATGTGATTTGGGAGCTGGAGTTAGTGGTATGCCTTTTTCTCTCTATAAGAGACTCCAGCTCGAAAAGTTGATACCAACTGATATATCTTTGCAAATGGCTGATAAGTCAACTACTGTTCCTATTGGTATATGTGAGGATGTTCCTATTCAAGTTGCTCATAATTGCATGGTCCTAACTGATTTTGTTGTGCTTGAAATGCCTGAAGATGATAATATGTCTATTATTCTTGAGAGACCTTTTCTTAATACTGCAGGTGCTGTCATCAATTGTAATCAAGGAAAAGTAACATTCAATATTAATGACAAAGAGCACACTGCTATTTCCCCAAGAAGGTTGTTAAGAGCTATTGCCTGAATTCTATTGAAAATATTGAAGGCATCAAGGTTGGAGAAATATATTGTCCCATTCCACAAGAAAATTTTGAAACTATTATGATTGGGACCATTGCTATCAAGTATGAGGTAACATAATCACCTTGTGGAATACAAAGTTTTGTCTCATTTAAGATTGTTTTGGTAACAAGACTTGATCAAGCTTGTTAACAAAAGGATTTTAATGAACAAAACAATGTTTCCACTATTGTTATACTTGCTTTCTTTCTCTTTCCTCCTTTCTAGTCTTTGCTTTAGCTTTTGCTTTGCTTTGCTTCTTCTGAAAAACTGTTTCTGCAAGAAAATCAATTTTCATACCCTGAAAATTGGCCAAAAATAAAGTTTCCCGAAAAATCCCAGAAAATTCAAAATAATTTTTTCCTTGAAAAAAGGGGCAGAGAGGTACCAGAGGTGACCCAAGGAGCCACCCCTAGGCCCCACACCTGTGGTAGGCACGGGCCCACCACTCGTGGCGCCTAGGGGGGTCTGGCCCACCTGGGCCCCTCCAGGCTGCCTCCTCAAAGCCACCTTCTTTCTCTCTCCCGAAAAACACCGGAAAACTTGCTCAAGCTCGAGTTCTTGCTATTCTTGCTCGCGATTTTCGATCTCCTTGTTCAGCCCATCTCAAGTGCTGATTTTTGGAGGGATTGCTCCTTGGTATGTGCCTCCTCCACTTGTCCAATTAGATTTGTGATTGGTAGATTGTATCTTGAGTATTTTGCTACTGTAGGTGACAGGTTGTTTGAGCTTGCATGCTTGTTCTATGCTTAGAAATTTTGTTTTGATGCATGTGTAGTCCTCTAGCTAGTTCCTATAGTAGTTGCTCATCATTTATCAACTTAGAAATCACTTGGTTTGATGGTTGTCTAAAAATTTCAGCAAAGAAGATGAGTGCTTATTCACTGACTCAATATGACTTGATGGTGCATGAGCCAATGAAGGTTCATCGTGAGGAGGCAGTTTTTCCCTCCATATACCCATGCCATGAATTTATGAGAGCTGCGGGGATCCTCCAAGATTTCCAAACTTTGGTTACAAGTGCAGGGTTGGAGCGTTTTGTTGAAGGTGAACCAATCCAATATGTTAATCTAACCATGGCTTTTGTGCAGGACTTCCGGTTCACTTGGTCTACTTCTAATCCCATGGTCCATTACAAAATATATAATATGCCTGTCAATCTGCCTTTTGCTGATTTCTGTGCAGCAATTAGAGTACCTCAGTGGGGACCTTGTGAGAATATCAAGGAGAGGCCCAAGTCACTTGTTGATTTGTATGCTGAGATTTTCCAAGGTTTCGACTTCTCAAAGGAAAGTGGTAAAATTTGGAACATCCAGCTCCCAGCTATTAGATACTTTTCCTATTTCATTACCAAGTGTGTTCTTGCTAGAAAGTTGTCTTCTTTTGATCTAGCTTTTATTGTAGCTGCTCTGAATAGGAATAGTTCTTATAGTTTGGGTTCTTTGATAGCTCATAGTCTCACCACCAACCGTGAGAAGGGTGGAATTTGTGGAGGTCTCATTGCTTCTAGGTTGCTAGATTTCCATGGTTTAGAGCCTCATTATTCAGATTTTCAGTTTTCCATAGAGAGGATTGATATTGAATCCATGATTCAGCATGGTTTTGTTTCTTTGTGGGATAATGTGAGAAGTTTTCCATATGAACTATCTTTTGTCCAGCAAGGTCGGAGAAAAGGTAGGAGTGAGAAAATAGTTTATTTGCCTACACCTGCTTTGTTTAACTTTGATAACAGGCAGGGATGGTCACTCTCGGAGGAGGAGGTTGACACATATGTTGGGGAACTCTCCCAGCAAGAACAGAATGTTGAAGAGGATGCCGAAGACAATTCGGTTCAGCCCTCCAACTTGGGAGAGTCTTCATACCAGCAGCCCTCATTTGATTGGGGCGTGTCTTCTTCTTCATCACAGGTGTCTGACTATGATCATTCCTATGATGACCCACCAGCATGGAGTTATTATCCGTGCTATTAAGCCCCGCTTAGGCCAAAATCCTAAGCTTGGGGGAGGTACATCGACATCACACTCATTTATATATCATGTTCGGTCGATTCTTTGTACATCCATTGTTTTTGCTTTCTTTTTGGTTTTTGTTGCTTCTTTCTAAAAACCCAAAAATACCAAAAATATTTTCGTTGTTTCTTTTGGTTTGTTTCTTTGCTTTGATTTTCCTTAAAATAAAAATCCAAAAAGATTTTGCTTTGTTTTTGTTTGGTTTCTCTTTGTTTGCTTGTTTCTAAAAATTCGAAAACACCAAAAATATTTGTTGGTCTTCTTTGGTTTTGTGAGTTCTTTGCAAGGTTCAGCCGTCCTTAGTGGATTTTGGTTTCATGTTATCATTCAAGTCACACAAGTGAAGAGCAATAATGAAGATTAAGACAACTTGTGGTGTGGTAAGAGGCTGGTAACGAACTCTTTGTTTCATTTTTGTACATATACTATTTATTGTGAGCATGCTTAGCATGTTTGTGTAAGGTGTATGTCATTATGGATGCTTAGTAGTTCTTGCTTGTCTATGATCAGCTCCAGCTTGCTAATAGTTTGTAGCATGTCATATGAATGTTTGCTTGCATTGTTTTATTCATACTTTGGTATGATATTGTGGTATCCTCCTCTGACTGTTCATGTGAATCGACTTGGCACATGCTCACATGCATATGACTAATCAATAGTCAGTAAGCCTCGATGATTTATTTTGCCTCGGAGTTCTTGTATCACTTTTATGCCATTATTAGTCCTGTTTTGTTGCAAGCATGATTATGACAGCTATTGCTCTCTCGTTTGTCGCTCCCTCTCTATTGCTAGCCTTCACTTGCACTGAGTATGTGCTCTACCTGTTCTTACAGCTCCCAAAAACCAATATTGCCAGTTGTGTCCACCATACCTACCTATTAGCATCATTTGCTACTTCAGTGCATATTTTATATATCCCATGTTTTCTTCCAAAATAAAATGTTTGTCTGTTTTGATAAAGTTAGTTAGTAAAGCTCTCACGAACTTGATGGCACACTTTATTCTTTGTGCTTAATAATTCTGAACCATCGTGACCTGTCCATGAAAGTTATATGCTTGCTAATTATATGCTAGGAGTCAGAAGAACCGTGCTGTCACGGGGAACGCTTTCAACACTTTTTGGATATCTCATCTAGTTGATTATTTGCTCTTTTGTTTATGGATGTCAACGATGTGAAATAAAAGGGGAAGTTGTTCGTTCATGGAGTTTATACATTGTGTTAGAGAAACGCCTGGGCCGCTAGCCTAAGCCATGCTTAATCATGGTGGAAACTTGCAGCATCACTATAATGAGCATCTATGAAGCTTCCTCAATAAAAAGCTATGCATATGGTAAATAAAAAGATTGTTGAGATGCTCATTGTTTGCTTGCCTTGTCATTTTGGTTATGGGAAAGCTCATGTACCATGTGCAAGGGGTACCCTGTTGGCGGTTCTCGATGATATGCATGTATTTACAATGATAAGAACTTTCAGGTGACCAAAGTTGAGTAGCATGCGGAGCGACCCTCGTGTAGTGATTCGTAGCATGGAAAACAAAAAATTTATACTGCATGCACACAAACAAGCTAAGATCTATCTACTAGATTGTAGAAATGAGTTGATTAGAGTACTCACCCTTGAAGATTCCAAATCGGTTAATGAGAGCAGATTCTCGTGGGTGATGTTGTCGTACACTTGCCGATCTCAAGATCGCGTAGACGATCCTTCCGGCGCTGCGTTTCGGCAGTGCTTCCGCAGTCGGTCACACGTTCGGTACTCAATGAAGACCTTCTTCTCCCTTGTTCCAGCAGGTACCGGAGGTTGTAGTTCTCCCCCCGCGATTCCGGCAGCACGACGGCGTGGTGTCGGAAGTAGAGGGAAGTGTAGGGGTTCGTAGCATGGAAAACAAAAATTTTCTATCGCATACAAACAAACAAGCCAAGATCTATCTACTAGATTGTAGCAACGAGTCGATAGAGGAACTCACCCTCGAAGATTCCAAAGCGGTTAACGAGAGCAGATTCTCGTGGGTGATGTAGTCGTACTCTTTCCAATCTCAAGATCGCGTAGACGATCTTTCCAGCGCCACGTTCCGGCAGCGCTCCCGCAGTCGGTCACACGTTCGGTACTCGACGAAGACCTTCCTCTCCCTTGTTCCAGCAGGCAGCGGAGGTTGTAGCACTCTCCTCGCGATTCAGAAGACAACGGCGTGGTACGGGAGGTAGAGGGAGATCCCAGGGCTTCGCCTTAAGCCGGTGCAGTATGGTGGAGCTTATGAGAGGCTATTAGTGGTCTAGTAATTAGACACACCAATTAGAAGGCTCTAAACCAATTAGAAGGCTCTAAACCGCTGGCTAAAGAAATTATAAGCTCAAAACAAAAACGGCTCTAAACCGGAGATTAGAGGTGGAAACTTGTGTGTCCTAGGAGGGAGCCCTGCCCCTCCTTATATAGGTGGGAGGGGCTGGCCGGCCAAGGGGAGGAGTCCTCCCCAACTCGGCAGGTGGGCGCCCGGCTTGGGAGGACTCCTCCCAACTCGGCTTCACCTCCTCCTCTTTTCCCACTTCCCAAAATTGTCGTTTGACTTTCAAACTAGCCGTTTGACTTTTCAATTTAGGATTTAAATAAATCCTTTATTTTGGACAGCGAAGACACCTAGTACATGATGCAATCATTCCAACTTACAATGACACATTCATGAACCCTTCCCCGAGTCTTGGGACATTCGGGACCTTCTAGAATGTTCCCGATGAAAACACGGAACCATTCCCCAACTCCGAAATGGGACTTTCCTTATATGAATCTTATTCTCCGGACCATTCCGGATCTCCTCGTGATATCCGGATCCCATCCGAGACTCAACAACATTCGGTCTCTTTCTCATAATACCATAACTACTCAAAACAACGTCAATCCTTAAGTGTGTCTCCCTACGGTTCGTGAATTATGCGGACATGATCGAGATACTTCCGAACAATAACCAATAGAGGAATCTGAAATTCATATGGCTCCACATATTTCTCGATTACTTTGCATCGAATGAACCACTTACATACGATACCAATTTCCCTTTGTCTCACGATATGTTACTTATCCGAGGTTATGATCGTCGGTATCTCTGCATACCTAGTTCAACCTCGTTACTGATAAGTACTCTTTTCTCGTTCCCGTGATATGTGATCCCTTGTGAGCCAGTCACATGCTTGCAAGCTAATTGGATGACATTTCACCGAGAGGGCCCAGAGTATATCTATCCGTCATATGGATGGACAAATCCCACTCTTGATCCATGTGTTTCAACCAATACTTTCCGAACACTCAATGCCACTTTTATAGCCACCACTACGGTGTGGTGTTTGATGACATCAAAGCATCCATCCGGTAAAGGTGATATGCATGATCTCATGGTCGAAGGAATTAGGTTACTATGTATCAGAAAGCATATAGCAATTGAACTATTGAAATGACTTGATCTTTATGCTACGCTTATCTATAGGAGTATGTCCATCACATCATTCTTCTAACGATATGATCCTGTTGTTAATAACATCTCTATGTTCATGATCAGGAAACAATGATCATATATTAACCAACAAGCTAGTTTAACAAGAGGCTTTACTAGGGACTCTTTTATGTTTACAAATCACACAAGTATTAATGTTTCCTGTTAATACAATTATAGCATGGTATGTAAACATTTATCATAAATATGAAGATATGATAATAACCACTTTATTATTGCCTCTTGGGCATATCTCCAACAGTCTCCCACTTGCACTAGAGTCAATAATCTAGTTTCAAACCTTTGTGTATTCAACACCTATGGCTTTCCGGTGTTGTATGTACACGATTGCTAGTGGTCAACTGATCTCCGTATCTGACACTTCCAGGTCCGTGTGTAATTGCATGTATTTGCGTCTCTACGCATCACTCATTCTCTAATGAGATGGCTTTGTATGATTTGGTCTTTCGGTGTGACCTTTAGTTCTTTGGGGTTAAAACATGTTGATAATATTGTCGCACAATATATCTTCATAGTATTATCCTTGTGAACTACACCTAGTTTGATAACAAACTACTTGACACAAATGCCCTCTTTGCTGCTATAATAGCAGTCATATACTTAGCCTTTTGTTGAAGTATCTCACAATGTCTTAACTTTGGAACTCATCCAAATCCATTATGGAACTCACTTTCCATTATATTGTGCCACCCTTAGTTTAGATTGAGATAAACTTAATTTGTACTTTGTGACAAAGCTAGTATCAATGTAGTACTTTTACAATGAACTAACCATCTATTTGTCACTTCTACAAATAATATACTCTTAGTTCTTCCAAAAGATCATAAGAATATCCTTACTATCGTCCAATGATCATCTTATGAATCATTCTGGTATATGCTCACAACATTTAGAGCATAGGACATATCTGGATTTGTACATACCACAAAGATGATTGATATAAATACTCTTTGTGATTTCATACATCAAGTATCAATCTATACTTGAATCTTTGTTTCACTTACCAAGTGCCAATACACTTGAATATATCATCAACATTGAACTCTTTCAATCCTTTACGTGCAACAAGAACCTTTCTTGTAGTTTCTATATTGAATTCATTCAATATCTCGTCTATGTACTTGGCACAACCATATTAGCGTCTATTGATGCCAAATATTTGGTTTTGCCTAAGTCTTTCATCGGGATGAAATTCTTAATATGTGTTAATAAAAGATACATTATTTCCAATCAACAATATGTCTTCCACATAATGTATTAGAAACATGTCTTAGCGCCCACTTAATTTCTTGCAAATGCAAGCATCTTCATTGTCTCCGATGAAATTAAACTCTTTTAACAGTTTCATCATAGTGAAGATTCCAACTCCGCTATGCTTACTTCAACCATTGAAGTTTGCATATGCTTTTAGCATCCTTTGAATTAACAAAACCCTATGGACCGTGTCATGCACACGTCCTAGGTAACAATTCTATTAGAAGAACTTGTTTTGTTTATTCAACTACCACATAACAAATTATATGTAGTGGTTGCTACATTAATCCGTCTAGACTAAAAATCGCTATGAAAGATCAAATCTTGTCATATACAACCTTTGAACATTGTTGTGAACTCTTTCCCAACATGTCGACTATTTCATAGATGTGAAACATCCATGTCTACTTCTTTATAGATCCAAACACAACTGCAAGGTCTTACACCTTTTTCGAGGGTCCTTCAAGTTCAAAACTTGATTTCTCGTGTATGGAACTATCACGGATTATATGGCTTCAAGCCATTTGACGGAGTCAGGGCCCATCATTGCTTCTTTGCATGTAGTAGGTTCATTATTCTCAAATAATGATTCAACCCTCAAATCTTGGTATTTGATTGTTCATCCGACCTACTTGTTTCAATAGAAACTTAGACCTCCGTGACCACAACCTTTGAGGCACGTGAGCCATGAGCATTATTCTTTGCCTCGGAACACTTTTCTGCTGCAACTTTGCACATATAGCTAAGGTTCTTTTAACCTTATCAAAGTTCTATTGTCCTCCCACTTAACTTTTCACGAAAAATTCCTTCTCAAAGAAACTTGACGTTCTAAGCGACAAACACTTTTGTCTCCGGTGTTTATGGAGGAATTCTTAACAGTAATACAAAGACAGGTTTATCCGACTTTGGTTGCAAACATCTTTCTTATGCATAGCATACCAATGTTTAAGAAAGGACTACTTGGGTTTTATCCCAAACCATAACTTTATATGGTGTCATTTCAGCGGATTATGATGGAGCTCTTTTAGTGGAAAAGCGGTAATCTCCAAAGCTTTTAATCTTTAAAATATAATGGCAGTTCTATGAATTACACCTTTGATCTTACCATGCCAAACAAGGTTTTAATTACATATCTCGAACGCTCCATACTCTTATGGTGTTTCGGGAAATGCAAATCCAGAGCACGATTCCTTAAATCTTAGGTATTATGCTAAACTTGTAATTCAAATATCTTCCTTTATGATCTTATCATAAACTATTCATATTCTTGTTACAATGATTTTGCACTTCATCTTGAAAGTCTTTTGAACTTTTCAAATATTTCATACTTCATCCTTATTAAGTAAATATTCATATATTCACTCAAATTTTCGGAGAAAGCATATGAAGTTGAAATCCATCGCTCTTGACTACACATAATGGAGTTAGTACAACAATATGCACAAGTTCAATAAGCTAGTCATTCGTTTCCTTTTGGCCTATGAGCGAAGTTTTAATTATCTCTAGGAAAGTTTCACAAACGTCATTTGATCAAAAATCAAAAGACTCCAAAATTCCATCCACATGGAGTTTCTTCATGTTTTCTTTCCAATATAATTTAAACGGCGATGTCACTTCCTAAGTGATCTTTCAATCAATTTGTCTTTCGACAATTTTAGCACTAGTTTTATGGATGTGATTTCTCCAACGAGATTTGTGAATCATCCATCTTTTATGGATTACGCAATTAATTGAACAACCCTTTGTTCTCATAATACGATAAAACAAATCTTGAAGGCAAGCGTTGATGTTTAACGAGCAACAAAATAACCCTTTATTTGTTCTCGATGAACATCATCACCTATTCTTTTGCTAGTTACTTAGGCCATTGTAGTTCATGAATTGTGTTGTTTCGTATGACGATTCATATCAACAAATTCAGTATCAAATACTTAAGAACCACATTGTTTAATAAGCAAAGAATATAGCCATAACACATATATCATCTATATACTTAAACTGAACAATTCTAGTCTTTTCTTTTACGCCATATACTTATGAGATTCTCTTTCAAGATTTACATTTGAAAGAATCTATCAACATCAATAGTGGAGTCATACATATGACACATAGTCCAAAGCGTGTATAGTTAAATACCAATGTCTTTGAACTTGCACTTTGAAGTAGATCACCATTATCAAATATTTGGTGTTCTTTCAAATTCCTTTCTTTAGTAATCTCTTGGTGTAGTAAACATTTTACCTACATCAAATATTCACCCTCATCATGGACTTATCCATGATCTAGCTACTTTTAGCTTGTAACGGTGAATCGCGAGTATAATGTTGCTCTCCAAAACCTTTTGGAAGATTAGGACAACTAGTGTCTCCAACCTTTTGCAAATTCTCATCAAACATGAGAACATGACTTTGCCATATTATACTCTATCATGTTGTAACCAAAACTTCGTTTCAGATATCACAATATCTTCCACACATCATGGTTTCTGAAACAACTCTTTCAGATCCTAGATAACCTTGATATTAAGATAATCTTTTGAATATCAAGAATCATGGAGACAAACATGATACTCAAACACTAACACTTGGAATTGTCACTCTTGTTTTAATACTAATTATTAAACTTTATGGAGTAACCGGAAATTACTGAAAGTTTGCAATAGGACTTTTAAACTTTAGATTAACACTTCAAAACAATACGATACCAGTAGAAAGTAACTAACCAGAATTCTATAGTTCTATCATCTCAATTATAACTAAGCGCAAGGTGGTAAACGGATGCCAATGACTACAACAACTATGCAAATACACTTTGATTTAATTTATGATAAATTGAGTTCTAATTAATAATTAAATTAATCTAGATGAACTCCCACTTAAAACAATATCCCTCACATTGTTTTAGTGATCACACGAACCAAATCCACCACATCAAAACCGATCATCACGAGAGTTGATATAGCTTCAATGGCGAACAATCAACATGTTCATCATATCTACTATATGACTCATGCTCTACCTTTCGGTAATCCGTGTTCCTGAGGCCATGTGCGTACATGCTAGGCTCGTCAAGATCAAACCTTAGCTACCGATAAGCAAATCTGGCTTGCTTACGTTGTATTCACCCGGAATCAAAGACACCCGATCATCACGTGGTGCTTGAAGCAAAGCTTTGGCAACGGTGCATACTAAGGGTGAACACTTTAGAACTTGAAATTTATGTGCATGAGGGATCATCTTATAATGCTACCGTCGTCTACTAAGCAATACAAGATACATAAAGGATTAACATCACATGCAATTCATAATATGTGATATGATATGGCCTTTCTTCTTTGTGCTTCCGATCTCCATCTTCAAGCACGAACATGATCTCCATCATCACCGGCATAGCATCAAGGTCAATGACGCTTCTTCATGGTTGTCGTCCACCAGCTTCAACTATTACAACTATTTTGAATAGACACGCAGGTCTTAACAGAAATTAAAGACAACCATATATTCGCCGTTGCCAACTTACAATAAGGAACATTGAATACATCAAATATAATCACAATCATGGCCATATCACATCATTGCACCCCCCTGAAAAACAAAGTTAGACGCCTCTACTTTCTTTGCATATTTTACGTGGTTTGGGGCTTTCAATAAGTGTCGTTCTAACTTACGAACAAGAACCACAACATTGATACTAGAATTGTTGATCACCCGTTGTAAATTGGATCTTTACTATGCTAGGAGAAACAGGCACCCGCAAAGCCACTTATGCAATACAAGTTGCATGTCAAGCGTGGAGCAAGTCTCATGAATGATGTCATGTAAGGTTAGCCCGGGCCGCTTCATCCCAACATACCGCAAGATGCAAAGTACACAAAAAGCAATCTACAATAAAAGCATCAATGCCCACAATGACCATTGTGTTCTACTGCGCAACAGATCTACATATAGACACGGCTCATTGTAGGGGTTCGTAGCATGGAAAACAAAAATTTTCTATCGCATACAAACAAACAAGCCAAGATCTATCTACTAGATTGTAGCAACGAGTCGATAGAGGAACTCACCCTCGAAGATTCCAAAGCGGTTAACGAGAGCAGATTCTCGTGGGTGATGTAGTCGTACTCTTTCCGATCTCAAGATCGCGTAGACGATCCTTCCGGCGCCGCGTTCCGGCAGCGCTCCGCAATCGGTCACACGTCGGTACTGACGAAGACCTTCCTCTCCTTGTTCCAAAGAGGCGGAGGTTGTAGCACTCTCCTCGCGATTCCGCAAGACAACGGCGTGGTACCGGAGGTAGAGGGAGATCCCAGGCTTCGCCTTAAGCCGGTGCGAGTATGGTGGAGCTTATGAGAGAGGCTATTAGTGGTCTAGTAATTAGACACACCAATTAGAAGGCTCTAAACCAATTAGAAGGCTCTAAACCGCTGGCTAAAGCAATTAGAAGCTCTAAACCAAAACGGCTCTAAACCGGAGATTAGAGGTGGAAACTTGTGTGTCCTAGGAGGAGCCCTGCCTCCTTATATAGGTGGGAGGGGCTGGCCAAGGGAGGAGTGGAGTCCCTCCCAACTCGGCTTGGTGGGCGCCGGCTTGGGGACTCCTCCCCAACTCGGCTTCACCTCCTCCTCTTTTCCCACTTCCCAAAATTGCCGCTTGACTTTCAAACTAGCCGTTTGACTTTTCAATTTAGGATTTAAATAAATCCTTTATTTTGGACGAAGACACCTAGTACATGATGCAATCATTCCAACTTACAATGACACATTCATGAACCCTTCCCCGGAGTGCTTGGACATTCCGGACCTTCTTGAATGTTGCCGATGAAAACACCGGATCCATTCCCCAACTGCGAAACGGTACTTTCCTTATATGCTTCTTATTCTCCGGACCATTACGGATCTCCTCGTGATATCCCGGATCCCATCCGGGACTCCGAACAACATTCGGTCTCTTTCTCATAATACCATAACTACTCAAAACAACGTCGAATCCTTAAGTGTGTCTCCTACGGTTCGTGAATTATGCGGACATGATCGAGACACTTCTAACAATAACAAATAGAGGAATCTGGAAATTCATATGGCTCCACATATTTCTCGATTAATTTGCGATCGAATGAACCACTTACATACGATACCAATTTCCCTTTGTCTCACGATATGTTACTTATCCGAGGTTATGATCGTCGATCTCTCGCATACCTAGTTCAACCTCACATCTTGATAAGTACTCTTTTCTCGTTCGTGATATGTGATCCTTGTGAGCCAGTCACATGCTTGCAAGCTAATTGGATGACATTCCACCGAGAGGGCCCAGAGTATATCTATCCGTCATATGGATGGACAAATCCCACTCTTGATCCATGTGTTTCAACCAATACTTTCCGAACACTCAATGCCACTTTTATAGCCACCCTGTTACGGTGTGGTGTTTGATGACATCAAAGCATCCATCCGGTAAAGGTGATATGCATGATCTCATGGTCGAAGGAATTAGGTTACTATGTATCAGAAAGCATATAGCAATTGAACTATTGAAATGACTTGATCTTTATGCTACGCTTATCTATAGGAGTATGTCCATCACATCATTCTTCTAACGATATGATCCTGTTGTTAATAACATCTCTATGTTCATGATCAGGAAACAATGATCATATATTAACCAACAAGCTAGTTTAACAAGAGGCTTTACTAGGGACTCTTTTATGTTTACAAATCACACAAGTATTAATGTTTCCTGTTAATACAATTATAGCATGGTATGTAAACATTTATCATAAATATGAAGATATGATAATAACCACTTTATTATTGCCTCTTGGGCATATCTCCAACAGGAAGATCCCGCAGGGCTTCGCCTAAGCCGGTGCGAGTTATGGTGGATCTAGGATTTTCCGGCGATATAGGTTTAGAAGGCCAGGAGGAGGAGGTGTCGGCGGCGGCTAGGGCGACGGCTACGAGGCGGCGGCAACGCGGCGATGGCGTGCGGCGGTGACGGCTAGACGGCGGCGACGGCGCACGGGGTGGGGAGGGCTGGCTCTTGTGTTGTTTGGGGCAGCCCTCCCCCTCTATTTATGAGAGGGGGCAGCCTTGGGAGGGGAGAGTTTGAATCCAAACCCAAACCCAAGTTGGATTGAAGGAAGGACACTTTCCTTCTTCCACTAGGAAACCATTGTTCCAGTTTGACTTTTCAAACCTCCCGTTTGACTTTTAGTTTAGAGCTTTAATTATCTCTTGCAAATGCCCAAACCAAGTGACCTACGATATGATCCAATCATTCTCCTTACCCATGACATATTCATGGACCATTCCCCTTCCGGTCCGGTGAACCTTCTAGAACCTTCTAGAATCTCTCCGATGAAAACATCGAAATCATTTCCGAACTCCGGAATCAGACTTTCCTTATATGAATCTTATTCCCCGGACCATTCCGGATCTCCTCCTGATATCCCGGATCCCATCCGAGACTCCGAACAACATGCGGTATCCCTACTTACATTCCATATCTACTAAACAACATTGAATCCTTAAGTGTGTCTCCCTACGGTTCGTGACTTATGCGGACTGACCGAGACACTTCTCCGATCAATAACCAATAGAGGAATCTGGAAATTCATATGGCTCCCACATATTTCAACGATTACTTTGTGATCAAATGAACCACTTACATACGATACCAATTTCCCTTTGTCTCACGATAGTTTACTTATCCGAGGTTTGATCGCCGGTACCTCTGCATACCTAGTTCAACCTCGTTACCAATAAGTACTCTTTTCTCGTTCCCGTGATATGTGATCCCTTGTGAGCCATTCACATGCTTGCAAGCTAATTGGATGACATTCCACCGAGAGGGCCTAGAGTATATCTATCCGTCATCTGGATGGACAAATCCCACTCTTGATCCATGTGCCTCAACACATACTTTCCGAACACTCAATGCCACCTTTATGGCCACCCAGTTACGGTGTGGTGTTTGATGTCATCAAAGCATCCTTACGGTGATGGTGATTAGCATGATCTCATGGTCGAAGGAATTAGGTTACTATGTATCAGAAATCTTATAGCAAATGAACTATTGAAATGACTTGATCTTAATGCTATGCTTATCTATAGGAGTATATCCATCATACCATTCTCCTAATGATATGATCTTGTTGTTAACAACATCTCAATGTTCATGATCGGGAAACCACGATCATCTATTAACCAACAAGCCAGTATTACAAAGAGGTTTTACTAGGGACTCTAATTTAGTTTACAAATCACACAAGTATTAATGTTTCCGGTTAATACTGTTATAGCATGAATGTGATCATTTATCATAAACACAAAGATATAATAATAACCACTTTTATTATTGCCTCTAGGGCATATCTCCAGCAGTCTCCCACTTGCACTAGAGTCAACTAATCTAGATTACATGGTAATATACCGAACACCCATGGCGGTTTGGTGCTGGTCATTTTTTTCCCTCGGGAGAGGTTTAGTCAACGGATCCACCACATTCAGATATGTGTGTACTTTGCAAATCTTTATGTCACCATCTTGGACATGCTCTCGAATAGCGTGGAAACGTAGCTTGATGTGCTTCAGCTTCTTGTGTGACCTTGGTTCTTGCGCATTGGCTATGGCGCCCATGTTATCACAGTAGATAGACATTGGGTCCAGCGCACTTGGAACCACATCGAGCTTTGTAATGAACTCCTTCATCCATATCGCCTCTTGTGAAGCCTCCGAAGCAGCTATGTATTCCAATTCAGTTAAAGATCTTGCCACAACGCTTTGCTTTGCACTCCTCTAGCTAACTGCTGCACCATTCAAAGTAAATACGTATCCAGATTGAGATTTACAATCATCCGGATCGGTGTTCCAACTAGCATCGGTGTAACCACTAAGAATGAGCTGTTCATCACCTCCATTAGAAAGAACCATATCCTTAGTTCTTATCAAGTACTTAAGGATGTTTTTGACTGATGTCCAATGATCCACTCCTGGATCACTTTGATATCTGCTAGTCAAACTAACAGCATATGCAATGTCGGGTCTAGTACATAGCATGGCATACATAAGAGATCCTATGGCTGAGGCATAGGAAGTCTTACTCATCATTTCTCTATCTTCTGTCGTTGCAGGACTTTGAGTTTTACTCAAGGTCGTATTGGGCAACATGGGCAAGAACCCTTTCTTGCTATCTTCCATTCCAAATCTCTTTAGAACTTTATCCAAATATGTACTCTGTGACAATGATATTAGGCGTCTCGATCTATCTCTATAAATCTTTATGCCTAATATGTAAGCTGCTTCGCCAAGATCTTTCATTGAAAAACTATTATTCAAATAATCCTTGACACTATTAAGAAGGTCTACATCATTCCCAATCAACAATATGTCATCTACATATAGTATTAAGAATGCCACAGAGCTCCCACTCACTTTCTTGTAAATACAAGCTTCTCCATAAGTTTGTATAAAACCAAAGTTTTCGATTACCTTATCAAAACATTGATTCCAACTTCGTGATGGTTGCTTCAATCCATAAATGGACCGTTGAAGTTTGCATACCTTGTTAGCATCTTTAGGATCGACATAACCTTTGGGTTGCATCATATACAACTCTTCATCAATGTCTCCATTGAGGAATGCTGTTTTGACATCCATCTGCCATATCTCATAATCATAATATGCAGCGATTGCTAACAAAATCCTCACAGACTTTAGCTTCGCTACCGGTGAGAAAGTCTCATCGTAGTCAACTCCTTGAATTTGTCTAAACCCTTTTGCGACAAGTCGAGATTTATAGATAGTAACATTACCATCAGCATTTGTTTTCTTCTTGAAAATCCATTTGTTCTCGACAGCCTTCCGGCCATCTGGTAAGTCCACCAAATTCCATACTTGGTTTTCGTACATGGA
This sequence comes from Avena insularis, assembly GCA_023614405.1. NCBI lineage: Eukaryota > Viridiplantae > Streptophyta > Magnoliopsida > Poales > Poaceae > Avena > Avena insularis. Next base: position 288,972,020 of record CM042691.1, on the reverse strand, counting down.
TCCAAGCTCGGATTTCATGGCTTCTTTCCATTTATTGGAATCTGGGCTCATCATCGCTTCCTCATATGTCGAAGGGTCATCGGTGTTGTCCACCAACATGACACTCATAACGGGATCATACCAATCAGGAGGGGTACGAGTTCTCGTTGACCTGCGAGGTTCCGTAGTAACTTCAACCGAAGTTTCATGATCAACATCATTAGCTTCCTCTCTTATTAGTGTAGGCGCCACAGGAACTACTTTCGGTGTTGTGCTACTATCAAGTTCGAGAGAAGGTTCAACAACCTCGTCGAGTTCTACTTTCCTTCTAGTCACTTCTTTCGAGAGAAACTCCTTCTCTAGAAAGGATCCATTCTTGGTAACGAAGATTTTGCCCTCGGATCTATGATAGAAGGTATACCCAATAGTTTCCTTCGGGTATCCTATGAAGACGCATTTTTCCGCTTTGGGTTCAAGCTTGTCGGGCTGTACCTTCTTTACATAAGCTTCGCAACCCCAAACTTTAAGGAACGACAATTTAGGTTTCTTCCCAAACCATAATTCATACGGTGTTGTTTCAACGGATTTAGATGGTGCCCTATTTAAAGTGAATGCGGTTGATTCTAATGCATAACCCCAAAACGATAGCGGTAAATATGTAAGTGACATCATAGAACAAACCATATCTAAGAGAGTTCGATTACGACGTTCGGACACACCATTACGTTGTGGTGTTCCTGGCGGTGTCAATTGTGAAAGTATTCCGCATTTCTTCAAATTCTCGCCAAACTCGTAACTTAGATATTCACCTCCACGATCATATCGTAGAAATTTAATTTTCTTGTTACGTTGATTCTCTACCTCACTTTGAAATTCCTTAAACTTCTCGAAAGTTTCGGACTTATGTTTCATGAAATAGATATACCCATATCTACTCAAATCATCCGTGAAGGTAAGAACATAACAATAACCACCGCACGATGCTACACTCATTGGGCCACACACATCGGTTTGTATGATTTCCACTAAGTCCGTAGCTCGCTCCTGTAGGGTTCGCAGCATAGAAAACAAAAAAATTCCTACGATGGGAAGAACTATGTAGCAAGATCTATCTACTAGATACAAGCAACGAGCGGATATATATCCGTAGAGAACATACCCTTGAAGACCGACAAACCTTAACGAGTCCAAACTCGTGGTTGATGTAGACGATCTCTTGCCGATCTCAAGATCTCAAGACCGATCTCAAACGCATCTGTGCTCGCACACACGTACAAGACACTAAGCATCCTCTGCCTCCTCGCTCCAGCGATGCAACGGAATCATAACCCTTTCTTTTCGAATAGCCACCAGGAACATGTATCTCGCTAGTCCGAGACCATGGGGGATAAATTCTAGAAGGGAGAGAGATCCTTCACGAGGAGGTGTGCTTTGAGAGGATGAGAGGGGGCCTCTTATAGGGGAGAGGGGGGCACCCAAGGGGCATGGCGCCCAGCCATGGGGGCTGCCCCCACCTCTTCCACATTTATGTGGGTGGAGCACCCACTCAAAATGAAAAGCCTCCACTTCCATAAAAGAGCCTCCACTCAAAAATCCACTCACATGCATTAAATTTCCACCAAATTTAATGCAAGCCCTAATTTAAATAAAAATATTTTATTTATTTATTTATTTATTCAGAATTTTGTTAATTACTTTAATTAACAAACATTCACATAAAACCCCTTGCTAGTATTCAATTTCACATGCAGAACCAGTTTCAGCAATTTGAACCGAAATAGTTTCGGTGTCTAGTGAAATAAACTCATGCGCTTGTTATTCTTTCCGGCATGAAACTTTTGCTCCAGTTGGATGCCAGTGTCCCTTAAGTGTGCCACCCTACAGTTCGCGGATAATGCAGACATGATCGAGACCCTTCTCTGATCAATAATCAGAAGCGGGACCTGGAGATCCATACTGACTCCCCCACATTCAACGATGACTTTCCTGTGATTGTCGGAACCTTTTATGTTAGTATATTAATCCCTTTGGTTCACGATATATTACATGTCTGATATTCGATCATCGGTATCTCCATACCTAGTTTGATCTCATTACCGACATGCACTCTTTTCTCGTTCCCGTGATATAACATTCTAGTGATCAAATCACTTGCTTGCAAGCTAATCAATGTGATATCACCGAGAGGTCCCAGAGCATATCTATCCGTAATCGGGATGAAGAAATTCCACTCTCGATCCATGAGCCTCAACATAACACTTTAATAGTTCTAAAGCCATCTTTATAATCACCCAGTTACGGTGTGGCATTTGATGTCATCGAGAAACTCTTCCGGTGTTAGTGATTGGCATGATCTCATGGTCTAAGGATTAGGATCACTTCGTAAGTTGTTATAGAAATATAAACTCAATGACTTTGATCATAATGATATACTTCGGATGAATGTTCATCATATCATTACACTAATATTGTGACCTCATTATTAACAACATCCAATGTCCATGATCAAGAAACTTTGATCATCTTGTTAATCAACGAGCTAGTTTATAAGAGAGGCATAACTAGGAACTTACTTTTTGTTTATTAAACACACATGTATTAATGTTTCCGTATCAATACAATTATAGCATGCAAAATAAACATTTATCATAAATAAGGAATATGATAATAACCACTTTATTATTGCCTCTTGGGCATATTCCCTTCAGTCTCCCACTTGCACTAGAGACAATAATCTAGTTTGAAACTTTGCATATTGAACACCTATGGCTTTCTGGTGTTCCATATACGCAATTGCAAGTGGTTAACATAATCTACGGATCTGACACTTTTAGGTCCGTGTGTATTTGCATGTCTTTGCGTCTTTACGCATCACTCATTCTCCAATGAGATGGCATTGTATAAATTTGGTCTTTTGGTGAGACCTTTAGTTCCTTGGGGTTAAAACATGCCGATACTATTGTCGTATAATATATCTTTAGTGTTAGCCCGTTGCGAACCACACCTTAGTTTGATAACAAACTACTTGACACAAATTCCCTCCTTTGCTGCTACTATAGCAATCTTATACTTAGCCTTTTGTTGTAGTATCCGTCAGAATGTCTTAACTTTGGAATTCATAAAAATCCATCATGTAATATCCTTTCCATTACATTGTGCCACCCATATTTTAAATTGAGATAAACTTAATTTGTATCTTGTGACAAAACTAGTATCAATGTAACGCTTTACAATGAACTATTTGTAATTGTTTGTCACCTCTACACAAATATATTCTTAGTTCTTCCAAAAGATCATAAGAATATCCTCACTATCGTCCAATGATCATTTTATGATTCATTCTGGTATATGCTCATAACACTTAGAGCATAGGATATATCTGGATGTGTACATATCATGGTATGATTGATCAAAACATCCTTGTGATTTCACTCATCAAGTGTCAAAGCACTTGAATCTTGTTTCACTTATCAAGTGTCGATACACTTGAATCTTGATTCAATTCCTTTCCATGTGACAAGAACCGTTTCTTGTTGTTTCTATATTGAACTCCTTCAATATCTCAGATATGTACGTTTGGCATAACCATATTAGCGTCACAGTCTATCCACTATAGACATTCATGCTAAATATCGGGCTTTGCCTAAGTTTTTCATCGAATGAAATTCTTAACCTTTGTCAATAAAATATACATCATTTCTAATCAACAAAATTTCCTCCACATAATATATTAAAAATATTTCTCAGCGCTCCCACTTAATTTCTTTCAAATGCAAGCATCTACATCGTCTCCTGATGAAAACTCCTTTTCATTACGGTGAAGATTCCAACTTATCGATGCTTACTTCAACCATTGAAGTTTGCATGCCCCTTTTAGCATCCTTTGAATTAACAAAACCCTTTGGATCGTGTAATGTACACATCCTAGGTAACCATTCTATTAAAAGAACTTTTTTTGTTTATTCATCTACCATATACCAAATTATATGTAGTGGTTGCTACTTTAATCCGTCCAGACTAAATATCGCTATGAAATATCAAATATTGTCATAGTCAACTCCTTGAACATTATCATAAAATACTTTACGACATGTCGAATATTTCATAGATGTGAAACATTCATGTCTGTTTCTTTATAGATCCAAATACGATCGATAGACTTTTACACCTTTTCGGAGGGTCTTCCAAGTTCAAAACTTGATTTCTCGTGTATGGAACTATCACGGATTTTATGGCTTCAATCCATTTGACGGAGTCAGGGCCCATCATCGCTTCTTTGCATGTAGTCGGTTCATCATTGTCAAACAATAATGATTTACTCTCAAATCTCAGCATTTGATTGTTTATCTGACCAACTTGGTTCAATAAAAACTTAGATCCCTGTGACCACAACCTTTGAGGCACATAAGCTATGAGCATTATGGCAGCCTCCGGAACGATTTCCGGCGCTGCGCAACTCAGCACATTTAGCTAAGGTTCGTTAACCTTATCAAATTTCTATTGTCCTCCCACTTAACTTTTGCGAAAAAATCCTTTTTCAAGAAACTTCACATTTCAAGTGACAAACCCTTTCGTCCTCGGTGTTATGGAGGAATAACCAATTGTTATTCGAAATAACCTACAAATACATGCTCATACAACTTTGGTTGTAAACATCTTACTTATGTTTAGCATACCAAAATTTAAGAAATGACAATTTGGGTTTTACCCCAAACCATAACTTCCATGGTGTCATTTCAACGGATCAAGATGGAGCTCTTTTCAGTGTAAAAGCGGTAGTCCCTAAAGCTTTAATCTTTTAAAACATAATGGCAGTTTTATAAATAACACCTTTGATCCAACCATGTCTCACAAGGTTTCATTACAAATCTCAAACACTCCATATTCCTATGGTGTTTCGGGAGATGTAAATCTAGGTGTTTTTCTAAACTTGTAACTCAAATAAATCCCTTTATGATAAAATCATAATTCATTTATTTTCTTCTTACACTTGCAACTCAAATAAATCCCTTATGATAAAATCATAAACCATTTATTTTCTTGTCACAATGATTTTCCACTTCATCTTGAAAGTCTTTGAACATTTTCAAATATTTCATACTTCTTTCTCATTAAGTGAATATTCACTCAAATTTCCGGAGAAAGCATATGAAGTTGAAATCCATCGCTTATGACTACACATAATGGACTACATACATCGATAAGTATAAATTCCAATATTTTAGTCGATCGTTCTTCTTTGGCCTTTGAACGAAGTTTTAATTATCCCGACGAAAGTCTCACAAGCGTCACTTGATCAAATCAAAGACTCCAAAAATCCATAAATATGGAGATTCTTCATGTTTTATTTCCAATATAATTTAAACGGTGATGTCACTTCGTAAGTGATCTTCCAATCATTTGTCTTGCGACATTTTAGCATTAGCTTTATGGATGTGATTTCTCCAACTACATTTGTAAATCATCCATCTTATATGGAATACGGTAATTATTTGAACAATTCTCATATACCTGATTTAAATAGCAATTATTAAAACAAATCTTGAAGTCAAGCTTTGATGTCAACGAGAAATACAAACAACGGTTTGTTTGTTTTCGACGAACATCATCACATATTCTCTTGCTAGTTACTTAGGCCATTGTGGTTTATGAATTGCGTCGTTCCGTATGAAATTTCATACCAACCAATTCAGTATCCAATACCCAAGAACCACATTGTTTAACAAGCAAATAATACAACCATAACATGTATATCATCCATATACCTAAATTCGATATTTCCAATCTTTTCTTTTCTTCCAAATATATTTTATAGATTCTCTTTCAGCATTTCCTTTTCCTTTTAAAAGAATCTATCAACATCAAAAGTGGCACCATATACATGACACATAGTCCAAAGCGTGTATATTCAAATAATAATACCTTTGGACTTGCACTTTGAAGTAGATCACCATCATCAAAATGATCAGCATTCTTTCAAAATCCATTCTTTAGTAATCTTTTAGTGTAGTAAACACTTTACATACATCTTCTATTCATCCTTATCATGACGACTTTCATGATCAAGCTAATGTAGCTTATAAAGACGAATTGTGAGTATAACATTACTTTCCAAAACCCTTTTGGATGATTAGGATGTCTAGCATCTCCAACCTTTGTAAATTCTCATCCAATATGAGAACATATATTATACTCTATCATATTACAACCAAAACATTGTTTCAGATATCATTATATCTGCTACACATGATGGTTTCTGAAACAATTCTTTCAGCTCCTAGATAAACTTGATATTAAAACAATAAAGAATCATGAAGGCAAACATGATACTTGAGATACTAACACTGGAATTGTTACTCTCGATTTAATACTAATTATTAAACTTCACGGAGTAAACAGAGTTTGCTGAAAGTTTGCAATAGGACTTTAAACTTTAGATTGACACTCAACACAATATGATACCAGTTCGTAAATTAAATATCCAGAATTCTATAGTTCTATTAACTCAATTACAACTAAGCATAAAGTGGTGAACGAATGCCAATGACTACAAAAAATTATGCAAATTCACTTTGATTTAATTTATGATAAATTGAGTTCTACTAGTCCAAATTAGAAAAGAAGTCCCACTCAAAAACGACATCCCTCGTGTCTTTTTGGTGATTACATGAACCAAATCCACTACACCAAGTTCGATCATCACGTGAGTCGGTGTAGCTTCAAAGGCGAGCATCCATATGGTCATCATATCAAAACATATGACTCATGCTTAACCTTTTGGTCCGTGTTCCGAGGCCATGTATGTACATGCTAGGCTCGCCAAGTAAGAACCTTAGTATTCGCGTGTGTAACTGTCTTACACCCGAGATATGCTCGTGGATTCAAGTACACTCGATCATCACGTGATGTCTTGAAGCGACGAAACATTGTCGGTGCATACTTAAGGAAGAACACATTTTTATCTTGATATCTAAATGAGGGATCATCTTATTATGCTAATAAAACGCCAAACAAGCAATATAATATGCAATCAAACATCACATGTTTGTAAGTGAAGTGATATGGTTCCCGCATATGATCTCCATCATGTGCACCGTGGTATGATCACTATCATACTTTTATGTGTAAGTCCAAGGTCTATGGAACTTACACGCTATGTGTGTTGTAAGAGTATCATCTCATACTTCTACTTACAACATCACCATATCATAACACTAGCCCAGCAACAATCTAAACTAGACGCCTCTAATTTATCCATTGCAAGTTTTACGTGGCTTATGGCTTTTGAAGATAGAACCGTTCTTACCTACGAACATTAACCACAACGAGGATAACCAAATTGTTGACAACTCGTTGAAAATTAGATATTGAATATAGTAGGAGAGACAGACACCAGCTAGCCACTTATGCAAAACTAGTTGCATGTCAAGCGTGCAACAGGTCTCATGTGCGAGGACATAAAGTTTGTCCGGGCCGCTTCATCCCACTATGCCACCAATATACAAAGTACAACTAAGAAGCAATAAAATGATCATCATCGCCCACATACTCATATGTGTACTACCCGTGCAAAGCATCTACGCATAAACTTGGCTCTGATACCACTGTAGGGTTCGCAACATAGAAAACAAAAAATTCCTACGATGGGAACAACTATGTAGCAAGATCTATCTACTATATACAAGCAACGGGCGGATGTATATCCGTAGAGAACATACCCTTGAAGACCGACAAAGATTAACGAGTCCAAACTCGTGGTTGATGTAGACGATCTCTTGCCGATCTCAAGATCGAGAGGAAGTCCTAGCGCCGCAAAACAACAGCGCATCCGTGCTCGCACACACGTACAAGACACCGAGCAAACTCCGCCTCCTCGCTCCAGCGATGCAGCGGAATCATAACCCTTTCTTGCCGAATAGCCACCAGGAACATGTATCTCACTAGTCCGAGACCATGGGGGATAAATTCTAGAGGGGGAGAGAGATCCTTCACGAGGAAGTGTGCTTGGAGAGGATGAGAGGGGGGCCTTTTATAGGGGAGAGGGGGGCACCCAAGGGGCATGGAGCCCAGCCATGGGGGATGCCCCCACCTCTTCCACATTTATGTGGGTGGAGCTCCCACTCAAAATGAAAAGCCTCCACTTCCATAAAAGAGCCTCCACTCAAAAATCCACTCACATGCATTAAATTTCCACCAAATTTAATGCAAGCTCTCATTTAAATAAAAAAATTTATTCAGAATTTTGTTAATTACTTTAATTAACAAACATTCACATAAAACCCCTTTCTAGTATTCAATTTCACATGTAGAACCAGTTTCAGCAATTTCAACCAAAATAGCTTCGGTGTCTAGTGAAATAAATTCATGCGCTTGTTATTCTTTCCGGCATGAAACTTTTGCTCCAATTGGATGCCAGTGTCCCTGAAGTGTGCCACCCTATGGTTCGCGAATAATACGGACATGATCGAGACCCTTCTCCGATCAATAATCAGAAGCGGGACCTGGAGATCCATACTGACTCCCACACATTCAATGATGACTTTCCTGTGATCGTCGGAACCTTTTACGCTAGTATATTAATCCCTTTGTTTCATGATATATTACATGTCCGAGATTCGATCATCGGTATCTACATACCAAGTTTGATCTCGTAACCGACATGCACTCTTTTCTCGTTCACGTGATATAACATTCTAGTGATCAAATCACTTGCTTGCAAGCTAATCAATGTGATATCACCGAGAGGGCCTAGAGCATATCTATCGGTCATCGGGATGAAGAAATTCCACTCTCGATCCATGAGCCTCAACATAACACTTTAGTAGTTCTGAAACCATCTTTATAATCACCCAGTTATAGTGTGGCATTTGATGTCATCGAGAAACTCTTCCGGTGTTAGTGATTGACATGATCTCATGGTCTAAGGATTAGGATCACTTCGTAAGTTGTTATAGAAATATAAACTCAATGACTTTGATCGTAATGCTATACTTCGGATGAATTTTCATCATATCATTACACTAATGTTGTGACCTCGTTATTAACAACATCCAATGTCCATGATCAGGAAACTTTGATCATCTTGTTAATCAACGATCTAGTTTATAAGAGAGGCATAACTAGGAACTTCCTTTTTGTTTATTAAACACACATGTATTAACGTTTCCGTATCAATACAATTATAGCATGCAAAATAAACATTTATCATAAATAAGGAATATGATAATAACCACTTTATTATTGCCTCTCGGGCATATTCCCTTCAGCTCCATCATACCATAAAATGGAGTCTTAGTCATTTTATCCATCAGACATGCTTCGCATTGTAGAGGTCCCAACCTTTAATAAGGTAGAGATCCCTATGTTTACAATGCTAGTCCCTGGATCATTAGCTGGCATCCACAGTTAAGATGTAATATCAAGAAACAAGGTCATAATACAACTTTATAACCAGGAATAAAATAATTCATTACATCTTACATAGATGATTTGGCTATCTCATTACAATGCAACAGAGATAACTATAGCATGGAGTCCTTCATCTTCAAGTGCCACATGCAAACATGTTGGTTGTAGACTTGTAATCCTAATCATCACACTTTACTAACATCAAACAAACCTGCAACATAATAAGTTACAGCCACAAGGGTCAATACATTTGAATTGTATTGGCAAGTGATACTATGGTAGTATAGTGGTAACTATCATCTATATGCATTTAGCTAAGTGGAGCTTAGGCTTGCTTTGCTCAAAATAGATTTTCCTTATCATTTGAAAACACTAAGCTTTTGCTTTACAAAATCACCCAAGGCATCTCCCAATATAAATTGGTGATCCTTCAACCCTTGTTCAACCACAAGATTTTAACTTAGAAATTGGGATGAGGAGATTCTTGATAGCTTCCATGTCTTGATGCTCAAATTGTCCTTTGCCAGGGACATGGCTAAGTACTTGGATTTTACACTCTGCAGAGGTGGTGCACTTTCCCCACAAGACTTGGTTTCACCAAGACAAGATCTTTCAGAAGCCTTCCCTTAGACCAGAATGACGCGCTCCAAACCTATCAAACCCCTACCACCAACTGTCCATTTGGCTAAGTTATTGCAACCTATATGATCCAGGTAGAGCCCATAATGCCAAGTGGCTGCACTTGAAGCTTCTCAACATTTGACATCTCAAATCTCTTTGTTCCTAGGTGGCCATCCACAAGTGAGAAGCACAAGGTAAGCCATAGAAATGGGCCTTGTGTAACCACTCAACACAAACCATTCCTTCCATTCCACCCAGGTGATTCATTCACTTAGTTGTTTTATTAAACAAAACACAAGTCCTTGACTTAGAAATATTCCATAGCATGAATATAATCCACCCTTGTTTTCTAGTAGCTAAGCTAAGCATGATAGTAGTAGGAATCTTAACTTAGGAAATTTCTACTAAGGTTTCATCTACTAGGATTTCCCATGGAATAGTTTATACTTAGCAAAAATTCCATGCAAGTCCTACTTAGAAATATCACTAATGCATAGTGAAAATAATGGGACAAAAGTATGAAGCATCACTTGCCTTTTTGGTAGAGAATATAAGTTCACTCCTTGATCTTGCAATATTCACACTCTTCAAATCACTACAATTCAATCAAGCAAGGCACAATTGCAATCTACCATTCAAGCAAACAACACATAAAATAATAGAAACAAAGCAATGCATGCAAGCATGCCAAAGATTGTTTTATTTGTAAAAGTGGTTTATAATAGGTTATAAACATTCTAAAACACCTATTGGTCATTTTATATAAGTGGCAAAACCATTTTCAAAAGATTTTACTTATAAATCATTTTTAAACCAAATCAATATTTTATGTGGTTGAAAATGCCTTTAGCAAAGCAACAACCTTTATAGGGTTCCCCAAATACATTTTCGTCCGAGGCGCGCGCTAAACAAGTGGTACTGGGAGGTTCGTAGGGGTCTGGGGAACATGCTCGTGTGGTCGAGGGGGCGAGGCGCGATGGCGGCTGGCCGGATTTCTCACCGGAAGTTTGTCGGGGCCGCGGCGGTGCAGAGTGGATTCGAGGCAGCCTGGTAGCTACGGTGGCATGGGGTCTGAGGGGAAATGGAGAGGAGGGAGAGGGGGTTTATCGAGCGTGATTGGTGACAGGAATTACTCGCTGTATTGACGTGATTTACTCCCGCGAGATCAATGCAGAAACGGTGAGGAAGTGGTCGCAGGGTGGAGACGATGAACAGTAGGTGGGTCCTGGTTGTCTGCGAGAGAGAGAGAGAGAGGTGAGGTGGGTCCAGGTAGTCATAGACTCTGCGGGTGCGGTTCTGGTAGAAAAGAAAACGATTCGAGGGGGGAAAGAGGTGGGCTGCTGGGCCAGATGGGCTTGGCTGCTTAGTTATTTTTTTTGTGCAGTTTTGTTTTTTTCCTTTTCTTTTTTCTATTTATCTGTTTGATTTTTGTTTAATCAATTCAAACATTCATTTGAATTCAAACTTTTGCCAAACTTTGTGAATAATCAAACACTGTTTACTAACACATTCTGAAGTCAAATTTAGAATAATTCTTTTAATCTTTTTAGGGTATAATAATTACTTAAAACAAAGCCCTTGCTTTAAATTCAATTAATATCAAATATACTTTTAACCCTTATTTAATTTCAATTTTCACCAAAACCTTTTCAGTAAGTTTTATTCATTTATTGTAAGGTTCCCAACCTTTATTAAGGTAGAGATCCCTGTGTTTACAATGCTAGTCCCTGGATCAATAGCTAGCATCCATAGTTAAGATGTAATACCAAGAAACAAAGGTCATAATACAACTTTATAACCAGGAATAAGATAATTTAATACATCTTACATAGCTCACTTGGCTATCACATTACAATGCAGCAGAATATAACAATAGCATGGGGTCCTTTATCTTCAAAGTGCCACAGGCAAACATGTTGGTTGTAGACTTGTAATCCTAATCAACACATCTCACTAACATCAATCAAACCTGCAACATAACAAGTTACAGCCACAAGGGTAAATACATTTGAATTTTATTGGCAAGTGATACTATGGTTATATAGTGGAGTCTATCATCTACATGCATTTGGCTAAGTGGAGCTTAGGCTTGCTTTGCTCAAAATAGATTTTCCTTATCATTTGAAAAGCACTAAGTTTTTGCTTGACAAAATCACCCAAGGCATCTCCCAATAGAAATTGGTGATCCTTCAACCCTTGTTCAACCACAAGTTTTTACTTAGAAATTGGGATGAGATTCTTGATAGCTTCCATGTCTTGATGCTCAAATTGTCCTTTACCAGGGACATGGCTAAGTACTTAGATTTTACACTCCGTAGAGGTGGTGCACTTTCCCCACAAGACTTGGTTTCACCAAGACAAGATCTTTCAGAAGCCTTCCCTTAGACCAGAATGGACGCGTTCCAACCTATCATCCCCTACCACCAACTGTCCGTTTGGCTAAGTTATTGCAATCTATATGATCCAGGAAGAGCCCATAATGCCAAGTGGCTACACTTGAAGCTTCTCAACATTTGACATCTTAAATCTCTTTGTTCCTGGGTGGCCATCCACAAGTGAGATACACAAGGTAAACCATAAAAATGGGTCTTGTGTAACCACTCAACACAAACCATTTCTTCCATTCCACCTAGGTGATTCATTCACTTAGTTGTTTTATTAAACAAAACATAAGTCCTTGACTTAGAAATATTCTATAGCATGAATATAATCCACCCTTGTTTTCTACTAGCTAAGCTAAGCATGATAGTAGTAGGAATCTTAACTTAGGAAGTTTCTACTAAGGTTCATCTACTAGGATTTCCCATGGCATAGTTTATACTTAGCAAAATTCCATGCAAGTCCTACTTAGAAACAACACTAATGCATAGTGAAAATAATGGGACAAAGTATGAAGCATCACTTGCCTTTTTGGTAAAGAGTATAAGTTCACTTCTTGATCTTGCAATAATCACACTCTTCAAATTCCACTACAATTCAATCAAGCAAGCAATATTTCAATCTACAATTCAAGCAAAACATCACATAAAATAATAGAAACAAGACAATGCATGCAAGCATGCCAAAATTTGTTTTATTTACAAAAGTGGTTTATAATCTATCTACTAATTTCTCTAGAGGTAGGTTCATCCTTCCGGATTTCCGTCCAACTTTTCGTTGGACGCTTTTGCCCCTAGCTATTTGAGGATATTACGTGCCCTGCCACCGCCAAGTCGATACCATGGACGGCGCCCTATGCATCCGCACGAGCGCCCTGCTCCGCCTCTATCCCGAGCTCTGACCCGCCCACAGCCGCATCCGCCCCAACTCGAAGGCATGTCCTCTTGCCACCCTTTGATCCTTCCGCCGCCCCTGGGTCAGAGAGATCGAGTGAGCACTAGTGATCGTCTTGCCCCAACCTCCGTCGCTTGGATACCGCCGCCGGCAGCACCCTCCCATCCATGCGTCGAGATGTACCGAAATCTGGGTCGCCATCCCTTGCATCGCGCGGCCGAGCGCGCGGTCGGCGACGCCGTCCCCATCCCCATCCCCAGCAGCGCGCCTGGCCAGTTGTGTGCCTCCCCATCCCCTACACCCCGCGTGGCCTCTGTCGATCCCCATCACCTGCATATCGTGTAGCCGGCGGCGAGCGCATCCCATGTATCCCGTGTGGCCGACGACCAACACCCATCGAGATCGGCAGGTACGGTGGGTTTCTGTCTTCTAAATGTGGTCGCTGGCAGCGCTACAGCAGCTACGTGCAATCTTCCAACTGAAGGCCGCAACCAGCCCAGCGTCGACCTCGCTCCTTCTCTGTTCATCTTGATTTGTGCAATTGAAGACTCTTATCCCTAATCAAAATTGATGTGTCGCTCTTTAATTTAATCATTGGCCAACTCTCCCCCAGCATACGCTGCCAATGGCCAACTCCCCCGCGCCGCCAAGGGCTTCGCCGCATGATGCCCCATTCTCGCGTGCACCCAGGCCTCCGGGCGCCGCCACGACCTGGCCCTTCCCCGCGCGTCATCCTCCATCTCCGTCCCCAGCCGCCGCACCCCCTTCTCCCCCTCCCAGCCACCGCATCCCCATCTCCGCCCTAGACGTCGCGAACCCCTGCTCCCCCTCTAGACGCCAGCCGCTGCATCCCCATCTCGATTTGTTCGAGCAGGCCCTCAACTGCTTCAATCAGTGCCTGACCTCCTCAATTGATTCAATCTATTTAATTGGGAGTATGTGTTCCGGTGGGATGGGATCTCGGCCAGAACTAGACGAGGCTGATTCTCGGAGGTCTTCCAATGGATCGCGTCAATGAAGGTGTCTTGCATTTTTGTCTGGGAACGGAACCTGTTGCAGTTCATGAGTTCTAACAACGGAAGAAAGGACTAACGAGTTTTGTTATTGTCTGTCCATAATCAATTTAGCAATTCAAGGTTGTGCTAGCTATTGCAGTCTTACACTCTTCGTTCAGAAAGAAAACGTAACAACAAAATCACCTCGTACACAGCTTTGAAAGGACATATGGCATCCAATCCAATGATTCTACCAATTTTTTCAGAGAAGTTGCATATAGAGACAATGTCACACATGGAGAAAGAATTACAACATTAATTTCCAGCTGTTGCACTCCTGATCGCTTTGTCGAGGAAATGCACTACTTTGTCTCCACCACATGGAGAAATTATACAGGTTTTTCCTGCCTAGAAGAACAACCGTGTTGGTTGGTACAATGAGCTAGGGTAATTATGGTATTTTTTTAGTTTTGTTTGATCTAAATTTGACTTGTGTATATTTTCCACAAGTGACTTTTTATTTTCTTGAATTGCAGATTCTATAAGTGGAATATAATTTTAATTGGGATCGATTCTCTATATTTTTAAGTCTTTTTTTATGAAACCTTAGCGTGAACTAGCTTAGTCAGATGCCATACAGAATAATACATGCTCCACCTTAATTTCAGTGAAGTTCCAATGATGTCTTACTAGATTGTATGTTACTCTATGAATGTTTTAGCAGAGATGCGTCCAAGGAGAAAAGTAAATGCCGTCTAAAAACATAATACCGTTGTTAGTCTGAACCATCAGTGCATATGAACAGTGGACATATACCCTCTATTCTCCATAATATATTTTCAATATATAGTATTTTTAAGGCTGACATTTTGCAAAGCTTTCATGACGCTGTCCAAACTAGAACCGCATGAAGCATTGATTATTTGATATTTTACATTATATGCTAAGTGGATCACGACTAACGTGAGAATGAAGGGGAGAAGAAAGACTCACTTGTCCTTAACACCTGACTAATTCATATTTGGTGCATCATGCATGATGACATCGCCGACTGTACCACATATATAGTTGAATGCAAAACTTAAGAGTAAAGGGTCCATGGCAAGATATGGATTTGATGGGCCGTGGCAACGTACGGGCATTCAGCTAGTAGTTTATAAACATTCTAAAACACTTATTGGTCATTTTATAAAGGGCAAAACTATTTGCAAAAGGTTTTACCTATAAACCATTTTTTAAACCAAATCATTATTTTATGTGGTTGAGAATGCCTTTATCAAAGTAGAAATATTTATTGGGTTCACCAAATACATTTTTAAATCATCAAACTTGGTGCTTGGGGTCAGAGAGTTTATTCCAAAACATTTCTCAAAGATTTGCTCCCAAAAGTATTTCTAATAAATAAACCTTATTTTTATTTGACTAGAAATGCCTTAAATCAAAGATTTATTCTTTTGCTTCACCAAATATGTTTTTGAAACCACAAATTGATTTCTATGTGACGGGGATATGCCTACCGGGGTATACCCAGCGGGACGTTTCCGACTGGCCCAGGAACTGGCGAGTGGGCCTGCAGGACGGCGACTAGATCAAGACCTGACGTGGATCCAGGTGACTGGAAGCTGAAGGCCCAGGAGAGTAGATAGGCCCAGTCGAATTAGGTTAAACGAGTACCGAAATCCTTAACTGATTTGGTTGAGATATGTAAACCCTAGGGAGGTGAGTCTATATAAACCTCCCTACAGGGCGTGTAGAGGATACATTCCATCATCCACCCAAGCGACTCGCCGCCTAGCCGTCGAGCTCGCCCCTTTGTACTTCCATCATAATACAATCTAGCAGGAGTAGGTATTTACCCTCCGGGGGGCCGAACCTGGGTAAAACCCTGTGTCTCCGCCCTCATCTCGCACCGCAGATGGCTGGCCGCCCTTGCCCTTCGTTCTACTGCTCGCTGCCGATTGCAGCGTCTGCCGTGGTCATTCCCATGACAGTGGCGCCCACCGTGGGGCCTGGCCGGTGTTCTGCGGCGAGATCCAATCTTCCCATCAACGAGACGGTCGCCACCAGTCGCATGATAGCAATCGGCGAGATGCTCCAGATCTTGCCGAGCAGCTACGTCCCGGCGGCGCGACCCGTCACGCATAGCATGATCTTGCCAGTCGACACGATCAGTCTCTTCGTCGGCCTCACCGACGTCATCGTCTCAGAGGATTCGGCTCGCATCCGCGAGTCGCCGCCACGCGATCGGCTCTCCGAGAGCCAGGTCCGCACGATCCACCGCCTCGCCTCTGAGTACAACTCGGCCCACAGCGGCGTGGCCGAAACCACCGCGGACGCGGAAGATGCGGCCCTCAACGATGACGCCGATTCGGCGACCCCGGCGTCACTCGCCGGATCCATCATCGCGGCTTCGCCCACGGGCTCCATCACCCAGGTATCCAACGTTGGAGACTTCGAGGATCCCTCCATCCTTGGGATCTTTGACTTCGACTCCGGATCGGAAAACTCCGCCGATCTCCGCGACGGGACCGGTCGCCACGCCGCAACCTACATGGCGACTGGCACCGACCCGCCGGAGGATCCCTTCTCCACCCCGATCCCTCCTAACGCCACGGCAACGGAGGTCGAGGAACTCCGCCTGAAGCTAGCGGAGGCAGTCCGCAAGGAGCAAGCCGAGCGCGAAAAATTTCGCCTCGAGCAGGTGACGGCGCAGGAGTTGTCACGTTACCACCAGCAGCGAATCAGGTCGCGCTTGAACCCCATCGTCCAGGGCCGCGCCCTGAACTTCGACGACGAAAACGACCCGGCCCGCGTGGCCGAGCGCGCGATCTGCGAGAACGCGCCACCCGGAGGAAGCGCCCGGCCCCCACCGGGGTCAACGGCGAATGGCGCCCTACCTCCACCCAACCGCGCTCCCCCCAGGGACCAGCCGCGGATCGTTGTCTCCTCACGGGAGCGAGACACGAACGGCCTACCACTGTTCTCCACCCCGATGGACAACCTCGTGGCGGGCCGAGCAGCGGCCGATAACATCACGGCCACCGGCGACACCGCCCTACAGATCCAGTATGTCAAGTCCTTGCTCGCAAAGGCCGTCGAGCAACAAAATGCAGGCGTTGACTCCCAAGGTCGGATGTACTCGCGTTCATCGGGCAGCAGAGCGGCCTCAAGCGGCCGTCCATTGGCGGCAAACACCCTCAACTGCCCGCCACCCGAGCCATTGCAGCTCCAACACCGACCCGCGAACGCGGCACTCTCCACCAACGACCCCAGGCCAGCGACCAACTTCATCGCCGCCAACGGTCAGCCCGTTGACGTCCGCACCCACATCATCAACAACCAGAGCTGGCGCGCACGCCAGCCCGACGACCTGCGACACACCCTAACCAATCGCCGCGACGGCGAGCCGATGGGGTCGCTAAGCCAACTCGGGCCCTGATGCTTTGGACCGATGATCCGAGGCGAAAAGTACCCGGCGAACTTCAAAGCGCCGAAGGAAATAGAGAAGTACGACCCTTCGTACCACCCCTCCGTGTGGCTGGACACCTACCTCATGGCGATGGGGATCGCTGGCCACACCGACCTGCTAGCCGCCCGTTACCTCCCCCTGATGATGGAGGGAACGTGCAGGCAGTGGATCAACACTCTTCCCCCGGACAGCATCGACTCCTGGGAAGAGATGCGCGATGCCTTCGTCAGGCACTTCGAGTGCTCCTACACCCGCACCACCACCATCGAGGACCTGGAACGATGCATCCAGGAACCCCGCGAGTCGACCCGCAGCTGGGTCCAGCGGTGGCAAGAACTATGGTACAACGCGGTCGGCATCCACCCGGACACCGCGATCCACTGCTTCAAGACCTCGTGTCGCTACGAGCCCTTGGTCGCTAAGATCAAATGACATTCCCGCACACTCGACAACATATCGTACCTCCTTGAAATCGCCAAAAGATACGCGGAGGAAGACCCAAACCAGGAAACCGACGACGAGTCGGGAGGCCAACGCCGCACGAGCGGCAACGACAACGGGCGACGGCCCGACCTACGCTACAGCAACACTCACCTCACCGGCAATCGTCGTAGTGATGGGCGAGTCGACTTCGTTGCCAACGCTGGGCATGCGCAGCGCGAGCCCAAGAGCTTCTGCCGCGACGGCGGGCAGCGCCGCGACGGCAGCAACTACAAGGCGAAACCAAGGTTCGACCCCGTGGCCCTCCTTAACCAACCTTGCGCGTTTCACAGCAGGGAAGGGAAGCCCGTCACACACACGACTGCCGACTGCCACTCTCTCAAGGAGATCGAGAAGGCACGGCGAGCGCGGGAGGACCCCGACAACAACCCGCCAAATGGCGGAAAATTTGGCAGCGTGGCCGGCTCGCTCCACACCTTCACAGGCTTCAACACAAAGCGTGAGAAGAAGGTCATCGCCCGCGCCGTCTCCGTCAACGCGGTGGCCCAGGTGGACGTTCCCCAGTTCCTCAACTGGTCGGAGCAACCCATCACCTGGAGCCGCCAGGACCACTCGCCACGCATCGAGTACCCAGGCCGAGTCACCCTAGTAGTCAAGCCCAAGGTGGGAGACTACTGGCTCCCCAAGACATTGATGGACGGCGGCAGCTCCATCAACATCCTGTACCTGGACACCTTCAGGCGACTGTGGCTCCCGCAGTCGATGGTCGAGACAACCTACACCACGTTCCACGGCATCGTCCTCGGTCGGAAGGCGTACCCGATCGGCAAGGTCACGCTGCCAGTCACCTTCGGCACACCAGCAAACTTCCGCACTGAGCGGATCGTCTTCGAGCTGGTGCCCGTCGATAGCCCCTACCACTGCGCCTTGGGGCGCCAGGCGTTCGCTAAGTTCATGGCAGCGCCCCACTACGCGTACAACGCGATGAAGCTCCCCGGGCCGCGCGGCGTCATCACCATCCACGGCGACCCCGACATGGCCGCCGAGTGCGAGGCCAAAGGAGCGAACTTCGCCGACGCCGTCATCGCGCAGAGGCCAACCACGCCGACGAAGCTCGCCATATGAATGGGTCAACAACGACGACCCCACCATACTCAAGAAACCCAACTCAGAGGGCGGCAACACCTTAGCCTTCGAGGCAACGACGCACACCCGCACCGTCGAGCTGGTCCCAGGCAACTCCAGCCAGACGGTGACGATCGGGACGGGCATGAGCCCAGCATAGGAAGGCGCGCTCATCGAGTTCCTCCGTGAGAACAGGGACATCTTCGAATGGAAGCCCTCTGACATGCCTGGTGTCCCTAGGAACTCGCTGAGCACAAACTCAACGCCAACCACAAAGTGCGACCTGTCAAGCAGTCGCTGCGGCCCTTCAATGAAGAGCGCCGCCGAGCCATTGCCAAGGAAGTGCAACGCCTACTCGCTGCAGGCTTCATCCGGCCAATAAAATACTCCAAGTGGCTGGCAAACCCAGTCCTGGTCGAGAAGAAAAATGGGACCTGGAGGATGTGTATCGACTACACAAACTTAAACAACCTCTGCCCGAAGGAGCAATTCGTCCTCCCGCGGATTGACCAAATAATCGATTCCACCGCGGGCTCGGAGTCGCTGTGTTTCCTCGACGCCTACTCTGGGTGCAACCAGATCAAAATGGCTGTCGAAGATGAAGAAAAGACGATGTTCATCACGCCATTCGGAGCCTTCTGCTACACTGCCATGACCTTCGGCCTCAAGAACGCCGGGGCGACCTACCAGCGGTGCATGCAGGAATGCCTTGCGAGCCAAATTGGCTGCAATATCCACGTTTACATCGACGACGTGGTAGTAAAATCCGCTCGCCAGAGCGACCTGCTCGCCGACCTGGCGGAAACATTCGCCAACCTGCGGAAATACAAGATAAAACTAAACCCAGGCAAGTGCACCTTCGGTGTACCATCAGGGCAACTACTGGGATACGTCGTCTCCAAGCGCGGGATCGAGGCGAACCCCACCAAGATCGACACGGTTGCTCGACTCGGCAAACCCGAGTGCCTGCGTGACGTCCAGAAGTTGGACGGGCGAGTCGCGGCTCTCAGTCGCTTCATCCCTCGACTGGGCGAAAAGGCGATGCCCCTATACCGCCTGACGCGCAAGAACCCCACCTTCCAGTGGGACAAGGAGGCGGATGACGCGCTCCGCGACCTCAAGAAGGTGCTACTCGCAGCACCGCTACTCGCCGCCCCCGTCGACAAAGAACCCATGCTGGTCTACGTCGCGGCTTCCAAACGCGTCGTCAGCGCCATCATGGTCGTCGAGCGGCCAGAGGAAGGAAAGGAGCGCCCAGTACAGCGACCGGTGTAATACATCAGCGAGGTCCTCACCGAGTCGCGCCAACGATACCCGCAATACCAGAAACTGGTATACGCGGTCTTCAGAGCATAGCAGCGACTACCACAATACTTCCAGGAGCACCCGATCACGGTCGTCTCCTCAGCACCATTGCAGGACATCATCCGAACTGCGGAGGCGCATCAAGCCAAGTGGGCAGTTGAAATCGGCGTCCACAACATCAAGTATGAACCACGCAAAGCGATCAAATCGCAGGCTCTCGCGGACTTCATCGCCGACTGGAAAGAAGCCCAACAGCCGGAAAAGTTGCCGTACCTCCACTACTAGAGCCTGCACTTCGATGGCTCAAAGAATGCAGACGGCGCAGGAGCGGGGATGTCACATCCCAAGATTTTCCAAATATTGTTATGTGAAAAATAAATGAATAAAATAAAACCTTGTTGATTTTCAGGGTGAGAAGAAACTTTTGAATCCAATTGGAAACTTTCCAAAACCTATTTGGATCAAATAAAATCCTAAAGGGATTTAAAAAGATAAATAAACAAAAAAGTTAAAAATATTTGGAATTACTACTTTTGGATCTTTTAATAAAAAGATTTTGTTTTCAAATGAAAAGGTAGAAATATAAATAAGGATTATTTTATAGAGCCAAATTAAATCTTGGCCAAGCCTTTGAAATAAAATATTTCTATTTGATAAAAAGAGTAAAGGTTTATTTAAATAAAATAATGAGAGTTTATTAATAAACCAAATTTTATTAAAGTAAAGGTTTTTCCCATTTTAATTAAAAACATCACAACTTGTTAAAATTATTTTAAACAAGTTTTCCAACTATTCTATATTCTCAAATAAAACCTACTGAAGTGTTTTTGGTTTTATTTTAGATTTCAAAACAAAGATTTTAATAAACAAATCCTATTTGAATTAAATGAATAAGGTCTATTCATTTAATTATTAATGGACCCTAAAATAAAAATATTATTTTATTTTGGACTTGTTTTGTGTTGTTAAACAGAACTAAACACAATACAAAGTTTGGTGGAAGTTTGATTTCATTTGGTTGTTTGAATTGTGGTTTGAATTTCAAAACAAAAAATCAAAAAGAAAAAGAAAAGCTTTCAGAACAAAAAAAAGGGATCAGACCAAGCCCAACCCATCTAGCCCAACAGCCCAGCAGGAGCCCACACGGCACATCCCTCAGCGAATCGTTTTCCACCGAGAAACTCACCCGCGCAGACACAGATGAGTGGACCCCTCTCCCTATCTCTCTCACTCACTGACACCAGGACCCCACATCACTGTGCATCGTCTTCAACCCCGCGCCTACCGTTTCCTCCTCCCTCAACGTCGCTTTCCGCCATGATTGATTTCGATTAAATTCGCGTTGATGACAGGCTTAATTCTCCCAGAGACCACGCTCCCTTAAACGCCTCCCTCTCCTCGCCATTTCCCCTCACTCACCTCTCCCTCTCTGCCCCTAGGCTGCCCCGATTTCTTCCTGCTGCCCCGCCTCGACGAGCGTCCCAGAGAAATTCCGGCCACGTCCCGCCACCTCTCACCTCCCACTACACACGGGTTTGTTCTCCACCCTCAGGCGCATCTGCCAGTGCATCAAGCTCGCCCGTGAGTGCCTTGTACGCTCGGCAACGACGACGACCACCGTCGCCACCGTCTGCTTCCTCTCCGGCGAAGCCCCCTGGTAAAATCTGACCGCCCTAACCCCTCTAGCTCACACGCGTGCATTCGCCACACTCTTCCGCATCTAACGTATCCTCTGGCGTGTCATTTTGTGCCCTTTAGCGTTGACAACATCTATACCTGAGCAAGCCCGACGCCGACATCATCTCCGACGAGCAATCTTCCCTACCCCGGAGCACCCCTCAACGAACCGACCCCACCTCGAGCATCAGCGCTTCCCGGCGAGTCTGGTGAGCATATTCTCCCTCTCCCGCGCTTCCTAGTTCGTCGGCAACCTGACTGGCCGAGCACGCGCTGCCGTCCACCGCCAACAGCGTTCTTGGCGGAAGTCGTGAGTCGATCTTGATCCAAGCGCTGCGATAGTTTCATTTAGCGAATCGGTATGGATCGTTCTGTGCCGCACGATCTAATTAAAATCCAACGACCCATAGAGAGCGATCCGCGCGAACCGTTTTCAGCCAGTAAGAAAGCGCCACGTGGTGAGTGCTTTGTTTTAAAAACAGAAATGTGTCTATTAGATATTCAAACTTGTAAAATTCATAACTTTCAAACCACATGTCCAAATTTTGCAAACTTTATATCAATGTATTCAGAAAAACAAGCCCTATCCAACCATGCGCTTTGTTTAGTAAAAAGCTTCTGTTAAAATGTTTGCTTTTGCAGAAACTTGTGTATGCTTGTTTAGGTTATAAAAATTATTCTAAAATGATTTTGAGGATAAAATCTTTGGCAAATGGTGTGTTTTGAACCTACTGACCCTAGGAAACTAATTGTGGTTTCAAAAATGTATTTAGTGAAACAAAAGAATGAATCTTAGATTTAAAACCAATTCTAGTCAAATAAAAATATGGTTCATTTATTAAAAATGGTTTTTGGAAGAAAACCTTTGGGAAATGTTTGTTTTAAACTCTCTGACCCTAAACACAAAGTTTTATGGTTTGAAATCATATTTTGTGAACCCTATAGATTAATGCCTTAGTAAAAACATTTCCACACCACATAAAATGATACCTTGTTTTAGAAAATGTTTTATAAAGTGAAACCTTTTGCAAATGACTTTGACACTTTACAAAATGACCATTGGGAGTTTTCAAATGTTTGTGAACCAACATAAACCACTTTTACAAATATACCAATCTTTAGCATGCTTGCATGCATTATCTTGTTTCTATGTTTTTATGTGATGAATTGCTTGAATGGTAGATTGAACTTGTGCCTTGCTTGATTGAATTGTAGTGACTTGAAGAGTGTGATTGTAGCAAGGACAAGGAGTGAACTTATACCCTCTACCAAAAAGGCAAGTGATGCTTCATACTTTTGTCCCATTATTTTCACTATGCATTAGTGATATTTCTAAGTATAGGACTTGCATGGAATTTTGCTAAGTAAAAACTATGCTATGGGAAAACCTAGTAGATGAAACCTTAGTAGAAATTTCCAAAGTTAAGATCCCTACTACTATCATGCTTAGCTTAGCTAGTAGAAAACAAGGGTGGAATATATATTCACATTATGGAAAAATTTCTAAGTCTGAGGACTTGTGTTTTGTTTAATAAAACAACTAAGTAAATGAATCACCTGGGTGGAATGGAAGGAATGGTTTGTGTTGAGTGGTTCACAAGGCCCATTTTTATGGTTTACCTTGTGTATCTCACTTGTGGATGGCCACCCAGGAACAAAGAGATTTGAGATGTCAAATGTTGAGAAGCTTCAAGTGCAACCACTTGGCATTATGGGCTCTGCCTGGATCATATAGGTTGCAAGAACTTAGCCAAATGGACAGTTGGTGGTAGGGGTTTGATAGGTTGGAACGCGTCCATTTTGGTCTAAGGGAAGGCTTCTGAAAGATCTTGTCTTGGTGAAACCAAGTCTTGTGGGGAAAGTGCACCACCTCTACAGAGTGTAAAATCTAAGTACTTAGCCATGTCCTTGGTAAAGGACAATTTGAGCATCAAGACATGGAAGCAATCAAGAATCTCATCATCCAAATTTCTAAGTTAAAAACTTGTGGTTGAACAAGGGTTAAAGGATCTTCAATCTTTGATTGGTAGATGCCTTGGGTGATTTTTGTCAAGCAAAAACTTAGTGTTTTCAAATGATAAGGAAAAATCTATTATTGAGCAATGCAAGCCTCAACTCCACTTAGCCAAAAGCATATAGATGATAGACTCCACTATACTACCATAGTATCACTTGCCAATACAATTCAAATGTATTGACCCTTGTGGCTGTAACTTGTTATGTTGCAGGTTTGATTGATTTAGTGAAGTGTGTTGATTAGGATTACAAAGTCTACAACCAACTTTTCTTAATGTTGCACTTTGAAGATGAAGGACCCCATGCTTATAGATATTCTGCTGCAATGTAATGTAATAGCCAAATGAGCTATGTAAGATGTAATAAATTATTTTATTCCTGGTTATAAAGTTGTATTATGACCCTTGTTTCTTGATATTACATCTTAACTGTGGATGCTAGCTATTGATCCAGGGACTAGCATTGTAAACACAGGGGACTCTACCTTATTAAAGGTTGGGAACCTTACAGATGGTATCAGAGCATTGTGTTGCCTGTAGGATTTGTAAACCTAGGATTGGACAAAAACCCTTAGAAAAATAGGAGTTGTATTTGTTCCCAAACTTATTTACAAACAATCTTGTAAACTCTTTCCTCAACCATTTTGGTTTTGATTCTACATCTCTTCTATTTCAAACTTGATGGATAAAGCCTACCCCAAGACCAAAGACTTCACCATGTGCAAAGGACTTCATCTACTCTAATGACTTCAACATCTTCAGCTCTAATGACTTCAACATCTTCAGCATTTTCCCCAAGGACTTCAATCTTGGATATCACTAAGGACTATTGAGACAAGAAAAGTTACTCAAGACTTGAAGACTAAGGAAACACAACTTAGAAGGAGCCATCATCACCTTTGAAGTTTTGTGACCAAGAGTTTTCCCAAGGAAACCTTGATCTCATGCAAGAAGAATCAACTAAGAAGGATGGAAAGATCACAAGTGAACCATATAGATGGACCACCATATTAAGTATAAAGCAAACACACCAACTTATGTGGTGTAACAAAAATATTTTGTTGCGTAAAGATGTGTTTGAACTTTGTTCTTTGAGTGAAATGTTTGTTGTGATTGCTTGCACATTGTTTGTGTGATTTGTGATGTGTGTGATTATAATACTTACTTAGAAATCTTTTGCCTATTATAATCTCAATCCAACCCAAACAGATGACTTTTCCAAGAAACTCCAACATCAAGAATGGTGGCAACAACAACAACCAAGAGGACAACATGAGAGAACCTATAGCAACCCAAAACCAGTTGAGCCAAGTGACAACTCAGCTTTTAGCCAACAACAATGGACTAGACCCAGCCATACAAAGGATTTTGAAACTTCAATCCCAAATGTTGCAAGGATTGGTTACTCAAATGATCAACATGGGAGAAAACTTTTCCCAAGGAGTTAATGATAAGAAGGATGACAAAGATGTTATTCTAGAAGGAACCCAAGCTTGCAACATTTGTGGAGACAAGGATCATACATCCAAGGAGCATGAAGATCAATGCCCCAAGAAGAGAGAAAGATTTCCCACCTTTGAGGTGAGATATGAAGAGCATGAACTAGAAGAACTCCTAGCTTTGGAGAGACCCAAAAAGAAAAAGAAGGACAAAAGCCAGTTGCAATGTTACAATTGCAAAGAGATGGGACACTATGCCAGTGAATGCCCAGAAAAGAAGAAGAGCCAAGAAGACAAACAAAAGCTAGTGAAACCCAAGATGAGGAAGGATATTAGCCAAGTGATGTGCAACCACTACAAAGAGCTAGGACATTATGCATCATATTGTCCAGAGAAGCCACCTCAAGACCTCAACCTTATCACATGTTTCAAATGCAAGGAGCCAGGCCACTATGCAAACCTCTGTCCAGGAAAGTTACACCAAGATCCCAAGTAAGACAAGATGTGATTTAGTTGGAACATTTTTAAGGGTGGTAGTACCCTAGATGTTTTGAGCCTACTTGTAACCCTATCCTTCCCAAATCTCGGGATGAGATTTATTTTAAGGGTGGTAGCCTGTCACATCCCAAGATTTTCCAAATCTTGTTATGTGAAAAATAAATGAATAAAATAAAACCTTGTTGATTTTCAGGGTGAGAAGAAACTTTTGAATCCAATTGTAAACTTTCCAAAACCTATTTGGATCAAATAAAATCCTAAAGGGATTTAAAAAGATAAATAAACAAAAAAGTTAAAAATATTTGGAATTACTACTTTTGGATCTTTTAATAAAAAGATTTGGTTTTCAAATGAAAAGGTAGAAATATAAATAAGGATTATTTTATAGAGCCAAATTAAATCTTGGCCAAGCCTTTGAAATAAAATATTTCTATTTGATAAAAAGAGTAAAGGTTTATTTAAATAAAATAATGAGAGTTTATTAATAAACCAAATTTTATTAAAGTAAAGGTTTTTCCCATTTTAATTAAAACATCACAACTTGTTAAAATTATTTTAAACAAGTTTTCCAAGTATTCTATATTCTCAAATAAAACCTACTGAAGTGTTTTTGGTTTTATTTTAGATTTCAAAACAAAGATTTTAATAAAACAAATCCTATTTGAATTAAATGAATAAGGTCTATTCATTTAATTATTAATGGACCCTAAAATAAAAATATTATTTTATTTTGGACTTGTTTTGTGTTGTTAAACAGAACTAAACACAATACAAAGTTTGGTGGAAGTTTGATTTGATTTGGTTGTTTGAATTGTGGTTTGAATTTTAAAACAGAAAATCAAAAAGAAAAAGAAAAGCTTTCAGAACAAAAAAAAAGGGATCAGACCAAGCCCAACCCATCTAGCCCAACAGCCCAGCAGGAGCCCACCCGGCACATCCCTCAGCGAATCGTTTTCCACCGAGAAACTCACCCACGCAGACACAGACGAGTGGACCCCTCTCCCTATCTCTCTCACTCACTGAAACCAGGACCCCACATCACTGTGCATCGTCTTCAACCCCGCGCCTACCGTTTCCTCCTCCCTCAACGTCTCTCTGCCGCGATTGATTTCGATTAAATTCGCGTTGATGACAGGCTTAATTCTCCCAGAGACCACGCTCCCTTAAACGCCTCCCTCTCCTCGCCATTTCCCCTCACTCACCTCTCCCTCTCTGCCCCTAGGCTGCCCCGATTTCTTCCTGCTCCGCCACTGCTCCGACGAGCGTCCCAGAGAAATTCCGGCCACGTCCCGCCACCTCTCACCTCCCACTACACACGGGTTTGTTCTCCACCCTCAGGCGCATCTGCCAGTGCATCAAGCTCGCCCGTGAGTGCCCTGTACGCTCGGCAACGATGACGACCACCGTCGCCACCGTCTGCTTCCTCTCCGGCGAAGCCCCCTGGTAAAATCTGACCGCCCTAACCCCTCTAGCTCACACGCGTGTATTCGCCACACTCTTCCGCATCTAACGTATCCTCTGGCGTGTCATTTTGTGCCCTGTAGCGTTGACAACATCTATACCTGAGCAAGCCCGACGCCGACATCATCTCCGACGAGCAATCTTCCCTACCCCGGAGCACCCCTCAACGAACCGACCCCACCTCGAGCATCAGCGCTTCCCGGCAAGTCTGGTGAGCATATTCTCCCTCTCCCGTGCTTCCTAGTTCGTCGGCAACCTGACTGACGAACCGCTGCCGCCGCCAGCGCCGCCAGTTCTTGGCAGGAAGCTGTGAGCCGTCTGATCTTGATCCAAGCGCTGCGATAGTTTCATTTAGCGAATTGGTATGGATCGTTCTGTGCCGCACGATCTAATTAGAATCCAAAGACCCACAGAGAGCGATCCGCGCGAACCGTTTTCAGCCAGTAAGAAAGCGCCACGTGGTGAGTGCTTTGTTTTAAAAACAGAAATGTGTCTATTAGATATTCAAACTTGTAAAATTCATAACTTTCAAACCACACGTCCAAATTTTGCAAACTTTATATCAATGGATTCATAAAAACAAGACCTAGCCAACCATGCACTTTGTTTAGTAAAAAGCTTCGGTTAAAATGTCTGTTTTTGCAGAAACTTGTGTATGCTTGTTTAGGTTATAAAAATTATTCTAAAATGATTTTGAGGATAAAATCTTTGGCAAATGGTGTGTTTTGAACCTACTGACCCTAGGAAACAAATTGTGGTTTCAAAAATGTATTTAGTGAAACAAAAGAATGAATCTTGGATTTAAAACCAATTCTAGTCAAATAAAAATATGGTTTATTTATTAAAAATGGTTTTTGGAAGAAAACCTTTGGGAAATGTTTTGTTTTAAACTCTCTGACCCTAAACACAAAGTTTTATGGTTTGAAATCATATTTTGTGAACCCTATAGATTAATGCCTTAGTAAAAACATTTCCACACCACATAAAATGATACCTTGTTTTAGAAAATGTTTTATAAAGTGAAACCTTTTGCAAATGACTTTGACACTTTACAAAATGACCATTGGGAGTTTTCAAATGTTTGTGAACCAACATAAACCACTTTTACAAATAGACCAATCTTTAGCATGCTTGCATGCATTATCTTGTTTCTATGTTTTTATGTGATGAATTGCTTGAATGGTAGATTGAACTTGTGCCTTGCTTGATTGAATTGTAGTGACTTGAAGAGTGTGATTGTAGCAAGGACAAGGAGTGAACTTATACCCTCTACCAAAAAGGCAAGTGATGCTTCATACTTTTGTCCCATTATTTTCACTATGCATTAGTGATATTTCTAAGTATAGGACTTGCATGGAATTTTGCTAAGTAAAAACTATGCTATGGGAAAACCTAGTAGATGAAACCTTAGTAGAAATTTCCAAAGTTAAGATCCCTACTACTATCATGCTTAGCTTAGCTAGTAGAAAACAAGGGTGGAATATATATTCACACTATGGAAAAATTTCTAAGTCTGAGGACTTGTGTTTTGTTTAATAAAACAACTAAGTAAATGAATCACCTGGGTGGAATGGAAGGAATGGTTTGTGTTGAGTGGTTCACAAGGCCCATTTTTATGGTTTACCTTGTGTATCTCACTTGTGGATGGCCACCCAGGAACAAAGAGATTTGAGATGTCAAATGTTGAGAAGCTTCAAGTGCAACCACTTGGCATTATGGGCTCTGCCTGGATCATATAGGTTGCAAGAACTTAGCCAAATGGACAGTTGGTGGTAGGGGTTTGATAGGTTGGAACGCGTCCATTGTGGTCTAAGGAAGGCTTCGAAAGATCTTGTCTTGGTGAAACCAAGTCTTGTGGGGAAAGTGCACCACCTCTACAGAGTGTAAAATCTAAGTACTTAGCCATGTCCCTGGTAAAGGACAATTTGAGCATCAAGACATGGAAGCAATCAAGAATCTCATCATCCAAATTTCTAAGTTAAAAACTTGTGGTTGAACAAGGGTTAAAGGATCTTCAATCTTTGATTGGTAGATGCCTTGGGTGATTTTTGTCAAGCAAAAACTTAGTGTTTTCAAATGATAAGGAAAAATCTATTATTGAGCAATGCAAGCCTCAACTCCACTTAGCCAAAAGCATATAGATGATAGACTCCACTATACTACCATAGTATCACTTGCCAATACAATTCAAATGTATTGACCCTTGTGGCTGTAACTTGTTATGTTGCAGGTTTGATTGATTTAGTGAAGTGTGTTGATTAGGATTACAAAGTCTACAACCAACATGTCTGCCTGTGGCACTTTGAAGATGAAGGACCCCATGCTTATAGATATTCTGCTGCAATGTAATGTAATAGCCAAATGAGCTATGTAAGATGTTATAAATTATTTTATTCCTGGTTATAAAGTTGTATTATGACCCTTGTTTCTTGATATTACATCTTAACTGTGGATGCTAGCTATTGATCCAGGGACTAGCATTGTAAACACAGGGGACTCTACCTTATTAAAGGTTGGGAACCTTACAGGGGATCGTGTTGACTTCCCTGAAGGGAGACAAGCTCCGCTACGTCCTCTGCCTCGACTTCACCCCCTGCACCAACAACATGGCCAAGTACGAGGCACTACTCCATGGCATGCGAGCTGCCAAGGAGATGAATGTCAACCGCCTACGCTGCTATGGAGACTCCGACCTCATCGCTGGGCAAGTCGTTGGCACCTGCGACGCCGTCTCCCCTACCATGGCGGCATACCGCCAAGTAGTGGACAAGATGGGCGGACACTTCGCAGGCTACCCCGTCGAGTGGATCGACAGGCGGAAAAACGAAGAGGCCGACGCACTCTCTCGCATCGGCTCGGCTCGACTCACACCACCCGCCGGCGTCTTCGTCGACACCATCACCAAGCCTTCCGTCTCTCCCCCAAGGGAGATCGACATCGGAGTCCCGCTACAACCAGAGGCAGCCCCGGTTGCACTCGTCGCCGAGATAGAAGACTGGACTAGGCCGTACATCGCCTACCTGGAGGGAGGCACCTTGCCGGCAGACGAAACAGACGCCCGGATGATAGCGCGACGCTCCAAATCCTTCGTCATCATCAACGGTGAACTCCACAAGCGCAGCGTGACCGGCGTGTTCCAACGCTGCGTCCAACCCACTGAAGGACGCAAAATCCTCCACGACATCCACTCCGGCGACTGCGGTCACCACGCCGGCGCCCGCTCTCTGGTCGCAAAGGCTATGCGGCACGGCTTCTACTGGCCCACCGCACACGCAGACGCCATCGACATTGTCCAGCGGTGCGCCGGGTGCCAGAAATACGCCAACCAGACACATGTGCCGAGCTCAGCGCTCAAGACAATCCCCATCACCTGGACGTTCGCCGTGTGGGGTATGGACATGGTAGGCCCTTTCAAAAAGGCCCCCTCCGGCTTCACCCACCTCCTGGTCGCGGTCGACAAGTTCACAAAGTGGGTGGAAGCCAAGCCAGTCCGGAAATGCGACGGGAAGACCGCCACCAAGTTCCTACGCGAGCTCATATATCGCTACGGGTTCCCAAACAGCATCATCACGGACAACGGCACCAACTTCGCCAAAGGAGCCATGGCCGAGTTCTGCGAGGAACATCACATCCGACTCGACCTTGCCTCAGTCGCCCACCCGGAGTCCAACGGCCAGGCGGAACGGGCCAACCAGAGCATCCTCCACGGCCTGAAGCCGCAGCTCCAAGTATCACTCGAGCGCACCGCCGGGTGCTGGGTCGAGGAGCTACCCTCCGTCATCTGGGGTATCTGCACCTCGGTCAATAGGTCGACAGGGTTCACCCCCTTCTTCATGGTGTATGGCGCCGAGACAGTCATGCCCACCGACCTAGAGCACGACTCGCCAAGGGTCGTCCACTACACGGAGGCTGTGAACGAACTCGCACGTCAGGATGGGGTCGATCAACTCGACGAGGCACGCGACCTAGCTCGCTCCCGCACCACCATCTACGAGCAAGGACTCCGCCGTTACCACAGCCGGCGGGTGAGAACTCGCACCTTCCAGGAAGGCGACCTGGTGCTACGCCTCATCCAGGACAAGAAGGGCATGCACAAGCTCTCCCCCCGTGGGAGGGACCATTCGCCATCAGGCGAGTACTCGGCAATGACGCCTACTACCTCACCGACGTCCGCGGAGACAGGAAACTCGACGTCAAGTGACCGTGGAATGTAAACCTCCTACGGAAGTTCTACTCCTAGAACTCCATACATGTACCCTCCACTAGCTATGCAATAAAATATATCGGTTACCGCAAATTGCGTCTACTCTCCGTGTTTTGTGCCACTCGCACTCATAATAACAGCGTCAAGCTAACTGCAGAAGTCAACCTCTGGTATAGCGACCAGCACGGCCAAGTAGTGCATCACAAGGGCACTGGGTTATCCCAGGACTCGCTACGTCCACGAAAAATGCCTACCCGGAGCCCCATTGGAGTCGCCCAGCTCGACTGGCTTAACGAGCCAAGACAACTGCCTTCGCTCCTCACAGCGACCATGGTCCTCCACATCCTTGACACAACGACTCGAACGGCCAAATACCACGCTCGGGGACTGACGACCAGTCAAGCACGAGCGGCTAGGGAAAAACTCCAAGTACGAGAGTGTGCCCAGGACTCACCATGCGACTGACCCGACGGGCCAGGTAGGAGTGACGCGCTCACTCTGACGCGCCCAGCCCTCACCCCCCCCCCCCCCCCCCTAGAGCAGCGACTAGAACCACCAAGTACCACGCTCGGGGACTTGGCCGCCCGACCCCGTTCGCGCAAGGGAAAACGGTGCAGTAAAGAGCACTCATGGGAGTCGCCCTGCGACTGGATTTTCAAGCTCGAGCGAGTCGACCTCAATAACAAAACAACCGACCAAACGCTCGAAAACACAAACACATAATAAACGAGGTAAACCCCATAAAAAGGGCGGACGCGCTCGGGGACTCGTTCAATCACCAATCACAATCGCAAGACAATTCAAAAAACAACGCGAAATCCCATTATAGCAGACCATATTTGTTACAAAATACAAGTTGCGCCCTATGGCCGAACTGCTACTAACGCCCCAGGGCACAATGTTTTATTCCGCAGGCTTCGATGTCGATTCGCCGCCACCCTTGCGATTGCGAATAAAGGGAGTGTACGGGTTTGACAGGTACGTCGTCAGCTCACCCTCCATCGCCGCACGGAAGGGCTGCTCGATCTTGAAGTCCTGGTGCGGCGGCTCGGGGTCGTTGGGCGCGACGATCGTCTCCTGGTAAGGAAGGAGGTCGCCCATCGCCCAGACACGGTCGGAGTAAACCGCGGCACGGTCCGTCAGCTTCAGCACCTCGGCAATTTCCACCGAGCCCGTCGACGATGGGTAGCCACTCGTCACGTCGTCCAGATCGAAATCCTCCGGGAAGTGGGCGAGCCCAAGGCTAAGCGCCGTCGCTGCCCCGCGCCGGAACGCCGACCGCGTCATGAACTCGATGACTGACGGCGCCTTCTCCAGATACCGCCACACCTCGACAAGGTCGCTGGGAATAACTTCCGTGGGCGACATCTCCTGAAGATACGCCCGAATGCAAGCCGCGGACAACGTGGCCGAGTCGACCAGAGTGGCCACACACTGTCGCGCGTCGTACAACTGCGCCTCTTCCGAGCTGTCGATGATCCGACCTGTGGACAGACGGTGGCAGTGAGTACAACAAAGATCACGCAATGTAGCTACTACAGGCAGAGGCAGGCACACTTACCAATCAAAGGACGGCAGAGATCCGTGATGAAGCTTTGAAGAGAGGAGTAGTCGTCTTGTAGCCCAGCAACGAGGGCATCAGAGACCTTACGCTCTTCAGCGGCGGCCGTAACAGCAGCCTTCGCTCGCCCATCCGCTGAACTCGCCTCCTCCTTCGCTTCCTTAAGCTCGCGCTCAAGGTCGGCGATCCGCTTCTCAGCCGAACTCAATGCATATTGAGCCGCCGTCAGGTCACTCGCCGCGACAAGGCCCTGGCGGACCTCCTCTGCCTGCACAGCAGTCGCCTGGAGCGCTTCGTTCGCCTCTTGGACGGCAACAAGTTCCTTCTCCACGCGACACTTCGCAGCGAGCCGATCGGCTGATTCACGCTGCAAACCCTGTGTACAAGTCAAACAGTTAACAACAACGGCATCCTAAGTGCCCACCCGCTGAAATTCAGCGACTGGACACTCGGGGACTGGAGATCAAAAATCCTAACTGCCCACCCGCTGAAATTCAGCGACTGGACACTCGGGGACTGGAGATCAAAAATCCTAAGTGCCCACCCGCTGAAATTCAGCGATTGCGCATTCGGGGACTGGACACAAGAAATAAAAACAAAACACCAAAAGAATCTGACCACTGCAATTCAGTGGCCCGATCCTCGGGGACTGGACATACCTGGATGGCTATGCCAAGCATGCCATGGAGCTGTAGCGCGTCCACGGATGCGAGAAGAGCCGGAGTGTGCCCGCGACGCTGCTCGATCTCCGTTTCGGCGACCCCAGGTACGTGGCTCGATGGCGTGGTACCACTCGCCGTAGCCGCTCTGGCCATGAAGCGAGGGAAGGTTGCGGTGGATCTTGGGCGCCGAAAGAAGCGAAGCTGCCACCCCGCAGAGGAAGCACCATCCTTGATCTTCAAGGACGCCTCTATCGCAGGACCAATCGGAGCAGTCGTCGTGTCGTCAGACACCGTGACGACATCGTCGCCCTTGGCCTTCTTAGCACTATCTGCGGGGCCAGCGACCTCATCAGCCTTCCTCTTCCGAGAGGGTTCCTCCTCGGCAACGACTGGAGGCACTTTGCACTACTAGAAAACAGGCCGTTAGTGGCGCACCAGAAATGCCCATCCGTGGCGCACTAGCAGTGCGCCACGGGCCTTGCGCTACGGCTATCTCTCAGCCGTGGCGCACTGCCTAGTGCGCCACGGTTGTGTAGAGATAGGCGTAGCGCACCTCCTAGTGCGCCACAGAAGTTTGGCATGGTGCGCTAGCCCTGGGATCTTCTGTGGCGCACTACCTAGTGCGCCACTAAACTTCCATGGTGCGCTTTAGGTGTAGTGCGCCACAGAAGGTAGATCATGTGCGCCACAGATGTATTTTTTGTTTTTTTTAATTTCCGAGCCAGATTATATGCAATATAGATTATATACAATATTACAGCAGATATACACACACAAATACAAGATATACAATTATATATAAATACTCAATATGAAAAACAAGATTGAAACAAATACATATATATAAGTCTCATACATGAATACATAGTCTAAGTTACATTGTTTCGATCATGTTACAAAGTAGTAGTTGGTGACATGCGAATACATGTGTCGATCGAACAAGTTAGAGCTCGGAAGCTCGCCTAGACATCTAAACTAGCTAGCTAGACACAAACGCAGGATAAATAACCAAAGAACATAAGCATGATCACCGCCGCGACGAAGGTGTAGGTCTTCATCCGGTTCCTTGTCCTAACTCCCGCTAGATAGCGCGTGTATCTAGCTTCCGCCTCCGCCATAGTGTTGTACCCTTTGTAGCTATTGCCGCTGAAACGGTGCACCTGTCTCCGGCAGTCTTCGCAATCATCGTAGACTCCGGGAACCCGTCCCTTGTACACGACGTACCACGTCATCTACAAGTTGACAATAATAACTAACCGGTGATTGAAAAAACATGTATAATTAAAGTCGCATATGAAGATACACTTATAGAAATTACTCTTAAATCAAAAAGAGCAAACTCAAAAAGCATGCCTCATATATAACTAGGTTGTTGGACACAGGAATATGCTACGACGGAACCGTACGCCAAGTAGGATGCACAACACCTGGACCTGTGCATAGCACAAGGCGTACAATACCATCGTAGCACATTCACATACATAGTGTGCCACGACATTTCAATCATCGGCATTATTCTCGAAAAAGACCAAAGTAACTCAAAAAACATGCCTCATATATATACATAGGTCGTTGGACACAGGAATATGCTACGATGGAACCATACGCCAAGTAGGATGCACAACTCCTGGACTTGTGCATAGCACAAGGCGTACAATCCCATCGTAGCACATTCACATATATAGTGTGCCACGACATTTCAATCATCGGCATTATTCTCGAAAAAAGAGTAAGGAAAAAAAGAAGGACCAAATTGAGCAAAGGACCAAAGAGTAAGCAAAAAAACCAAGCATTGATTGATATATAATAATAAGCAAAATAAGTTCACTTGTCGTCCACACACACACACAAAGGTCATCTATAGTTTGTAACTACAACTAGGCCAACATCAAGCCTTCTGGCTCGGCTTAGGGAACGGGAGGACGCCCTGTCTCGTCATGAACTTCCTATAGTCACCCTGCATCTCTAGGCGATCTTCTATGTCACGGTTATTCGGGATATTTCCTCCGTAGAAGATCCCCCCCGAAGTCATGACATCACGAAAGATGATTGCCCCAAACTGCTGCTGGATGCGATACATCTCTTGTCTAATATCCGAATCATTGATCTTGGCCTTTGCTTCGGCCCACTGTTTGAGATGATCTGGCAGCGTAGAATTCTGCTGGTCAAGTAGGAACGCCCTCATGTGATGGAGTGCGTAGTAGGCTTCCTTCTTACTATTTTTCGGCTGCTTCATGCAGGGGAACTCCGTTACGTGGTTGAAGACGTGCTGCGAACTTGACCTTCTTACGCACGAAGCTGGTGCCTTCCGTCGAGGCAAAGCCAGTGAGAGCATCATCCAGAACTTCCTTGATCTTGTCGTAGTTTTTCTTCTTTTCTAGACTCCCCGAGTCGAAATACGTGGCGTGGGAATGCTTCGGCGATAAGGAGATGAGCGTGCAATGTTCATCTCTGCGCAAAAAATTCAAATGGAATGTGTTGGAAAAAGAATGATGATGATCTAATAAAGCCAATCGACGGTGGCGAGTGAATAACGACTTACTCGGGAAAGTAAGGCACGGAAATGTATTCCTTTGTCTTGTTCGCCACGAGGATTCTTTTTAGTGCGAGGCCACGATCGTCCTTGGCGGGGAACCCAAGCAGCCGTCACGCATGTAGTAGGGGTCCACTATAGCGATGCCGGTGTGTTCTCTCTAATGATCTGCATGGCGGCTGAGAGAAAAGAGGCGGACCATGGTATAGTGCAGCGGGTATAGGTGGAACATATTGAAGATGTCCTTGAACGCGGGAAGAACAGATCCATGAGGCGATGTCGACGAATCCCAAGCCTGGTGGCACCTTAACCACGAATACGGGTGCGAGGATCTTTCTCCGATAGAAGGCGTCTCTCTATCGTCGACCGCCGTCATGCACACTCTGCAGTTCGAACTGGCGATCTTCCGCAAATTCTTAGGTAGCATGGGCTCACCGCCACATGAATCCTCCACATAATACCCTCGGGTCTTGGTGGCCCGTCCGAAACCTGATCGGATTCGCGATTGTTGGCGCCACCGGCTGGCTCGAGTTGCTAGATTTTCTTTTCACCCTTTTTCCTTTTGGAGAGCGGGCGGGCACCACAATCTGAGCACCGGCGCCCTATGTAGTGTGTCGGGCTTAGAATAAAGGGCGGTTGGTTGTATCAGCTGGCTCTGTAAAGGCGCAAGCTGGGCGTCTCGAGAACCAAGCAGGCGCTTGGTGATAGTGGCTTTCTCTGTGGGGCCACCAGCTAGGTCTTCTTCGTTGCCAACTGAGTCTGAAGAAGTGATCATTCCAGTCTTTCGTCCTCGGCGGATCCGCGCCATGTGCATATCATCAACATGATCATCCGACCCACCGCGTGGAGGTGACGGCGAGGCGGTAAGGGGCCTTGCCACCGCTTGTCGCTACGACGGTGATGCTGTTGTCTGTGGCGTGATGGCCCCGCCATTCCCCAAGCGGATCATGC
Source organism: Avena insularis (assembly GCA_023614405.1). Lineage (NCBI taxonomy): Eukaryota > Viridiplantae > Streptophyta > Magnoliopsida > Poales > Poaceae > Avena > Avena insularis. The sequence goes on along the minus strand of CM042691.1, from coordinate 288,934,403 downwards.
TCTTTGGCCATAGCAAGAACAAGCGAAGCAACTTCCGAGACGACGGCTCTTCTTCATCCGCTCACAGGGGTTGAATGGGAGGTTCAGTCGTCGCAGCCCCTTAGCACCCGACTAATTTTAACCACGTGCACGCTATCTCGCATCGGCTTTGAGTGGAACATGCTACAAGGGTTGAACGATGGTACCCTTGGCAACATCCTCAGCTCGTTGTTCACGTAGCATAAGAGAGTGCAAGGAACATCCGTCTGCGGAAAACATGTCTGGCGTCGTCGAGCGAGATGCCACAAGAGTAATATATAGATGGCATGAAAGGCGGTAATTAAAGCAATTTGTTTACCGTGATGGCGTCGAGATCGGCTAATGTCGGCGACCGCATCTGGCAGGCGTGCAAAGAGCGGAAGGGCTGCTTGATGGCGCGGTGCTGGCGCCGGTGTATTCTCCCTACCGACGGTGCTTGGAGCTCCGGTGCCGCGCGATGGCGATGGCGGGGCACCAACATGTACTCGGCGCCGCGGTGATGGCGAAGTCACCAACACTTGCGGCGCCCAGCGGTGCTAGCGGAGTCACGAACACGTGGTTCGCTGATTAAATCGTCGCGCGTTGTTCGGTGGCTGCGACCATGCTTGGAATCGACGCGGCCCTACTCGACCACAAGCACTCCGATTCGCTATTGACTCCACCAAGGTAGGCGGGAAGGGCGTAAGGGTGATTGCCAGTTGTCTTGGGCGATCTGCGGGATCCGTGCCACTTGTGCCTTAAGTTCTTGAACCTCTCGGTTTCCTCCTCGCTCCTTCCAGCGGCGCCACATGCGTCCTCGGCGGTGGACCAAAATGATCCACCCAATTCTTACCCCGAGGCGGCAGACGGCCAGCCGGCAACAACTTCTTCGTAACGGCTCTATTTTCTTGGCGGTTCGCCTCATTAAAGGGTTATCCCGGGTGGCGCCCGTCGACCCACAGGATGAGAACCCTGGGATCCATGACTAGCAACAATTTCCTCCTCCTGCAGAAGAAGTAACGGTGAATCGTTTAGATCATCGATTAGATTGCAATCGAGTTGATCCATGGTAATTAGATTATACTTACCACAATTTCCTCGAATTCCATCACCGCAGGATCCGCGGTGAGTTGTTTGGTTTTGGGTCCACATGGTAGCAGGCCTGATGAAGTTCGAACCTGGGTTGAATTTAGCAAAGGGTTTTCTATCCCTTGGATATATACTCTTCGTCCTCCTTATTCCATTTGGCCTCCATGGTTACGTATCCACCAGATCTGAGATGGTGATGACCTATATTCATCGCTGCGGCACCTTTCCCGATTACTCTTGGCGAGGCTCTTCGATTCACACCTCTCCTTGAACTCCCGCAACTGATCTTCGGTGATCTGCGGGTCAATCTTCTGGATCTCCTCGAGACTTTTGCCTTCTTTATAGATCTTCTTCTTTATCCGGGTTCTCCAGCTGGCCAGGGCGGTGCTCATCTTTGTGAGGGCGGATTTGTTTACTTCCCATGATAATTTGTGTTACGATACTTAGTGGGGAACTTGTATCTTGCGTCAGCTTCTCGAAGAGGAGTGTGCAAGTGGCCATTATCTTTATGCTGGAGATTCTCGGTGTTGATCGAGATGGTTGTCGGGTGATCGCCACTTGCCCACCATACCCTTTGGCGACAAGGCGGGCTCCAAAGGAATCCTGATGGGCTCACTTGGTAATTTCCTCCCGACCGTGCCGACCGTGTTCGGGCGCCGGTCCTTCGGCTTCTTCTTCTTCTTAGGAGGGTTGCTACCACTCCCTGTGCCCTTGCCGCCATCAGTGGTTTCATCGTCCGCCGTTCCTTCGGCTTCTTCCTCCGCGTCTTCCATCTCATCATCCTCGCTCTCCGAAGGATGGTATTCTTCATCGTCTTCTAGACGCTGGGCCGCCTCCCAGAATGTCAATTGTTTATTCGGAGGTCTGAGTTCTCCTTCAGCGCTGATGCGCTTAGAACATCCAGCCTCGTCGTTGTCACACATCTTTTCACTAATAAAAAACAAATAATTGGTTAAATGCACGGAAAAATCCGGCATGACCTTTGCTAATTTTCTTAAACTAGGAGTGCCCGATTTCTGCCAAAACGGAAGTTAATCAACATTCCGGCAAAAATCGGGACTCGTTTCATACAAGAACCTGCGTATATATGGAGTCCATGCATTGAGTGGACAAGTACAGTACACTATCACATATTATGTAGTTCATCCACAAAATATTCTTAGGACCACACAATACCAACAGGTGCTATCATGTACCAGATGACAGCAAGTTTTGCAAGGGACACCAACACTAGAACAGCTACCACATCTATGGGCATAATGGAACAAAGAAAATGGAGGAACCAGAACACCAGAACAGCTACCATATTCAGTCAGGGGCACAAACATGATCATATAACCTCCTACACTAGTGTCGACCCAGGAGTGTAAAACCAGATGTTGTACAACCCTGAAGCATCAGCTTTCGCACTCTCTTATTTAAATTAATACCTAGAACTAGAAGTACTTGAGCATTTAAACCTTGGTGTACTGAATAATCCAAGGTCAATCTAAATTAAGGTTGCATCATTAGTGATATATATATATATATATCTATCGACAGCATAATCCAAATGAATGATAGGGAATCTGTACTACCACCACAACTGGTGATAATCTGTTTTTTCCAAATGAATGATAGGGAATCTGTACTAACCCTGCTCCAAGCAAAGCCATGACCTCCAAACCGAATCTTTATGGTATTGCAACATGGTTTAATACAGATAAAAGATCAGAGGACTTGATTAGCACACCATTTGGCAAAAAAAATAGACTAGACTTTCTGAATGACTACAACTCGATTGCAGAGTGCAGGCTAAAGTTGACTGATAATTTCACATGATGCAACAGAAAGATGTGGATATAGCAGAATATTTCCACATCTAACCAGATGCAATGGATTCAGGAAGAAAATGAATTGTAGCAGAACATTTCTGAAAAGGTGACTATGATTCAGTCATTAAATATAGCAAGCACTGCTCCCAGCTCTTGTGAAAATCAGGTGCAACTTGCTAGTAGTCAACAAGTGGATAATCTACTGAGCTTCATGGTCAGGTTACAACAGACAAAAAAATTCAATAAGACCTTGCTATATGCTGATTTAAACATGAGCACAGATGACACACACTTCAGCCCCAAAAAAATTCAAACAAATATAACTTAACAATGTAACAGTCGGAGCTTTTGGAGCATAACTTTTCATACATCAACGGAATAGCTAGTGCTGGAAGATACAGTTCATGAGGATACAAACAGCTATGCCCTTAATAAGAACAACCACACTAAACAACTTTCGAATGAAAGGCTAAGTGTTGCTTTAGATGAACGGCTAGGTGTCAGACAACAGAATCATCTAGTGAGATGAAAGGCCAAGTGTTGACAACATAACCCTCAAGCTAGGTGTCAGACAACAGAATCATCTGACAAAATGAAGTAACACCGAGTAATTTGCGATGGAAGGTGGCGACCAAGTTTCAATCGATACCGATCTGGAGGAGCCACTCGCCAGATTGGACCAGAAGGAGCACATCGTTGCTCGAGGAGAGAGAGGGGGAGAAGGATAGAGGGGAGGGGCAGAGCTCACCTCTGAGATTGCTCGAGGAGAGAGGGGGAGATGACGACGACGAGGGCTGGCGGACGAGGTGAGGGAGGAGCGGCAGGCGCCTTGCCGTCGGAGGAGCGGAGCCGACTCTGCAGGAACCTCGCCGCCACCGACCTCCTCCTCCACGGAACGAGCGCGCGGGCAAGGCGGCCTCCTCCTCCTCCTAGCGTGGAGGCCTCCTCCTCCTGGCATGGCAGCCTCCTCCTCTTGGGATGCGGCGGCGGCGGCGCCTCGATGCGGGGATGGGGATGGGGATGGGGACGATGTGTCTGAGGACGACGATGGGAGGGCCTGGCTCACGCGCGCAGTTGACTAGTCCAACCCACACACGTGTAGCGCACCCTGACCAAGTGCGCTACGGTTATCCGTAGCGCACTTGGCGAGAATCCACGCTGTGTCAAGAAGGGCCGTCCCACTAGTTAACACTAGTACTCTCTTACCCCACTGGTTCTGCCCTTAGCTCTATTCTAAACCATGAGCACCCAGGTTCGAATCCTGGTGCTCCACTTTTTTATTTTTACTTTAAAAATACTTTAAAATGTTCCAAAAGTGGTGATACATGCCATACAAATTTTGTTTTGTTTTTAAAATACTTTTAAATATTCCAAAAATGCCCAAAAGTGATAATATATGTCATAAAAGTGTTACAAATATGATTGAAAGTATAACTAAATTTCATAATAATTTGTCCATGAATATTACAATCTTTTTTGACCACGCGTTTTACAATATTTTTTGAGCTAGCGTTTTACAATCTTTTTTCCCTTCTTTGTCGCGGTTGAATAATTTAGCCCCGGCACTTTAATGTTTCTTCTTTCGAACGGGCTACCTTTTTTGGTTAGGGTTGTCCTTTTTCTTCTTGTGATGTATGTTGCTGCATCGTAGTCGTCGTCATCTTCAATCTTTGGGTCGCCGTACTGGTCGAAGTCTTGCTCGTTGGCGACTCCATCCATTCCGATGATGTTTTTTTTCCTCTCCTCACGACAACACGGCTAGGCTTTGTCGGATCGGTAATGAAAAAACATTGGTCCACTTTGGTAGCCAGTACCCATGGTTCATTTTTCGCGGCCACGTTTGCAATGACCTTGGATTTGGCTGCTTCGGGTATAACCATGATTGTGAAATACCGGTCTTCTCTTTCGACGCTCTTTGCCCATCTGACACGGAACATCGGCACCTTTTCTCCACAGTAGTCGAGCTCCCAGATCTCCTTGATTCTTCCGTAGAATCTTTCCTTCACGTTGTCATCGGTGTAGAATTCCGACGTTACGCCTGAGTTCTGATAATCACACTTGTTGTCCTTTTCCTCCGTGTAGAATGTGTGGCCATTGATATCATACGCCTGATAGGTCACCAGGTTTTGCATCGGTCCCTGCGACAAGGTGAATATGATCTTTTCCGTGTCAGAAGAATGCGAGCGCGGGGGATTATCAAGGAGCGTCTGCCTAAACCAACGCGTGAAATCTGAGTTGTGCTCTTTGATTATTTCTCCTGCGTCCTCTGTATGCCCGGTCCTTTGTACTTCTTCTCGATTAACCTTTTGTGCTTCTGTACCCAAGGATCGACCAGTTCTAAATGATGTAGCGCGACGAGGTTTGCTTGATCAAAGTCTGCGCGTCAAAAATCGAAGTCTGCATGCAGTATGTGACGACCCTCTCGGTGACCAGATCCGTCGATCTTGCCAAGGTGTCTGTTGACGGGAAGACCGACAGGGTTCTCGATGTCTAGATAATTCGTGCAGAAAGAGATGCACTCTTGCCGAAAGCCCTTGGCTATGCTTCCATCTGGGCCGGGACCTGTTCTTGACGTATCCTTTGATGTGTCCGTTCATCCTTTGAACGCCATCATGCTGCGGAGGAACATCGGCCCGAGTTGCGATGTCCTCCACGACATGGACCAGCAGATGCACCATAATGTCAAAGAATGCGGGTGGGAAGTAGACCTCAAGCTCACATAGTATCACCACGATCTCCTCCTGTAGCCTTCCGAGCTGATTCAAGCCAATCGACTTCCTAGAGATGACGTCGAAAAACTTGCATAGGCCAAATAACGTTTCACGGACATGCTCGTCCATTATCCCTCTTAGTGCGACCGGAAGTACCTGCGTCATTAGCACGGCACAGTCGTGAGACTTCATGCCACTGAACCTCTGCTTCGCCTCGTCTAGGTATCTGCTTATCTTGCCCGCGTAGCCGTAAGGAAATTTGACTCCTAGAAGGCACTTGAAAAACTGTTTGATCTCATCCTGGCTTAGAGTGAAGCAAGAAGGAGGGCAGTAATATTCGTTCTTCTTGAACTTTTACCCTTCCGACGACCTTGTGTCGTCTCCGACTCATGATCATCGTCATCTTCCTGATCATCAGGAGTAGTGCGTCCTCCGTGAAGCTCCTTCCGGATACCCAAGCATATCAGGTCGTGCCTTGCTTTCGTCCTATCTGGCATGTTGATTATGGTGGCGACCAGACTCTCGCACACGTTTTTCGTGATATGCATGATGTCGAGGCTATGAGGCGTGCGGAGAAACTTCCATATGGCAACTCGAAAAGCAGACCTTGTTTTCCATACCTTCATCAACGGCTTGTCTTGTTGCTGCCTCTTTCGCTTCTTTCCAGGCTTAGGACAATCTTTCCAGTTTTTCAGCAACTCTTCCACTTCTTCGCTGCTCCTACGCTCTGGGATTCCTCGGGTCTCTGATTTGCCATCGAATAGGTCTCCACGTTTTCTCCATGGATCATTCTTGCCGAGCCACCTCCGGTGCGCCATGAACACGGTTTTCGATGACCCTGGATCTTTCTCTAGTTGGAGATAGCTTGTGTTATCCATGCACCTAACGCATGCGCAGAATCCTTGGATAACCTGCCCGAGATATACCCACAACCTGGATAGTCTTGCACCGTAGTGACCAGCAGCGGCTCTCATAGTGAAATAATCTTGTCGACGGCGTCGTAAGTATTGGCTCTAGATTCCCATAACGTGGCTAGCTCCTCTTTCAACAGCCGAGATCTGATTGATGTCGGTACCAGGTTGTTTCGGCCCTTGAATTAGCATACTCATTTGTATGTACTTCTTCTTCATGCACAACCATGGAGGTAGGTTGTACATCCATACAAACACGGGCCAAGTCTTGTGTGTGCTGCTCGCTACGAGCGGATTGAGTCCATCGGTGCTCGCACCAAGCGATGTTCCTCGAATCTCCACCGAATTGGGAATTCGAGGTCCAATGCTTTCCAGCGGCTAGCATCGAAGGGTGCGTCGGCAGCTCATCCTTTTGGTCATCATCATCTCGTGGCTTCTTCCTTTCCGCATGCCATCGCATGAGCTTCGCTTCCTTAGGGTCCGCGAAATAGCGCTGCAGACGAGTGATAGGAAAGTACCATACCACTTTTCGAGGTGCTTTCTTCCCTTTCTTGTATCGACTCACGCCGCACACCGACGTGTGGTTTTCTCGCGTCCTCGCCCGATAAATGATGCAATCGTTGATGCATACGTGATATCTAACGTGCGGTAGATCGAGAGACGGGCGATTTTCTTGGCATCCTCGATACTAGTTGGACATGTGTTCCCCTCCGGGAACGATCGTGCAGAATGCCATCATATCGCCGAAGCTTGCGTCGCTCAATTTGTGTTTTGCCTTCATCTCCATAGCCTTGGCGTTACATTCAACGGGTATCATCGGGCATGCATCCTTCATACAATGGAGTAACGCGTCTTTCTCAAGTTGCGCAAGCTTGGCTTTCTCTCTAGCGGCAGCCTGGCGTTACTAAATGCAGCTTGAGAAGCAGCTCTTGCACATAAGGGTCCCGCACCCACTGACGTTGTTCCATCGTAATACGCTCCTCGGCATCTAGATCATCATCATCCCGATGCCTTCCGCACCTTCACCATCTCCGGAGACTCTTCATCATCTCGCCCGTTCTCGCCGTGATGATGATCATCATGTTGGCCACCTTCTTCACCGTCTCCATCATCTACCTCATCGCTTATCCAACGAGTGTATCCATCCATGAAACCATGGCGGGCAGTGCGCTGCAGATTCCCGAATCTGGGTCGATCACCGATTGAGTTTGCATCTTACGCATGGACATCTTATATCATCTTGTTATTTCGTATCATGTCGGCCGTCGCACATTTCAAAATCTAGCCACAATGCCTTCGCTCATTATGCGGACCATTTTTGCTCGCACGATGTACGGTACAATTTTGAAGTCTATTAGAACCACATAATGAATGCATGCATGCAATGGTCGATAGAAAATTTCGGCATGACCTATCCTAAAATTAGGACCTTTGAGAAATGCCAAAGTCTTGCCAAAATGGAAATGAATCAACATTTTGGCAAAACAAATGGCAACTTGTTCACATACAAACACAAGAGAGAGAGAGAGAGACCGATCCATACACACATGAACATATCATTATCCTCTCCATACACACATGCATGAGCATCATCGATACTCTCCATATACACACACATATGACCATCGATCCTCTCCACATACACACATCATGAGCATCGATCATCTACATACATATGAGCACATCATCCATATACACATGAACACATCCTTACATGGACAACTTACCGAGATGAGAGACCGATCGCGAGAAAGATGGAAAGGAGAGGTCTGCGTCGGCGACGGAGAAGGATAGATGAGAGACCGGAGACCTCCTCTATTACTTATGTAACATCCAAAGCAAGTTTTACATGCTAAAAATGGTGAATGTGTGGAGAAATTGAGGTGGGAAGGAGAAGATCCCGACTAGATCTAAGGAGGAAGAAGAAGGGGAAAGTGAAGTGTGGGGTGGTGGATGTGTGGGCACACATGTGCACATAAAGTGCTGTCCTAAAAAAATCGACACATCCGTGGCGCACACGGCCCTAGTGCGCCACAGGGAGTACAAACATCTGTGGCGCACTAGGCCGAGTGCGCCACAGATGTTTGTGGCTGTTTCACAGCAGAGGGGGGCGTGCGCTTAGGCGTAGCGCACCCCCCCCCCCTCCCCCATGTGCGCCACAGATGACACAAACAACCATGGCGCACATGACTGTAGTGCGCTACAGATGTTTGGCGTGCGGCCAACAGGGCCCTGGCCCACACACATCTGTGGCGCACTATAGTCATGTGTGCCACGGTTGTTCTAGTTACTAGTAGGGCACTGCCCACAGGTGAGCCACGCCTGTTTTAGCCGTGGGGCACTTCAACCATGTGAGCCACGGATGTGCTGATTACCTATAGCCATTTTCCTAGCAGTGTTGGCCACGGACGGGTAGCCTATCTTTTTATCTCTAGTCCTGCGAATTGGTTACATAAGCAAAATGGTCCGAGTACGACGAAAAGTAAGGCAGGTGAACAAAAATCACTTGGCGACTGGTATGAACCGCAGCCCCGTGCGGATACTGGCCGGCTTCTCCAGTTCGGGGCCCAGTTTCCGACTGAGGCCCATCTCAAAACATCGTGCGCCCAATACACGGAAGGCCTCTTCGTTGACGAGGCTGCAGAACCTCGAAACAATTTGGCGGAGCTCTCACAGGAGGCGAAGCTGCCAGTGGAGCAGCCCCGACACAGAGCCAGGGCGAATGGGGGAGGAAGCGAGGCCAGAGGTACCTCACTCAGGGCGGCGGTGGCATCCGGTGCTGCTGTCGTCTGCGGCGCTTCATCCTTGGCCAGGCTGGTGGCGTCGGAACTACTTCATGACGGCGGAGATGCTGTTGCATGGCTTCATCTTCCTCTTCGGAGGGGCCTTCACTTCCTTCTTATTCTTATTTTTCGACGGAGTGTCCTCGCGACGCGAGGTGTGTTCGGGAAGCTCGTCGTCATCATCATCATGACGTTCAAGACTTCTACTCGCTTCGAGTTCGCGCCGACGCTGCCCGCGAGTTTTGTGAACCAGTGGGGCGGCCTCTTCCTCGGACTCGTCGTCATCATCGCTCCTGTCGCTCTCAACGCCGCCCTTGGCGGGAGGCGATTCACCCTCGTCCTGGACAGGTGAGCTCGAGTTCTCGTCGTCCGCGGGCGGAAGCCACCCTTCCACCACTTGAAATAACTGCAGTAGGCATGAGATAATATCAGTATAAACCGTGACAACATCAACTGCGACTGCGAATGGTAGACAGTGACTTAACGTCGGGGCTGGATGCTTTGCGGTGTAGGGGGCGACCCCAGCCTTCGCGTCCAGGTACGCCGCCTAGGTGATCTTCTTCAACGCCAGGACGTAGTCCTCGAGTTTCCACTCGGAGAGGCAGGATTTCGTCGAGTCTTCCCGGCCCGTGTACTCGTACATGTAATGGTCACGGCGGGCCAGGGGAACGAGTCGCCGCCCAAGCCAACAGTTGTACAAATTGATGGTCTGAAGACCCTTCTTCTTCAGGCCGCGGATGGTTTGAAGCATCTCATCCATGACCATCCGCTGGTCTACTGGGAGCTTGCCGACTAGAAGTCGGCGCGGTTCGGGCCGGTCGGCGGAGTACCTTGGGATCGCCACCTCGTCGTCTGGACTCGCCTCGGTGACGTAAAACCAGGACTTCTTCCACTCGCTCGCCGCCTTGGCAGGTAGCATCAGGTCAAAGAAGGAGGCCTTCGACTTCAACTGAAACGTCAGGCCACCCGCAGCAAGCATTGGGCCGCCTGCTTCTTCGCGACTGATCCTCCCGTGGAACAGATCTTGCCATAGGAGGAAGTAAGGCCTGTAGCCCAGGTAGCACTCGCAGAACGCCACGAAAATGGCGAGCTGCTCGATGCTGTGCGGGCCCAGGTCCGACGGCTGGATCCCGTAGAACGCGCAGAAGCGCCGGAAGAAGAGAGACGTGGGGAACCCCAGCCCCCGTTCTAGATGGCTGGTGAAGCAAACAAATTCTCCCTCGCACGGATCCGGAGTCACCTCTCCGGTCGCGGGGATGCGCCACCTACCAGCGCGCAGGATCCCGGCCTCCTCGAAGGATGCCAGTAGTGCTCTTGTGCACTTGGACCTGCCCCATGGTTCGGTGGAGGGGGCCATTGGCGGAAATATTCGTGGAGATCGGTGGATTTTGGATCGGTTGGATCGCGATGCGGAGGAGAACAGAGATGGGCAAAATCGGAGGAAATGACGAAGGAATGGTTCCCCGGTCGCCTACCATTCCCTTTATATAGCGGTTGTTACCCGCCAAATCAGGGAGCCGTTATCACACGGTGATTATGCCAAAGTTACCGTTAGATTGCTCCAACGGCTAGTTTTGACTACATCTGACGGTCCGACTTCATCCATTCGACTCACCGACCCAATCACTACAACAGTGACTAGACATTTCGCCGAGCTGCGACCCGGCTAACCACTGTCATTGCGACCGGAGTAATTAGTTTTTTCCTTTATTCAGGAGCCGCCACCGATTCAACTAGGCGTCCGCATCGGACCCGTATACTCCGACTGCCAACGAACACCTGTGCCCAATCGATGACGGCCTCGGGGACTACTGACGGGGATATGCCTACCGGGGTATACCCAGCGGGACATTTCTGACTGGCCCAGGAACTGGCGAGTGGGCCTACAGGACGGCGACTGGATCAAGACCTAGCGTGGATCCAGACGACTGGAAGCTGAAGGCCCAGGAGAGTAGATAGGCCCAGTCGGATTAGGTTAAACGAGTACCGAAACCTTAACTGATTTGGTTGAGATATGTAAACCCTAGGGAGGTGAGTCTATATAAACCTCCCTACAGGGCATGTAGAGGATACGTTCCATCATCCACCCAAGCGACTCGCCGCCTAGCCGTCGAGCTCGCCCATTTGTACTTCCATCATAATACAATCTAGCAGGAGTAGGTCTTTACCCTCCGGGGGGCCGAACCTGGGTAAAACCCTGTGTCTCCGCCCTCATCTCGCACCGCAGATGGCTGGCCGCCCTTGCCCTTTGTTCTACTACTCGATGCCGATTGCAGCATCTGTCGTGGTCATTCCCACGACACTATGGTCAGTAGGTTCAAAACAAACCATTTTCCAAAGGTTTTATCTCAAAAATCATTTTAGAACATTTTTTTATATTCTAACTATTCCTACACAAGTTTCTATAAAAACAAACAATTTAACAGAAGCAATTTACTAAACAAAGGGCATGGTCAGAAAGTACTTGTTTTGCTGAATCCATTGATATAAAATTTGCAAAATTTGGACGTGTGGTTTGAAAGTTATGAATTTTTCAAATTGGCACATCAAATAGAACATTTCTATTTTTGTTCAAACAGACAGGGCCACGCGTCACGATTCTATTCGCCCATACCGGTTCGTGCGGATCGCTTATTCTGGTGCGTTGGATCTAAGTATAATCGTGCGGCTCAGGGCACTACTTACCCCTTCGATAAGTGGATCAATCGCATCCAATGGATCACGATCCAGCGGCTCAGGGCACCTTGACCAAATATCAGCGGCGCGAAGCGGTGGCGGCTTCGGCTAGCGGTCTCAGCGAATCAGGAAGCAAGGGAATAAGAGGGATGTCTCACCAGGTTTGCGTGGTCGTGGTGATGCTCAAGGTGCTCGCGAGAAGGCAAGGGGCGCACGGTGGTGACGGCAATCGTTTGCCGGAGTTGCGCTGCGCCTCGGGCTCGTCTGTTCGTCGACGGGGGCGACGATATATGGCATGCTAAGGCAAATAGAGGGCACTGTTAGGTTCGTATGGAAGTCGCGATCATGTGAGCATCCAAGAGGGGGAAAGCGACAGTCTATTCTTACCAGGAGGACACGCCGGAGTCGAGGCCGACGGTGGCGATGCTTAGTTGTCGTTGTTGCCGACACTGAGGGTCAAGCGCGGGCAAGTCGAGGGTGCAGAGAGAAGTGCCAGGGACTGGGGGTCACGCTCGTGTGCTCGAGGAGGCGAGGGGCGGCGGGGTTTGGCCGGAATTGGAGGTGGAGCTCGCCGGAGACAGTGGCGGTCTGAGAGGAAATCAGGGCAGCCTGGGGGGCTCCGGTGGGGCGACGACTGGGGGGAAAGAGAGAGGAGGCGCAGGCGAGTAAGAAGGCGTGGTCGAGTGGGGGATTAATGGAGGCAATAATTCATATTGACGCCGGCTTCAACAGCCAGAAACGGCTAGGAGGTGTTGGAGGCGTGGTCACCGCGAGGTAGACGATGGTGAGTCGCGTGGGTCCGCCGTGGCGGAGAGAGAGGGAAGCAGTGGTCCATGGTCGACTTAGCGGGTTCGGTCTGCGGTGAGGAAAAACGTTTCGGGGAGACAGGGAGAGGTGAGCTGCTGGGCCTTAGTGGGCTAGCTGGGCTGGGCTGTTCCTTTTCATTTTTTTATACAGAATCTTTTTCCTTTTTCTTTTTCTATTTATCTGTTTTGATTTTGTTTAAACATTTCAAACATCAATTTGATTTCAAACCTCAACCAGAATTTGTGTAGATTTAAATACTGATTAATAGCACATTCCAAAGTCAAATTTAGAATAATATATTTATTCTTTTTAGGGTCTTTTAATTATTTAAAATAGGCTCTAGTATTAATTAGATAAGATTTAATAATATTTTTAAATCTCCATTTGAATTCAAATCATCACCAAACTTTGGGTGAAGTTAAATTTTGTTTATCAACATATTTCAAAGTCTAAAATAAAATAATTCTTTTATTCTTTTAGGATCTATTAATAATTAACTAAATAGACCATAGTCTTTAATTCAAATAGGTTTTAATTTACTTTAAAACTCTTTTTGAAATCTAAATAATATCAAAATATTTTCAGTAGGTTTCATTTGAAAAACTAAAACAATTGGAATACTTATTTTGAAAATCTTTAATATATTTTTAATGTTTATTTGAAAAGAGAAAGCCTTCACTTAAATAAAATTGGATATAATTAAATCCTTATTATTTTATTTAAACAAACCTTTATTCCTTTTAACAAATAGAACTAATTTATTTTAGTTGCTTGGCTAAGATTTAATTTGGCTCTTTGAAATAATCCTTATTATTTCTACCTATGCTTATCAAAACCATAACTTCTATTTAAAGATCCAAAAATTGTGATTCCAACTATTATAACTTTATTTATTATTTGTTTATCTTTTTAAATCCTTTTAGGATTATTTACTCACCATTTGGCAAGGATTTTAGAATAGTGCTTTATTAGCTTTGGAAATTACTTTTCCTTATCTTATTTAAATTCATGGCTCCAAAGTAAATGAATCTAATTTATATGGTTCTATAATATTTATAATAGTCATTCTTGATCAATTTTAAATGTTTGTTTGACAAATATTATATGAATCAATTCCATAGGCTTGGAGATAACTTGGAAATGATTTTCTTCCATTAGGGCTTTAGGGTTTTGGTTTATTCTCCAAGTGTTTAAAATTTCAAGATGCATTTTATGAGGAATGCATTCCACTTGATTTGAATTTAGTTGTATTCAAACATTTACCAAAGTTTGTTCAAGATGGGATTTTAAGTTTCCATTTAGAAACAAAAGTTTCTTTTCACCCAAAATTTCAACAATTATTTATTTTGTTTATTTATTTTTCACATTACAAGATTTGGAAAATCTTGGGATGTGATAGGCTACCACCCTTAAAATAAATCTCGTCCCGAGATTTGGGGAGGCTAGGGGTTACAAGTTGGCTCAAAGCAACTAGGGTACTACCACCCTTAAAAAAATTCCAACTAGATTACTTCTTGGCTTGCTTGGGATCTTGTTGATACTACTCTCGACAAACATCTGCATAGTGTCCTTTGTTTCCACACTTGAAACATGTGACAAGGCTGGGATCCTTCATAGGCTTTATCTTGTGCTTCATCTTTTCTGGACAATTGCTTGCATAATGTCCTTGATCACCACAATTGTAACATGTGATAAGATTGAGTTCTTCGCGTATCTTCTGTGGACAAGTTGACACATAATGGCCTAACTTTTGCAGTTGTTGCACCATACTTGGCTAATCTCCTTATACTTTTTCTTCTTCTCTGGACATTCATTGGCATAGTGTCCCATATCTTTGCAATGGCAACATTGCACTTGACTTTTGTCCTTCTTCTTCTTGGGTTTCTCCAAAGTTAGAAGTGCTTCTAGTTCATGCTCTTCATATCTTATCTCAAAGGTAGGAAATTTTCCTGGTCTCCTTGATCTTTTCCTTGGATAATACATATGTCTCCTATTTTGTCCATCAAATTGAGTCATATTGTTTGGAGGTGCAAGCTGAGATTTTCCTTTGTCTTCATCCTTCTTGGTAGAAGTTGTTCTCTCATGGTAATCTGCAATCAGTTGTTGCACTCCACCTTGTTTCCTTTGTTCAACTATGGAATAGATGGGGCATTGGATAGGGACATGATTATTTCCTTCACATAGGAAACAAGTAGCTTGAGATGTGAGGCATTGATTAGTTGGATGTTTCTCTTCACAATTGGGGCATTGATCCTCATGCTCCTTGGAAGTGTGATCCTTGTCTCCACAAATATTGCAAGCTTGGGTTCCTTCTAGAATATCATCCTTGACATCCTTGTTGTCACAAACTCCTTGGGAAGAGTTGTTTCCCATGTTGATCATTTGATCTGTCACCTTATGCAACAATTGGGTTTGGGTTACCAAAAACTTTTGCATGGTTGGATCTAACTCACTGTTGTTGGCTAAAAACTGAGTTGTCACCTGGTTCAACTGGGTTTGGGTTACTATGAGTTCCCTCATGTTGATCTCTTGGTTGTTGTTATTGTTACCATCCTTGATGTTGGAGTTCCTTGGAGTAGTCATATGTTTGGGTTGGATTGAGATTAGAATGGGCAAGATATTTCTAAGGAAATAATTCTAATCATACACATCACAATTCACACAAGCAATGTGCAAACAATCACAAACAACATTTCCCTCAAACAACAAGTTTCAAGCACATTTTTAGGCAACAAAATATTTTTGCTACACCACATAGGTTGGTGTGTTTGGTTTAATCTAATTATGGTGGTCCAACTATATGGTTCACTTGAGATCTTTCTCTCCTTCTTGGTTGATTCTTCATGAACAAGATCTTTGTATCCTTGGAGAATTTCTTGAATCTTGGTCACAAAACTTCAAAGTGATGATGGTTCCTTCTAAGTTGTGTTTCCTTAGTCTTCATGTCTTGAGCAATATTTCTTGTCTCACTTGTAGTCCTTAGTGATATCCAAGTTGAAGTCCTTGGTGAAAATAAAGTTGAAATCACTTGAAGATGTTGAAGTCATTTGAGTTGATGAAGTCCTTTGCACATGGTGAAGTCTTTGGCCATGGGGTAGGCTTTGTCCATCAAGTTTGAAATAGATGAGATGTAGAATCAAAACCAAAAATGGTTGAGGAAAGAGTTTACAAGATTGTTTGTAAATAAGTTTTGGAACAAACACAACTCCTATTTTTTTCTAAGGGGTTTTTCCAATCCTAGGGTTACAATCCTACATGCAACACAATGCTCTGATACCATCTGTAAGGTTCCCAACCTTTATTAAGGTAGAGATCCCTGTGTTTACAATGCTAGTCCTTGGATCAATAGCTAGCATCCACAATTAAGATGTAATACCAAGAAACAAAGGTCATAATACAACTTTATAACCAGGAATAAGATAATTTAATACATCTTACATAGCTCACTTGGCTATCACATTACAATGCAGAAGAATATAACAATAGCATGGGGTCCTTTATCTTCAAAGTGCCACAGGCAAACATGTTGGTTGTAGACTTGTAATCCTAATCAACACATCTCACTATCATCAATCAAACCTGCAACATAACAAGTTACAGCCACAAGGGTCAATACATTTGAATTATATTGGCAAGTGATACTATGGTTGTATGGTGGAGTCTATCATCTACATGCATTTGGCTAAGTGGAGCTTAGGCTTGCTTTGCTCAAAATAGAGTTTCACTAAGTTTTTGCTTGACAAAATCACCCAAGGCATCTCCCAATAGAAATTGGTGATCCTTCAACCCTTGTTCAACCACAAGTTTTTACTTAGAAATTGGGATGAGGAGATTCTTGATAGCTTCCATGTCTTGATGCTCAAATTGTCCTTTACCAGGGACATGGCTAAGTACTTAGATTTTACACTCTGCAGAGGTGGTGCACTTTCCTCACAAGACTTGGTTTCACCAAGACAAGATCTTTCAGAAGCCTTCCCTTAGACCAGAATGGACGCGTTCCAACCTATCATCCCCTACCACCAACTGTCCGTTTGGCTAAGTTATTGCAATCTATATGATCCAGGCAGAGCCCATAATGCCAAGTGGCTGCACTTGAAGCTTCTCAACATTTGACATCTCAAATCTCTTTGTTCCTGGGTGGCCATCCA
The DNA here is from genome assembly GCA_023614405.1 of Avena insularis. NCBI lineage: Eukaryota > Viridiplantae > Streptophyta > Magnoliopsida > Poales > Poaceae > Avena > Avena insularis. Next base: position 288,917,467 of record CM042691.1, on the reverse strand, counting down.
CAAGTGAGATACACAAGGTAAACCATAGAAATGGGACTTGTGTAACCACTCAACACAAACCATTCCTTCCATTTCACCCAGGTGATTCATTCACTTAGTTGTTTTATTAAACAAAACATAAGTCCTTGACTTAGAAATATTCTATAGCATGAATATAATCCACCCTTGTTTTCTACTAGCTAAGCTAAGCATGATAGTAGTAGGAATCTTAACTTAGGAAGTTTCTACTAAGGTTCATCTACTAGGATTTCCCATGGCATAGTTTATACTTAGCAAAATTCCATGCAAGTCCTACTTAGAAACAACACTAATGCATAGTGAAAATAATGGGACAAAGTATGAAGCATCACTTGCCTTTTTGGTAGAGAGTATAAGTTCACTTCTTGATCTTGCAATAATCACACTTCTGGTGCGTTGGATCTAAGTATAATCGTGCCGCTCAGGTCACTACTTAACCCTTCGATAAGTGGATCAATCGCATCCAATGGATCATGATCCAGCGGCTCAGGGCACCTTGACCAAATATCAGCGACGCCCGACGGTGGCTGGCGGCGGTGACGCTCGGCTAGCGGCGGTCTCAGCGAATGAGGAAACAAGGGAATAAGAGGGATGTCTCACCAGGTTCGTGTGGTCGTGGTGATGCTCAAGGTGCTTGCGAGAAGGCAAGGGGCGCACGGTGGTGACGGCAATCGTTCGCCGGAGTTGCGCTGCGCCTCGGGCTCGTCTGTTCGTCGATGGGGGCGACGATATACGGCATGCTAAGGCAAATAGAGGGCACCGTTAGGTTCGTATGGAAGTCGCGATCATGTGAGCATCCAAGAGGGGGAAAGCGACAGTCTATTCTTACCAGGAGGACACGCCGGAGTCGAGGCCGACGGCGGCGATGCTTAGTTGTCGTTGTTGCCGACGCTGAGGGTCAAGCGCGGTCAAGTCGAGGGTGCAGAGAGAAGCGTCAGGGACTGGGGGTCACGCTCGTGTGCTCGAGGAGGCGAGGGGCGGCGGGGTTTGGCCGGAATTGGAGGTGGAGATCGCCGGAGACAGTGGCGGTCTGAGAGTAAATCAGGGCAGCCTGGGGGCTCCGGTGGGGCGACGACTAGGGGGAAAGAGAGAGGGGACGCAGGTGATTAAGAAGGCATGGTCGAGTGGGGGATTAATGGAGGCAATAATGCGTATTGACGCCGGCTTCAACGGCCAGAAACGGCTAGGAGGTGTTGGAGGCGTGGTCACCGCGAGGTAGACGATGGTGAGCTGGCTGCGTGGGTCCGCTTCGTGAGCGGAGAAGAGAGAGGGGAAGCAGGGTCCAGTAGTCAGCGACTTAGCGGGTTCGGTCTGCGGTGAGGAAAAACGTTTCGGGGAGACAGGGAGAGGTGAGCTGCTGGGCCTTAGTGGGCTAGCTGGGCTGGGCTGTTCCTTTTCATTTTTTTTATACAGAATCTTTTTCCTTTTTCTTTTTCTATTGATCTGTTTTGAGTTTGTTTAAACATTTCAAACATCAATTTGATTTCAAACCTCAACCAGAATTTGTGTAGATTTAAATACTGATTAATAGCATATTCCAAAGTCAAATTTAGAATAATATATTTATTCTTTTTAGGGTCTTTTAATTATTTAATATAGGCTCTAGTATTAATTAGATAAGATTTAATAATATTTATAAATCTCCATTTGAATTCAAATAATCACCAAACTTTGGGTGAAGTTTAATTCTGTTTATCAACATATTTCAAAGTCTAAAATAAAATAATTTTTTTATTCTTTTAGGATATATTAATAATTAACTAAATAGACCATAGTCTTTAATTCAAATAGGTTTTAATTTACTTTAAAACTCTTTTTGAAATCTAAATAATATCAAAATCTTTTCAGTAGGTTTTATTTGAAAAACTAAAACACTTGGAATACTTATTTTGAAAATCTTTAATATATTTTTATTGTTTATTTGAAAAGAGAAAGCCTTCACTTAAATAAAATTGGATATAATTAAATCCTTATTATTTTATTTAAACAAACCTTTATTCCTTTTAACAAATAGAATTAATTTATTTTATTTGCTTGGCTAAGATTTAATTTGGCTCTTTGAAATAATCCTTATTATTTCTACCTATTCTTATCAAAACCATAACTTCTATTTAAAGATCCAAAAATTGTGATTCCAACTATTATAACTTTATTTATTATTTGTTTATCTTTTTAAATCCTTTTAGGATTATTTACTCACCATTTGGCAAGGATTTTAGAATAGTGCTTTATTAGCTTTGGAAATTACTTTTCCTTATCTTATTTAAATTCATAAGATTTTATTCATGGCTCCAAAGTAAATGAATCTAATTTATATGGTTCTATAATATTTATAATAGTCATTCTTGATCAATTTGAAATGTTTGTTTGACAAATATTATATGAATCAATTCCATGGGCTTGGAGATAACTTGGAAATGATTTTCTTCCATTAGGGCTTTAGGGTTTTGGTTTATTCTCCAAGTGTTTAAAATTTCAAGATGCATTTTATGAGGAATGCATTCCACTTGATTTGAATTTAGTTGGATTCAAACATTTACCAAAGTTTGTTCAAGATGGGATTTTAAGTTTCCATTTAGAAACAAAAGTTTCTTTTCACCCAAAATTTCAACAATTATTTATTTTGTTTATTTATTTTTCACATTACAAGATTTGGAAAATCTTGGGATGTGACATTTATTAGGGTGTCAAATAATTCACTTTGAATTATTTGGAATATTTTTAATATAATTTATTAATCATTTAAATTGGGTATTTCTCTTCTTTTTTTCCAATGAAATTAATTATGGGTTTAATTCCATAAATTTATTTAGTTGATTTCTTTGATCCCATTTAAGTTAATTAAATGACTTTTAATCACTTGGGTAAATTCCAAATACTATTTTCCCATGATTTATTTAATCACTCTTATTAGGGATTGTTTTTATTCATATAGAAATAGAATTTGGTTATTGCCACTTTATTTTATTTGGAAAATTCTTTATCCTTTTATTTTATTTGAATTTGGATTATGTTCATTCCATTTGCTTATGGATTAGGCCAAGATTTTAATTTGGTCTTTAAATATTCCTCATTTAATATTTCTTTCTTTATCTTATAAAATCCATATCTTTTTATTTATAGATCCAAACTTGGTGATTCCAATTTGCAAAATCTTATTTAATATTTATTTATCCTTTTAAATACCTTTAGGATTATCTGCTCACCATTTGGTATGGATTTTTAGATAGGTGCTTTATTAGCGTTGGAAATTCAATTTCCTTATCTTATTGAATTCATAAGATTTTCTTTATGGCTCCAATTTAGGTGAAACTAATTCCCATGGTTTTATAATATTTCTATTTGTTATTATTAATTATTTTGAAATGTTTGTTTGACCAATTTTTATATGGATCCAATCTATAGGCTTAGATATAACTTGGAAATGTTTTCCTTCCATTAGGGTTTTAGGGTTTGGGTTTATTTTCCAAGTGTCTAAATTTCCAGATGCATTTATGAAAATGCATTCCACTTGATTTGAATTTTAATTGGATTCAAATATTAACCAAGATTTGTTCTATATGGGATTTTTTTAAGTTTCCATTTAGAAATAAAAAGTTTCTTTTCACTCTAAATTTCAACAATTAATTATTTTGTTTATTTATTTTTCACATTACAAGATTTGGAAAATCTTGGGATGTGACAGGCTACCACCCTTAAAATAAATCTCGTCTCGATATTTGGGAAAGATAGGGGTTACAAGTTGGCTCAAAGCAACTAGGGTACTACCACCCGTAAAAAATTTCCAACTAGATTACTACTTGGCTTGCTTGGGGTTTTGATGAAGCTTCTCTGGACAAACATCTGCATAGTGTCCTTTGTTTCCACACTTGAAACATGTGACAAGGCTGAGATCCTTCATAGGCTTTATCTTGTGCTTCATCTTTTTTGGACAATTGCTTGCATAATGTCCTTGATCACCACAATTGTAACATGTGACAAGATTGAGTTCTTCACGTATCAAATTGAGTCATATTGTTTGGAGGTGCAAGCTGAGATTTTCCTTTGTCTTCATCCTTCTTGGTAGATGTTGTTCTCTCATGGTAATCTGCAATCAGTTGTTGCACTCCACCTTGTTTCCTTTGTTCAACTATGGAATAGATGGGGCATTGGATAGGGACATGATTATTTCCTTCACATAGGAAACAAGTAGCTTGAGATGTGGGGCATTGATTAGTTGGATGTTTCTCTTCACAATTGGGGCATTGATCTTCATGCTCTTTGGAAGTGTGATCCTTGTCTCCACATATATTGAAAGCTTGGGTTCCTCCTATGATATCATCCTTGGCATCATTGTTGTCACAAGCTCCTTGGAAAGGGTTGTCTCCCATGTTGATCATTTGACTTGTCATCCTATGCAACAACTGGGTTTGGGTTTCCAAAAACCTTTGTATGGTTGGGTCCAAATCCTTGTTGTTGGCCCAAAATTGAGTGGTCACTTGGTTCAACTAGTTTTGGGTTACTTTGAGTTCTCTCATGTTCATCTCTTGGTTGTTGTTGTCACCATTCTTGATGTTGGAGTTTCTTGGAGTAGTCATTTGTTTGGGTTGGATTGGGATTAGAATAGGCAAAAGATTTCTAAGGAATTAATTCTAATCACACACATCACAATTCACACAAGCAATGTGCAAGCAGTCACAAACAAACATTCCACTTAAACAACAAGTTTCAAGCATAATTTTAGGCAACAAAATATTTTTGCTACACCACAATAGTTGGTGTGATTGATTTAAACTAAATATGGTGGTCCAACTATATGGTTCACTTAAGATCATTCCATTCTCCTTTGTTGTTTCTTCTTGAATGAGATCATGGTTTCCTTGGGAAAAATTCTTGTGTCTTGGTCACAAAACTTCAAAGGTGATGATGGTTCCTTCTAAGTTGTGTTTCCTTAGCCTTCAATTCTTGAGTAACATTTCTTGTCTCACTTGTAGTCCTTAGTGATATCCAAGTTGAAGTCCTTGTTGAGAATAAGGTTGAAATCACTTGAGTTGGTGAAGTCCTTTGCTCATGTTGAAGTCTTTGCTCATGGTGGAGGCTTTGCTCATCAAGTTTGAAAAGGAAGAGATGTAGAATTAAAACCAAAATGGTTAAGGAAAGAGTTTACAAGATTGTTTGTAAATAAGTTTTGGAACAAATATAGCTCCTATTTTCTAAGGGGTTTTGTCCAATCCTAGGGTTATAATCCTACAGGCAACACAATGCTCTGATACCATCTGTAGAGGTCCCAACCTTTAATAAGGTAGAGATCCCTGTGTTTACAATGCTAGTCCCTGGATCATTAGCTATCATCCACAGTTAAGATGTAATATCAAGAAACAAGGTCATAATACAACTTTATAACCAGGAATAAAATAATTCATTACATCTTACATAACTCATTTGGCTATCTCATTACAATGAAGCAGAAATAACTATAGCATGGAGTCCTTCATCTTCAAGTGCCACAGGCAAAACATGCTGGTTGTAGACTTCTAATCCTAATCATCACACTTTACTAACATCAAACAAACCTGCAACATAATAAGTTACAGCCACAAGGATCAATACATTTGAATTGTATTGGCAAGTGATACTATGGTAGTATAGTGGTAACTATCATCTATATGCATTTAGCTAAGTGGAGCTTAGGCTTGCTTTGCTCAAAATAGATTTTCCTTATCATTTGAAAACACTAAGTTTTTTGCTTGACAAAATCAACCAAGGCATCTCCCAATAGAAATTGGTGATCCTTCAACCCTTGTTCAACCACAAGATTTTAACTTAGAAATTGGGATGAGGAGATTCCTCATAGCTTCCATGTCTTGATGCTCGAATTTTCCTTTGCCAGGGACATGGCTAAGTACTTAGATTTTACACTCGAGGTGGTGCACTTTCCCCACAAGACTTGGTTTCACCAAGACAAGATCTTTCAGAAGCCTTCCCTTAGACCAGAATGGACGCGCTCCAAACTTATCAAACCCCTACCACCAACTGTCCATTTGACTAACTTATTGCAACCTATATGATCCAGGCAGAGCCCATAATGCCAAGTGGCTGCACTTGAAGATTCTCAACATTTGACATCTCAAATCTCTTTGTTCCTGGGTGGCCATCCACAAGTGAGATACAACAGGTAAGCCATAGAAATGGGCCTTGTGTAACCACTCAACACAAACCATTTCTCCATTCCACCCAGGTAATTCATTCACTTAGTTGTTTTATTAAACAAAACACAAGTCCTTGACTTAGAAATATTCCATAGCATGAATATAATCCACCCTTGTTTTCTACTAGATAAGCTAAGCATGATAGTAGTAGGAATCTTAACTTTGGAAATTTCTACTAAGGTTTCATCTACGAGGATTTCCCATGGCATAGTTTATACTTAGCAAAAATTCCATGCAAGTCCTACTTAGAAATATCACTAATGCATAGTGAAAATAATGGGACAAAAGTATGAAGCATCACTTGCCTTTTTGGTAGAGAATATAAGTTCACTCCTTGATCTTGCAATATTCACACTCTTCAAATCACTACAATTCAATCAAGCAAGGCACAATTTCAATCTACCATTCAAGCAAACAACACATAAAATAATAGAAACAAAGCAATGCATGCAAGCATGCCAAAGATTGTTTTATTTGCAAAAGTGATTTCTAATAGGTTATAAACATTCTAAAACACCTATTGGTCATTTTATATAAGTGGCAAAACCATTTGCAAAAGATTTTACTTATAAATCATTTTTAAACCAAATCAATATTTTATGTGGTTGAAAATGCCTTTAGGAAAGCAACAATCTTTATAGGGTTCCCCAAATACATTTTTAATTCTAAAATTTGGTGTTTGGGGTCAGAGAGTTTATATCAAAACATTTACCAGAGGTTTTTCTCCAAGAAGTATTTCCAACATATAAATAACATTTTTATTTGACTAGAAATGCTTTAATTCCAATATTTATTAATTTGCCACACAAAATATGTTTTTGAATCCACAAATTGATTTATATGATCAGTAGGTTCAAAAAAATCCATTTTCCAAAGGTTTTATCACAAAATCAATTTTAGAATGAATTTTATATTCTAATTATGCCTACACAAGTTTCTGCAAAAACAACCAATTTAACAGAATCAACTTACTAAACAAAGTGTATTCTTGGAAAGTAATTGTCTTGCTGATTCCATTGATATAAAAAATTTCAAAATTTGGACGTGTGGATCAAAAGTTATGCAATTTTCAAAATCATACATCTAATAGTTTCATTCATGTTTTTAAAACAGAAGCTGGACCACGTGGCGTGACTCTATTGGGCAAAAACGGTTCGCGTGGATCGACAGATAAAGGCCATTGCATTTAAGTGAGATCGCATGGCATAGAATCGAACTTACCCCTTCGAGTTATGATCAATCGCATCACTCGGATCTAGATCGGGCGGCTCCTATTGCTTTGCCAAGAATTGGTGGCGCTGGCGGCGGCGACTGGCGGCGGAGCGGCCTGGCGATTGCATTATGGCTATTCCAGGAAGGAAGGGGGAGGGTGGATGTTCTCACCGTGTTCTCCGTGAAGTGCTGGTTCTCGTCATTGATTTGGTTGGCCAGGGGGAGCACGTAGACATTGACGATTGCTTGCCGGAGTCTGCATAGCGTCGGGCACGCTCTAGTCGTCGTAGTTGGCGAGGCTACAGGCCACCCGAAGGCAAGATAACAATGGCGTTAGATGCGTACGGGGTCGGCGATCATGTGTGCATCAACGATAGGAAAGGGGTGGTCAGATGCTACAGGGCACTTTCATTGGAGTAGAGGCATGAAGCGAGAGTCGGCGTTCTAAGAGGTTCAGTGCTGGGGAACACGCTGGTGTGGTCGAGGGGGAGAGGGGTGACGGCGGCTGGCCGGATTTCTCACCGGAAGGTTGTCGGGGCCGCGGCGGTGCAGAGTGGATTGGAGGCAGCCTGGTGGCTCCGGTGGCATGGGGTCTGAGGGGAAATGGAGAGGAGGGAGAGGGGGTTTATCGAGCGTGATTGATGACAGGAATTACTCGCTGTATTGACGTGATTTACTCCCACGAGATCAATGCAGAAACAGTGAGGAAGTGGTCGCAGGGTGGAGACGATGAACAGTAGGTGGGTCCTGGTTGTCTGCGAGAGAGAGAGAGAGAGAGAGGTGAGGTGGGTCCAGGTAGTCATAGACTCTGCGGGTGCGGTTCTGGGTAGAAAAGAAAATGATTTGAGGGGGGAAAAGAGGTGGGCTGCTGGGCCAGATGGGCTTGGCTGCTTAGTTATTTTTTTTGTGCAGTTTTTTTTTTCCTTTTCTTTTTTCTATTTATCTGTTTGATTTTTGTTTAATCAATTCAAACATTCATTTGAATTCAAACTTTTGCCAAACTTTGTGAATAATCAAACACTCTTTACTAACATATTCTGAAGTCAAATTTAAAATAATTCTTTTATTCTTTTTAGGGTATAATAATTATTTAAAACAAAGCCCTTGCTTTAAATTCAATTAATATCAAATATACTTTTAACCCTTATTTAATTTCAATTTTTCACCAAAACCTTTTCAGTAAGTTTTATTCATTTATTAGGGTGTCAAATAATTCACTTTGAATTATTTGGAATTAATATGATTTATTACTCATTTAAATTGGGTATTTGTCTTCTTTTTTTCCAATGTAATTAATTATGGGTTTAATTCCATAAATTTATTTAGTTGATTTCTTTGATCCCATTTAAGTTAATTAAATGACTTTTAATCACTTGGGTAAAGTCCAAATACTATTTTCCCATGATTTATTTAATCACTCTTATTAGGGATTGTTTTTATTCATATATAAATAGAATTTGGTTATTGCCACTTTATTTTTATTTGGAAAATTCTTTAGACTTTTATTTTATTTGAATTTGGATTATATTCATTCCATTTTCTTATGGATTAGGCCAAGATTTTAATTTGGTCTTTAAATATTCCTCATTTAATATTTCTTTCTTTATCTTATAAAATCCATATCTTTTTATTTATAGATCCAAACTTGGTGATTCCAATTTGCAAAATCTTATTTAATATTTATTTATCCTTTTAAATACCTTTAGGATTATCTGCTCACCATTTGGTATGGATTTTTAGATAGGTGCTTTATTAGCGTTGGAAATTCAATTTCCTTATCTTATTGAATTCATAAGATTTTCTTTATGGCTCCAATTTAGGTGAAACTAATTCCCATGGTTTTATAATATTTATATTTGTTATTATTAATTATTTTGAAATGTTTGTTTGACCAATTTTTATATGGATCCAATCTATAGGCTTAGATATAACTTGGAAATGTTTTCCTTCCATTAGGGTTTTAGGGTTTGGGTTTATTTTCCAAGTGTCTAAATTTCCAGATGCATTTATGAAGAATGCATTCCACTTGATTTGAATTTTAATTGGATTCAAATATTAACCAAGGTTTGTTCTAGATGGGATTTTTTTAAGTTTCCATTTAGAAATAAAAAGTTTATTTTCACTCTAAATTTCAACAATTAATTATTTTGTTTATTTATTTTTCACATTACAAGATTTGGAAAATCTTGGGATGTGACACGCATCTTTCAAGTGATTCGAAATCAAGTGGTTCAAGAAGTCCATCGGAATGGAGTTTCTTCATACGCTTCACTCCAATATGACCAAGACGACAGCGACACATATAGGTCGAGTTATCACTCAGTTTCAAACGTTTAGCTTCAATGTTATTAATGTGTGTATTTCTAAAATCGAGATTCAATAAGAATAGACCATCTATCAAAGGTGCATGTGCATAAAACATATTACTCATATAAATCGAACAACCATTATTCTCGGACTTAAACAAGTAACCGTCTCGCAATAAACATGATCCGGATAATGTTCATGCTCAGCGCGGGCACCAAATAACAATTATTTAAGTATAAAACTAATCCCGATGGTAGATGAAGAGGTAGCGTGCCGACTGCGATCACATCAACCTTTGATCCATTTCCAACGCGCATCGTCACCTCGTTCTTCGCTAGTTTCTATCTATTCTGCAGCACCTGTTTCGAGTTACAAATGTGATCAACCGAACCAGTATCAAATACCCAGGCACTACTACGAGTACTAGTGAGATACACATCAATAACATGTATATCGGATATACATTTCTTCTTGATGTTGTCGTTCTTCAAATCCGCCAAGTACTTAGGGCAATTCCGCTTCCAGTGACCTTCTCCCTTGCAGTAAAAGCACTCAGTATCAGGCTTAGGCCCAGCCTTGGTCTTCTACGCCGGCGCGGTAACTTTCTTACCGCCCTTCTTGAAGTTTCCCTTTTTCTTAGACTTGCCTTGCTTCTTGAATTTGGTGTTCTTATTGACCAACAACACTTGGTGCTCTTTCTTGATCTCCACTTCCGCAGACTTTAACATGGAGAAGAGTTCAGGCAACGACTTGTCCATGTTTTGCATATTGTAGTTCATCACAAAGTTCTTGTAACTTGGTGGTAGTGATTGGAGGACAAGGTGAATCCCCAAATCATTAGGAATCACTATACCCAATCTTTGAAGCTTGCTTGTGTGCCCAGACATCTTAAGCACGTGCTCACTGACGGAGCTGCCCTCTTCCATCTTGCAGTTAAAGAACTTTTCAGAAGCCTCATAACTCTCAACTGTCGCGTGAGCCTAAAATAGCATTTTGAGTTCACAGACAATATCATGTGGGTCATGGTTCTCAAACCTTTTCTGAAGCTCCGATTCCAAACCATACAAGATAGCACACTAAACTGTGGAGTACAGATTCTTCCGAGCGAGGAAAACATTCTTTACATCATTGGTAGCATCAGCTGCAGGTGGGTCACCCAGCGGTGCATCCAGCACATATGTCAAATTACCAGCATTAACGACAATCCTCAAAGTTCGGAACTAATCGGCGAAGTTGCTTCCATTGTTTTTCAACTTTTCTTTCTCTAGGAACGCATTAAAATTGATGGTATGGGCCGCCATTGATCTACAACATATTTGCAATAGTTTAGACTAAGTTTATGACAAATTGAGTTCTAATTAATAGTTAAATTAATCTAGGTGAACTCCCACTCAAAACAATATCCCTCACATTGTTTTAGTGAACACACGAACCAAATCCACCACATCAAAACCGATCGTCATGAGAGTTGATGTAGCTTCAATGGCGAACAATCATCATGTTCATCATATCTACTATATGACTCATGCTTTACCTTTCGGTGATCCGTGTTCCGAGACCCTGTCTGTACATGCTAGGCTCGTCAAGATCAAACCTTAGCTTCCGCATGAGCAAATCTGGCTTGCTCACATTGTATACACTCGCAGAATCTAACATACCCGATCATCACGTGGTGCTTCGAAACAACGAGCTTTAGCAACGGTGCTTACTAAGGATGAACACTTTATAACTTGAAATTTTGTTCTTGAGGGATCATGTTATAATGCTACCGTCGCGAACTAAGAAATACAAGATGCATAAAAGGATTAACATCACATGCAATTCATAATATGTGATATGATATGGCCTTTCTTCTTGTGCTTCTGATCTCCATCTTCAAGCACGAACATGATCTCCATCATCACCGGCATGGCGTCAAGGTCAATGGAGCCACTTCATGGTTGTCGTCCACCAGCATCAACTATTACAACTACTTTGAATAATAGACACGCAGGTCTTAACGGAATTAAAAGGCAACCATATGGCTCCTGCCGGTTGCCGACTTACAATAAGGAACATTGCATACATCATATATAATCACAATCATGGCCATATCACATCACAGCACACCCCTGCAAAACAAAGATAGATGCCTCTAATTTTCTTTGCATGTTTTACGTGGTTTGGGGCTTTCAACAAGTGTCGTTCTAACTTACGAACAAGAACCACAACGTTGATACTAGTATTGTCAATCACCCATTGTAAATTGAATCTTAACTATGTTGGGAGAAACAGACACCCGCAAAGCCACTTATGCAATACAAGTTGCATGTCAAGCGTGGAGCAAGTCTCATGAACGATGTCATGTAAGGTTAGTCCAGGCCGCTTCATCCCACCATCCCGCAAGATGCAAAGTACACAAGAAGCAATCGACAACAAAAGCATCAACGCCCACAATGACCATTGTGTTCTACTCGTCTGTGATCTACATATAGACACGGCTCTGATACCACTGTAGGGATTCGTAGCATGGAAAACAAAAAAATTCTACCGCATGCACACAAACAAGCCAAGATCTATCTACTAGATTGTAGCAACGAGTTTATTAGAGTACTCACCCTTGAAGATTCCAAAGTGGTTAACGAGAGTAGATTCTCATGGGTGATGTAGTCATACACTTGCCGATCTCAAGATCGCGTAGACGATCCTTCCGGCGCTGCGTTAAATGGCGCTTCCTGGGTACTCAATGAAGACCTTCCTCTCCCTTGTTCCAGCAGGCGGCAGAGGTTATAGTTCTCCCCTCGCGATTCCGATAGCACGACGGCGTGGTGTCGGAAGCAGAGGGAAGATCTTGCAGGGCTTCGCCTAAGCCTGTGCGAGTTATGGTGGATCTAGGGTTTTCCGGCGATGTAGGTTTAGAAGGCCGGGAGGAGGAGGAGGTGTCGGCGGTGGCTAGGGCAACGGCGACAAGGCGGCGGCCTTGATGGCGCTAAGCGGCCTTGACGGCAACGGAGCGGCACGGTGGGGGAGGGCATACATTTTGTTTATTGTTTGAGCCCTCCCCTCTATTTATGAGAGGGGAGCAGCCTTGGGAGGGGAGAGTTTGAATCCAAACCCAAACCCAAGTTGGATTCAAGGAAGGACTCTTTCCTTCTTCCACTAGGAAACCATTGTTCCAGTTTGACTTTTCAAACCTTCCGTTTGACTTTCAGTTTAGAGCTTTAATTCTCTCTTGCAAATGCCCAAACCAAGTGACCTAGGATATGATCCAATCATTCCACTTACCCATGACATATTCATGGACCATTCCCCTTCCGGTCTGGTGAACCTTCTAGAACCTTCTATAACCTCTCCGATAAAAAAATTGAAATCATTCCCGAACTCCGGAATCGGACTTTCCTTATATGAATCTTATTCCCCGGACCATTCTGGATCTCCTCGTGATATCCCGGATCCCATCAGAGACTCCGAACAACATTCGGTATCCCTACTTACATTCCATATCTACTAAACAACATCGAATCCTTAAGTGTGTCTTCCTACGGTTCGTGAATTATGCGGACATGACCGAGACACTTCTCCGATCAATAACCAATAGAGGAATCTGGAAATTCATATGGCTCCCACATATTTCAACGATTACTTTGCGATCGAATGAACAACTTACATAAGATACCAATTTCCCTTTGTCTCGCGATAGTTTACTTATATGAGGTTTGATCATGGTATCTCTGCATACCTAGTTCAACCTCGTTACCGATAAGTACTCTTTTCTCGTTCCCATGATATGTGATCCCTTGTGAGCCATTCACATGCTTGCAAGCTAATTGGATGGCATTCCACCCAGAGGTCCCAGAGTATATCTATCCGTCATCTCGATGGACAAATCCCACTCTTGATCCATGTGCCTCAACACATACTTTCCGAACACTCAATGCCACCTTTATAGCCACCTAGTTACGGTGTGGTGTTTGATGTCATCAAATCATCCTTCCGGTGATGGTGATTAGCATGATCTCATGGTCGAAGGAATTAGGTTACTATGTATCAGAAAGCTTATAGCAAATGAACTATTGAAATGACTTGATCTTAATGCTACGCTTATCTATAGGAGTATGTCCATCATACCATTCTCCTAATGATATGATCTTGTTGTTAACAACATCTCAATGTTCATGATCGGGAAACCATGATCATCTATTAACCAACAAGCCAGTATTACAAAGAGGCTTTACTAGGGACTCTAATTTAGTTTACAAATCACACAAGTATTAATGTTTACGGTCAATACTGTTATAGCATGAATGTAATCATTTATCATAAACACAAAGATATAATAATAAACACTTTTATTATTACCTCTAGGGCATATCTCCAACACCTCGTACTCAAGGGACTTGGGATTTTCAGTCTATGGTCTGTCAAGCATATGATTCAGAGTGGACCTCACTTTCACCTTAACCACATGAAGATGCCTATGATATGGGCAATGAGAGCTCGAAGCTAATGAGTACCTTCCTTTCAGCATTAGGAAGCCTTTCGAACCTTTACAAAACCGTTTTCACAACGTAGTTGAGTCACCACTTATTCTATGAGCACCTTCTTGAGAGCATAGTTGTCATTCTTGTGCTTGTTCCAAAACTTGGTTAATTATGTCATGACTTTGATGCTTGTATCTCTGATATTTTTATCTCTAGTCTTCATGTGAACTTCAGAGGTGCCTCAGCATTTATATCGTGCTCTTCAAACAAAGGCAAGCGAGATACCACTCTATCATACCTTATTATGAGCATTGCAATGTTGCTTATGTTTATGTTTCATGCTACTTATTATTATTGAGTTGGTTTCTCTTCATAGCTCGCAATGACTATTGAGTAGACTTAGTTGCATACTCTTTATTATGAATTGTCTAAGCATCTACTCCTGTGCTGAGAATATATACATCATATGAAGCATAGTGTTCGTGGAAGTTCTTTTATCGCACTCAGTTTTCAACTGAATTGCTTGAGGACAAGCAATAAGCTAAGCTTGGGGGGAGTTGATACGTCCAAATGTATCTACTTTCTCGAACACTTTGCTATTGTTTCTTCTTTAAACTTGTGTGATTTGGATACAAATAACACAGACTGACATTGTTTTCAGCAGAATTACCTTGGTGTCTTGTTTTTGTGCAGAAAATGAACTATCAGGAAAAATCCCGGAAAATATGCCAAAAATTATATTTCACCAGAAGATCCACGAAGCCAGAGGGGAGACAAAGGGGAGGCCTGGGGGCCCAGACCCACCCTAGGCGCGGGCCCACTGACCCCGCGCCTGGGGGAGGTTTGGCCACCCCAGGCAGCTTCTCGGCCTCCCTCCGCGTCTATAAGTTGCCTTCTGACCTAAAAACAGAGGGGGGTTTGATAGTTTTCCAGAAAGAGTTCCGCTTCGCCACCGCCACCAGAAACCAAGATTCGGATCTAGAAACTCTGTTCTGGCACCCTGCCGGGACGGGGAATTTGGAGAGGATCATCGTCATCACCAACGCATCTCCATCAACCACCGATGTTTCCCTCATTCATGAGTGAGTAATCCCCCGCTGTAGGATCGGGGATGGTAGGGATTGGATGAGTTCTATCATATAATCGAATAAGATCTGTTAGGGCATAGTTGAAAAGGATACATATGCCGCCTAGAGGGGGGCTAATAGGCGGTTTAAAACTTTTACGAGATGGGCTTAACAAAGGCGAAATAAAACTAGTGTTTACTTTGTCAAGCACAAAACCTATATAAACTACAGTTCACCTATGTGCACCAACAACTTATGCTAAGCAAAACAAGCAACTATGTGATAGCTAGATATAAGAATTCAAGCACGAAGGCTATCACAAAGTAAAGTGCATAAGTAAATAGCTCGGGTATAGAGATAACCGAGGCACGCGGAGATGATGATTTATTACCGAGTTCCTCCCATAAAGAGAGTACGGCTCATTGGAGTGGTGGGCGGTACTAATACCACCACGCCACAAAAGGCCTCACCCTATTCTCCTGTGAACCTCGCCACAAGAGGCTTGGTTCACTCCTTCACTATCGGCGCACTTGTCGGTGGCAATCCGTAACCTCTCACAAAGGTTGGGGCACTTCTCCACAACTCAATTGGAGGCTCCCAACAAACAAGCTTGGGGAAAGCTCCACAACGTAATTGGAGGCCCCAAGTAATCCACAAACCTGCAAAACAACTAAACCGTCTAGGGTTCCAAGAACCCAAGAGTAAACAACTTCTCACCTTTCACCCAATCGAATCCTCACCGAGAACTCAAACCGATGCACCAAATGCAATGGCAAGAACACACGAAGTGCTCAAGTCCTTCTCTCCCAAATTCCACCAAAGCTACAAAAGCTAGTGGGAGAATAAGAGAGGAAGAACACAAGAGGAAATCCACAAAAGAAACCCCAAGATCTAGATCCCAATATGTTCTCCTCACATAGATGAGAGATGGATTGGTGGAGTTGTAGATCTAGATCTCCCCTTTCAAATCCCCCAAAAAGATTCAAGAAATATGGGAGGGATTGAGAGTATTTGCAAGATCTTGAAGGTCAAAACAATGGAGGAGAGAGAGAGAATGCAAGCCACCAGCCTAAGGAGGAAGAAGGGGTCTATTTATACCCCTCCCCAACGAAATATGACCGTTTGAGACCTTCCAGGCCTGATAATCTGCCCCTCCCCCGGATATTCCGGGTTCCCCGGGCCAAAAAAAATGGCTAAGGACTTTGCGGCGCGTCCCTCAGTATAGGGGCGGATTATCCGCCCCCGAAGGGCCAGATAATCCGCCCCCATTACTGGGAGCCACGCCTCAAAGTCCTTAGCCGTTTTCCAAAAATTGGGCCGGATAATCCTCCCCCATGGCCGGATAATCCGCCCCCCTGAAAACTGGCAGGAACAGCAAAACTAAAACCATCATAACTTTTTCATTCGGACTCCGATTTTGATGATCTTGGGCTCGTTTCGAATATAGTAACGAGCTCTACAAGATAATTCAGGGAACCATCATAGTATAGAAAGGGATGACAAAACCAAATGATGAAAGGTTTAACCTATCTATAAAAGACAAACTGGTAAAACCTCCAATATCGAAAACACAATAGAGAATGCATATGAAATCCGTTTTTGATGAACTTAAGCTTGTCATAGAGATTGACACAATATCTAAATCCTCTCATGGATAACAACCAAATAAGAACCAAGAAATATTATGCCAAGTATGCAAAGGTTTGAGCTCTCACCGAGGGATATGATTAAGTTACTCACTTGAGAGCCCCTCTTGATAGCACGGTTATCTATCCTATAAACAGGTCTCTCCAACTAACACCACGAGACCAGTTAGACAGAAACCCTATCAATATTAAACCTTTTCCTTGAATATTCCACACCTCAAGATGGAGCACCTTTCTTGATTGCAATAGCTCCCCCATACTCCACTATGGAAGAGTCTCTCTTTTAGGCATATCTTCACATATCCATGATCATCATAAGGATGGCAAGATACACTTGAGATCATCTTATTATTCAAGACACACTTGACATAGGCTCAACTTCTACTTGACCAATCTCCAGATCATTCCTTGAAACCTTGATCAACACTTGATCTTCTTCACTTTATTCTTATTCCAACCTTGAAGCCACCATATGGTTCAAGCATTGTCTATGGACAAATCCTACAAGTAAAACTCAATGCAAACATAAGTCTATAAAACATTGTCATTAATTACCAAAACCACACATGGGGGCACACATGTTCTTTCAATAGTGCCTAGTATCTCTATTAGTGCTATTTGACTTTGTTGCAACTTGTTATGCTTAATGCTTGTCACTAGGGCCCGAGTGCCATGATCTCAGATCTGAACTTATTATTAAATCATTATGATAGTATTGTTTATGGTCTTACCTGCAAGTTGTGTATACATATCATTGTCCGGATCCAAAGGCCCCAAAGTGACAATAATTGGGACAACCGGAGGGGATGGTTATGGTGTAAGGATTACATGTGTTCATGGAGTGTTAATGCTTTGCTCCGGTGCTCTATTAAAAGGAGCACCTTAATTGCCAGTAGTTCCCTAGAGGCCCAGCTGCCACGGGCTGGCTGGACAGAAGATGTCGTGCAAGTTCTCATTGTGAGCACGTATGACTATATTTGGAGCACATGCCTAGGATTGTTTAGTACTTGGATGCTTATTATTATTTATCTGCAATGTCCTAGTTATTTGAAGTTACATGTTTAGACTCGTCCATGCAACGCCCGTCCATCCATCCCTATGCCTACCGCACTCGAATCCTACTGTTACCATTACTTTTACTATTGATGGTGTTTCACTGTTGCTGTTGCTGTTACTATTGCTTTGTTGTTGCTGCTACAAACTGTTGCTACTGATAAACTTCTGTGAGCAAGAACTATTTACAGGTGCAGCTGAACTGACAACTCAGTTGTTAAAGCTTGCAAGTATTCTTTGGCTCCCCTTGTGTCGAATCAATAAATAGGGTAATACTACCCGCGAAGACTGTTGTGATCCCCTACACTTGTGGGTCATCACGGTGGTGGCTTAGGCGGCGGCGAAAGGAGGGGGTCGGCGCAGGTCTAGGTTTAGGGTTTTGCGTCTGATACCATGTAAGATAGGGGAAACCACACATTACGGTGCCTTGTATTGCTCATTATATAGACTTACAAGGCTAGAGTTTGTACCGTACAATACACGAACAGTTATACACAGACTATACATATACAACCATATCTATACAAATACAATATAGTTATATATTCTAACACAAATATATAGAAAAATATTAACACCTACAATATTAAATGCATATAATAAAAAGTATTTCTCATGACGGTAAGAGTTTTAATTTGATGAAGGATAAAAGTTAATCTGATTGACAGTTAAGAAGATAAATCGTCTTAAAATTTGAATTTAGCAACTAATACCATGATATCGGCATGGGTTGATAGATTCTAGGTGAAAGACACATGTGAATATAGCCGCATAAAGACTAAACTACGGACATAGCCAATTGGATAGTCAGATAATATTTGGCTTAAAAAAAGGTTGTGTCGTGTGTCCACGTGAATGATTATTGGTATGCTGCTCTATCTATAACAAAACATAAAGTCGACCTGAAAAAAAAACACGTAAAGTTATAAACCATGTAAGCGGTAGGAGAAAATATATATATCTATGTGTACATTTACCAAATAATATCTACGATTAATGTACTATTGATTTGATATTATGGATGTTGAATTTATTTTCTTTGATCAAAATTTAGAAAAGTTAGCTTAGATGCGAGAACTAAAAACGGAAGCGGATAGAGAATATCTCTTTAATCCAGGGGTAGAATCCATAATTAGTTGCCCCAAAAGCGCTAGGTTTTCCAACGCAGTTTTTCTATAAGGTCGTGGGTGTCCCTGGCTTATCTAACGGCCTGTAATGCTTTAAGATGCGTGCTAGTTCATTATGCACTTTCATCCTGTACAAATGCAACTTCTTCTCCTTATGGTGGCAAAGGTGTGCAGGTCCATCTCTAAGTTGCACACACTGCATCTCTCTTCCCTTTTTTTTTCTCCACCGTATCTATGAATCTAGCAAACCGGCGGGGCTCCCCGTGCTTTCTACCGGAGAGGATGATGATGGACGGACGACCGATGACGCCGGTGGCTCGCGTCGGACCGGGACAGAAGCCGGCCTTGGACGGTAGCCCCGACCTCCACGGACCAAGCCACATACCAGATCCGTTCGTCCCCATGCTCGCAGCGCTGTAGGTGCTGCCCGCCGGAGGGGTGGGCCACGGCGGCTCTAGACTCGTTGGTTGACATCTATGTGTTGTGTGGGGATACGGTGTGGAGCTCCTGGTCAGCCGCAACGTCCGCTGCGTTGCTCCGTCACGACGACAACATCAACTCATTGTGTGTGGTCCTTTTGAGTTTTGGCGATGGAGTTCTCTTCACTGATGCAGATGGGATCTTGGGCTCTGCCTCATAATCTTGGGTTATGTCTCTTTGTTGATGCGGATTTTCTTTTGTTCATGGAAAATTGAGAAGGATTTCCGTTCATGCTATTGTTGCTCTTCCTTAATTGTTCTGCCAAAACAGATTCTAATTCTTAGATGGATGGATATCGTTTCCTAATTTTTTGGAGATCTCCTAATCTTTGTTTGTCCGTGCTACTCTTGATTCTAGACCCTATCACAGTCAACTGATTAGAAAATGGCAGCTTCATCTAGTAGTACATAACAGGGAAGGAGCTTAACCATAAAAAATGGATATAGAACAAGGTGTTTTCTGTAAATTGTGAAAGAGGCTTGCACGAATCTTACAATAGACTGGACGACCATGTTAAGCCCAGAACGCCCAAGTATATGTAGAGTTGGTTTTTCGTAGGTTTTCAGAGTTGTAGTAGGACAAAAAAGGGCAGCTTTTTGCCGTTCGTGCATACTATATTGTAGCATCCCAATCGTCTAACAATTGTAATGCTACTTGGTTTAGTAATATAATGGCTACTTCATATATATAATTGTTGCATCATCATTATATCATGCTCATGTCATCATGCCACCTTGCATTTGAGCATCATATAAAACCCTCTTTGGTTTGGTTCTTCTCTCATATGCATTGTTAATTGTATTTGCCTCTTGATATTGTATTTGACTTTTGATATAATGTTATATGCCCAATATGAGTTGAGGACATCTCTCTTGCAAATCCTTCCATCTCACTAACTTGATAATGCCAATTCTCTTGATGATACCATCTATCTATGTTTTCTTCTACTCTATCTATCTTTCTTCGTATTTCATTTTGTTGAGCTCTACTTCTTGTAATCTTTGGTCTTTTCTATTCCTACTCTATATTTTTCCACCATCTGTATCCTTGTTGGAACCTAGTTCCTATGTTAACCTCTTTTTCTTTCTACTTTTTGTATGCATTATATCTTCTGCTATAACCCTATGTCATCATATTCCATTCCTTTTAGTCACATGCAATAATAAACCTCATGTGTTAACGCCTCTTATTTGAATTAGCTCTGTTTAGCCTTGTTCATCCAATTTTTATTCAAACTTGATCTTCCTAAAGCTAAACTAAAACCTCTACACTATCTACCTTACTCCTGCCTAAGAGAGCACCCCGACGCCACATCCCCTCTGGTTCGGCCCCACCACCTCGCAAGGCTGCTCCTGTTTCTCTTCTTCCTGAGCCATCACCGATCACGTGCCCGTCCGCATCCTCCTCTCGCTTTTGCAAAGCAGCAGCAAGCCACGTGAGTTGTCCCCCTCGCCGTCCTTATCTAAGCCCTCCTTGCTGGCCCTACCTGGCCCCTCCCCCTCCCTTGGTCCCTCTCTTCCCTCTCTAAGCTACAGGACAAGAAGGAGGAAAAGAGAAGACCTATCCCGATCACCCTCCTCCTCCCTTTTTGCAAAGCCACCACCACCCCATGTGCCTCTCCCCTCTCCCCCTTATCACCTCAACCACCCCAGGAAAACCCCAGGATGCTACCAGCAGGTTTTCCCCTCCGTCCTTCTTCTTGCCCATCAAGAACAACCCTAGCCGCCACCGCCATGGCCACAGCCAAGTCCTAGCAGTTCCGTCATCGTCGCCGCCGTGCCGCGTCACCTGGAGCTGCGCTAGGACCCTGAAGTCGATCGGTACCTGGGGCACGGAGGAGAAGGCCAGGTTCTTGCGTTCGTCTTGCCGTCCGTGCTGCCGCCGTGGTCCTGTCGCCGCTCGCCGTCGTCTCGTCGTTTCTCCGGCAGCTCGCCACCGTCATCAGCCTACTCGGTGAGCCCCTCTCCGCCCCGGACACGATCCCCGTCTCCCTCCTTCCCTGTGTCGCCGCCGCCCTCCCGCGCAGCCTCACCGTGCCGCTCGCCGCGCGCACCGGAAAACCCGCAGCAGCAGCAGTGGCAACGTGCAGCGACAGCAGCCGCAGCAGTAATAGCGCAGCTTCGCACCGCGGACCTCTGTTCCGATCATTGCCCCGTCGCCCCTGTTGGATCTCTGCGAACGAGTTCTGAACGAAAGTTATAAATCTATCGTCCCCCTCCAACTTTAGTTTTTACACCAATTCCTAATTGGCATCGGATTTTTCCTCTGTCGTGCCCGAAAGATCAGCAAACAAAACCCTCTATCTCTGTCGACAAATTCAGTTATCTGCACTTGTTCGACCTCTGAATTCCGTTGGTGTATGGCCGTTGTAGATCTCCGTTGGAGAAACTTTGGCAACATTAGTTGTAGATCCAAGTGAGACCTACACTTTTAGTTTTTACGCTATCTCCAAATTCTTCTTGTATTCGTCGCCAACCTCATCCAAAGATCAAGCCAGCTAGCCCAAAATGCCTCAATCGAATCAGTTCGTCGTTCAGTAACTCGTGTGCCTGAACCTTTGCAAAAAGCCCCTCTCCCTTTTTGGCTTCCAACCCGCAGCCCCGCTGTTGCCCACGTGGCACACCCCCGTTGCGTCCACTCGTGCAGTGGGCCGTGCCGCCTCCGACCCCACTGGTCAGCGGCTTTGGGTAGCTCTAGACCGAGTAAGAAAAGCCTTCAGCTATTTCTTAAATCAATTAAAATTTCAGTAAATGATTAATATCAAACAAATTCATAACTATTTAAATATTTCGAATTTGAATTCAAACTCTATATGAAATATGCTTTGTTTTTGAATGTTAATTCAAATCTTTAGTCAAATATTTTCAGAACTAATTCAAACTAGTCCAACCTTTGACTTTGACTCCATTTGACTAATTTTGACTTTAAAATAAATTTAAATTCATAATTCCAAATATTGCAAATAATATATGTTTTGAAATCAGAAAAATGTGAGGATTTCAAATATTCCATTCAAAATATTATTTGAACACTTTAAATTTCAAGTTGATTAAAATTACAACAAAATGCCCTTGGCCTTAATTAATTAATAACTTTTGTGTTATAACTCCAAATTTGACAAATAATATGTCTAAATCGATCAGCTCGACGAGACCTTTCTATTTATGCATTCCATGTTCTGAATTGCAGCATGCATCATGTAATTATAAAGGTTACAACAACTTAATTGAGTATAAAATATGACTAAAACTCAATAAAATGATTTATTCTTGTATTCCACACCTCACCCATGCCATGCTATATTATTGCCATGCAAATTGTGCATCATTCATCATGGCATGATTGTTTGCTTGTCGCATTTTATTCTTATGCTTGTGCACTTTATTTATGTTGGCCCTTGTTTGTTTGTTTCTTCTTCGAATAGAACTTTGGCGGGAGATATCAAGAGACCGAGCACTACCGGATCCTTCTCGCTTCAATGAGCTGAGCAAGCACTACCACATGCTTGCATACATATATTACCTATTGCCTCTATCTTATTCTTGCATCATTGAGTCGCGATTGCATAAAACTGAATCCCAAGTATTGCATAGCCTTTACTTTTAAACCCCACCGAAGCTTGTTCCTCCATCCCATGAGCCATTACTACAGAAGTTGTTTGAGCCATGTGAGTCGTAGAACAGCATGTGTAGGGTATGTGAGTGTCTGATGGATAACGAGGTACCTAAACAACTTAACCTGAGTAGTAAAGGGATAACTAATGAAAGTGGCACCGGTGGGCAATATCTGCTATTTGGTTTTTCATGCTCACTTGTGTCCGTGGGACCCAGTACTTGATTCCTGTTCCTTGAATATTCGCTATCCACATCCGGAGGATTATGGGACCCTGAGCGAGCTTGATTCATTCTTATTTCTTGGGGCCACAAACTAGTTTGAGGTTTTATTTACTATCCTGTACTTATGCCATGCTTTCTTGCTTTATTTACGATTGTGCGGAGCACTGTCTTTATTTAGGATCGTGACACGTTTTATTGTATCGACAAGCCCATCCACATTTTTGGGTTCGATCGTTCTGGTAGTCCCTAAACCTTGAGTTCGTCTCTAAGCCCGGCTTACGTTCTTTGGTATATTTAGTGGGGTGGCCCCCTGAAATATTTCTGAATCTTGTGATTGCTTTGTCGTGAAAGCCTCGTTGGGTTTTGATTTGGTTTTTCCGAGGTTGATCGAGTGTGTGTTGCTATTTGTACACCCCTGCAGGGTAAAAACTTTCTGAAAGCCGTGTCCGCGGTTATGGACGACTTGGAGCACAGTTTCTTGATCATAGACAAGTATAACTAAAGTATCGCTTTTAATTTGACTAAGTAACTGACTAGTAAATAGTGCAACACTCATGGAATGGATAATAAAACTGCCAACGGATGGGGGGTTGTTCGTCCGCTTTCTCGTTGGTAAGCGAGGAGGAGGATGGATCTGTTAATATTACTGCTATAACTGTTGTTATTAATTCACGGACATCCGTCTATCTTTGGTTAGGCGGATGGTTAGCGGATATCTATAGAACTGTTAGGATTTATCTTTTGCTGCAATTGCGTCACCCCAGGTTGTGTCCCCTTTAGAGGCATAAAGACTTGCTGAGTACCCCTAGGGTCTCACACGATAAATTATTTGATTCAGATGAACAGGTGCACTCACAAGATGGATACTGGGTGGAGGAGACGGACGATGTGGGCAACGATCATTCAGTGTAGAGATTCCGGAAACGGGGATCCGTGAGATCTGTGGACGGGATGTGTTTATTTATGGGGCATCTTATGCCGATTTGCTTCTTATCCGTACTCGGATCTTATTTGCCGCTTCCGCCTGATACTCTGATGTTTGATGTATGAGGAGATATCCTAAACTATTATATCTATCTAGGATATTTGAATCTAGCCGTATGGCGTTGCAATATTTCTATTTCTTTTAGATGGCATGGCTCTGATGTACTGTTGTATGGTGGCTTGCATACATACTCATTTGTGTATGTGGTTGATCCCTTCGCCTGCCGATTACGCCGCCCGTTTTTATCCCGATGTTTCGAAATGGTTGGGACGGCCGAAAGGTCTACCTGTGAGTGGCATTTGGGCCCCATCGTACTATTTCAACCATTTTCGCTCATCCAGGCTTGTAACTAGAAGCGTAATTCACCGAGGTAGTTACATATATGAAGTGGTCGTATATAGATCTAAGAAAACGATCACGAGAAGCAACAACGTACAAGATGTTAGCACTAATCATGTCATGATGTATCTGCATGTTTATTTTTGTTCTGCATATAGCTAGGTGAGTCTCTGTAGTCCGTCGACAAGCGCACGTGCGATACGTACAAGGCCGGCGAGCTTCGTATACATGTATGCATGGCAAGATGCTGGGTGACGTGTGATGCGGCAAAGTCTGGTGGGATGCTGTGTGAAGCTACGGAGGTGCATGCAGGTGCATGGTCCTATCTACTCCCTCCGTTTAGAAATATAAGATGTTTTAGGTTTGTATAGAAGACGTATCTAGACACCTTTTAGTATATCGGTTTAAATGAATCTATACACTAAAATATGTCTAGATACATCTACTTCACAAACCTAAAACATCTTATATTTCTAAACGGAGGGAGTAGTTGTTAGTTGCAAGGATAGTCGGACGAGGTCAGCTATTAGTGTGTTGAGTGCATGTAGTTAGTGGTTTAATGGGTCAAAGTGTCCTGGCGTGAGTTTAGGATTAGTGGAGGCATGCGTGAGTGCCAACTCCTTGTATAAATAGTCACTTTGAGTTAATGGAAAAGGCAGCCAGTGTTGGCACAGAAGAGATGTAGCCCATGTGGTAAACCAGGGAGAGAAGAGCTCTTGGCAAAGCCATGATTATTTTCTTCTTGGTGATGTGTGCGTGCGTGTGTGTTCTTGTTTGTGAGAGACAAGAAAGATTGAGAGCTGTGAGAGGTAGAAGAAGATCAGGGGCTGCGGAGCCCCAACACAAGATCAAGATTGGATTTGGATCACCGCGCGCCGGCCGGCATGGACCTCTTCCAGGAGGCGCGCGCCGGCGACTGCGCACGGCTGGCCCACCTGATCGAAGGCGGCGCCGACGTGAACGTGTACGACCGCTGGGACTCCTTCCCGCTGTACTACGCCTGCTTCGCTGGCCATTACAAGGCCGCGTGGATGCTTCTCGAGGCTGGCGCAATCTACGTCGAGAGGTCCTTCGAAGGCGAGCGGTGCTACCGCGGGGCGCTCCACCTGGGCATACGGAGACTCCTCCAGGGATACGAGGCGCCGCCGCCACCGCCCTCGCCGCCCCCGCTCGCGCGGCTTCCCGCCGCCTTCCTGTCGGCGTTCCTTGCCTGCAATCCCATTCGCGCCGGCGGCGTCGAATTTGCTGCCCCTCCACCAGACATCACGCTGAACGTGCCAGGAGGATCCATCAAGGCTCACCGGGTCATCCTCGCCGCCCGGTCCCCATACTTCCGTGGGAAACTCTCGACGGAGTGGAGAAACCTCAACGAGGTGACACTCCCCAGCAGCCATAGCCTGCCCTTGGAGCTCATGCGCAACCTCGTCCGCTTCTTCTACACCGACTGGCTCGACGTGTCCGCCGACGACTTGGAAGCCATGGCGCAAGTATGCAGAGCTCTAGAGGGTGAGGGGCTCCGTGAGATGGCCAACAGATTAGACGCGCGCGCAGGTGGTTGCGTCGAGGTGCTCCTCCAATGAGTCAATCGGGTCCACGGAGACGTTTCGTTTTGCAAGCGCAGCCGCCTGCACAGCACCGCCTCCCGTCGGCTCTCCGGCGGATCCTCCAGGACTGTCTAGCCAACTCCAGAGACGAAGAAGAATACCTTCACAAGTGATGGGGCTGCCCACCGGCAGCCCCTCTTCTTCCCTCACTCTCTCGCAGCTCACAGACGGAGGTAGAAGGCAATGGAGACGGCACAGATTTTTCGGGGCCGGCGCACGAACGCCGCCACGGGCGCACAGACGCCCTACTATGATTTTCTTTAGCTGGCTTAACTCTATACACACAGGTATTACAAGCCTTTTATAGTCTTTCAGCGACGAGTGTGTCCGTCGTGTGCATGCGTGCGTGTGTGTGTTGCGGTGGCGTGTGAGTCAGGCTCGCGTTCGAGTCGCCGTGTAGGTTAGAGTCTGTTTAGGTAGCTAGCAGTACGTTTGGGCGATCGATCAGTGTGGTGGCTGAGTTAGAGGAGCCACGTACGGGCGTGGCCGGAGAATCGGCAGTACGAGACTTGATCGGATCAGCTGTTGGCGCATGCGAGTAGATAGCTACGTTAACAGACTCTAACCTACACGGCGACTCGAACACGAACCTGACTCACACGCCACCGCAACACACACACGCACGCATGCAAACGACGGACACACTCGTCGCGGTTTATTTGCTAACAACAAGAACTCCGACTACGATGACGATCTTGCTGATATACGCATAAGAGTAGGCGACAGGGGTCTTCCGCTGCCACCAGATGATTCTCTCCCTCAGGTCGGAATACTTCAGAGCCAGGCTGTCTCGACGAGCCGATTTTCTTGAACGCCATGACGATGTCCTGGAGGAGCACCAAGTGATCCCAGAAGCGTTTGAGAAGATGCTCGAGTATATCTATACGGACGAGCTAGAGCTAGACCATCTGGGTCTGGGTGACGATCCGCTTGCTCGGGCGGAAGCAGAGCTTCTGGACGTCGCGTCCAGGTACATGCTGTTTCCGCTTAAGCCAGTAATTGTAGTGGCCGCCTTGCTGCTGCCACACCTGGGCCTGGACCGCGTCTCGCCGGCGCAGCTGTGCCGCTGGCTGATGCTGGCGGACATGTACGACGTTGCCCAGGTGCGGGAACACTGCCTGGACATCATCGCCGGCAACTTCGAGGCGTTTGCAGAGGCAAAGGAGTTCCGGGCCTTGCTTCTGGCGTGGCCAAGGTGGGCGCCAGCTGACGGCGGAAGCGGTATTTTTCATGATTTGCGAGAGAAATGTTTGGGAGCGGCGGCTGCTGGGCAGGGCTGGGCCGGCAAAATACGGGGCCTTGTGCCAAAATCTAAAATAGGGCCCTATCTCACACATTTTTTTTAGGAAGACCTGTCACACAAAAATTTAAACAAATAAATAATTCTAATATATATGATAGTATATTTTATCATAACAATTGTATATATTGAGAATCATACCTATATAATTAACTCGAAGTTGCATAATGTTTATTTGAACATCATCATTCATTTTGTGTTATTTGAAATAAAATCTTCAATGATATCTTTATAATCAATCTTTTCCAACACTTTGCCCTCAAATGCTATGGTGGCCAAATCGTTAAGCTTCGTTGTGTCATTGTAGTACGCATATATTATTAGATTTTAGGTTGAACAACACATTGGCCTCTGTGTTGGTTGCGTGTTAAATATGTTAGGGCATACAAAGTTGTACAAGGTATCCAAAACTAGGAGAAGACCGGTTGAAGTACTACTTCATACCGGGTGTACATGTAGAAAAATATTATCTCTAATATTGTTAACATATACGACTTCTGGAAACCGGACTGAAGTTTCCCCATGTCGAATATATATTATTGAAATATACGATATAAGAGATAAATAAAATAATGGATGCAATCAGAAATTAGAAGTATTTGTTTTTTCGATTAGACGATGAATAGTTGGAAGAAGTGCGGCCAGTCGGTCACCTGGTGTCGCTCGTCGCCGACTCGCTATGGCATGTGGACGCGATAGATTGAATCGGTGTCGCGGTGTCGCCGACTCATGGCTTGGCTTCCTGCGCGTGTGTCGGCGGGGCTGGGAATCGTGGGCGATTAAGCTGATCGATCCAGCTATCACGGATGTAATCGGTCCGTCCAGCAGCAGCGCAACGCTTGTAGCCCAGCAGAGCAGCGCGGAATGCAGCCCAGCGCGATATATACGTATACATATATAAAAATTTGGGGCCCCTCAAAATCATGGGCCCTGTGCTGCTGGCGCACTTGGCACCACTGTGGGCCCGGGCCTGCTGCTGGGGCTGGCGGGAAGGATAATGAGAGTGTGGCGCTGTTCGACGAGCGGCTGGAGATGCTCGTCCTTGCTGCACAACAAGAGGAAAATAATGATGACCAAGCCGGATTTTCTAGTGTGCCTCCTCCTAGGTCGCGAGCATCCGTGATCCGTCCGATAGCATCAAAATTGATGGAAGTATTCTGCTGTATAATGCCGGCAGAGGAAGAGTCCAACGGCAAGAGTAAGTAATGTTGGACTGCAATGGAAGTGATCAGAACCCAATAATTCGCTCCAGCTTCTCTTTTCATATCAAGACAATTAATTATTTGGAATTAATAGCACAATTTCATATGATATGATTTGACCAGAAGATAGTCAGAATGCATGCAATGTTCTACATGGCATAGAAATTATGATAAGAAACTTCGAAACATATTTCTTTTTGTCATCTGTATGCTCAAAGGATGATTGCAGATCAAGCTTAGTACGAATCATATTTCATATTTCTTCGACATCTATTATCCCCCCCTGTTATTGTCATGATGATATTTTCCTTGAATTTTTGTATTGATTACAAGGTTTTCCATGAGTCGACATATCTCATTTTGTTTTGAGTCATGCGGGGTGAAAAAAGTTGCACAATGGAAAAATCGGAATCTAGTCACATGTTGTCGATGCAGTGTATCCCTCGGCCATGTCTGATCCCTTGAACAACTTGTGCATCCCATGAACACTTTGTCGTAGTGTTGAGAGTACAACTAGCCACATATACAAGGTGGAGCATAACAGAGCGACCTTGGACCGCTACCTTTCCCCGTCCTCTCGCGAAAGGCGATTTCTGAGCTTCCACAGGCGGCCCACCTCGCCGGCGCCGAATCGGCAGTTCCCTCGCCCTCCGGCGGCTGCTCCGGCGGCGGGAGGACGGGGGAACACCGGTTCACGTCGTGTACATTGTGTAGGGTGGTGTCCAGCCGTGGCGTCGGCGAAGGCGTGGCGGAGTGGTTTTATGGCGGTGGACCTTCCTCTCGGTGGCGGTCCTCCATGGAGTATCGGCGTCGATCTGCTGCCCTCGTCAAGCCTGCGGTTCCGCGGAGCTGTTGGGCTTGTCCTCCCCATCGCCGGATCCCGCGGGGCGGCGGATCTGGCTTGTGATGTTCCCGTGAAGGGCGCTGGTGTTGTTCTGTGCGGCGACGATGGCGACCTCCGGTGTAGATCCTTAGGGATCGGCGCTCGGCGACTTCCCGTTGGCTTCGGGGTGCTCCTGATCCAAGGCGAAGAGGGGAGCATGAGCGGCGGCGCGCCACCGACAGCGCTGTGTAGTCGCGGTCGTTGTCCAGTTGCAGATGGGCTAGGCTGTATTTTGTTTTCTTCTGTGGGCCTGTCTGTAATTTGTCCGAATTAATATCAGTCTCTTCTCCCGCAAAAAAAAAGGTGGGGCATAGGTGGCAGATTACTAGATCCCTACACGCGACCTAAGGCTAGAGGTTTACTAAAGTTTCCAACGCATGGAACTATGGGGTTAACTATATTCTTGGTGGCACGTGTCTTTGCCTTAGGCGTTCGTGTGGACCTGCAACTCTTGTGGCCCCACGAACTCTAATCTTCCTAAAACATGAGTCCAACTCATGCAAGACTTTGTCCTAGTTTGTGTAACGTCCAACCCAGTCAACTCTATGTTTGGATCATTCGGCTAGCTCTATTTTAATTGTGTGACCACATAGGTTCATGACAACCCGGACACAACAATACTCCTCGAGTCTCATCACATCGAGTCTGACTTACCCCATGATTATCCAGCCTCAATTAGAAAATCGACAACGGCTTCTGAGAGAACATGCCGACTCCCAAGTTAAAAAACTCATAACAATGAACCTTTAATGTCATTTATCTCACTTCCTTTGCCTCACGACATACCTTGTCAAGCTATATAAGAGTTCTTACCATCCATTTAATAGCTTAACTCACTTTTCGATCTGTGATATAGATTCACTGGACTAACGCTTAGTTCAACTACTTCGGTTAACTCTTAACTGAGTCATGCATGGCATGATTAGTGAATTATAAATGTCTTCCAGTTGGAGGGGCAAATCTCGTCTTGGCAAACCATGTCGTACAACTTGCTTCAAAGTGATCCAAAATATAATTTTGTAACTACTCAATTGCAAAGTAGCGTTTGATAAAACCCTATCCGGTCCACAACTCAGATCGTATATACATCGATTGAGACTAACAAATGATAGCTCACTTGTTACGTCTGAAAATGGGTCTATATGACTCGCTAAACTTCATTAGCCGAGTCGGTACTATAGGATTGACGAAGGCATGCCCAACATTTTCCTCCCTTGGTGATTTTAGGTGTAGATGACAACACAATTAAAGGGCGACTAAGAATTATAGATTTATTTGAATATGGCACAAGACATTTGATGCCCCTCAAAAAAGGAAAATAGCAAAGATGGTGTTTTGACGTTTTTGTTTCGCTTGATCACAAAAAACCCGTACTATCAATAGGGGTTCCGCTCGAAAGGTATGGGTGGAATCAACTGCACGCACACAAACCAAATATGCACCTGCAAAGCCATCCTAAAAGCAAGAGTTTGCCCTTATTCTAACCCGATCACATTTTTATTCCTAAAAGGATCTGGCCACCGATAATACCGCTTCCTCCTAGGAGTTGTACTGCTGCTGCCCTAGGAGGCAGTTTAGCATACCGCAGCCGGGCTCCCCTCCCTTTTATATGGCTCAAGTGACATGAGACCCAACCATCGAGTTTTTTTTTGGTGCCGAGCGCACTAGTTAGTCCTTTCACAATGGGTGTTTTTAGCGCGGTATCCTAGGTGCTTTGCCTATGTGGAATATCATTTAATGAATAAAGAGAGTGTTGTTGTATCTTAGCTAAGATACACCCCTTGTACGGTATCATGGGCAAAAAAACTTGGCTAGACCAATCACACACATATATAAGACTAAAGTCATTAAATGCAACACTACTAAGAAACACCATATAAAAATAATACATTGTCATTGTTGTTTCTTAAGTTTTAGAGTAAATTCCAGTTTTTACCCTCTACTTTGATATTTTTGACACTAATTACCCCATTTAACAATTTTTCATCCATATTACCCCATTTAGCTGAAGTTTTGCCAATTTTTACCCTCCTTAAGATTTTACACATGATTTGTCGTGTGAGTGCAGTCAGCGGTTTTCCTCCAACTTTTTCATGCATCCGAGGAAAACCTTGAACCGAAAAAGTCTGTCCACAACCACCATTTTGTGGAAATAATCACGACATGGTGTCAATGTACATGTGTCCGAGTTGAGTTAGAATCCATCACCGACTAGTATTGTACATTGGCTTTCTGTGTAGGTATACAATCGCGTGTACAGGTAAGATAATCTTGATACCCGCAAGAAATAAAAAGAGGCAAACAGGCTTACGTGTATATGATGGCTAATTAGTTGTGCATAGCTTGCTAGATATGGAGTACTAAATTTCAATAGAGACAACAGCTTTGTACGTGTTATTAGCATTGGCTAAACTCACCCACTCGGCATTTAAAAAGAAATTCACTTGGTGTGAGGCGCGGCCCTGCCTCTAAGATTGCTAGCGATCACCTAGATGCATGAGACCCCTACCATCAGTTGGTACTACTACATCAGAATCGTATCTACGTATAGGATACACCTAAGGATCGTGTGTAAAATATCAAGCGTGACTCAACCGATCAGATCGATTTGAGTGTGGAAAAAACCGCTAGGAGAACAAGAGAGACGTCCCATGCCACGTGTACCTGACAGATGGACACATGGAGCAGCTGGCTCTCGAATTTTCAAATGGGGTAAAAATTGATAATTGTTTTTGCTAAATGGGGTAATATAGATGAAAAGTTCTTAAATAGGGTAATTGGTGTAAAAAATATTGATCTAGGGGGTAAAAGTTTGAATTTACTCTAAGTTTTAATTACTTCTATAAAAACGTGCTAAAAAATACCTCATTATGAAAGGCCTTATATACGAGGAGGACCATAAAATTGTTTCGTGGGGCCCCTCTATACATGTTAATCGTTGTATTCTCTTTTGACTCTGTCTTTTGTTTTCTTAAAATCTGACACATCAGCCAACACAGGAGAGTTCACATGCTATCAGTTGTATCAGCATATGTTTTCGAGATGTAGTAGGAAAAGGGCACAGCCCGTTCGTCCATCGTGCCTATACATAGGCAGCGGTTGCACGTATCGATCTAGAAAAAACGAAAACGAGAAGCAGGGACGTACAAATAAGCGATGGGATCGACCATCTCAAAATACAATGAAGAGACTGGATCACCGGCCGGCCGCATCCAATCGGAACTCTTCCAGGCAGCGCGCGCCGGCGACTGCGCCCGGCTCGCCAGCCTGATTGAAGACGGCGCCGACGTGAACGCGTGCGACGGATGGGACACCTCCCCGCTCTACCACGCCTGCTACGCTGGCCATTGCGAGGCGGCGCGGATGCTGCTCGAGGCCGGCGCCGATTTCTCCGACTCCGAGAGTACCCCCGAAGGGCGGTGCTACTTCTCGGCGCTCAACCTTGGTATACGGAGACTCCTCCGGGAGTACGAGGCGGACACGCCCGCGCGGCTCCCCGCCGCCTTCCTATCGGCGTTTCTCGCCTGCAACCGAGCCGGCGCCGAGTCCGCGCCGACGGATGCCGCCGGCGCCGAGCTGCCGCCAGACATCACGTGGTACGTGGAAGGAAGACCCATCAAGGCTCACCGGGTGGTCCTCGCCGCCCGGTCCCCATACTTCCGTAGGAAATTCGCGACGGAGTGCTGGAGAAACCGCAAGGTAGAAGCAGTGACGTTCGGCGGCGGCTACAGCCCGTCCTTCGAGGCCACGTACGGCCTCGTCCGCTACTTCTACTCCGACAGGCTCGAGGTAGCCGCGGACGACATCGAAGATCTGGCGCGAGTCTGCGAAAGCTGCGAGTGCGAGGACCTCCTGGAGACGATCGACAGATTGTTTCCGCGGAAGCGGCATCAGTCGGGTCGGGAATATCCTCCGGAGAAACGCTTCGTTCTGCAACTGCAACGGCGGTTCGCGCAGGAACGCCTCTCGTCGGCTCTCCGGCGGATCCTGCAGGACTCTCTGGCTAACTCCTGGGAGGAAGATCTTTACAACAGCAGCAAGCCAGTTGACAACTCCGAGTACGACGATCTTGCCGATATACGCATAAAAGTCGGCGACAGTATCTTCCGTTGCCACCAGATGGTCCTCGCCCTGAGGTCGGAATACTTCAAGACCAGGCTGTCCCGGCGAGCCGATTTTCTCGAGCGCCATCACGATGTCCTGGAGGAGCACGACGTGAGTGCAGAAGCGTTCGAGAAGATGCTCGAGTTCGTCTACACGGACGAGCTAGAGGACCTGGGCGATGATCCTCTTACGCAGGCGGAAGAGCTTCTGGACGTCGCGTCGAGGTACCTGCTCTTTCAGCTTAAGCCAGTCGTGGCCGGCTTGCTGCTGCCACACCTGGATCGGGACCGCGTCGCGCCGGCGCAGCTGTGCCGCTGGCTGATGCTGGCGGACATGTACGACGTTGCCCAGGTGCGGGAACACTGCCTGGACATCATCGCCGGCAACTTCGAGACGTTTGCTGGGGCAAGGGAGTTCCGGGCCTTGCTTCTGGCGTCGCGAACGAGCGCGCCAGCTGACGATCTTTGTAATAATTTGCGGAAGAGATGGTTGCGAGTAGAGGCTGCTGGGCTAGACGGGGGAGATTATGAGAGTGCGGCGCTGTTCGACGAGCGGCTGGAGATGCTTGTCCTTGCTGCAGAGCGAGAGGCCAATGATGACCAAGGCTAGTTGATTGTCTATAGGGCCGGCTCTATATTTTGCGGGGCCCTAGCCCAAAGTTGACGACATGACCCCCTAAGCATAATATATGTGTCGCTAGGGGCAAAGCTAGGAAAAAGGACAGGCGGTGTCAAAACACAAATAGCACTAATTGATAGCTCACAATAACTATACTGTATATTCTAGAAATGATAATTGGCAATTTGTCATAATAATCAAATTCTATTTACAAAGTAATCACCTCTATTTTTCTTGGCCTCTCCAAACTTCCATCTTCTGAATAGTGCCTATAACATATAACGAAGCACATCTAATTTTACCTCCCCTGGATGGTCCTTCACCCGGATCATGATAATTAGATGTAGTTGGGAGATATTTTGTTTTCAAATTTAGGAAGCGATCCATAATATCTTTACAACCTGCAAAATTAGTAAGAAATTCCGTTGTACTAACATGCATACCACGTGACACATAACACCAAACAAGTATTTTAACGTACAACAAACCACAAGAATTATAAAACATTTATTTGATAAATCATCAAACCCTCAAAACTATGGTTAAACTGAGGTATGACTATATAGAACTACACGTGGATCAAACGATGGCCCTTACAACTGAAACAACCAAGCCACCGACAAATTATTTGTTGCGAAGGGGCGATGATGATGAGCTGCATGAAGAAACAGGATTAGAGAGGAAGAGGCAGAGCACAGTTTCCTTCGCCTAGTTCATTCCAAGAGACGAGCATGCCACGTGCTAATCGCTGAATTCTTTCCAACAGGCGAGTAGCCGAGTGGGCTGAGGCATAAATCACGATCAGAATAATGGCTGACAAACGGACCAACTCAACTTTTCTGATCGTACGCTGGGCTGTTGCCTGCTTTTTATTTCAACCCAATATGAATACGTACATATACAGAAGAGGAGGTAATCATGGGCCCCCTCAGAGCATGGGCCCTAGGGCGACTCCGAACTGTTAGATCGCATTAAGTTGGCAAAAATGTACTGCTGTATAAAATTTATATTTACCTATCCATTTAAGGTACTCCCTCCGATTCAAATTAGTTGACTTAAATTTTTTAAGATACGAATCATGTCTAGATATAATAACCGAATCTAGAAAAATCTATTTAACTAATTTGGGTCAAAGGGAGTACTACATAGTACTCCCTCCGTTCAGAAATATAAGAAAAGTCATGTGAAATAAATATATCTAGATGTCTTTTACTGTATAGATTCACACCAATTCTATACATAAAAATTGTCTAGATATATTTATTTTACAAAGCTAAAACGTTTTATATTTCTAGATGGAGAGAGTAGTATAGAATTATAGATACGTACTACTCCTTGGTTATTATTGCCTGCCTTATCACACATACGTCCATTTTTTTCACTACTAGTTAGAGTTTGAAAGTTAATCCCGCTAGGCATGAGATATAACATGATTTGTGAGAAAGGATATTTGGTACCCATGGGGTCACTACTAGGAAAACAACTATAGGTAATCAGCACATCCGTGGCTCACATGGTTGAAGTGCCCCACGGTTAAAACAGGCGTGGCTCATCTATGGGCAGTGCCCTACTAGTAACTAGAACAACCGTGGCGCACATGACTATAGTGCGCCACAGATGTGTGTGGGCCAGGGCCCTGTTGGCCGCACGCCAAACATCTGTAGCGCACTATAGTCATGTGCGCCACGGTTGTTAGTGTCAACCGTGGCGCACATGGGGGGTGCGCTACGTCTAAGCGCATGTCCCCCTCTGCTGTGAAACGGCCACAAACATCTGTGGCGCACTCTGCCTAGTGCGCCACAGGGAGTAGGAACATATGTGGCGCACATGGGCCGTGTGCGCAACGGATGTGTCGATTTTTTTAGGACGGCACTTTATGTGCACATGTGTGACATCCACCACCCCACACTTCACTTTCCCCTTCTTCTTCCTCCTTAGATCTAGTCGGGATCTTCTCCTTCCCACCTCAATTTCTCCATCCATTCACCATTTTTAGCATGTAAAACTTGCTTTGGATGTTACATAAGTAATAGAGGAAGGTCTCCGGTCTCTCATCTCCTTCTCCGGTCGACGCGCGCACCTCTCCTTTCAATCTTTCTCACGATCGGTCTCTCATCTCGGTAAGTTGTCCATGTAAGGATGTGTTCATGTGTATATGGATGATGTGCTCATATGTATGTAGATGATCGATGCTCATGATGTGTGTATGGAGAGGATCGATGGTCATATATGTGTGTGTATATGGAGAGTATTGATGATGCTCATGCATGTGTGTATGGAGAGGATAATGATATGTTCATGTGTGTATGGATCAGTCTCTCTCTCTCTCTCTCTCTTGTGTTTGTATGTGAACAAGTTGCCATTTGTTTTGCCAAAATGTTGATTCATTTCCATTTTGGCAAGACTTTGGTATTTCGCAAGGGTCCTAATTTTAGGATAGGTCATGCCGAAATTTTCTATCGACCATTGCATGCATGCATTCATTATGTGGTTCTAATAGACTTCAAAATTGTACCGTGTACACCGTGCAGGCAAAAATGGTCCATAATGGCGAAGGCATTGTGGCTAGATTTTTGAAATGTGCGACGACATGATACGAAATAACAAGGCAGATATAAGATGTCCGTCAGAAGATGCAAACTCAAGCTGGGTGATCGACCAGTTCCGTGAATCTGCAGCGCACCTGCTCCGCCATGGTTTCATGGATGGATACACTCGTTGGATAAGCGATGGCGTGACGAGGGAGGCGGTGAAGGTGGCCAACATGGCGATGATCATCATCACGGCGAGCAGGCGAGATGATGAAGAGTCTCTGGAGATGGTGAAGGTGCGAGCGAACCGGGATGATGATGATCTATATGGGAGGAGCGAACGGCGATGGAACAACGTCGAGGCTGCGGGACCCTTATGTGCAAGAGCTGCTTCTCAAGCAGACGAGTAACGCCAGGGCTGCTGCTAGAGAGAAAGCCAAGCTTGCGCAACTTGAGAAAGACGCGGTTACTCCATTGTATGAAGGATGCAGGCCCGATGATACCTGGTTGAATGTAACGCTCAAGGCTATGGAGATGAAGGCAAAACACAAATTGAGCGACGCAAGCTTCGACGATATGATGGCATTCGCACGATCGTCTCCGGAGAACACATGTCCAACTAGTATCGAGGATGCCAAGAAAATCGTACATCCTCTCGATCTACCGCCGTTAGATATCACGTATGCATCAACGATTGCATCATTTATTGGGCGAGGGCGGAGAAAACCACATGTCCGGTGTCGGCGTGAGTCGATACAAGAAAGGGAAGCACCTCGAAAAGTGGTATGGTACTTTCCTATCACTCCTCGTCTGCGGCGCTATTTCGCGGACCCTAAGGAAGCTCATGCGATGGCATGCGGAAAGGAAGAAGCCAGGAGATGATGATGATGACCCCAAAAAGGATGAGCTGCTGACGCACCCTTCAGATGCTAGCCAGTGGAAAGCATTGGACCTCGAATTCCCATAATTCGGTGGAGATTCGAGGAACATCAGGCTTGGTGCGAGCACCGAGGGACTCAATCCATTCGGTAGCCAGAGCAGCACGCACAGCACTTGGCCCGTGTTTGTATGGATGTACAACCTCCCTCCATGGTTGTGCATGAAGAAGAAGTACATACAAATGAGTATGCTAATTCAAGGGCCGAAACAACCTGGTACCGACATCAATCTGTATCTCGGGCTGTTGAAAGAGGAGCTAGCCACGTTATGGGAATCTGGAGCCAATACTTACGACGCCGTCGCACAAGATTATTTCACTATGAGAGCCACGTTGGTCACTACGGTGCAAGACTATCCAGGTTGCGGGTATATCTCGGGGCAGGTTATCCAAGGATTCTGCGCATGCGTTAGGTGCATGGATAACACAAGCTATCTCCAACTAGAGAAAGATCCAGGGTCATCGAAAACCGTGTTCATGGCGCACCGGAGGTGGCTCGGCAAGAATGATCCATGGAGAAAACATGGAGACCTGTTCGATGGCAAATCAGAGGAATCCCAGAGCGTAGGAGCAGCGAAGAAGTGGAAGAGTTGCTGAAAAACTGGAAAGATTGTCCTAAGCCTGGAAAGAAGCGAAAGAGGCAGCAACAAGACAAGCCGCTGATGAAGGTATGGAAAACAAGGTCTGTTTTCTGGGAGTTTCCATACTGGAAGTTTCTCCGCATGCCTCATAGCCTCGACGTCATGCATATCACAAAAAACGTGTGCGAGAGTCTGGTCGCCACCATAATCAACATGCCAGATAGGACGAAAGATGGTCCGAAAGCAAGGCACGACCTGATATGCTTGGGTATCCGGAAGGAGCTTCACGGAGGGCCTTTTCTCGATGATCGGGAAGATGGCGATGATCATGAGTCGGAGACGACACAAGGTCGTCGGAAGGGTAAAAAGTTCAAGAAGAACGAATATTATTGCCCTCCTTCTTGCTTCACTCTAAGCCAGGATGAGATCAAACAGTTTCTCAAGTGCCTTCTAGGAGTCAAATTTCCTTACGGCTACGCGGGCAAGATAAGCAGATACCTGACGACGAAGCGAGGTTCGATGGCATGAAGTCTCACGACTATGCCGTGCTAATGACGCAGTACTTCGGTCGCACTAAGAGGGATAATGGACGAAACACGTCCGTGAAACGTTATTTGGCCTATACAAGTTTTTTGGCGTCATCTCTAGGAAGTCGATTGGCGTGAATCAGCTCGGGAGGCTACAGGAGGAGATCGTGGTGATACTATGTGAGCTTGAGGTCTACTTCCCACGCATTCTTCGACATTATGGTGCATCTGCTGGTCCATGTCGTGGAGGACATCGTACAACTCGGGCGATGTTCCTCCGCAGCATGATGGCGTTCGAAGGATGAACGGACACGTCAAAGGATACGTTATGAGGTCCGTCGGATGGAAGCATAGCCAAGGGCTTTCGGCGAAGAGTGCATCTCTTTACGCACGAATTATCTGAACATCGAGAACCTGCCGGTCTTCCCGTCAACAGCACCTTGGCAAGCTCGACGGATCTGGTCACCGAGAGGGTCGTCGCATCTTGCATGCAGACTTGATTTTCGGCCGCAGACTTTGATCGAGCAAACCTTGTCGCGCTACAGCATTTAGAACTGGTCGATCCTTGGGTACGAAGCACAAAAGGTTAATCGAGAAGAAATGCATGACTGGGGCATCTGAGGACACGGGAGAAATAATCAAAGAGCACAACTCAGATTTCACGCGTTGGTTTAGGCGCTCCTTGATAATCCGCGATCGCATTCTTCCGACACGGAAAAGATCATATTCACCTTGTCGCAGGGGATGCAAAACCTGGTGACCTATCGGGCATATGATATCAACGGCTACACATTCTACACGGAGGAAAAGGACAACAAGTGTGATTATCGAAGTCGTAACGTCGAATTCTACACCGATGACAACGTGAAGGAAAGATTCTACGGAAGAATCAAGGAGATGGGAGCTCGACTCTGGAGAAAAGGTGCCGATGTTCCATGTCGGATGGGCAAAGAGCGTCGAAAGAAGACCGGTATTTCACAACCATGGTTATACCGAAGCAGCCAAATCCAAGGCCGGTGCAAGCGTGGCGCGAAAAATGAACCGTGTGGTACTGGCTACCAAAGTGGACCAATGTTTTTATTACCGACCGATAAAGCCTAGCCGTGTTGTCGTGAGGAGAGGAAAAGAAACATCATCGGAATGGATGGAGTCGCCAACGAGCAAGACTTGACCAAGATCTGATCAAGATTGAAGATGACGGCGACTACGATGCACAACATACATCACAAGAAGAAAAGGACAACCCTACCCAAAAAGGTAGCCGTTCGAAAGAAGAAACATTAAAGTGCCGGGGCTAAATTATTCAACTGCGACAAAGAAGGGAAAAAAGATTGTAAAACGCTAGCTCAAAAAATATTGTAAAACGCGTGGTCGAAAAAGATTGTAATATTCATGGACAAATTATTATGAAATTTAGTTATACTTTGAATCATATTTGTAACACTTTTATGACATATATCACTACTTTTGGGCATTTTTGGAATATTTAAAAGTATTTTAAAAACAAAACAAAACTTGTATGGCATATATCACCACTTTTGGGCATTTTTTGGAACATTTAAAAGTATTTTTAAAATAAAAATAAAATAGTGGAGCACCAAGATTCGAACCTGGGTGCTCATAGTTTAGAATAGAGCTAAGGGGCAGAACCAGTGGGCTATGATAGTACTAGTGTTAACTGGAGGGGTGGCCGCCCTCTTATCTGGTAGTCCAACACACATAGGTGTAGCGCACCCTGGCCAAGTGCGCTACGGTTATCCAAGTGCACCCTGGCCAAGTCCATAAGCTGTGCAATATGGAGAGAGAAATCAAATCCAAGTTTGAAAGTCAAACGCCAATTTGGAAAAGTCAAATCCGAAGTTTGCTTGGTGGAGGGAGAGTAGGAAACCTACTTGGGGAGGAAGTCCCTCCTCCACCACGCCCAGGAGGAGGAGTTGGAGGAGGACTCCCTCCTCCCAACCGGCCACCCTCCACCTATATAAGGAGGGGTAGGGCTGCCCCCTACCCTCACACCTAAACCCTAGCTCCTGGCGCCTCCACCACAAGTGTAGGCACCGCCGCCTAGG
Source organism: Avena insularis (assembly GCA_023614405.1). NCBI lineage: Eukaryota > Viridiplantae > Streptophyta > Magnoliopsida > Poales > Poaceae > Avena > Avena insularis. The sequence continues at coordinate 288,876,396 of CM042691.1, read as the reverse complement.
GATCTCCCAACTCGCCGAGTTAGGGTTTCCCCAAACCATAGCCGCCGACCACACCCTCCCCTTGGTGCCCTCTAAACCCTAGATCACCAAGGCCTCTCTCATACTCCACCATACTCACTCCGGCTTAAGGCGAAGCCCTGCGAGATCTCCCCTCTACTTCCGACACCATGTCGTCGTGCTGCCGGAATCACGAGGAGAGTGCTACAACCTCAGCTGCCTGCTGGAACAAGGGAGAGGAAGGTCTTCATCGAGTACCGAACGTGTGACCGACTGCGGAAGGGCTGCCAGAACGCAGCGCCGAAAGGATCGTCTACGCAATCTTGAGATCGGCAAGAGTACGACTACATCACCCACGAGAATCTGCTCTCGTTAACCGCTTTGGCATCTTCGAGGGTGAGTTACTCTAGCGACTCGTTGCTACAATCTTGTAGATAGATCTTGGCTTGTTTTTTGCATGCGGTAGAAATTTTTTGTTTTCCATGCTTCGAACCCCTACAGTGGTATCAGAGCCGTGTCTATATGTAGATCTGTTGCACGAATAGAACACAATAGTCATTGTGGGCGGTGGTGTTTTTGTTATCAATTGCTTTTTGTGTACTTTGCATCTTGCGGTATGATGGGATGAAGCGGCCCGGGATAACCTTACATGACATCGTTCATGAGACTTGCTCCACTCTCAACATGCAACTTGTATTGCATAAGTGGCTTTGCGGGTGTCTGTCTCTCCCATCATAGTATAGATTCAATTTACAACGGGCACTTGATAGTTCAAGCATCCACGTTGTGGTTCTTGTTCGTAAGTTAGAACGACACTTATTAAAAGTCCCAAACCACGTAAAATATGCAAAGAAAATTAGAGGCGTCTAACTTTGTTTTGCAGGGGTGTGATGTGATGTGATATGGCCATGATTGTGATTATATATGATGTATACAATGTCCCTTATTGTAATTTGGCAACCGGCAGGAGCCATATGGTTGTCTTTTAAATTCCGTTAAGACATGCGTGTCTATTCAAGGTAGTTGTAATAGTTGAAGCTAGTGGACGACAACCATGAAACAACGCCATTGACCTTGACGCCATACCGGTGATGATGGAGATCATGTTCGTGTTTGAAGATGGAGATCGGAAGCACAAGAAGAAATGCCATATCATATCACATATTATGAATTGCATGTGATGTTAATCCTTTATGCATCTTGTATTGCTTAGCTAACGATGGTAGAATTATAAGATGATCCCTCAAGCACACAAATTTCAAGTTTTAAAATGTTCGTCCTTAGTAAGCACCATTGCTAAAGCTCGTTGTTTCGAAGCACCACGTGATGATCGGGTGTGTTAGATTCTGCGAGTGTATACACCGTGAGCAAGCCAGATTTGCTCATGCGGAAGCTAAGGTTTGATCTTGACGAGCCTAACATGTACAGACATGGTCTCGGAACACGGATCACCGAAAGGTAAAGCATGAGTCATATAGTAGATATGATGAACATGTTGATTGTTCGCCATTGAAGCTACATCAACTCTCGTGATGATCGGTTTTGATGTGGTGGATTTGGTTCGTGTGATCACTAAAACAATGTGAGGGATATTGTTTTGAGTGGGAGTTAACCTAGATTAATTTAACTATTAATTAGAACTCAATTTGTCATAAACTTAGTCTAAACTATTGCAAATATGTTGTAGATCAATGGCGGCCCCTACCATCAATTTTAATGTGTTCCTAGAGAAAGAAAAGTTGAAAAGCAATGGAAGCAACTTTGCGGATTGGTTCCGCAATTTGAGGATTGTCCTCAATGCTGGTAATTTGACTTATGTGCTGGATGCACCGCTGGGTGACCCGCCTGCAGCTACTGCTACCGATGAAGTAAAGAATGTTTACCTCACTCGGAAGAATCGACTCCACGATTCGGTGTGCTATCTTGTATGGTTTGGAATCGGAGCTTCAGAAAAGGTTTGAGAACCATGACCCACATGATATTGTCCGTGAACTCAAAATGATATTTGAGGCTCACGCGACAGTTGAGATTTATGAGGCTTCTGAAAAGTTCTTTAATTGCAAGATGGAAGAGGGCAGCTCCGTCAGTGGGCACGTGCTTAAGATGTCTGGGCACGCAAACAAACTCCAAAGCTTGGGTATAGTGATTCCTAATTCTTTGGGGATTCACCGTGTCCTCCAATCACTACCACCAAGTTACAAGAACTTTGTGATGAACTACAATATGCAAAACATGGACAAGACGTTGCTAGAACTCTTCTCCATGTTAAAATCTGCAGAAGTGGAGATCAAGAAAAAGCACCAAGTGTTGTTGGTCAATAAGACCACCAAATTCAAGAAGCAAGGCAAGTCTAAGCAAAAGGGAAACTTCAAGAAGGGCGGTAAGAAAGTTACCGCGTCGGCGAAGAAGACCAAGGCTAGGCCTAAGCCTGATACTGAGTGCTTTTACTGCAAGGGAGAGGGTCACTGGAAGCGGAATTGCCCAAAGTACTTGGCGGATTTGAAGAATGGAAACATCAAGAAGAAAGGTATATCTGATATACATGTTATTGATGTGTATCTCACTAGTACTCGTAGTAGTGCCTGGGTATTTGATACTGGTTCGATTGCTCATATTTGTAACTCAAAACAGGTGTTGCAGAATAAACGGAAGCTAGCGAAGAATGAGGTGATGATGCGCGTTGGAAATAGATCAAAGGTTGATGTGATCGCGGTCGGCACGCTACCTCTTCATCTACCATCGGGATTAGTTTTATACTTAAATAATTGTTATTTGGTGCCTGCGTTGAGCATGAACATTATATCTGGATCATGTTTATTCCGAGACGGTTACTTGTTTAAGTCCAAGAATAATTGTTGTTCGATTTATATGAGTAATATGTTTTATGCACATGCACCTTTGATAGATGGTCTATTCTTATTGAATCTCGATTGTGGAAATACACATATTAATAACATTGAAGCTAAACATTTGAAATCGAGGGATAACTCGACCTATATGTGGCACTGTCGTCTTGGTCATATTGGAGTGAAGCGTATGAAGAAACTCCATTCCGATGGACTTCTTGAATCACTTGAAAGATGCGAAGCATGTGTGATGGGTAAAATGACTAAGACTCCATTTTCTGGTATGATGGAGCGAGCTACGGACTTATTGGAAATCATACATACCGATGTGTGTGGCCCAATGAGTGTAGCATCGCGCGGTGGTTATCGTTATGTTCTTACCTTCACGGATGACTTGAGTAGATATGGGTATATCTATTTCATGAAACATAAGTCCGAAACTTTCGAGAAGTTTAAGGAATTTCAAAGTGAGGTAGAGAATCAACGTAACAAGAAGATTAAACTTCTACGTTCTGATCATGGAGGTGAATATCTAAGTTACGAGTTTGGCGAGCATTTGAAGAAATGCGGAATACTTTCTGATTGACACGGGAACACCACAGCGTAATGGTGTGTCCGAACGTCGTAATCGAACTCTCTTAGATATGGTTCGTTCTATGGTGTCACTTACAGATTTACCGCTATCGTTTTGGGGTTATGCATTAGAAACAGCCGCATTCACTTTAAATAGGGCACCATCTAAATCCGTTGAAACGACACCGTATGAATTATGGTTTCGGAAGAAACCTAAATTGTCGTTCCTTAAAGTTTGGGGTTGCGAAGCCTATGTAAAGAAGTTACAGCCGGACAAGCTTGAACCCAAAGTGGAAAAATGCGTCTTCATAGGATGCCCGAAGGAAACTATTGGGTATACCTTCTATCATAGATCCGAGGGCAAAATCTTCGTTGCCAAGAATGGATCCTTTCTAGAGAAGGAGTTTCTCTCGAAAGAAGTGATTGGAAGGAAAGTAGAACTCGACGAGGTTGTAGAACCTTCTCTCGAACTTGCGAGTAACGCAACACCGGAAGTAGTTCCTATGGCGCCTACACCAATAAGAGAGGAATATAATGATGTTGATCATGAAACTTCGGTTGAAGTTACTACGAAACCTCGCAGGTCAACGAGAAATCGTACCACTCCTGATTGGTATGATCCCGTTATGAGTGTCATGTTGGTGGACAACACCGATGACCCTACGACATATGAGGAAGCGATGATGAGCCCAAATTCCAATAAATGGCAAGAAGCCATGAAATCCGAGATTGGATCCATGTACGAAAACCAAGTATGGACTTTGGTGGACTTACCGGATGGCCGGAAGGCTGTCGAGAACAAATGGATTTTCAAGAAGAAAACAGATGCTGATGGTAATGTTACTGTCTATAAAGCTAGACTTGTCGCAAAAGGGTTTCGACAAATTCAAGGAGTTGACTACGATGAGACTTTCTCACCAGTAGCGAAGCTAAAGTCTGTGAGGATTATGTTAGCAATCGCTGCATATTATGATTATGAGATATGGCAGATGGATGTCAAAACAGCGTTCCTCAATGGAGACATTGATGAAGAGTTGTATATGATGCAACCCAAAGGTTTTGTCGATCCTAAAGATGCTAACAAGGTATGCAAACTTCAACGGTCCATATATGGATTGAAGCAAGCATCCGGAAGTTGGAATCAACGTTTTGATAAGGTAATCAAAAGTTTTGGTTGTGTACAAACTTTGGAGAAGCTTGTATTTACAAGAAAGTGAGTGGGAGCTTTGCAGCATTCTTAATACTATATGTAGATGACATATTGTTGATTGGGAATGATGTAGACCTTCTTAATAGTGTCAAAGATTATTTAAATAATAGTTTTTCAATGAAAGATCTTGGCGAGGTAGCTTACATATTAGGCATAAAGATTTATAGAGATAGATCAAGACGCCTAATATCATTGTCACAAAGTACATATTTGAACAAAGTTCTAAAGAGGTTTGGAATGGAAGATAGCAAGAAAGGGTTCTTGCCCATGTTGCCCAATACGACCTTGAGTAAAACTCAAAGTCCTGCAACGGCAGAAGATAGAGAAAGGATGAGTAAGACTCCCTATGCCACAGCCATAGGATCTCTAATGTATGTCTTGCTATGTACTAGACCCGACATTGCATATGTTGTTAGTTTGACTAGTAGATATCAAAGTGATCCAAGAGTGGATCATTGGACAGCGGTCAAAAACATCCTTAAGTACTTGAGAAGAACTAAGGATATGGTTCTTTCTTATGGAGGTGAAGAACAGCTCGTCGTTAATGGTTACACCGATGCTAGTTTGAACACGGATCCGGATGATTCTAAATCTCAATCTGGATACGTATTTACTTTGAATGGTGCAGCAGCTAGCTGGAGGAGTGCAAAGCAAAGCGTTGTGGCTAGATCTTCAACTGAATTGGAATACATAGCTGCTTCGGAGGCTTCACAAGAAGCGATATGGATGAAGGAGTTCATTACAGAGCTTGGTGTGGCTCCACGTGCGCTGGACCCAATGTCTATCTATTGTGATAACATGGGCGCCATAGCCAATGTTCAAGAACCAAGGTCACACAAGAAGCTGAAGCACATCAAGCTACGTTTTCATGCTATTCGAGAACATGTCCAAGATGGTGACATAAATATTTGAAAAGTACACACAGATCTGAATGTGGTGGATCCGTTGACTAAACCTCTCCCGAGGGTAAAACATGACCAACACCAAACTGCCATGGGTGTTCGGTATATTACCATGTAATCTAGATTAGTTGACTCTAGTGCAAGTGGGAGACTGTTGGAGATATGCCCTAGAGGCAATAATAAATGTAGTTATTATTATATCTTTGTGTTTATGATAAATGTTTACATTCATGCTATAATAGTATTAACCGGAAACATTAATACTTGTGTGATTTGTAAACTAAAATAGAGTCCCTAGTAAAGCCTCTTTATAGTACTAGCTTGTTGGTTAATAGATGATCGTGGTTTCCCGATCATGAACATTGAGATGTTGTTAACAACAAGATCATATCATTAGGAGAATGGTATGATGGACATACTCCTATAGATAAGCGTAGCATAAAGATCAAGTCATGTTTATAGTTCAATTTCTATAAGCTTTCTGATACATAGTAACCTAATTCCTTCGACCATGAGATCATGCTAATCACCATCACCAGAAGGATGCTTTGATGACATCAAACACCACACCGTAACTGGGTGGCTATAAAGGTGGCATTGAGTGTTCGGAAAGTATGGGTTGAGGCACATGGATCAAGAGTGGGATTTGTCTATCCATATGATGGATAGATATACTCTGGGCCCTCTCGGTGGAGTGTCATCCAATTAGCTTGCAAGCATGTGACTGGCTCACAAGGGATCACATATCACGGGAACGAGAAAAGAGTACTTATCGATGCGAGGTTGAACTAGGTATGCAGAGATACCGACGATCAAAACCTCGGATAAGTAAACTATCATGAGACAAAGGGAAATTGGTATCGTATGTAAGTGGTTCATTCGATCGCAAAGTAATCATATAAATATGTGGGAGCCATATGAATTTCCAGATTCCTCTATTGGTTATTGATCGGAGAAGTGTCTCGGTCATGTCCGCATAATTCACGAACCGTAGGGAGACACACTTAAGGATTCGATGTTGTTGAGTAGTTATGGAATGATGAGTAAGAGACCGAATGTTGTTTGGAGTCTCGGATGGGATCCGGGATATCACGAGGAGATCCGGAATGGTCCGGAGAATAAGATTCATATAAGGAAAGTCATGTTTCGGAGTTCGGAAATGATTCCGGTGTTTTCACCAGGAATGTTCTAGAAGGGTCTAGAAGGTCCGACACTCCGGAGGGAAGGGTACATGAATGTGTCATAACAATGTGGAATGGTTGCATCATGTACTAGGTCACTTGGCTGTGTAATATGGAGAGAGAAATCAAATCCAAGTTTGAAATTCAAACGCCAATTTGGAAAAGTCAAATCCGAAGTTTGCTTGGTGGAGGGAGAGTAGGAAACCTACTTGGGGAGGAAGTCCCACTCCCTCCACCCGCCGGCCAAGGTGGAGGAGTTGGAGGAGGACTCCCTCCTCCCAACCGGCCACCCTCCACCTATATAAGGAGGGGTAGGGCTGCCCCCTACCCTCACACCTAAACCCTAGCTCCTGGCGCCTCCACCACAAGTGCAGCCGCCACCTAGGGATCTCCCAACTCGCCGAGTTAGGGTTTCCCCAAACCCTAGCCGCCGGCCACACCCTGCCCTTGGTGCCCTCTAAAACCTAGATCACCAAGACCTCTCTCATACTCCACCATACTTGCTCCGTCTTAAGGCGAAGCCCTACGAGATCTCCCCTCTACTTCCGACACCACGCCGTCGTGCTGCCGGAATCACGAGGAGAGTGCTACAACCTCCGCTGCCTGCTAGAACAAGGGAGAGGAAGGTCTTCATCGAGTACCGAACGTGTGACCGATCATGGAAGCGCTGCGGAGCATGGCCGGAAGGATCGTCTACGCGATCTTGAGATCGGTAAGAGTACGACTACATCACCCACGAGAATCTGCTCTCGTTAACCGCTTTGGAATCTTCGAGGGTGAGTTCCACTATCGACTCGTTGCTACAATCTAGTAGATAGATCTTGGCTTGTTTGTTTGCATGCGGTAGAAATTTTTTGTTTTCTATGCTACGAACCCCTACACTGGCGCCCTCCATCCACCCGGCCCTCCCTCGACCTCGGCCCTGCCCTTCTGAAAGTACCGACTTGATACGACTAGAGGGGGGGTGAATAGGCGTCTACAAATTTTAACTTGTTTCTCACTTTCAGGCTCAACGAGAAAGGAAGTTATCTAGAGATGCAACTAAGTGAGCACCCTAAATGCAAGAAAACTAACACAAACCACAAAAACAGTAAATAGCAAGGAGTAAAGGAAGGGCACGAAGTAACCGGCGAGGGGACACAGAGATGTAATTCCCGTAGTTCACTCCCAAGGAGCTACGTCTACGTTGGAGAGGTGTCGGGGCCACACAAGGTCACCCGAGCGCCACAAAGGCCTCACCTTCTTCTCCGGTGAGCTCCCCCACAAAGGAGGCCTCACAATCCACTAACCGGTGACCTTGAAGGCGCCAACCGAAACCTTTACACCAAGGTTGAGGGGGAAGCTCCACAACTCAATTGGAGGCCCTCAACGACACCTCGAAGCTTTACAACACATGCCTCAGCTCCGGGGATGCCCTACACCGTCTAGGGTTCCAAGAAACCCAAGAGCAACAAGATCCACAAAGGATGGGTGGGGGAAATCAAATCTTCTTTGGTGGAAGTGTAGATCTAGGTCACCTCCCTCACCTCCCAAAAGATCAAGTCATTTGAGTGGCTAGAGAGAGAGATCCAGTGAGGTGAAGCTCAAGCATTAATGGAGGAGAGAGAAAAATTCGAGAGGGAGAGGGAGGAAGAAGAGGGGTGCCTTAAATAGGCACCCACGCGCTGAACCGTTGCAGCCCCCGCGACCTCACCGGAAGTTCCGGTGAGGGGCCGGAAGTTCCGCCCAGCCTGGCTCCAACGGTCATCAGACCGTTGACGCCCGCTCCAGAGGCGCAACCAAAAGTTACGGTCAGAATGGACCGGAAGTTCCGGTGAACTTCCGAGCAAGTTCCGACCAAGTTCCGGCAAAGAGCACACTTCGAGGCAGAAGGTTACTGAGCCTCCATCGGAATTTGGGCGGAACAAGGGGCGGAACTTCTGGGTCGCGAAGAGAGTCTGACCGGAAGTTCCGGCATTCAGGCGGAAGTTCCGCTCAAGAACTTTTGCCAGGATAAGTTCCGATGCAAGTTCCGGCCAAGTTCCGGCCAAGTTCCGGCAAATAGCATACTTCAAAATAGAAGGTTATTGAACCGCCACCGGAACTTGGGCGGAACTAGCGTCGGAACAAACTGTAGAACAGCCCGTAGAAAAGGGTTTGAGCGGAACTTCCGGTCTACGACCGGAACTTCCGGTGAGACACAAAAGGCCCCAACAGAACAGGAAAATGCTCTCTCTCACGGAAAAATGGGATGGCTGTGGCGGTGCATATAGGTTTGTGCAAGAACAAGTGATTTCCCACAGCCTTCCATCATGGACCCCCTCTTGATAGTACGGTGACCTAAAAACAACAACCGGAAAGAAACTAGGAGAAGACTAAAAGGCCACCGTCTTCAAGAGATCACAAGAGAGCATCCATCACAATAAAAAGAGCATCAATGACGTTTCCCCTGAAACTCAAGAGCACAGTTAGAAACACGGTTGGGATTGTCATTTAACACCAAAAACATCATGGGAAGATATAGTCCTTTCAATCTCCCCCTTTTTGGTGTTAGATGACAATCCCACAAATTTGCATAAAAACAGAGCAATCTTTGCAATGGACGGGGCAAGCTCCCCCTGTATGTGTGCAAGGTAGAGATAAGACCTCTAAGGACAGGACTAGCACACATACACGGAGGCTCCCCCTAACAATTGCCAAGATAGCACAAGAGCAAAGGTACAACAAGGGATAGAGATCATACCAGTACCAACTAAAAGTGGTGGAGACAAACGGAGTAATAATAACAATAAGAGCAATGAGGCTCCACCACCATAACAACAGCTCAAAAGATGATAACAAGATACCACACTCAAACATAGTAGATAAGATAACACATAGTAGGTACCACATAGTCTCAAACAAAACAAACCACAAGGTCCACAAGCACACAAATAAACTAAAGAGTTCGCGAGTAAGAAAAGATCAAAGACAAGAACAGGCTCGCGACTCACCCCATGCAAATCCCGTAGATAACCTAATAGACATCTTTCTCCCCCTTTGGCATCGAGACACCAAAAAGGAAGAAGAGATCAATCTACTCGTCCCAGCCACGAGAAGGGGGAGGAGAAGACTCAGGCGGACCAGTGACCTCCTCCTCAGACTCATCATCGGACCAGTTGCAGTTGTGGCGAACCCAATCCTCCTTGGGAGCAGTAACAGAGCTTGAGACCGGTGAGCAAGGAATGTTGAGGGATGCCATGATGGCCTTCTGGCGCTGAACATTGTGACGCTGATCAACATAAGCCTGATACTCGCGGTCCTGCAGAAAGCAGAAAGTCTTCTTCACTTTCCCAAGCAGCTTCTTGGCCCAAGATGGCTGCCTCTGGAGAGAAGGACCATGAGCACTAGAGCCACCAGGAGCAGAGGAGGGACCACTAGGAACATCTTGAGTCTTCTTGAGAGCAGCTTCTTTTTCTTCCTGAGAACGAGGCTTCTGGTGCTTACTCACATGGAGCTTTTTCTCTTCATGAATGGTGATGTTGTCTTGAGGAAAGCGGGTGCCGGTCGTCTCAAGCCACTTGTGATTGATGAGAGTCTGTATGTAGGGAGCATAGATGCAGGAGCGCTTTTCAATAAGAGCCGCCCACATCTCTGAGTAGATGAAGTGCATAACATCCATTGACCTGTCAGTGTCTCGGCGAAGATGAGTCTGATGCATGAGGTCAACCTGATATCCATGAAACTGATCAAAGTTGCCATCCTTGGGAGAGATGGTGTTCAAGTACACTCGGCGCATGATGTCATAGACTGGCAGCAGATGATTCACAAACCCAACAGACCCCCATCCTTCAATGTAGAGAGGCTCCAGGACCTCAGGATCAGCAGCTATAAGACCATGAACACGCCAACCATTTGCACCACGGCCAGGCTGAATGGGATAGCCAAGAAGCTCAGCAAACTCAGCCCAAGTAGCGGTAAGAAGCACGTCTCTGGTCATCCACTTCATCTCACCTTCAGTAGAGGACTACATGTGAAGATACAGAGTAGAGTAGAACTGAGCAATAGCAGTCACATCAAAGTTCTGACGGTGCTCCATGAGAGGAATCAGCCCAAACTTCTTGCAGATATCAAGAGCTTCTCCAAAGTAAACTTGATTCTCTTCCATGTGAGACACATTGATGTACTTCTGAGGAGCAACCACGAACCTCTTCTTTGATGCATAAATTTCCTCATAAATCTGTTCCTGACGACAGGTGTGAAAATGAGGGTCCAAGCAAAGGCGATCACGAGGCACGAGGTAGGATCCGTAGCCCTGAATGCAGAGTAAGCCTTCTGAGACCACTTGGAAATCTTGGCCTTGGTCATGTCTGGCCCAGCAGCAGTGGCCTTCTGAGCAAGAGCAGGCCTCTTCCTCGAAGCAGAAGACGGCGAGCAGCAGCAGCCTTCTGGCGAGAAGTCTGAGCGGTCGGACGTACAACCTCAGCATCGTCCTCATCAATCTCAGGAGGAATGTCAGCGGATGGTCGGCGGGCACGCTTGCCTTGGCGAGTCTCTCCTTCCCCTGAGAAGAAAGCACAAGAATAGGGAGGAAAGGTGGGATAAGTGCACAAGTTCGGATGAGGAAACAAAAGAATTAGATTGGAAAAATACACACAGGAAAAAAAATTGCATTGTAGCCGGAACTTCCGCTGGAACGTCGGAACTTCTGGTGAAAATGGTCCACCGGAAGTTCCGGTCGTGTCTCACCGGAAGTTCTGGTGAGGCCACGAACTGACAGTTTCAACAGGGATTCCCTAGATCTAGATCTAAAGACCACAAATGCACAAATTTTTCCAAGGATGTATTGGACCAATCTACTCTAGCATGATACCCTAGGCCTACCAAGATCTCCCAACAAGTTCTAGCCAAAGAACTAGCCTAGACAAGGTGTGACCTAACTCAAGCCATGGTGAGAGCAAGATCTCCATTAATGGAGGGAGATAAGGGCAAATACCGGAGTCCATGGCGGGAGATCGAGGTGGGGAAGGATCCCACGGAGCAGATGTGCGGAGGAGCGGTTGGAGAAGAAGGGGCCGGAGCACCCTCTTGGAGAAGTCCTGGCCGGCGGCGCTCTAGATAGAAGATGGGTCTTGGGGGAAAAAGGAAGAAGATCCCGTTTTCCCCCAGGGCCCACCTTATATAGGAAAGGGAGCACCACCGGAAGTTTCGGTCAGGGACCGGAAGTTCAGTGGACTGAACTTCCGGTCGACCGACGGAAGTTCCGCCGCTGTGCCAGAGGACCATCTCAGGATAGGATAACAAGGAAGAACTTGTGCAGGGAATAGAGAGGGCTTGAGGTAAGGAAAGGCTTAGGATAGATAGCTCAAACTGTGAAGAACCAAAAACAACAAAAACCAAGAAAAACAAGAAAGGTCAAGGAACCAAATAAAAACGAGTCGGTGGCCGAAGCCACCTTATATAAGAGTAAATGGCTTGATACCGCGAAGATATATCTTGGGTTCATTACCAACACTCATCATGAAGCTCAAATGGTCTCCTTTAGAGACTATAGAGTATGAAAGCATTAATGTGCACATAATAGGGATAGTGTTTGTTCATAAGAGGAACTACACTCCCCCTAAATCCATGCCTACATCCTAACAAGATACACATTGAGACACGGGTAGGTGTGCAAGGGCTCAAGCAACATTGCTCGAATCAATGATATTAGCTCATGCCTTAACTCTCGGAACCTTGCTTCATCAAGAGGCTTCGTGAAAAGATCCGCAAGATTTGCCTTGGTGGGAACATACTCCAAAGAAATGTCTCCTCTAGCAACATGGTCCCAAATGAAATGATGACGAATCTCAATGTGCTTGGTCCGGTTGTGTTGCACGGGATTGTGAGCAATAGCAATTGCACTCTCATTGTCGCAAAGAAGAGGCACCTTGTCAAAAGATAGTCCAAGATCCTTCAAGGTTTGCTTCATCCATAGCAATTGAGCACAGCAGCTTATGCGTAGATATACTCAGCTTCGGCAGTAGACATAGACACACAGTTTTGCTTCTTCGAGGAACAACAAACCAAAGATCTTCCGAGAAACTGACAAGCTCCGGAGGTTGACTTTCTTCCCACTTTGTCACCAGCCCAGTCCGAGTCCGTGAAACCAATGAGATCGAAGCTGGCTCCCTTGGGGTACCACAACCCAAAGTTTGGGGTATGAACTAAATATCGAAAGATCCTCTTGACAGCCACCATGTGACTTTCCTTTGGTGCGTCTTGAAATCTTGCACACATACCCACACTCAACATAATATCCGACCGGGATGCACAAAGATAGAGCAAAGAGCCAATCATCGAACGATAGAGTTTTTTATCCACCTCCTTACCCTTGGGATCGAGATCAAGATTAACCTTAGTTGGCATGGGAGTCTTGACACCTTTGACTTGATCAAACTTGAACTTCTTGAGCATGTCTTGTATGTACTTGGCTTGGTTGATGAAAGTCCCTTTCCTCAATTGTTTGACTTCAAATCCAAGGAAAAACTTCAACTCCCCCATCATGGACATCTCGAAGCGGTCGGTCATGATCTTGGCAAAATCCTCATTAAAAGTTTTATTAATAGACCCAAAGATAATGTCATCTACATAGATTTGGCATACGAACAAGTGGCCTCCAACTTTCTTAGTAAAAAGAGTGGGATCAATGAGGCCCACTTCGAAGCCACGGTCTAACAAGAGCTCCCTAAGGCAATCATACCACGCACGTGGGGCTTGCTTGAGGCCATAGAGTGCCTTATTGAGCTTGTAGACATGGTTCGGAAAAAGTGGATCCTCAAAGCCCGGAGGTTGCTTGACGTATACCAACTCTTTCAAAGGACCATTAAGAAAAGCACTCTTAACGTCCATTTGATACAATTTAAAGTTATGATGAGTAGCAAAAGCAAGAAGCATACGAATGGATTCAAGGCGAGCAACGGGGGCGTAAGTCTCACCGTAGTCGATGCCCTCAACTTGTGAGTATCCTTGGGCAACTAACCTTGCCTTGTTGCGCACGACAATTCCATTCGCATCGCACTTGTTCTTGAAGACCCACTTGGTTCCAATGACGTTTTGACAGTCTTTAGGCCGCTCAACCAATGTCCAAACATTGTTCCTCTTGAAGTTGTGAAGTTCCTCATTCATAGCATCAAGCCAATCATCATCCTAAAGAGCTTCAAAGACTTTCTGTGGTTCCACAAGAGAGATAAACGCATGGTGAGAGCAAAAGGAAGCTAGTTGCCTCCTAGTAGTGGAGCCTTTATTGAAATCTCCATAGACATTATCAAGGATATGGCCATCTCGAACAAGCTTGGCGAGACGATAGGCTTGACGACGGGCTTGTGCTTCAATTCAAGATTCTTGAGCTACCACTTGGTCATTTCCACCAATTGAGCCGCCCCCTTGACTATAAGCACGAACACGAGGGTCATCTTCATCAATTTCCACTTGGGGAGAGACATCACTTGGAGAGGATCCTTGAGGATCATTGACTTGCTCTTGATCTCGACGAGCTTGACCTTGGGAAGAAGCCCCATCTTGGGGAGGTTGATGAAGAGCTTGTTCTTTAGAGCTTGGAGAGTCATGAGCATGGGAAGCTTCGGAAGAGCTTGAGGGAGCTTGTGCCAAGAAAGTAGGTCCTTGAGGTGCAAGATGATCTTGTGAGAGTGAGGGCTCCACTTGAGTAGAGCTTGGTCCTTCTCCTTCGTCCATAAGGGGATCCTCAATGGGGAGGTGGAAACCCACACCCATTCTTCCTATGGCCTTGGGAGGAATTTCATCACTTGGATCACAAACACCATCTTGCCTAACAAGAGACTCATGATTTTCATCAAACTTCACATTGCTCGTCTCTTCAACTCTTCCATTGGCTTTGTTGTAGACTCTATAAGCATGGGACTGATTTGAGTAACCAACGAAAATTCCTTCTTGAGCCTTGGATTCAAACTTTGACAACCGAACTCCTTTCTTGAGAATGTAGCACTTGCACCCAAACACCCGAAAGTAGCTAACATTAGGCTTTTTCCCAGTGAGAAGTTCATAGGGGGTCTTGTTCTTATTCTTGCGAAGATAAAGCCGGTTGGTTGCATGGCAAACGGTGGAGATGGCCTCGGCCCAAAAGTTGTATGGAGACTTGAACTCAGCTAGCATAGACCGAGCCGCATCCATCAAAGTGCAATTCTTTCTTTTGGCAACACCGTTTTGTTGAGGGGTGTAGGGAGTGGAGTATTGATGCTTGATCCCTTCATCACTGAGAAACTCATCCAAGGTATAGTTTTTGAATTCGGTGCCATTGTCACTTCGAATTGAGAGAATAGTTGCATTGTGCTTCCTCTGAACCTCATTAGCAAAGTCAATGACGGTTTGTTGAGTCTCACTCTTGTACTTGAAAAAGAACACCCAAGTGTATCTTGAGAAATCATCCACAATAACCAAGCAATACTTCTTGCCTCCAAGGCTATCATGAGAGGGAGGACCAAAGAGGTCCATATGCAAGAGCTCCAAACATCTCTCGGTAGAGATTTGATTGAGCGCTTTGTGAGAAGTTTCATGCATCTTCCCTTCAATACAAGCCCTGCAAACACGATCTTTGGCAAAAGAAACATCGTTAATTCCAAGGATGTGGCCCTCGGAGTGAAGTCTTTGCAAAGTCCTCATGTTAACATGGGCTAGGCGGCGATGCCACAACCAGCCCTTGTCGGCTTTAGCATAGAGACATAGAGCATGAGGAGTAGTGGTCCCTGAAAAGTCCACCACATACAAGTCATGTTCCACATATCCTACAAAAGCTACCTTGAGAGACTTGCTCCACATGAGGACCACGGAATGAGAATTAAAGAAAGAAGAAAGACCCATAAGAGCAAGAGCACGAACAGAGAGTAAGTTGTAACCAAGAGTTTTGACAAGCATGACGTCAACCAAGGATACATCCGGGGTTACCACCACTTTGCCAAAACCCAAAACCTGAGAGCTTGTTTTGTCACCGTAGGAGACCATGGTGTTGGCAATATTGGGTCTCAATTCGGTCATGATAGACTTGGTTCCGGTCATATGACTTGTGGCACCACTATCAAGCACCCATTTTGATCCGCCGGAAGCATAGTCCTACAAGAAAAATCAAGCCTTGGTTTTAGGTACCCATTTTGCAACGGGTCCCCTTTTGTTAGTGACAAGAACCTTTGGCACCCAAATGGCCCAATGATAATCATGCGTGTAAGATGTCCCCACATATCGAGCATGTGGCATCCCGCAAAACCACTACTAGAAAATCGCGTTGTTTTCGTGCATTGCATCGTCATCATCATGCATTGTTTGTCTGAAAACTATTTTCCGAAATGCCTAGTTTTATCTTCTAAATAACCATCATCTTTATTTCAAATTAAAACATCGGTCTGTTCAGATCTTTTATTTTGTCTAAAAAGTATTTACAAAAAAAAAATGTTTTACAAATAAAATTAAAACAATAAAAATTTTATCCGGAGAGGCAGTCCGACCGGTCAGGCCAGAGGCCCAATCGGTCCAGACTACCTACAATTCAGTCCACCTAAACTAAACCTAATCCCTAATCGACCCAATCCTAGTCTACCCACCAATCCCCTCCCACCACCTCACCGTCCCTCCACCTCATCCTCAGCTCAGCCACCTCATCAATCAGCCTACCCAAAATCCTAAAACTACCCGGACCTATTCTACCCACCCCTCCTCCACCTCACCCCCACCAATCGCTGGCCGCCACGTCACCCTGCCCTTCCCCCAACCTATCCTAACCTGCCACCTCACCAATCCTCCCTCTCACCCACCGCAGCCCCCTCTTCCTCTCTCACCGCTGGCCCCTCCCTTTCTCTCCCTGACACCGGCCCCACCCCGCAGCATCCACGCACACACACCCACCGCCCAGGCCCACCACTCCCTCTCCCCTCCCTCACACGCACTCACGCACACACCTCCCTGCCTCACCCTGGTCCCACCCCGCAGCGACCCTGAACCCTCTCTCACCTGGTCCAACCACCAACCCCCGCCCACCACCCCCTCCCTGCTCTGACCCCACCCGCCCCGCTTCCGCCCACCACGATAGCGACTCCTCCCACCTCCCGCCCACCTCCTCGCCTCCTCCACACACGCCTCCATGAGCCTCCACGCCTCATGAAGGCGCACTTCTTGACAGCCTCGCCATCCGTTCCCGGCCGCGCCCCTGGAGCGCCGCCAGGCTCCTCGCCGCCTCTCCCCTGCCGCCTCGACCTCCCCGCCGCCTCCCTCGAGCTCGCTTCGCCCCGCCTCCTTCCTCCTCGGCCACAAGGCCCCCAACCTCGTCCCGCCTCGACCTCCCGTCGTCAAGGCTCTCGCTGCCGGCGAGCCCGCCTCCGGCCCGCGTTTCCATCTCGCCCCTCTCTGCTTCCGCGCCACCGCGCTCCTCCGCCGGGACCCGCCTCGCGCCCTGCTGCCAAGCTCGCCGTCTCGCCCCCCGTGCAGGTCTCTCCTCCCGCCAGCCTCTCGCCATCTTCGCTGGTCTGTCGCCGCAGGCCTCCGTCGGACCCGTCTTCCCGACCTCTCGTCGCTCGCGAGCTCCGCCCTGATCACCGTCCGTCTGCAGCTGAAGTCCCCGGGCCGCACCTAGTACCGCCCTTTGCGAGTTTCCTCTGTTCCCTGGCCGAGACCAAGAGCACCGCACTGCGGGAAACTCCAAGAAGTTCGTCTTGGGACCGTCAAGTTCAACCAATGACAAGATACATCAAGTTCTTCTGCTGCCGATGCCGCAATGATATCGGGCCCAAGTCTGCCGACGATCAAGAAGGCTGGTGCAAGATCTACTTGGAGCCGAAGACCAGGGACACCAAGTTGTTCAAGAATCTCGCCTCTCACAAAATATGGACGGCAAGCACTTCAACATGGAACCAGAAGACCCCGGTGTCGAACCCGAAGAATCGCCGACAACGACCGTCCCTACACCAAGATCTCGCTCAACACTTCCAATCAAACCGAATCAAGATCTCCCGGCGCTACAAGTACTCCTTCCGGATGCGATACTCGAGAACACGAACGGTAAGGACACTGACGCAGAACGCCAAGCTCTTCATCCCGGACGCCAAGCCCGACCCGATACGAGGACCCGACAAGGTCTTCGCGACAACAAGATCGACCGCGTGGAACCAAGATCTCCGGCACGTTACGACAAGTTCTCCATCTCGTACCCGATCCCGCCGACCCCGGACCCCGAACCCCCGGAGCCCAAGTTCGCCGAACCCTAATGTGTGACCCTGATCCGAGCCCCTATTTTTATAAATGCCATCTATATAATTGTTGCACATTAAATTGCTCATGCATGCATACTTGTCTGTGGTTTGGGGGCCTTATGCCGATTCACATTATAATTAAATATGGGGCCATATGCGAGCAAATCTAGTCTCATATTGGCCTCATTTAAATTTGTGCATCGAACCGGTACTATATTTTGCCATGTTAAGACAACAATTAAATTGTGGGGCTTCTAAACAACATGAACCTATTAATTAATTGTTGGAACCCTGGTTCCGCTTAATATTGCCTAATCGCATCGCACCTTGCCATGTCATACATCATACATGCATCATGCCCGATTTTCTACCGTAGTATTAAATATTGCATCCGGTGTTTATTCTAGTGTTTTGGTTCTTCGCGGATAAGGCCGTTGAGTTGATGTGAGCTTCGCCCCGATCTTCGGATGAACCTTCGGCAATGTTTTTCAGGCGAGCATCTCCCCCTTGCTACCTATCTTACTTTTATAGTATTTATTCCCTCCTATTGATCAATTGCTATCTGTTTGCGATGCTCTAGTTTCCGGGCCCGTGTTATCCCTTGCAGCCTTATATTGCCTTGGACACATCCTATTACCTGTTGTTTGGTAGATAGTTGGACTTGCGCGTCGTAGTCGCTTGCTCAAGTGCTGTCGCGTGTCGCCAAGTACCACAGTTGTTGGAGTATTGCCGCATGTTGGATGATGGAGCTGCTCTTGGTTTAATTTTCATAACTTTAATTAGTGTTTAATAACTAAAATTTGAAGTAGGTAAGCAGAGGCACAGGTGGGCAATAGATGTTATTTGGTTGTTAACCGTCCACTTGTGTCCCGTAGGACCCCGAGTACTTGATACCTGTTCCTTGAATATTCGAGCTATCCACATCCGGGAGGATTATGGGACCCCCCTCAGCCAGAGCTTGATTCATTCTTATTTCTTGGGGCCACAAACTAGTTTGAGGATTTATTTACTATCCTGTACTTATGCCATGCTTTACTGCTTTATTTACGCTTGTGCGAGGAGCACACTGTACTGTTTAGGATCGGGACACGATTCCGCGGTGTCGACAAGCCCGAGTTTTCGGGTTCCCAGTCGTTCACAGCCGTCCACCCAAACCTTGAGACCGTCTCGGAGTCAGCTAGCTTCGTTGCGGGTGTACTCCAAGGGGTGGCCCCCTGAAATATTTCTGAATCTTGTGATTGCTTTGTCGTGAAGGCCTCGTTGGGTTTTGATTTGGTTTTTCCGAGGTTGATCGAGTGTGTGTTGCTATTTGTGCACCCCTGCAGGGTAAAACTTTCTGAAAGCCGTGTCCGCAGTTATGGACGACTTGGAGCACAGTATCTCGATCATAGACAACTATAACTAAAGTAGTGCTATAAACTTGACTTTATAATGACTAGTAATCAGCTTCACTACAATGGAATGGCTAAATAAAACTTCCAACAATTGCTTGTTTGGGTTGCCGCTGGCTACCATTGTACCTGACTAGTAAGTATTGCAACTACAATGGAATGGCTAAAGAAAAGTGCCAACAACTGCTGGGTTTTTGGTTTATCTCATGCTAATTGTATCTGATTAGTAAGTGTTGCAACGATAACGGAATGGTTAACTAAAATTGCCCACTGTTTATTATATCAGGACGATTATCTATACCTGACTAGTAATTGCTGCAACGAAAACCGAATAAATAAAACTGCCAACTGAGTGCGTTCCTCGGTTGACTTCCTCGTTTGGTCTCGAGGGGGAAATACCAGGATGGGTTTGTTTGGTGTTAGAATCAGGTTGGATCCGAATAGGTCTTTCTTACCCTCTCGATAGCCGCCATTGTATCGAGTCTCTATAGATTGTTTAGTGCATGCTTTGCCGCTTGATCCACCATACCTATGTAGGCGAGGACCGCCAATTCTAGCCTCGCTGTAATGGCCTCGATCGACCGCTCTCTCTTTTCCTTTGCCCTTTGTCGGCACCCCTTTTGTTTAAGCAGGTTTTGAGATCGACGTCGTTAGCAGGGTTACCCTTCCGGCTTGGCCTGGGCAGGGTTATGGACGCCATTGGTTATTCTTCAGGGCTCTTAGCCCCATTTGCATCTTGTCCGTAGTCGGACGCTCTGTCATTCTTAAGGTGATTTGGATCTTTGTATATTATATCTGTATTCTTGACTCATTGAGTCACTGTTGTATATATCTGTTCTGTGGGTCCCATCGAGGACTGTTGTGTAATGTTATTACTTCGTTTTCCACCCGCACGAAAGTGCCTGGTGGGCACCTTTGAATCGTTTCTATGCGGGTTTGGCAGGTTTCGCTAAAACATGCATAGGGTCGATTCCGAGGGTGTTACAGAGTGGTATCAGAGCTCAGCAGCTGCGATACCCCACAAGTCCAGCCTGTAGGATAACCTAGCTAACGGCCGAAGTAGAGTGTCAAAGCTATTTTTGAAAAATTGGTTGGATAGTTCTGATTAGGTCTGATTTTACTCCTTACCCCTCTGCTGCTCTCCTCTCACCTCTGCGTGTTTTGAATCCGCTCTCTTCTCTCTCTTCGAGTCCAGGATCTCTCGTGGTTGAGTTCCGTCGTACCTTCAGGGTTTCGCTTCCTCTTTTGGTAACGGTGTGTCTACATCTGGTCTTCATGCTATCCGAGGATCTCCTCCGTCTGCTGTGGTACCATTCTTTGTTCCTTGTTTGTGCCTTTCGGTGTTTTCCGACGCGACGACATCATCTACGCCAGATCCGATGCAGCGTCTGCATCACTCCTTTGTTTCTGAACCTCGCTTGTCGAGATCTTCAGTCTAATTCCGAGAGTTGGTTGCATAATCCGACTATTCGTGTGCAGAGTAATGGTTTGGGTGCGCGATGGGCTGATCACCATCCGACTACTCTTATCATTCGCTCTTGTACATCGAATCAGTGGATCCAGCAGTTTTACTCCTTCCACGGAAGTTAGGGGTGGCTTTATTTGTTGATACCCCTACCTTCGACCTTTTGTTCCCGGGGTGTTCTCTCGACAATCACGGACAACGACCTCTTGTTAAGTGGTGTCGCGAGGATCTACACGAAGCGAGAAGATGCAGATCGCCGACCTTCCTTCCGGTACCATGAGGCGGATCTCGAGGGCGAGATCCATTGTTAGTGGTGTCGAATTGTGGCATCCCGCAAAACCACTACTAGAAAATCGCGTTGTTTTCGTGCATTGCATCGTCATCATCATGCATTGTTTGTCTGAAAACTATTTTCCGAAATGCCTAGTTTTATCTTCTAAATAACCATCATCTTTATTTCAAATTAAAACATCGGTCTGTTCAGATCTTTTATTTTATCTAAAAAGTATTTACAAAAAAAAAATGTTTTACAAATAAAATTAAAACAATAAAAAATTTATCCGGAGAGGCAGTCCGACCGGTCAGGCCAGAGGCCCAATCGGTCCAGACTACCTACAATTCAGTCCACCTAAACTAAACCTAATCCCTAATCGACCCAATCCTAGTCTACCCACCAATCCCCTCCCGCCACCTCACCGTCCCTCCACCTCATCCTCAGCTCAGCCACCTCATCAATCAGCCTACCCAAAATCCTAAAACTACCCGGACCTATTCTACCCACCCCTCCTCCACCTCACCCCCACCAATCGCTGGCCGCCACGTCACCCTGCCCTTCCCCAACCTATCCTAACCTGCCACCTCACCAATCCTCCCTCTCACCCACCGCAGCCCCCTCTTCCTCTCTCACCGCTGGCCCCTCCCTTTCTCTCGACACCGCCCCACACCCAGCATCCACGCACACACCCACCGCCAGGCCCACCACTCCTCTCCCTCCCTCACACGCACTCCCGCACCCCCCTCCCTGCCTCACCCTGGGCCCACCCATGACCACTGAACCCTCTCTCACCTGGTCCAACCACCAACCCCCAACCCCCGCCGCCCCCCCTTCCTGGCCGGCCCCGATGGCGACCCCCTCCACCTCGCTCACCCCTCTCGGCCCCCCCTCCCCTTCTCCCCCCCTCCCTCTCTCTCTCTCTCCTCGCCTCCCCGGCCCTCTCGCTCCCCCCCCTCCTGCCTCCTCCTCCCCTCGCCGCCAGCTCCTCTCAAGGCTCTTGACCGGCCTCCGCCATCCGTTCCGGCCACCACTGAGCGCCGCCAGGCTCCTCGCCGCCTCTCCCCTGCCGCCTCGACCTCCCCGCCGCCTCCCTCGAGCTCGCTCCGCCCCGCCTCCTTCCTCCTCGGCTTCAAGCCCTCCCAACCGCGTCCCTCTGCCTCCCGCCTGGCGGCTCGGCCGCCACAAGAAGCGAGCCTCCGCCTGCCCAGCGTTCCATCTCGCCTTCGCTTCAAGGCCACTGGCCTCCGCTGACCCGCCTCGCGCCCGGCTGCCAAGCTGGCCGTCTCGCCCCCGCCACAGGTCTCCTCTCCGTCTGGCCAGCCTCGCCATCTCTGCCGTCATGGCGTCAGAAGCCTCGTCGCCGACCCGTCTTCCCTTCCTGCCTCTCTCGCGAGCTCCGGCCCTGATCACCGTCGTCCGTACCGCTGAAGTCCCCGGGCCGCACCTAGTACCGCACTTTGCGAGTTTCCTCTGTTCCCTGGCCGAGACCAAGAGCACCGCACTGCGGGAAACTCCAAGAAGTTCGTCTTGGGACCGTCAAGTTCAACCAATGACAAGATACATCAAGTTCTTCTGCTGCCGATGCCGCAATGATATCGGGCCCAAGTCTGCCGACGATCGTTAGCGTCGGGTGCAAGATCTACTTGGAGCCTAAGACCAGGGACACCAAGTTGTTCAAGAATCTCGCCTCTCACAAAATATGGACGGCAAGCACTTCAACATGGAACCGGAAGACCCCGGTGTCGAACCCGAAGAATCGCCGACAACGACCGTCCCTACACCAAGATCTGCTTCCGAACACTTCCACCGAAACCGAATCAAGATCTCCCCGGGCGCTACAAGTACTCCTTCCCGGGATGCGATACTCGAGAACACGAACGGTAAGGACACTGACGCAGAACGCCAAGCTCTTCATCCCGGACGCCAAGCCCGACCCGATACGAGGACCCGACAAGGTCTTCGCGACAACAAGATCGACCGCGTGGAACCAAGATCTCCGATATGTTACGACAAGTTCTCCATCTCGTACCCGATCCCGCCGACCCCGGAACCCGAACCCCCGGAGCCCAAGTTCGCCGAACCCTAATGTGTGACCCTGATCCGAGCCCCTATTTTTATAAATGCCATCTATATAAGTGTTGCACATTAAATTGCTCATGCATGCATACTTGTCTGTGGTTTGGGGGCCTTATGCCGATTCATATTATAATTAAATATGGGGCCATATGCGAGCAAATCTAGTCTCATATTGGCCTCATTTAAATTTGTGCATCGAACCGGTACTATATTTTGCCATGTTAAGACAACAATTAAATTGTGGGGCTTCTAAACAACATGAACCTATTAATTAATTGTCGGGACCCTGGTTCCGCTTAATATTGCCTAATCGCATCGCACCTTGCCATGTCATACATCATACATGCATCATGCCCGATTTTCTACCGTAGTATTAAATATTGCATTCGGTGTTTATTCTAGTGTTTTGGTTCTTCGCGGATAAGGCCGTTGAGTTGATGTGAGCTTCGCCCCGATCTTCGGATGAACCTTCGGCAATGTTTTTCAGGCGAGCATCTCCCCCTTGCTACCTATCTTACTTTTATAGTATTTATTCCCTCCTGTTGATCGATTGCTATCTGTTTGTGATGCTCTAGTTTCCGGGCCCGTGTTATCCCTTGCAGCCTTATATTGCCTTGGACACATCCTATTACCTGTTGTTTGGTAGATAGTTGGACTTGCGCGTCGTAGTCGCTTGCTCAAGTGTTGTCGCGTGTCGCCAAGTACCACAGTTGTTGGAGTATTGCCGCATGTTTGATGATGGAGCTGCTCTTGGTTTAATTTTCATAACTTTAATTAGTGTTTAATAACTAAAATTTGAAGTAGGTAAGCAGAGGCACAGGTGGACAATAGATGTTATTTGGTTGTTAACCGTCCACTTGTGTCCCGTAGGACCCCGAGTACTTGATACCTGTTCCTTGAATATTCGCGCTATCCACATCCGGGAGGATTATGGGACCCCCCTCAGCCAGAGCTTGATTCATTCTTATTTCTTGGGGCCACAAACTAGTTTGAGGATTTATTTACTATCCTGTACTTATGCCATGCTTTACTGCTTTATTTACGCTTGTGCGAGGAGCACACTGTACTGTTTAGGATCGGGACACGATTCCGCGGTGTCGACAAGCCTGAGTTTTTGGGTTCCCAGTCGTTCACAGCCGTCCACCCAAACCTTGAGTCCGTCTCGGAGTCAGCTAGCTTTGTTGCGGGTGTACTCCAAGGGGTGCCCCCCTGAAATATTTCTGAATCTTGTGATTGCTTTGTCGTGAAGGCCTCGTTGGGTTTTGATTTGGTTTTTCCGAGGTTGATCGAGTGTGTGTTGCTATTTGTGCACCCCTACAGGGTAAAACTTTCTGAAAGCCGTGTCCGCGGTTATGGACGACTTAGAGCACAGTATCTCGATCATAGACAACTATAACTAAAGTAGTGCTATAAACTTGACTTTATAATGACTAGTAATCAGCTTCACTACAATGGAATGGCTAAATAAAACTTCCAACAATTGCTTGTTTGGGTTGCCGCTGGCTACCATTGTACCTGACTAGTAAGTATTGCAACTACAATGGAATGGCTAAATAAAAGTGCCAACAACTGCTGGGTTTTGGGTTTATCTCATGCTAATTGTATCTGATTAGTAAGTGTTGCAACTATAACGGAATGGTTAACTAAAATTGCCCACTGTTTATTATATCAGGACGATTATCTATACCTGACTAGTAATTGCTGCAACGAAAACCGAATAAATAAAACTGCCAACTGAGTGCGTTCCTCGGTTGACTTCCTCGTTTGGTCTCGAGGGGGAAATACCAGGATGGGTTTGTTTGGTGTTAGAATCAGGTTGGATCCGAATAGGTCTTTCTTACCCCTCTCTGATAGCCGCCAGTTGTATCGAGTCTCTATAGATTGTTTAGTGCATGCTGCGCTGCCGCTTCAGTCCACCATACCTATGTAGGCGAGGACCGCCGAATTCTAGCCTCGCCGTGTACTGGCCTCAGTACTGACCGCTCTCTCTTTTCCTTTGCCCTTTGTCAGCACCCCTTTTGTTTAAGCAGGTTTTGAGATCGACGTCGTTAGCAGGGTTACCCTTCCGGCTTGGCCTGGGCAGGGTTATGGACGCCATTGGTTATTCTTCAGGGCTCTTAGCCCCATTTGCATCTTGTCCGTAGTCGGACGCTCTGTCATTCTTAAGGTGATTTGGATCTTTGTATATTATATCTGTATTCTTGACTCATTGAGTCGCTGTTGTATATATCTGTTCTGTGGGTCCCATCGAGGACTGTTGTGTAATGTTATTACTTTGTTTTCCACCCGCACGAAAGTGCCTGGTGGGCACCTTGGAATCGTTTCTATGCGGGTTTGGCAGGTTTCGCTAAAACTTGCATAGGGTCGATTCCGAGGGTGTTACAGAGCATAAACATGACCATCATAAGATTTGCAAAGAATATAAGAGGGATTTTTCTTTCCGGCAAAGTTGTCACTTTGCAAGAGGGTTAGGCCACTTGGTACTCCTTGGGCCATGCCCTTGTTCTTTTTCTTCTTCTTCTTCTTCTTCTTCTTCTTCTTAGTCTTGGCAAGTTGATCCTTCAAAACCTTGACCTCCTCTATGAGATGCTCATTCTTGCAACAAGGGTTAGGAGAGCTAGACAAGTCTATAATTTGCACAACGGAAGACTTAGAAAGATCACAAGTTAATTGAGTTTGAAGCTGTTCATGAGCCTCAAAAAGACTTGAGAATTTACTCTCCAAGGCTTTGTGTTCCTCTTTGAGTTTCTCAAGATCCTTTTGAGTTCTATCATGACCACCCACAAACTCAGCATTTTCTTTCTTGAGAACCTTAATCAAAGCAAGAGCATGGTCACGTTCTTTAATTGTAGAGGTCAAAGTGTTGTTATGATCATCTACAAGCTTAGACACATTTTCTTCGAGATTAATTCTCATATTTTGTTCATCCTCAAGACTTTTAGTGAGAGAGGCAATTTCATCGGCGGCATCTCGTTCATTTTTACTAAGCAAGTCAAGAAGTTCTTCCTTTTCATCTAAGGCATCTCTAGCATTTTCAAGTTGTGCGAGCAAGGATTCAAAGCAGTTTTTAGTTTCTTCATCTAAGGTAGCAACAAATTCACAAATGTCAATCATCTCTTTCTTCACCTCTAGACCAACAAGATCAAGAGAGGAAGGCGCACTAGAGATAGGTTGAGGAGTGGGTTTTGGTGATACCTCGGTGGCCTTGGCCATGAAGCACTTTTGGTTGGAGGAGATGACATTTTCATTTGGCGAGTCGAAGAGGGATAGACGTGGAGCTGAGGTAGTGGCAATAGCAGCAACCCCCACAATCTCTCCGCCATGAACTTCATCATCATCATCTTCATCCGTGCCCGAAAGATATTCTTCATGGACCACAATTGCTCGTTCCTTGTTAGTGGCGTTCTTGACGGCGTAGTTCTTGTTTAAGGGATGAGGAGATCTTGACTTGACCTTGCGAATGAGACGACCACCATTGTCTTCACGGTTCTCAAAGGGACACTTGGCCACGAAGTGACTCTTGTCGTTGCAGTTGTAGCATGACCTTGCTTTGGGAGACTTGTTGGATGAGTTGAATCTTGAGTTGTCTCTTGATCTTGACTTGAATCCGGACTTGTTCCAAAAGGCCCTTGAAGCGAGAGCAAGATGTTCGTTGAAGGCACATTTGAGATCTTCTTGAGACCACTCACTTGATGTATCATCATCATCAACTTCAATAGCCTTGGCCTTCAAAGCAAGGTTCACTTTTGTTGATCCAATGGCTCTAGCTCGAGCGGACTCTGCATTCTTCTTAGCAATAGTTATAGAAATTACTTCACTCAAGACTTCTTGGGAGGTCATTAAGTGAAAGTTGGTTCTTCCCTTGATAGAGTTGAGCTTTTGTTCTTCAAAAGGGAGTAGAGCTTGAATGAACTTCCTCTTCATAAACTTGTCATCAACATAGTGAGCCCCAAGGTCCCTCATAGTGGAACAAAGGACCTTAAGGCGCCTATACATGTCTTCAGGGGTCTCATCATCTTGCATTGCGAAACCATCGCACTCGTTGTTGATCTCGTCAAACTTGGAGCTTTGGATGCTAGCATTTCCAACAAAGAGCTCGGTGAGTTGATCCCAAGCTCCCTTGGCAGTGTCAAATTGGCGAATGTGAGCAAAATCCTTTGGAGTCAAATCCTTTTGAATCATCCCCAAAGCTGTAGCATTGAGTTGCTTGTCCACCACTTCACCTCGTGTCAACTTCTTTGGGTCAAATGGAGAGAATCCATCCTCCACAATCCTCATTAACTCAATGGATGAGCTGGAAATATGTGAGCGCATTAGATATTGCCGATTGGCGAAATTAGACGTATCTAGCATGGGTGGTGCTCCTTGAGGTATAATGTGTGGCATGGGAATGGGTGGATCCGGAGTGTACTTCGGCGGTGGGGGTACCGCCGAGTAGTCCTTTCCTCCATCATCCCCTTTGGAAGTTGGGTTCTCGGGCTCCTCGATGTTCTCACTTGGAACCTTGGTAGAGGTTTGATCAACAAAACCAAGTCCCAAGTGAGTGGTGGCAGCCGCGGGAGTTACCCCAGGGGCGGATACCATAACGGTGGGAGGAACGTCGTTGGATTGGGGTGTGTCAATAGCAACCATGGGGTTCGGCTTGAGAGACTGCAAGAGAGTCATCATTTCCTCGAACTTGGACATCATGGATGACTCCAATTGCTTGAGGTCATCCATAGTGGCCAAGTTCTTGCCTTTTTCAGTTTCACTACCCCCTTCGTCGGCCATAGTCTCTTAGGCGGTAAAGCCCGAAGTAAGAGCCTGGGATCTGATACCAATTGAAAGTACCGACTTGATACGACTAGAGCGGGGGTGAATAGGCGTCTACCAATTTTAACTTGTTTCTCACTTTTAGGCTCAACGAGAAAGGAAGTTATCTAGAGATGCAACTAAGTGAGCAACCTAAATGCAAGAAAACTAACACAAACCACAAAAACAGAAATAGCAAGGAGTAAAGGAAGGGAACGAAGTAACCGGCGAGGGGACACGGAGATGTAATTCCCGTAGTTCACTCCCAAGGAGCTACGTCTATGTTGGAGAGGTGTCGGGGCCACACAAGGTCACCCGAGCGCCACAAAGGCCTCACCTTCTTCTCCGGTGAGCTCCCCCACAAAGGAGGCCTCACAATCCACTAACCGGTGACCTTGAAGGCGCCAACCGAAACCTTTACACCAAGGTTGAGGGGGAAGCTCCACAACTCAATTGGAGGCCCTCAACGACACCTCGAAGCTTTACAACACATGCCTTAGCTCCGGGGATGCCCTACACCGTCTAGGGTTCCAAGAAACCCAAGAGCAACAAGATCCACAAAGGATGGGTGGGGGAAATCAAATCTTCTTTGGTGGAAGTGTAGATCTAGGTCACCTCCCTCACCTCCCAAAAGATCAAGTCATTTGAGTGGCTAGAGAGAGAGATCCAGTGAGGTGAAGCTCAAGCATTAATGGAGGAGAGAGAAAAATTCGAGAGGGAGAGGGAGGAAGAAGAGGGGTGCCTTAAATAGGCACCCACGCGCTGAACCGTTGCAGCCCCCGCGACCTCACCGGAAGTTCCGGTGAGGGGCCGGAAGTTCCGCCTAGCCTAGCTCCAACGGTCATCAGACCGTTGACGCCCGCTCCAGAGGCGCAACCGGAAGTTCCGGTCAGAATGGACCGGAAGTTCCGGTGAACTTCCGAGCAAGTTCCGACCAAGTTCCGGCAAATAGCACACTTCGAGGCAGAAGGTTACTGAGCCTCCATCGGAATTTGGGCGGAACAAGTGGCAGAACTTCTGGGTCGCGAAGAGAGTCTGACCGGAAGTTCCGCCATTCAGGCGGAAGTTCCGCTCAAGAACTTTTGCCAGGATAAGTTCCGATGCAAGTTCCGGCCAAGTTCCGGCCAAGTTCCGGCAAATAGCATACTTCAAAACAGAAGGTTATTGAACCGCCACCGGAACTTGGGCGGAACTAGCGTCGGAACAAACTGTAGAACAGCCCATAGAAAAGGGTTTGAGCGGAACTTCCGGTCTACGACCGGAACTTCCGGTGAGACACAAAAGGCCCCAACAGAACAGGAAAATGCTCTCTCTCACAGAAAAATGGGATGGCTGTGGCGGTGCATATAGGTTTGTGCAAGAACAAGTGATTTCCCACAGCCTTCCATCATGGACCCCCTCTTGATAGTACGGTGACCTAAAAACAACAACCGTAAAGAAACTAGGAGAAGACTAAAAGGCCACCGTCTTCAAGAGATCACAAGAGAGCATCCATCACAATAAAAAGAGCATCAATGACGTTTCCCCTGAAACTCAAGAGCACAGTTAGAAACACGGTTGGGATTGTCATTTAACACCAAAAACATCATGGGAAGATATAGTCCTTTCACCTTCCCGCGTCGGCCTCGCCAGCGAGGCCTGCTGCCGGCCTCTATGTTTCCTCTCTGTCGTCGCGGGCCGCGTTGCCAGGCCGCCCAGCCCCAAGCACCCCGTGTGTCGCCACCGTCCCCGCTCGCTGCCATGCCGCCATAGCGCTGCCTCTTACCGACAGTGTCGCCGCCTCTGCAACCTCTTCCCGTTGTGGCCTCGTTGTTCCGCGTGCGCCGCCATAGTCGGCCTCGTCACCGCCCCAACCCGCTGTCCTCGTCCTCGTCCTGCGGCTCCGTCTCTCCTAGACCAGAGGTTGCCGCATTCGGTTGCTGCGAGGGCTAGTACATGTACTCCTGCTCAAATCTTCTACAGACGTGTATGTCTATGTGCTTGCGTGTGGTGAGAGTTAGATCGATCCACAACATAGCTTTGTACCTACCTTGGTCCTTGGTCACACTAATAATTTGTGGTATCATTCGCTAGTTCTCCACCATGTACCGGTCTTGATGCTTGTCCAAGACCACAAGATTGCCGACACCAAAACCCGTGCCATCTAAAGAATCATACCGGTTCCAAGCCAAGATCGCCTTCCTGGAACGCCATGACCTCCTTCAAGGATCCGATGGTCGAGACCCTGAAGACCTATCTCGGCGTCCGAAGCCCGAACCCTCGGCGAACCCCAAGATCGTCGAGTTCCCTACGTGTGGCCCCTTTTTCCAAGACCCCCCATTTTATAAATGATATATCTTTGTTTCATATTAAATTATTCATATTTGCACACATATCATGTGGTTTGGGGGCCTTATGCCGATTCACCTAAATTAAATATGGAGGTCATATGCGGGCTTATCTAGTCTTATATCGGCCCCAATTAAATTTGCGTAGCGAACCGGTGATATATTTTGCCATGTTAAGACAACATTTAAATTACGGGGTATCTAAACAATATGAACTGTCTAATTAATTGTCGGGACCCCGGTTCTGCTTAATATTGTCTAATTGCATCGCATCCTTGCCATACCATACATCATACATGCATCATGCCTGGTCTTTTGCTGTAGTATTAAATAGTCCATCCGGTGTCTTCTAGTGCTTTGCTTCTTCACGGATTAGGCCGTTGAGTTGATGCGAGTGTCGACCCGATCTTCGGATGGATCTTCGACAATGTTTTCAGGCGAGCATTCTCCCCCTTTCTACCTATCTTAATTTTATAGTATTTATTTCCTCCTGTTGATCTATTGCTATCTGTGTTACGATGCTCTAGTTTTCGTAATCGTGATATCTCTTCCAGCCACTATATTGCCATGGACACCTCCTATTACCTGTTGTTTGGTAGATAGTCGGCCTTGCGAGTCGCAGTCGCTTGCGTAGTGTTGTATCGCGTCATCGATGTTCCACAGTTGTTAGAGTAATGCCTCATGTTTAATGTTGGAGATGATCATGGCTTTAATTACCGTTTAATAACTAAAATTGAAGTAGGTAAATAATACAGAGGCACAGGTGGGCAATAGATGTTATTTGGTTTTTAACCGTCCACTTGTGTCTCGTAGGACCCCGAGTACTTGATACATGTTCTTTGAATATCCGCACTATCCGCATGTGGGACCATGAATCCCCCTAACCCTAGCTTGAGTCATATTTAATTCCTTGGGGCCACAAAGTAGTTTGGGCCTTTATTACTATACTGTACTTACTCCATGCTTTACTGCTTTATTTACGATTGCGCGTGGAGCGCCTGTACTGTTTAGGAACAAATGTGGAATGTTTTCGCGGTATCGACAAGCCCAGTCACACTTTCGGGTTCCCAGTCGTTTACAGCCATTGGCACAAACCTCTGGGTCCGTCACGGAGCCGGTCAACTTCGTCGCGGGTAGCTTGGTGGGGTGGCCCCCTGAAATCAAATATGAATCTTGCGAATGTTCTGTCGTGATGCCTCGTTGGGTTTTTATTTGGTTCTTTCCGAGGTTGATCATGCGTGTGTTGCTATTTGTGCCCCCCTGCAGGGTAAAACTTTCTGAAAGCTGTGTCCGCGGTTATGGACGACTTGGAGCACAGTATCTCAATCATAGACAACTATAACTAAAAGTGCTATAAATTTGACTTTATAATGACTAGTAATCAGCTTCACTATAATGGAATGGCTAAATAAAAGTGCCAATAATTGCTGGTTTGGGTTGTCACCTGTTACCATTGTATCTGACTAATAAGTATTGCAACTACAACGGAATGGCTAAATAAAAGTACCAACAACTGCTGGGCTTTGGGATGCCTCATGCTATATGTATCTGACTAGTAAGTAATACAACTACAACGGAATGGTTAACTAAAACTGTCCACTGCTTATTATATCAGGATGACTCATGCTATCTATATTTGACTAGTAATTGCCGCAACTATAACGGAATGAATAAAACTGCCAACTGTGTGAGTTCCTCGGTTGACTTCCTCGATTGGTCTCGAGGGGGAAATACCAGGATGGGTATGCCTGGTGATAGTTTCAGGTTGGATCCGAATAGGTATTTCTTATCCCTATCTGATAGCCGCCAGCTGTATTGAGTCTCTATAGGTTGTTTAGTGCATGCTGCGCTGCCGCTTCAGTCCACCATACCTATGTAGGCGAGGACCGCCGAATTCTAGTATCGTCGTGTACTGGCCTCAGTACTGACCGCTCTCTTTTTCCTTTGCCCTTTGTCGGCACACCTTTTGTTTAAGCAGGTTTTGAGATCGACGTCGTTAGCAGGGTTACCCTTCCGGCTTGGCCTGGGCAGGGTTATGGACGCCATTGGTTATTCTTCAGGGCTCTTAGCTCAATTTGCATCTTGTCCGTACTCGGACGCTATATCGTTTTAAAGGTGATTTGGCTCTTTGTATTGTATATCTGTATTCTTGACTCTTTGAGTCGCTGTTGTATATATATGTTTTGTGGGTTCCATCGAGGACTATTGTGTAATGATATTACTTCGTTTTCCACCCGCACGAAAGTGTCTGGTGGGCACCTTTGAATCGTTTCTATGCGGGTTTGGCGGGGATCGCTGAAACTTGCATAGGGCCGATTCTGAGGGTGTTACATCGGTCCAATCTTTACCATTGATACATCCTCCATTGTTTACTTGCTGCAAACCATTCATCACCTTCCACACCATACAGTTAATCCTTTGTTACAGTAAACCGGTGATCTTGACAATCTCACTGTTCGTTGGGGCAAAGTCTTGAGTTTGTGTTATGCAGGTTTCCACGTTGCTTGCAACACCTTTGGGACGTTTCCTTCCTTCTACTGGTTCGATAACCTCGGTTTCTTACCGAGGGAATACTTGCTGCTATGCTCATCACACCTTGCTCTTGGGGTTTCCAACGAAGCGTCCGACGACAGTACTGGGCGCCATCATGGCTCCAGCACATTAAAGCCAAGTACCTCCGGAGCCACCCTCTTTTGGCTTGTGAGCGTCGGGGGGGGGGGGGGATCACGGTTCTGGAGGGACATCCAGGAAATCAAGCATGAAATTCGGCTAGGTGCCTCATTCTCCATAGGTAATGGGAGAGATGTTATATTTTGGCTGGACCTATGGCTAGCAGACTCTCTCCTATGCGCTGCCTTTTGCACCCTTTTCGCCATCTGCGCGACACCCATGATGTTGGTGGCTGAGGTGGCGCGGGAGGGACCGGAACATCCCGTTCTGAAGAACCTTTAGCTTAGAAGAGGCCGCGGACTTTGAAAGGCCGCGGGATCCTTGCCTGAGTGTCTCTCAGAGGAGAGAGATTTGGTTGCCAGGCAGCCCCGCTTCGGAAGGCTTTTCAGTTAGTTTGGCCTACCGGTCCTAGTTCCAGGGCCAGGAGCTGCAGTGAACGACACCACTCTAGAAGTCCCATGTACCTCTTAGCCTTGAGATTTTTGTGTGGAGGATCCTATGGGACCATCTACCCTTTAGGGTGGAGGTGTCCAAGCGTAATGGGCCTAGTAATGGACTATGCCCATTGTGTGGGACGACAGAAATGTGTGTCCACATTTTGCCCTGGAAGCTCTGGAACCTACCTGGCAGTCGGAAAACCTCGGTGAGTTCCTACGGACGAAGGCAAACCGTACTGGAAGGAGGCGCCGCCTCTTTTGGTTGGTGTTTGCGGTCCTAACTTGGACTCTTTTGAATATGCGTAATAAGACGATGATTGAGCGGATTTTTTCTAGACATGATTCTGATTCTATTTTCTTTTTTTTGTCTATCTTCACCCGTGGTACCCGTTGTCTAGACATGTAGACGGAGAACTTGGACAACACCCTCTAGTAGTGACGATACATCACTTATCAGCCCTGATCCCAGTGATGCGGGGCTCTCTCGCTTCTGCCTTTTCCCTTTTTTTCTTTATTAGGCTATATGTTGTGCTGAGACCCTAGTGGACATTTTTTTTTCTTTGACGTATCGGGCATGTATAAATCGGGACGAAACCGGTTCTGGAGAAGTATACTAAGTACCTAGTAGAGTCCGTCTGTTAACCGCATAAGTTTCCGAGATGTTGTAGAAAAAGGACTGTTCGAGCCTATATATGCAATCTGTCCTACCTCGTACTATACGTATTGATCCAGAAAAACGAACACGAGATGCAGCAAGGTACAGGATCGAGATGGGATCTTCCGGCCGGCGGTATCCGACAATTCGAATTGGACATCTTCCAGGCGGCGCGCGCCGGCGACTGCGCCCGGCTCGCCCGCTTGCTCGCAGGCGGCGCCGACGTGAACGCGCGCGACCGCTGGGACTCCTTCCCGCTGTACTACGCCTGCCTCGCTGGCCATGACGATGCCGCGCGGATGCTGCTCGAGGCCGGTGCCGGCGCCATCTTCGCCGAGAACACCTCCGAAGCCGATCGGTGCTACCTCGCGGCGCTCAATCTAGGCATACGGAGACTTCTCCGCGAGTACGAGGCGCGCCCACCGGCGGCCAGCTCGCTCGCGCGGCTTCCCGCCGCCATCCTGTCGGCCCCTCCGGACATGACCTTGTACGTGCAAGGAAGGCCCATCGAGGCTCACCGGGTCATCCTCGCCGCCCGGTCCCCCTACTTCCGTAGGAAACTCACGACGGAGTGGCGAAACCGCAAGGAAGTGACCTTCTCCAGCAGCCATAGCATGTCCTTCGAGCTCATGCACAGACTCGTCCACTTCTTCTACTCCGACAGGGTCGATGTGCCGGCGGACGACGTCGAAGAATTTGCGCGGATATGCAAAGCCTGCAAGTGCCAGGAGCTCTTAGACGCGGCTACCAAATTCACTGTGCGCAAGAGGTATCCAGATAATCGGACGAGGCAACTGGACCGGGAATATCCACGGAGACGTTTCGTTTGGCGAGCGCGGTCCACGCAAGAGCGACTCCCGTCGGCTCTCCGGCGGATCCTGCAGGACTGTCTG
Organism: Avena insularis; assembly: GCA_023614405.1. Lineage (NCBI taxonomy): Eukaryota > Viridiplantae > Streptophyta > Magnoliopsida > Poales > Poaceae > Avena > Avena insularis. Next base: position 288,841,498 of record CM042691.1, on the reverse strand, counting down.
GATAACTCCAGAGAAAAAGACCTTTGCAACAACGGGCCGGTCGAGACCTGCGGAGGCTCCGACTACGACGATCTTGCCGATATACGCATAAAAGTCGGCGACAGGGTCTTCCGTTGCCACCAGCTGATCCTTGCCTCGAGGTCTGAATACTTCAAGACCAGGCTGTCCCGACGAGCCGATTTTCTCGAGCGCCATCACGATGTCCTGGAGGAGCACGACGTGAGTGCAGAAACGTTCGAGAAGATGCTCGAGTTCGTCTACACGGACGAGCTAGAGGACCTGGGCGATGATCCTCTTACGCAGGCGGAAGAGCTTCTGGACGTCGCGTCGAGGTACCTGCTGTTTCAGCTTAAGCCAGTCGTGGCCGCCTTGCTGCTGCCACACCTGGATCTGGACCGCGTCTCGCCGGCGCAGCTGTGCCGCTGGCTGATGCTGGCGGACATGTACGAGGTTGCCCAGGTGCGGGAACACTGCCTGGACATCATCGCCGGCAACTTCGAGGCGTTTGCAGAGGCGAGGGAGTTCCGGGCCTTGCTTCTGGCGGCGGGAACGAGCGCGCCAGCTGATGATCTTTGTAATAATTTGCGGAAGAGATGGTTGCGAGTAGAGGCTGCTGGGCTAGACCAGAGAGATTATGAGAATGCGGCGCTGTTCGACGAACGGCTGGAGATGCTTGTCCTTGCTGCAGAGAAAGAGGCCAATGATGACCAAGGCTGATTGTCTAGCGTGCGCATCTCCAAACCGTTAGATCACATCAAGATTGGTGAAAATAGTCTTCTGTATAACATTTATATTTTCCTAGTAATAACTCCATCCATTCGGGTTTGGAATGCCGGAGGACAAAATCGACGATGGGCGTATATATTAACGAAAACTTTTAATGTTTACATCCGGCCTCTGCATAACTAGGATATACGCAGCCACACAAACGACAGAGCTAGAGAATAAAGAGTAGACAAACATTACACAAAATTACTATCGAACAGAATCTTGAATCTAAGGTAGATCAATTCTCAAGTCACGCGGCCATCCATATCGGGAGAAAATATCCCTCGCGTATCCTTCAATCGCGTACATCTCTTCATAAATAAGTCGCGAAACTTTATACGTTGGAGAATAGTCCATGATCGGAGAAAAGATGTGACTCGATAAATAACCTGCAGAGGTGAAGAGACAATGTTATTAAAAATCTTGTCATTTCTACCAAGCCATAGCGGCCATATAATGGCAAGCGCTCCCACCCTAAATAAAGTTATGTACTTATCAACAATTCCATGCAACCAATTACTAAAAACATTGGTTACTGAGGTTGGAGGAGATAAACCAGAAGCTATTTGGACGAATGACCATATAGAGCGAGCAAATTTACACTGAAAGAATAAATGGTGAATTGTCTCATCGTGATGACAAAAAACGCACGGTGTACTTCCATGCCAGTTCCTCTTTGCAAGATTATCTTTTGATAGAATTACACATTTACGTAAATACCATGTAAAAAATTTTGTCTTAAGATATATTTCATTTTCCAAATCTTACTATTGTCATCGACCGGGATATCAGGTTGGACCAAAGCTCTATACAGTGAGCCAACGGAAAATTTACCACTTTCTAGTAATTTCGATTTGAACACGTCCACACCATCCGACAGTTGTATCGTGGATAATCGTAAAAGTAGATTGTTTCAAGATAACATTCTAGGACCAATTTGCTTCTTCCGAAAGACATATTAGGAGGGTTGTTCTTCAACACTATGGAAATAGTATCTCTTTTGTGTCTAACAATCGAATATAGAGTTTGCGAAGAGTAGTTTGGCCAAGCCACTTATCTTTTCAAAACCTAATATGTGATACATTCTTAATCTCGAAAGCGCCAAAACGAAAGAAATATTTTTTGGTGGCCATGAGCCCTGCCTAAAAATGTGAATCGCCGGGTTTTCAAACCACTTGAGACACAGCTTTGGATCCCACATATTTCCTCCATAACATGGTCTGCCATACGTCATCTTTAGTAAGTAGTTTAAAAACCCCACATATTTCCTCCATAACATGGTCTGCCAAACGTCATCTTTAGTAAGTAGTTTAAAAAGTCATTTGTCCGGAAACGCGGTAATCAACGAGACCTAGCTAGGAAGAAAACTAGAGGAAAAGGGGGACCGTGTCGAACAACCTATCTCGGACCTTGGATAGCTGGTCCTGGGTTTCTCGTCTGTTGCCGATGTTGGCCAGCTCCCAGTCACCCCTTCTAGATGCCTTATCGCCCACACGTCCATTTTTTCACTACTAGTTCGAGTTTGGAAGTTAATCCCGCTAGGCATGAGTTATCTTGAGACCGTAAATCAGACCAATATAACATAACTTAATTTTTTCCCTAAAAAAACAAAAGACCAATATAACATAATATTAAATCTTTAATAAAAGGTTATGTGCAGCAACCGATGCAGAGGCCAGGGTTTTATTTCCTTTTTCAAAAAGACAAATATGACATGATTTGTGATGATGAACAAGAAAGGAGATTTGGTACCCATGGGGTGACTTCCCCAGCAGATCCGGCCGTGGGATCGCCATTATGTACGGTATATGCGTGTGGTGTAATGTGGCATAATCATGAGCATTCCTGCCTTGTCTAGGCTGTACACACAATCAAATGCTAAAAATCTGGAAATAAAAGTATGATTAGCCAAAATGTCGGGAGTTAGTTTAAACAAGATTTGGGAAAAGAACAAATGAAGTCACAAGGATGCCATGCATTGCACAACAGGTCTTTAATCATGCATTTGAAGTTTATACATGCAAACAAGTTCACATGAATGCTATTCCTAGATTTTATATACTCCTCCATCGGAGGCGCACTCCTCCATCGGAATTTATTTCCCCTAGTACTCGGCTTTGTCTCCTAGGATGTTATACAGACTAGGGTGAGAGATTGGAGGAAAACAAACCAGACATGTGCTTATGGCGACCAAGAACCTTTAGGCCACTAATACACTCACACATACACCAATGCCTTGACATAACCATCGCCTAAGATTGCGAAGATGCTTCGGTTGTACAAGAACCTATTGAGTGCATTTTTGATAAAGTAACCAAATTGCATTGTTCTCCGTTGTAGCACCCCGGATAAAACCACTACTAGAAAATCGTCTGTTGTTTATATTTTGTGCATCATCATGACATCATGCATATATTTTGCATAAAAACTATTTTCGTAAAAGCCTAAGTTGTTTTCTAATTAGCCCTCTCCTTTAATCTCAAACTAAAACATCGGTCTGTTCAGATCTTTTATTTGTCTAAAAAGTATTTACAAAAATGTTTTACAAATAAAATAAATAATAAAATGTTTTGTCCGGGGAGGCAGTCCGATCGGTCAGGCCAGAAGCCCAACCGTTCAGACCGCCTACTACCCGGCCCAAAAAGAAAACCCTAGTCAAAATATCTAATCCTAAAACTACCCAGTCCTATTCTACCCACCCTTCATCCACCTCACCCCCTCTAATCCCATGGCGACACCTCACCAGCCCCACCCTTTTTCCCTCCACCTCACCCAACACACCACACACACACCACTCAGCCGGCGCGCCACGTCACCCTGGGCCCCACCCCGCCACCGCACACACGCCACACACGCCTCCCACGCGCGCCCCAGCCCCACGTTCCCCACCTCCCCGTCCATCCCGTGGGACCCACCCACCTGCCGCGCGAGCCACACCCGCTCCTCTCTCTCTTCCCCGACCCATTCTTCCTCCCTGATTGAATCCCCGCCGCCAGTGGCTCCTGGGCCCGAGCGACCACCGGCGCCCTCCCCGGCATCATCCCTCTCCTCACCTGCCTCTGTGCCCCTCTCTCCGACCGCCGTCCGCCGTCCGCGTCCGTCGCGCACCCTTCAAGCGCTCGGCCACCACCTCTCCTCGCCCTGGAGCCGAGCGCCTTCTTGGCAGCAAGAAATGCGTCCCCGGCCGCCGTCTTCCTCCCCTCCGGCGCCCTCTACAGCACCCCCCGCGAGCTGTCGCCAACCCGCCGCCGATGTCGACCTAGTGGGCTCCTCCACCCGCCACCGTGGTCTCGCCCAGCGCCACCTGCCCCGAAGCTTCTCGCCTCCCGGTTCGCAGCCACCGCACCTTTCGCTCCACTGCAAAGTGGCTGCGCCAGCCTCTCCGGAGCTCGCCACCGAGCCCTGCCGCGACCACGCCGCCATCCCAGCGTCGGCCTCCGTCACAAGAACCTTCGCGCTCGGCCGCTTCTTCCTGCTCTCGACCTCGAGCGCTACGAAGCGCTCGCCTCCGGCCGCCTGCGCCCGTATGTTCCTGCAACACCGTCAGGCCCACCCCTTGGCTCATGTTGTTTCTAACGAATCATAACAGGTGAGAGTGGTACTGTATGTACCTGTGAACAATTGATCGCCCTGAGATCTGTCCAGTGGTGCACTGATGTGTTGTTGTTGCTATGACTGTGGACAACCCCAAAAACAACTGGTGCCTGATCGTGGTCGACCACAAGTTTTGCTTCATGGATCCGGAGTATCCAAAGCCCCTTGACCTAGAACCGAAGGTTACCCGAGCGCCAAGGTCGCCTTCCTGGATCCGAAGACCGACCTGATACGCGGGCCCGACAAGATCGACACCACTGTATGAGTCCGATACTCGACGCCACACCAAGTCCTTCTTCCCGGAACGCCAAGCTCTTCATCTTGTATCCGATCCTGGTCCCGAAGACCGATCCCCGAACCCTCGGAGCCGCCAAGTTCGCCGAGACCCCTCCATGTGTGACCCCTTTATCTGAGACCCTATTTTTATGAATATGATATACTTGTTGCATACTAAATTGTCATGCTTGCATACATATAATGTGGTTTGGGGGCCTTATGCTGATTCACCTAAATTAAATATGGGACCCATATGCGGGCAAATCTAGTCTTATATTGGTCCCATTTAAATTTGGGTAGCGAACCGGTGTTATATTTTGCCATGTTAAGACAACATTTAAATTGCAGGGTATCTAAACAACATGAACCACCTAATTAATTGTCGGGACCCCGGTTCCGTTTAATATTGACTAATTGCATCGCATCTTTGCCATGTCATACATCATACATGCATCATGCTCGATCTTTTTCCGTAGTGTTAAATGGTGCATCCGGTGTTTCTTCTAGCGCTTTGCTTCTTCACGGATTAGGCCGATGAGTTGATGCGAGTGACGCCCGTTCTTCGGATGAATCTTCGGCAATGTTTTCAGGCGAGCATCTCCCCCTTTCTACCTATCTTAATTTTATAGTATTTACTCCCTCCTGTTGATCTATTGCTATCTGTGTTGCGATGCTCTAGTTTTCGTACCCGTGATATCCCGTGCAGCCTTATATTGCCTTGGACACATCCTATTACCTGTTGTTTGGTAGATCGTTGGACTTGCGTGTCGTAGTCGCTTGCTCAAGTGCTGTTAGCGGTCGTCGATTACCATGCTTGTTGGAGTATTGCCGTATGTTTAAGGTTGGAGATGATCATGGCTGTAATTATCGTTTACTTCATTATTGTTTAATAACTAAAATTGAAGTAGGTAAATGCAGAGGCACCGGTGGGCAATAGATGTTATTTGGTTGTTAACCACCCACTAGTGTCCCGTAGGACCCCGAGTTCTTGACACCTGTTCCGAGATCGAGCGCTCTAACCACATGTGGGGTGTATGGGCCCCCCATCGATTAGTACCTGATTACAAAGTATTGTACCGGGGGCCACAAGTAGTTTGGGGCTTTATTACTATTCTGTACTTATGCCATGCTTTACTGCTTAATTTAAATTGTGCAATCGCACTGTCTGACGGTTTAGGGAAGCGGAGTGTTTTCGCGGTATCGACAAGCCCGAGAGTTTCGGGTTCCCAGTCGTTTACAGCCATTGTCGCAAACCCTGAGTCCGTCTCGAGACCGCCGACTTTGCTATGGTAGCTTAGTGGGGTGGCCTCATGTACTTGCTTTGGTCTGGGAAACGCTATGACTTAGGCCCTACGACATACCGATGGGGTGTATGTTAACCGATCCGCAAAAGGGTCGTGCGCGTGGATACTTTGGTGCACCTCAGGTTAAATCTTTTCAAAAGCCGTGTCCGCGTTATGGACGACTTGGAGCACAGTTCTCGATCATAGACAACTATAACTAAAGTTTATCGTTATAATTTGACTTGTATCCGATATGACTAGTAATCAGCTCCACTACCACGGAATGGCTAAATAAAAGTACCAACAACTGCTGGGTTTGGGATGTCTCATGCTAATTGTATCTGACTAGTAAGTGTTGCAACTACAACGGAATGGTTAACTAAAACTGCCCACTGCTTATTATATCAGGATGACCATCTATACCTGACTAGTAATTGCAACGATAATCGAATAAATAAAACTGCCAACCGTGAGTTCCTCGGTTGACTTCCTCGTTTGGTCTCGAGGGGAAATACCAGGATGGGTATGTTTGGTGGTAGTATCGTTGGTTCGAATAGGTCTTTCTTACCTCTCGATAGCCGCTAGTTGTATCGAGTCTCTATAGGTTGTTTAGTGCATGCTGCGCCGCTTCACCACCATACCTATGTAGGCGAGGACCGCCAATTCTAGCCTCGCTGCATCGCCTCAAGATCGACCGCTTTTTTCCTTGCCCTTTGTCGGCACCCCTTTGTTTAAGCAGGTTTTGAGATCGACGTCATAGCAGTGGTTACCTTCCGCTTGGCCTGGGCAGGGTTATGGACGCCATTGGTTATTCTTCAGGGCTCTTAGCTCAATTTGCATCTTGTCCGTACTCGGACGCTATATCGTTTTAAAGGTGATTTGGCTCTTTGTATTGTATATCTGTATTCTTGACTCTTTGAGTCGCTGTTGTATATATATGTTTTGTGGGTTCCATCAAGGACTATTGTGTAATGATATTACTTCGTTTTCCACCCGCACGCAAGTGCCTGGTGGGCACCTTTGAATCGTTTCTATGCGGGTTTTGGCGGGAAGCGCTGAAACTTGCATAGGGCCGATTCTGAGGGTGTTACAGAGTGGTATCAGAGCTCAGCAGTTGCGATACCCCACAAGTCCAGCCTGTAGGATAACCTAGCTAACGGCCGAAGTAGAGCGTCAAAACTATTTTTGCAAAATCGGTTGGATAGTTCTGATTAGGTCTGATTTTACTCCTTACCCCTCTGCTGCTCTCCTCTCACCTCTGCGTGTTTTGAATCCGCTCTCTTCTCCCTCTCCAAGTCCAGGATTTCTCGTGGTTGGGTTCCATCGTACCTTCAGGGTTTTGCTTCCTCCTTTGGTAACGGTGTTGCTACTTCTGGTCTTCATGCTATCGGAGGAATCCTTTGTCTGGTGGACTTCTCTTTGTTCCTTCTTGTGCCTTCCGGTGTTTTCCGACGCGACGATATCATCTACGCCAGATCCGATGCAGAGTCTGCATCACTCCTTTGTTTCTGAACCTCGATTGTCAAGATCTTCAGTCTGACTCCAAGAATGGCTGCACGCTTTTCTACTGATTGTGCGGAGTAATAGTTTGGGTGCGTGATGGATTGGCCCCCATGCCGACTACTCACTCTATTCGCTTGTGTACATTGAAGTGGATGAGAATGCATCGGTTCTCTCTTTCTATCGAAGTTAGAGGTGGATTGATTGGTTGATACCTCTACCTTCGCCTTTGTTTTCCAGAGTGTTCTCTCGACGATCACGGACAACGACCTCTTGTTAGTGGTGTCGCGAGGATCTACACGATGCGAGAAGATTCAGATCGCCGCCCTTCTTCCCGGTACCATGAGGCGGATCTCGAGGGCGAGATCCATTGTTAGTGGTGTCGAATTGTAGCACCCGGATAAAACCACTACTAGAAAATCGCCTGTTGTTTATATTTTGTGCATCATCATGACAACATGCATATATTTTGCATAAAACCTATTTTCGTAAAAGCCTAAGTTGTTTTCTAATTAGCCCTCTCCTTTAATCTCAAACTAAAACATCGGTCTGTTCAGATCTTTTATTTGTCTAAAAAGTATTTACAAAAATGTTTTACAAATAAAATAAATAATAAAATGTTTTGTCCGGGGAGACAGTCCGATCGGTCAGGCCAGAAGCCCAACTGCTCTGCACCGCCTTACTACCCGGCCCAAAAAGAAAACCCTAGTCAAAATATCTAATCCTAAAACTACCCAGTCCTATTCTACCCACCCTTCAGCCACCTCACCCCCTCCAATCCCATGGCGACACCTCACCAGCCCCACCCGTTTTTCCCTCCACCTCACCCAACACACCACACACACACCACTCACCAAGGCCACGCCACCCCTGGGCCCCACCCGCAAGACACACGCCACACGCCTCCCACGTGGGCCCACCTTTCACGTTCCCCACCTCCCTGGCCCATCCTGTGGACCCACCCACTGCCATGAGCCACACCCGCTCCTCTCTCTCTTCCCCGACCCATTCTTCCTCCCTGATTGAATCCCCGCCGCCAGTGGCTCCTGGGCCCGAGCGACCACCGGCGCCTCCCAAGATCATCCCTCTCACCTGCCTCAGGTTCTCTCTCCATCACCGCCGTCTGCCGTCACAGACCCTTCAAGCGCCACCACCTCTCCTCGCCCTGGAGCCGAGCGCCTTCTTGGCAGCAAGAAATGCGCCCCTGCGCCGTCTTCCTCCCTCCGCCCTCTACAGCACTTCCATGAGGCCGCTTAACCCGCCGCTGATGTCGACCTAGTGGGCTCTCCACCCGCACCGATCAGTGTCCTCGCCCAGCGCCACCTGGCCCCGAGCTTCTCGCCTCCCGGTTCGCAGCCAGCTGCACTTTGCCGCTGCCTCCAAAGTGGCCGCGCCCTCCCTCTGGAGCTCGCCACCGAGCCCTGCCGCGACCACGCCGCCATCCCAGCGTCGGCCTCCGCCAAGAACCTTCGCGCCTTCCCGTCTTCCTCCTCTCGACCCGGCATGAAGCGCCGGCCGCCGGCCACCATACCAGATGTTCCTGCAACACCGTCAGGCCCACCCCTTGGATCATGTTGTTTCTAACGAATCAACACAGGTGAGAGTGGTACTGTATGTACCTGTGAACAATTGATCGCCCTGAGATCTGTCCAGTGGTGCACTGATGTGTTGTTGTTGCTATGACTGTGGACAACCCCAAAAACAATCGGTGCCTGATCGTGGTCGACCACAAGTTTTGCGTCATGGATCCGGAGTATCCAAAGCCTCTTGACCTGGAACCGAAGGTTACCCGAGCGCCAAGGTTGCCTTCCTGGATCCGAAGACCGACCTGATACGCGGGCCCGACAAGATCGACACTGACCAGGGCGAGTCCGATGCGCCCCCGACGCCACACCAAGTCCTTCTTCCCGGAACGCCAAGCTCTTCATCTTGTATCCGATCCTGGTCCCGAAGACCGATCCCCGAACCCTCGGAGCCGCCAAGTTCGCCGAGACCCCTCCATGTGTGACCCCTTTATCTGAGACCCTATTTTTATGAATATGATATACTTGTTGCATACTAAATTGTCATGCTTGCATACATATAATGTGGTTTGGGGGCCTTATGCTGATTCACCTAAATTAAATATGGGACCCATATGCGGGCAAATCTAGTCTTATATTGGTCCCATTTAAATTTGGGTAGCGAACCGGTGTTATATTTTGCCATGTTAAGACAACATTTAAATTGCAGGATATCTAAACAACATGAACCACCTAATTAATTGTCAGGACCCCGGTTCCGTTTAATATTGACTAATTGCATCGCATCTTTGCCATGTCATACATCATACATGCATCATGCTCGATCTTTTGCCGTAGTGTTAAATGGTGCATCCGGTGTTTCTTCTAGCGCTTTGCTTCTTCACGGATTAGGCCGATGAGTTGATGCGAGTGACGCCCGTTCTTCGGATGAATCTTCGGCAATGTTTTCAGGCGAGCATCTCCCCCTTTCTACCTATCTTACTTTTATAGTATTTATTCCCTCCTGTTGATCTATTGCTATCTGTGTTGCGATGCTCTAGTTTTCGTACCCGTGATATCCCGTGCAGCCTTATGTTGCCTTGGACACATCCTATTACCTGTTGTTTGGTAGATCGTTGGACTTGCGTGTCGTAGTCGCTTGCTCAAGTGCTGTTGCGTGTCGTCCAGTACCACAGTTGTTGGAGTATTGCCGTATGTTTAAGGTTGGAGATGATCATGGCTGTAATTATCGTTTACTTCATTATTGTTTAATAACTAAAATTGAAGTAGGTAAATGCAGAGGCACCGATGGGCAATAGATGTTATTTGGTTGTTAACCGCCCACTAGTGTCCCGTAGGACCCCGAGTTCTTGACACCTGTTCCGAGATCGAGCGCTCTAACCACATGTGGGGTGTATGGGCCCCCCATCGATTAGTACCTGATTACAAAGTATTGTACCGGGGGCCACAAGTAGTTTGGGGATTTATTACTATTCTGTACTTATGCCATGCTTTACTGCTTAATTTAAATTGTGCGAAGTACTGCACCTGTACTATTTAGGGAAGCGGAGTGTTTTCGCGGTATCGACAAGCCCGAGAGTTTCGGGTTCCCAGTCGTTTACAGCCATTGTCGCAAACCCTGAGTCCGTCTCGGAGACCGGCCGACTTCGTTGCGGGTAGCTTAGTGGGGTGGCCCCCATGTACTTGCTTTGGATCTGGGAAACGTCATGACTTAGGCCCCGCCGACATACCGATGGGTGTATGTTAACTGATCTGGCAAAAAGGGTCGAAGTGCGTGTGGATACTTTGGTGCACCCCTGCAGGGTTAAATCTTTTCGAAAAGCCGTGTCCACGGTTATGGACGACTTGGAGCACAGTTCTCGATCATAGACAACTATAACTAAAGTTTACTGTTATAATTTGACTTGTATCCGATATGACTAGTAATCAGCTCCACTACCACGGAATGGCTAAATAAAAGTACCAACAACTGCTGGGTTTGGGATGTCTCATGCTAATTGTATCTGACTAGTAAGTGTTGCAACTACAACGGAATGGTTAACTAAAACTGCCCACTGCTTATTATATCAGGATGACCATCTATACCTGACTAGTAATTGCTGCAACGATAACTGAATAAATAAAACTGCCAACTATGTGAGTTCCTCGGTTGACTTCCTCGTTTGGTCTCGAGGGGGAAATACCAGGATGGGTATGTTTGGTGGTAGTATCAGGTTGGTTCCGAATAGGTCTTTCTTACCCCTCTCTGATAGCCGCTAGTTGTATCGAGTCTCTATAGGTTGTTTAGTGCATGCTGCGCTGCCGCTTCAGTCCACCATACCTATGTAGGCGAGGACCGCCGAATTCTAGCCTCACTGCAATCGGCCTCAAGATCGACCGCTCTCTTTTTCCTTGCCCTTTGTCGGCACCCCTTTTGTTTAAGCAGGTTTTGAGATCGACGTCGTTAGCAGGGTTACCCTTCCGGCTTGGCCTGGGCAGGGTTATGGACGCCATTGGTTATTCTTCAGGGCTCTTAGCTCAATTTGCATCTTGTCCGTACTCGGACGCTATATCGTTTTAAAGGTGATTTGGCTCTTTGTATTGTATATCTGTATTCTTGACTCTTTGAGTCGCTGTTGTATATATATGTTTTGTGGGTTCCATCGAGGACTATTGTGTAATGATATTACTTCGTTTTCCACCCGCACGCAAGTGCCTGGTGGGCACCTTTGAATCGTTTCTATGCGGGTTTTGGCGGGAAGCGCTGAAACTTGCATAGGGCCGATTCTGAGGGTGTTACATCCGTCTTCTTCGTTGTCTATATTTTTGTGAAAAGTTGTCATTGTTGTTTTGGCCTCTCAAGAGAGCACATGGTATTATGTACTGATGTTTTTACTACAAAGAGGTTATCCAGCGAGCAGAGTGCACTCCTGTTTCGCCATCTCGTGACTCTTGAGTACGCTCGTGCATGTGGAGATCCACTATATCACATATCACAATAGCATTAACCATGTATTATGCACTGTAACCTTCTCTTTACATTTTACATGATCAAAAGAACATCACATGTATCAGAGAAGTCACTATCCGAAAATTTGTTGAAGTATCGAAAATATTAGTTTCCAAATAATAGAATAGGTATCACTCCCAAAACCTCTGCATTGTAAAATTCACATACCAATGTCATTTATAATGGTAAGTTATAGTTCAAGCTAAAGGTATAAAAGAAAGCGACAATTTACATAGTACTTGAAATTAGAAATTACATAGCTTATAGCATCTCCAACATCTTATCCATATTTTTGGGTAAGCAAAAGTGGTTTTGGGTGATGGAGAGAGAAGGTATGGGTAAGAACAAAATGGTTTGTTTTTTCAGCATACTCACATTTTGGCTACAAAAGTGCATTGGTTTCTAAAAAAATACAAACTACAGAGGGTCACTGTTTTTTACAAGAAGGACCTTACACAGAAAATAAAAAAGCAACAGGATTCTTTGGTCGGCGGTGACGAACAAGCACACCATGCCTTAGCCTCGTATAATAACTTGCATAGCTCTACCTCCTTTGATGAATAAATGTGGTGTGTCCTCACAATTATCGACATTTAGGATATGTATGGAAAAAAGAGATACACGCTACCTTCTTCCCTTTTAGATCACATCTTACTCTAAGACCAAAGGAAACATATCCTAGTCTGTGTTTGTCCATCTAAATCTTGTGTTTGTCCATCTAAATCTCTTATCAATGTAAATAAATGGTAATCATGTTTGTGTGTGTGTGTTACCTATAGATCAATCATACATTATGTCTTCTCTAGTAATTGTCCATTTTATCAAGGAAAACAACATTGTGGTCATGTGGTGTATGCACTTTTATTCTTGTATTTTCTTCACTGAAAATTCTTCCTTCAATTAAGAGAAGCTCCACCTTAAAGATCTATTATATTTTAATGGTAGTCCAACACCGCTAATGCCCATAAGTTTATGGACTCCCGTCCACTTTCCTTTTGCTCCAGAGGCATAGAATTAACTTTGTTGGTTGCGTTTATGTATATGGGTGCATTGCATTTTCCATGTAGATGTAGGGTTGCATTTTTCTGAAGAGTGGCGCTTTTTTACTCAGAGGTTGCATATTATGAGGTCATGTTGATTCAACGGATTCTCATGAGAATTTTAGAGGATTCATTTCCTTAGCATTTTTTCTAGGATGGTTGTTTGATTTGTATTTAGGATTGAAAATCATAGGATTTTTTTCCTAACCAATTCTTTGCACAACATTTCAAAGAAAATTTAACATCCACTCACCTCTTTGTAAGAATACTTTGGTTTCCGATGATGGAATTAAACAAGCTTTATAGCGTATGAAATATTGTAGGGTTGAAATGAGCAGGACTGACTCCTTTGTCTTCCATATTCCTGTTTTTTGACAATCATGTGAATCAAAGAGGCCTTAAGTGTTGCCATGCTACATTATTTTCATAAGGGTGTACATTAGCAAGAACAATCCATAAATTACATTATGTAAGACATCTACCAACTACTATGATCATGCAAACAAAGTTAAACAAGACCATGACTTAGATATATCTGGTACACAGTAGCTTAGCTTGTCGGATTCAGATGGACCAATAAGCGTGAATAAAACATGAATTATTTCTCTTGTGCACACATATTAAAGATGGCAACGTGATAAAAAGTGTGATGATCGCAACAATATGACCAACAGAAATTTGAAAAAGAAAAGATGAATAAGGAACACATTGTACTACCAAAGGGATGCCATGCCCCTTCAAAACTATGATCATGCACTTGGAGTTGACAAACATGCGAAAGCTCAACATGTTCTTGCTTACATCTAACTCTCCCTCTTCCATTTGTCTGCTCTTATGCGTTCCCTAACCTCTCCATATGAAGAAAATGCACGACCGTTGCTTTTAGATATGATATATTCGATTTAGAGTGAGAAAATGGAGGAAAGCAAATGACGGTCATGTCAATCCTCAATGAGTGATTATACCCAAACCAAACCAAGCAAAGCACTATGGAATGCTTTTATGTTCAGGTGTAGCGATACAATTCTTTGCATAGATCTCTCTCATTTTAACGATGAAATGCGGTGCTTCCTCAAAATTATTGGCATTTACTATGTATATGTAGAAAATAGAGATACACAATGTTTTGCTACATTGCCTAATTACTTGATATTCTTCAGATTAAAAGAAACATATCTCGGCCATTGTGCCTCTAACCAATCTCTTATCAACAACAAATCAATGTACGATGTTGTTTGTATATATGCTACTACCATAAACTCATATATTCTCTCCCTTGTCTCACAAACCCTGTCCGCATGTCAGATCCTTCTTCCTCCTAAATTCCCAATATGATCCTTGTGTCTTTTCTCACCTCTCGATTCTCACGCCGTCATGCTGTCTGCCCCGTTCACTCTCTCGTCAAAGTCACCCCATCTCAGTACAAGTGTTGGCTTCTTGGGTCTGCCAGCTCGTGGTCTCGCCAGCCAGGCATCGATGATACTCTAGGAAGGCGCGAAGTACAGCCGGCATGGCACGCTCACAGGCAGAAAGGTTTTCCGCCATATCCCTCCCCTACTCGCAAGCTATGGAACACTGTTGCCATTTTGTCTCGGGTCGATTTTTGGCACAAGCAAAAGACAGGCAGTGGGGTTTGGCTGCGTAGTCAGCACCACGCCGTCCATGTTTTCTGGCTAACGTTCTAGCTCACCGACTATTTCTTTGTTAGACTAGTATTGCTATGGGTTCTCAAATATTTTTGTCAACAAACATGTAAACATAATGCACATAAATTTTACGAATGGCATATGAACGAAGATACCTTATTACTGAAACTGGCAGGCCATACTCCTGATCTGTTTCACAACACTTCTATTTCACATTGCTTTTTGCTCTGATGTTGATTCCGTACATAGAGTAACTATTTTGTATTGGTAACCACACTGAGAGCTGGGGCAAAGTGTAGCAACCCGGTAAATTCACTACTAGAAAATCGCGTGTTAAATAATACTTTGTGCATAATCATGACATCATTATGCATATTAATTGTTAAAACTGTTTCGCCAAAAGCCTACTTTATTTTCTAAATATCTTCTCCTTTAATTCCAAATTAAAAAGCCTAGTCTCACTAGATATATTATTTGTCAAAAACTGTTTACAAAAGTTGTTTGTATAAAAATAAATGAACACATCAAAATAAAATAGTTTTGTAAAACCAGGGAGGCAGTCCAGCCGGCCAGGCCAGAGGCCCAACCGGCCAAACCACCTACTACCCGACCCATCTAAAAATAAACCCTAATCCCTAATCTCCAATCCCTATTAAACCCTAGACACAAACCAATCCCACCACCCTTCCCACCTGCCGCCGCCACTCTCCCCACACAGCGGCGCACGCAACACACGCACACACCCGACCGCACACGACCGACGTACGCCACAACACCACCACACCACGCGACCCCACGATCGGCTCGTACACCACCACACAGCCCCGATCCACCCACCCCGCGAGCCTACCCCACGACAACTCACGCCCGCAAACGCCCCACTCCCCAGCGACCACACACTCCCACCCCAATCGAACCAACTCCCCACTCGGCAAGCCCACCCTCGCACCTCGCTTCTCCCTCGCCTCCATCGAACCCGCAAACCCTGCCGCCACATCCCTTTCCTCCCCTCGATGGTGCCCCTCTGCCCTCCCTTCGCCATACGCGTCCCTTCCCTCGTCAAGCGCCGCGCTACTGCCGCCTTTCTCCGTTGCAAGCAGAGCCGCCACTCGATCGCTGAGCTCGCCCCCGACGCCTGTCTCCATCGAGGCAACCGCCTCCTCGCCTCTAGCGCCAAGCCCGGACCCGCCCTCGCCCGCGAGATTCCGTCCGGCCATCGTTTACGTTTGGCCCCGCCAAGCCCCTCCTCGTCATGCTGTCGGGCCTCTTCGTGTCGTCCTGGTCCCGACCTTCCTCTGTCGTCGAGGCCGCCGCCTTTCCCGAGTCTGCGATCCCAGCGCCACCAGGAACTCACCGGTTGCGCCAGCGCTCCCCTCTGGCCATGCCAAGCAGCGGCGTCGCCCTTCTCTGTCGTGGTCTCAAGCCCTGCGCGCCTCCTGCACCACCATCGACCACCCTCTCGCCACCTCGCTGGCCGCTCTTCCTTTCCCAAGTTCGGTCCTGCCTTCCGACACCGCGGGACCCCTCCATGCCTTCCTCAACCCGATGCCTGCCCGACCTCTCTCCGGCCTCATGCCGTCTGTATCGTTTGCTACAGTGCTCACTCCTTGTTGGTTCTTTGTTTTCCTTGGTGTTGTGATGTATGCTGGTGAATGGTACTGTTTGTGTATGTGGCAGTGCGGTGAGCTTGGCTACATCGGCTAATACAACCTCGTCCAGTAATCCAAAGAATCGGTGATGCTACCTTTAGACCACGCGGCCCGTACATCTCGTCAAGATCTTCATCTCCACCGGAGATACAAGGCAGGCCCTATAACAAGTGCCTCGAAGCCCCGTCGCCAGATCTGATGGTCGAGACCCGAAGATTCCTGGAACTACAAGCTCTCCTTCACGGAATCCGAAGACCTTGATCCTCGGAGTTCGAAGACCGATCCCTGTCGAACCCCGAGAACCATGACCAAAGATCGCCGAGCCTTCCAATGTGTTACCCCTTTCCTCGAAGCCCTATTTTTATAAATGACCTATATATTTGTTGCATCAATTGTTCATGATCGCATACATCTAGTGTGGTTTGGGGACGTTATGCTGATTCACCTCATAATTAAAAATGGAGACATATGCAGGTTTTTCTAGTCTTATATCGGGCCCATTTAAATTTGTTTAGAGAATCGATGATATAGTTTTGCCTTGTTAAGCCAACATTTAAATTGCGGGATATCTAGACAACATAAACCACCTAAGTAATTGTCGGGACCCTGGTTCCACTTAATATTGCCTAATTGTATCGCATCCTTGCCATGTCATACATCATATATGCATCATGCCCGATCTTCTGCCGTAGCATTAAATAGTGTATCCGGTGTTTTTTCTAGTGCTTTGCTTCTTCATGAATTAGGCCGATGAGTTGATACGAGTGTCGACCCGATCTTCGGATGAATCTTCAGCAATGTTTTCAGGCGAGCAATCTCCCCCTTTCTACCTATCTTACTTTTACAGTATTTATTCCCTCATGTTGATCTATTGCTATCTGTGTTGCGATGCTATAGATTCCGTACCCCGTTATACTTCCCTGCAGCCCTTATATTGCCATGGACACATCCTATTACCTGTTGTTTGGTAGATAGTCGGTCTTGCGAGTCGTAGTTGCTTGCGCAGGTAATGTGTCGCGTTGTCGATCTTCCGCAGTTGGTGAAGTATTCCCGCATGTTTAATGTTGAAGATGATCATGGCTTTAATTACCGTTTAAGAACTAAAATTGAAGTAGGTAAATAATGCAGAGGCACATGTGGGCAATAGATGTTATTTGGTTTTTAACCATCCACTTGTGTCCCGTAGGACCCCGAGTACTTGATACCTGTTTTTTGAATATTCGCAGTATCCACATGTGGGACCATGAATCCCCCTAACCTTAGCTTGAGTCATATTTAATTCCTGGGGGCCACAAAGTAGTTTAGGGCTTTATTACTATCCTGTACTTATGCCATGCTTTATTGCTTTATTTACGATTGCGTGTGGAGCGTCTGTACTGTTTAGGAACAAATGTGGAATGTTTCTGTGGTATCGACAAGCCCAGTCACACTTTCGGGTTCCCAGCCGTTTACAGCCATTGACACAAACCTCTGGATCCGTCTCGAAGCTGGCCAACTTCGTCGCGGGTTGCTTAGTGGGGTGGCCCCTTGAAATCAAATATGAATCTTGCGAATGTTCTATCTTGATGCCTCGTTGGGTTTTCATTTGGTTTTTCCCGAGGTTGATCGTGTGTGTGTTGCTATTTGTGCCCCCTGCAAGGTAAAACTTTCTGAAAGCCGTGTCCGCGGTTATGGACGACTTGGAGCATAGTATCTCGATCATAGACAACTATAACTAAAGTAGTGCAATAAATTTGACTTTATAATGACTAGTAATCAGCTTCACTATAATGGAATGGCTAAATAAAAGTGCCAACAACTGCTGGATTTGGGTTGTCACCTATTACCATTGTATCTGACTAGTAAGTATTGCAACTACAACGGAATGGTTAACTAAAACTGCTCACTGTTAATAATATCAGGATGACTCATGCTATCTATATCTTACTAGTAATTGCCGCAACTATAACGGAATGGATAAAACTGCCAACTGTGTGAGTTCCTTGGTTGACTTTCTCGTTTGGTCTCGAGGGGGAAATACCAGGATGGGTATGCTTGGTGATAGCTTCAGGTTGGATCCGAATAGGTCTTTCTTATCCCTATCTGATAGTCCTCAGTCGTATTGAGTCTCTATAGGTTGTTTAGTGCATGTTGCGTTGCCGCCTCAGTCCACCATACCTATGTAGGCGAGGACCGCCGAATTCTTGTCTCGCCGTGTACTGGCCTCAGTACTGACCGCTCTCTTTTTTCCTTTGCCCTTTGTCGGCACCCCTTTTGTTTAAGCAGGTTTTGAGATCGGCGTCGTTAGCAGGGTTAGCCTTCCGGCTTGGCCTAGGCAGGGTTATGGACGCCATCGGTTTTCTTCAGGGCTCTTAGCCCAATTTGCATCTTGTCCGTACTCGGACGCTGTATCGTTTTCAAGGTGATTTGGATCTTTGTACTGTATATCTGTATTTTTTACTCATTGAGTCATGTTGTATATATCTGTTCTGTGGGTTCCATCGTGGACTACTGTGTAATGGTATTACTTCGTTTTCCACCCGCACGAAAGTGCCTGGTGGGCACCTTTGAATCGTTTCTATGCGGGCTTGGCGGGAATCACTGAAACTTGCATATGGCCGATTCTGAGGGTGTTACACAAAGCCTCTCGATTTAATTGTTGATGGAAAAAGTCTGCACTCCATATTGCTTTTTTTTCTAATACAAGGGGACCTTCCACACCACACACACTCTCCCTCTCACTCACATAAAACATAGTGCCCAAAGGCATCCCAAGGAGGCATTTCCCATCCTTCTGTTTTCCCTTCAGCCACTTAGCTTCACCTCTTTCGTTGTTCTGTCACCATTGTCCATCGTAATCACCCCCCCCCCCCTCCAATAGTGTTGCCATTGTACCTCATGGTCACCCGTGTCACTCGCTGCTATCCACCAGTGTTTCCTGCAAGTATGGAAAATCGACATAGTCACCCATTTTCATAGGACCATAGCTCATGATATCGGGGAGATTGCACCAATTTCATAGTTGTGAGAAATCTAGCAAGTTTCCACAATAATTTCGCAAGGTTCAGAGTCCCCCAAAGATCCCATATTTCCATTATTAAAGACATCTAGATAAATAAAAAATTGAAGTGCAGTGCTATCACACAATTAAAATTGTGGGATAACGCACAACTCACATTGTGACCATACCTTGAGTGACAACTGAAATGAGATGGCTGCAGATTGGTTCTGATTCAGAACATCAGAGAAATATAAAGACCTACAAGAATAATGGTAGGCTGGAAAGGTGGAAAGTAAAACAATAAAGAACAATATACCGATATGATATTCTGTGACCTTTTTTACATTAAACAAAGTAAGCAATTGAAATAATCTATACTTATGCATTTAACTCCATAGGAACATCCCTCGGACTAAAATATATAAATACATTGGAAAAATAGAATCTTAGAAAAACTAACATGTGCAGCTACCTTAGGTTAGAAGAAGTGTTCTTTCTACACGTTATACTATTTAAATCAAGACAATAAATTAGTATCTCCTAGGACACCTAACTGTAAAAAATGGACACCTACATGTAAAGCCACCATCCTAGTATTCTAGAAAAAAAACATGCTAAGCCTCCATCCTGAAACCGATTTTCCCCCGGACACACTCAAATGCCATCGTTTGCCATGTGTGTCTTGGTGCCACAATCAGTTGGTTTTCTAATGTTCACATAAAATTGATAATAAGGTTGATTTACAAAATATCATATGTCTTATGGTTTACAGGATGAGTGAGTCTAAAGCTTGATAAAACATGTGGGTGTCATTAGGTCCATTAGAGCTAAAATAATCACTCAGGGTCCAACCATTAAAAAAATGATATTTGCCCTTATAGCAGAAAAATCAGCACTAAAACTCTACAAATTCTAATGTTTGAAAGTAAACCAAATGCATATCACTTACCTATCAAAGGTTGGAAATGACAATTGTCAAAACAAAACCTGAGATGTTGGATATTTTAATTGAACCAAGCTAGTGGGATCTTGCATAAGAAATGTATATACTTCGTGAATTGAAGAAAAAATTAACGGGAGAATGCAAGAAAGAAGTTAGTATGTACAAAATAAAAAAAATACAAAGTTCACATTCAGTTATGTACTTACTCGTTTCCTGCCGTGCAAAAGATTACCTAATTCCAAAACTTTCCATTGACACGGTTGATATTAATGGAGCAATGTGCACCTTCTTGTAACCATACTCAAGAGAAATACTGACAAGAAACCGGCCATGATAAAACTGAAACCTTTAAAGTTGATTGAAGGTTGCATCTGAAAGGAAACTAAGATACATGGATACATGGAAGTTAGAGGTTCATAAACTTACAACGATCCACGGGCAATATTTGGAAGCTGGAACAAAATTAATTGTTTGCAGAAACTGTCTAGTGAATAAAAGTGCTCGCAATAGAGCTATGTATTTTGAAACCATGTTCCATTCCCTGCAAAGGTGAAGACATTTTCAGGAATCCTTGCAAAGGTTTCCGGGAATCAGTACATGAGTTGCAAGACAGAATCCACACTATAGGCAGAACACAACACCAGTATATTACAAAGGAAGAAAACACTTGGGAAAGTGGAGGTTTGGTCAAAAAACTGATGGCATATCATAAGTATGTAGCAGTACTATGGAGGATCTTCTAAGCATGTTTCGTCCACACCTGTCACGTACTCAGTGTTTCAAAACATAAATACCAAGCAAAATCTTTACAGACATGAAACCCATACAAGCTACTGCTACTGAATTACATTCCATGAGCACTGCTATGACCGCTATTCTAATAGCAGCAATAGCTCTGCTATCCTATATGCTCCCAAAACCATCAAACTCATAATCATATTTTTCCTCTTACATACCATATAATATATCCCTAAGTTCAACT
The DNA here is from genome assembly GCA_023614405.1 of Avena insularis. Classification (NCBI taxonomy): domain Eukaryota; kingdom Viridiplantae; phylum Streptophyta; class Magnoliopsida; order Poales; family Poaceae; genus Avena; species Avena insularis. The sequence goes on along the minus strand of CM042691.1, from coordinate 288,820,325 downwards.
AATTTTCACGCTAGACAATACTTTCTTATATATAATATGGATGGCAACTCCTAATTAGCAGCAATACCAATGATTTCACATATAAATCCAACTACTAATTTCCGTTTGAATGCATCCTGAATTATGCTACAGATGGCCTCTACATAGAAGGCGTATTATTCATTCTTATTAGGAAATTCATTATAAAGACAATTTGTATTCCACCTAAGATTCGAGGCAATATTCATTAAACTATGTGGCGTTTGAAGAATAATACCCATATACGAATCTCCTTTTATTTTGACCGACATGCGAATCTTTTCGACCGACATAATAGGATACAAACTTGACTACTCCTGTCTTTATTGATTGACCTACAAAATCTAACATGTAGTATTTTGGAAGATAAAGTTATTATAAATTGAAATAAAATCTAAAAAGGTTCATACATTTATGAATTACCATCTAAAGCAGTCATGCTTATCACTGTAAAAAGCACTCTCGCTAAATCTGATAGTAAGTTCAGTGTACGAACCTGAGTGTCTACTTAAAAGTTTGAACTATTGACAATAAAGAACCACTGCTACAATACATTGACAATGGTAGACCGGAAATGACCATATCTAAATCAAAGGAAAATTGCATATTAGATTATGTAATTAATACCTGGGTGCTTCTATTGCTAGAAAACGTGTATTTGCTTTGGCTGAAAACTGACCTTTCCATTAGTCTCACGCACTAAACTGCCAGAAACCAAGAACAGTCGGTAGAAAAATTAGTCACAAAATTATAGCGACTTGTGGGGGTTGGACGACGGGACGACGTATCGAGGCGACGACGGAACACCACTTTCTTTTTAGGTAGTAGAGATAAAATCTAAAAAGGTTCATACATTTATGAATTACCATCTAAAGCAGTCATGCTTATCATTGCAAAACGCACTCTCGCTAAATCTGATAGTAAGTTCAGTGTACGAACCTGAGTGTCTACTTAAAAGTTTGAACTATTGACAATAAAGAACCACTGCTCCAATACATTGACAATGGTAGACCGGGAATGACCATATCTGAATTAAAGGAAAATTGCATATTAGCTTATGTAATTAATACCTGGGTGCTTCTATTGCTAGAAAACATGTATTTGCTCCGGCTGAAAACTGACATTTCCATTAGTCTCGCGCACTAAACTGCCAGAAACCAAGAACAGCCAGGAGAAAAATTATAGTCACAAAATTATAGCGACTTGGGGGCATGGGTTGGACGAAGGGACGACGTATAGAGGCAACGACAGAACACCACTTTCTTTTTAGGTAGTAGAGATTACGCCGACTCTTGATGCTGTCTTGAAAATCTTGCAATTGCATCTGAACGAACTCTTGTATTATCTCTGGACCTTCAATTATGCAAAAACTACAAAAGTAGAGCATTAACAAATGATTATGGATCTAGCGGCTCTCTTGTTAAACTAAATTTACAAAGAAGAAGATTAGTGGATATTTATCTAGTAAGCATTCCATAAGATCTACATTAGGCCTTCACCGAATATCAAATCACGCGACCAAAAGTTTGATAGAGAATTTTGGTTACCTTCTTCCCCTCCGGTGTGATGCTGTCTACGAGTCGATCAGCTGCTCCATCCTGTCCCTGACCTCACTCTCGGCCTCGTCCCCTCTAGGATGGTCGCCCAACACACAACCTCCTTCCCTATCTTGGCGAGTTAGACAAAGCTGATCCCTATATATGGCGAGTTAGACGAAGCCACAGATGCACACTTCTTCCTTGCTGCCTCACTATCGCAAGAATCATTTGCATTATTGCCTCGCTTGTTCTGCAAAGCCACGGCCATCCACATAAAAAACCATTAAGACCTTCGCATGGAACCGCTCGGAATATTTTTCAAATAAAAGAGTCATCAAATTGCTATTCCGAAACAAAAAACTCATGCTTCATTGTGGCAGTGTAGGAAATATAAAATTTCATTGCAATATCGTGCAACTACACATCATCTCCTTCGCGCGCAGGGGGGGGGGGGGGTATATCACACATGCCATGTTCATAAATTAATTCATGCAAGATAATATTATGCAAATAAGGTAACATGTAGCTAACAGATTGACATTCTCAATTACTCATGTTGCATTATAACTGATAATAGCAAGAGGTAGAACAACTGATCTTTTCTGCTCTTTATTTCACTGAGACAACCGAACAATCCTGGGATGTGCCTCCATATTTGGCTTAGCGTTCCATGTTGAACAACATTTCAGTGATCATCTTGACTTTTGCACAATTAAATCTATCACTACACACGCAGGTTCAAATTGAAGTATTTACATTAACCAGGGTTTAGTTGGTTAATGACCAGTATTTAATCAACGTACTAAACTCTGTCAACTCCTTGTTCCAAATCAAAAGCTCCAGGGTCATCCATTGTTCTAGAAACAACTACAAACCTCGTAGTTGTTGGGCATCCTCTGTGATACCATTGACATGTCAAAAGTTGAATCAAAATCCTAAACTACATGCGGTATTCTCATGCTTCATTAGCAAATCACGCTCTTAAAATAGAAACCTTGATTATGATTGGCTTCCCATGCATGGATAATTGGAAGTGTAATAAATAGATTTTTGAAGACAATATTATTCACAATTTGCGAATATTGGCTTGTAACAAACATTGTGTTCATAAACACTCAATTTCATCATGGTAAACATTAGCAATGAAGCAACCCCAACTAAATGTCTGTTTAAGAACACTTGATTCCTTCACTGTAAAAAATAAAATGAAATTACATGTCTATTATTTAACCACAGTGAACATCCCATGAAGAACTGGGCCCAAGTATCTGAAACATGGAGATGATGAAAACCTGAAAACCAAACATCGGCGTGCCTGGTCTGGAGCTCGGGGAAAACTCAGGAGGACCTGGGCGACACAGTTCATGGAGTACTGTCGAGGGATGAGTTAGGCGGTGACGGCATGCATCCCAATGCATCCGCGTGAGAGGAGTGTGGCAGTTGAGGCCGGAAAACGGCATTTCCAGCATCGGATCTATGCCGAGAGAATGGGGATTGCAATGCGTGGCGAGGCAATCATTGCCAAGGGAGAAATCACGGGAATTCTAGAATATCAATCTTAGCAAATCAAAGGCTAACCATGCAAATAGGGATTTATGCATTCATCGATCTAGGAACTTAGGGAATTAAGGTATACGTATACCAAACCTGAGAGTTGGAGGACCCAATTTTCACGATCGCATATCCTATGAGCCGGTCACATTGACTGATTCGCCGTCACTGAAAACTTCCTGCCTAGTCCTGGGCTCCGGTTAAGCTGTGTCCGCCATGGGTAGTGGATCCCTGGTTCCGGCTGGGGAATGAGTACGGGCGGTGTTGTAGAGAGATAGGGTGACTGGTCGTGTGGGCGCAGGCGTGAGGGTGAGCGAAAGGGCGGGCGAGCGCGCGTGGGCCGGCGGGGTAGCAGGCATGCAGGCGGCGCTGTGCACGGGAACCACGGCTATGCGGGATGCTGATGCGGCAATTGATGCGGCTTGGGTTGACTGAGTAGTTTGTTTTTATGAAGCGATTATTCCGCGAGACGCTATTTGCGGGTAGGCGGACGAAGCGACTTGCAAGGCATGGGTTGGACGACGGGACGACGTATCAAGGCAACGACGGAACACCACTTTCTTTTTAGGTAGTAGAGAAGATAGAGAAGAGATAGAGAAGAAAGTTCGACCCGAATCGGCAAGTAGGTTGCCCAGTTCGTTAAGTTGTTTTTGTCTCAACTCTAACATATTGTTAATGCCCATCAAGTTAAGGTAGACAATACTTGGTGGAGGTTTATACGCGGTGATGAAATCAGCCAGCTGATGCCTGGAGCCCTTGACACTTCCATATTCAGTAGTACATACAAGTTCCGCGAAATACAAGCAGGAACACTTAGGAACCAGGCAGGAGCTTCTGCGCCTTTACAGAAAGCATGATCAACGGCATCTCTTTTGACGACATGATAACCAGCATCTTTTTCGACAACCATTCTGCAACTAAGATTTCCACAATGCTCCCGTTCAAGAATTCCACTATCCAGTCTGAACCTAAACCTTCATACGAGATTTTTTTTTTCTTTCTGATAACTGCGCTTGCTTTGAACAGTATTGCATGGCTAATCTCTAATCCTGGAAAATTTCCACATGAAGGCAGAAGACATAAATGTCACGGGGAGTTACATACCTCTGAACAATTAATGGAAGACAATGCAAGCATAACATAAGTACGAACCTGCTGACTCATGAGAATCTCAATAGCAACATTTGGATCTCCGTCCGCAGCGGCAAGAGCAACTTCAGCCTGAGTCTGCAGCAAGGAAACCAATCCATGCATGAGAATTTTTTTGGAGTCGTCAAAGACAACGTAAATATAACTGTCATCTATTACCTAAAACAGTTCTGGCCTCTAACATAACATGACTTACAATTTGAGTTAGACTTTTATTCAATGCGATACTAGTAGCATCTAGCATGGCCGTCAATACAATTACTTAAATCATCTGGCAACGCAGTAATCATACACACTGCGCAAGCAAACCACACAAAATACTGGAAACAGTCTAGATTGTTTTACCCATTTCTTTCAAATCTAGTATTGGTGGACCTCTGAGACACCAAGGACATGATAAAACAACACACACTAATCATTTGGCAATGCACTAATCATACACACTGCACAAGCAAACCACACATAATACTGGAAACAGTCTGGTTTGTTCTACTCATTTCTTTCAAATCTAGTATTGGTGGACCTCTGAGACACCAAGGACATGATAAATCGATGCACTAGCTGCCTACCATTATAAGTGGGAATATAGTACAACGTGCAATAAGGCTATGCAGTAGTACCTTTTCAAAACCCATACCAACCAGCTTCTTAAGCTCTTCATCAAATGTATCAGTCTGCAAACAATAATTTGTCCACTAATCATTACTAAACCCATAGCAACACTAGACAAGAAATCAGAGGGTACATAACCCATACCTGGTCAGCTATTACTGTTGCATCAGCTCTGACTGTGTTTAATGCTGCATGCCTATATACCGACGGTAAAAAATACAAGTTTAGGTAAGTTATCAATTTCTCGTATTAGATGATGCCATAATTAATACTTCATATGTTTTTTATGCAATACCCCCTCCGTTCCAAATTAATTGACGCAGCGTTGTCTAGATACGCATGTAAAACACATCTGGATACATGCTTATCTAGACAAAGTTGTGTCAATTAATTTGGAACAGAGGGAGTTATACGGAGGAAAATTGGTTTTGCTTGATGTCACCAGGAAAGGAAATAAGCTTCATAAGCCACTATGTAACTTTTCAAGGGTACCTTAACTAAAAAAGAGGCACTGTTTGTACAAGTACCCGATGGTTCATAGAGGTAAATTCTGTTTATATGCAACTTTTATTTCATTTTTTCAGTCAGATATGGCAATAGACTATGAAATATTAGAAAGAAACGACACTATATAGAAGTATAAAATGATACCCATCCTTTCACAGCCAAAAATGAAGTGTTGGTTTATTAGTATAAGAGGTTCAACATTTACATTTCTTAACAAGCACACCATCACAATAACTGGCTTAAAAAGATCAATATTAGTTGGAACCATAAATAAGCTGAATGCTTGGGAGAATATATATAATTTCAATGACAAAAAATCTTAGAAAATACATGACACTACATAGCAGTATACAATGGTTTCCGTCCTTTCACAGCAAACAACCCAATGTGCATTAGTTAAAATTGTAAATAAATAATCTGAATGGGAAGACTACATATATAATTGCAAAATGAGGGGGATAAAGTTTCCTGGCGTTCTTCCATCAAATTAAGTATCCTTTCATCAAACCAGATCATCATTTAAATGTCCTTATAATTATATGCTTGAAGTTTTTCCTGAAAAAGACATGTTTGCGATAATTGTCTTCTATTCCAGGACACTGTTGCTTCACATCAAATTCTGCTTTCAATATATATGTGACTAAGTACCACGTAAATGTGTAATACACTGACCAAGTGTCGAGTAGAAAATGCATTACTGTGAATTTGTTAGAGGGTCACTTGGGGTTGTGTTATCCAACAACCTAGCATGCAAATTCGCACTTGACTCCCTTGCAGTTGGTTCAGTTCCTGTAGAAGCAAGTGTTCGTCCTCTCCCTGGAAATCTGGGATCTTCTTGTTCCTGTGGGGAAATATTCAGCAAAGTCTTAAAGCTCTACATAATAGGGGTAATCCATATTTCAGAAAGATTGTGAATATATCTTTGTAGCGTATTGATTACATAAAGATGAACAACCTACTAAGCTCAGGGCAGCAGCATCTTGATGGCTACCGAAAAAAACAAGTGCTATTTATAACCTTGAACTGAACTACCAGAAAGAGGATGGGAGTATGTGACATAGGAGCTAACACACATATGAACTGAGAACCAAGCAGGACTGCAGCTTCAATGGGGACTTGTCCAGAGTTTATATATGAATTAGGTATACATATCTTCTGAGAATGCATATACTGCACTATCAAGTGTAACTTTTGGTTGATTGGTTCTATCAACTATCTAGACGAATGCAGGATATTCTTTCCTCTCACTCGGGTAATCCCCATTACAAAAACTTAACAACAAAACCAACTATTACTATAATCATATATCCATGGAATGATTCAATCTCAATAGGTCTTTGTATAGATAGCTTTCAGGAAAAGCTCCATGAATTAATTAGCTCTAAGCCTCCACCTCCGTATCGCGTGGTTTCTTTCATGTAGAACCAGAACTATTAACGTAAAATAATTGCAGCCCTACAAACTCCTACTCTACAACAATGGTAAGATTATTTCTTCTTGATGGGTGAAACCCAATCAGATTGGAGAAGCTCTAAAAGTTCTGCACCTAATATCACTACAACGGTCACCTAAACTATAAGTAGATGATGAGATCAGCAGCAAATTACACTTGCAGGCATTAGTATAGTATAAGCTGTATTCCTACTTTTCCTACCTGAGTACTAGATGTCTGAATAGTGGATGACTGCCTACTTGGCATCCATGACGAAATATTTCTCAAGAAATTTCCATTTATCAGAGAGCTGTAGAATGAATAACTTAATTTATTACTTTTGTGGATACTACACCAACATAAATAAATATGGAAACAATACCTTGGTGCAATGGACGTGTTAGAATGTGTAGGAAGCTGGCCATAGGTAGTCCCTCCAGTACAGAGGATAAAGCCAGGACGCCTAACACAAACAGACTGACATCCGATATCTCAGGCCACAAATATTAACAAAAAGAAACATCTCCCTGAGGAGGATGGAGTTATGGAAGACGGTATGATTATGATAGTTTGATTGATTTGGAGAAAAAACTTACTAGCACAGACCAGCCTTCGATAGAAGAATAAAATGATGGTCCAGGCAGCAAGTAGTTGAATAGCCCATAAGTGTCTGAGAGAAATAAAGAAGATCAACAAAGATGATAATACCTAATCTAGCTCGTGAAAAATTAACAAATGAAAAGGTCAAAAGGGTACAAGGGACAAACATGCAAACCCAGACAAGATGCCAGACAGGTGCCCCAGTAACGAAACATTACTCGCAAGAAACTGAAACAGTATGAGCAAGACCCATGCATACCTGGCAATGGACAAATATAAAATATCGTTGTATATTATACATAATAAACTGAATTGAAAGAAATTCAACAAGTGCATAGAGTGAATACCATTTTGCAGGGACATTGAAGAGACCAAAGATGCTGGCAAATGAGAGAGAATATCACCTCACATGCGATAGATGTCATAAAATAAAAGTAATGGATTCATTCAGAAAATTGGATATGTATGGACATTCAAGGAGAAGGGGCAATTCTTTCTGAAAATGTTTACAATTTAACTTCTCTAGATACTTGGCTATCCCGTCGGTTGTTCTTTTAAAAAAAACTGTGGCCATCAACTAACCAAATCTGTACTACTGATTAGTCGAAAATCATTACTGCATTACCAACTTATCATACAGTATGTCATTATTTTGAAAAATAGTTTAACAATCTTATATTCTGCATACAAAAAAATGGCATGAAAGTCAGCACAGACAATCTGAGTAAGCAAACTTTTTGAACATTAGGCATATACTCAATCCCCCCCCTCTGAACTGAACCGCCGTATAAATTATCAAAATGAGTGCACAATTAACAACCAGAGAGTGTACCTTCGATATTGCACTCCACTCAGACTTGTCTCAATGACAATCATTGAGAATATAACTCCAGAAAAGCCAATAGAACATTCATTCACGAGATATGAAACAGGATATATAGGATTATAAGCCACCAGGAAGGCAACGATGAGATGGAAAATTGCATTAGTTGTTGCAAGAAGGAACATCAGGAATAAGAGACGGACTGATCCCATAATTCTCTCCAACTCGGTACCCAGGGGTACAAAGGTCAGCATGTTGAATAGCACATGAAGCAAAGAACCATGAAACAGAACAGATGTGTAGAACCTGTACACTGAAAGAAAATATGGACCATGTCAGATATACCAAGCGAACGGGAAGTATAACATAAACTTTACGAGTAAGCAGTCTTGAGCTTCTTCAGCATTTGTATTTTTAGAAGGGTGGATATCTCATCTAGTGTGAGCCCTATGCCATTTATTTTCACTGTTTACGAACATCTCAGCAGGTAGTATTAAGCATAAACAGAACTTGAATGTGCACCGACAAAAAATCACTGTGAATGATAACAGGCTACAGCCAGGTGACCTTTAACAGAATTTATATGCTCGACGTAAATGATATGTTTCCAATTTCCAGAATGAATTATGATTCGGCATTGTCGGAGAAACCCATATTTATGCTCCACGAAAAACAAAAGGAGAAGTAAACAGACCTTGAAAATGTGAGGCTGCTGCAGAGGGTAAGAAGCATATCTCGCTGTAGGAGTCATATCCAATTAGCAAGCACACCAGATATATCGCCGCGCATATTATGGTAACGCCAGAAGTGATGAACGGGGTGCTGCTCCACCACTGGTTCAGCCTAGTTGAAATCCCAGCCTGCATCCACGAAAGAATAAATGTACGAAGCATAAAATGCCAAATATTTGCCACATTTCCTGTTATCATCCATTCCAGTAGAAGGCACTGCATAAAACCCTGCTCTGAGAGATATTACAGTGATCCCCTACAAACCTAACAGCGAAGCAGCAGGGTAATCAAACCAGGGGAGGTAAGCCCACTGCCCAGAAAGAAAACCCATTATAATTCGACTAAAAAAATGTTAGCCTCCTCTTGCCTAGCTTAATTCAAGCAACCAGTCCCCTGACGAACCCTCCGCAACAACCAGCTCAATTCCTATCGACAGAACAATAATTTTCCACGATTCCTTAGGAGCGCTTCTCCGCGGAATCCACAGGGTTTAGTGGCAGGGGGGACCCCGCAGTAATTTGAAACTAGTCCCTATCAGATCCGAAGGCGCCTCCACAGAAATTCACCCGACAATCGGGATAGGGGGACAGGAAACCGCACCTCCGTGATGATGTTGGGGCGCATCTCGGGCTCGCCTCCGGTGCCGGTGGCTCCGCCGGGGTGGGATCGAGAGCTAGAAGGGGCAGATATTTGTGCGGGAGGTACAGACTACCGAGATCTCGAGGGTTTTGGGGGCGCCGCGCCGTCCGAGGAAGAAACGAGCCGTTGCTTCCGAGCTACGGGAAGGAAAGAAGGAAACTAGGAATGGGGCCGTGTCGTGAGTGAATATCAGTACTTGGATGGTTAAGTTGTAAAATGACAGCATTAATTGCACAGCTGGGCTTGAGAGGGCCGAAATGGACCCCCGGCCTCCACACGGTGGTTTGATGAGAAACACCTAAATCTGTTTTTACATTGAAATTAGATCAGTTAAATATAGGTGCCGGCGTAGAATAGGATAGTTCTAGGTTGTTTTTGCGACGTTCTCGCCGTGGTTTGGACGTCTTGTCCGAAGTTTTCTTTAGACTGCTGAAGTTGGTGGCGGTGGTTCTCTTGACCGAGCGTTCCGGTGGTCGGAATCAATGGTGAGGTGAGGATCTACCTTCGGCGGCTCCCAATAAAGGTCTAGGACCTGGCGTCCAGCGTTTGAGGCAAGCCACGGTGTTTTTCCTCGGCCGGACGTGGCGGTGAGGGAGGAAGGGCCGATGGCAGATGGCTCGCGTGCTCCTCTTTCCCGACCGGCCGTGGAGGCGAGGGGGTCGTGGAGCTACACGGCGTCTTCGTTTTTCTTGTCTGGACGGCAGGGCAAGTTCGTGCTGCGGCGGGTTCCCTTCCTCTGCTTGCTTTGGTGGCCATGGTGGTTGCCTTGGAAGCGGGGTCTCGGTGCCTGCAGCGGCGGTTTCGTCCTGGAGCTTCCCTCCGGTGTTAACTGGCGGTCGGGTGCCCGCCACTACGCCGGACTCAATGGCAGTAGGGTTGTCGCTCCGCTACTTCCCTCCTCTGTGCGTTTGGCGCTCCTTGCTCTCCGTACAAGTAGTGCGTCCGACACAGCTGTTGCAGCACGAGGAGGTCGTCGATCTGGAAGATGTAGACTAGGGACCTGATTGCTTTTCTGAGCTTACTTTTGGGTCCTCGATGCAATTTTTCTAGGCCTCTGTGTAATTCCTTTATCTTTAGGGCCTTCATGTAACTTTCAAAGACTTCTATGCAGCTAATTATCGGGTGCTCTGGCCGTCACTTGTTCAAAGAAAATATAGTAACAGTCCTCACGTGTGGCTAGATTTAGTCATCACTATCGCAATTTGTAGAATTTTAGCTGTATACTAATTTATTAGACCCGATTTAGTCTAAAATCATATTTGTCGTCAAAATTGCACTGACGTGAATGCATGGAGCATGGGTTCCACTTGCAGGAGATAACTGCTTGAAAATTTGCACTTAGCCCGCTTCGCTGTGTAAAATACGTGAACCCCATGTTGTTAATTATTGATATTCTCTGCTCTAAAATCTCTATTTTCTCTAATCCTTAATCCTAGTTCATATGTCTATCATTTGTCCTCTCTCCCGATCTCCTCTCTGGCCAACGGTTCCCGTGGTTGGAGATCAAGCATGACGAGCGCCTTTCATGGTTCCAGCTTAGGTGTACCATGTTCACACAAAGGGAGTTGTTCATCGTCAAGTGGGATCCATAAGGGGCTATGTGCAAATTTTTAGGACTAGTGTCTCCTGTGAGTGGGACCCACATCCAAGACAACAAACATGGTTTAGGACTAATTTAAGTTCAATTGACAAGTACACGGTTATAATTCTGCAAATTACGAGTACGAGAACAAAATCAAGCCACACACACAAGTACAAAGCTCCGGTTGTATTTAACTCAAATTAGATTGTCTCCGAAAAAACCTTGAAATTATAATTATAACTAGCCAAATAATATTTATGCTTCTCTAAAAACTACTTTAGAGATATTTTCTGAGACTTGTTTGGCTCTATATCTCAGTTTCATCCTCAGGGTTTCAGTAGAAACCGGCATCTTTGTGACATTTGGTGACTCGGCGTGTATACTATTGTAGTTTTGATATAATTTTTTTAGAAAGCTTTATAGATCGGTTTATGGAAAAGAGCTCCAGAGTGCTATGTTCAGTTTGTTTCTTATGTCTTTGCCAATAATATATTAGCAAAGTTAAAAAAAGAGATGGAAAGCGTGAATAAATAATATCCAACTATCGTTCAATAGTAGAGACTCTTCAAGCCTATTAATTAAGGCTAGCAAGCCCTAAATAGTTACTTTAATTTGCAATATCGAATACTTGGCATGTCCAGGTAAAATTGAAGGAAGTGACCCCCCCCCCCCCCTCCCGTGTTGCCGCCGGCAGAGTCGCCGAGCGAAGCTAGGGAGGCGTCAGCGGCCTTCCACTCCCCGCATCCTAGGAACCGGTCGGGGTCAGTCTATCTCTCCAGCGGCGGTGCTCCTCGGGAAGCTCCGGCCTGGTCTCCATCCGGGTGGCAGGGAGCGGCGGCGCTGATGGCGTGGTGGCGACGCAGCAAAGGACATAGGGTGATGCAGTGATGGACACGACGGTGTGGCGTCGGCTCTTCTGACCCTGATCTGGGCCCCTTGGGCCCGATCTATGATGGACAAGATGCTACGGTGATGCCTCCTGGAGATGGTGGCGACGACGGAACTCCGTTCAGGATAGCGACCACGAGGTGGACCTAAAGGCGCAAAGGCTGGGGCTTCATGGGCCTTGGGTGGGTCTACCGATGACCCACAAGTATAGGGGGTGCATCGTAGTACTTTTGATAAATAGGAGTGTCGATCCCAACGAGGAGCAGAAGGTGTTGACTAGTGGTATGGAGCAGGAAATCTCTGTAAATACTTAGCAAACGGATTTTTAGGGGTTTTCTGATAAAGCAAAGAAAAAAAGTGCAAGTAATAAAGACAACGAACAACTGCAGCAAGTGGCCCAATCCTTTCTTAGCAAAGGACAAGCCGGTGAAAATACTTATAAGGACCAAACGTTCTCGAGGACACATGGGAATTCTATCAAGTGCTTTCGCTTAGCTAAGTAGTCTTCTTTGGTGTCGTAAGTATTGTGTGGGTGAACCTGTGCTAATGTACAGACCTTACTTTGACTAATACATATTTTTGATTAAACCCCCTGCAAGCATCCGCAACTACAGGAAAGTAATTAAGATATAAACCTAACCACGGCCTTAAACTCTAAGATCCTACGCTCCCTTATGCAATGGTGTCCTAACGGGGGTTCAGGTTTCTGTCACTCCGACAACCCCATAATTAGTAGCCAAATACACAATGCATTCCCCTAGGCCCATAAATGGTGAAGTATCATGTAGTCGACGTTCACATGACACCACTAGAAGAATAGCACCACAACTTAAATACTAAACCATTGAATAATATCTCAACACAAATCCACTACTAACAACATGACTTCTCCCATGTCCTCAAGAACTAGACGAACTACTCACAAGACATCATATGGATCAAGATCAAAGATGATATGGTGATGGATAACAATCTGAACATAAACAATAATCCAATGGTTCCACTCACAAGCATCAACTACAATAGTAATCAACACCGGGAAAGTTTCCCCTAAGAACTAATGCAAGATCCAACATAATTGTTACAGCGGGATGGAGTGGTGATGATGGTGCTGGTGGAGATGATGGTGTGGATGATGATGATGATCCCGATGAAGTCTAGCTTGATGACGGTGTTGATGGCGATGATCTCCCCTCTTCGGAAAGGAATTTCCCTGGCATAAATCTGTCTGCTAGAGAGCTCTTTCTCTCTCGGTGTTTTCCGCCCCGCAGAGGCAGCGGAATCTTTCTGTGGTTGCTCCCCGTGTATTAGGGTTTCGAGGAGAAGATAGGCGAGAGGGTGGAGTCGGAGGCCGGCCAGGTGGGCCACACCTCCTCCAGGCGCGGGGCAGGGGGACCCGTGCATGGGGGGTGTGGGCCCCCTGTGGCCCAACTCCGCCTCCCCTTCTGGCTTCCTCCGTCTTCTAGGAAAATATTATTTTCCATGATTTTTCTGGTATTTTTTTTATCTTCGCGAAATTGCATCAAAACACCTCTTTTTCCATCAGAAACCTGACTCCGGCAGTTCATCCTCCAAGAATCATCCAACATGCAAAAGTAGATGAAAAGACATAAGTATCACCTCTTAATATGAAATATATCAATGAATAGAGGCAAATTATGATATAGAATGGTGATGCAAATTGTACGTATCAACTTCCCCCAAGCTTAGACCTTCGCTTGTCCCCAAGCGAAAACTAAGCTCAGTAAACATGTCCACAAGTTTATGGAGTGAAGTGTCGATAAAAGAATACGGACAAGAAGCATCACACTTACCATTACACAACTCATAGAAGAAGGCAACTCACCATTATATAAATTAGCTTGCAACAAGTACATGAGTCACAATAGATATGCATAAAGATAAATCATAATTGGAATTGGAAAACTTTGTTCCTGTTCAGAGAATAGCTGGCAAACAGTTTCACGAAAAGCTTTTGAAGAAGTTTTACAATAGGAGTACTCTTTGCTCAAACATAAAAGGTTTTTCACAATAACGGCTTTCAAAGTAATACTCAATAGATAAGAGCTTTGTGCAAACAAGGGATATAAAGAACATGATTGAATAAATAATCATATGAATGCTTAAAACACAACAACTCAAATGCTTGCTGGAGATAGAGAGGAAGAAAGTTTACTGACTCAACTTAGAAAATAGGAGAAAGGTTCCTTCATAGAGGAAAGCAGGGATTTCAAGTAATAAAGAGCTTCCAAAAGATTATGGTACTTACTAGCTTTAAGCCCTCATTGCCCCTATCATAAGCATCTTGAGGTGCTTAAGGTTAAAGTGAACAAGGATGGAGTATATGCTTGACGAAATATAAGTTGGCAATCTCATGTCCCTTGAGTACGAGGGCCGCTCCTCATGCTACTCAACTTTAGTTACCGGTAAGTTCTTGTCATTGTAAGTACACGTGTATCATAAATAACCGCCAACAGGGTACCCCTTGCACATGATACGGGAGCTATCCCATAATCAAAATGACAAGGCAAGCAGACAGTGAGCATCCCAACGATCTTTTTATTTGCTATTTGCATAGGTTTTTATTGAGGATGCTTCACAGATTGCTCACTATGGTGATGCTGCAAGTTTCCACCATAATTAGGCATGTCTTAGGCTAGAGGCCTAGGCGTTTCTCTAACACACATACATAACTCCATGGACTTACAAGCTCCCTTTTTATTTCACACTGACGACATTCGCAAACAAAAGATCATGATATCAACTGGATATGTATCCATAAGTGTTGAAAGCATTCCCCGTGACATCACGGTTCTGCTCATTCCAACGTATAGATGCAAGCATATACAACTTCGATGACACAATGGTTCAAGTTTATTAGGGGCGAGGAAATAAGGTGTGCCATCAAGTTCGTGAGAGCTTTACTCACTAGTTTTCTCATTACAAAATAGTTTTTAATTTGAAAGATAGATGAAACTTGAGAATTTGCTTGGAATATCAATAATTCTAATAGGTAGATATGGTGGACACAAATGGCATAGGTTTGGTTTAAGGGGGTTGGAAACATGAGAAGTATGCCTTCTCAAAACAGGTTTTTGGCTAGCAAGGCTGGGTAGCAAGCAAAAGAGTTGAAAGAAACAAGCAAACCTACAAGTGATAAAGCCAAACATGCAATTTTCCTTGAAGACACAAAAGATCTTAACTAAAGAATACTAAGCTTATGAGCCAATCAAGAAAGAAAACAAATGATACAAAATACCTGTAAGCTTTTTCTCTTTTCCTTTCATACCTCAAAAAGTGTTGCTACTGACGAGAGCTCGGTTTGCCAAAACCAATTTAGATCTACTTGATGCTCCCAAAGTGGCACCAATACTGATCAACAAGATCAATCATATAATAGAGATTGCAAACTAAAATAAGAAGTCCAAAAAGTAAAAGATGAAACTTCTCATTAATATTCAATAAAGGCACTCACACCAAGGGATACACATATAATCAACTAAAGGAGAGATACTTCCACATGCAAACCAACCTATAAGATAACTTCTCTACCAAAGATAGGAATCCACTAAAAAGGTAAAAGATAAAAGATAATGATGTGATACCGCGACACTCCCCCAAGCTTGGAACAAGCCAAGGGGATGCCAAACCTGATGACGAATTACTCCTTTGGTGGTAGTGGTGTTCTCTTGATATCTTCAAACTTCCAGGGCAAAGGTGTTGGAGATATGCCCTAGCTTGTTGGTTAATATATGATTGTGGTTTCCCTATCATGAACATTGAGATGTTATTAACAACAAGATCATATCGTTAGGAGAATGATATGGTGGACATACTCCTATAGATAAGCGTAGCATAAAGATCAAGTCATTTTAATAGTTCAATTGCTATATGCTTTCTGATACATAGTAACCTAATTCCTTCGACCATGAGATCATGCATATCACCTTTACCGGAAGGATGCTTTGATGACATCAAACACCACACCGTAACAGGGTGGCTATAAAGGTGGCATTGAGTGTTCGGAAAGTATTGGTTGAGACACATGGATCAAGAGTGGGATTTGTCCATCCATATGACGGATAGATATACTCTGGGCCCTCTCGGTGAAATGTCATCCAATTAGCTTGCAAGCATGTGACTGGCTCACAAGGGATCACATATCACGGGAACGAGAAAAGAGTACTTATCAGTAACGAGGTTGAACTAGGTATGCAGAGATACCGACGATCATAACCTCGGATAAGTAAACTATCGTGAGACAAAGGGAAATTGGTATCATATGTAAGTGGTTCATTCGATCGCAAAGTAATCGTAGAAATATGTGGGAGCCATATGAATTTCCAGATTCCTCTATTGGTTATTGTTCGGAGAAGTGTCTCGATCATGTCCGCATAATTCACGAACCGTAGGGAGACACACTTAAGGATTCGACGTTGTTTGAGTAGTTATGGAATGATGAGTAAGAGACCGAATGTTGTTCGGAGTCTCGGATGGGATCCGAGATATCACGAGGAGATCCGGAATGGTCCGGAGAATAAGATTCATATAAGGAAAGTCCTGTTTCGGAGTTGGAGAATGGTTCCGGTGTTTTCATCGGGAATGATCTAGAAGGTTCCGGAATGTCCGGCACTCCAGAGGGGAAGGGTACATGAATGTGTCATATCAATTTGGAATGATTGCATCATGTACTAAGTGTCATCGCTGAACAAAATAAAGGATTTAATCTTGAAAAGTCAAACGCCAATTTCAAAAGTCAAACGACTATTTTGGGAAGTGGATGAGAAGTGGGAAACCGAGTTGGGGAGGAGTCCTTCCTCCACCGCCGGCCCACTTGGGATCCGAGTTGGGGAGGGACTCCCCTCCCCTTGGCCGGCGCCTCCCACCTATAAAGGAAGGGGCAGGGCTGCCCCTCCTAGCACACAAGTTCCCCACCCCAAAAACCCTAGCCTAGCGCCGCCACCTCCTGCTGCTGCCGCCGCCTAGGGCTCCCCTAGCCGCCGACTTGGGCTGCCCCAAGCCCTAGCCGCCGGCCCTAGACCCTCTTGCTTGGTGTGTCTAAATCCTAGACCGCCGAGGCTCTCTCATAGTCCACCATACTCGCTCCGGCTTAAGGCGAAGCCCTGCGAGATCTCCCCTCTACATCCGGTACCACAGTCTTTGCCAGGAATCGCGAGGAGAGTGCTACAACCTCCGCATTTTCCGGAACAAGGGAGAGGAAGGTATTACGAAGTGTCGAACGTGACCGATCATGGAGCGCTGCCTTAACGCAGCCGGAAGGATCGTCACGCGATCTTGAGATCGCAAGAGTATTTACTACATCACCCACGAGAATCTGCTCTCGTTAAACACTTTGGAATCTTCGAGGGTGAGTTATTCCATCGACTCGTTGCTACAATCTAGTAGATAGATCTTGGCTTGTTTGTTTGTATGCGATAGAATTTTTTTGTTTTCCATGCTACGAAACCCTACAGTGGTATCAGAGTCGTGTCTATATGTAGATCTGTTGCACGAGTAGAACACAATGGTCATTGTGGGCGTTGATGCTTTTGTTGTCGATTGCTTCTTGTGTACTTTGCATCTTGCAGGATGGTGGGATGAAGCGGCTCGGGCTAACCTTACATGACATCGTTCATGAGACTTGCTCCACGCTTGACCTGCAACTTGTATTGCATAAGTGGCTTTGCGGGTGCCTGTTTCTCCCAACATAGTTAAGATCCAATTTACAACGGGTGATTGACAATGCTAGTATCAATGTTGTGGTTCTTGTTCGTAAGTTAGAACGACACTTACTGAAAGCCCCAAACCACGTAAAATATGCAAAGAAAGTAGAGGCGTCTAACTTTGTTTTGCAGGGGTGTGCAGTGATGTGATATGGCCATGATTGTGATTATATTTGATGTATGCAATGTTCCTTATTGTAAGTTGGCAACCGGCAGGAGCCGTATGGTTGTCTTTAATTTCTGTTAAGACCCGCGTGTCTATTCAAAGTAGTTGTAATAGTTGAAGCTGGTGGACGACAACCATGGAGCAGCATCATGGACCTTGATGCAATGCCGGTGATGATGGAGATCATGTTCGTGCTTGAAGATGGAGATCGGAAGCACAAAGAAGAAAGGCCATATCATATCACATATTATGAATTGCATGTGATGTTAATCCTTTATGCATCTTGTATTGCTTAGTTAACAACGGTAGCATTATAAGATGATCCCTCATGCACATGAATTTCAAGTCATAAAGTGTTCACCCTTAGTTAGCACCGTTGCTAAAGCTTGTTGTTTCGAAGCACCACGTGATGATCGGGTGTGATAGATTCTGCAAGTGTATACAACGTGAGCAAGCTAGATTTGCTCATGCGGAAGCTAAGGTTTGATCTTGACGAGCCTAGCATGTACAGACATGGTCTCGGAACATGGATCACCGAAAGGTAAAGCATGAGTCATATAGTAGATATGATGAACATGTCGATTGTTCGCCATTGAAGCTACATCAACTCTCGTGATGATTGGTTTTGATGTAGTGGATTTGGTTCGTGTGATCACTAAAACAATGTGAGGGATATTGTTTTGAGTGGGAGTTTGCCTAGATTAATTTAATTATTAATTAGAACTCAATTTGTCATAAACTTAGTCTAAACTATTGTAAATATGTTGTAGATCAATGGCAGCCCCTACCATCAATTTTAATGCGTTCCTAGAGAAAGAAAAGTTGAAAAACAATGGAAGCAACTTCATGGATTGGTTCCGCAATTTGAGGATTGTCCTCACAGCTGGTAATTTGACCTATGTGCTGGATGCACCATTGGTGACCTTGCATTGATGCTACCGATGAAGTAAAGAACGTTTACCTCGCTCGGAAGAATCAAGTACTCTACGCTCAAAGGTGCTATCTTGTATGGTTTAGAATCGAGCTTGTAAAAGTTTTGAGAATTCAGACCCACATGATATTGTCCGTGAACTCAAATTGATCTTTGAGACTCACGCGCAATTGAGAGCTATGAGGCTTCAAAAAGTTCTTTAACGCAAGATGGAAGAGGGCGGCTCCAAGATTGAGCATGTGCTTAAGATGTCTGGGCACGCAAACAAACTTCAAAGCTTGGGTATAGTGATTCCTAATGCTTTGGGGATTTATCGTGTCCTCCAATCACTACCACCGAGTTACAAGAACTTTGTGATGAACTACAATATGCAAAACATGAACAAGCAGTTGCCAGAACTCTTTGCCATGTTGAAATCTGCAGAAGTGGAGATCAAGAAAGAGTACCAAGTGTTGATGGTCAATAAGACCACCAAATTCAAGAAAGGCAAGTCTAAGCAAAAGGGACACTTCAAGAAGGGTGGTAAGAAAGTTACCGCGCCGACGGAGAAGACCAAGGCTGGACCTAAGCCTGATACTGAGTGCTTTTACTGCAAGGGACAAGGTCACTAGAAGCGGAATTGCCCAAAGTACTTGGCGGATTTGAAGAACGGCAACATCAAGAAGAAAGGTATATCTGATATACATGTTATTGATGTGTATCTCACTAGTACTCGTAGTAGTGCCTGGGTATTTGATACTGGTTAGGTTGCTCATATTTGTAACTCGAAACAGGTGCTGCAGAATAAACGGAAGCTAGCGACGAACGAGGTGACGATGCGCGTGGGAAACGGATCAAAGGTTGATGTGATCACGGTCGGCACGCTACCCGTTCATCTACCATCGGGATTAGTTTTATACTTAAATAATTGTTATTTGGTGCCTGCGTTAAGCATGAACATTATATCGGGATCTTGTTTATTGCGAGACGGTTACTTGTTTAAATCAGAGAATAATGATTGTTCGATTTATATGAGTAATATGTTTTATGCACATGCACCTTTGATAGATGGTCTATTCTTATTGAATCTCGATAGTAGAAATACACATATTAACAACATTGAGGCTAAACGTTTGAAATCGAGCGATAACTCGACCTATATGTGGCACTGTCGTCTTGGTCACATTGGAGTGAAGCGTATGAAGAAACTCCATTATGATGGACTTCTTGAATCACTTGATTTTGAATCACTTGAAAGATGCGAAGCATGTCTGATGGGTAAAATGACTAAGACTCCATTTTCTGGTATGATGGAGCGAGCTACGGACTTATTGGAAATCATACATACCGATGTGTGTGGTCCAATGAGTGTAGCATCGCGCGGTGGTTATCGTTATGTTCTTACCTTCACGGATGACTTGAGTAGATATGGGTATATCTATTTCATGAAACATAAGTCCGAAACTTTCGAGAAGTTTAAGGAATTACAAAGTGAGGTTGAGAATCAACGTAATAAGAAGATTAAATTTCTACGTTCTGATCGTGGAGGTGAATATCTAAGTTACGAGTTTGGCGAGCATTTAAAGAAATGCGGAATACTTTCACAATTGACAACGCCGGGAACACCACAACGTAATGGTGTGTCCGAACGTCGTAATCGAACTCTCTTAGATATGGTTCGTTCTATGATGTCACTTACAGATTTACCGCTATCATTTTGGGGTTATGCATTAGAAACAGCCGCATTCAATTTAAATAGGGCACCATCTAAATCCGTTGAAATGACACCGTATGAATTATGGTTTGGGAAGAAACCTAAATTGTCGTTCCTTAAAGTTTGGGGTTGCAAAGCCTATGTAAAGAAGTTATAGCCGGACAAGCTTGAACCCAAAGCGGAAAAATGCGTCTTCATAGGATACCCGAAGGAAACTATTGGGTATACCTTCTATCATAGATCCGAAGGCAAAATCTTCGTTGCCAAGAATGGATCCTTTCTAGAGAAGGAATTTCTCTCGAAAGAAGTGACTAGAAGGAAAGTAGAACTCGACGAGGTTGTCGAACCTTCTCTCGAACTTGCGAGTAGCGCAGCACCGGAAGAAGTTCCTGTGGTGCCTGCACCAATAAGAGAGGAAGCTAATGATGATGATCATGAAACTTCGGTTGAAGTTGCTACAGAGCCTCGCAGGTCAACGAGAACTCGTACCACTCCTGATTGGTATGACTCCGTTATGAGTGTCATGTTGGTGGATAACACCGATGACCCTGCGATATATGAGGAAGCGATGATGAGCCTAGATTCCAATAAATGGCAAGAAGCCATGAAATCCGAGATTGGATCCATGTACGAAAACCAAGTATGGACTTTGGTGGACTTACCGGATGGCCGGAAGGCTGTCGAGAACAAATGGATTTTCAAGAAGAAAACAGATGCTGATGGTAATGTTACTATCTATAAAGCTCGACTTGTCGCAAAAGGGTTTCGACAAATTCAAGGAGTTGACTACGATGAGACTTTCTCACCTGTAGCGAAGCTAAAGTCTATGAGGATTATGTTAGCAATCGCTGCATATTACGATTATGAAATATGACAGATGGGTGTCAAAACAGCATTCCTCAATGGAGACATTGATGAAGAGTTGTATATTATGAAACCCAAAGGTTTTGTCGATCCTAAAGATGCTAACAAGGTATGCAAACTTCAACGATCCATCTATGGATTGAAGCAAGCATCCCGAAGTTGGAATCAACATTTTGATAAGGTGATCAAAAGTTTTGGTTTTATACAAACTTATGGAGAAGCTTGTATTTACAAGAAAGTGAGTGGGAGCTCTGTAGCATTCTTAATACTATATGTAGATGACATATTGTTTGGGAATGATGTAGACCTTCTTAATAGTGTCAAGGAATATTTGAATAATAGTTTTTCAATGAAGCATCTTGGCGAAGCAGCTTACATATTAGGCATAAAGATTTATAGAGATAGATCGAGACGCCTAATATCATTGTCACAAAGTACATATTTGGACAAAGTTCTAAAGAGGTTTGGAATGGAAGATAGCAAGAAAGGGTTCTTGCCCATGTTGCCCAATACGACCATGAGTAAAACTCAAAGTACAACAACGACAGAAGATAGAGAAAGGATGATTAAAACTCCCTATGCCTCAGCCATAGGATCTCTAATGTATGCCATGCTATGTACTAGACCCGACATTGCATATGCTGTTAGTTTGACTAGCAGATATCAAAGTGATCCAGGAGTGGATCATTGGACAGCGGTCAAAAACATCCTTAAGTACTTGAGAAGAACTAAGGATATGGTTCTTTCTTACGAAGGTGATGAACATCTCGTTGTTAATGGTTACACCGACGCTAGTTGGAACACCGATCCGGATGATTCTAAATCACAATCTGGATACGTATTTATTTTGAATGGTGCAGCAGTTAGCTGGAGGAGTGCAAAGCAAAGTGTTGTGGCGAGATCTTCAACTGAATCGTAATACATGGCTGCTTCAGAGGCTTCACAAGAAGCGATATGGATGAAAGAGTTCATTACAGAGCTGGGTGTGGTTCCTAGTGCGCTGGACCCAATGTCTATCTACTGTGATAACATGGGTGCCATAGCCAATGCGCAAGAACCAAGGTCACACAAGAAGTCAAGCATATCAAGCTACGTTTTCACGCTATTCGAGAACATGTCCAAGATGGGGACATAAAGATTTGCAAAGTACACACAGATCTGAATGTGGCGGATCCGTTGACTAAACCTCTCCTGAGGGAAAAACATGACCAGCACCAAACTGCCATGGGTGTTCGGTATATTACCATGTAATCTAGATTAGATGACTCTAGTGCAAGTGGGAGACTGTTGGAGATATGCCCTAGAGGCAATAATAAATGTAGTTATTATTATATCTTTGTGTTTATGATAAATGTTTACATTCATGCTATAATAGTATTAACAAGGAAACATTAATACTTGTGTGATTTGTAAACTTAAATTGAAGTCCCTAGTAAAGCCTCTTCATAATACTAGCTTGTTGGTTAATATATGATTGTGGTTTCCCTATCATGAACATTGAGATGTTATTAACAACAAGATCATATCGTTAGGAGAATGATATGGTGGACATACTCCTATAGATAAGCGTAGCATAAAGATCAAGTCATTTTAATAGTTCAATTGCTATATGCTTTCTGATACATAGTAACCTAATTCCTTCGACCATGAGATCATGCATATCACCTTTACCAGAAGGATGCTTTGATGACATCAAACACCACACCGTAACTGGGTGGCTATAAAGGTGGCATTGAGTGTTCGGAAAGTATTGGTTGAGACACATGGATCAAGAGTGGGATTTGTCCATCCATATGACGAATAGATATACTCTGGGCCCTCTCGGTGAAATGTCATCCAATTAGCTTGCAAGCATGTGACTGTCTCACAAGGGATCACATATCACGGGAACGAGAAAAGAGTACTTATCAGTAACGAGGTTGAACTAGGTATGCAGAGATACCGACGATCATAACCTCGGATAAGTAAACTATCGTGAGACAAAGGGAAATTGGTATCGTATGTAAGTGGTTCATTCGATCGCAAAGTAATCGTAGAAATATGTGGGAGCCATATGAATTTCTAGATTCCTCTATTGGTTATTGTTAGGAGAAGTGTCTCGATCATGTCCGCATAATTCACGAACCGTAGGGAGACACACTTAAGGATTCGACGTTGTTTGAGTAGTTATGGAATGATGAGTAAGAGACCGAATGTTGTTCGGAGTCTCGGATAGGATCCGGGATATCACGAGGAGATCCGGAATGGTCCGGAGAATAAGATTCATATAAGGAAAGTCCTGTTTCGGAGTTGGAGAATGGTTCCGGTGTTTTCATCGGGAATGATCTAGAAGGTTCCGGAATGTCCGACACTCCAGAGGGGAAGGGTACATGAATGTGTCATATCAAGTTGGAATGATTGCATCATGTACTAAGTGTCATCGCTGAACAAAATAAAGGATTTAATCAAATCCTTGTTTGAAAAGTCAAACGCCAATTTGAAAAGTCAAACGGCTATTTTGGGAAGTGGAGGAGAAGTGGGAAACCGAGTTGGGGAGGAGTCCTTCCTCCACCGCCAGCCCACTTGGGATCCGAGTTGGGGAGGGACTCCCCTCCCCTTGGCCGGCGCCTCCCACCTATAAAGGGAGGGGCAGGGCTGCCCCTCCTAGCACACAAGTTCCCCACCCCAAAAACCCTAGCCTAGCGCCGCCACCTCCTGCTGCTGCCGCCGCCTAGGGCTCCCCTAGCCGCCGACTTGGGCTGCCCCAAGCCCTAGCCGCCGGCCCTAGACCCTCTTGCTTGGTGTGTCTAAACCCTAGACCGCCGAGGCTCTCTCATAGTCCACCATACTCGCTCCGGCTTAAGGCGAAGCCTCACAGATCTCCCTCTACATCCGTACCACGCCCAGTCTTTTAGGAATCGCGAGGAGAGTGCTACAACCTCCGCTGCTGCTGAACAAGGAGAGGAAGGTCTTCCGAGTACAATGTGTGACCGATCATGGAGTGCCGGAACGCAGCGCCGGAAGGATCGTCTACGCGATCTTGAGATTGGAAAGAGTACGACTACATCACCCACGAGAATTTGCTCTCGTTAAACACTTTGGAATCTTCGAGGGTGAGTTATTCCATCGACTCGTTGCGACAATCTAGTAGATAGATCTTGGCTTGTTTGTTTGTATGCGATAGAAATTTTTTGTTTTCCATGCTACGAAACCCTACAAAAGGTTCCTGATACGTCGGAAATGTATCTATAATTTTTGATGCTCCATGCTTGTTTAGTATATTCTTTGCTTTGCTTTCTCTACACTTTGAGGTGATTTTTACATGTTTTCTGGTACTAACCTATTAACAAGATACCACAGTGCCAGTTGCATGTTTTCTGCTATTTTTGGTTCCAGAAAAGTTAGTAAAGAAATATTCTCGGAATTGGACGGGACAAACGTCAAAGTCAATAACTTTCCGTGGGGAACAAGAAGTCCAGAGGGGAGCTAGAGAGGCGGGCTAGGGCACCCAGAACCCCCCCTAGGAGTGGGTGGGCCCTACCCCGAGCCTAGGTAGGGTGTGGGGCCCCTGGCCGCCGCCTCGGCCTCCCCCTTCGCCTATAAGAAGCCCCCGATGTAGAAACCCTAAGGACCCGATCAAATCTCCACGAAACCTTCTGTAGCCGCCACCATCGTCGTCCCTAGATAGGGGGGTCTGAAGTTCTTCCTGGCACCCTGCTGATACGTCCAAAACGTATCTACTTTCTCGAACACTTTGCTATTGTTTCTTCTCTAAACTTGTGTGATTTGGATACAACTAACACGGACTGACGCTGTTTTCAGCAGAATTACCTTGGTGTCTTGTTTTTGTGCAGAAAATCAACTATCGGGAAAAATCCCGGAAAATATGCCAAAAATTATATTTCACCAGAAGATCCACGGAGCCAGAAGAGGAGACGGAGAGGAGGCCTGGGGGGGCCCACACCCACCCTAGGCGCGGGCCCACCATTGGCCACGCCTGGGGGGTGCAGCCACCCTAGGCACCCCCTCGGCCTCCCTCTGCGCCTATAAGTTGCCTTTCGATCTAAAAAATGAGGGGAGTTCGATAGTTTTCCAGAAAGAGTTCCGCTCCACCGCTGCCACCAGAAACCAAGATTCGTATCCAGAAACTCCGTTCTAGCACCTTGCCGGGACGGGGAATTTGGAGAGGATCATCGCCATTGTCATCACCAACGCATCTCCATCAACCAATGATGTTTCCCTCATCCATGAGTGAGTAATCCCTCGCTTTAGGCTTGGGGATGGTAGGTATTGGATGAGTTCTATCTTGTAATCGAATAAGATCTGTTAGGGCATAGTGCCTAGTATCTCTATTGGTGCTATTTGACTTTGTTGCAACTTGTTGTGCTTAATGCTTGTCACTAGGGCCCGAGTGCCATGATCTCAGATCTGAACTTATTATTGAATTATTATGATAGTATTGTTTGTGATCTTATCTGCAAGTTGTGTACACATATCATTGTCCGGATCCAAAGGCCCCAAAGTGAAAATAATTGGGACAACCGGAGGGGATGACTGTGGTGTGAGGATCACATGTGTTCACGGAGTGTTAATGCTTTGCTCCGGTGCTCTATTAAAAGGAGCACCTTAATTGCCAGTAGTTCCCTAGAGGCCCACTGCAATGGCTGGACAGAATATGTTGTGCAAGTTCTCATTGCGAGCACGTATGACTATATTTGGAGCACATGCCTAGGATTGTTTAGTACTTGGATATTTGTTATTATTTATCTGCAATGCCCTAGATCTTGAAGTTACATGTTTAGACTCGTCCATGCAATGCCCGACATGTTTAGACTCGTCCATGCAATGCCCGCCCATCCATCCCTATGCCTACCGCACTCGAATGCTACTATTGCCGTTACTGTTACTATTGCTCATGTTTTGTTGTTGTTGTTGCCTTGTTGTTGCTACTACAAACTGTTACTACTGATAAACTTATGTGAGCAAGAACTATTTCTAGGTGTAGCTGAATTGACAACTCAGTTGTTAAGGCTTGCAAGTATTCTTTGGATCCCCTTGTGTCGAATCAATAAATTGGGTAATACTACCCGCGAAGACTGTTGCGATCCCCTACACTTGTGGGTCATCAAGACTATTTTCTGGCACCGTTGCCAGGGAGCATAGCTTTATTTGTAAGTTCACTTGGATCTATTATTGTTCACTGCTACTCCTTTCATTATGGGGAAGTCTCGTGATGGAAAGTTCCCTATTTTACCATCCACTACAAGAAGAGGTACAGTCCTAAACACCTCTGTTGCTCTTGATTCACCGTCTGTTATAAGTAAGCTTGTTACACCACCACCACATACACACACCATAATAATCGCTACTGCTGAGTCTGAAACTGCTTTTGATGCTCATGATGTTACTTCTACTGTGCTTGATGCGAGTGGTTCATTAGGTCCTTTTCTAGATGCTATTATGGATAGTCTAGAAAATACCGAAACTCCTAGTGAAGCCACTGTTACACCTGTTAGCTCACCTGAGGCTAGTGAGAGTTATGATATTAATGATGGTTACATTGAGTTCACTGATGATTTTGTTGAAGAGTGCCGAAATACACATGGTACTAGTTCTATTAAGAGTCTCCTTGCTAGACATACTATCATGCCTAAGTTGTTCTCTGATCCTAAGTTTGCCACTTCTCCCATAGATATTAAAGATGAAGACTATGATTTCTCTCTTGATTTGTCTTATTTAGATATTGTTGAGAAAGAACCTTTTTGTGGGACCGAAAATGAGAGTGATGTGGCTCATATGAATGAGCTTTCTACTATGAGTGCTTTGTTCTCTGATGATTTTAAGATGCGCAAGTACTTTGTTACTAAGATCTTCTCTTTTTCATTAAAAGGAGAAGCTAGGGATTGGTTTAATAGATTACCTCCTGGTTCCATTGATAGCCCTGATTGCTTGATTGCTTCTTTCTTCCAGAAATATTTTCCTCCCAGTGCTAGATATGCTGCTTTGCAGAGACTTTTTAATTTTAAACAGGGAGAAGAAGAAAATTGTCTGAGTCATGGACAAGGTTCTGTGCCTTGATTCATGCACATCCTGGATGTCCATTACCTAAGAATGAGCTTCTTGATATTTATTATAATGGACTAACCGATGATTCTAGGACATACATAGATAGCTTTGCTGATTGTGTTTTCAGGAAAAGAACTCCTACAGATGCTGAAGAATTAATGGCTAAGATAAGCAAGAATTATGATGATTGGACTTGAACTGAGCTGAATGCACCTGAGACTATTACTCCTGAACCAGTTGTTCCTAAACCAATGCCAGCACCAACAACAAAGAAGAGGGAAGTTATTGCATTAAATGATGAAGTGATGAAGGAAGCTAAGAAGTGTCTAAATGATAAAGGTATTAGAGCAGAAGATGTGAAGAATCTACCTCCTATAGAAGAGGTAAGCCAATTCCCCACTCATCTAATATTGAGGTACACTCTCTCCAATTTAATGAAGGTGATATTCCTTATGGTAAGTCTCTTGATCAATGTTTAGAGGAACTTGATACATTTATTGTTAAACAAGGTAATTTTAATAAACAAGTTCAGAATCATTTACTGGAAAACTCTAGAGCTATCCATGAGTTGAAAGATATTATGGAAAGAACTTCTAATGATATTAAAATTCTTTGTAAACACTTTCAAATGGTTCAAATCCAACTTGATCAACTTGCTAAGGTACAAAAGGATATGCTAATTAATGCCTCAGGAAACAAACATGCTTATGGAATTAGAACTAGGAGTGGTATAGCTACTCAAGATCCTTTATATCCTGAAGGACACCCTAAAAGAATTGAGCAGGATTCTCAACAAGGTGAAAGTAGTGGTAGTCCTCGTAAGAGAAAGAAAAAGAAACATAAGATAGTTGAGGAATCACTTGAACCTGCTGTAGATCCTAATAGTATATCTGTCTCTGATGCTGAAACTGAGAGTGGTAATAATAATGATGCTCCTGATAAGGAGGAAGTTGAGGAAGAACCTCAGAAGCACACTAAGAACACTAGGTACACTAAGGAAGATTTCATTGCTAAGAAACATGGTAGTGAGAGAGAACCTTGGGTGAAGAAACCTATGCCTTTTCCAGGTAAGAAACACAAGTCAAAGGAGGAAGAACACTACAACAAGTTTTGTGAGTGGATGGAACCTTTATTTTTGCAAATTCCTTTGATTGATGCTATTAAATTGCCTCCTTATTCAAAGTATATGAAGGATATTGTCTCTAATAAAAGGAAGATTCCTAATGAGGAAATTTCTACTTTGCTTGCTAATTACTCCTTCAATGGTAAGGTTCCAAAGAAACTTGGTGATCCAGGTATATCAACTATTCCTTGCTCTATTAAGAACAATTATGTTAGAATTGCTTTATGTGATTTGGGAGCTGGAGTTAGTGTTATGCCTTTTTCTCTCTACAAGAGACTCCAGCTAGAAAATTTGATACCAACTGATATATCTTTGCAAATGACTGATAAGTCAACTACTATTCCTATTGGTATATGTGAGGATGTTCCTGTTCAAGTGGCTCATAATTACATGGTTTTAACTGATTTCGTTGTGCTTGAAATGCCTGAAGATGATAATATGTCTATAATTCTTGGGAGACCTTTTCTTAATACTGCAAGTGCTGTCATTAATTGCAATCAAGGAAAAGTAACATTCAATATTAATGACAAAGAGCACACTGTCTATTTCCCCAAGAAGGTTGTTAAGAGCTATTGCCTGGATTCCATTGAAAATATTGAGGGCATCAAGATTGGAGAAATATATTGTCCCATTCCACAAGAAAATTTTGAAACTATTCTGATTGGGACCATTGCTATCAAGTATGAGGTAACATAATCACCTTGTGGAATGCAAAGTTTTGTTTCATATAAGATTGTTTTGGTAACAAGACTTGATCAACCTTGTTAACAAAAGGATTTTAATGAACAAAATAATGTTTTCACTGTGGTTATACTTGCTTTCTTTTACTTTCCTCATTCCTAGTCTTTGCTTTAGCTTTAGTTTTGCTAGTAGTTTGCTTGTTTGAGTTTCTTAGAGCTCCTGTAGTTTGCTTACTAGGGGTGGCACCTAGCGGGGGTTTGGCCCACCTGGGCCCCTCCAGGCTGCCTCCTCAAAGCCACCTTCTTTCTCTCTCCCGAAAACACCGGAAAACTTTCTCAAGCTCGAGTTCTTGCTGTTCTTGCTTGCGATTTTCAATCTCCTTGTTTAGCCCATCTCAAGTGCTGAATTTTGGAGGGATTGCTCCTTGGTATGTGCCTCCTCCACTTGTCCAATTAGATTTGTGATTGGTAGATTGTATCTTGAGTATTTTGCTGCTATAGGTGACTGGTTGTTTGAGCTTGTATGTTTGTTCTATGCTTAGAAACTTTTTTTTGATGCATGTGTAGTCCTCTAGCAAGTTCCTTTAGTAGTTGCTCATCATCTATCAACTTATGAATCACTTGGTTTGATGGTTGTCTAAAAATTTCAGCAAGGAAGATGAGTGCTTATCCACTGAATCAATAAGACTTGATGGTGCATGAGCCAATGAAGGTTCATCGTGAGGAGGCAGTTTTTCCTTCCATATATTGATGACCCACAAGTGTAGGGGATCGCAACAGTGTTCATGGGTAGTATTACCCAATTTTTTGATTCGACACAAGGGGAGCCAAAGAATACTTGCAAGCCTTAACAACTGAGTTATCAGTTCAGCTGCACCTAGAAATAGTTCTTGCTCACAGAAGTTTATCAGTAGCAACAGTTTGTAGTAGCAACAACAAATCAATAGCAATAGTAACAGCAACAGTGGAATAGTAGCAATAATGTGATAGCAGTAGAGGATTCGAAAAGTAGGCATAGGGATGGATGGACGGGCGTTGAATGGACAAGTCTAAACACGTAACTTCAAGATCTAGGGAATTGCAGATAAATAATAACAAGCATCCAAGTACTAAACAATCCTAGGCATGTGCTCCAAATATAGTCATACGTGCTCGCAATGAGAACTTGCACAACATCTTCTGTCCAACCAGCCTGTGGCAGCGAGGCCTCTAGGGAACTACTGACAATTAAGGTGATCCTTTTAATAGAGCACCGAAGCAAAGCATTAAGACTTCGTGAACACATCTGATCCTCACACCACAGCCATCCCCTCCGGTTGTCCCAATTATTGTCACTTCGGGGCATTTGGATCCGGACAATGATATGTGTACACAACTTGCAGATAAGATCACAAACAATACTATCATAAAGATTCAATAATAAGTCCAGATCTGAGATCATGGCACTCGGGCCCTAGTGACAAAAATTAAGCACAACAAGTTGCAACAAAGTCAAATAGCACTAATAGAGATACTATGCACTATGCCCTAACAGATCTTATTCGATTACATGATAGAACTCATCCAATCCCTACCATCCCCAAGCCTACAGCGGGGGATTACTCACTCATGGATGAGGTAAACATCGGTGGTTGATGGTGATGCGTTGGTGATGACGATGGTGATGATCCTCTCCAAATTCCCCGTCCCGGCAGGGTGCCAGAACGGAGTTTCTGGATCCAAATCTTGGTTTTTGGTGGTGGCGGCGGAGCGGAACTCTTTCTGGACAACTATCAAACCCCCTCTGTTTTTAGGTCAAAAGGCAACTTATAGGCACAGAGGGAGGCCGAGGAGGTGCCTAGGAAGGCTTCACCCCCTCCAGGCGTGGGGTCAGGTGGGCCTGCTCCTGGGGTGGGTCTGGGCCCCCCAGGCCTCCTCTCTGTCTCCCCTTCTGGCTCCGTGGATCTTCTGGTGAAAAATAGTTTTTGGCATATTTTTCGGGATTTTTCCTGATAGTTGATTTTTTGCACAAAAACAAGACACCAAGGTAATTCTGCTGAAAACAGCATCAGTCCGTGTTAGTTGTATCCAAATCACACAAGCTTAGAGAAGAAACAATAGCAAAGTGATCGAGAAAGTAGATACGTTTTGGACGTATCAACTCCCCCAAGCTTAGCTTATTGCTTGTCCTCAAGCAATTCAGTTGAAAATTGAGTGCGATAAAAGAACTTTCACGAACACTTTGCTTCATATGATGTATATATATTCTCAGCACAAGAGTAGATGCTTAGACAATTCATAATAAGAAGTATGCAACTAAGTCTACTCAATAGTCATTGCAAGCTATGAAGATAAGCCAACTCAAGTAATAAGTAGCATGAAACATGAACATAAGCAACATTGCAATGCTCATAGTAAGGTATGATAGAGTGGTATCTCACTTGCCTTTGTTTGAAGAGCACAATATGAATGCCAAGGCACCTCTAAAGTTCAAGTGAAGACTAGAGGTAAAGATATCAGAGATACAAGCATCAAAGTCATGACATAATTAACCAAGTTTTGGAACAAACACAAGAATCACAACTATGCTCTCAAGTAGGTGCTCATAGAATAAGTGATGACTCAACAAAGTTGTGAAAACGGTTTTGTGAAGGTTTGAAAGGCTTCCTAATGCTGAAAGAAAGGTACTCATTAGCTTTGAGCTCTCATTGCCCCTATCATAGGCATCTTCATGTGGTTAAGGTGAAAGTGAGGTCCACTCTGAATCATATGCTTGACAGATCATAAACTGGAAATCCCAAGTCCCTTGAGTACGAGGGACGCTCCGCATGCCACTCAACTTTGGTCACCTGAAAGTTCTTGTCATTGTAAATACATTCATATCATTGAGAACCGCCAACGGGGTACCCCTTGCATATGGTACAGGAGCTTTCCCATAACCAAAATGACAAGGCAAGCAGACAATGAGCATCTCAGCAATCTTTTTATTTACCATATGCATAGATTTTTTTGAGGATGCTTCCTAGATGCTCATTATGGTGATGCTGCAAGTTTCCACCATGATTAGGCATGGCTTAGGCTAGCCGCCCAGGCATTTATCTAACACAATGTATAAAATCCATGAACTCACAACCTCCCCTTTTATTTCACATCGTCGACATCCGTAAAAAAAGAGCAAAGAATCAACTGGATGAGATATCCAACAGGTGTTGAAAGCGTTCCCCGTGACAGCACGGTTCTGCTGACTCCCAGCATATAATAAGCAAGCATATAACTTTCATGGACTAGTCACAATGGTACAAGATTATTAAGCGCAAGGAATAAAGTGTGCCATCAAGTTCATGAGAGCTTTACTAACTAACTTTCTCAAAACAGACAAACATTTTATTTTGGAAGAAAACACGGCATATATAAAATATGCACTGAAGTAGAAGTGATGATGATAGGTAGGTATGGTGGACACAGTTGGCAACAATGGTTTTAGGGAGTTGGAAGCACATGTAGGGCACATACTCAGTGCAAGTGAAGGCGAGCAATAGAGAGGGAGCGACAAACGAGAGATCAATAACTATCATAATCATGCTTGCAACAAAACAAGACTAATTATGGCATGAAAGTGATAGAAGAACTCTGAGGCAAAACAAATCATCGAGGCTTACTGACTATTGATTAGTCATATTCATGCGTGAGCATGTGCCAAATCGATTCACATGAACAGTCAAAGGAGGATACCACAATATCATACCAAAGTATGAATAAAACAATGCAAGCAAACATTCATATGACATACTACAAACTATTAGCAAGCTAGAGCTAATCATAGACAAGCAAGAACTACTAAGCATCCATAATGACATACACCTTACACAAACAGGCTAAGCATGCTCACAGTGATGAGTATATGTACAAAAATGAAAAACAAATAGAGTTTGTTACTAGCCTCTTACCACTCCACGAGTTGTCTTAATCTTCATTATTGCCCTTCACTTGTGTGACTTGAATATTAACATGAAACCAAAATCCACTGAGGACGGCTGAACCCTGCAAAGAACTCACAAAACCAAAGAAGAAGAACAAATATTTTTGGTGTTTTCAATTTTTTAGAAACAAGCAAACAAAGAAAAACCAAACAAAAACAAAGCAAACCAAACAGAGCAAAATATTTTTGGATTTTTTCTTTTAAGGCAAACCAAAGCAAAGAAACAAACCAAGAGAAACAACGAAAATATTTTTGGTATTTTTGTGTTTTTGAGAAAGAAGCAACAAGAACCAAAAAGAAAGCGGAACGATGGATATACAAAGAACCGACCAAACATGATATATATATGAGCGTGATGTCGGTGTACCTCCTCCCAAGCTTAGGCTTTTGGCCTAAGTGGGGCTCAATAGCGCGGATAGTACCCCCATGCTGGTGGTTCATCATAGGAATGATCATAGTCAGGCACCTGCGATGAAGAAGAAGAAGACGCGCCCCAATCAGATGAGGGCTGCTGGTATGAAGACTCTCCCACGTTGGAGGGCTGAACTGAATTGTCTTCGGCATCCTCTTCAACATTCCCCTCTTGATGGGAGAGTTCCCCCACATAAGAGTCAACCTCCTCCTCCGTAAGTGACCATCCTTGCCTATTATCAAAGTTAAACAAAGCAGGTGCAGGCAAATAAACTATTTTCTTAGTCCTACCCTTTCTACGACCTTGCTGGGCAAAAGATAATTCATATGGTAAACTTCTCACATTAGCCCCCAAGGAAACAAAACCATGCTGAATCAAGGATTCAATATCAAGCCTCTCTATGGGGAACTAAAAATCTGAAAAATGAGGCTCTAACCATGGAAAGCTAGCAACCTAGAAGCAATGAGACCTCCACAAATTCCACCCTTCTCACATTTGGTGGTGAGACGGTGAGCTATCAGCGCACGCAAACTATAAGATCTACTCCTATTCAGAGCAATTGCGATAAAAGCTAGATCAAAAGAAGATAACTTTCTAGCAAGAACACACTTGGTAATGAAATAGGCAAAGTATCTAATAGCTGGAAGCTGAATGTTCCGAATTTTACCACTTTATTTTGAGAAGTCGAAACCTTGGCAAATCTCAGCATATAAATCCATAAGTGACTTGGGCCTCTCCTTGATCTTCTCGTAAGATCCCCACTGAGGTACTCTAATTGCTGCATAGAAATCAGCAAAAGGCAGGTCGATAGGTATATTATATATTTAGTAATGGACCATGGGATTAGAAGTAGACCAAGTGAACCAGACGTCCTGCACAAAGGTCATGGTTAGCTTAACATATTGGAATGGTTCACCTTCAACAAAGTGTTCCAACCCTGCATTTGTAACCATAGTTTGGAAATCTTGGAGGATCCCCGCAGCTCTCATAAATTCATGGCATTGATATATGGAGGGAAAAACTGCCTCCTCACGATGAACCTTCATTGGCTCATGCACCATAAAGTCATATTGATTTAGTGGATAAGCACTCATCTTCCTTCCTGAAATTTTTAGACAACCATCAAACCAAGTGATTTCTGAGTTGATAAATGATGAGCAACTACTATAGGAGCTTGTTAGAGGACTACACATGCATCAAAACAAAGTTTCTAAGCATAGAACAAGCATGCAAGCTCAAACAACCTATCACCTATAGCAGCAAAATACTCAAGATACAATCTACCAATCACAAATCTAATTAGACAAGTGGAGGAGGCACATACCAAGGAGCAATCCCTCCAAAAATCAGCACTTGAGATGGGATGAACAAGGAGATCAAAAATCGCGAGAAAGAACAGCAAGAACTCGAGCTTGAGAAAGTTTTCCGGTGTTTTTCGGGAGAGAGAAAGAAGGTGGCTTTGAGGAGGCAGCCAGGAGGGGCCCAGGTGGGCCAACCCCCCCTAGGCGCCACCCCCTGGTAGGCCGCGCCTACCATTGGTGTGGTGGCCTGGGGTGGCCCCCTGGGTCACCTCTGGTGCCTCTCTGCCCCTTTTTTCGAGGAAAAATTTATTTTGAATTTTCTGGGATTTTTTGGGAAACTTTATTTTTGGCCAATTTTCAGGGTATGAAAAATGATTTTCTCGCAGAAACAATTTCTTTAGAAGAAGCAAAAGCAAACCAAAAGACAAACTACAACAGCTCTAAGAAACTCAAACAAGCAAACTACTAGCAAAACTAAAGCTAAATCAAAGACTAGGAAGGATAAAAGTAAAAGAAAGCAAGTATAACCATAGTGGAAACATTATTTTGTTCATTAAAATCCTTTTGTTAACAAGGTTGATCAAGTCTTGCTACCAAAACAATCTTATATGAAACAAAACTTTGCATTCCACAAGTTGATTATGTTACCTCATACTTGATAGCAATGGTCCCAATCATAACAGTTTCAAAATTTCTTGTGAAATGGGACAATATATTTCTCCAACCTTGATGCTCTCAACATTTTCAATGGAATTCAGGCAACATCTTCTAACAATCTTCTAACTCGAATCAGGGGCTGCGGAACAAGCGACCGCTAGCAAGGGGTGAGGTCAAGATGCGTGTCAGCAATGGATCAAGCGTTGATGTGATCGCCGTCAGAATGCTGCCTCTCCACTTGCCGTCGGGATTAGTTATAAACTTGAATAAATGTTATCTGGTGCCTGCACTGAGCATGAACATTGTGTCTGGATCGTGTTTGATGCGAAGTGGTTATTCATTTAAATCCGAGAACAATGGTTGTTCCATTTATATGAATGAAATCTTTTATGGTCATGCATCGATGATGAATGGTTTATTTCTATTAGATCTCGATGATAATGTTACACATATTCATAATGTTGATGCTAAAAGGATTAAACTAAATGATGATATATCCGCATATATGTGTACTTGCCGTCTAGGTCATATTGGCGTTAAACGCATGAAGAAGCTCCATTCGGATGGACTTTTGGAATCACTTGATTATGAATCATTTGATACATGTGAGCCATGCCTTATGGGAAAGATGACTAGAACGCCGTTTTCCGGTTCAATGGAACAGGCGATAGATTTATTGGAAATCATACATTCTGATGTATGTGGTCCAATGAGTGTGTTTGTGAGGTGGATATCGTTATTTTGTTACTTTCACGGATGATTTGAGTAGATACGGTTATATCTACTTGATGAAACACAAGTCTGAAACCTTTGAAAAGTTCAAGGAATTTCAGAATGAAGTGGAAAATCATCGTAATAGAAAGATCAAATTTCTACGGTCCGACCGTGGAGGTGAGTATCTAAGTTACGAGTTTAGCACTCACATGAAAGAGTGTGGAATTGTTTCACAACTCACACCTGCCGGAACACCACAGTGAAATGGTGTATCGGAACGTCGTAATCGTACTTCATTAGATATGGTTCGATCTATGATATCTCTGACGGACTTGCCGTTGTCATTTTGGGGTTATGCACTAGAAACTGCTGCATTCACTTTAAATCGGGCACCATCTAAATCCGTTGAAAAGACAGTATGAATTGTGGTTTGGAAACAAACCTAAGGTATCATTCTTAAAGTTTGGGGATGTGATGTTTATGTGAAGAAACTTCAACCGGATAAACTCGAACCCAAAGCGGAAAATGCGTCTTCATAGGATACCCTAAAGAAACTATTGGGTATTCCTTCTATCACAGATCCGAGGGCAAGGTTTTTGTTGCCAAGAATGGATCCTTTCTAGAGAAAGAGTTTCTTGCGAAAGGTGTGAGTAGTCGGAAGGTAGAACTCGAAGAGGTTGTGGAACCTTCTCTTCAAAGTATGGCGAGTAGCGCAGCGCCGGAAGTTGTTCCGGAGTTGGCTCCACCTGTTGAAGAGGGAACTAATGATAATGATCATGAAACTCCGAAAAGAGTACTACCGAACCTCGCAGGTCAAACAGAATGGCGTGCAGCTCCAGCTGCGGAAATCTGAAATCATGAATTTCATGGTTGATGAAAATGATGACCCTGCGACGTATGAAGAAGCGATGATGAGCCCGGATTCCAACAAATGGTTAGAAGCCATGAAATCCGAGATGGAATCCATGTATGAAAATCAAGTTTGGAACTTGGTGGAATTACCTCACGACCGAAAGGCCGTGGAGAACAAATGGATTTTCAAAGGGAAAGCGTCTTGATGGTAATGTGACCATCTATAAAGCTCGACTTATGCAAAGGGTTTTGACAAATTCAAGGAGTTGACTATGATACTTTCTCTCCCGTGGCGATGCTAAAGTCAGTTAGGATTATGTTAGCAATTGCTGCATATTTCGATTATGAGATATGGCAGATGGATGTCAAAACCGCGTTTCTCAATGGTAATATTGAAGAAGAGTTGTATATAATACAACCAAAGGGTTTTGTCGATCCTAAGGATGCTAACAAGGCGTGCAAGCTTCAGCGATCCATCTATGGATTGAAGCAAGCATCAAAGTTGGAATCTCCGCTTTGATGAGGTGATCAAAGAGTTTGGATTTGTCCAAACTTATGGAGAAGCTTGTATTTACAAGAAAGTGAGTGGGAGCAATGTGGCATTTCGATATTATATGTGGATGACATATTATTGATCGGAAATGATATAGATCTTTAACAGTGTTAAAAGTTATCTAAACAACAAATTTTCAATGAAGGACCTAGGTGAGCGTCATACATATTAGGCATAAAGATCTATAGAGATAGATCTAGGCGCCTAATAGGGCTATCATAAAGTACATACCTTGATAAGATTTTAAAGAAGTTTAAAATGGACGGAAGTAAGAAGGGTTCTTACCTATGTTGCAAGGCAAGACATTGAGTAAGACTCAAAGTCCGGCTTGGTGAATAAAGAGAGATAATGGACAAAGTCCCTATGCTTCAGCCATAGGCTCTATAATGTCGCCATGCTATGTACAAGACCGGATGTGGCACATGCTATTAGTTTGACTAGTAGGTACCAATCGGATCCAGGTTCGGAACACTTGATAGCGGTCAAGAATATCCTTAAGTACTTACGAAGAACTAAGGATATGTTTCTTGTATCCGGAGGCGAAGAAGAGCTCGTCGCTAATTGTTATGTCGACGCTAGCTTTAACACCGATCCGGATGACTCTAAGTCTCAATCCGGATCGTATTTCTTATGAATGGCGGAGCGTTAGTTGGAGGAGCTCCAAACAACCTGTGGTAGCGGGATCAACAACGGAGGTCGAATATGTTCTTTGCTTGAGCGGCTCAGAAGCGATTTGGATGAAGGAGTTCATATCCGAACTAGGAGTGGTGGCAAACGTTGGACCCAATGGTGATCTATTGTGACAACAATGGTGCCATTGCCAATGCCAAAGAGCCAAGGTCTCAAGCATTCCAAGCATATTAAGCGCGGTTTCACTCCATCCATGAGCATGTCAAGGATGGAGATATAAAGATTTAAAGTACATACGGATCTCAATGTAGCAGATCCGTTGACTAAAACTCTCCCTAGAGCAAAACATGATCAACACCAGAACTCAATGGGTGTTAGATTTATCACTATGTAACTAGATTATTGTCTCTAGTGCAAGTGGGAGACTGAAGGGAATATGCCACGAGAGGCAATAATAAAGTGTTTATTATGTGTATTCCAAGTATATGATAGATGTTTATTTTGCATGCTATAATTGTATTAATACGGAAACGTTAATACATGTGTGTTTAATAAACAAACAGAAAGTTCCTAGTTATGCCTCTCTCATAAACTAGCTCGTTGATTAACAAGATGATCAAGGTTTCCTGATCATGGACATTGGATGTTGTTAATAACAGGATCACAACATTAGTGTAATGGTGTGATGAACATTCATCCAAAGTATAGCATTACGATCAAAGTCATTGAGTTTATATTGCTATAACAACTTACGAAGTGATCCTAATCCTTAGACCATGAGATCATGTCAATGACTAACACCGGAAGAGTTTCTTGATAACATCAAACGTCACACCGTAATAGGGTGATTATAAAGATGGATTCAGAACTAATAAAGTGTTATGTTGAGGCTCATGGATTGAGAGTGGAATTTGTTCATCCCGATGACGGATAGATATACTCTGGGCCCTCTCGGTGATATCACATTGATTAGCTTGCAAGCAAGTGATTTGATCACTAGAATGTTATATCACGAGGAGAAAAGAGTGCATGTCGGTAACGAGATCAAACTAGGTATGGAGATACCGATGATCGAATCTCGGACATGTAATATATCGTGAAACAAAGGGATTAAGATACTAGCGTAAAAGGTTCCGACGATCACAAGAAAGTCATCGTTGAAAGTGTGGGAGTCAGTATGGGTCTCCAGATCCCGCTTCTGATTATTAATCCGAGAGGGGTCTCGATCATGTCCGCATTATTCACGAACCGTAGGGTGACACACTTAAGAGACACCGACATCCAATTGGAGCAAATGTTTCATGCCGAAAGAATGAACAAGCGCAGGAATTTATTTCACTAGATACCGAAACAGGTTTTCGGGTGAAATTGCATAAAGTGGTTATGCATGTGAAATAGAATTCTAGCAAGGGGTTATTTGTGAATGTTTGTCATTAAAGTAATTGACAAAATTCTGAATAAAATAAAAGAGTTTTATTTAATGAGAGTTTGCATTAAATTTGGTGGAAATTTAATGGGAATTTGAGTGGACTTTTGAGTGGAGGGAATTTAAAGGAGATTTGTGAGTGGAGTGTCCACCCACATGAAGAGGGAGGCAAGGGGCAGCCCCATGCAGCCACCCCTTGGGGTCCCCTCCTCCTATAAAAGGAGCCCCTCCTCACTTGTCTCTCACCTCCTCGTGAAGGATCTCCCCCTCTAGAATTTATCCCCCATGGTCTCGGACTAGCGAGATACATGTTCCCGGTGGCTATTCGGCAAGAAAGAGTTGTGCTTCCGCTGCATCGCTAGAGCGAGGAGGCGGAGGTTGCTCGGTGCCTCGAACGTGTGTGCGAGCACGGATGCGCTGCTAATTTGCGGCGCTAGGACTTCCTATCGATCTTGAGATCGGCAAGAGATCGTCTACATCAACCACGATTTGAACTCGTTAAGCTTTGTCGGTCTTCAAGGGTATGTTCTCTACGGATATACATCCGCCCGTTGCTGGTATCTAGTAGATAGATCTTGGTATATAGTTCACATCGTAGGAAATTTTTTGTTTTCTATGCTGCGAACCCTACAAATAGAGCAGGGAATAGTTGGTATACCTGGATCACCAAGTTTCTTTGGAACCTTACCTTTGAAGGAGTACTTAGCAAGCAAAGTAGAAATCTCCTCATTATGAATCTTCCTTTTTATTAAAGATAATATCCTTAATATACTTTGAATAAGGAGGCAACTTAATACCACCAGTCAAAGGAATTTGCAAAAATAAAGGTTTCATCCACTCATAAAACTTGTTGTAGTGTTCTTCCTCCTTTGACTTGTGTTTCTTACCTGGAAAAGGCATAGGTTTCTACACCCAAGGTTCTCTCTCTTTACCATGTTTATTAGCAATAAAATCTTCCTTTGTGTACCTAGTGCGCTTCTCAGGTTCTTCCTCACCTTCCTCCTTATCGGGAGACTCATTATTATTACCACTCTCAGTTTCAGCATCAGAGACAGATATACTATTAGGATCTACTGCAGGTTCAAGTGGTTCCTCAACTATATTATGTTTCTTTTTCTTTCTCTTACAAGGACTACCACTATTCTCACCTTGTTGAGAGTCCTGCTCAATTCTTTTAGGGTGTCCTTCAGGATATAAAGGATCTTGAGTAGCTACACCACTCCTAGTTCTAATTCCATAAGCATGTTTATTTCCTGAAGCATTAACTAGCATATCCTTATGTACCTTAGCAAGTTGATCAAGTTGAGTTTGAACCATTTGAAAGTGTTTACAAAGCATTTTAATATCATTAGAAGTTCTTTCCACAGTATCTTTCAACTCATGGATAGCTCTAGAGTTTTCCAATAAATGATTCTTGACTTGTTTATTAAAATTACCTTGTTTAACAATAAATGTGTCAAGTTCCTCTAAGCATTGATCAGGAGGCTTACCATAAGGAATATCACCTTAATTAAATTGGAGAGAGTGTACCTCAATAGTAGATGAGTGGGGAATTGGCTTACATAATTATTTTATAGGAGGTAGATTCTTCACATCTTCAGCTCTAATACCTTTCTCCTTTAGACACTTCTTAGCTTCCTTCATCACTTCATCATTTAATGCAATAACTCGTCTCTTCTTTGTTGTTTGTGCTGGAACTAGTTCAGGCACAACTGGTTCAGGAGTAATAGGCTCAGGTGTATTTAGCTCAGTTGAAGTCCAATCTTCATAATTCTTGCTCATCTTGGTCATTAATTCTTCAGCATCTGTAGGAGTCCTTTTCCTGAAAACACAATCAGCAAATCTATCTAGGTATGTCCTAGAATCATCAGTTAGTCCATTATAATAAATATCAAGAAGCTCATTCTTAGGCAATGGACATCCAGGATGTGCATGAATCAAGGCATGGAACCTTGTCCATGACTTAGGCAATTTCTCTTCTTTTCCCTATTTAAAATCAAAAAGTCTCTCCAAAGAAGCATGTCTAGCACTGGGAGGAAAATATTTATGGAAGAAAGAAGCAATCAAGCAATCAGGGCTATCAATGGAACCAGGAGGTAATATATTAAACCAAGCCCTAGCTTCTCCTTTTAGTGAAAAAGGGAAAATCTTAATAACAAAGTACTTGTGCATCTTAAAATCATTAGAGAAAAAAGCGCTCATAGTAGAAAGCTCATTCATATGAGCCACAACACTCTCATTTTCAGTCCCACAAATAGGTTCTTTCTCAACAATATCAAAATAAGATAAATCAAGAGAGAAATCATAATCTTCACCTTTAATATCTATGGGAGAAGTGGCAAATGAAGATAAGAGGAGACGGAGAGGAGGCCTAGGCGCCCACACCCACCCCAGGCGCGGGCCCACCACTGGCCGCGCCTGGAGGGGTGCAGCCACCCCAGGCACCCCCTCGGCCTCCCTCTGTGCCTATAAGTTGCCTTTCGACCTAAAACCCGAGGAGGGTTCGATAGTTTTCCAGAAAGAGTTCCGCTCTGCCGCCACCACCAGAAACCAAGATTCGGATCCAGAAACTCCGTTCTGGCACCCTGCCGGGACGAGGAATTTGGAGAGGATCATCGCCATCATCATCACCAATGCATCTCCATCAACCACCGATGTTTCCCTCATCCATGAGTGAGTAATCCCCCTGTAGGCTTGGAGGTGGTAGGGATTGGATGAGTTCTGTCATGTAATCGAATAAGATCTGTTAGGGCATAGTGCCTAGTATCTCTATTAGTGCTATTTGACTTTGTTGCAACTTGTTGTGCTTAATGCTTGTCACTAGGGCCCGAGTGCCATGATCTCAGGTCTGAACTTATTATTGAGTCATTATGATAGTATTGTTTGTGATCTTATTTGCAAGTTGTGTACACATATCATTGTCCGGATCCAAAGGCCCCAAAGTGACAATAATTGGGACAACTGGAGGGGATGGCTGTGGTGTGAGGATCACATGTGTTCACGGAGTGTTAATGCTTTGCTTCGATTATCTATTAAAAGGAGCACCTTAATTGTCAATAGTTCCATAGAGGCCCCTCTACCACGGGCTGGCTGGATAGAAGATGTTGTGCAAGTTCTCATTGCGAGCACATATGACTATATTTGGAGCACATGCCTAGGATTGTTTAGTACTTGGATGTTTGATATTATTTATCTGCAATGCCCTAGATCTTGAAGTTACATATTTAGACTCGTCCATGCAACACCCGTCCATCCATCCCTATGCCTACCGCACTCGAATCCTACTATTACCGTTACTGTTACTATTGCTCCTGATTTGCTGTTGTTGTTGCCTTGCTGTTGCTACTACAAACTGTTACTACTAATAAACTTCTATGAGAAAGAACTATTTCTAGGTGCAGCTGAATTGACAACTCAGTTGTTAAGGCTTGCAAGTATTCTTTGGCTCTCCTTGTGTCGAATCAATAAATTGGGTAATACTACCCGTGAATACTGTTAAGATCCCCTACACTTGTGGGTCATCATCTGCCGGAAGGGAGATCATCCCGGAGGCCTTCTCTCCGGTATGATGCGTGAGTAGTTCCACCTTGGACTATGGGTCCATGTAGTACCTGATTGTTGTATCTCCTCCTTTGTGCTTTCATGTATAGATCTTGTGAGCTCCGTTCATGATCAAGATCTAATCTATTTCTAATCATGCATGTTGTGTTTGCGGGGATCTGATGGATATTGAGATTATTATGTTGGTTTGATTAATGGTTTTGTCTTTATGATTCTATCATGTTCGTGTTGTTTGTGATCTTGCATGCTCTCCGTTGTTAGTAGCTATCTTGGCCAAGTAGTTGCTAGTGACTCCAAGAGGGGGTATTTATGCTCGATAGTGAGTTCATGCCTCTAGTTTCCAAGGTAAGTGAAAATATTCTCTTCGGTTGTAGATGTGATGTTGCTACTAGGGAGAAAACAACGGTCTCTTGTTCATGGAACATGTGGACTGTTTACCTTACACACTTTGCTTAAAGCAGTTGTCTGTTGATTGCAACTTAATACTGGAGGGGGTTCGGATGATAACCTGAAGGTGGACTTCTAGTCATAGATGCAGTTGGATGGCGGTCTATGTATCTTGTTGTATTGCCCAATCGAATCTCATAGGATCTTTCTGACTAGTAATTGCATTGTTATGCCTTGATCGGTTCATGTCAATTGCCCACTGTAATTTGTTTACCCTTCATGCCATGTTGTTTATCTAAGGAGAGCACCTCTAGTGAACTATGGACCTCGGTCCAATCCTTATCATTGATACATCTTCCATTGTTACTTGTTTACTTGCTGTAAACCACCATTACCTTCCACACCATACGTTTAATCCTTTGTTACAACAAACCAGTGAGCTTGACAACCTCACTGATTCGTTGGGGCAAAGTCTTGAGTTTGTGTTGTGCAGGTCTACGTGTTGCTTGCAACGCCTGTGTGATGTTTCCTTCCTCCTACTGGTTCGATAACCTCGGTTTCTTACTGAGGGAAAACTTGCTGCTGTGCTGCTTCACACCTTTCTCTTGGGGTTCCCAACGAAGCGCTCTTACATCAACCCAGCGCTGCATCAAGATTTTCTGGCGCCGTTGCCGGGGATCTACAGGATAGCTTCAACCTTTTCCTCCCTGTCAAAAGCTTTTCTGGCGCCGTTGCCGGGGAGGCTAAGGACGTCTTCACTAGGGGAGTCCTTCACTTCCTTTCTCTTTACTTTGTTTTTAGTTTGCTTTGTTTCTTT
Source organism: Avena insularis (assembly GCA_023614405.1). Taxonomy (NCBI): domain Eukaryota; kingdom Viridiplantae; phylum Streptophyta; class Magnoliopsida; order Poales; family Poaceae; genus Avena; species Avena insularis. Next base: position 288,775,762 of record CM042691.1, on the reverse strand, counting down.
TGCTTGGTTTTGTTTGCCTCTTTTCAAAAACCCAAAAAAATTAGTCTAGTTTGGTTTGCTTGCCTTAATAAAAAACACACAAAAAATAGTTCCTGCTCTAGCTGCTGCTGCTGTTTTTGGCTTGCCCACCTCTGCCAAAATGAACTCTGCCGAGAACACCAAGTTGTGTGACTTCACTAGCACCAACACCAATGATTTCCTAAGCACTCCTATTGCTCCACCTGCTCCTGATGCTACCTTTTATGAAATTAAGCCTGCTTTGTTGAATCTTGTAATGAGAGAGCAATTTTCTAGTGCTAGTTCTAATGATCCTGTTGCCCATCTCAATAGCTTTGTTGAACTTTGTGAGATGCAAAAGTATAAGGATGTAGATGGAGATATAATTAAGCTCAAGCTTTTTTCCTTTCTCTTTGAGAGGAAAAGCTAAATAATGGTTGCTATCTTTGCCTAAAAATAGTATTGATTCTTGGACTAAGTGCAAAGATGCTTTTATTGGAAAGTACTATCCTCCTGCTAAGATTATATCTATGAGAAGTGACATTATGAAATTTAAACAACTTGATAGTGAACATATTGCTCCATCTTGGGAGAGAATGAAATCTTTGGTTAAGAATTGGCCTACTCATTGACTCAACTGCTTGGATGATTATCCAGACTTTTTATGCAGGTTTGAACTTCTCCTCAAGAAATCTGTTGGATTCCGCTGCTGGAGGTACCTTCATGGGCCTCACTTTGGGTGCTGCAACAAGGCACCTTTATAATAAGATGGTTAACTACTCTGAATGGCATATTGAGAGAGCTCCACATGGTAAGAAGGTAAATTATGTTGAGGAAACTTCCTCTTTGAGTGAAAAGATTGATGTTATTATGGCTATGCTTGTTAATGGGAAAGCTCCTCTAGATCCTAATAGTGTTCCTTTAGCCTCTTTGGTTGCTCAAGAAGAGCAAGTTGATGTGAACTTCATTAGAAACAACAATTTCAACAACAATGCTTATAGGAGTAATTTTGGTGGTAACAATTATAGACCTTATCCTCCTAATAATGGCAATTCCTATGGAAACTCTTACAACAATGCTAGAAGCGCCCTCTCTAAACTTGAAACTATGCTCAAAGACTTTGTTAGAAAACAAACCACTTTCAATAAGGCTATAGAGGAAAAACTTTTAAATGTTGAGAAAATATATCCTCTTTGTCTGTAGCTCAAACTTCCTCGGTTAATAAAATGGCTGCCAAACATGAAACTATGGAAAATACCTTTGCTACTGCTCATGCCATACAAGTTACTATTGATGAAAATGTTAGGTTGTTAGCTCAACTTCATGCTAAGTGTGAAAGGGAAGCTGAAATTGATAGAAACAATAGTGTGTGCACCATCACCACTAAACCACAAGTAGTCCCTATTCCTCCTCCTACTATGCCTACTACTAGTGATGCTAAGTTTGACTTTGATATTGATGGTTGCAATATTTCTGAAGTGATTATGTTCCTACAAAAGCTTTCTAGAAGTCCTGATGCTAGTGATATGCATGTTGCTTTCACTAAACACATTACAGATGTTCTTGTTAAGATTAAGGAAGAGAAGCTAAAACACAAAGCTTCTATTCCTAGGAAGGTAGAAGATAGTTGGGAACCCATTATTAATATGCAAGTGAATGACTTTGATCTCAAAGCTTCATGTGATCTTGGTTCTAGTGTCTCTATTATGCCTAGGAAGATTTATGAAATGCTTGATTTGCCACCTTTGGAAGATTTTTATTTGGATGTCCCACTCAATGATAATGCTAAGAAGAAACTCATGAGGAGTATTAATGATGTTCTCATTATGGTTAACAATGCTTATGTCCCTATTGATTTCTATGTTTTGGATGTTGAATACAATGCTTCTTGTCCTATTACTTTGGGAAGACCTTTTCTTAGAACAGTTGGTGCCATCATTGATATGAAAGAAGGCACCATCAAATATCATTTTCCATTCAAGAAAGGTATTGAACACTTTCCTATGAGGAGAGAGAAGTTGCTTTTTTCTCCTCCTTTGAAAGCAAGGTTTGATGTGAATGCTTCTTCATTTGAAAATACTTGATTCTTCTTGCTTCTTGTGCCTAACAAAAAGGCGTTAAAGAAAAGTACTTATTGGGAGATAACCCAAGAGTTTCCTTGAGTCTTGGAAGTTATTACTTCAATAATGACCTCTCCTTATCCTTTTTGTTTGCTTTTTGTGCCAAGAATGACCTCTAATGAGAGGGAAGTAAGATTTGGGGAGTTGCTGTCCCGAAACAGATTTATGTACTCCACCAAAAAATTCGTGAGGAGTCTCTGTAACTCGGATTGAGCTCAAAATTTATGAATAAATCCCCCAATATGTTAGCTAACTTTCTTTAGTTCAACACTTTTTGATTTGAGCAACAGAAGATATTCGGAAAAATCGGTTTCTACCTGCTGGTCTATTTTGACAGATTTCTGCCATTATTTACATTTGCTTCTTATTGATTCCTTTTTGAGTTCTATTTATGTGAATTGAGCTTTTTGAAGGAGTTAATACAGTATCTTGTGTTTTTAGTGAAAAGCCTTGCTGTTCCAAAGCTTTGCCAGGGGTCTAATATCTTTTGAATACACTAATGTTGCTAATGAAGATTGTGTGAAGTTTTGTATGAAGGAAAAATTTCAGGTGTAGAGAGAGAGAATGATGCAATGAGATGAAGAATGGATAAAAGCTCAAGCTTGGGGATTCCACCATGGTTTCACACCAAGAAATATCCAATAGGTACAAGCGTCAAAGCTTGGGGATGCCTAAGGCATCCCCTTCTTCATCAATAAAAATCTCAGGTCTGTCTAGACACTTCGTTTTTATTGTTTCATGCACAATTGTGTTGTTCTTGGAGCGTCTTAGTTTTTGTTTGCTTTGCTTAGTTTATTTTGCTTGAGTAGTTTGGACCCACATTCTCGCTATGTTGTTTGCAAATAAGTTGCTTGGTGTTGGAAATGAGTAGTAAGTTCTTGCTTGTAAGTGCAAGAGGAGCTTGCATTGACAGAGACTTAGACTTTAGCATGACATGCTAGGTGTTGTTTTGACCTTATGCTTAGTGATTATTGTTGTAGCATGTCTTGTTCCAAACAATTGGGATTGCTTAGTGTGCCTTGAAGAAATTATGCATTGTTTTAGCATGCAAAAGCATAGCATTGTGGTATTCTCCTTTGATGCTTTGCTTGGGTTGACTTGGCACATGCTCACACCATGTTATGACTATGACAAGTCACCATAGCCTCTATGATCATTTTAGTCCTTGACGTGTAGTACCACTCTTTGCTTTGATTAGTAATGCTTTGTTGCACTGCATGATTATGGCCATTATTGCTCTCTTATTTGGTTGCTCCCAGTATTTTGCTAGCCTCCACTTGTATGAGTAAGCTCTACTCATGCTTCTAACTCCCAAGAAACCAAGTTTTTACAAAGTGTCCACTATAAACTCCTATGCATGGTGTGTTACACCATTCCAAGTATATTCTTGTTTTCAGCTATCTTCCAATTAAAAATTATTTTGTTATGTGAAAACTTAGTGATTAAATCCCTCACAAACTTGATGTCACACTTTATATTATTTGCCCCTAATAAACTTGAACCATTGTGTCTTCTATGTTGTATATGCTTGCACTTATACGTTGGAATTAGCATAACCGTGTTGTCACGGGGAACATTTTCAACATTGCACTTGTACTTTGTACTCAAATGATATCATGCTCTTTTGTCTATGGATGTCACCGGTGTGAAATAAAGAGGGAACTTGTAAGTCCATGGAGTTTGTATCCTGTGTTAGAGAAACGCCTGGGCCGCTAGCCTAAGCCATGCCTAATCATGGTGGAAACTTACAGCATCACCATAGTGACATCTATGACGCATTCTTCTTATGAAAAAAAGAGACACATTGAGAAAATAGGAAAGATAGAAAAAAGCACCATATTCCCATGGTAAATAAGAAGATTGCTGAGATGCTCATTGTCTACTTGCTTTGTCATTTTGGTTATGGGAAAGCTCCTATACCATGTGCAAGAGGTACCCCGTTGGCGGTTCTCAATGATATGCAAATAATTACAATGACAAGAACTTACAGGTGACCAAAGTTGAGTAGCATGAGGTGTGTACCCCGTATTCAAGGGACTTGAGATTGCCAACTTATACTTCGTCAAGCATATACTTCATATTTGTTCACTTTAACCTTAATCACTTCAAGATGCTCATGATAGGGCAACGAGGGCTGAAAGCTAACAAGTACCTTAATTTTTGGAAGCTCTTTTTGAAACTTGAAATCCCTGCTTCCTTTATAAAAAGGTCTTTCTTCCACCACTATTGAGTCTCCACCTTCTACCTTTAGGCACCATTAAGAGAGCATAGTTGTCATTCTGTGTGCAGTGTTCCAAAGCTTATTGATTGATGCATATTGTGATATTACTTGTTCTTGTGCTACTTGTTTCTAGTCACCCTTGTGAACTTTGAAGGTGTACTATGCATCTATTTTCTACTCTACAAGGGACAAGCTAATTGCCACTATGCTATGTTTTCTGTATGTGAAACAAACAAACGTTTTTCAATGCATGTTATTCATGATCTTTGTTTGTAGCTTGTCATGTTGCATGCATAGTTACTATGTCCTATTGTTAGAACTCCATCTTTCATGCTCATGTTTATAGTTCTTTGATCCTAGCTTTCAATGCTTGCAAATGGTTAGATCTTCATTGTGAAGGTGCATGTCACCTCAATAATTATTCTTTTATCACTTACCTACTCGAGGACAAGCAGGAGTTAAGCTTGGGGATGCTTGATACATCGGAAATGTATCTATAATTTTTTATGCTCCATGCTTGTTTAGTATCTACTTTTCTTTGATTTGTCTACACTTTGAGGTGCTTTTTACATGTTTTCTGGTACTAACCTATTAACAAGTTGCCACGGTGCCAGTTGCCTGTTTTCTTCTGTTTTTGGTTCCAGAAAAGTTAGTAAAGAAATATTCTCGGAATTGGACGGGAAAAACGTCAAAGTCAATAACTTTCCGTGGGGAACAAGAAGTCCAGAGGGGAGCCAGAGATACGGGATAGGGCACCTAGACCCCCCTAGGCGCGGGTGGGCCCTGCCCCGCGCCTAGGCAGGGTGTGGGGCCCCTGGCCGCCGCCTCGGCCTACCCCTTCTCCTATAAGAAGCCCCCGATGCAGAAACACTAAGGACCCGATCAAATCTCCATGAAACCTTCTGTAGCCGCCACCACCGTTGTCCCTAGATCGGGGGGATCTGAAGTTCTTCCCGGCACCCTGCCGGAGGGGAGATCATCCCGGAGGCCTTCTCTCCGGTATGATGCGTGAGTAGTTCCACCTTGTACTATGGGTCCATGTAGTAGCTAGATGGTTGTACCTCCTCCTTTGTGCTTTCATGTATAGATCTTGTGAGCTCCGTTCATGATCAAGATCTAATCTATTTGTAATCATGCATGTTATGTTTGCGGGGATCCGATGGATATTGATATTATTATGTTGGTTTGATTAATGGTTTTGTCTTTATGTTTCTATCATGTATGTGTTGTTTATGATCTTGCATGCTCTCCGTTGTTAGTAGATATCTTGGCCAAGTAGTTGCTAGTGACTCCAAGAGGGGGTATTTATGCTCGATAGTGGGTTCATGTGTAACGCCCCAGAATCGGGTCTATGCAGATCTCAACATTTCCCGCCAAAATCCGCATAGAAGCGATTCAAAGACGCCCACCAAACACTTCCGTGTGGGTGGGATATGAATACAAGTAGTTACATCACAGTAGTTTACAACAGAGTCCACAAGAACTTATATATATACAACAATGACTCAACGAGTCAAGAATACAAATGATACAAATCATAAAGAAAGCAAAATAGTATCCGAGTACGGATAAGATCCAAATGGGACTAAGAGTCCTGAAGAATAACCAAACGGTGTCCATAACCCTGCCCAGGCCAAGCCGAAAGGGAAACCTTGCTAACGTCATCAGTCACATACCTGTCAAGCCAAAAGGGTGCCGACAAAGGGCAAAGGAAAACATAAAGAGAGCGGTCAGTACCGAGGCCAGTACACGGCGAGACTAGAATTCAGCGGTCCTCGCCTACATAGGTATGGTGGGCTCAGCGGCAGCAAAGCTTGCACTATCTAACTTATAGAGACACGCTACAACTTCGGCTATTAGAATGAGATAAGAGAGCGCTATGCGGTAACAATAATATAGCACCAAACATAACCCATCCGAAGATTTCCCCCTCGAAGACCAGTCGAGGAAGTCCTCTAGCGGAACACACACGGTGGTCATTTTAGTTAAGCAGGTGTTTAATTAATAAGGCTAGTTACTAATCATATTATTAGAGGAAAAACATTAGTGGAGTTGTCTATGATCATGACACTGTACTCCTGAGGCGTCCATAACCGTGAACACACGGCTTCTCGAAAAGATTTACCCTGCAGGGGTGCACTACTGTACCCAAACACATGCTCAACCCTTCAGGCAACATATCATGCGTGCCTTCCGAATCTCACAACAAGAACTATCCCTTAACTACGCGCATATCCAGAGGCATCACCTACTGTGTTGATCCAACCAAGAGGTACGACGATTCTCGAGGAAGGCACAGCGTTTGAGTCTACGGCCGGGCGATGATCGGAAGATAACTTGTAGAGCTCCATCCCACCTCCGACACGATATCCCAGTTTTATGCAATGCAATCCATGGCAATCCACCAAAATATCAAGTCCAAAGACATATCAACTCACCCATGTCCGAGGACATATTATGCGTGTGCGCCAAATGGAAATCCAATTTTGTAACCCTCTGGATATACGAATAGCGCCGGTAGTTGAGGGGGGATCCCAGAGGCCCCCACGTTTGGTTAGTGCGATCAACTCAGAACTGGTATCGTAGAACGAACGGGTCCTAGGTCGGCTCAAGCAGTTCCCAAAGATGGTCCCTGCCGGGGCCTTATCATTAGGTGAAACCATAACCATAACCAACATCACCAATTATTTATCTTGTCACCCACAATATCCAAGTATCGTGTTCCACCTGTATGAGAGCAATACTAGCATGCCTACGACTCGCAAGGGCAAGCTAGCTAATCAAACAAGGCAATAGGATAACCAAGGCAATATAGTGGAGCAGGTAAATAAAGGGATAATACTATAGCATCGACAATAAGGATAGCGGTAGATCAATTGGAGGAAGTAAAACTATAAACGCAAAATAGGTAGAAGGGGGAGAATGCTCGCCTGTGAGACAAAGTCGGAAAACCGGAGGCGTGTTGTTTCTCACATCGACTCATCGTCCTATCCGATGAAGACGCAAAACACTAGAAGAGGCAACGGATGCAATATTTAATACTAGAGCGAAAGATCCGATATGTTTATGAGATGATGCATGACATGGAAATATGCGGTCTAAATTAGCAATATTAAGCGGAATCAGGATCCCGACATTTAAATAGAAGGTTCAAGTTATTTAGCTACCCCGCAATTTTAAATATTGGTTAACAAGATAAATCATGGCATCGGTTCGCTACACAATATTAAATGGAACTAGGACAAGACAAATAGCACTCCCATATATTCCATATTTATTTAGTAGATGGATCTTCATATATCTCCGAACAATAATATATGTATGCAACTATGGATAATTTAATATGGACAAGTTATATTATATTTATAAAAAATAGGATATCGAAAAGGGATCACACATTGGTTCCGAAGATCTTGGGATCCATTGGAGTTGGGGCTTTCGAATTCGGGAAGAAGGTCTTGAGGGTCGACGAGAGTTGGGGTTCGGTCTTCGGGTTCCTCAAAGGACCTATTGTATTTCGACGCCATCGTCGTCGGGTTCCATGTCGAAGTCCTTATCTTCCGTCTTTTGTCGGTGGCAGATTTGGGTCATCATTAGGACACATCACTGGATCGGAGATCCGAGGCGTAGCCAAGCATCAAGGAAGTAGCCGAGCAACCACAAAACAGATAGTGCCTTGATTTGGTATCCTGGTACAGATGGTTCCTTTTTTAGATAAAGGCACAAGAAGCTGAAAACACATGGCAAACAAATATATAGGAACAGCAGCAGATGCTCATCCTGCATAGGTCGACGCGAGGCAGCAGGACATCAGTGGTATTGGCAACATGAACCGTTGACCTAAACTGAGAAGAAGACCGACGTGGAGCGAATGGTCGGAAGGCGAGCTCGAGGTGGCTCGAGGATGTGTGTCGGCGTGATGCAACACACATAGGGGAGAGGCGGAGGCAGACGCGGCACGCCGCGCCGGCGAGGGAAGAGGAGGCCGCGGGGGTCGCGGGCGGCCGACGAGGAGGTTGGCGGCGTCGCCACTGGGAGGTCGAGGCGGCCACAGAAGGTGCGAGGTCGAGAACAGGATCACGGTGGCAGGAGGAGGAAGGGCGTCGGGAAGGCGGCTGCGACGGGCATCACGGATGGTGCAGGTGGCGGCGTGCTTCCAGGGAGAAGACGCGGGGTTAGGGAAGGCGAGATCGGTCGGGCTCATGGACTCCTGGCGGCGGCGACAGAGGGAGTAGGAAGGGGATCGTGATGGGATCGACAGGACGCTCCCTCCTAGGCGTGAAGTGCGTGCGGGCGTGAGTTGTGTTTTGTGTGGTCGTGTGGTATCCGTGTCTGGACGTGGTGTGGGGATGTGTAACGTGTTGGGTGCAGCAGTGTGGTGCGGTCGGTGTGTGTGCGTGCGTGAGTGCTGGTGTGTGTGTCCCTGGCAGCGGCGGCGGAGGTAGGGAGTGGGATTAGGTCTAGGATTTGGGAAAAGAAAAGGGGATTGAGATATTTATCTAGTCCAAAAGTAGACTATATGAGACTAGTTTTAGGCCAAAACTTTAGATGGGCCTTTAGGCTAAATTTTTATTTATAAAGCAAGAAAACTTTTGCCACGAGAAATATTATTTGTTTTAATTTTCAAATAAGAACGAGAGACGGGTTTAATAAAACCACAAGGATATTTAGTAAAACAAAATATGGTTTGATAACATAATTTTACGGATAAAATATGCATGATGATGTCATGATGATGCGAAAAGAAATTAAAACGAAAATTTTATTTCAGAATATTTTCCGGGCATCACATCATGCCTCTAGTTTCCAAGGTAAGTGACAATAATCTCTTCGGTTGTAGATGTATTGTTGCTACTAGGGAGAAAACAACGGTATCTTGTTCATGGAACATGTGGACTGTTTACCTTACACACTTTGCTTAAAGCAGTTGTCTGTTGCTTGCAACTTAATACTGGAGGGGGTTCGGATGATAATCTGAAGGTGGACTTTTAGTCATAGATGCAGTTGGATGGCGGTCTATGTATCTTGTTGTATTGACCAATCGAATCTCACAGGATCTTTCTGACTACTAATTGCATTGTTATGCCTTGCTCAGTTCCTGTCAATTGCCCCGCTGTAATTTGTTTACTCTTCATGCCATGTTGTTTATCTAAGGAGAGCACCTATAGTTAACTATGGACCCCGATCCAATCTTTATCATTGATACATCTTCCACTGTTACTTTTTTATTTGCTGCAAACAACCATTACCTTTCACACCATACGTTTAATCCTTTGTTACAGCAAACCGGTGAGCTTGACAACCTCACTGATTCGTTGGGGCAAAGTCTTGAATTTGTGTTGTGCAGGTCTCCGTGTTGCTTGCAACACCTATGTGACGTTTCCTTCCTCCTACTGGTTCAATAACCTCAGTTTCTTACTGAGGGAAAACTTGCTGCTGTGCTGCTTCAGACCTTGCTCTTGGGGTTCCCAACGAAGCGCTCTTACATCAACTCAGCGCTGCATCAGTTCCCCATCCAAAAAGGACGTCCTGGTTTCCACAATCCTGAAACTAACAGCAGAGCTTATGCGATTAAATCTAGCCTCATACTCACAGTTTTGATTTTGTATGTCATAGAGCTGTGCTTGTAATTGGTTGGTGGTCTGACGGAGTGAGAATATTTCGTCTCGGAGCTCAGCAACCTCCTCCTCGTGATTAGCGATGAGTTCTAAACTTATCTTATGAATAACATCCACTTTGCGTTCTGTCGTCTTCTTGTACCTGAAAACTTCCTGCTCCAATGCTTCCATTCTGTCTTGCAGACTGCCTTCTCCTTTAGGGCCTTGAAATTCTTTCATCTGCACCTTCCCATCCTTTAGAATTAACTCCTTAGGATGAATCCTCAACTCATACATGTACGGGTTGATGACATCCGCGGAGGAATTCTCCATGGGTGATCTAGAGAAAGACATTGTGACTCCAAAACTGAGAATCTGCCTGACAGAAACAGATCGAAAAAGAAACAAGACGAGAACACGATACACGAACCTCGGGGGATCCATGGGGTTATATATTACGAAGTTTCAATGCATAAGGAAGGTACTGGTACGAAAACAAGGCGGAGATAGAGCTCGGGGGCTCACACCCCCTTCAGGCACGGCTAGATGGGGCCCGCGCCTGGGGTGGGTGTGTAATAAAAACATCAAAAATATAAAAAGATTGGGCTTTCACGAACCTTCTGTTTTCACCACTTTTACCTATTCAAAGACGGACTCTGCAAATTCTGGTGTTTGGTTTCTAATAAATTCTTCCGGAGTCACCATTTGAATAATGTCAACGTCTTCATTATAAGAAGGAAACTACTGGGCGTCCCCCGGACGATTGGAGTTCCCATCGTCCTTCCCTGCGCGACACGTGTTCTCAAAATCGCTCCAAATCCTGTTTTTGCTGCAAAACGACCCGCTTTTGCTACATATGTTCCCGCTTTTGCTTCGGAAGCAAAAAATTGATTTGTTTCAGAAATAGAACGTCTCGCCGGAGACCATGCAGCAAAAAAATTGTGCTGATGCAGCAAAACCGACTTCACCGGAAACATCGCCGGAAAAAACTCGCCGGTGACTCTTGCCGGAGATCTTGTAGCAAAAAGTTAACACTGTTGTAGCAAAAACACGAGATGGTTGTAGCAACAAAGTTCTTCTAATGTAGAAAAAACCTACTTCGCCGGAGACATCACCGGAGAATTTAGCTGGAAGACCTCGTCGGAGAACTTGTAGCAAAAAATTTATGGTATTGTAGCAAAATAAAAAAACAGAGATAGCAAAAAAAATATAGTTATACAGCAAATCCACAAACGTGACCTGCATTGTCGTAAAACCAAAGTTGACACTGTTGTATCAAAACCAAAAGACCTTATAGCAAAAAGTTGACACTGTTGTAGCAAAACTAAAAGACGTTTGTAGCAATAGAAACCCAGGACACGATCTAAAAAAAAGAAACCCAGGACACAACAAGCAAGCAAGCACATCGACACGTCAACCGGCCTTCTGGAACCTACACGGACGAGGCAGGCCCACGCAACCCAGAGCGTCCCCGACCTGCCACGCATCATCAGCAAACAAACGCACAAGCACAAGGGCACGCGCGCGAGTCGACCCGAACGATGGTCGTCCGGGGGAACGACATCATTTTCCTTATAAGAATATCCGGAAATATAATGTTTGGCCTTTGGCCATTCACCACCTGTGTAGTGTTGTCCTTCAAAGAAGATATTTTGATAGCACCTAAACGATATACTTCCTCAATAACAAAAGGTCCTTCCCATTTTGAGAGTAGTTTCCCTACAAAAAACTGAGACAAGACCTATACAAAAGAACTTTATCACCAACATGGAACTCCCTTTTGAGAATTATCCTATCATGCCATCTTTTTACTTTTTCCTTAAATAGTCTAGCATTTTCATAAGATTCACTTCTCCACTCATCTAAGGTACTCATGTCAAGCAATCTTTTCTCACCAGCAAGTTTAAAATCTCTATTCAACTCTTTCACTGCCTAATAAGCTTTGTGTTCTAATTCTAAAGGCAAGTGACAAACTTTCCCATAGACCATTTTTTAAGGAGACATCCCCATAGGATTTTTATAAGCAGTTCTATAAGCCCATAAAGCGTCATTCAACTTTTTAGCCCAATTTTTCCTAGATCTATTAACAGTCTTTTGCAAGATAGATTTAATTTCCCTGTTGGAAAGTTCTACTTGCCCACTGGTTTGGGGGTGATAAGCTAAAGCAATTCTATGGTTTACATCATACTTAGAAAGAGTTTTCCTAAAACCACCATGAATAAAATGAGAGCCTCCGTTAGTCATGAGATATCTAGGCACACCAAACCTAGGAAAAATAACATCCTTAAGCATTTTCAAAGAGGTCTTACCATCAGCGATGTTTGTAGGTATGGCCTCTACCCACTTTGTAACATAGTCAACAGCAATAAGAATATGAGTATACCCTTTTGAAGGAGGAAAAGGACCCATAAAGTCAAATCCCCAACAATCAAAAGGTTCAATAACAAGAGAATAATTAATAGGCATTTTATTGCGTCTAGAAATGTTACCAACTCTTTGACATTCATCACATGATAAGACAAACTTCCTTGCATATTTGAAAAGGGTAGGCCAATAAAATCCAGATTGTAAAACCTTTTGTGTAGTCCTATCCCCAACATGATGTCCTCCATAAGCACTGCTGAAAGGATACAGATGTCACTCTAGAGGGGGGGGGGGTGAATAGGCGATTAAAACTTTTCCTAGAGTGTCTCAACAAAGGCGGAATAAAACTAGTGTTTACTTTGTTAAGCACAACCTAGAACAACTAATGTTCACCTATGTGCACCAACAACTTATGCTAAGCAATACAAGCAACAAAGTGATAGCAAGATATATATTACTTCAAGCACGAAGGCTATCACAATGTAAAGTGCATAAGTAAAGAGCTCGGGTATAGAGATAACCGAGGCACACGGGGACAATGATATTTTACCGAGTTCCTCCCAACATGGAGTACGTCTCTTTTGGAGAGGGGGTGGTATCAAACCACCAACACCACAAAAGGCCTCCCTTATTCTCTGGTGAATCTCACCCCAAATGGGGTCGATCCACGCTTCCACTATCGGTGCACTTGTCGGTGGCAACCGGAACCTCTCACAAGGTTGGGGCACTTCTCCACAACTTAATTGGAGGCTCCCAACAAACGCCACCAAGGATACAATGCCACCAAGGACACAAAACCGTCTAGGGTTCCAAGAACCCAAGAGGGACAAGCTCCAATGATTAACACGAACCAAATCCTCCGAGGAGAACTCGAACCAATGCACCGAATGCAAATGGCTAGAACATCACAAAGGTGCTCAAATTCCTCACTCTCAAGTTCCAACAAAGCTACTAAATCTATTGGGGGAACAAGAGAGGAGGAATCAAAGAGGGACACAAAATCCCCCAAAATCTAGATCCCCAAAGATACACTCACAAAGAGATGAATCGGTTAGGACAAAACGTGGATCTAGATCTCCTCTCTCTTCCACTCAAATATGGGCAAGAATCATCGGAGGGGAAGAGATTTGTCAAGCTTCCAAATCTAGAGCAAGTGTGGACAAAGACTAGACAAATAGAAGAGGAAGAAGCTCTTTAAACTCAAAACGGGCAAAGGGTTAAATAGAGGCCCCAGATTTCTGTCCGTTGGGGCCAAAGAAACGGCCTGGACCGGTAGTACCGGACTGGGCCGGTACTATCGGCCAGCACACACAGCAGCCGCGCAAGCACATGGTCAACGCGGAAGCCGATAGCCAAGCGCAGGAAGCAGGAGGCTGAAGAGCGCAAAGATGCACCGTGGCGCCCGGTGCCAGGCTTGAGGCATCTTGAGAGGGTAGCCAGTGAGGCTGAGGCTAGCAGATCAAGCCAGCCCATCGGGAAACGCGGGCGAGAGGCGGCGCATGTGTGTAGACAGCTAGCGAGCCAGCCGAGCACGGGCGGGCCTTGACGCTAACCAGTGGCGCGCATCGATGCGCGAGCGAAGCGTGTTGGGAGTGTTGTGGCCGGCCAAGCGGGGTAGGTGGTGGGCGTGGGCACTGCCGGCCTAGGTGCCAGCCCAACCATTTGCATTTCTGAGCCCGGCCCAGCCAAGAACATGACTAGAAAGATAAGAAGCGCTGTGGCAAGCGCGCGCGGTAACGGTCCGTAGTACCGCCGCCCCGTAAATGACTTTCTTTTTCTTTTTAAATAATGCCGGTATATATTCAAACATTCATAACTTTGGCTAGGATACTCTGATTGACCCAATTCAATTGCGTTGGAAAGAGGACGACAAGAGCTTCCTAATAAAAAGTGGAAATATTGGTTATCACCAAGTGAGAATGTATCATGTATTATAATGTGGATACCTCACTTGGTGAGAAACCGAAAAACCGCCAAGATCAAAATCGCAACAAGATATATATGGGAGATCCGATTTTGATGAACAAGAGCTTGTTATGGAGATTACCACAAGCTCTAAATCCTCACATGGATAAGACCAAATAACAACCAAATACTATGATGCATGTATGCAAAGGTTTGAGCTCTATTCAAACGATATGATCGAGTTACTCATTCGAGAGCCCCTCTTGATAGTACGGTTATCTATCCTAAATCCGGTCTCCCACACACAACATGAGACCGGCAAAAGAGAAAACCTATCAAGATTATACCTTTTCCTTGAGCATTCCACTTGAGCTCAATGTAGACGATCTTGCCCTTCTCAAGATGGAACACCTTTCTTGATTCTTCATCGTCGATCCATGATCACCGAGGATGGCAAGCATCAAACATGAGATCTTCTATAAATGGCGCATTTTGAGCTTGCACAACACATCTTCTTCTCATTACATCGACCTTGAAGCCAACACATGCTCCAAGCGATGCCAATGGACAAATCCTACAAGTATAACTTAATACACACATTAGTCCATAAGGATTGTCATTAATTACCAAAACCACACATGGGGGCCCACATGTTCTTTCAACTGCCATGACATTTTCTCAATATCTCTTGTTGTTCAAATTCTGGAACACATCTTTGCATAATACCATCTACTCCTTCTTAATATAAATGTGGGTCATTCCAAAAGTAATGCCTTAGATCATAAAAGAATTTTCTTCTTTGTTGGGCTGTAAAGGTTGGAGGCAAATACTTGGAAACAATAAAGTTAGCGTAATCAGCATACCAAGGGCTCTCATGTGGACTTAACCTTATTGCAGCCAACTTCTCATTTGGAAAACTATCATTAATAGGCAAGGGGTCAAAAGAAATGTTTTCCAAACGAGATAAATTGTTAGCAACAGGATTTTTAACACATTTCCTATCTACAATATGCAGATCAAACTCTTGTAAAAGCAACACCCATCTAATAAGCCTAGGCTTAGCGTCCTTCTTTGTCATAAGGTACTTAATAGCAGCATGATCAATATAAATAGTGACCTTTGAATCAACAATATAGGGTCTAAACTTATCAGAGGCAAAGATTACAGCTAAGAACTCTTTTTCAGTAGTAGCATAATTCTTTTGAGCAGCATCTAGAGTATTGCTAGCATAATGAATAACACTCAACTTCTTCTCAATACGTTGTCCAAGGACAGCACCCACAGCAAAATCACTAGCATCACACATAATTTCAAAAGGTAAACTCCAATCAGGTGGTTGAACAATAGGAGGAGTAGTCAAAGCTTTCTTCAAAGTTTCAAAAGCTTCCTTACAATCATCATCAAAAACAAAAGGTACATCTTTTTGAAGAAGATTGGTAAGGGGATTTAAAATTTTGAAACCAGCATGACCTAGGATACTACGAATACCTTATATATCTCTAGGGCAAGGCATCTTCTTAATTGCTTCAATTTTGGCTCTGTCAACTTTAATGCCTCTTTTAGAAATTTTGTGTCCAAGAATAATCCTTTCATTAACCATGAAATGGAATTTCTCCCAATTAAGAACAAGGTTGGTTTCTTCACATCTCTACAAAACTTTATCAAGGTTGTGCAAACAGTTATCAAAAGAAGTTCCATAGATGGAGAAATTGTCCATGAAAACCTCCACAATTTCTTCACAAAAACCATGAAAGATAGCAGATATACATCTTTGAAAGGTAGCAGGAGCATTACATAAACCAAAAGGCATATGTAACATAAGTGCCATAAGGACAAGTGAAAGTGGTTTTCTCTTGGTCTTGTGCTTTCACAGCAATTTGAGAGAACCCAGAATAACCATCAAGAAAACAAAAGTGAGTCTTTTTGGACAACCTCTCAAGCATTTGATCAATAAAGGGCAAAGGATAATGATTTTTCTTAGTAACCTTGTTAACCTTTCTAAAATCAATGCACATCCTATACCCAACCACTACTCTTTGGGGTATAAGCTCATTATTTTCATTAGGCACAACAGTTATTCCCCCTTTCTTGGGAACACAATGAACAGGGATAACCCATTGTCTATAAGCAATAGGATAAATAATACCAGCATCAAGGAGTTTTAATACCTCATTTCTTACCACATCCTTCATCTTAGGATTTATACGGCATTGGTGCTCAACAACTGGTTTTGCATCAGGTTCTATATTAATAGCATGCTGACATATAGTGGGAGAAATTCCTTTTAAATCATCAAGAGTATATCCCATAGCTCCTCGGTGTTTCTTCAGTATTTCCAATAACCTTTCTTCTTCCTTTCATGAAAGTTTAGAACTAATAATAACAGGATATACTTTATTATCATCAAGATAAGCATATTTAAGATCATCAGGTAAAGGTTTTAATTTGAAAACAGGGTCCCCTTTAGGTGGTAGTGTGGTACCCATATCTTCCACAGGTAGATTATGCTTAAGTAGCTCAGGCTGACGAAGGAAAACCTCGTCAATCTCATTTCTTTCCTTCATGAAGACACTGCTTTCATGATCTTCCATAAACTGCTACAAGGCATTGTTAGGAGAAAGAGAAATAGCAGAAAGTTGTTCAACCCTGAAATCCTCATTAGGTAGTTCATTTTCATAAG
The DNA here is from genome assembly GCA_023614405.1 of Avena insularis. NCBI lineage: Eukaryota > Viridiplantae > Streptophyta > Magnoliopsida > Poales > Poaceae > Avena > Avena insularis. The sequence continues at coordinate 288,758,878 of CM042691.1, read as the reverse complement.
GAGTTTTAGCAAATTTGGAAAAAAGTAAACTCATAAGACTCTCCATCAAACTTAGTCAAAACTTTTCCTTCCTACAATCTATGATAGCCCCGCATGTATTCAAGAAGGGTCTACCAAATATAATAGGATAGGTTTTACTAGCTTCAGAACCAAGTACTAGAAAATCAGCAGGATATTTAATCTTACCACAAAGAACCTCCACATCTCTTATAATGCCAATGGGACATACTATCTCTCTATTAGCAAGGTGAATAACCACATCAATGTCCTCAAGCTCACAAGGACCAATTTCATGCATAATTTCCCTATAAAGCTCATAAGGAATAGCACTAGAACTAGCACCAATATCACATAAACCATAATAGCAATGATCACCAATTCTAACATAAAGCACATGGACACTAGCTTTTCTAGGATGAGAGACAATATTAGAAGAGTATTCATAGAAGAAAATATGCTCATCCTCTATATTTCTAGTAACAAGATCTTTCATAATAATAACCACATGTTCAATATTTATTTGCTCATCGGGTTACACAATTTTCTTTGTACTTTTGCTAACCACATTAGCTATGACAGAATGTTCCTTTACCTTAGCAGGAAAAGGGATTTTCTCAACATAACATTCAGGCAAAATAGGATCAACTGTACAAACTTCTATGCTAGCATGAACATGGGTAATAATGTCTTTATAAGGAGCATGGTACCTGTCCCACTCTTTTTGGGAATTTCAATATAAGAGGCAAAGGCCTTAAAACACTTTGCAAGAACTTGAGAATCAAGACCATACTCATTACTAATATCACGGAAGTCATTAGTTCCAATAAAAGATTTTATGCATTCATAATCATAATTTATACCTGACTTTCTTCCTTTATCATTCTCCCAAGCTTTAGTGTTCTCTTGAATACAGTCTAGGATATCCCATTTAGCTTCTTCCTTCATACGTGTGAATGATCCAGCACAAGAAGCATCTAGTAAATCTTTATCATGAAGAGAAAGCCTAGCATAAAAGTTATTGATAATGATATTGTTAGGGAGTTCATGAATAGGACATTTAAGCATTAGTAACTTCAATCTCCCCCAAGCTTGAGTTGTACTCTCTCCATCACGAGGCCAAAAGTTATATATCAGATTCCTATCCTTATGAATTTCACTGGGAGGATAGAATTTAGAATAAAAGAGAGGCACTATTTCCTCCCATTCCATGGATTGTCCATTCTTCAACAGCTTATACCATTCTTCAGCTCTCCCTTTCAAGGATATAGAGAGTAACTTATTCTTCACCTGTTCGTTGTGATACCTGCACACTTAAACAACCCGCATAATTCATGGATAAAAAGCAAGTGATTACCAGGATGGACAGCTCCATCCCCTAAATAAAAATTATCCATAACACGATCAATAATACTTGTTGGTATCTTAAAAGGATCTATCTCAACAGGTGGTGATTCATCTACTAACCTAGCAGTGGTAGTAGTTTTCCCAAACAGAAAACCAAGTGGGTGATCCATATTGGAAACAAAGTAACAAACAGAAACAAAAAGCAATACTCATAGTAGAAGTTTCATTTACCATTTCCACTCTTCAATAGCGCTTCACTCCGTGGTAACGGCGCCAAAAAATAGTCTTGATGACTCACAAGTATAGTGGGTGTATCGTAGTACTTTTGATAAATAGGAGTGTCGATCCCAACGAGGAGCAGAAGGTGTTGACTAGTGGTATGGAGCAGGAAATCTCTATAATACTTAGCAAACGGATTTTTAGGAGTTTTCTGATAAAGCAAAGAAACAAAGTGTAAGTAATAAAGACAACGAACAACTGCAGCAAGTGGCCCAATCCTTTCTTAGCTAAGGACAAGCCGGTGGAAATACTTATAAGGACCAGACGTTCTCGAGGACACATGGGAATTCTGTCAAGTGCTTTCGCTTCAGATAGCTAAGTAGTCTTCTTTGGTGTCGTAAGTGTTGTGTGGGTGAACCTATGCTAATGTACCAACCTTACTTGGACTAATACATATTTGTTATTAAAGCCCCTGCAAGCATCTGCAACTACAGGAAAGTAATTAAGATATAAACCTAACCACAGCCTTAAACTCTGAGATCCTATGCTCCCTTATGCAATGGTGTCCTATTGTCACATCCCAAAATTCTCCTAATTTTGGAATGTTAAATAAATAAATAAGTTTGATTGATTGTTTGACTATGTTGAAAATTCTCGAAGAGAAGAAACTTTTTGAATAGAAAATCCTCTCAACCTTGAATTCAAAATCTTATATTCTTTTGTTATGACCTAAGTAGCCATATAGGCAAAAGGGCATGGATTGATTATGGATTGTAGAATTGGTGTGCAAGATTTCAAAATTAAAATCATGAAGAATTCATAAGCATTTCATTACATCCATGCAAAGTTCTCACAAACTGAATCCAAATCCTACTATCTAAATCCTATAGTTGATTTGCCCAAATGTTCCTAAAGGAAATTAAATTGACTTTATAAAACCCATTGTTGCTAAGGCATAAATTATTGATAATTATAGCCTAAAGAGATCAAATTAATATTGCAAAATTTTAGAAACAAAATTAAGCTCATTTGGAGCTATTATGAGAAAGTTATGGAATAAATACAAACAAATAAAGATATAAATAAAATGGAATATACAAGGATTTATAAACCCACTATTTGTAAACTAGTAAAAAGATTATAAATATGATCCTACAATGATCTATTCGATTTTAGAAAATTTAGAAACAAGAATCATATCATTTGGAGTTCGTATGCAAAAGATATGAGGGAAACAAGTAAATAGAAAAGGAAAAAGAAAAAAAAAGAAAAAAACCCTAAGCGGGCCGGTCCACCCGGACCGACCGAGTCAGGCCAGACACGTACACGATACGATCGATCCCAGCCTTGCTTGAAAAACCGTGCGAATCAGTTTTTGACAAACCTATCTCTAATTAAACTCTCATAACTTTTTATCTACAACTCTGAATCGACTTCCGTTTGTTTTTACTTGTTCCCTACTTCAAGGCCTATCTCTAAACCACCCCAAACCTCTATATAAACTCGTGGAGACATAGTTGTACGAGTTTCTCTTCTCGAAATCCCGGATCTACACATGCCCGAATCTTATTTTGCTTTTTGACCCATCGAGACTTCGTTGTTTGTCTTCGGCCAAAAAACGAAAGTTGTAGAACTCGTCGAAATCTTTCAATCCCGACAAACCTCACCTCTTTTCATCCACCACAGCCAGAGAATTTCTCATCGCAATATTTCGGATCTGACGGTGTAAATCCAAGATGTACTCGCGCTCGTTTCTTCAAATCCAAATTCTTTTGGTGAGAAGGTAGGAATAATGATTCCCCACATATTTAATGTTCTAAGTTTTTCAATTTGACCTACGGATTTGTCTCTCTAACACAAATCTATTTCTTGTCTATTCTGAGCCAAAAACGGGTCAATCTCTTCTTCTAGCCACCGGATCCTATCCAGACGGTCGAGATCCAATCAAACCGGTGCGTGCCATATAGTCATTCCGGTCAGCTTCCTCACCAACGCCACGTCAATGTCAGGTCAGCATCTAGTCCCAGTCAGCATGAAAAGTCAACCTGTCCAGTCAGCGGAATATTCTCTACAATATTTCGTTCGAATTTAAGATTGCACATTATAGATCTAACTTGTAAAATTCATTAGAAATTCATACCACGTCCAAAATTGCGTATAATATATCAAATTGAAGATAATTTTACGTAGAATCATCTTCTCCGAATAGATCCAACTTTTACTGTACGTGGTTACTGTAGTAATTTAATTAGTTTTAATGGTCTTTTAGGTTAATAAATTCATAGGAAATTATCTGTAACTCCAAAAAATATGAACAATATATCAAATTGAAGCTACTATAATGTAGATCAACAATATCTGGTTGTATCCAGCTTTTGCGGACTATTTACCCCGTAGCAATTTAATTAGTTTTAATGGCTTTATAAATCATTAAATTCATAGTAAATTAATTGCTTGTCACAAAAATATAAATGATATACCGATGGAAAGCTGGTTCCATGTAGATCATCAATATGCAAATGGTTCAGGCAAATACTGTAAGGTTTCGCAGCAATCAAATAAATGGTTTAATGGCTTATTTAGAGTAATAAATTCATAAGAAAATAAATAATGCTCAGAAAATTACAAATAATATGTCCCTGGATTCAAAATTCCGTGGAGATTACAGATATAATTTTAGTTTGATTTTTAGGAGACAGAAACTATATGAATCATTTAAAACCCATTAAACACTATTTAAATCATACAAAAATATCTATAACTCCGATTAGGGTGAATCCAACGCCTACTGGTTCGTATTAACGTCCTCTATCCAGTAAACCCAAGAAACAAATTTAATTCAACAGTTACAACAGGATTTACAACAGAACTATTAAAAACCCTATATTGGCAAGTAATTATTAATAACAAGTACTCCATTGCATTAATTGGCCTCTTGCATGCATCATATACTTCAATATTATTTAGAGAACTAAAGTAACAACCATTATGACTTACTAAATTTTCATGCATGCATTTGTTGCATTTGTTTGATCTCTATGTGCTATTGTTTATGATTGTATGCAATTGTTTGCTCAATAGATTGCAAGAAGTGCAATGTGTGTGATTGCAACTACTATGATTGCAAGTATTGTGGTTATGACGAGAGCAACCATTATATCTATGAGAATTGTGAGGATTATCTAATCGACTACATCTACAACAAAGGCAAGTGGTGCTATCTTGGTCATAAATGTCCTACCGTTTTCTTATGCATTGTAGATGTTTTTGTAGAATTGCATATGTAGGAATTGATGTGTATATGCTATGTTATGTCCCATATTATTCCCTAGTATTCCTTGTTTATGATCCATCGTATTGGTAGATTGCTTAGCTATGCTATTTATATGAGGAAGGGAATCATACCATGAAAAGTTATTTGTTCTGAAAGGATTTTATTTTGTTAAATGACAAACCAACATGATTTTAATGAACCACCTGGGCGGAATGGCATTGATTGGGTCAACGAGTGTGGATTATGGTGGGGAATGCCGCCCAGGACAATGATAAAGGATTGGCTTCTTTGTTTGGTAGCTTTCATGTGCAGCCATGTGCCAATAATGAAATGGGCGGTTGGTTGGACTCAGTAGGTTGTGGTAACTCGAACCCACGTATCCAGAGATGTAGAATAGTGTAGGTTGGACCGGTGCGTGTCGGGTTTGGGGAGCTACTTCTCGAATGGTTCCTTCTTGGACTTCTCCCTATCATCACCCAATATGAGAGTGGTGGTACGAGCTAGGCTGGCCAAGTCACATGGGTAAAGTGTACTAACCCCTGTAGGGTGTATAAACTAATCGATTAGCCATGTCCCCGGTTATGGACAATTTGAGCGGCCTGATACTGATGCTATGATATTTCTCACTCATCCTTATTTCTTAATTACTTAAAACTTGTCTGGGGAACATAATTGGGTAGGAGCACCTGGGAGTGAACCAGAGTGTCCTATTTATCGTATTGGAAAACTACTTTGTTACAAATGTTAGGATAAAACTGTTGCTTTATGCAAATGAGCCTGAACTCCACTTGGCCAAATAAGCATGTAGTTGATAGATCTGTTGTTAACCACTTTAGCCTACTTGCCATACATTCAATGTATTGACCATTCGTGGCTGCAACGTTTCATGTTGTAGGTTATATCGTATCTGAGTGATCATTCATAGGTCGCAAGACTCCACTCAACAATTGTTCGCCTGTGGCACATTTGGAGGATGGAGATCTACCTTGTATTCGTTTTCCGCTGTGTACTTGAATAAATAATGTAAATTCTGGATCATATTCGTTGTATTTATGATGCATAGTTATATTTGGTATCGTTTTGTACTGTGTGTGCCAGTGAACCAATCCAGGGATTGGCACTATACACATGAACTCAGCCTTATCAGGCGAGGGTGTTACACCTATCGGGGGTTCAGGTTTCTGTCACTCCGGCAACCCCACAATTAGTAGCCAAATACACAATGCATTCCCCTAGGCCCATAAATGGTGAAGTATCATGTAGTCGACGTTCACATGACACCACTAGAAGAATAGCACCACAACTTAAATACTAAACCATGGAATAATATCTCAACACAAATCCACTACTAACAACATGACTTCTCCCATGTCCTCAAGAACTAGACGAACTACTCACAAGACATCATATGGATCAAGATCAAAGATGATATGGTGATGGATAACAATCTGAACATAAACAATAATCCAATGGTTCCACTCACAAGCATCAACTACAATAGTAATCAACACCGAGAAAGTTTCCCCTAAGAACTAATGCAAGATCCAACACAATTGTTACATCGGGATGGAATGGTGATGATGGTGCTGGTGGAGATGATGGTGTGGATGATGATGATCCCGATGAAGTTTAGCTTGATGACAGTGTTGATGACGACGATCTCCCCTCTCCGGGAAGGAATTTCCCCGATAGAAATCTGTCTTCCAGAGAGCTCTTTCTCTCTCGATGTTTTCCGCCCCGCCGAGGCGGCGAAATATTTTTGTGGTCGCTCCCCGTGTATTAGGGTTTCAAGAAGAAGATATAGGCGAGAGGGCGGAGTCGGAGGCCGGCCAGGTGGGCCACACCTCCTCCAGGCGAGGGGCAGGGGGATCCGCGCCTAGGGGGGTGTGGGCCCCTTATGGCCCAACTCCGCCTCCCCTTCTGGCTTCCTCCGTCTTCTGGGAAAATATTATTTTTCTTGATTTTTCTGGTATTTTTCCGATCTTCACGAAATTGCATCAAAACACATCTTTTTCCATCAGAAGTTCATCCTCCAAGAATCATCCAACATGCAAAAACAGATGAAAAGACATAAGTATCACGTCTTAATATGAAATATATCAATGAATAGAGGCAAATTATGATATAGAATGGTGATGCAAATTGGACGTATCACCCGCATAGGCTTGGTATGCCCATGTTGCTTTGTTCGAATGATGACCACCCTTGGTGGAGGAGGTGGGTTCATGTAACATCGCAAAAATACTAAACTTGGATCATCAAACTCTAATCATCAAATTTAGGGTTAACAAAAAATTTGCTAAATAAAAATATGAAAGCATGCATATGTGTATGCATTTAATTTGAAACTCTTTTGAACCAACTTGTTTGTGTGTTCCTTTGCTTGTAAATGGATTCTTAGGTGAAATAAACATCATCTAAACATTTCCCACACTTTTCTCAAAGACAAATAAATCAAAACAAAGCTAAATGAGTGAATGGTCATTTTGACCATTTTAACTCCCATGACTACTTTGGCTGTCTCAAACTTTCAGAACCCAACAGAAACTTTTCTGGATCTTTGCACCCTTAGATTGTACTCATAACAAAGTATCAAGGCCCACTTTGTGATCATCCAGAAACTTTCAAATGCATAGTTTAAATGACAATTCAAAATTGAATCTTTATCATATGGGAAGATCCCACTTTTTCAAAAACCACTCAAACAAGCTCAACTTTCAAAACCCAAGCATCTGCAGACTCACCAGCACCAACCTAGCACACCCACCAAAAATCTTTTCAAAATTCAAAACTTGAATTCTTGCGGCCATTTCATCAAACAATTGGCAGACACAAATCAAACAAAATCAAAACACTATAGTGTGTAGTGTTTTGAGCCTAACTGGTTCCCTATCTAGCTCACAACCATCTCAGTAGATCATCTAGCAAGATTAACCAAGCACTAGCACCACTGTGAGCTTGCCAATATCATCAATGGTGAACAGCCGAGTGCATCCTTGCCACCCCAGTGTAGACAGCAAGCTAGGAAAGAAACTAGCCGTGCCAACCTTGTCTGGGAGATCATCCATGCCTCACCTCCCCTCTCGACCAGCCCTGCCTCGAAGAAGTCGAGCACAGCACCCAGGAACGCCGCTCCCGTGCCTCTGCCAACTGTGTCGAGCATGCGTCAGAGCGCCACCCTCGACCGAAGCCCACAGACCGCGCGCCGCCCCTGCCGCGTGTATACATGATCGCCACCAACCCAGGAGACAGCCAGACATCCCCGTTCGCCGCCCCATGCCGCACAGCCACCGCTCGCCGTTGAAGACGCCGCCTCTGCCGCGCAGAGCGTCTCGTGTTCCAGACCAAACCGCACCGCCCCTGCAAGCGCATTAAAGCCGTAGAGCATCGCCAGGAGACCACCAAGCGATCGCCACCGATGTCCATGCCTCTAGCAGCCCGTAGCCATGTCGCCACCGTCGCCTGGCCATGTCGTTCTGTCTCATCGTCGAGATTATAAATAGAGGCCACCCCCAGTCAAATTCTTCACACCATTCCACTCCCCTCTCCTCACTGACCATTCCACCCTGTTCCCGAAGCAAGGCGAGCAGCACTTTGACGAAATTTCACCGGAGCCCGCCGCCTCTGGAGTAGAAGGAAGCCAGCGATTGGAGCCACCCCAGGAGGAGCCACCGGTACCAGGAGATTCACCGTCGTCGACTTCGTCGTTCGCCCGCCTCGCCGACCCTCGCCCGAACCCTGGTGAGCCCACAGCAACCCCCACTGGACGCGCTAGGTTTATGGCTCGCCGGCGTTGCTCAACGTCGACGATGACTCTCAGTCGTTGGATTAGAACCAGATCGAACGTCCCATATCGTCCCATACCGTTTCGCACCCCCCTATCCCACTGACGTGTGGGGACTGCCACTTAAACAGCCCGCGGAAGCACTGCGCTTAGCAGGACGGCCCAGTATCGCTTCCCGCGCAGCCCAGTTATTTGAATTTAACCTTTTTTTATTTTATTTCAAACACACTTCTGTACCCAGTTTCAAAAATCAACCCAGGTCGATTCAGTGAACCAAATTGAATGAAACTAATTTTGTTAGAAAGGTATGCGAATGCTGAATCCAAGCCAGTTGGATTCAAGTCATTTGGATCTGTAGATCATCCATGGTAAAAATAACAAGGCATAAGCTTTTCTGTATTCAAACATTTTTCAAATTAAAACCATAATAGATTTTGAGTTGATTCCAACTCTCAAAAATCACATTCAACCATACCTTTCAGAATATATAAAAATATATAGGTTTACTTACAGAAATAATGTTCAAGTGATAAAAGAATGCCCCATAGGCATTTAGAGTCACTTTATTTAATTAAAATAAAAGGGTAAAACCTTATTAAATTGTGACACCACTTTAAATCATATTCCCATGGACCAAAATATGTGGTGATGACATGTGTCAACATGATCCCATGTTTGGTTTGGAGAATATTAAATCTTAAGTAGTTTTTCAATGAGTAGAAATTACTTTTCTAAAAATAAAAGGAATTAAACCAAGCTTTAACCTTGTAATGTTAGTGATGATGCTAGATCATCTATAGGACCCTTGTGTGTGATGATTGCAAGTAGTTAAGTATTGTTTGGTGATTGTGTACATCGTATTTATCTATAGACGCTAGTACCGACCGAGGATACGAGGAGGAAGGAGGATTCTACGAAGAAGAAGCCGAGGAGAACTTCAACCACTACTCTGCACAAGGCAAGCTTTACTAACTAAGTGGACCAATGCAAGCTAACACTTGCAAGATACTCTACTTTAGCAAGCCTAATACTGTAGGGTTCGCAGCATAGAAAACAAAAAATTTCCTACGATGTGAACTATGTACCAAGATCTATCTATTTAGATACAAACAACGGGCAGATGTATATCCGTAGAGAACGTACCCTTGAAGTCCGACAAAGCTTAACGAGTTCAACTCGTGGTTGATGTAGACGATCTCTTGCCGATCTCAAGGTCGAGAGGAAGTCCTAGTGCCGCAAATCAGCAGCGCATCCGTGCTCGCACACACGTTCGAGGCACCGAGCAACCTCCGCCTCCTCGCTCCAGCGATGTAGAGGAAGCACAACTCTTTCTTGCCGAATAGCCACCGGGAACATGTATCTCGCTAGTCCGAGACCATGGGGGATAAATTCTAGAGGGGGAGAGAGATCCTTCACGAGGAGGTGTGAGTGAGAAGTGAGGAGAGGGGTGCCTTTTATAGGAGGAAGAGGGAACCCCAAGGGGGTGGCCGGCGCATGGGGGCTGCCCCCTTTACCTCCCCTCTTCATGTGGGTGGACACTCCACTCACAAAATTCCTTTAAATTCCCTCCACTCAAAATCCCACTCAAAATTGCCATTAAATTTCCACCAAATTTAATGCAAACTCTCATTAAATAAAACTCTTTTATTTTATTCAGAATTTTGTCAATTAATTTAATGACAAACATTCACAAATAACCCCTTGCTATAATTCCATTTCACATGCATAACCACTTTATGCAATTTCACCCGAAAACCCGTTTTGGTATCTAGTGAAATAAATTCCTGCGCTTGTTTATTCTTTCGGCATGAAACTTTTGCTCCAATTGGATGTCGGTGTCTCTTAAGTGTGTCACCCTACGGTTCGTGAATAATGCGGACATGATCGAGACCGCTCTCGGATCAATAATCAGAAGAGGGATCTGGAGACCCATACTGACTCCCACACATTCAACGATGACTTTCTTGTGATCGTCGGAACCTTTTACGCTAGTATCTTAATCCCTTTGTTTCACGATATATTACATGTCCGAGATTCGATCATCGGTATCTCCATACCTAGTTTGATCTCGTTACTGACATGCACTATTTTCTCGATCCCGTGATATAACATTCTAGTGATCAAATCACTTGCTTGCAAGCTAATCAATGTGATATCACCGGGAGGGCCCATAGTATATCTATCCGTCATCGGGATGAACAAATTCCACTCTCGATCCATGGGCCTCAACATAACACTTTGTTAGTTCTAAATCCATCTTTATAATCACCCTGTTACGGTGTGACGTTTGATGTTATCAAGAAACTCTTCCGGTGTTAGTGATTGACATGATCTCATGGTCTAAGGATTAGGATCACTTCGTAAGTTGTTATAGCAATATAAAATCAATGACTTTGATCGTAATGCTATACTTCGGATGAATGTTCATCACACCATTACACTAATGTTGTGATTCCGTTATTAACAACATCCAATGTCCATGATCAGGAAACCTTGATCATCATGTTAATCAACGAGCTAGTTTATGAGAGAGGCATAACTAGGAACTTTCTGTTTGTTTATTAAACACACATGTATTAACGTTTCCGTATTAATACAATTATAGCATGCAAAATAAACATCTATCATATACTTGGAATACACATAATAAACACTTTATTATTGCCTCTCAGGGCATATTCCCTTCAAATATTACTAGTTGAATGTGCAAGCTAACACTTGCAATTATCAGAGTAAATAACCTATGCAATGCACTAAGCATGCTTGGTTAGATACATTTGATGATACCCAATCCTAGTTTTACTTGCAAGCTTATTACTTTATTTCTTTATCAAAGCTCCTACTTAGAGTTACTAGAATAAATGGAAGATACTAGAAGGATAATTGAAGGTTGCATAAAGAGCATAAAATTTGGCCTAAGCTAGATAATCTTGATGTCACCCTAAGGCCTAAGATTGAACTTGGTTCAAACTTCACTTAGTTACCACCCCTCATTAGTGCTTACCCCCACTTGTAGATGCTAGTGCTAAGCCTAAAACTTGCTCAACTTTAGATGGGAATACTTGGTGAAAATGGTTATGAAAACCTTGGAATGATAGATCATTCAATTGAAATGTTTTGGACATGTGTTTCCGAACACCTGATGATTTTGGTGATGAAAACGTTGAGGCATGATCCTTAGCCCTTTTATAAAACTGATGGTTGTCTAGATGCGATACCATTCCAATTTTATCGTACAACCACAATACCCGAAGATTGGGTAGGGCTTGACTGGAAACTTATATACCTTAGTATTGGTTCCCTCACGGCCAAAGTCTGAGCTGAGGCTACCTTGTGAAGATTGTCCACCTGTGCCGTACCCAAGATGATAGTTGGTCATGGTTGGGAGGCCAAACTCACAGGCGAGGTGCTTATACTAGGGCGTGTAATTGAAAGGTTAGGATTGATTATCCTCATACTGAGTATGGTGAATTCATGATTTGTTCCTGACCGATGTATCGAATGTTGTGGTGAAAGTGTACAATCTCTGCAGAGTGTCAAACTATTCGAATAGCCGCGTCATGATTATGGACGATTGGATTAGCCATCTGTTCCCCGTCAGACTTTTCCAAAACGACTTGTGAAATGAATTGAGACTTTGACTTGACCACAACAGGGTTTTGACATGAGATACAAGTTCCCACCTAGGTGTTATGAAACTTCAACTAGCATTCGTTGCTTCAAAACTTAGTAGAGATAAATCTGGCTTTTGCAAAACAACCCTAGAGCCTAGTGTCCTATTATCCCCAAAACCCTTTTACTTGTTAGTAATAGTTTGCGAGTACTTAAAGAGTACTCATGGCTTTGTCCCTGGCTATTCCCATGGCCAGACTATGAAGAGGAGTATCCGGAGGATGGACCCCAGGAAGGTTACGATAACTAGGATCATCTCCCATCGTCAGCATTGCCTGTGACCCCGAAGATGGAGCTTCGCCTACGCTACCGTTATTATTACGTATTCCGCTGCTTGAAGTTGTATTAAGAACTGGATCATGAGATCCCTATTTGTGTAAGAACTTATGTATGGTTTGTAATGGATGATGTACTGTGGTATCCAATTCTATTATGTCTCGCAAAAATGGTAATCCTAGGATTGCGATGTATGGCATAACAGGCATCTGGGATTAAAAATCCGGGTGTTAACAAGTTGGTATCAGAACCATCCTGACCATAGGAGACCCTAGTTAGACTGGAAGTTTGAATCAAAAACATAGTTTGAAAACCAAAGAAAACAAATATTTACAAAAACTTAATCTCATTCTTATCCCTTTGATTCTTTCATGAAAATTCACGTTCCTCAAAAATTCTTGCAAAATACATAAAATTTGACACACTTGATCAATCTACTAACTTACTCATCCTATATTCTTATAGATGGACGTGAAGTACATCAAGTTTTATCAGTTGGGGAATGGAGGAGACCTTATCTTTGAGAGGGATTTGGACCAGCTTTCGGAACTTCTGGAGCGTCCGCATCCCGAGTTCTTCGGAGCTCATCTCAATGATCAAGGAGGAGAAGATCTGCAGTGGCTAATTGTTGCAAGTCTCCGTGGAAAAATTGAACCCCCCACTGCTGAGGGAATTCAGTTTACCTTAAGAGAGAACAACTGGCTCGATGGATTTGCCAGGGCCATGCAGGAAGCTCTTTCACGTCTGTGTGGGCACAGCATCAATCAGATCAAGGGAACTCGCTTTGAGTTTTTCCCGAGGCGTGATGCAAATGGACAACCACTGGAAGCCCCATATCACCCTGAGCTGAAGACCCAATTGGACCACCTTAGCTTCATGATGTACGATCGTCAGCAGGAGTTGGATAACAACCGTGACTACTCCAACCATAAGTCTGCCATCATCAAGAAGAAGGACCAAACCATCGCCATGCTGGCAAAGGATCGCAAGTCTCGCCGCCGTCAGCTCGACAAGAAGAGCGCATCATTGCCCGTCTTCGCCACCGCATCTCATCTTTGGAGGAGACCATCCACAAGAGAGACATGAAGTTGGAGGAAAGGGAGAATGCGGGAGAGGATCTTCGTGGAGACCCCTACTCCTATCTCAGCGATGATGATGATTTTTTGGAAGATCAGGCTATGGACTTCTTCACCGATGAGGATGATTTCGCCTTCATCGATGATGATGAAGATGATGAAGCCACCGATTCCGAGGAGTAGTAGCACTTGAGCACTAGCGTAGGGAGTAGTATTCGGTCCCCCTGTATCGTAGTTTTCAGAATGGTTCTTAAAACCATCTGCTTTTCTTTGTTGTGGTGTGTGTTTTACCGTGTGCTATGGATGAATGAATGAATGAAAAAGCAACTTGCTAGAAAAATCTGAGCCAAACTTTAAAAACTTTTCAAAGTCCCAAAACCTTAGAAATTTCCCTCTTTTCTCACGAACTATCTCAATCTTCAGATTCCACGTGGAGGAAGTGGTTCATCCCCGGACCCGATGTTGCAGATTCTGCAAATGTTGACTTCTGACCGCGAAGCTGAAAGAGCGGAACGTCAAGCCAACCTAGCCACCCTGCAACAGATAGCTCAGTTAGCCCACAACAACCAAGGCCACGAAAATCAGGACAACCATGGATCTAAGCTCAAGAATTTCCAGAATACCAACCCACCTGTTTTCACTAAGTCAGAAGAGCCCTTAGAAGCCGACGATTGGTTGCAAACCATGGAAAATAACCTAGAAGTCGCCAACGTGGAAGCTAACGAGAAAGTTCTGTTCGCCACCCACTATCTAGCCGGAGATGCTAGGGCATGGTGGAACAGTGTTCGCGCAATGACCGGAGGCCAGATGATGACCTGGGAGGAATTCAAGATCAAGTTTAGCAGAACCCATGTGCCGTCGGGTTTGATCAAGAGAATGAGAGACGAGTTCAGAGATCTGAAGCAAGGAAGGATGACTGTAGTGGAATACCGTGACAAATTCTTGTCATTAGCTAGGTATGCCCCGGATGAGATTGACACCGAAGCCAAGAAGAAGGAGAGATTTGTAACATCCCAAAAATACTAAACTTGGATCATCAAATTCTAATCCTCACAATTAGGGTTAACAAAAACTTTTCTAAATAAAATTAGGAATGCATGCATATGTGTATGCATTGATTTTGAATTATTTTAAAACCACCTTGTTTGTTTGTTTCATTGCTTGTAAAATGTTTCTTAGGTGAAATAAACATCATCTAAAACATTTCCCACACTTTTCCTAAAGGCAAGTAAATCAAAACACATATACTAAATGAATGGTCATTTTTGCCAATTTAACTCCCATGCCTACTTTGGCTGTCTCAAACTTTCAAAACCTAACAGAAACTTTTCTGGATCTTTGCACCCCTTGAATTTACTCATAACAAGGTATCAAGGCCCACTTTGCGATCATCCAAAAACTTTCAAATGCCGCGCCCAGACCGCCAGAGAGCATGCCGAGCGCGCGCCGGAGCACCACCCTCGACCAGCACCCACAGCGCGTGCGCCACCCTCACCGCGTGCACACACGATCACCACCTACCCAGGAGACCGCCAGACATCCCCGTTTGCCGCCCCGTGCCGCACAGCCACCGCTCGCCGTCGAAGACGCCGCCTCTGCCGCGCAAAGCATCGCCCGTTCCAGACCAAGCCGCACCGCTCCATGCCTCGAGACCATGTCGTTGAGCATCGCCAGGAGACACCGCACCTACCCTTGCCCATGCCATTAGCCGCCTGTAACCTCGCCCCCGACGAGCTCACCGTGCGCCCCGACGGTCCCCTCCCTCGACTATAAATAGAGGCCACCCCCGCATGATTTCTTCACACCATCTCACTCCCCTCTCCTCACTGATCGTGCCACACGTTCTCAGAGCAAGGCGAGCACCACCCCGCCGGAATTTCACCGGAGCCCGCCTCCTCTGGAGAAGAAGGGAGCCAGCGATTGGAGCCGCCCCAGGAGAAGCCACCGGTACCAGGAGATTCGCCGTCGACTTCGCTCGCCTCGCCGACCTCGCCCTTACCGGTGAGCCCCCAGCACCTCACCGGCCGCTAGGTTTCGTTCTTGCCGGCGCTGTCTCGCGTCGACGATGACCCCCAGCCGTTGGATTAGAACTAGATCGAACGATCCACGTTGCCCCATACCGCTTCGCCCAGCCCCGTGTCACTGACGAGTGCGGACACCCACTTAAGCAGCCCGGGGGAGCGCTACGCTTAGCAGGCCGGCCCAGTAACTTTTCCCGCGCAGCCCAGTTATTCAAATTAAACCTTTTTCTTTTTAAATTCAAACACACTTCTGTACCCAACTTCAAAAATCAACCCAGATTGATTCAGTACACCAAATTGAATGAAACCAATTTTGTTGGAAAGGTTTGTGAATGCTGAATCCAAGCCCGTTGGATTCAAGTCATTTGGATCTGTAGATCACCCATGGTAAAAATAACAAGGCAGAAGCTTTTCTGCATTGAAACATTTTTCAAATCTAAACCATAATAGATTTTGAGTTGATTCCAACTCTCGAAAATCACATTTTACCATACCTTTCAGAATATATAAAAATATATAGGTTTACTTGCAGAAATAATGTTCAAGTAATAAAAGAATGCTTCATAGGCATTTCTAGCCACTTTAGTTAATTAAAATAAAAGGGTAAAACCTTATTAAATTGTGACACCACTTTAAATCACATTCCCATAGACTGCAATATGTGGTGATGACATGTGTCAACATGATCCCATGTTTGGTTTGGAGAATATTAAATCTTAAGTAGTTTTTCAATAAGTAGAAATTACTTTTCTAAAAATAAAAGGAATCAAATCAAGCCTTAACCTTGTAAGGTTAGAGATGATGTTAGATCATCTATAAGACCCTTGTGTGTGATGATTGCAAGTAGTTAAGTATTGTTTGGTGATTGTGTACCTCGTATTTATTCATAGACGCTAGTACCGACCAAGGATACTAGGAGGAAGGAGGATACTACGAAGAAGAAGCCGAGGAAAACTTCAACCACTGCTCTGCACAAGGCAAGCTAACACTTGCAATTTAGCAAGCTTATATTGACACTGATGCAAGCCTAATACTACTAGTGAATGTGCAAGTTAACCCTTGCAAGATACCCTACTGATGCCACCAACCCCTACTTGTTACTATGCCTATCATATGCTTTAAGCCTATGAGATCATACCCACTTGATAAACCAATCCTAGTTTTATTTGCAGGCTTCTTACTTTATTTCTTTATCAAATCTTCAACTTAGATTTGACTTAAGTAACTTTTAGATACTGGAAAGGTTCTAAAGGTTGCATAAAGAGCATTAAATTTGGCCTAAGCTAGAAACCTTGATATCAGCCTAAGATATAAGGTTGGACTTAGTTGAAACTCCACTAGTTACCAACCCTCATCAGTACTACCCCACTCCTACCTTAGATGCTAGTGCTAAGCATAAAACTTGATCAACTTTAGATGGGAATACTTGGTGGAAAAATGGTTATGAAAACCTTGGAATGATGGATCATTCCACTGAAATGTTTTGGACATGTGTTTCCGAACCCTTGATGATTCTGGTGATAAAAATGTTGAGGCATGAGCCTTAGCCCTTTATAAAACTGATGGTTGTCTGGATGCGATACCATTCCAATTTTAGCGTACAACCACAATACCCGAATATTGGGTAGGGCTTGACTGGAAACTTATATTCCTTAGTATTAGTTCCCTCATGGCCAAGGTTTGAGCTGAGGCTACCTTGTGAAGATTGTCCACCTGTGCAGTACCCAAGATGACAGTTGGTCATGGTTGGGAGGCCAAACTCACAGGAGAGGTGCTTGTACTAGGGCGTGTAATTGAAAGGTTAGGATTGATTATCCATATCGAGTATGGTGAGTTCAGGATTTGTTCCCACGGATGTATCAAATGTTGTGGTGAAAGTGTACAATCTCTGCAGTGTCAAACTATTGAATAGCAGCGTCATGATTATGGACAGCTGGAGTGGCCATACTGTTCCCCCGTCAGACTTTTCAAAATGACTTGTGAAATGAATTAAGACTTTGACTTGACCACAACAGAGTTGTGATATGAAATACAAGCTCCCACTTAGGAGTTATAAAATTGTGAATAGCTTCAGAACTTAGTAGAGATAAATCTGGCTTTTGCAAAACAACCCTAGAGCCTAGTGTCCTATTATCCATAAAAAACCCCTTTTCCTGTTAGTATTAGTTTGCGAGTACTTAAAGAGTACTCATGGCTTTGTCCCTGGCTATTCCCATGGCTAGACTATGAAGAGGAGTACCTGGAAGATGGACCCCAGGAAGGTTACGACAACTAGGATCATCTCCCATCGTCAGCATTGCCTGTGATCCCGGAGATGGAGCTTCGCCTATGCTACCGTTATTACTACGTATTCCGCTGCTTGATGTTGTATTAAGAACTGGATCATGAGATCCCTATTTGTGTAAGAACTTATGTATCGTTTGTAATGGATGAAGTACTATGGTGTCCAATTCTGTTATGTCTCGCAAAAATGGTAATCCTGGGATTGCGATGTATGGCATAACAGGCATCTAGGATTGAAAAATCCGGGTGTTGACAAGTTGGTATCAGAGCCATCCTGACCATAGGAGACCCTAGTTAGATTGGACGTTTAACCAAAAACTTAGTTTCAAAACCAAAGAAAACAAATATTTACGAAAACTTATTCTCATTCTTACCTCTTTAATTCTTTCATAAAAATTCATGTTCCTCAAAAACTCTTGCAAAATAGATAAAATTTTGACACACTTGATCACCCTGCTAACCTCCTCATCCTCTACTTTTATAGATGGACGTGAAGTACAACAAGTTTTACCAACTGGGGAATGGTGGAGACCTTATCTTTGAGAGGGATTTGGACCAGCTCTCGGAACTTCTGGAGCGTCCGCACCCCGAGTTCTTCGGAGATCAACTCAATGATCAAGGAGGATAAGATCTGCAGTGGCTAATTGTTGCAAGTCTCCGAGGAAAGATTGAACCTCCCACTGCGGAGGGAATTCAGTTTACCTTGAGGGAAAACAACTGGCTCTATGGACTTGCCAGAGCAATGCAGGAAGCTCTTTCCCGTCTGTGTGGGCAGAGCGTCAATCAGATCAAGGGTACTCGCTTTGAGTTTTTCCCAAGGCGTGATGCAAATGGACAACCACTGGAAGCCCCATACCACCCCGAGCTTAAGACTCAATTGGACCACCTTAGCTTCATGATGTATGATCGTCAGCAAGAGTTGGACAACTGCCGGGAATACTGCAACCACAAGTCTGCCATCATCAAGACGAAGGATCAGACCATAGCCATGCTAGCAAAGGATCGCAAGTCTCGCCGCCGTCAGCTCGACAATAAGGAGCGCATCATTGCCCGTCTTCGCCACCGCATCTCATCTCTGGAGGAGACCATCCACGAGAGAGACATGCAGTTAGAGGAAAGGGAGAATGCCGGAGAGGATCTTCGTGGAGACCCTTATTCCTATCTCAGCGATGACGATGATTTTCTGGAGGATCAGGCCATGGACTTCTTCACCGATGAGGATGATTTCGCCTTCATCGATGATGATGAAGATGATGAAGCCACAGATTCCGACGAGTAGTAGCACTTGAGCACTAGCGTAGTGAGTAGTATTCGGTCCCACTGTATCGTAGATTCCAGAATGGTTCTTAAAACCATCTGTTTTTCCTTGCTGTGGTGTGCGTTGTATCGTGTGAATGACTGAATGAAAAAGAAAGTTGCTAGAAACACCTGAGTCAAACCTTTAAAAACTTTTTCAAAGTCCCAGAACCTTAGAAATTCCCTCTTTTCTCACGATCTATCTCAACCTTCAGATGCCACGTGGAGGAAGTGGTTCAGCCCCGGACCCGATGTTGCAGATTCTGCAAATGTTGACCTCTGACCGCGAAGCTGAAAGAGCGGAACGTCAAGCCAACCTAGCCACTCTGCAACAGATAGCCCAGCTAGCCCACAACAACCAAGGCCACGGAAATCAGGACAACCACGGACCTAAGCTCAAGAATTTGCAGAATACCAACCCACCCGTTTTCACCAAGTCAGAAGAACCCCTAGATGCCGATGATTGGCTGCAAACCATGGAGAATAACTTAGAAGTCACCGGAGTGGAAGTCCTGTTCGCCACCCATTATCTAGCCGGAGATGCCAGGGCATGGTGGAACAGTGTTCGCGCCATGACCGGAGGCCAA
Organism: Avena insularis; assembly: GCA_023614405.1. Taxonomy (NCBI): domain Eukaryota; kingdom Viridiplantae; phylum Streptophyta; class Magnoliopsida; order Poales; family Poaceae; genus Avena; species Avena insularis. Next base: position 288,739,046 of record CM042691.1, on the reverse strand, counting down.
ATGATGACCTGGGAGGAATTCAAGGTCAAGTTCAGCAGAACCCATGTGCCACCGGGTTTGATCAAGAGAATGAGAGACGAGTTCAGAGAGTTGAAGCAAGGAAGGATGACTATAGTGGAATACCGTGACAAATTTTTGTCATTAGCTAGGTATGCCTTGGATGAGATAGACACTGAAGCCAAGAGAGAAAGAAAGGTTCCTGAATGGTCTGCATGACGAGATGCAGACAGTATTAGTCAATATTCCCTTTGTTGATATTGAGGCCCTTGTGGACTCAGCTATCCAGATGGAAGGAAAGATCAACCAAGCCAATGAGAACCGCTAGCGCCGTATGATGCATCAACCAGGAACCCATCAGACCCCAAAGTATCGCCCCAACCCATCTCCCGGATTTGCCCCAACAACCAACAGACCCCCGATGAACCGTCCAACCTATCCCAACCGTGGAAACCCTAGACCCGGAGGAAATCACAACAACCCCGGCAACTCTAGCAATTTCACCCGTGCCCCACCCAAGTTCAACACCAACAATGCTACCGCCAACCCCAACAACAAGCAGAGGATTTGGAAGCAATGTGTGGCATCGCAGCCAAGGACAAGTCGCAAGTAACCTGTTATGACTGTGGAAATAAAGGCCACTATTCCAACGAGTGCCCCAACAAGAAGAATGCTATAGCCCCCAATGCCAATGTCCCAGCTCAGCAGCAGCGCCGTGTCCAGCCAGGGAGAAGATTTGCCCCAGGGAATTCACTCAACCGCAATGGCCGTCTTTTTCTCATGCATGCTGAAGAAGCTCAGGAAGCGCCAGACGTCGTGCTGGGTATGTTTTCTGTTAATTCAGTACTGGCAAGAGTGTTGTTTGACTCTGGTGCATCACATTCATTTGTCACCGAATAATTTGCCTGCACTAGTAAAATTCAACCAACCAAATTGAAGCATGTGATGATTGTACAAATTCAAGGATCAACCACTAAGGCTAGGCAAATTTGCAAGGCCGTCCCTATCCGAATCCATGGCATAGATTTTTATGCTAACCTAATAGTACTCGGAACTAAAGGTTTGGAAGTAGTACTAGGAATGGATTGGATGTCCAAACATAAAGGATTGATTGACTGTGCCAAGAAGGCCATCACCATGACCAGTACAGCCGGAATATCACTCTAACATATATCTGAAACCTTACCTCGCCAATTCAAATGCAACAAGAGTATAGCCCAACCTACCATTGACCAAGTCCGGATAGTCTACGAATACCCCGATGTATTTCCAGATGTTTTGCCCGGTATGCCCCCAGATCGGGATATCAAGTTTATCATCAAACTAATCCCCGAAACCGGACCCATAGCCCAGAGACCCTATAGTATGAACCCGTCAGAGCTTCATGAATCAAGAAGCAACTGGATTCCATGTTGGAAATCGGATTGATTCAACCAAGTGCGTCCCCATGGAGATCACCTGTCTTATTTGTGGACAAGAAGGATGGAGGTAACCGTTTGTGTACGGATTATCGGAAGTTGAATTATGTCACCATCAAGAACAAGTACCCCTTGCCTAAGATAGAAGATTTGTTTGATTAGTTGACCGGTGCCAGAGTGTTTTCTAAGATTGATCTTAGAACTGGCTATCATCAACTCAAAATTCGTGCAGAGGATATTCCAAAGACTGCCTTTACCACCAGATATGGATTGTATGAGTATACAGTCATGTCTTTCGGATTAACCAATGCCCCCGCTTATTTCATGAACCTCATGAATAAGATTTTTATGGACTTCCTGGATAAGTTTGTCATTGTTTTCATCGATGACATTCTGATTTATTCCAAATCAGAAGAAGAACATGAGCTACACCTAAGGACCATTCTTGGAACCCTTAGAGAGCATCAGTTGTATGCAAAGTTCAGCAAATGTGAATTCTGGTTACAGGAGGTAGGATTCCTCGGTCACATTGTATCAGCCGGAGGAATTTCCGTTGACCCTGCCAAAGTGAAAGATGTAGAAGATTGGCAAGCCCCAACCACTCAAACCCAAGTTCGTGCTTTTCTCGGATTGGCGGGATATTACCGCAAATTTGTAGGAGGATTCTCTAGTATCGCCAGACCCATGACCCAATTGCTGAAGAAGGACAAGAAGTTTGAATGGACCGACAAATGTGAAGCGAGTTTTCAAGAACTCAAAAGGAGATTGATTTCAGCCCCAATCTTGATCATGCCGGATATCACGAAGCCCTTCGATGTGTATCGTGACGCATCCAAGATTGGTCTCGGATGTGTGCTAATGCAAGAAGGCAAAGTTATATCTTATCTATCGCGACAATTGAAGCAACATGAACAAAATTACCCAACCCATGACCTCGAACTCGCAGCCGTAGTTCTAGCCCTGAAGACATGGAGACACTACCTAATGGGAAACCGTTGTGAGATTTATTCGGATCACAAGAGCCTAAAGTATATATTCACTCAGAAGGAGCTGAATATGAGGCAGAGAAGATGGATTGAGCTAATCAAGGATTACGACCTGGACATTCACTATCACCCTGGTAAAGCCAACGTGGTAGCCGATGCCCTTAGCAGATTGCCGTGCCGCTTGAACTCCATGATCTTGAAGGAGCAACCAAGCTTGCACAAAAAGATGGAAGCTTTTCCAATGGAATTAGTAAGTGAAGGATTTTTGGCTAGCATAGAACTTCAGCCCACTTTGATGAGTCAGATTAAAGAGGCGCAGAAGGGAAATGCCAGTATCGACGGAATCAAGCGTCGTATCGGTACAGGCAAAGTACCCGGATTCACCGAGGACGAAGAAGGAATTTTGTGGTACAAAGGACGCCTTTGTGTACCATCAGATTCTGAGTTAAAAGAAGTTATCTTGAAGGAGGCTCATGATACACTTTATTCTATCCATCCCGGAGGAACTAAGATGTATCAAGACTTGAAAGAGCAATTTTGGTGGCATAAGATGAAGAGAGAAATCGGAAGCTATATCGACAAGTGTGATATATGTCAGCAAGTCAAGGCAGGACATCAAAGACCCGCTGGATTGCTGCAACCATTGCAGATTCCGGAATGGAAATGGGATTCTGTAGGAATGGACTTTATCACTGGACTACCTACTTCTAGTAGGGGAAATGACTCTATTTGGGTCATAGTGGACAGATTGTCCAAAGTCGCCCATTTCTTGCCCGTCAAAACCACCTATCAGAGTTCGAAGCTAGCAGAGTTGTACATCGCTAGAATCGTCAGTTTGCATGGAGTCCCCAAGAACATCGTATCGGATCGAGGAACTCAGTTTACCTCGAGATTCTGGAAGAATGTCCAAGAAGGTTTAGGAACCCGCCTAGATTTCAGTACCGCGTATCACCCTCAGACCGATGGACAAACGAAGCGAGTAAATCAAATACTCGAAGATATGCTGAGAGCATGTGTGTTAGAATATGGATCCAAATGGGAAGACTGTCTGTCGTTTGCAGAATTTTCATACAACAACAGTTATCAAGCCAGTTTGCAAATGGCCCCATTCGAATTTATGTACGGAAGGAAGTGTCGCACCCCCTTGAACTGGTCAGAAGTAGGAGAGAGTCAGATTTTCGGACCCGACATCCTACAAAAAGCAGAAGAGAAGGTTCACAAGATTCGTGAGCACCTCAAGACCGCCCAATACCGACAGAAGAGTTACTCCGACAAGAGACGTAGAGACCTCGCCTTCAATATAGGAGATTTTGTTTATCTGAAAGTGTCGCCATTAAAGGGAATGCAGCGTTTCAAACTTAAAGGAAAGTTAGCCCCCAGATATATCGGACCGTTCAAAGTTTTGAACCGTCGAGGAGAAGTATCGTATCAATTGGAACTACCTGAAGAGATGTCAGTTGTGCACAATGTGTTCCATATCTCATCTTTGGAGGAGACCATCCACGAGAGAGACATGCAGTTGGAGGAAAGGGAGAATGCGGGAGAGGATCTTCGTGGAGACCCCTACTCCTATCTCAGCGATGACGATGATTTTCTGGAAGATCAGGCTATGGACTTCTTCACCGATGAGGATGATTTCGCCTTCATCGATGATGATGAAGATGATTAAGCCACCGATTCCGAGGAGTAGTAGCACTTGAGCACTAGCGTAGGGAGTAGTATTCGGTCCCCCTGTATCATAGTTTTCAGAATGGTTCTTAAAACCATCTGCTTTTCTTTGTTGTGGTGTGTGTTTTACCGTGTGCTATGGATGAATGAATGAATGAAAAAGCAACTTGCTAGAAAAATCTGAGTCAAACTTTAAAAACTTTTCAAATCCCCAAAACCTTAGAAATTTCCCTCTTTTCTCACGATCTATCTCAATCTTCAGATGCCACGTGGAGGAAGTGGTTCATCCCCGGACCCGATGTTGCAGATTCTGCAAATGTTGACTTCTGACCACGAAGCTGAAAGAGCGGAACGTCAAGCCAACCTAGCCACCCCGCAACAGATAGCTCAGCTAGCCCACAACAACCAAGGCCACGAAAATCAGGACAACCATGGATCTAAGCTCAAGAATTTCCAGAATACCAACCCACCTGTTTTGACTAAGTCAGAAGAGCCCTTAGACGCCGACGATTGGTTGCAAACCATGGAAAATAACCTAGAAGTCGCCAAAGTGGAAGCTAACGAGAAAGTTCTATTCGCCACCCACTATCTAGCCGGAGATGCTAGGGCATGGTGGAAGAGTGTTCGCGCAATGACCGGAGGCCAGATGATGACCTGGGAGGAATTCAAGATCAAGTTTAGCAGAACCCATGTGCCGTCGGGTTTGATCAAGAGAATGAGAGACGAGTTCAGAGAGCTGAAGCAAGGAAGGATGACTGTAGTGGAATACCGTGACAAATTCTTGTCATTAGCTAGTTATGCCCCGGATGAGATTGACACCGAAGCCAAGAAGAAGGAGAGATTTGTAACATCCCAAAAATACTAAACTTGGATCATCAAATTCTAATCCTCACAATTAGGGTTAACAAAAACTTTTCTAAATAAAATTAGGAATGCATGCATATGTGTATGCATTGATTTTGAATTCTTTTAAAACCACCTTGTTTGTTTGTTTCATTGCTTGTAAAATGTTTCTTAGGTGAAATAAACATCATCTAAAACATTTCCCACACTTTTCCTAAAGGCAAGTAAATCAAAACACATATACTAAATGAATGGTCATTTTTGCCAATTTAACTCCCATGCCTACTTTGGCTGTCTCAAACTTTCATAACCTAACAGAAACTTTTCTGGATCTTTGCACCCCTTGAATTTACTCATAACAAGGTATCAAGGCCCACTTTGTGATCATCCAGAAACTTTCAAATGCATAGTTTAAATGACAATTCAAAATTGAATCTTTATCATATGGGAAGATCCCACTTATTCAAAAACCACTCAAACAAGCTCAACTTGCAAAACCCAAGCATCTGCAGACTCACCAGCACCAATCTAGCAAACCCACCAAATTTCATTTCAAAATTCAAAACTTGATTTCATGCGGCCATTTCATCAAACAGGTTGCAGACACAAATCAAACAAACATCAAACACTATTGTGAGCAGTGATTCTTGCCTTACTTGTTCCCCATTTAGCTCACACACAACTCAGTAGATCATCTAGGAAGATTATCCAGGCACTAGCACCACTGTGAGCTTGCCATTGTCATCAATGGTGAACAGCCGAGCACCCCCTTGCCATCCCATAGTCGATAGCAAGCTAGGAGCAGCAGCAAGCCTAGCCAGCATGTCTGGGAGGCAGCCCACCGTCCACCGCCACTCCCTGTCCCAGTCGCGAGCGTTGCCAAGCCCTGGACCACGCGCACAAGCCGCGCCCAGACCGCCAGAGAGCATGCCGAGCGCGCGCCAGAGCACCACCCTCGACCAGCACCCACAGACCGCGCGCCACCCTCACCGCGTGCACACACGATCACCACCAACCCAGGAGACTGCCAGACATCCCCGTTTGCCGCCCCGTGCCGCACAGCCACCGCTCGCCGTCGAAGACGCCGCCTCTGCCGCGCAGAGCATCGCCCATTCCAGACCAAGCCGCACCGCCCCATGCCTCGAGACCATGTCGTTGAGCATCGCCAGGAGACACCGCACCGTCCCCTACCCTTGCCCATGCCATTAGCCGCCTGTAACCTCGCCCCAGCGAGCTCACGGCGCCCGACGGTCCCCTCGCTCGACTATAAATAGAGGCCACCCCCGCACGATATCTTCACACCATCTCACTCCCCTCTCCTCACTGATCATGCCACACCGTTCTCAGAGCAAGGCGAGCACCACCCCGCCGGAATTTCACCGGAGCCCGCCGCCTCTAGAGAAGAAGGGAGCCAGCGATTGGAGCCGCCCCAGGAGAAGCCACCGGTACCAGGAGATTCGCCATCGTCGACTTCGTCGTTCGCCATCGACGCCTGCACCCGGTGAGCCCCTAGCACCCCTCATGGCAGCGCTTAGGTTTCATTCTCGCCGCTGTCTCGCGTCGACGATGACCCCAGCCGTTGGATTAGAACTAGATCGAGCGATCCACGTTGCCCATACCTTCGCCCAGCCCGTGTCACAGCGAGTGGGGACACCCACTTAAGCAGCCAGCAGCGCTTACGCTTAGCGTCGGCCCAGTAACTTTTCCCGCGCAGCCCAGTTATTCAAATTAAACCTTTTTCTTTTTAAATTCAAACACACTTTTGTACCCAACTTCAAAAATCAACCCAGATCGATTCAGTACACCAAATTGAATGAAACCAATTTTGTTGGAAAGGTTTGAAGGGTTTTGCGGCATAGTAAATCAAAATTTTCTACGGATGCGAACAGAGGGAAAGCCAAGATCTAATCTAGGAGATGCAAACAACGAGAGATTGGATTAGATCTTCATACCCTTGAAGATTCGCTGACAGTGAGCGTTAAATCGGGCGTGGGTGATGTAGTCGTACTCGCTTCTCCTCCTCGCGATCCTATCCGATCTAGCACCACAAGTGGCGGTGCCTCCGTGAGATGCACACGTGCGGCACCTCGACGTCTCCTCCTTCCTCGGACCAGCAAGTATGGTGGAGAGATGGATTGGATCTACAACACGACGGCGTGGTGTATATGGTGGAGAATTTCTGCAGCAGGGCTTCGCCTACAAACAGTCGGGAGGGAGAGAGGAAGGGCAGCAGGGCAACTAGGGTTTGGAGGCAAGGTGTGGGGAGGAGGGGGCGCACCAGCCCTCTATATATAGAGGGGGGGCGGCCAGCCCTTGCCCCTCCTCCAAGCCTTGGGCCGGCGGCCAAGGGAGGGAGAAGTGGGGGGCAAGGACTCTCCCCCTTCTAGAAACCCTATCTCTAGTTTAAACGAGTTTAAACTCTCTAGGATCGGCTGGGCCCTATGGGGCCTTGTGCCCCTGGCCCAAAGCGGCCAGGACACTCCCTCATAGGCCCATGCCCCCTCCCGGAAGGTGGGGCCACGTTGGTCCCCTTCCGGAAGGTTTTAGAAGCTTCCGGTACAATACCGATTAACCCGGAACAATTCCGAACTCCAAAAACTGCATTGCCTTATATGAATCTTATTCTCCGGACCATTCCGGAACCTCTCGTGATATCCCGGATCCCATCCGAGACTCCGAACAAAAATTCATAAACCAATTATCCAATCTATCCTAGCGTCGAGACACGTTAAGTGTGTGACCTGCGGTTCGAGAATATGCGAACATGATCTTCTATCAATAATCAACAGTGCAGGCACCCATATGGACTCCCACACATTCATCGATGATCATATCGGATGAACCACGATGTCAGGATTCAATCAATCCCATATATATATTCCCTTCGTCTCACGATATTTTACTTGCCCGAGATTCGATCGTCGGTATCGTAATACCTAGTTCAATCTCGTTCACAGCAAGTACTTTACTCGTTCCGTAATCCGATATCACTTTGTGATTAACTCCTTAACCACATGCTTGCAAGCGGTGTTGATATCGATTACCGAGTGGGCCCGAAGTATATCTCTCCAACTTGGGAGGGACAAATCCCATCTCGATACATACAACCCAACAGATACTTTCCGATCACCCGAGAGACACCTTTATGATCACCCTATCATAGGATGACGTTTGATGACCTCAAAGCTTTCTTCCGATACCAGGGAGTTGTATTATCTCATGGTCTAAGGAATACAATATTTTACATAAGAAAAGCTTCGCAAAGACGAACACGATGACACGATCTAATTGCTTTGCTTAGTTTGGGTCTGACCATCATATCATTCTCCCAATGATGTGATCTCATTATCAATTGACAACTCATGTCTATGGTTAGGAAACCTTAACCATCATTGATCAATGAGCTAGTCCATAGAGGCGTACTAGGGACACGGTGTTGTTCACAAACCACACAAGTATTAAAGTTTCCGCTTAATACAATTCTAGCATGGAATACAAACATTATCATGAACAAGAATTATAATAATAACAGCTTTATTATTGCCTCTAGGGCATAATTCCAACAGTCTCCCACTTGCACTAGATTCAATAATCTAGTTTACATTTGGCAACAATCTCACACCCATGGCACTGAGGTGCTGATCATGTTTTACACGTGGAAGAGGTTTAGTCAATGGATCTGCGACATTCAGATCTGTATATACTTTGCTAATCTTCAAATCTCCATCTGCTATATAATCTCGGATTATATGAAACTTGCGGTTGATATGCTTGGTATTTGGATGATATCTTCGTTCCTTAGCGAGTGCTATGGCGCCAGTGTTGTCACACAATATCTCCAGTGGGTCCAATGCACTTGGAACCACGCCAAGCTCAGTGATGAAGTTTCTGATCCAAACTCCTTCACTTGACGCTTCTGTAGCAGCCATGTATTCCGCTTCTACTGTAGATCCCGCAATCACGCTTTGCTTGCAGCTTCTCCAGCTCACAGCTCCTCCATTCAAAATATAAACGTATCCTGTCTGAGACTTAGAATCATCCTTGTCGGTGTAAAAACTAGCGTCGACGTAACCTTTTACGAAAAGCTGTTCATCACCCCCATAGACTAAGAACATTTCTTTAGTCCTATTTAGGTACTTTAGGATGTTCTTCACGGCTGTCCAGTGTTCCACTCCTGGATCACTTTGATATCTGCTCGTCGAACTAAGAGCATTGGACACATCCGGTCTAGTACATAGCATGGCATACATGATAGAACCTATGGCCGAGGCATAAGGCACTTTGCTCATAGCTTCCCTATCATTTACCGTAGCTGGACACTAAGCCTTGCTCAATATCTTACCTGACAACATAGGCACTGAACCTTTCTTTGCCTTATCCATTCTGAACCTTTTCAGAACTTTGTCTAGGTATGTACTCTGGCTTAAAGCTATCAGGCGTCTTTGTCTATCTCTATAGATTTTGATGCCTAATATATAAGAAGCTTCACCTAGGTCTTTCATTGAAAAACACTTGTTCAAATAACTCTTCACATCGTTAAGCATGTTGATGTCATTTCCAATAATCAATATGTCATCCACATATAATACCAGAAATGTCACCGAGCTCCCACTCACTTTCTTGTAGATGCAAGCTTCGTAACAATTTGGAACAAATCCAAAGCTCTTGATCACTTGATCAAAACGAAGGTTCCAACTCCGAGATGCTTGCTTCAGTCCATAAATGGAACACTGAAGTTTGCATACTTTATCAGCATCCTTAGGATCGACAAAACCTTCGGGTTGCATCATATACAACACTTCATCAATGTTGCCATTGAGGAACGCAGTCTTGACATCCATCTGCCATATTTCATAATCATGAAACGCAGCAATTGCTAATAAAATCCGAATGGACTTAAACATCGCTACGGGAGAGAAAGTCTCATCGTAGTCAACACCTTGAACTTGTCGAAAACCTTTCGCGACAAGCCGTGCTTTATAGACGGTAACATTACCATCCGCGTTCGTTTTCTTCTGGAAGATACATTTGCACTCAACGGCCTTTCGGTCGATAGAAGGGTCCACCAAAGTCCATACTTGGTTTTCGCTCATGGATCCCAATTCGGATTTCATGGCTTCTAGCCATTTCTCAGAGTCTGGGCTCATCATTGCTTCCTCATAGTTCGCAGGCTCACTGTCATCTACTAACAAGACAGTTAAGACAGGGTTGCCGTACCACTCAGGAGGGGCACGCGACCTTGTCGACCTGCGACGTTCAGTAGTAGCATCGTCCGAAGCGTCATGATCCTTATCATTAGCTTCCTCTATTATTGGTGCAGGCGGCACTGGAACAATCTCAAGTGCTGCGCTACTCTCCAATTCAAGAGAAGGTTCAATAACCTCGTCTAGCTCTACTTTCCTCCCACTCACTTCTTTCGAGAGAAACTCCTTCTCAAGAAAGGAACCGTTCTTTGCGACAAACACTTTGCCTTCGGTTCTATGATAGAAGGTATACCCAATAGTTTCCTTAGGGTATCCTATGAAGACGCATTTCTCCGCTTTGGGTTCGAGCTTGTCTGGCATCAACTTCTTGACGTAAGCTTCGCATCCCCAAACTTTAAGAAACGACAACTTAGGTTTAGCACCAAACCACAGTTCATACGGTGTCGTCTCAACGGATTTAGATGGTGCCCTATTTAAAGTGAATGCAGCGGTTTCTAATGCATAACCCCAAAATGATAACGGCAAATCAGTAAGAGACATCATTGATCGGACCATATCTAATAGGGTTCGGTTCCGGCGTTCAGACACACCATTGCGCTGTGGTGTTCCGGGTGGCGTGAGTTGTGAAACGATTCCACTTGCTTTAAGATGCGTGAGAAAATCATAACTCAAATATTCACCTCCACGATCGGATCGTAGAAACTTAATCTTTCTGTTATGATGGTTCTCCACTTCATTCTGAAATTCTTTGAACTTTTCAAATGTTTCAGATTTATGTTTCATTAAATAGATATACCCATATCTACTTAAGTCATCGGTAAAAGTGAGAAAATAGCGATATCCACCGCGCGTCGAAACACTCATCGGTCCGCATACATCGGTATGTATGATTTCCAACAAGTCCGCTGCTCGCTCCATCATACCGGAGAACGGGGTTTTGATCATCTTGCCCATGAGGCATGGTTCGCATGTGTCAAATGATTCAAAATCAAGAGACTCCAAAAGTCCATCGGAATGGAGTTTCTTCATGCGCTTTACACCAATATGACCTAGGCAGCGATTGCCACAAATAAGTAGTATTATCACTATCTACTTTGCATCTCTTAGCCTCAATGTTATGGATGTGTGTTTCATCCCTTTCGAGATTTAGAAGAAATAAACCATTCACTAAAGGTGCATGACCATAAAATATGTTACTCATATAAATAGAACAACCATTATTCTCTGATTTAAATGAATAACTGTCTTGCAATAAACACGATCCAGAAATAATGTTCATGCTCCAGCACATAATAACATTTATTAAGGTTTAAAACTAATCCGAAGGTAAAACTAAGGAGAGCGTCTTGATGGCCATCACATCAACTCTTGATCCGTTGCCAACGCGCATCGTCACCTCATCCCTATAATTTGCCGTCTATTCCGTAGCTCTTGTTTGAGTTACAAATATTAGCAACTGAACGGTATCAAATACCCGTGCACTACAACGAGGGCTAGTAAGGAAAACATCAATAACATGTATATCAAATATACCTTTGATGGTGCCAGCCTTCTTGTCCTAAGTACTTGGACAGTTCGCTTCGATGACCCTTGTCCTTGCAATAGAAGCACTCAGTGTCCGGCTTGGGACCAGACCTGAGCTTCTTCTCTGCAGGGGCATTGCGCTTGCCGCCGCCCTTCTTGAAGGGCTTCTTTGCTCCCTTACCTTTCTTAAAGGAGGGCTTGTTGACCAGCAACACATGATTATCCTTCTTGATGTCCACTTCTGCAGCCTTCAGCTTTGCGAAGAGCTCGGTGATCGTATCAGTGGAACCAATCTGATTATGAGTCACTACAAAACTTTTGTAGCTGGGAGGGAGTGATTGCAGAACCCTGTCAATCTTGAGCTCCTCTGGAATCGTGCATTTCAGTTGCTCAAGGCGTTGAGTGTATCCCGTCATCTTTATGGCATGCTCACTAACGGAACTCCCTTCCTCCATCTTGCAGTTAAAGAACTTCTCGGAGATCTCATATCTCTCAGAACGGGCCTGAGTCTGAAACATGGTTTTCAGCTCCTCGAAAATCTCGAAGGGCCCGGGATACTCTTCAAAACGATTTTGAAGCTCCGGTTCCATACCAAACAACATGGTGCTCTTAATCACACCATAATCATCTTTGTGCGACTGATAGACAGTTTTCTCATCAGCGGCATGATTCTTGCAGGGTCACCTAACGCTTTCCCAAGGACATAGTCCTTTTGTCCGCCAGACAGAATGATTCTTAGATTGCGGAACCAATTGGTGAAGTTAGACCCATTATTTCTAAGCTTTTCCTTCTCAGCAAAAACGTTGAAGTTGAAGTTGGACTTGGCCATGTGATCTACAGTATTGGCAAGTACAATTTAGACTATGTTCATGATAATTAGTTCAACTTAATCAAATTACTAGATGAACTCCCACTAAATTCAACATCCCTCAAGTTGTTTAGTGAACACGATCCAAATTCACCACACCTAATCCGATCATCACGTGAAGAGATGTGGTTTCAATGGTGGACAACAAAGTGTCGATCATATCATTCATATGACTCATGCTTAACCTTTCGGTTCTTGTGTTCCGAGGCCATGTCTGTACATGCTAGGCTCGTCAAGCTAGACCCAAGTATTTCTGCGTGTGCAAAACTGGCTTGCACCCGTTGTATGTGAGCGTAGAGTCTATAGCACCCGATCATCACGTGATGCTTGGACACGACGAACTTTCGCAACAGTGCATACTTGGGGAGAACACAGTTTTTATCTTGATCTTTAAGTGAGGAATCATCTTATAATGCTACCGTCGCGATCTAAGCATAATAAGATACATAAAGGGATAAACATCACATGCATATAACTTTATGTGACATGGTTTAGCCAATCCTCGCGCAATGATCTCCATCTTGTGCGTTCCGGCATGATCTCCATCACTCCACCATGATTGCCTCCACCACGAATAGCAACTACAACTATTGCTAACTACTTAGTGATAAAGTAAAGCTATTACATGGCGTATAAGAAGTTGACTCACAGGTCATACACAATTATAAAGACAACCATATGGCTCCTGCCGGTTGTGTAATCATCGACATGCAAGTCGTGAAACATTACAAAACATGATCATCGCATACAATATACACATCACATCTTGGGCCATACCATATCACAGAAAACACTCCCTGCAAAAACAAGTTAGACGCCTCTACTTTGTTGTTGCATGTTTTACGTGGCTTATGGGAGTAGATGCTAAGACCGATTCTTACCTACGGAAAGCCACAACGGTGATATTATGGTTGCCAAACTCCGGTGTTAATCCCATGACAACTATAGTGAGAGCGGACATCCACCAGCCGCATGTGTGGAACAAGCCACCGCGTCAAGTGCGGGTCTCATGACGGCGTCGCGTAAGGTTGGCCTGGACCGCTTCAATCTCACTATCCCGCGTCATAAGAAGAACACAAACAAGAGGCTTGCAACAAAAAACATCAACGCCCGCAACAACCATGTTGCGTTCTACTCGTGAATCACATCTACGCATAGATCTAGCTCGATACCCGAAGGGTTTAGCGGCATAGTAAATCAAAATTTTCTACGGATGCGAACGGAGGAAAGCCAAGATCTAATCTAGGAGATGCAAACAACGAGATTGGATTAGATCTTCATACCCTTGAAGATTCGCCAGTGAGCGTTAATTCGGAACGTGGGTGATGTAGTCGTACTCGCTTCTCCTCCTCGCGATCCGATCCGATCTAGCACCACAAGTGGCGGTGCCTCCGTGAGATGCACACGTGCGGCACCTCGAAGTCTCCTCCTTCCTCGGACCAGCAAGTATGGTGGACAGATGGATTGGATCTACAACACGACGGCGTGGTGTATATGGTGGAGAATTTCTGCAGCAGGGCTTCGCCTACAAACAGTCGGGAGGGAGAGAGGAAGGGCAGCAGGGCAACTAGGGTTTGGAGGCAAGGTGTGGGGAGGAGGGGGCGCACCAGCCCTCTATATATAGAGGGGGGGCGGCCAGCCCTTGCCCCTCCTCCAAGCCTTGGGCCGGCGGCCAAGGGAGGGAGAAGTGGGGGGCAAGGACTCTCCCCCTTCTAGAAACCCTATCTCTAGTTTAAACGAGTTTAAACTCTCTAGGATCGGCTGGGCCCTATGGGGCCTTGTGCCCCTGGCCCAAAGCGTCCAGGACACTCCTCATAGGCCCATGCCCCCTCCCGGAAGGTGGGGCCACGTTGGTCCCCTTCCGGAAGTTTCTAGAAGCTTCCGGTACAATACCGATTAACCCGGAACAATTCCGAACTCCAAAAACTGCATTGCCTTATATGAATCTTATTCTCCGGACCATTCCGGAACCTCTCGTGATATCCCGGATCCCATCCGAGACTCCGAACAAAAATTCATAAACCAATTATCCAATCTATCCTAGCGTCGAGACACGTTAAGTGTGTGACCCTGCGGGTTCGAGAATATGCAGACATGATCTTCTATCAATAATCAACAGCGGGGTCTGGGCACCCATATTGACTCCCACACATTCATCGATGATCATATCGGATGAACCACGATGTCAGGATTCAATCAATCCCATATATATATTCCCTTCGTCTCACGATATTTTACTTGCCCGAGATTCGATCGTCGGTATCGTCATACCTAGTTCAATCTCGTTCACAGCAAGTACTTTACTCATTCCGTAATCCGATATCACTTTGTGATTAACTCCTTAACCACATGCTTGCAAGCGGTGTTGATAGAGTGGGCCCGAAGTATATCTCTCCAACTTGGGAGGGACAAATCCCATCTCGATACATACAACCCAACAGATACTTTCCGATCACCTGAGAGACACCTTTATGATCACCCTCTCATAGGATGACATTTGATGACCTCAAAGCTTTCTTCCGATACCAGGGAGTTGTATTATCTCATGGTCTAAGGAATACAATATTTGACATAAGAAAAGCTTCGCAAAGACGAACACGATGACACGATCTAATTGCTTTGCTTAGTTTGGGTCTGTCTATCATATCATTCTCCCAATGATGTGATCTCATTATCAATTGACAACTCATGTCTATGGTTAGGAAACCTTAACCATCATTGATCAATGAGCTAGTCCATAGAGGCGTACTAGGGACACGGTGTTGTTCACAAACCACACAAGTATTAAAGTTTCCGCTTAATACAATTCTAGCATGGAATACAAACATTATCATGAACAAGAATTATAATAATAACAGCTTTATTATTGCCTCTAGGGCATAATTCCAACAAGGTTTGTGAATGCTGAATCCAAGCCCGTTGGATTCAAGTCATTTGGATCTGTAGATCACCCATGGTAAAAATAACAAGGCAGAAGCTTTTCTGCATTCAAACATTTTTTAAATTTAAACCATAATAGCTTTTGAGTTGATTCTAACTCTCAAAAATCACATTTTACCATACCTTTCAGAATATATAAAAATATATAGGTTTACTTGCAGAAATAATGTTCAAGCAATAAAAGAATGCTACATAGGCATTTCTAGCCACTTTAGTTAATTAAAATAAAAGGGTAAAACCTTATTAAATTGTGACACCACTTTAAATCACATTCCCATAGACTACAATATGTGGTGATGACATGTGTCAACATGATCCCATGTTTGGTTTGGAGAATATTAAATCTTAAGTAGTTTTTCAATAAGTAGAAATTACTTTTCTAAAAATAAAAGGAATCAAATCAGGCCTTAACCTTGTAAGGTTAGAGAGGATGTTAGATCATCTATAAGACCCTTGTGTGTGATGATTGCAAGTAGTTAAGTATTGTTTGGTGATTGTGTACCTCGTATTTATTCATAGACGCTAGTACCGACCAAGGATACGAGGAGGAAGGAGGATACTACGAAGAAGAAGCCGAGTAAAACTTCAACCACTGCTCTGCACAAGGCAAGCTAACACTTGCAATTTAGCAAGCTTATATTGACACTGATGCAAGCCTAATACTACTAGTGAATGTGCAAGTTAACCCTTGCAAGATACCCTCGATGCCACCAACCCCTACTTGTTACTATGCCTATCATATGCTTTAAGCCTATGAGATCATACCCACTTGATAAACCAATCCTAGTTTTATTTGCAGGCTTCTTACTTTATTTCTTTATCAAATCTTCAACTTAGATTTGACTTAAGTAACTTTTAGATACTGGAAAGGTTCTAAAGGTTGCATAAAGAGCATTAAATTTGGCCTAAGCTAGAAACCTTGATATCAGCCTAAGATATAACGTTGGACTTAGTTGAAACTCCACTAGTTACCAACCCTCATCAGTACTACCCCACTCCTACCTTAGATGCTAGTGCTAAGCATAAAACTTGATCAACTTTAGATGGGAATACTTGGTGGAAAAATGGTTATGAAAACCTTGGAATGATGGATCATTCCACTGAAATGTTTTGGACATGTGTTTCCGAACCCTTGATGATTCTGGTGATAAAAATGTTGAGGCATGAGCCTTAGCCCTTTATAAAACTGATGGTTGTCTGGATGCGATACCATTCCAATTTTAGCGCATAAACCACAATACCCGAATATTGGGTAGGGCTTGACTGGAAACTTATATTCCTTAGTATTAGTTCCCTCATGGCCAAGGTTTGAGCTGAGGCTACCTTGTGAAGATTGTCCACCTGTGCAGTACCCAAGATGACAGTTGGTCATGGTTGGGAGGCCAAACTCACAGGAGAGGTGCTTGTACTAGGGCGTGTAATTGAAAGGTTAGGATTGATTATCCGCATACTGAGTATGGTGAGTTCAGGATTTGTTCCTGACGGATGTATCAAATGTTGTGGTGAAAGTGTACAATCTCTGCAGAGTGTCAAACTATTCGAATAGCTGGCGTCATGATTATGGACAACTGGAGTAATATCTGTTCCCCCGTCAGACTTTTCAAAATGACTTGTGAAATGAATTAAGACTTTGACTTGACCACAACAGAGTTGTGATATGAAATACAAGCTCCCACTTAGGAGTTATAAAATTGTGACTAGCTTCAGAACTTAGTAGAGATAAATCTGGCTTTTGCAAA
The DNA here is from genome assembly GCA_023614405.1 of Avena insularis. Classification (NCBI taxonomy): domain Eukaryota; kingdom Viridiplantae; phylum Streptophyta; class Magnoliopsida; order Poales; family Poaceae; genus Avena; species Avena insularis. The sequence goes on along the minus strand of CM042691.1, from coordinate 288,721,859 downwards.
ACAACCCTAGAGCCTAGTGTCCTATTATCCATAAAAAACCCCTTTTCCTGTTAGTATTAGTTTGCGAGTACTTAAAGAGTACTCATGGCTTTGTCCCTGGCTATTCCCATGCCAGACTATGAAGAGGAGTACCTGGAAGATGGACCCCAGGAAGGTTACGACAACTAGGATCATCTCCCATCGTCAGCATTGCCTGTGATCCCGAAGATGGAGCTTTGCCTATGCTACCGTTATTACTACGTATTCCGCTGCTTGATGTTGTATTAAGAACTGGATCATGAGATCCCTATTTGTGTAAGAACTTATGTATCGTTTGTAATGGATGAAGTACTATGGTGTCCAATTCTGTTATGTCTCGCAAAAATGGTAATCCTGGGATTGCGATGTATGGCATAACAGGCATCTAGGATTGAAAAATCCGGGTGTTGACAAGATTCTTGAATGGTCTGCATGATGAGATGCAGACAGTGTTAGTCAATATCCCCTTTGCTGATATTTAAGCCCTTGTTGACTCTACCATCCAAATGGAAGGAAAGATCAACCAAGCCAACGAGAACCGCAAGCGTCGTATGATGCATCAGCCAGGAACCCATTAGACCCCAAAGTATCGCCCTAATCCATCTCCAGGATTTGCCCCAAGAACCAACAGACCCCCGATGAACCGTCCGACCTATCCCAACCGTGGAAACCCTAGGCCGGGAGTAAATCACAACAACCCCGGCAGCTCTAGCAATTTCAACCGTGCCCCACCTAAGTTCAACAACAACATCGCTAACACCAACATCGCCCGAGGACTGGAAGCAATGTTGTGCCTGTAGCAGCAAAGGACAAGTCGCAAGTGACTTGTTATGACTGTGGAAATAAAGGCCACTACTCTAACGAGTGCCCCAACAAGAAGAATGCCGCAGCACCCAATACCAATGCCCCAGCTCAGCAGCAGCGTCGTGTTCAGCCCGGAAGAAGGTTTGCCCCAGGGAATTCGCTCAACCGCAATGGCCGTCTTTTTCTCATGCATGCTGAAGAAGCTCAGGAAGCTCCAGACGTCGTGCTGGGTATGTTTTCTGTTAATTCAATACTTGCAAGAGTGTTGTTTGATTCTGGTGCATCACATTCATCTGTCACTGAAGAATTTGCATGCACTAGTAAAATTCAACAAACCAAACTGAAGCATGTTATGATTGTTCAAATTCCCGGATCAACCACCAAGGCTAGGAAAATTTGCAAAGTCGTCCCTATCCAAATCCATGGCATAGATTTTTATGCAAATCTGATAGTACTCGAAACTAAAGGTTTGGAAGTAGTACTAGGAATGGATTGGATGTCCAAACATAAAGGATTGATTGATTATGCCAAGAAAGCCATAACCATGACCAGTATAGCCGGAATATCAGTCGAGCGTATATCTGAAACCTTACCTCGTCAATTCAAGTGCAACAAGAGTATAACCCAACCTACCATTGACCAAGTCCGGATAATCTGTGAATACCCCGATGTATTTCCAGATATTTTGCCCGGTATGCCCCCAGATTGGGATATCGAGTTTATCATCGAACTAATCCCAGGAACAGGACCCATAGCCTAGAGACCATATAGTATGAACCCGTCAGAACTAGAAGAACTGAAGAAGCAACTGGATTCCATGTTGGAAATTGGATTGATTCAACCAAGTGCGTCACCATGGAGATCACCTGTCTTATTTGTGGACAAGAAGGATGGAGGTAACCGTTTGTGTACGGATTACCGGAAGTTGAATGATGTCACCATCAAGAACAAGTACCCCTTGCCCAAGATAGAAGATTTGTTTGATCAGTTGACCGGAGCCAAAGTGTTTTCTAAGATTGATCTTAGGACTGGCTATCTGTTGGAATTATGCCCTAGAGGCAATAATAAAGATGTTATTATTATAATTCTTGTTCATGATAACGTTTATATTCCATGCTAGAATTGTATTAAGCGGAAACTTTAATACTTGTGTGGTTTATGAACAACACCGTGTCCCTAGTATGCCTCTATGGACTAGCTCATTGATTAATGATGGCTAAGGTTTCCTAGCCATAGACATGAGTTGTCAATTGATAATGAGATCATATCATTGGGAGAATGGTATGATGGACAGACCCAAACTAAGGGAAGCAATTAGATCGTGTCATCGTGTTCGTCTTTGCGAAGCTTTTCTTATGTCAAATATTGTATTCCTTAGACCATGAGATAATGCAACTCCCTGGTATCGGAAGAAAGCTTTGAGGTCATCAAACGTCGTCCTATGAGAGGGTGATCATAAAGATGTCTCTCAGGTGATCGGAAAGTACTTGTTGGGTTGTATGTATCGATATGGGATTTGTCCCTCCCAACTCGGAGAGATATACTTCGGGCCCACTCGGTAATCGATATCAACACCGCTTGCAAGCATGTGGTTAAGGAGTTAATCACAAAGTGATATCGGATAACGGAACGAGTAAAGTACTTGCTGTGAACGATATTGAACTAGGTATGATAATACCGACGATCAAATCTCGGGCAAGTAAAATATCGCGAGACGAAGGGAATATATATATGGGATTGATTGAATCCTGGCATCGTGGTTCATCCGATATGATCATCGATGAATGTGTGGGAGTCAATATGGGTTTCCAGACCCCGCTGTTGATTATTGATAGAAGATCATGTCTGCATATTCTCGAACCCGAGGTCACACTTAACGTGTCTCGACGCTAGGATAGATTGGATAATTGGTTTATGAGTTTTTGTTCGGAGTCTCGGATGGGATCTGGGATATCACGAGAGGTTCCGGAGTGGTCCGGAGAATAAGATTCATATAAGGCAGTGCAGTTTTTGGAGTTCGGAATTGTTCCGGGTTAATCGGTATTGTACCGGAAGCTTCTAGAACCTTCCGGAAGGGGACCAACGTGGCCCCACCTTCCGGGAGGGGGCATGGGCCTATGAGGGAGTGCCCTGGCCGCATTGGGCCAGGGGCACAAGGCCCCATAGGGCCCAGCCGGCCAAAGGGGTTTTAAACTCGAGATAGACCTTCTAGAAGGGGGGGTTTCCTTGCCCCCCACTCCTTCTCCTTGGGGCCGCCGGTTTGGCTTGGGGGAGGGGGCTAGGGTTGCAGCCGCCCACCCCTCTATATAAAGAGGGCTGGGGGCGCACCACCCCCCACACCTTCCCCTCCAACCCCAGCTTCCTTGTTGCCTTCCTCTCTCCCTCCCGACTGTTTGTAGGCGAAGCCCTGCTGCAGAAATTCTCCACCATATACACCACGCCGTCGTGTTGTAGATCCAATCCGTCTCTCCACCATACTTGCTGGACCAAGGAAGGAGGAGACGCCGAGGTGCTGCACGTGTGCATCTCACGGAGGCATCGCCACTTGTGGTGCTAGATCGGATCGGATCGCGAGGAGGAGAAGCGAGTACGACTACATCACCCACGTTCCGACGAACGTTCCGCTGTGCGAATCTTCAAGGGTATGAAGATCTAATCCAATCTCTCTCGTTGTTTGCATCTCCTAGATTAGATCTTGGCTTTCCCTCTGTTCGCATCCGTAGAAAATTTTGATTTACTATGCCGCGAAACCCTTCAGTGGTATCAGAGCTAGATCTATGCGTAGATGTGATTCACGAGTAGAACGCAACATGGTTGTTGAGGGCGTTGATGTTTTCTGTTGCAAGCCTCTTATTTGTGTTCTTCTTATGATGCGGGATAGTGAGATTGAAGCGGTCCAGGCCAACCTTACGCGACATCGTTCGCGAGACCGGCTCCGCACTTGACGTGTGGCTTGTTCCACACATGCGGCTGGTGGATGTCAGTTTCTCTCACTATAGTTGTAATGGGATTAACACCGGAGTTTGGCAACCATAATATCACCGTTGTGGCTTTCCGTAGGTAATAATCGTTCTTAGCATGCTACTCCCATAAGCCACGTAAAACATGCAACAACTAAGTAGAGGCGTCTAACTTGTTTTTGCAGGGAGTGTTTTCTGTGATATGGTATGGCCCAAGATGTGATGTGTATATTGTATGCGATGATCATGTTTTGTAATGTTTCACGACTTGCATGTCGATGAGTACACAACCGGCAGGAGCCATATGGTTGTCTTTATAATTGTGTATGGCCTGTGTGTCAACTTCTTATGCGCCATGTAATAGCTTTACTTCATCGCTAAGTAGTTAGCAATAGTTGTAGTTGCTATTCGTGGTGGAGGCAATCATGGTGGAGTGATGGAGATCATGCCGGCACGCACAAGATGGAGATCATTGCGCGAAGATTGGCTATACCATGTCACATAAATTTATATGCATGTGATGTTTATCCTTTTATGTATCTTATTATGCTTAGATCGCGACGGTAGCATTATAAGATGATTCCTCACTTAAAGATCAAGATAAAACTGTGTTCTCCCCATGTATGCACCGCTATGAAAGTTCGTGTCCAAGCATCACGTGATGATCGGGTGCTATAGACTCTACGTTCACATACAACGGGTGCAAGCCAGTTTTGCACACGCGGAAATACTTGGGTTTTACTTGACGATCCTACCATGTACAGACATGGCCTCGGAACACATGAACCGAAAGGTTAAGCATGAGTCATATGAATGATATGATCGACACTTCGTTGTCCACCATTGAAACCACATCTCTTCTCGTGAAGATCGGATTAGGTGTGGTGGATTTGGATCATGTTCACTAAACAACTTGAGGGATGTTGAATTTAGTGGGAGTTCATCTAGTAATTTGATTAAGTTGAACTAGTTATCATGAACATAGTCTAATTTGTACTTGCAAATACTGTAGATCAAATGGCTAAGTCCAACTTCAACTTCAACGTTTTTTCTGAGAAGGAAAAGCTTAGAAACAATGGGTCTAACTTCACCAATTGGTTCCGCAATCTAAGAATCATTCTGTCTGGCGGTCAGAAGGACTATGTCCTTGGTAAAGCGTTAGGTGACCCCCCTGCTGCAACTGCGACGGCTTATGAGAAAGCCGTCTATCAGTCGCGCAAAGATGATTATGGTGTGATTAAGAGCACCATGTTGTTTGCTATGGAACCGGAACTTCAAAATCGTTTTGAAGACTATCCCGGGCCCTTTGAGTTCTCGAGGAGCTAAAAACCATGTTTCAGACCCAGGCCCGTTCTGAGAGATATGAGATCTCTGAGAAGTTCTTTAACTGCAAGATGGAGGAAGGGAGTTCCGTTAGTGAGCACGCCATTAAGATGACGGGCTACACTCAACGCCTTGAGCAACTGGAATGCACGATTCTGGAGGAGCTCAAGATTGACAGGGTTCTGCAATCACTCCCTCCCAGCTACAAAAGTTTTGTAGTGACTCATAATCAGATTGGTTCCACTGATACGATCACCGAGCTCTTCGCAAAGCTGAAGGCTGCGGAAGTGGACATCAAGAAGGATAATCATGTGTTGATGGTCAACAATCCCACCTTCAAGAAAGGTAAGGGTGCAAAGAAGCCCTTCAAGAAAGGAGGTGGAAAGCGCGTTGCCCCTGCTGAGAAGAAGCTCAAGTCTGGTCCCAAGTCGGACACTGAGTGCTTCTATTGCAAGGACAAGGGTCCTTTGGAAGCATAGAATGTCCAAGTACTTAGCGGACAAGAAGGCTGGCACCATCAAAGGTATATTTGATATACATGTTATTGATGTTTTCCTTACTAGCCCTCGTTGTAGTGCACGGTATTTGATACGGTTCGGTTGCTAATATTTGTAACTCAAACAGAGCTACGGAATAGGCGGCTGCGAGGATGAGGTGACGATCTGGCGTTAACAGCGGATCAAGAGTTGATGTGATGGCCGTCGGCACGCTCTCCTTAGTTTTACCTTCGGGATTAGTTTTAAACCTTAATAAGTGTTATTATGTGCCTGCATTGAGCATGAACATTATTTCTGGATCTTGTTTATTGCAAGACGGTTATTCATTTAAATCGGAGAATAATGGTTGTTCTATTTATATGAGTAACATCTTTTATGGTCATGCACCTTTAGTGAATGGTTTATTTCTTCTAAATCTCGAAAAGGATGAAACACACATCCATAACATTGAGGCTAAGAGATGCAAAGTAGATAGTGATAATACTACTTATTTGTGGCACTGTCGTCTAGGTCATATTGGTGTAAAGCGCATGAAGAAACTCCATTCTGATGGACTTGTGGAGTCTCTTGATTTTGAATCATTTGACACATGCGAACCATGCCTCATGGGCAAGATGATCAAAACCCCGTTCTTCGGTATGATGGAGCGAGCAATGGACTTGTTGGAAATCATACATACCGATGTATGCGGACCGATGAGTGTTTCGACGCGTGGTGGATATCGCTATTTTCTCACTTTTACCGATGACTTAAGTAGATATGGGTATATCTATTTAATGAAACATAAATCTGAAACATTTGAAAAGTTCAAAGAATTTCAGAATGAAGTGGAGAACCATCATAACAAAAAGATTAAGTTTCTGCGATTCGATCGTGGAGGTGAATATTTGAGTTATGATGTTCTCACGCATCTTAAAGAAAGAGGAATCGTTCCGCAACTCACGCCACCCGTAACACCACAGCGCAATGGTGTGTCAGAACGCCGGAATCGAACTCTATTAGATATAGTCCGATCAATGATGTCTCTTACTGATTTGCCATTATCATTTTGGGGTTATGCATTAGAAACCGCTGCATTCACTTTAAATAGGGCACCATCTAAATCCGTTGAGACGACACCGTATGAACTATGGTTTGGTGCTAAACCTAAGTTGTCGTTTCTTAAAGTTTGGGGATGCGAAGCTTACGTCAAGAAATTGATGCCGGACAAGCTCGAACCCAAAGCGGAGAAATGCGTCTTCATAGGATACCCTAAGGAAACTATTGGGTATACCTTCTATCACAGAACCGAAGGCAAAGTGTTTGTCGCAAAGAACGGTTCCTTTCTTGAGAAGGAGTTTCTCTCGAAAGAAGTGAGTGGGAGGAAAGTAGAGCTAGACGAGGTTGTTGAACCTTCTCTTGAATTGGTGAGTAGCGCAGCACCTGAAATTGTTCCAGTGCCACCTGCACCAATAATAGAGGAAGCGAATGATAAAGATCATGACGCTTCGGACGATGCTACTACTGAACGTCGCAGGTCGACAAGGTCATGTGCCCCTCCTGAGTGGTACGACAACCCTATCTTAACTGTCTTGCTAGTAGATGACAGTGAGCCTGCGAACCATGAGGAAGCAATGATGAGCCCGGACTCTGAGAAATGGCTAGAAGCCATGAAATCCGAATTAGGATCCATGAGCGAAAACCAAGTATGGACTTTGGTGGACCCTCCTAGCGACTGTAAGGCCGTTGAGTGCAAATGGATTTTCATGAAGAAAACGGACGCGGATGGTAATGTTACCATCTATAAAGCATGGCTTGTCGCAAAAGGTTTTCGACAAGTTCAAGGTGTTGACTACGATGAGACCTTCTCTCCCGTAGCGATGTTTAAGTCCATTCGGATTCTATTAGCAATTGCCACGTTTCATGATTATGAGATATGGCAGATGGATGTCAAGACTGCGTTCCTCAATGGCAACATTGATGAAGTGTTGTATATGATGCAACCCGAAGGTTTTGTCGATCCTAAGGATGCTGATAAAGTATGCAAACTTCAGTGTTCCATTTATGGACTGAAGCAAGCATCTCGGAGTTGGAACCTTCGTTTTGATCAAGTGATCAAGAGCTTTGGATTTGTTCCAAATTGTTACGAAGCTTGCATCTACAAGAAAGTGAGTGGGAGCTCGGTGACATTTCTGGTATTATATGTGGATGACATATTGATTATTGGAAATGACATTAACATGCAACTCCCTGGTATCGGAAGAAAGCTTTGAGGTCATCAAACGTCATCCTATGAGAGGGTGATCATAAAGGTGTCTCTCAGGTGATCGGAAAGTACTTGTTGGGTTGTATGTATCGAGATGGGATTTGTCCCTCCCAAGTCGGAGAGATATACTTCGGGCCCACTCGGTAATCGATATCAACACCGCTTGCAAGCATGTGGTTAAGGAGTTAATCACAAAGTGATATCGGATTACGGAATGAGTAAAGTACTTGCTGTGAACGAGATTGAACTAGGTATGACGATACCGACGATCAAATCTCGGGCAAGTAAAATATCGCGAGACGAAGGGAATATATATATGGGATTGATTGAATCCTGGCATCGTGGTTCATCCGATATGATCATCGATGAATGTGTGGGAGTCAATATGGGTTTCGGACCGCTGTTGATTATTGATAGAAGATCATGTATGCATATTCTCGAACCCCGCAGGTCACACTTAACGTGTCTCGACGCTAGGATATATTGGATAATTGGTTTATGAGTTTTTGTTTGGAGTCTCGGATGGGATCCGGGATATCACGAGAGGTTCCGGAGTGGTCCGGAGAATAAGATTCATATAAGGCAGTGCAGTTTTTGGAGTTTGGAATTGTTCCGGGTTAATCGGTATTGTACCAGAAGCTTCTAGAACCTTCCGGAAGGGGACCAACGTGGCCCCACCTTCTGGGAGGGGGCATGGGCCTATGAGGGAGTGCTCTGGCCGCATTGGGCCAGGGGCACAAGGCCCCATAGGGCCCAGCCGGCCAAAGGGGTTTTAAACTCGAGATAGAACTTCTAGAAGGGGGGGTTCCTTGCCCCCCACTCCTTCTCCTTGGGGCCGCCGGTTTGGCTTGGGGGAGGGGGCTAGGGTTGCAGCCACCCACCCCTCTATATAAAGAGGGCTGGGGGCGCACCACCCCCCACACCTTCCCCTCCAACCCCAGCTGCCCTGCTGTCTTCCTCTCTCCCTCCCGACTGTTTGTAGGCGAAGCCCTGCTGCAGAAATTCTCCACCATATACACCCCGCCGTCGTGTTGTAGATCCAATCCGTGTCTCCACCATACTTGCTGGACCAAGGAAGGAGGAGACGCCGAGGTGCTGCACGTGTGCATCTCACGGAGGCATCGCCACTTGTGGTGCTAGATCGGATCGGATCGCGAGGAGGAGAAGCGAGTACGACTACATCACTCACGTTCAATTTAACGCGTTCATTTGAATCTTCAAGGGTATGAAGATATAATCCAATCTCTCTCGTTGTTTGCATCTCCTAGATTAGATCTTGGCTTTCCCTCTGTTCGCATCCGTAGAAAATTTTGATTTACTATGCCGCGAAACCCTTCACTATCATCAACTCAAAATTCGCAGAGGATATTCCAAAGACTGCCTTTACTACCAGATATGGATTGTACGAGTATACAGTCATGTCTTTTGGATTAACCAATGCCCACGCTTATTTCATGAATCTCATGAATAAGATTTTTATGGACTTCCTGGATAAGTTTGTCGTTGTTTTCATCGATGACATTCTGATTTATTCCAAATCGGAAGAAGAACATGAGCTACACCTAAGGACCATTCTTGGAACCCTTAGAGAGCATCAGCTGTATGCAAAGTTTAGCAAGTGTGAATTCTGGTTACAGGAGGTAGGATTCCTCGGTCACACTGTATCAGCCGGAGGAATTGCCGTTGACCCTGCCAAAGTGAAGGATGTAGAAGATTGGCAAGCCCCAACCACTCAAACCCAAGTTCGTGCATTTCTCGGATTGACGGGATATAACCGCAAGTTCATAGAAGGATTCTCGAGTATTGCCAGACCCATGACCCAATTGCTGAAGAAGGACAAGAAGTTTGAATGGACTGACAAATGTGAAGCGAGTTTTCAAGAACTCAAGAGGAGATTGATTTCAGCCCCAATCTTGATCATGCCGGATATCACGAAGCCCTTCGATGTGTATTGTGATGCATCCAAGATCGGTCTCGGATGTGTGCTAATGCAAGAAGGCAAAGTTATATCTTATCTATCGCGACAATTGAAGCAACATGAGCAAAATTACCCAACCCATGACCTCGAACTCGCAGCCGTAGTTCTAGCCCTGAAGATATGGAGGCATTACCTGATGGGAAACCGTTGTGAGATCTATACAGATCACAAGAGTCTGAAGTATATATTCACTCAGAAGGAGCTGAATATGAGACAGAGAAGATGGATTGAGCTAATCAAGGACTACGATCTGGACATTCACTATCACCCTAGTAAAGCCAACGTGGTAGCAGATGCCCTTAGCAGATTGCCGTGCCGCTTGAACTCCATGATTTTGAAGGAGCAACCAAGTTTGCACAAAGAGATGGAAGATTTTCGAATGGAATTAGTAAGTGAAGGATTTTTGGCTAGCATAGAACTTCAACCCACTTTGATCAGTCAGATCAAAGAGGCGTAGAAAGGAAATGCTAGTATCGACGGAATCAAGCGTCGTATCGGTACAGACAAGGTACCTGGATTCACCAAAGACGAAGGAGTTCTGTGGTACAAAGGACGCCTTTGTGTACCAGCAGATTCTGAGTTGAAAGAAGTTATTCTGAAGGAGGCTCATGATACTCTTTATTCTATCCATCCCGGAGGAACTAAGATGTATCAAGATTTGAAGGAGCAATTTTTGTGGCATAAGATGAAGCGAGAAAACGGAAGCTATATCGCCAAATGTGATATTTGCCAGCGAGTCAAAGCAGGACATCAAAGACCCGCTGGATTGTTGCAACCCTTGCAGATTCCGGAATGGAAATGGGATTCCGTTGGAATGGACTTTATCACTGGACTGCCTACTTCTAGTAGGGGAAATGACTCTATCTGGGTCATAGTGGACCGATTGTCCAAATTCGCCCATTTCTTGCCCGTCAAGACCACCTATCAGAGTTCGAAGCTAGCGGAGTTGTACATTGCTGGAATAGTTAGTTTGCATGGAGTCCCCAAGAACATCGTATCTGATCGAGGAACTCAGGTTACTTCGAGATTCTAGAAGAAAGTTCAAGAAGGTTTAGGAACCCGCCTAGATTTCAGTACCACGTATCACCCTAAGACCGATGGACAAACGGAGCGAGTAAACCAAACACTCGAAGATATGCTGAGAGCATGTGTGTTAGAATATGGATCCAAGTGGGAAGATTGTCTGCCGTTTGCATAATTTTCTTACAACAATAGTTATCAGGCTAGTTTGCAAATGGCCCCATTTGAATTCATGTACGGAAAGAAGTGTCGCACCCCTTTGAACTGGTCGGAAGTAGTAGAGAGTCAGATTTTCAGACCCGACATCCTACGAGAAGCAGAAGAGAAGGTTCACAAGATTCGTGAGCACCTCAAGACCGCCCAATGCAGATAGAAGAGTTACGCCGACATGAGACGTCGAGACCTCGACTTCAACATAGGAGATTTTGTTTATCTGAAAGTGTCGCCATTGAAGGGAATGCAGCGTTTCCAACTCAAAGGAAAGTTAGCCCCCAGATATATCGGACCTTTCAAGATTTTGAACTGTCGAGAAGTGTCGTATCAATTGGAATTACCCGAAGAGATGTCAGCCGTGCACAATGTGTTCCATATCTCGTTACTTCGCAAGTGTCTCGAAGTCCCAGAGAAGACCGAAGTGTTCAAGAACATCGATCACATCAAGTTTGTGAAGCTTATCCCGAAGATTGTGAAGCTTATCCCGAAGTACCCATCCGTATTTTGGAAGAAGCTTTTCGAACTACCCAAACCCGAAGCATCAAGTTTCTCAAGATTCAGTGGAGCAACCACACAGAAGAGGAAGCTACCTGGGAGCGCGAAGATCACATCAGGACGGAGTTTCCCGATCTCTTCAAATCCTAGGTAATCTTTTTCGTCCTTTTTCAAATCTCGGGACGAGATTTTGTTTAAGGGGGGAAGGTTTGTAACATCCCAAAAATACTAAACTTGGATCATCAAACTCTAATCATCAAATATAGGGTTAACAAAAACTTTGCTAAATAAAAATATGAAAGCATGCATATGTGTATGAATTTAATTTGAAACTCTTTTGAACCAACTTGTTTGTGTGTTCCTTTGATTGTAAATGGATGCTTAGGTGAAATAAACATCATCTAAACATTTCCCACACTTTTCTCAAAGACAAATAAATCAAAACAAAGCTAAATGAGTGAATGGTCATTTTGACCAATTTAACTCCCATGCCTACTTTGGCCGTCTCAAACTTTCAGAACCCAAACAGAAACTTTTCTAGATCTTTGCACCCCTTGATTGTACTCATAACAAAGTATCAAGGCCCACTTTGTGATCATCCAGAAACTTTCAAATGCATAGTGACGAGGTTTGATCTCATCAATGCCCATTGTTATGGACTTGGGTTTTGGAGAAGATGGGGATGCTGGAGATCGTGGAACGGTTAACAAACAAGCAACACGGGACACGAGGTTTACCCAGGTTTAGGCCCCCGGAGGGAAAACCCTACTCCTGCTTGTCTGCTCTGATTATGGCAGAACCGAAGGTTATAGGGTGCGCAGATGCAATCTGGCGTGGAGGTGAGTATGTGAAGGTATGAGCGAGAGATCTAGGTCGTGCCCTCCTAGCCTTTATATAGACTCAGGAAGGTCCCGGGCATAGACCTAGTCGGTTACAGGTTCTAGGGTTTTACCCCTTTGAATTTCCTATCTACTCTAGTCTTGCTCTCCAAGGATCCGAAAGCGTCATGGGCCTTGGCCACCCGAAAATCTTCATGGGCCGGCGTTCATCTGTCGTGGGCCTTCCTTGGGATGGACCAGGTATGCTGAGATCACGTACCCGTAGGGTATAACCATGTTAGTAGCCCCCGAGTGATCAGTCGAATCGTAGATTCGGCTGAGGACTCTTCAATCCTTCGGGTGCAACTATGTGTTAACAGTATGTGTATAGGGATTGTTGATGTGCGTGCCTGACTCACCCGACGGATCAGGGTCAGTTAACTGTCTTAGGACGAAACAACACGATCTTCTTCAGGTTCGCGTCCCTTAACTCGAACCTGGAACATATGCTGGCGTAATTCGACTCAGGCCGTGGAGGACTTACAGGAGTGGAATTCCAGTGAATTTAATTGATGCACCCAACGCGTCCGTCGGGATTTTTCATCGCGCCTGTTGGCATGGGTTTTTACTAGTAGAGCGCAGTCGTGTGCGTTGCCAGGCCATCAGACGATATCTGTAGGTCTTATCTTTGTGTCGCAGACACAACATCCGAATGTTTATCACCGCGGAGGTGTTTCGGGTGGCCAAGGAGAACGTTGCTCACTTAGCGTTTTGTTGGGGCAGAGTTGCCGAAAAGTTTTTGAATGCTGATCCGAAAGATCGCAGTCGAAGAATTCATAGGGTGCGCGACCAGCGCTCCCTATGGGAGTAGCCCCCGAGTGTCTGTTCGAGTCGTAGACTCGAGCGGAGACTTTAATTCAAACATTGTTCAGTTGTTAAGTCCGTAGGACACAAAATTTTCGGATGCTTAAATCCATCCTCCCTATGGGAGTAGCCCCCGAGTCCGTAGTGGAGTCGTAGACTCGACGTAGGACTCGAAGAAATAGTTCGTTTTTATTAATCTTTCGGGTGCGCGGCCAGTGCTCCTAATAGGAGTAGCCCCTGAGTATTTAGTCGAATCATAGATTCGAGTGAGTACTCTTAGCTTTGAAGCCGAAGAAATTGTAGTTGCTGCTAGTATAGCTTTTGATGACATCAGTGCTGACGATCAATGACCTCAAGCCTCTGCCGCGCCAGAGATGACTTGACTGGACGAACGTGGGTCCCACTTGCTGACCTTGAATTGACCAGTAACGCGCAGCGTTGAGATAATTACGGCGTCGCCTCGATTTCCGCGTGTAATGGACGGCGTGGTAACGACGGTTCGCTATGATGCTGACACGTGTATGGTCAGATCTGCCGTTGGCGTTAGGTCTTCTGGATGGACGGTTGTTGTACGTCGTCTTCGCCGTTATAATCATTGGGGGAAGCTGCAGTTTGTTTTCACCGCACCGATTCTTGTTTTCACTGCCTCCTTGTGCTCTAGCAGTTCCTGCTGCACGCTGGAGTATCCTTCCACATTTCCTTCTTCTCTTCTGCGCTCTCGCTGTCGGCGCCGCCGTAGCGCGATGGGGAAACCGAAGAAATCATCATCTGCAGTTGGTACCAGCGCCACCGGAGGAAAGAAAGGCGCCACCGCTACTTGTTTCACCGACGGTGGTTGGCAGCGATCAGAGACGCGGGAGAGTGACCTCCGCAAGCTTCGCGAGCGGGGCTTGATCCCGCAAGATAGCGAGGCCATCAGACTCCCTATCAACGAGGTAATCCCTCGTCCCCCCGCTGGGTATCGGGTTATGTTTCTTGCCTTCGTTATTCGTGGGTTTTCTTTCCTAGTCCACGACTTCCTTCCTGGTCTGCTCTTTCTCTATGGCATCTAGCTGCATCATCTTTCCCCCAATTCTCTTCTGCACATTGCTTGTTTCATCACTTTCTGCGAGTGCTGGCTCGGCATCAAGCCGCACTTTGGCCTCTTCCGGAAACTTTATTCCGTGAAGAGGCAGTCTGGTTCGGATGGTGTATATCCCATTGGGGGTTGCATCATTTCACTTAGGCCCAATCTACTTTTCTTTTCTTTTTCCGTGTCCAAATCTGTCCAGAACTGGCGGAGGCGATGGTTTTACATCCGCGACTCCGTAGAGCCTGGGCAAGATTTTGGTCTTGCTCCTTTCGACCCCTCCCAGAAGATTGAGCCGAAAAGGTCTTGGAAAAACAAGATCTTGGATGCGAGGTAGAGGAGATTGAGGCTCTATATCGTCGGGTGGAGGATCTCTAGTTGATTCCGGAGAAGGAAGTCAATGGTGTGGATATCATCAGCACCTTCCTCGAGCGTCGGGTGCAGCCTCTCCAGGCTAGGGCGCACCCGATGTTTCTTTATTCTAGGCGCCGTGACCCGACGAGAGTTTCACTGAGAAAATCTCCGAGGGAGATCTTGACAGGGCCCTTCGCTTGCTGCTGAGGTTCAAGGCCGGAGAAAAAAATCCCGGGGAAGTCGCTGACTCCTCCGTTTTCTTCTACGCTGGCCGTTCCACAGGTGTAGATTCGTGCGCGTAGCGCTTTTTGTCGACTTCATATGTATTTTCCTTTGTTTGCTAACAAAGTTCCTTCTTTTTTGTAGAGCTTCAAGGTGCCGGGCATGGTGCCGCCATTGCCTAAATTATTTCCGGATGCTCCGGAAAATGACGTGGTGGATTCGGTGTCCGAGCTACCGTCGGCGCGATCTCCGGCGGAAGATGCCAACGAGTCGAGCGAGGACCACACGCGCAAACGATCGCGGAGCTCCAGCGAGTCTTCGGATGCCTCGACTCCTCCGACTCCTAGGAATCCTCTGTGCCTTGAGCGTCATACTGACGGGCATGGAGGCTCTTCCTCCCCTCTTACTGCCATTCCTGTGCGGGCTGTAGCGCCGCACCCGCCAGCGAAGCGGAAGAAGGAAGAAAAGAAGGAAGAGAAGAAGGAAGAGAAGAAAGGGGAGAAGAGAGCCCGAAGGACTCCTCCTGTCTTCGACCTGAGCTCCCTGGACTCGTAATTTTTTTTTCGTACTGCTGTCTTGGTCCTGTTGACTTTGGTGCTTGTGCTAATTGTTTCGTGTGCAGGCACTCCTCCAATGACTCCTCTAGCGGCGGTACACGGGAGATGATGGGGGAGTCGAAAGTCGCGTCTCCTCCTCCTCAGACGGTGGCAACTTCTGAGGGTGCTGCGCCGAAACCTCCTCCGCAGGAGGTTCAGGTGGTTGCGCCTTAGAATTTTGGTGGCGGACCGTCTACGTCGCCATTGGAGCATGTAAGTACTTCTTCTTCCTGCCACGGGGGGAGCCCCCGAGCGTCTGAAAATTTTTCTTGTCTTGTTCTTTCTTCGAGTCTTCGGGGGAGCCCCCGAGCGTTTTCGTGTGCGAATTTTGGTTTTTGTTCCTTCGTGGTGGGCGCAGCCCCAAGTCCTTTTTCTTACTGGTAGTTCTTCTTCCCGCAGCCATTTGTTCAGGATGCCAAGCGACCGGTGCAGGAGCACCTGGTGCTGGAGGCCAACCTCCAACAGCTTCAAGGTACCTGTATGCTTTGGTAACTCTCTCCTATTATGTTATTGTCTTGCTTTCTGACGCTTGTATGTGTTGAATGTAGAGGAGCATAACACTTCCCTCCGTGAGATTGATGCTCTCAAAAAGAGCCTTGGTCAAGCGGAGAAGAAGGCCGGGGACGCCACTGCTGTGAAAGAGCGCCTTGAGCTGGAGCTGGCCAAGGTAGCCAAGGCTAAGGAGCGTCTGCAATAGGAGGCTATGGACCGTGAGGAGCAGCTTGCCATGGTTGTGACTGCGCGTGAAAGAGAGCTGGCTGACAAACTCATGGCTGTTGCCAAGGCTGTTTCGGGTGAGTACCTTATTTTGCTTTTTTTTTGTTTTCTTGTCTTTCTTCTGTGTTACTTTCTTCATTCCTTCTCTTTTTTGTCTCAGATGCCGCAGGCATCGAGTTTGAGTGTAGCACTTTGGAGCATGGGAGTGCTCTGGATGATGCTGCTGCAGCGGTCGAAGATCGCTGCTGCACCGTCGTCAGCTCCCTCGCCAAGGCGAAAGAAGTCCTTGGCCGCTTCTACAAGGAGCTTGTCCCCAAGGGCGCGGCCCTTGATGATGTTGATGCCCTGGCGGAGCCTTTGTCAGCCGAAGCGCCTTTGGCGTACAAGCACAAGCAGAAGGGCATCGACGCGTCCGTCGGGCTGGCGATGGCCTTGGCGGCTGGAGCGGAGCTGGACCTTCCCCAGATCACCTCCCGGATGCCGACGATCGCGGATGGATCCGAGGTAGCCTTTGCTGCCTATTCTGCTCGCTGCAAGCGATGTGGGCCAAAGCTTATTGATCTGCTATCTGAGTATGCGCTGCGGCAGCAGGGGGAGGCCAAGGCGAGGCAATCCGGCTCCGAGGCTACTCAGGGTGCCACGTCTTAGGCGTTGTAGCTGTAGGATAGTTTGTAGTCTTCTTTTTGCTTGTAATTATGTTGAGGAACAAAAATCATTGTGCCACGTAGTGGCCTTTATATGCTTTAATGAATTTTGTTGAGTTGTGCTCTTCTCCGTCTGAATGTTTACGTCCTTGTCTGTTCTGCTGCTCTAGGTTCCTTCGGGTGCTGACCCTGTTGACACCCTGCCTGTGGCATGGCAGCGGCCATCTTTGGATGGTTCATCACAACTTGCTTTTCTTCGGGACTGTGTTCGTAGTCTTGAGAAGGAGTTGCTTGGGGTGCATGGTCACGCCGATGTTTGGAAATCCAAGGCAGATCGCGGTGCATCCAGAGAAGAGTATTTGATGGCAGAATTGCTTCGGCTGAATGAGCAGCTTCAGTGTAAGTTGTTCTTTGTCTCGAGTTGCAGCTCAGTTTTTCGGATGCGCCTGTTGGCCTTGCGTCTTATTTTGTGCGAGTGTCACAGGTGCTAACCTTGCTCCAAGGGAGGAGAAGGAGTGTGTCGCTGTTCGGGTCAATTGCTTGACTCAACAAGACATGGAAGCTGACGGCTTCTTCTGGATGGATCGTGACCGTGCAATGGTGCTGGCAACGGTACAGGATCGCGTTCACCAAGTATCGCGGGTGCTTCGCCAAGTGCAGACTTCGCTTTCGTCGGTCCTGCATGTGATGTTTCCGCTGGATGCTGTGCCAACATCCCTGTCCGGCCTTCTGTCTAGATTTCGGAGCGCGACTTGCGTCCAGGAACTGGTGAGGCAGCAGCTCGTCGCAGGGGTGAAGGCTGCGTTGTCCCTTGTTAGGCTGCATCGACCTGATGTAGATCATGCTCATAGTAGCTGGGCCACCTCTTCGGCCGGATGGTGGCGAGTGGGATATGCGTCCGCATTATGCGGCTGTAAGGCAGTATGCCGAATGGGTCGTAGATTTGTTTGAGCAGCGTGCTCAAGATATTCTTCAGAATAGGTAGTACCTGTAAAAAATATAGATGTAAAATTTGTATATTTCGACTGGGCGTGTTATGCCCCTTGTTATAAAGGTTTGTTTGTTCTGAGCACGTGGTGCTTTGTTTGAGTACGTGTCCTTTTTGTTTGCCTGACGTTGTCAGCTACTCAGGTGTACACGTGTGATCCTTTATCATATGGGAAGACCCCACTTTTTCAAAAACCACTCAAACAAGCTCAACTTTCAAAACCCAAGCATCTGCAGACTCACCAGCTGACATGGTTATACCCTACGGGTACGTGATCTCAGCATACCTGGTCCAGCCCAAGGAAGGCCCACGGCAGATGAACGCCGGCCCATGAAGATTTTCGGGTGGCCAAGGCCCATGACGCTTTCGGATCCTTGGAGAGCAAGACTAGAGTAGATAGGAAATTCAAAGGGGTAAAACCCTAGAACCTATAACTGACTAGGTCTATGCCCGGGACCTACCTGAGTCTATATAAAGGCTAGGAGGGCACGACCTAGATCTCTCTCTCATACCTTCGCATACTCACCTCCACGCCAGATTGCATCTGCGCACCCTGTAACCTTCGGTTCCGCCATAATCAGAGCAGACAAGCAGGAGTAGGGTTTTCCCTCCGGGGGCCTGAACCTGGGTAAACCTCGTGTCCCGTGTTGCTTGTTTGTTAACCGTTCCACGATCTCCAGCATCCCCATCTTCTCCAAAACCCAAGTCCATCACAATGGGCATTAATGAGATCAAACCTCGTCAATTGGCGCCGTCTGTGGGAACTGGGGACGCTGATTGTGCGGTCGTGACGGTCCCAACCCGATCGATCTACAACTCCGCGGCGACGGAGAGTCACCTCCTCTTCGGTGCTTTCGACTTCACCACCCACTCACCGGCCACCATGAAGGACTTCGAGCCCGGCCGTAGGCGACGGACTCGAGATCCTGTTCGGGAGCTTCTGCTTCCAGGTGGGGCAAACTGGCACCCTCCGCCTCCCTGAGCGGGTGCCCTACCAGCAATCAGGCCCGCTTCATGGACCCCACACCCCATGCTACGCACAACATCATCAACAGATGATTCATACGACAACAGCAGGTGCAACTCCGATCTGTGCGACCCGCCATCGGATGCAGGAACCTACGGTTTCGGATCTGAAAGCTGCAGCAGCAACGGACAAATCTACGAACGCTACCAATGCGCCGTAGTCATCCAGAGCGACGTGGATCAATAGGCGCCCAACCCGCCGCCTAACCCGCCAGATCGAAACGCGGGAACAGAAGAAGCTAGTCCCCCCCACCCGAAGGGGAAAACAATGGACACGTCATCCGCCTTAGCAAAGAAGGATGGGCCCAGGCCCGCAACGCCGTGGCGGGCAACATAGTCCTGCCTGCAGACTCCTCTCGGGATTTGCTGATGGCCTACCATCTGCTCCTGATCGAGGAGCACAAGAAGCAGGTCAAGATGCAGGAGGTGCTTGACAAACCCAAGCAAGCAGCCTCAGAGTCCAGTGCGCGACGACCAAGGCAACAAGCACCGCTCTCGGATGGAGAACATGGATCCCCAGGAGCGCCGTGAGGTGACCCGAACCCTCCATCGGGTCAGCTGCTTGGGTACTTCATCTCTCAGCGAGGGATCGAGGTGAACCCGAAGAAAATCAGAGCCATCATGGCAATGGAGAAGCCAAAAAACCTCAAGGGTGTTCAACAGCTCGCAGGACGAATAGCGGCGTTGAGCAGATTCATCAGCCGAATGGGCGAGAAGGCCCTGCCATTCTACCAGCTGCTACGCAAGGCAGAGAAATTTGAGTGGACACCTGAAGCCGATGATGCGTTCGAAAGCCTCAAACGGCTCCTCTCCACCTCACCCGTCCTGGTCACACCAAAGGAGCGCGAGCCTCTGCTGTTGTACATAGCAGCCACGCATCAGGTGGTCAGCACCGTGTTAGTGGTCGAATGACCCGAAGAGGGCAAGACCCACGGGGTCCAACGCCCAATCTACTACCACAGCGAGGTACTGACGCTAACAAAGCAGAGGTACCCTCACTACCAGAAACTCGCCTACGGCGTGTTCATGATGGCTCGACGGCTGAGCCATTACTTCCAGGAGCACCAGGTAATGGTCGTCAACGAGGCACCCCTGAACAGCATCCTGAATAACCCAGAGGCCACAGGATGCGTGGCCCTATGGGGCATCGAGCTGTCACCCCTGGACATCATCTACGAGAAGCGACATGCAATCAAATCCCAAGTCCTACCAGACTTCCTTGTACATTGGATGGAGCTGCAGCTACCAGACACCCCAGACATGTCGCAGTCATGTACGATGCACTTCGACGGCTCCAAACATGAAGCTGGAGCGGGAGCCGGGGTCATACTGACCTCCCCGCAGGGCGACCAGATGAAGTACGTCCTCCGGATGAAATTTCGAGCTTCCAACAACGAGGCCGAATACGAAGCCCTCATCCACGGCATGAGGATGGCAAAGATCTGCGGCGCAACGCGCCTCGTCATCTACGGTGACTCCAACCTCGTCGTACAACAGACGATGAATGAGTGCGACGCACACGCCGAAAATATGATCGCGTACCGCGCGCTCTACAACGCACTCAAAGGAGAACTCGACGGCTGCGAGCTTCGGCACGTTGGAAGAGAAAGCAACGAGGAAGCCGACAGACTCGCCAACATCGGCTCCACCTGCGCAAAGGTGCCACCGGGTGTGTTCCTCGAATAGATCTGCGTGCCATCCATCAAACGGAAATTCCCCAAGGGATCACCCGAAGAAGCAGAACACTCGGGGGCTACGCCGCCCGAAGGCCATGAAGGACCCGAAAAACTGGACACAGAAGTCGCCATGGTCAATCTGATGCAGGTGATGGCAGTCGAAGAAACATGGACACGACCATACCTCCAGTTCCTCATCAACGGAGAAGCGCACGGCCGACGGATGCGGCGCATATCTCGCCGGTCTAAAGCCTTCACTATCATCAATGGCGAGCTGTACAAGCGCAGTATTACGGGTGTACTACAAAGATGTGTCACCAACGGTGACAGAAAATCCATCCTCCAAGACATCCACGAAGGCATCTGAGGCCACCACGCAGGCAGCCGCTCCCTTGTCGCCAAAGCTCTACGAGCCGGATTCTACTGGCCAACGGCCATGAGCGATGCAAAGGACATCGTCCGAAGATGCAACGGATGCCAACGGTTCGCCGATAAACCACACGCACCCGGATCAGAGCTCAGGCCAATACCTATAGCGTGGCCCTTTGCTCAATGGGGCCTCGACATGATCGGCAAACTGCCAAAGTCCTAGAAAGGGGGGCGCGTCTACCTCCTGGTCGCCGTCGACAAATTCACCAAGTGGGTCGAGGCCATGCCAGTGACCAACCAAAAGGCAAAACCGCCGTTAAGTTCTTTGAATCCATTGTCTACAGGTTCGGCGTACCGCACAACATCATCACCGACAATGGATCGAACTTCATCTCCGAAGAATTCCAAGACTTCTGCGAAGGCCTCGGGATCAACATCACATATGCCTCAGTGGCTCACCCACAAACGAATGGACAAGTCGAAAAGTCCAATGGCCTAATCGGCGCTGGCATCAAGAAGCGCCTCATGAGCCCACTCGAACGAAAGGCCGGAGCCTGGACAGAAGAGCTACCATCCGTCCTCTGGAGTTTGCGCACAACGCCAAATAGCTCCACCGGCTACACGCCGTTCTTCATGGTGCACGGAGCCGAGGCTGTGCTACCAGCCGAAGTACGGCACCAGGCCCCCCGGGTCGTCGCTTACAGCGAAGCTGAATCCACGGCTGCACTCGAAGATGCCGTCGACACACTCGACGAAGCAAGAGACATAGCAGCAGCTCGATCAGCGGTGTACCAGCAGAGTCTCCGCAATTACCACAGCCGCCGGCTACGCCCAAGGTCCTTCGTCAAAGGAGACCTCGTCTTGCGACTCAAGCAAGAGCGACCGAAGAAATTCGAGTTGCCATGGGAAGGACCCTACATTATCACCGAAGTCATCCCAGGTGGCGCCTATCGCCTCAAGCACGTGGAGTCTGGAGTTGCATACTCCAACCCATGGAACATCGCACACTTGCGGTGATTCTACCCATAGCTACCTACCCCTTTACTTTCAATAAGGCTTTTCAGCCAAGGCTATTCAGCCGAACAATGTACTTCCTCCATTACGATATAAATAAAGCTAAGTGTCTCGCCCCAAAATCTTGTTCACTATGCGCAACTTTACTTTATGCTACAAACGCACTCGGGGGCTACCCCCCACCTTACGATTTCATCGACTAAGGATCACACGTGTATATCTGAGTAGCTGACAACGTCAGGCAAATGAAAAGGACACATACTCAAACAAACCACCACGTGCTCAGAACAAACAAACCTTTATCACAAGGGGCATAACACGCCCAGTCGAAATATACAAATTTTACATCTATCTTTTTTACAGGTACTACCTATTCTGAAGAATAACTTGAGCGCGCTGCTCAAACAAATCTACGACCCGTTCGGCATACTGCCTTACATCCGCACAATGCGGACGCATATCCCACTCGCCACCATCCGGCCGAAGAGGTGGCCCAGCTGCTACAACAGACAGATCTACATCAGGTCGATGCAGCCTAACAAGGGATAACGCAGCCTTCACCCCTGCGACGAGTTGCTGCCTCACCAGTTCCTGGACGCGAGTCGCGCTCAGAAATCTAGACAGAAGGCCGGACAGGGATGTTGGCACAGCATCCAGGGGAAACATCACATGCAGGACCGACGAAAGCGAAGTCTGCACTTGGCGAAGCACCCGCGATACTTGGTGAACGCGATCATGCACCATCGCCAGCACCATTGCACGGTCACGATCCATCCAGAAGAAGCCGCCAGCTTCTATGTCTTGTTGAGTCAAGCAATTGACCCGAACAGCGACACGCTCCTTCTCCTCCCTTGGAGCAAGGTTAGCACCTGTGACACTCTCACAAAATAAGACGCAAGGCCAACAGTCGCATCCGAAAAACTGAGCTGCAGCTCGAGATGAAGAACAACTTACACTGAAGATGCTCATTCAGCCGAAGCAATTCTGCCATCAAATACTCTTCTCTGGCTGCACCGCGATATGCCTTGGATTTCCAAACATCGGCGTGACCACGCACCCCAAGCAACTCCTTCTCAAGACTACGAACACGGTCCCGAAGAAAAGAAAGTTGTGATGAACCATCCAAAGATGGCCGCCGCCGTGCCACAGGCGGGGTGTCAACAGGGTCAGCACCCGAAGGAACCTAGAGCAGCAGAACAGACAAGGACGTAAACATTCAGACGGAGAAGAGCACAACTCAAAAAATTTCATTAAAGCATATAAAGGCCACTACATGGCACAATGATTTTGTTCCTCAACATAATTACAAGCAAAAAGAAGACTACAAACTATCCTACAGCTACAACGCCTAAGACGCGGCACCCTGAGTAGCCTCGGAGCCGGATTGCCTCGCCTTGGCCTCCCCCTACTGCCGCAGCGCATACTCGGACAGCAGATCAATAAGCTTTGGCCCATATCGCTTGTAGCGAGCAGAATAGGCAGCAAAGGCTACCTCGGATCCATCCGCGGTCGTCGACATCCGGGAGGTGATCTGGGGAAGGTCCAGCTCCGCTCCAGCCGCCAAGGCCATCACCAGCCCGACGGACGCGCCGACGCCCTTCTACTTGCGCTTGTACGCCGCAGGCGCTTCGGCTAACAAAGCCTCCGCCAGGGCATCAACATCATCAAGGGCCGCGCCCTTGGGGACAAGCTCCTTGTAGAAGCGGCCAAGGACTTCTTTCGCCTTGGCGAGGGAGCTGACGACGGTGCTGCAGTGATCTTCGACCGCTGCAGCAGCATCATCCAGAGCACTCCCATGCTCCAAAGTGCTGCGGTCAAACTCGATGCCTGTGGCATCTGAGACAAAAAAGAGAAGGAATGATGAAAGTAACACAGAAGAAAGACAAGAAAATGAAAAGAGCAAAATAAGGTACTCACCCGAAACAGCCTTGGCAGCAGCCATGAGTTTGTCAGCCACCTCTCTTTCACGCGCAGTCGCAGCCATGGCAAGCTGCTCTCATGTCCATAGCCTCCTCGTCAGACGCTCCTTAGCCTTGGCTGCCTTGGCCAGCTCCAGCTCAAGGCGCTCTTTCGCAGCAGCGATGTCCCCGGCCTTCTTCTCCGCTTGACCAAGGCTCTTTTTGAGAGCATCAATCTCACGGAGGGAAGTGTTATGCTCCTCTACATTCAACACATACAAGCGTCAGAAAGCAAGACAATAACGCAAAAAGAGAGAGTTACCAAAGCATACAGGTACCTTGAAGCTGTTGGAGGTTGGCCTCCAGCACCAGGTGCTCCTGCACCGGTCGCTTGGCATCCTGCACAAATGGCTGCAGAAGAAGAACTACCAGTAAGAAAAAGGACTTGGGGGCTGCGCCCACCATGAAGGAACAAAAAGCAAAATTCGCACATGAAAACGCTCGGGGGATCCCCCCGAAAACTCGAAGAAAGAACAAGACAAGAAAAATTTTCAGACGCTCGGGGGCTCCCCCTGTGGCAGGAAGAAGAAGTACTTACATGATCCAATGGCGACGTAGAAGGTCCGCCACCAAAATTCTGAGGCGCAACCACCTGAACCTCCTGCGGAGGAGGTTTCGGCGCAGCACCCTCAGAAGTTGCCACCGTCTAAGGAGGAGGAGACGTGGCTTTCGACTCCCCCATCATCTCCCGTGCACCGCCGCTAGAGGAGTCATTGGAGGAGTGCCTGCACACGAAACAATTAGCACAAGCACCAAAGTCAACAGGACCAAGACAGCAGTACGAAAAAAAATACGAGTCCAGGGAGCTCAGGTCGAAGACAGGAGGAGTCCTTCGGGCTCTCTTCTCCCCTTTCTTCTCTTCCTTCTTTTCTTCCTTCTTCCGCTTCGCTGGCGGGTGCGGCGCTACAGCCCGCACAGGAATGGCAGGAAGAGGGGAGGAAGAGGCTCCATGCCCGTCACTGTGACACTCAAGGCACAGAGGATTCCTAGGAGTCGGAGGAGTCGAGGCATCCGAAGACTCGCTGGAGCTCCGCGATCGTTTGCGCGTGTGGTCCTCGCTCGACTCGTTGGCATCTTCCGCCGGAGATCGCGCCGACGGTAGCTCGGACACCGAATCCACCACGTCATTATTCGGAGCATCCGGAAATAATTCAGACAATGGCGGCACCATGCCCGGCACCTTGAAGCTCTACAAAAAAGAAGGAACTTTGTTAGCAAACAAAGGAAAATACATATGCAGTCGACAAAAAGCGCTACGCGCACGAATCTACACCTGTGGAACGGCCAGCGTCGAAGAAAACGGAGGAGTCAGCGACTTCCCTGGGATTTTTTCTCCGGCCTTGAACCTCAGCAGCAAGCGAAGGGCCCTGTCAAGATCTCCCTCGGAGATTTTCTCAGTCGAAACTCTCGTCGGGTCACGGCGCCCAGAATAAAGAAACATCGGGTGCGCCCTAGCCTGGAGAGGCTGCACCCGACGCTCGAGGAAGGTGCGGATGATATCCACACCATTGACTTCCTTCTCCGGAATCAACTAGAGATCCTCCACCCGACGATATAGAGCCTCAATCTCCTCTACCTCGCCATCCAAGATCTTGTTTTTCCAAGACCTTTTCGGCTCAATCTTCTAGGAGGGGTCGAAAGGAGCAAGACCAAAATCTTGCCCAGGCACTACGGAGTCGCGAATGTAAAACCATCGCCTCCGCCAGTTCTGGACAGATTCGGACACGAAAAAAGAAAAGAAAAGCAGATTGGGCCTGAGTGAAATGATGCAACCCCCAATGGGATATACACCATCCGAACCAGACTGCCTCTTCACGGAATAAAGTTTCTGGAAGAGGCCAAAGTGCGGCTCGATGCCGAGCCAGCACTCGCAGAAAGTGATGAAACAAGCAATGTGCAGAAGAGAATTGGGGGAAAGATGATGCAGCTGGATGCCATAGAGAAAGAGCAGCCCACGAAGGAAGTCGTGGACTGGGAAAGAAAACCCACGAATAACGAAGGCAAGAAACATAACCCGATACCCAGCGGGGGGACGGGGGATTACCTCGTTGCCAGGGAGTCGGACGGCCTCGCTATCTTGCGGGATCAAGCCCCGCTCGCGAAGCTTGCGGAGGTCACTCTCCCGCGTCTCTGATCGCCGCCAACCACCGTCGGTGAAACGAGTAGCGGTGGCGCCTTTCCTTCCTCCGGCGGCGCTGGTACCAACTGCAGATGATGATTTCTTCGGTTTCCCCATCGCGCTACGGCGGCGCCGGCGGCGAGAGCGCAGAAGAGAAGAAGGAAATGTGGAAGGATACTCCAGCGCGCAGCAGGAACTGCTAGAGCACAAGGAGGCAGTGAAAACAAGAATCGGTGCAGTGAAAACAAACTGCAGCTTCCCCCAATGATTATAACGGCGAAGACGACGTACATCAACCGTCCATCCAGAAGACCTAACGCCAACGGCAGATCTGACCATACACGTGTCAGCATCACAACGAACCATCATTACCACACCGTCCACTATGGGCGGAAATAGAGGCGACACCGTAATTATATCAACGCCGCGCGTGACCGGTCAATTCAAGGTCAGCAAGTGGGACCCACGTTCGTCCAGTCAAGTCATCTCTGGTGCGGCAGAGGCTTGAGGTCATTGATCGTCAGCACTGATGTCATCAAAAGCTATACTAGCAGCAACTACAATTTCTTCGACTTCAAAGCTAAGAGTACTCACTCGAATCTACGATTTGACTAAATACTCAGGGGCTACTCCTATTAGGAGCGCTGGCCGCGCACCCGAAAGATTAATAAAAACAAACTATTTCTTCGAGTCCTACGTCGAGTCTACGACTCCACTACGGACTCGGGGGATACTCCCATAGGGAGGATGGATTTAAGCATCCGAAAATTTTGTGTCCTATGGACTTAACAACTGAACAATGTTTGAATTAAAGTCTCCGCTCGACTCTATGACTCGAAAAGACACTCGGGGGCTACTCCCATAGGGAGCGCTGATCGCGCACCCTATGAATTCTTCGACTGCGATCTTTCGGATCAGCATTCAAAAACTTTTCGGCAACTCTGCCCCAACAAAACGCTAAGTGAGCAACGTTCTCCTTGGCCACTCAAAACACCTCCGCGGTGATAAACATTCGGATGCTGTGTCTGCGACACAAAGATAAGACCTACAGATATCGTCTGATGGCCTGGCAACGCACACGACTGCGCTCTGCTAGTAAAAACCCGTGCCAACAGGCGCGATGAAAAATCCCGACGGACGCGTTGGGTGCATCAATTAAATTCACTGGAATTCCACTCCTGTAAGTCCTCCGCGGCCTAAGTCGAATTACGCCAGCATATGTTCCAGGTTCGAGTTAAGGGACTCGAACCTGAAGAAGATCGTGTTGTTTCGTCCTAAGACAGTTAACTGACCCTGATCCGTCGGGTGAGTCAGGCACGCGCATCAACAATCCCTATACACATACTGTTAACACATAGTTGCACCCGAAGGATTGAAGAGTCCTCAGCCGAATCTACGATTGATTTGATCACCGGGCTCTTGACATGGTTATACCCTCACGATGCGTGATCTCAGCATACCTGGTCCAGCCCAAGGAAGGCCCACGGCAGATGAACGCCGGCCCATGAAGATTTTCGGGTGGCCAAGGCCCATGACGCTTTCGGATCCTTGGAGAGAAAGACTAGAGTAGATAGGAAATTCAAAGGGGTAAAACCCTAGAACCTGTAACCGACTAGGTCTATGCCCGGGACCTGCCTGAGTCTATATAAAGGCTAGGAGGACACGACCTAGATCTCTCTCTCATACCTTCGCATACTCACCTCCATGCCAGATTGCATCTGCGCACCTTGTAACCTTCGGTTCCGCCATAATCAGAGCAGACAAGCAGGAGTAGGGTTTTCCCTCCGGGGGCCTAAACCTGGGTAAACCTCGTGTCCCGTGTTGCTTGTTTGTTAACCATCCCACGATCTCCAGCATCCCCATCTTCTCCAAAACCCAAGTCCATAACAATAGGCATTGATGAGATCAAACCTCTTCACCAGCACCAACCTAGCACACCCACCAAAAATCTTTTCAAAATTCAAAACTTGAATTCTTGCGGCCATTTCATCAAACACTTGGCAGACACAAATCAAACAAAATCAAAACACTATAGTGTGCAGTGTTTTGAGCCTAACTGGTTCCCTATCTAGCTCACAACCATATCAGTAGATCATCTAGCAAGATTAACCAAGCACTAGCACCACTGTGATCTTGCCAATATCATCAATGGTGAACAGCCGAGTGCATCCTTGCCACCCCAGTGTAGACAGCAAGCTAGGAAAGAAACTAGCCGTGCCAACCTTGTCTGGGAGATCACCCTTGCCTCACCGCCCCCTCTCGACCAGCCTTGCCTCGAAGAAGTCGAGCACAACACCTAGGAACGCCGCGCCCGTGCCTCTGCCAACCGTGCCGAGCATGCGCCAGAGCGCCACCCTCGACCGAAGCCCACAGACTGCGCACCGCCCCTACCGCGTGCATACATGATTGCCACCAATCCAGGAGACAACCAGACATCCCCGTTCGCCGCCCCATGCCGCACAGCCACCTCTCGCCGTCGAAGACGCCGCCTTTGCCGCGTAGAGCGTCTCGTGTTCCATACCAAACCGCACCGCCCCTGCAAGCGCATTAAAGCCGTAGAGCATCGCCAGGAGACCACCAAGCGATCGCCACCGCTGGCCATGCCTCTAGCAGCCCGTAGCCATGTCGCCACCGTCGCCTGCCCATGCCGTTCGGTCTCGTCGTCGAGGCTATAAATAGAGGCCACCCCCGGTCGAATTCTTCACACCATTCCACTCCCCTCTCCTCACTGACCATTCTACCCCGTTCCCGAAGCAAGGCGAGCAGCACTTCGTCGGAATTTCACCGGAGTCCGCCGCCTCTAGAGCAGAAGGAAGCCAGCGATTGGAGCCGCCCCAGGAGGAGCCACCGGTACCAGGAGATTCGCCGTCGTCGACTTTGTCGTTCGCCCGCCTCACCGACCCTCGCCCGAACCCTGGTGAGCCCCCAGCAACCCCCACTGGCCGCACTAAGTTTCTGTCTCGCCGGCATTGCTCAACGTCGACGATGACTCTCAGCCGTTGGATTAGAACCAGATCGAACGTCCCATATCGCCCCATACCGTTTCACACCCCTTGTCCCATTGAAGTGTGGGGACCGCCACTTAAACAGCCTGCGGAAGCGCTGCGCTTAGCAGGCCGGCCCAGTATCGCTTCCCGCGCAGCCCAGTTATTTGAATTTAATCTTTTTTATTTTATTTCAAACACACTTTTGTACCCAGTTTCAAAAATCAACCCAGGTCGATTCAGTGAACCAAATTGAATGAAACTAATTTTGTTAGAAAGGTATGAGAATTCTGAATCCAAGCCCGTTGGATTCAAGTCATTTGGATCTATAGATCATCCATGGTAAAAATAACAAGGTAGAAGCTTTTTTGTATTCAAACATTTTTCAAATTAAAATCATAATAGCTTTTGATTTGATTCCAACTCTCAAAAATCACATTCAACCATACTATTCAGAATATATAAAAATATATAGGTTTACTTACAGAAATAATGTTCAAGTGATAAAAGAATGCCCCATAGGCATTTCTACTCATTTAATTAAAATAAAAGGGTAAAACCTTATTAAATTGTGACACCACTTTAAATCATATTCCCATGGACCAAAATATGTGGTGATGACATGTGTCAACATGATCCCATGTTTGGTTTGGAGAATATTAAATCTTAAGTAGTTTTTCAATGAGTAGAAATTACTTTTCTAAAAATAAAAGGAATTAAACCAAGCTTTAACCTTGTAATGTTAGTGATGATGCTAGATCATCTATAGGACCCTTGTGTGTGATGATTGCAAGTAGTTAAGTATTGTTTGGTGATTGTGTACATCGTATTTATCTATAGACGCTAGTACCGACCAAGGATACGAGGAGGAAGGAGGATTCTACGAAGAAGAAGCCGAGGAGAACTTCAACCACTGCTCTGCACAAGGCAAGCTTTACTAACTAAGTGGACCAATGCAAGCTAACACTTGCAAGATACTCTACTTTAGCAAGCCTAATACTACTAGTTGAATGTGCAAGCTAACACTTGCAAGATACTCTACTTTAGCAAGCCTAATACTACTAGTTGAATGTGCAAGCTAACACTTGCAAGATACTCTACTTTAGCAAGCCTAATACTACTAGTTGAATGTGCAAGCTAACACTTGCAATTATGAGAGTGAATAACCTATGCAATTGTGGCATCCCGCAAAACCACTACTAGAAAATCGCGTTGATTTTTGTGCATTGCATCATCATGACCGCATGCTCATATCATCATGCCACATTGCATTTGAGCATCGTCATCATCTTGCATTTGCTTGCATAAAACTATTTGCAGAAAAACCTATTTTTGTGTTTTCTAAAACGCCCCGTCTTTGTTCAAACGCAAAACCCGGGTCTCCGGATTATTTTGTTTTGTCTGCTATCGGTTTGCAAAAGCCCTGTTTGAAATAAATAAAATATTTAATTATTTTAGTGGGGCAGTCGAACGGGCCAATTCGACCCAGACGACCACCCCCAGTATTAAAACGGTCCACCTAAACCAGACGCCCTAATTCCTATTCCTACCTAGTCCTAACCTACCCACCAACCGGTGCCCTCCACCTCACCGTTCCTCCACCTCATCCTCAGCTCCGCCACCTCATCAATCAGCCACCCAGAAATCTTTTCTTACCTAGTCCTAGTCTACCCCAAACCCTCCACATCACCCCAACCAATAGCCGGTCGCCACCTCATCACCTCCCTTCCCCTAACCTATCCCTGGCTGCCACCTCATCCTCACCCCACTCCCTCTCTCACCCCACTCCTCACTCCCTCACCCCTCTCCCCTCCCCTGGGCCCCTACCACCGACCCACCCCTAGCCACCGCCCCCACCTGCCTTGCGCACGCACAGAGCCCACAATCCCACCTGCCACCGTGGCCCCACCTCCCCTGGAACCGGTCCGCTCCCCTCCCTCTCTCTTCCTCCCCAACCTCTCTCTCCCGTCGCCATGCCCACCGCCTCCGCCTTCCCCTTCCATGGGACCCGCCGCCGGCCATGCCGCGTCCCCTCCCTCCCTCTCCGAGCCTCTCCTCCTCCAGGCGTCGCCGCCCCGCGGGCCTTCTCCTCCATCTCCGGCCGCCTCGCCTAACCCCAGCACGCCGGCCACCTCCGCCCCTCCTTCCGCCCGGTCGCCTCCCCCTCGGCGCCGGTCGCGCCTCCGTCTCGGCCGCTTCGCCTCACTTGCCTGACCTCCCGCTGGCCTTCCACCGCCTCGCCGCCGGTTCTCCTCCGAGCGCCGCTGCTCCCGAGAGGGACCCCCGACCTCGCCATCACCCCCTGCTTGCCCCGCGTCGGCCCTGCCTCGAGACGCCGCCCCGTCTCCAACTTGGGCCGCCTCGCGAGGCTCTGCCGCTTCCCTGTCACCGTTCGCGTGCCCCGTGGTCGCCCTTTGACCGCCTGCTCGCCCGCGTGTGAAGGCCTCGGTCGAGCCAGTGTGGATCCTGGTGCCCCTGCTCTACGCATGTAGGGATGTTATGCATTGTTGCTTTGCTACCGACGACCAAGGCTCACCCTTCAACTCAAGAACACCTGGATGGAGTGTAGTGTGTTGGCGCACATCTTCGGTACGATGGAATCGTGGCGAGAGGCCCCTCGATCTGTTACCTGGAAGGCAAACGCCAAGCTCCTCCTCATGAACCACAAGATCGGTGAACGCCAAGATCGCCTCACGGACGCCATGACCTCCTTCAAGGATCCGATGGCCGAGACCCTGAAGACCGATCTAGAGCGCCAAGGCCTTCGCATGGAGTCGGCAAGATCATCCGGAAACACCAAGATCTACTGCGCGGGCCCGACAAGATCGACACCAATCGGGGCGAATCCGATGCCCCGACGCCAGAACAAGTACTTCCTCCCGGAACGCCAAGAACTCCGCGTGAGACGTCAAGACCGACAACATGGCCCGACCACCGCGGATGCGACAAGATCACCCACACGGACTCGAGTACCCCGATGCCCCGATCCGAAGACCGATCCCGGCGCCCGAACCCCGAACCCCCAAGATCTTCGGACCAATGTGTGACCCCTCCCGAGCCTCTATTTTATAAATTGGCATGTCATACTTGTTGCAAATAATTGATCATGCTTGCATACATATTGCGGGTGTTGGGGGTGTTTCAACGATTCACCTAAATTAAATATGGAGGCCATATGCGGGCGAATCTAGTCTAAATATTGCCTCCATTTAAATTTGTGCATCGAACCGGTGATATATTTTGCCATGTTAAGACAACATTTAAATTGTGGGGCTTCTAAACAACATGATCCTATTAATTAATTGCCGGGGCCTCGGTTCCGCTTAATATGACCTAATTGCATCGCATCTTGCCATGCCATACATCATACATGCATCATGCCCGATCTTTTGCCGTAGTATTAAATATTGCATCCGGTGTTTATTCTAGTGTTTTGGTTCTTCGCGGATAAGGCCGTTGAGTTGATGCGAGTGTCGACCCGATCTTCGGTTGAACCTTCGGCAATGTTCTTCAGGCGAGCATCTCCCCCTTTCTACCTATCTTACTTTTATAGTCTTTATTTCCTCCTGTTGATCTATTGCTATCTGTGTTGCGCTGCTCTAGTTTCCGTACCCGTGATATCCCCTGCAGCCTTATATTGCCTTGGACACATCCTATTACCTGTTGATTGGTAGATAGTTGGACTTGCGTGTCGTAGTCGCTCGCTCAAGTGCTGTTGCGTGTCGTCAAGTACCACAGTTGTTGGAGTATTGCCGCAAGTTAATTGTTGGAGATGATCATGGCTTTAATTACTGTTCACTTTAATTCCTGTTTAACAACTAAAATTGAAGTAGGTAAGCAGAGGCACCGGTGGGTGATAGATAATATCTGGTTTCCGACCGCCCACTTGTGTCCCTTGAGGACCGAGTTCTTGACACCTGTTAGAGATCGGCGCTAACCACAGGTGGGGAGATATGGGCCCCCCATTGATTAGTACCTGATTTCAAAGTATTGTACTGGGGGCCACAAACTAGTTTGAGGTTTTATTTACTATCCTGTACTTATGTCATGCTTTACTGCTTTATTTAAATTGTGCGATGGATAGCACCTTTATCTTGTTTAGGAAGCGGAGTGTTTTAGCGGTATCGGCAGTCCAGTTTTGGGATTCATTGTCGCTCTACCATATGGCGCAAACCCTGAGTCCGTCTCGGAGACCGACCGACTTCGTTGCGGGTAGACTTAGTGGGGTGGCCCCCGTGCTTACTTTAGTGCAGGAAGCGTCATGACTTAGGCCCGACATACCGATGGGTGTATGTTAACGATCCGCAAAAGGGTCAAGTGCTTGTGGATACTTTGGTGCACCCTGAGGTTAAATCTTTTCGAGAAGCCGTGTCCGCGGTTATGGACGACTTGGAGCACAGTGCTTGATCATAGACAACCATAACTAAAGTTTACTGTTATAAATTGACTTGTATCCGATATGACTAGTAATCAGTTTCACTACAACGGAATGGCTAAATAAAAGTACCAACAGCTGCTGGGTTTTGGGTTATCTCATGCTAATTGTATCTGACTAGTAAGTGTTGTAACTACAACGGAATGGTTAACTAAAGCATTGCCTTATTTTATCGTAATGATTATCTACACGACTAGTAATTGCTGCAGCGATCTGAATAAATAAAACTGCCAACCGTGAGTTCCTCGGTCGACTTCTCGTTTGGTCTCGAGGGAATACCGGATGGGATTGTTTGGTGTTAGAATCAGGATGGTTCGAATAGGTCTTTCTTACCCCTCGATAGTCACCGGTTGTATCGAGTCTCTATAGGTTGTTTAGAGCATGTTGCTGCCGCTTGATCCACCATACCTATGTAGGCGAGGACCCGAATTCTAGCCTCGTGTCTTGGCCTCGATCTTGACGCTCCTTCTTTTTCCTTTGCCCTTTGTCGGCACCCCTTTTATTTTAGCAGGTTTTGAGATCGACGTCGTTAGCAGGGTTACCCTTCCGGCTTGGCCTGGGCAGGGTTATGGACGCCATTGGTTATTCTTCTGGGCTCTTAGCCCCATTTGCATCTTGTCCGTAGTCGGACACTCTATCATTTTAAAGGTGATTTGGATCTTTGTATATTGTATCTGTATTCTTGACTCGTTGAGTCGCTGTTGTATATATATCTGTTCTGTGGGTCCCATCAAGGACTGTTGTGCAATGTTATTACTTCGTTTTCCACCCGCACGAAAGTGCCTGGTGGGCACCTTCGAATCGTTTCTATGCGGGTTTGGCGGGTTTCGCTAAAACTTGCATAGGGCCGATTCTGAGGGTGTTACAGCAATGCACTAAGCATGCTTGGTTAGATACATTTGATGATACCCAATCCTAGTTTTACTTGCAAGCTTATTACTTTATTTCTTTATCAAAGCTCCTACTTAGAGTTACTGGAATAAATGGAAGATACTAGAAGGATAATTGAAGGTTGCATAAAGAGCATAAAATTTGGCCTAAGCTAGATAATCTTGATGTCACCCTAAGGCCTAAGATTGAACTTGGTTCAAACTTCACTTAGTTACCACCCATCATTAGTGCTTACCCCTACTTGCAGATGCTAGTGCTAAGCCTAAAACTTGCTCAACTTTAGATGGGAATACTTGGTGAAAATGGTCATGAAAACCTTGAAATGATGGATCATTCTATTAAAATGTTTTGGACATGTGTTTCCGAACACCTGATGATTTTGGTGATGAAAATGTTGAGGCATGAGTCTTAGCCCTTTTATAAAACTGATGGTTGTCTGGATGCGATACCATTCCAATTTTATCGTGCAACCACAATGCCCAAAGATTGGGTAGGGCTTGACTGGAAACTTATATACCTTAGTATTGGTTCCCTCACGACCAAGGTCTGAGCTGAGGCTACCTTGTGAAGATTGTCCACCTGTGTCGTACCCAAGATGACAGTTGGTCATGGTTGGGAGGCCAAACTCACAGGAGAGGTGCTTATACTAGGGCGTGTAATTGAAAGGTTAGGATTGATTATCCGCATACTGAGTATGGTGAATTTAGGATTTGTTCCTGACGGATGTATCGAATATTGTGGTGAAAGTGTACAATCTCTGCAGAGTGTCAAACTATTCGAATAGACGCGTCATGATTATGGACGATTGGAGTACATATCTTGTTCACCCGTCAGACTTTTCCAAAACGACTTGTGAAATGAATTGAGACTTTGACTTGACCACAACAGGGTTGTGACATGAGATACAAGTTCCCACTTAGGTGTTATGAAACTTCAACTAGCATTCGTTGCTTCCAAACTTAGTAGAGATAAATCTAGCTTTTGCAAAACAACCCTAGAGCCTAGTATCCTATTATCCCCAAAACCCTTTTACTTGTTATTACTAGTTTGCAAGTACTTAAAGAGTACTCATGGCTTTGTCCCTGGCTATTCCCATGGCCAGACTATGAAGAAGAGTATCTGGAGGATGGACCCCAGGAAGGTTACGATAACTAGGATCATCTCCCATCACGGCATTGCTGTGACCCGAAGATGGAGCGTCGCCTACGCTACCGTTATTATTACGTATTCCGCTGCTTGAAGTTGTATTAAGAACTGGATCATGAGATCCCTATTTGTGTAAAAACTTATGTATGGTTTGTAATGGATGATGTACTATGGTATCCAATTTTGTTATGTCTCGCAAAAATGGTAATCCTGGGATTGCGATGTATGGCATAACAGGCATCTGGGATTAAAAATCCGGGTGTTAACAGTTCCTCCTGCTGGCGGTAGTGTTGCCGTCCCTAGCTCGAGCAATGGCTAGTGCCGCTTTTTGCCAAACCGCTCGCTAGTGTCCACGATGAGACGATAGCCCCAGTCCACTCTACTTCGAGCGCCAGGAGAAATTCGAGGTCCAGTGCGTTGGTCCAGACAGCAGCGCCGTGTTGACAACGCTTCCCTTCCAGAAGGTGTTGTTTGGTACTGAGCGTTTCGGTATGCTATGAGCGTGGTGGGGTAAATTCGAAGGGCGCAGCGGTGGCAAGGCACCCTCGTTTTGTTGATTCGATGTTACTTCCATTTATTTTTCTTTATGGGCATGTTTACGATGTTGCCCTAGCATTTTTGGTCGTTCAAACTCTTGTAACATGTCATTGCTTTATTTATAAAGCGGGACGAAAGCCTATTTCGAGAAAATTGCAGGTAGTTCATCTAAAAAAAGGCCAGGACTAGAGTGGATTTGCTCAGGCTTTGCCTGTATACGTGCATTTGTTAGTTACATCTCGACATTTTATCATTTTACTTTATTTTGTTGCATTAGGCTTCTTATTCCTTTTTTGTTGCATGTTTAAGAGCTCATGTTGACCCTTTTACTATTAATGTTTGGGTTGTGTGCATATGCTTATGCAGAGGCCGGTCATTATTCTTTATTTATATCTCCTTGATGTGAACTATTATATAAGTTAATAAAACTCTCAGTAGTATCAAAACAAATATTAACTATTTATTACGAAAAGAAGCAGGGGAATAGAGTAATACATAATACTAAGTTATTCTTGTCAAATCAAATATTTTAAAAGTACAAAACAGATTCCATAGCGACACTTCACATCAAGGAAATAATATATGCTTCTCTTCATGGTGGCAAGGGTGCAGAAGACAACAATCTCCAGCTTTGTAGATGCAAGAGCAATTAGGCCTAGCGGAAAGGACACAAATACAAAAAAGTTGTCAGGAGTATGATCATAGCAACTCAGCCAATAAAATCAACAATAAAAGTAGAAGAAGCACATGCACGAGGAAATCACGGGTGAGACAATAAAAATGAACTTTGCGAACAATGTGTCCGACTGTAATTCATCTAGCAGAATTATCTAACATGTTTCTGGAGAAGTATCATTTGCAATTTTAGCGACGTATTTGAGAATGTGAACTGTAGTGGTTGGATAGAAAGAAAAGAAGACATCAAATTGAAAACACGGCTATTTGTCCATTAAAAATACGACTACTTCATTCTACTTCCTCCGTCTCAGTTTAAAGGACATATATTGAAAATCATGCAATCTCAAAACTTCCCCACCTCTTGAAAGAGTCAATCAAAGAATTAGTGAGAGTCAACCTCAATCGGAGTATATGTGTCCTTTAAACCGGGATGGAGGGAGTAGAAAACATGCGTTCATATATCTCTATTTTCTATAAAGACATATCTCTATTTTTTTTATGACCAATTACTAGTACTTTCTCCGTTCCGGTTTAAAGGACACAATTTGGAAACCGTACAATTCTAAAATATTTAGGCACAAGATCATTTAATATCGTAATTACTCTCTTCTTCTTATGCATGTCCTTCTTCACACTATAAAATGGATCAATTAGAGAACACTTATGGACAAAAGAATTGCAAATTGTATCCTTTAAAATGGAAAGAGGGAGTACTATGATACACCTTTTCATAATACATACTTACGTAAAAAAAATCAAAGGTCAACTGCCCATTAAAGATTATCATCCCGCTATGCAACACAGTACAATATAGAATTAGTGAGGGCTCATGAGAATATAATAATTTACCCCGTCTCGGAAGTGTTGTTTCACCTTCCACGTGAATGGGTCTTCATCCCGCCAAGACATTAATCCCTTGTTCCTACAAGTGAATAAGTAATAGTAATTGGTTAACAATGCAAAATAGTACTATTATGATAAACAATCAGTAAAGTACTACTTTCGTCCCATATTAATTGACTCAAAATTGTCTAGATACAAATTATCTAAACAAATATATCCATACATAAACAAATTCAAGTCAACTAATATGATCGGAGGGGTAAGTGAAACATGCATACTTACCAATCACGATTGTTGCAACACGTAAAGACATGGTGGATAAGGCTACATGGTCCTTGCGCCTGGCCGCTCATGCTGCACTCATCGGTTGCTGGCGACCAGCTGCCACTACCGAGGCAGTACTGCATGAACTGTAGCTGCTCTTGATGGCGACAGACGACGGTGTCGCCCGTGATGGTAGGCA
The DNA here is from genome assembly GCA_023614405.1 of Avena insularis. NCBI lineage: Eukaryota > Viridiplantae > Streptophyta > Magnoliopsida > Poales > Poaceae > Avena > Avena insularis. Next base: position 288,683,895 of record CM042691.1, on the reverse strand, counting down.
GCGCCCTGGAAGAGACCCACATTACCTTTCCTCCCACGAGGATGGCTCTGTCTCCAATGCTTTCCAAGGGGACATCGTACCTCTCCGAGACAAGATCTGACAGCCTGTGAACCGCCAGGTGCGAGGCCGGCATGTCGTTGTGCCCGACGACGAGGACCTCCGACTCCGAGTCGGATTCCAGCAGGTAGAGAGGGTCGCAGAGTTTCTCCGTTGGGATCGTGGCGATCAGCTCTGGCCGTGGATCCTGATGCAGGTGCGCGTCGATCCGGAAAACGAGTGATGCCCGGGAATCGCCGATGAATATTTGACGCGCCCCCACCAGGTAGTGATTGCCTCGCGATGACAGCGGCCCGTAATGGCTGGGGACTCTCCACGGCAGCAGCGTCCACTCCGTGCCCGCTTGGGAGGTAGCAACAGCCGCCTGCATCACGTTCCTGAGGATCACCATGACTCTCACGACTCCGCCGGCGGCGACGGAGACGGAAGCAGAGAGGCACCTCAGTTTTTTCAGCACGGTTGTCTCTTGCTCCCCGCAACCGTCATTCCTCATCGCCATGGCGAGAGACGTGAGGGGCGGGAGCTCCACGATGTCGCCGGTGAGAGGGTGGAGGAGGCGGATCGCGGTGTCCTCGTCTCGCTGGAGGACCAGGAGGCCCTCGGCGGAGTCGAGAATGCAGTGGTTCTTGAACAGCGGGAGCCCGACGCGGACGAAGACCCCCGAGTCGAGGTTGAAGAAGCGGACGTGCTCCTGGAGATCTTCGTGGCCGGGGTAGAGTCCCTGGCCCTCGGGGAACATCATCCAGCGCCGCGGGTGGAAGCGTGGGTCGGTCACGCCGCGGCCGCGCGGGGACACGGTGGAGGACCGCCAGCTGGCGCAGACGGCACGGAGGCGGACGTAGTCCGTCAGGTCGCCGGCCAGCAGGCGCCACGCGACGAGACGAACCAGGTCTTCTGGCAGCGATGCCCATGGCGACCGCGCGGCCGGCGGCAGCGAATAAGGTGACATATTGCAGTTACAGATTTGACGATCCGAACCTGTGCAAGAACCCCGGAATTCACACCTCATGGCAATGCGAAAATATAATGCATGGTATTACTCGTAAGCACGTGCTTTCGGATGTAAAACTTTATGGTCAGGCCTTGGCAAGAGTTTAACAGCAAGCGCTAGGAATAAGATAAGCGGTGATTAAAAAAGTTAGCCAAGCTATAACGCACCTGGCATCAGTTTAGGGTCGATCCAATCTAATTTGACTGTAGTCGGATCATATGCTCATGTATATATAAGGTCATACCAACCTTCAAATATGAAACGGAATATGACTGGGCTTATGTACGAAACGGACAAAGAGTTCGGATAGATGCTGCATAATCAAATTTGAAGATGGACTCCCACTGTCCCAGGACTTATCTATCTATACTATTAAAAAGATTCAGACCGTTCGTCAACATTAAAATTTTCCGTCTGCCTGTTGTTTACGCTTTGGCCCCTGCTTGTTTGAAGGTATTACATCTCCTGCCACCGCTAAGAAAAGAAAAGTACATGTTCATGAAACGAACCGACACTCTCGCCGCGTCCCCTTCTCCCTCCCTCGCGTCAGCCGCCGCCGCGAGCGCCGGCTACCGACCCCACCCCGCGGCCGCCGCGACCAGGCCTCCCGTTAGCCGGCGCTCTTCTCCTCGAGCCGCCGCCTCCCTCTCTGCAACCCGGCCGCCGCCTGCGCGCGACTCCCGCCCTGGCCGCTTCCCCCGACCTCCCAGTTCGCCGGCCCCGCGGCCCATGCTCATCACCGCCGCCTTGCGGGACCCTCCTCGCCACTGAGAAGTGCCGCCACCTACGCTCCTGTGCCGTCCCCGACCCCCGGCCCTGCTCTTCGCCCAGGTCGCGCGAACCCTGCCCGCCGCCGATCTCTGCAGGCCGCCGCAACGCCCTGCATGCTCCTCCTACCGGTCGCCGCGTCGCCGCAGACGCTGTCCCGTCTCCGCCTCGCTGGCCGATGCCAGAGACGCCGCGCGTCTCTCCCAGTCGCCCTGACCTCCGTCCTCAGGGCAGCGCCCCTACCTCTGCAACCGTAAGTGTTCACTGCAAGTCGTAGGTGTTCAATGAGGATACTACCAAGAACAGTGGCTCCCAGGCTCCATTCCTATCAAGAGAATACTCTGAAGAAATAAATCTACACAAAAGAGTGTTCGGTCCTAGCAGCTAGCAGGAGCAGCATATACTATGCCAACTTTTCTTCTGACGAACTGTTAAAGTGAAATTTCGTTTCGAGCTAATCTTCAGAATTGGAGCGAACCAACCCGGTAAGTATTCTTTTATGGAGTACGTACTTTGTGAAGCATATACAGACTCTGGAGATACATGGTGTATAGTCTGAACTACATTTACATCAAACGAAAGTAATATTCAGAAAACTCATATACTTCACCTGCTTGTGTCTCCATCCACCGCAGATGGTTGGATATAAAATTTCAGTGGTGTTGCTTATTGGCCTAGACATAGAATACCATTGTTGATCGACCCCCGCCGTCACTGATTTCGCCGACACCCCTGCCCTCCAAGCTGTACTATCCTCCGACCGAGATGTCACCCGGTTGATTCATTCAGTTTGGTTGGATTTTGACTCTAGGGAGTAACATGATGGCCGGATCCGGGCGAGTCTTCCCCATGGCCAGAAGTGATGGATGACAAGACATCAACAGTATCCATTCGTGAATTGGTCCACATTCTCAATCAAAGTTATGATAGGTGAAGACGTCGACTCACACGTCCAAATGTTCGTCACCCTGTACAGGAGGTCAAGGATGAGGACGAAGCCCATATCAACGAGGTGGTAATTTGCCCCCTTGCATTAGATCTTAGCTACGACGGCACCAGTGAGACCAAAATCTCTAGATTCAAGATTCTCATTAGTGTGGCGATAGAGGCTACATCGGCATCACGGAATGCGCTACATCGTCAAATTACGGGGCGGTCGCCTTCTCATTATCCACAAGGTAGTGAAGGGCGTCTAGAGTTCTCCGATAAGGGGGTAAGAGTGATAGTGCATTACTAAGAAGTTACACAAACAATGATTGACATATATACAATACAAGACTAATTTTCTGAGTCATTCGATCCATTAAGAAAAATATTTGGTTTTAATAGTAAAAAAATTTAACGCAATATTTAGTAAAAATAAACCCGTAGCAACGCACGGCCACTCTGCTAGTTAGTATTAACCTACAGAGAAGAGATACTAACTCCATTCTGGTTTATAAGGCAAATACGTTTTTCAAAAAAAATAGTTTGATCATAAATTTGATCAATTAAAATACAAACTATATTTAATAAAAATTATACCACTAGATTCAAATTCAAAATACGCTTCCAATGGTACTTTTTTGTGACATAATTCATATATTATTGACTAAATTTATGGTCAAATTATTTTATTAAAATACGTATTTGTCTTATAAACTGGAATGGAGGTAGTAGTAGATTAATGCCGTTGGAACTTATATCGGAATTCATCCCTCAAAAAAAAACTTATATCAGAACTGGCGGTTCTCAGTCAACTATATGTTCAATCCCGATCGGTCAACTATATGTTCAATACCGATCGGTCAACTATATGTTCAATCCCGGTCTCAATTTCCCCCAGAATAGATTCGTGTCGCCCCGATCTACCTTGTTCCAGTGCTCAGATCACCGGTGGTGCCCTGTTCTAGGTGGAATTGGCCGGAGATTGCTGGTTTGCGAGCGTTGACTTCCAGTCAGATCTAAAAAAAATTGAGAGAGATATGTCTTCTTTATCGGGCTATGTTGCGATTCCTCGATGCCCGGTGATCTTCGATGGGAATTATCCTGATTTCGCTGCTTTTATGCGTGTTCACATGCGCGGTCTTCGTCTTTGGGGTGTGCTCTCCGGCGAGGTCTCCTGTCCGCCGTGCCCCCTGCTCATGTGGCTCCTCTTCCGCCGACGCCGATTGTTCTCGGCGCTGATGCCTCTCAGGAGGCCAAGGATGCTACTCAGAGTGCTAATGATAGTGTTGTTGCTGCTTATGACCTGAAGTTCAAGCAGTACTCTTCTGATCTCGAGGTCTATCGCCACGATCTGACTGCCTACACTCAGTGGGTCGATGAGGATGCTCGTGCTGCTGTTGTTCTCACCTCCGATGTTACGCCCTAGTATCTTCTGAGTTCATGAGCCTCCCTCTTGTTCGCTCGTGGGCACATCTTCGTCGGTATTATCGGCCGTCGAGGATGCTCTTTACTGTCGTGGTTCGCCAGAGCATGCTCTTCAGCGGTGATTCCACTATTAGTGAGTTCTATACTCGAGTGATGCTATCTGGCGTCGACTTGATTCTCTCTGTCTTGCTGTTTGTGGCACATGCTCGTCTTTGCCAGTTGTCTTCGGATTTGGAGTTTCACGCATCTATGAGTTTCGTCTCGGCTCATCGTAGTTTGAGCCCGGCCTCACTGAATGCTCGTGGTCGTGTTCCGCTTTACGAGGTGTTATGCGAGCTTGGTGAGGAGACCCGTCTTCGTGGTCTTGGTCTTCTTATGGTTCCATCTGTGCTTGCTACTCGTGGTCCTCCTATGCCGCTCGCTCCCTCGACTCAGTAGTGGTCCTCTGTGCCGCCGATACTACCCACTCCTCCAGGCGGGTCGGTGACAGTGACCTCGGCCTCGAGTCGAGTCGGTCGGCAGTTCGTGTGGTGGTCGTCGTAATTATCTTTGTCACCGCTCTTCATCGCAATGAGGATGGCCACACTTGGGCCACTGTTATACAGGATCCCGTTCGTCGTGACACCGGGCTCGTGGTGGTCGGCTTCTTCCGGGTCTTCAGCGGTTGCTCTCTCATCAGGACATTATCGAGTCTTCGGTAGTGCCTTGCTACTCTGAGCTCTTCTTGACGAACACTCTTGGTTACGTGGTGATTCTTAAACCTTCGCGACCACCATCTTCTACTAGTCAATGCGTCCTTGTGGTATCTGGATTCGAGCTTCCTTTCATATGACCTCTGAGTCTTCTTTTACATGCGCTCTTCGTTCTCTCCCTTCCCTGTCCGTGTTTTCACGGTGATGGTACCTCTCTTCCTGTTTCTAGTCGGCACCCTTTCTACTTCTTCCTTTTTTGTTCTGATATTTCTCATGTCCTCTTCTTAAGATGAATCTGTTCTCTGCTAGCTGACTTCGACTCGGTTGTCGCGTCATTCTTGATCTGATTCTTGTGTTGTTCAGACCGTCGCACACATGCCACTGGTTGGAGCTGGCCCTGTGGTAGTGACTCTTGGGACTTTGGGAGTTAGACTGGCTTTGTGTTCCTTCCGCTGCCACTTCATCTGTTAGTTCTTCTCCGGTCGTCGCCTCTGCTACCAGCTCTTTTCAGCAGTGGCATCATCATCTTGGTCACCTTTGTGACTCTCGCCTGTCGTCATTAGTTCATCGTGGTCTTAAGGTCTGCATCTCGGAGATGGGTCTTTACATTGTCGAGGTTGTAGGTTGGGTAAGCAGATTGACTTCCCTATCCTACTAAGCGTCTATATCTCAGAGACCTTTTGATTTAGTTCATTCCGATGTTTGGGGTCCGGCTCCTTTCGCTTCGAAAGGGGGCCATCGCTACTATATTTTATTAATCGATGATTTTTCTCGGTACACTTGGTTGTATTTTATGCGCTCTCGTAATGAAGTGCTCTCCATATATCAGCGTTTTGTGGCCATGGTCCGTACTCAATATTCTACTCCCATTCGTGTGTTTCGTGCTGATTCTGCTGGTGAGTATATCTCCCAGATGTTGCGAGGTGTTCTTGCTGAGCAGGACACCCTTTTCGATTCTCTGTCTTGGCGCACATGCCAGAATGGCGTTCTTTGGCGTAAGCATCGCCATCTTCTTGAGACCACTCGTGCCATGATGATTGCTTCTTCTCTTCCGCGCATTTACGGTGAGGCTACATCGGCTTACCTCATCAATATTCAGCATTTTGCCGCTCTGCAGGGTGGCATCCCTCTTGAGCGCCTATCTGGATAGTCTCCAGACTACTCCATGCTTCGCTTGTTTGGTTGTGTTTGCTATGTTCTCCTTGCTCCTCGTGAACGCACCAAACTGACCGCTCAGTCTGTTGAGTGTGTTTTCCTTAGCTACAGTGATGAGCAGAAGGGCTATCGCTGTTGGGACCCCGTTGGTCGTCGGATGCGTATCTCTCGTGATGTTACTTTTGATGAGACGCGTCCTTTCTATCCTCGTCCCATTTGGTACCCGGTGGAAGATATCTCTTTTCTTCTTTTTCCTGACACACCTCCTTCTACTCCTATTGTGTCTTCTTCAGGATCTCCTCCCCCTCATGTCTCTTCTTCTACACCGTCCTCCTCTGCTCCGTCTAGTTCTCCTAGTTTTCCTCGTTCTCCGGAGTCTTCCTCTGCTATTCCTTCTTCATCGTCGTCTCCTGAGTCGTCTTCCTCTGACGAGCTTCCCTCTACTCGTCCTGTTCGTCAGTGACGTGCCCCCAATCGTTACTCTCCTAGTCAGTATGGTCTTTCTGTTGCCTCCGAGCCGACTTCTTATCGGGATGTTGAGCCTCATCCTGAATGGCAGCTGGCCATGACTGAGGAGATTGCTGCGCTTGAACGCACTGGCACCTGGGATCTTGTTTCTCCCCCTCCCGGTGTTCGTCCTATCATGTGTAAGTGGGTCTATAAGATTAAGACCCGCTCTGATGGATCTCTTGAGCGCTATAAAGCGCGTCTTGTGGCTCGTGGTTTTCAACAGGAGCATGGTCGTGACTATGATAATACCTTTGCTCCCGTGGCTCATATGACCATTGTGCGTACTCTTCTTGCTGTTGCTTACATTGCGTCCTTTGATGTCCGACTTGATGTTGACGCCTTTCTCAATGGTGGGTTGAGTGAGGACGCGTTTATATGCGACCTCCTCCGGTATTACATTTCGAGGGATGGTTTGTCGTCTTCGACGTTCTCTTTATGGCCTCAAACAGGCCCCTCGTGCCTGGTTTGAGCGCTTTGCTTCTGTAGTGACTGTTGCTGGTTTCTCCCCTAGTGCTCATGATCCAGCGCTGTTTGTTCACACTTATCCTCGTGGACGCACTCTTCTTCTTCTCTATGTTGATGATATGATCATTACTGGTGATGATCCTGAGTATATCCCCTTTGTTAAGGCTCATCTTCGTGATCAGTTTCTTATGACTAATCTTGGTCCTCTTTGATACTTTCTTGGTATTGAGGTTTCCTCCACTTCTGATGGCTTTTACATCTCTTGGGAAAAGTATATTCAGGATCTTCTTGCTCGTGATGCTCTTGGGGATGAGCGCACTGTTGAGACCTCTATGGAGCTTAATGTTAAGCTCCAACCTACTGATGGTCATCCTCTTTCTGATCCGACGCGTTATCGTCATCTTGTTGGGAGTCTTGTTTATCTTGCTGTCACTCGTCCTGACATCTCTTATCCTGTTCATATTCTGAGTCAGTTTGTTTCTGCTCCCACCATTGTTCACTATAGTCATCTTCTCCGTGTTCTTCGTTATTTTCGTGGTACGATCACTCGTCGCCTTTTCTTTCCTCGTTCCAGCTCCCTCTAGCTCCAGTGCTATTCGGACGCTACGTGGGCGAGTGATCCTTCAGATCGTCGTTCACTTTCTGCTTACTGTGTGTTTCTTGGTGGTTTGCTCATTGCTTGGAAGACGAAGAAAGCAGAATGGTTTCAATTCGAGTGTTGAGGCTGAGTTGCGTGCTATGGCCTTGTTCGCTGAGGGTGACACAGTTACGGTGGTTACTTGATTTTGGGGTCTCTATTACCACACCCACTCTGGTTTTGTCTCGACGATAAAGTGCTATTAGTGTTGCACGTGATCCGGTCAAGCATGAGCTTACTAAGCATATTGGTGTTGATGCTTTCTATACACGTGCTCAGTGCGTTCAGTTATTGCGCTTCAAGATGTGCCTTGATTCTGATTGGCGGATTTCTTCACGAAGGCACAGACCAGAGCGCAGCATGATTTCTTACTCTCTAAACTCAGTGTTGTGGATCCACCATGAGTTTGAGGGGGGGGGGTGTTAGATGTATATATTTGTATTATAGTTTCCTCATATGTTAAGGGGTTTCCTGCATATTCACACATGTACCTGTATTATATATTGTGGCCTTTGGCCCCTAGAGGAATACAAGTTGCATATTCCTGACAGGGAGAACCAGCTCACATTCTTGAAGTACGCTGAGCTTTGAACTGTGGACGCACCACGTGTTGGAGGGAAAACTTTAGGGTCATCTTGGAGAGAGGGGTGAGCTTGATTCTTCGTTCCTTCCACTTCTTTAGAGTGTTTGTCCGTCGACCTGGGTGGTGGCGAAGGAGAGGCGCAACCCTTGGCTGCTTGCGTCTGCAGCAGCCCGTACACGAAGAACACGAGCACTAATGTTTATTACCTACGCCTTTTAATGGTTGTTCATGTGGGAATCAAATAGAGCACAGCCAACCAAACAGTGGGCATCTATTTCTGTTCTCGTGCAAAAAATTCATATGCCCGCAACAACGTGGGCGAAAGGCTGACTGAGGTTGTTTGTGTGTGGCCATGCTCCCAAGGGCATTGCTAGAGGGAGATGAAAAATATGCAACTTACCAAACATGCCATACACAGCTTACACGATTCAAAGAGTACAAAACACGTGTGACATATCACACACGATTCACTAGGGGCATGTTTTCCTGGCTGACAGAAATAAGGCAGTTTGGAAAATGACACGCTGGGCCAAACTCGCACCGCACGAGTTCTAAAGCACCCAAAATCTTGGCCCGCTGGTAACACCGAAATGGGGCATTTTTGCGGGGACAGGCCTGGTCGAGCCAAAGCTCGGCACATCGGCGCACAGGCGGAGAAGAGGGGGGAGGGGCTCGCGACGCATCGAGAACGCATGCCATAAATCCCCTCACCACTCGCGTTGGTGGTTCCTCTCCTGCCGCCAGATCAAAGACCGCCGCAAGGGCAGATCGAGGCGAGCATTCTATTTCTCCCGGTTGCAGGGGGTCTACGACTGCGGCTGCTTCTTCTTTGTCGACGAACCAAAAGCTCCAAAGTTGCAGCAATGGCGGTTAGGCCTCGAACCACCCTCTCTAAGCCTTAGCACCGCAGACCTATGTGTTAGCCTCTGATCCTGCGCGTATGATTGACATGCATGGTAGATTGGTACTGATTTGTGTTTGTTTTTGTCGATTTGAAAGGTTAGGGTCTTTGCTATTCTAGTGGTGCCTTCGTAAGCATAGATATACCGATACCTTGGTGACGAGGTTTAATCTCGTCAATGCCCATTGTTATGGACTTGGGTTTTGGAGAAGATGGGGATCTTTGGAGATCGTGGAGCAGTTATGAACAAGCAATCGTGGGACGAGATTTACCAGTTCGGGCCGGAGGGAAAACCCTACTCGCTTGTATGCGCTCTTGATTACTGGTGAACGAAGGTTCTGGTCTTGTGATTCGATCTGGCGTGAGGTGCGTATGCGAGAGTATGAGTCGAGAGATCTGTAGATCTATTATGGTCTAGTCTATTGGGGGTTATGGCGTCTGTGTAGTCGTGCCCTCCTCGTTGGACCCTCCTAGCCTTTATATATGGGGAGGCTAGGTCTCGGGTGCCAATACGAGTAGGTTACAAGTTGTATTTAAACTCTAGTCTTGAGCTTTCCTTGTCTTGTGTGCTTGGGAGTCCGTGTCCATATGGGCTTCATAGCAGCCGAAACGTCATAGGCGTCATGGACCCTGGCAGGTCGTCGAGTGGGCCTTCCGTCGGGCTGGACCAGGTATACTAACATCGGGTACCCGCAAGGCATATCCATGTGAGTAGCCCCCGAGTCTCCATCCAAAACGTAGATTCGGGTGGAGACTTAGTTGTCTTGAACCTTGTATTTGGATGTCGGAGTCGAAAGTTGTGTCGAGTGCGAAGCACTTCACCCGGAAGTTCATCGGGTCAGCTGAATTTGTTCTACATTATAAAGGAATCGACATCGTGGGCGTAGTCAACACAATGGACTATAAGGTGCGCGACCAGCTCCTATGGAGTAGCCCCAGTGTACATCGAGTCGTAGACTCGAGCAGAGACTTTAATTCAGCCATTGTTTTGCTTCAGGTTAGTAGGACACAAATGTTTCGGATGCTGGAATCCATCCTCCCTATGGGAGTAGCCCCCGAGTCCGTAGTGGAGTCGTAGACTCGACGTAGGACTCGAAGAATAAGTCATTGGCATAGTACGCTATTCATGCTTCGGGTGCGCGGCCAGCGCTCCAGTTTGGAGTAGCCCCCGAGTGTCTGGCGGAGTCGTAGACTCGGGCAGAGACTCGAGCCTTGTATCGTGTAGTTGTAGCCGAAAATCTCATGGGCGTACCGCTGACCCGGAAGTACATCGGGTACGCTACCAGCGCTCCTGATAGGTGTAGCCCCCGAGTGTCTAGTCGAGTCGCAGACTCGAGTGGAGACTCATGCGAGGAGAAACCACTGACCCGGAAGTGCATCGAGTCAGCGTCTCACGCATAAGGAGCTAGGGGTCAACGTAGCGGAGTGATGCGGCATTTTAGCAAGAAGGACTCAACGTTGCGGATAAAGTCGACGCCGTTTCTTCTGTCGGGTGCACGACCAACATCGTGTCTGTCGGGTACGTGGCCAACGTCGCGTCTTTGTAGCATCAAGACATGCAACCATCCGAGGAGTCACTCGACTCGGGTCTTGAGCTTATGGCGTAGCCAGTTGTTTTGTCGACTCCTGTTGGAGGACCCGATAGAATAGCTCGACGCAGTCGACGTCTTTGTAAGCTGCATAAAACATAAAGAATTATGAAGTACTTGTATTTTGTAAGAAATATTTGTCTGTCGGCTTGTATAGTAAGATTCTGGTGTCGATCGAGTCAGACACTTTTGCACTGTATGCTAGGCCTTTTCGTTAGCCTGATTACCCTTAGTCTCAGTACCTTGCCGAGGCACTCGGAGTTCAAGGATTCGACGATCAGGCAGAATCAGCTACTCGGGTTGTCGCGCTCGAGGTGCTCGAGTGCGTGGAGCCGATGGCACATTAGGTTACTCGAAGAGGGCGCAGCCCCCGAGTGTTTCGAGTGCGAGTTTAAAAAAGAAATCAGCTCTAAGTAGAGGAAAACTTAGCTTTGTTGGTTGTCGTGGTGAAGTTGATGCGGTAGTGGGTCACGCGGCCAGCGTAGTCGACGCGGTGGACCGTAGTCATAGCAGCGACGGGTTCATGAGCTCGGTGGCGGCAGCGAGTTCCGCATCCGAAGATTGTCGCAATCGAAGATCACACTGGGTCGTCGTATCCGAAGGATGTATCGGGTCATCGCAGCCGAAAGCCGCATTGGGTCGCCGATGTCGAGGGAGCCCCCGAGCCCCCGAGTCATTGGAGCCAAAGATCGTAGAGGATCGCCGGAGTCGAAAACTGCAGCAGACATGTAGTTTGACGTCGCGGCAAGTCATCGACGACGTGGTCGGCGCGTGAGCCGCATGGTGATGACGAGTTCTTGCATCGAAGAATCGGCGGATCGCCAATGAATGGCAGCCTCGGCGTGGATTTGATGTGGTTGAGGCGGTGTTCGAGAGCTGATGCGGCGGACCGGAGTCAACGCGGCAGCGGGTCACCGAAACCAATGGTGGCGACAGTTTGCCGCAACCGAAGATCGCAGAGGGTCGACGTAGTCGAAAAGTGCAGCAGGTCGTCAGGGTCGAAGACCACAATGGATCACGCGGCGAAGTTGGCGCAGCTGAAGACCGTTGCGGATCGTTGGAGCCGAGGACGGCGGCGGGTCGTGGACGGACGAAAATCAAGCCGCCTAGTTCCGAGCGAGGCCGGCCGGTGCGCTGTGGCGCCGTGTCAATTTGATCGATCTAGCTGATATATCTGTACATTGGTAGCTAGTTTTTTTCTTTCCTTTTTTCCTTAAAGATGATCCATCTGAGACTTTTGTTTGGACTTAGTAAAACCGATCTTGTTTCCTTGTGGAGTAGAGCGCAATATCTAATATCACGTCGCCGTTGATTCTTTTTCCTTTTTCATATGTACGTGAGCTGGCCTGATTCAAAGAATGGCATGTGGCAGAAGTTCTGAAACGGAGAAGGTTGCGGGCTGCTCTTGAATCGATGAAACCGGCTAGCATGGATGTGCCATAGATTTTTTATCCACTATGCCACCATAGTGTGCGACGAACCGATTGCCGGGCTGTGTGCCATTGGTCTGCTCGCTGATGTCGCCGATTCACCCTGGTTTTTGTCAGATCCAGACCAGATCACGCACTCTGTAATCGAGGCCTAGAACGCCCATGTATCTTGGACTTTCCCCCTTTTTTTTCTCTCATCATTAGAGCTTGATTGATTGGCCTGAAATCTGCTAGCTCCATGGACTCCACGAAGCTGACCGGAGATGCGACTCCAGGTTCGTTGCGCGCTCGTATAGGAGAACTGTTGCAGGATCTGCGAAGCCAATCTGATCTGCGTCGTAAACAATTGCCGAAATCGCATACACTGTCGTGATGAAGATGATGTAGACTGCGCCACCAATAAAGATGATCCGTAGATTGATCCGGATGGGACCGTCACGATCGCACAATCAGCGTCCCCAGTTCCCACAGACGGCGCCAATTGACGAGGTTTAATCTCGTCAATGCTCATTGTTATGGACTTGGGTTTTGGAGAAGATGGGGATGCTGGAGATCGTGGAACGGTTAACAGACAAGCAACCAGGGGACACGATTTACCTGAGTTCGGGCCGGAGGGAAAACCCTACTCCCGCTTGTACGCTCTTGATTACGATGGAACCAAGAGGTTCTGAGGCAGATTCGATCTGGCGTGAGGTGCGTATGCGAGAGTATGAGTCGAGAGATCTGTAGATCTGTTGTGGTCTAGTCTATTGGGGGTTATGGCGTCTGTGTAGTCGTGTCCTCCTCGTTGGACCCTCCTAGCCTTTATATATGGGGAGGCTAGGTCTCGGATGCCAATACGAGTAGGTTACAAGTTGTATTCAAACTCTAGTCTTGAGCTTTCCTTGTCTTGTGTGCTTGGGAGTCCGTGTCCATATGGGCTTCATAGCAGTCGAAACGTCATAGGCGTCATGGACCCTGGCAGGTCGTCGAATGGGCCTTCCGTCGGGCTGGACCAGGTATACTAACATCGGGTACCCGCAGGGCATATCCATGTCACTTGGTTCCATGTATGCTTGCTAGTGGCTAGATCTAGGCCGATGCACAGTTTAGGGTTTCCCCTTCATTGGAAAATTGGGAACTTTTCACTGTTCATGTTCTTCTCATAGGCCGATGATTACTTCGCATTCTATGGTCAAGATCCCAAAAGGTTGCTACATAGCATGCATGTTATGATTGATCTTGGACACACAATGCCTAATATGAGGCACAAAAATTAGTCGCCCGCCGATAATTACATACACACCACAACGTACTAGAAGAGACGATCCTATCGAAGCTTGTTCTACCATCTATTCAAGCTGATGGAACTTGTTCGGTAGGATTATCACTTTATGTTGTAGAAGCTGTGAACTATGAGGCAAATGTTGTAAATGTTGTGAACCCACCATGTGATGACACTTAGTACAATTCGTTCATAGAGCTGGTGCTATAGGGACCTGATGGTATGCGTAACAAAATTGGTTGTGCACCTCCACTGGATTCCTGTAGCGATTCCTGTAGCACCAACTCTACCTTGTGTGTGCTAGTTAATCTAAAGCTAAGAAGTGGTTGGGTCATTGTGTTTGCTTCCTTTGGACGATGGTTACAAAGTAGCACAATGAAATGCAACGGGATCATCTTCATGAACAAACTTGTGTGCTAACGCAATTCATTATTCATTTGTGTTGCTCATGAGGAGAATCCATTTTCATATGTGCCATTGCATATGAGGCCATGTTGATTGTTCATATCTGATCAGCAATGTGTTGATTCTTTATTCAGTGCTCGAAGATGCTGATCGGAGGTGCTCTCCCCAGCAATGGAGGAGGATGCTCCAAGGACGCTAGTGAGGGTAGTGCCTCCAAGAGGGACAATGATGGTGGTGAGGGAAATGACGCCAAGAGGCCGAGGGGCAGGCCACTCAAAATTAGGCACTTCCACGACCAGGTAGGTCCAACCCATTTCGCCAAGGTGATCTTGGCACCTAGGTTGCACCTTCTGCCAATCCCTGATGGCTTCAGGCCTTTCCTCAGCACTGTGTCGATGACGATCGTGCTCAAGACGAACACCGGATACAGCTGGATGGTGAAGCTCCGGAATGTCAGCTGTAGGATTTTCCTTGACCAGGGGTGGCCTAGCTTCGTGATTGCCCATCAGGTCAAGATCAGGTACTTCCTGACCTTCAAGGTGCTGAAGGGTGACCTGGTCAAGGTCACCATATTCGACTACACCATGTGCGAAATGATCCCTTGTCGTACTGTCGTGCTAACTATGTTATTTATGTCTTGCACTTTTGTTAACTATGCTCAGGGACAAATCTGACGTATAGGAGTTGGGTTCAGCTGACACCAACGAATCTTGCGTTACACCAAAGAGGTCCATATAAAATTTGAGTCTGAACCCATCGCCAAAATCTATCTAACCCCATCAAGGCTCAAGGCCCTCCCGGCTGAACAGAGATATATTTTTATATGGGCTTAGAAAAGACAAATCGGGAGACTGGCCCGTGTTAATCCTTGCCGCAAAACCACGGATCGATCGCTCCAGGTCTCATGTACTTGACTACTGTAATCTCCAATCCCCCACGAGGCGACGGCTACAGCCTGGTCCTTCTCTCGGATCTCGGCAATCACCGAGTTAGGCGGCAAACCTATCTGACATCGTGCGCCTGTGCGAAAGGCAGAGGCTGCCGGAGAACAACGGCAACAACGTCGGCTTAGGCACCAGATTAATACCACGGTAATGGATTTTCTAAAATCTAAACTCACTTGTAGCTAATTCATTCTCTAGGCCCCATCTAGTAATTATGCAATCGATTAGCACTAAATGCTAATTTATATTGTATTTTATTGATTATTCTAGGTTATGGATCGATTTGTGGCGAAAAGGAAATGAACAAATAATGCTGATGTAGGTTCCTCTAGGCAACCTGGGCCATCAACCGGGCAGGATCAAGTTCTGTTAGTCTCCTTAAAGAAATTAACTTAGATGAGCTACCCTCTGGTCTGGCTGATCGGAAAAGAATTACGCAATACACCAACAATCCTAGGAAAGAAGATGAGATTAGGCGGATATATTTGACTAGAGGGCCTTATAGGCCACAACCTGGATTTAAATATCCACGGAAGCTCATCGCAGGTGCACCGCTAAGATTTAAACCATATGGTTTAATGAGTATGGTGGTTGGTTAGAATACAGTGAGAAGGTAGATAAGGCTTTTTGTTTGTGTTGCTACTTGTTTAGAGATTACATTGTTGGCCAAGCTGGGAATGAGAACTTTGTAGTTGAAGGTTGGTCCCGTTGGAACCATAAAAGTAGACTTGACACTCATGTGGGTCTTATTAATAGTTTTCACAATGTGGCAGTTAAGAGATGTGATGCTCTAATGAATGAAGATCAATCAATTCAGGTTGCTCTCAACAAATTCAGGTTGCTCTCAACAGGAAAAATGATCTTACAAAAAAGGAAAATCGAGTTCGATTGATTACGTCAATTGACTCGGTAAGGTACTTGCTAAAACAAGGGTTATCATTCTGTGGTCATGATGAATCAAAGGAATAAAAAAACAAGAGAAACTTTCGAGAGTTGGTAGATACCTTAGCGGATCAGAACGATGTTACAAAGAAGGCAATTAAGAATGCTCTAGAAAATTGTAAATGGGTCTGTCTAGACATTCAAAAAGAACTTGCTAACATTTATGCAAAGGTAAGAAAATGTGTAATTCTTTTTTTATTTTCTTGTATCTGATCTCTTGCTATAGTGAAATTAATATTTCTTGTTGTTTTGCGTAGATAACGTTAAATTCTATTCTTGAAGACCTTGGTGGTGATGTGTTTACTTTGTTGATTGATGAGGCTTCCGATGTATCTGACAAAGAACAAATAGCTGTTGTCTTGAGGTATGTTCACAAGCGTGGGCTGATACTAGAATGATTAGTTGGAGTTGTGCATGTAAAGGAAACATCGGCAATATGCCTAAAGAATGCTCTTCAGAAATTGTTTGTTGATATTGGGTCAAGCCTAAAGCAGGTTAGAGGCCAGTGCTATGATGGAGCAATCAATATGAGGGGTGAGTTTAATGGTTTGAAAGCTAAAATTCTGGAAGAGAATAGCTCGGCCTATTATGTGCATTGTTTTGCTCACCAACGACAACTAGTTATTGTAACAATGGAAAAGAAGAATGATGACATCTCTGATTTCTTTTACATGATATCAACATTGACTAATATGGTTGGAGGATCTTGTAAACAAAAAGACATGATTAGGGAGAAACATAGAGAGATTATACAAGGAGCCATAGGCGCTGGGAAAATTGGTACAGGTATAGGGTTGCATCAAGAGCAATCTCTTCAGAGAGCAGGAGACACTCGTTGGGGATCTCATTTTAGAACACTCTCGAGCCTAGTCAATTTATTCCCAACTCTTGTTGACATTCTTAAATATGTTGCAAAAGAAGGCAAAAAGAATGGGAAAAAAAGTCAAGCACGTGGACTCTTATCATATTTTGGCAACTTTGATTTTGTGTTTTATTTGCACATGATGTTGCATATATTAGGAAGTGCAGATACTTTGTCACGTTGCTTGCAACAGAAGGACCTAGACATCCTCAATGCCATGTCGAATGTCAAGTCAACAAGGAATGAACCCCAGCGACTAAGAGATGATGGGTGTAAATCACTTCTTGAAAAGGTACATTTATTTTGTGAAGAACATAATATTCCTAGCCTCAACATGCTAGATGAATATGTCGATCGACATAGACCACGTTATAAAACCAACATCAGAAACCTTCAGCATTATCAGACAGGTTGTCTTAACTCTGTTATTGATTGGCAACTTCCAGAGTTTGATGACCGTTTGTAATATCCCAAAAATATAAAAACAATGATCATCAAACTCTAATCACTAAAATTAGGCTTAACAAATTTTTTGATTAATTTAAACTCATATGAATGCATATGTGTATGTGATGATTTGATAAATGCATGAATGAACTTGAGTGATTCACCTAAATAGCAAGAAATGGTTCAATGATGAAAATAACATCATCTAAAACTTTTCCAAGCAGAAACAAATAAATGAAAAATCAAAAACAATGCCAATAAAGCAAATGGTCATTTTGGCCAATCTTGTTCACTAGGTCACTTTGAGTGTTTCTAGTCCAAGATTTCAAACAGAAACTTTTCCAATTCTTTTCACCCCTTGCTAGACCAAGTAAAAGTGAATCAAAGCTCACCTTTCAAACTTGCAGAAACATTTGGCAACCTCATTCAAATCACAAGTAAAAATTGAATCTTTAACATATGTGAAGATCATACATTTTCAAAACCCAACCAAACCAATGTCCCTTGACTAATCGAACTAACCAGAGACTCCCTAGCATGTGCCTAGCAAACCCATCAAGTTTGAATCCAAAATTCAAATTTAAAGTTCTTTCGGTCATTTTATCAAACACCTTGCAAACATAAAACAAACAAACATCTAACACTATTATGAGCAGTGAATTGGCCTAACGTGTCCCCTCTCTAGCTCACAGCAGACATTTAGTAGATCATCTAGCTTAGTTAGTAACCTCTAGCACCACTGTAAGCTTGCTATTGCCATCAATGGTAAGCAGGCCGAGCCTCACCTTGTCACCCCAATGTGGACATCAAGCTAGAGGAAGAACTAGCTATGCCAACCTTGTCTGGCATGCTGCCCATGCCTCACCGCCCCCTCTAGACCAGCCCTAGCTCGAACAGAGATAGGAGCCTTGACGCCGTGCTGCGCCATTGCCGACAATGCCAGCGCATCGTGCACGCGCCGTTCCCACTCAACCCGACCACCTCGATTCCTTGCCGCCCACCAGCACGAACCCCACCGTCCCAGGAGACCACTAGACATGCTCGTTTCCTCGATCATACTCCGTAGCCGCCGCACACCGCGAAGTTCGCCATCGATACCGCGCAGAGCACCGCACGTTCCAGACCAAACCCCACCGCCCTACGCCTCGCCTTTAAGCTAGCAACGATCGCCAGAGACGCGCGTCCCTAGCCTCGTACGCCGATAGCATCTGTACCATCGCCTCGCGACCTCTGCCCACGTCGTCCGCCTCGCCGCTTATAAAAGGCCTTCCACTCGATTCTTCCATACCATCACTCCCCCTCTCATTTGATCCTTCCCACTTCTTCCCGAAGCAAGAGCTCTCTCTGGAATTTGAAGCCGGCATTTCTTTGGAGGAGAAGGAAGTCGTCGATTGAAGCCGCCCCAGGAGGAGCCGCTGGTACCAAAAGAACCGCCGTCGTCGACTTCGTCGTTCGCCCCCGTCGCCGACCATCGCCTGAGCCCCGGTGAGCCGCCCTAGACCCCCACTGGCCGCGTTAGGGTTAGTTCCTTGCCGGAGTAACTCGTCATCAACGACGAACCTCAGCCGTTAGATTAGAATTAGATCGTAAGGCTCAGATTCATAGATACCGTTTCGTTTAGTTAGTTCCGCTAACGTGTGGACCACATCTGTCAGCGGTCCCCGCGCGCGCTATGCGTAGTAGGACGGCCCATTTAGACATCCCGCGCGACCCAATAATTCAAACTTAAGTTTATTCATTTAATTTCAAACATAGTTCTTTACCTAGATTCAAAAATCAACCCAGCTCGATTCACTAAACCAAAATGCATGAAACCAATTTTTTAAGAAAGGTACTGGAATGCTTAATCCAAGCCCGTTGGATTCAAACCATTTAGAATTGTAGATCACCCATGGTAAAAATAACAAGGTAGAAGCTTTTGTGCATTCAAACATTTTTCAAATTTCAACCATAAGAGCTTTTGAGTTAATTCCAACTCTCAAAAATCACATTTAACCATACCTTTCAGAATATATAAAAACATATAGATTTACTTACAGAAATAATGATCAAGTAATAAAAGGATGCCACATAGGAATTTCTAGCCATTTTAATTAATTAAAATAAAAAGGTTAAACCTTAAATTGTGACACCACTTTAAATCACATTCCCATGTACTGAAATATGTGGTGATGACATGTGTCAACACGATCCCATGTTTGAGTTGAAGAATATTAAATCTTAAGTAATTTATCAATGAGTAGAAATTACTTTTCTAAAATAAAATAAATGGAACAAGTGCTTTAATCTTGTAATGTTAGTGATGATGCTAGATCATCTAGTGTGAACCTTTGTGTGATGATTAAAAATAGTTAAGTATTGTTTGGTGATTATGTACCTCGTATTTATTTTTAGACGATAGTACCGACCAAGGATACGAGGAGGAAGGAGGATACTACGAGGAAGAAGCCGAGGAGAACTTCAACCACTGCTCTGCACAAGGCAAGCCTAATACTACTAGTTGAATTATCAAGCCAATACTTGCAAGCTACTATCTTAGCAAGTTAACACTTGCAACTATGAAAGTTAGATAACCTATGCAATGCATTAAGCATGCTTGGTTAGATACATTGGATGATACCCGATCCTAGTTTTATTTGCAAATTTAGTACTTTAGTGCTTCATTAACGCTTTCTATCCAAAGTTTACTTAGTGACTTGAAGATTCTAGAAAGATATTTGAAGGTAGCATAAAGATCATAAAACTTGGCCTAAGTTAGATAGTCTTGATGTTATCCTGAGGCATGATATTGAACTTAGATAAGATACACTTGTTTACCACCTCTCATTAGTACTTACCCCCACTTGTAGATGCTAGTGCTAAGCATAAAACTTGATCAACTTTAGATGGGAATACTTGGTGAAAATGGTTATAAAAACCTTAGAATGATGAGTCATTCTACTGAAATGTTTTGACATGTGTTTCCGAATACCAGATGATTTTGATGATGAAAATGTTAAGGCATGAGCCTTAATTAGCCCCTTTATAAAATTGATGGTTGTCTGGATGCGATACCATTCCAATTTTACCGTACAACCACAATACCCGAAATTTGGGTAGGGCTTGACTAGAAAGTTATATACCTTGGTATGGGTTCCCTTGCGGCCAAGGTCTGAGCTGAGGCTACCTTGTGAAGATTGTCCACCTGTGCAGTACCCAAGATGACAGTTGGTCATGGTTGGGAGGCCAAACTCACAGGAGAGGTGCCTATAATAGGGCGTGTAATAGAAAGGTTAGGATTGATTATCCGCATACTGAGTATGGTGAATTCAGGATTTGTTCCTGACGGATGTATCGAATGTTATGGTGAAAGTGTACAATCTCTGCAGAGTGTCAAACTATTCGAATAGCCGCGTCATGATTATGGACGATTAGATGGCCATACTGTTCCCCCGTCAGATGTTTTCAAAATGACTTATGAAATGATTTGTGACTTTGACTTGACCACAACAGAGTTGTGATATGAAATTCAAGTTCCCACTTAGGTGTTATAAAACTTTCAACTAGCTTTCTTTGCTTCTGAACTTAGTAGAGGTAAATCTGGCTTTTTGCAAAACAACCCTAGAGCTTAGTATATCCTATTCAAAAAAAACCTTCACTTATTAGTATTAGTTTGCGAGTACTTAAAGAGTACTCATGGCTTTGTCCCTGGCTATTCCCATGGCCAGACTATGGAGAAGAGTATGAGGAAGAAGGACAACAGGAAGGTTACGACAACTAGGATCATCTCCCATCGTCAGCATTGCCTGTGACCATGAAGCTGGAGCTTCGCCCACGCTATCGTTACTATTACATTATTCCGCTGCTTGAAATGTATTAAGAACTGGATCATGAGATCCTTATTTGTGTAAGACCTTATGTATGGTTTGTAATGGATGATGTACTGTGATGTCCAAATCTGTTATGTCTCGCAAAAATGGTAATCCTTGGATTGCGATGATGGCATAACAGGCATTTGGGACTAAAAATCCGGGTGTTGACAAGTTGGTATCAGAGCCATCCTGGCCATAGGAGACCCTAGTTAGAATGGACGTTTGAATCAAAAACATAGTTTCAAAACCAAAGGAAGTGAGTATTTATGAAAACTTATTCTTATTCTTATCACTTGGATTCCTTCATGAAAATTCATGTTCCTCAAAAATTCTTGCAAACTTACATAAAAATTGACACACTTGATCACTCTACTAACTTACTCATCCCATATTCTTATATATGGACGTGAAGTACAACAAGTTTTATCAGTTGGGGAATGGAGGAGACCTCATATTTGAGCATGACTTGGACCAGCTTTTGGAGATGTTGGAGCGTACGCACCCCGAGTTCTTCGGAGCTTAGATCAATGATCAAGAAGGAGAAGATCTGCAGTGGATAGTCGTTGCAAGTCTCCGAGGAAAGATTGAACCCCCCACTGCAGAAAAAATTCAGTTCACCTTAAGATAGAACAACTAGCTCGATGGACTTGCCAGGGCCATGCAGGAAGCTCTTGCTCGTCTTTGTGGGCAGAGTATCAACCAGATCAAGGGTACCCGCTTTGAGTTCTACCCAACGCGTGATGTTATGGGACAGCCACTGGAGGCCCCATACCACCACGAGCTGAAGAGTCAATTGGACCACCTCAGCTTCATGATGTATGACCGTCAGAAGGAGTTGGACAATACCCGTTCCTACGCCAACCATAACTATGCCCTCGCTGTCAAGAAGGATCAAACCATCGCCATGCTTGTGAGGGATCACAAGTCTCGTCACCATCAGCTCGACAAGAAGGAGCGCATCATTGCCCGTCTTCGCCACCGGATCTCGAATTTGGAGGAGACCATTCACGAGAGAGACATGCAGCTGGAGGAGAGGGAGAATGCAGGGGAGGACATCCGTGGAGACCCCCACTCCTATCTCAGCGATGATGATGACTTCCTGGAGGATCAGGCCATGGACTTCTTCACCGATGAGGATGACTTCGCCTTCATCGATGAGTATGATAAGGATGATGAGGACACTATCTCCAAGGAGTAGTAGCACTTGAGCACTAACGTTAGTGAGTTGTATTCGGTCCCATTGTATCGTAGCTTCATAGAATGGTTCTTAAAACCATCTGTTTTTCTTTGTTGTGGTGTGTGTTTGTATCGTGTGCTATGAATGAATGAATGAAAAGCAAGTTGCTAGAAAAATCTGAGTCAAACTTTAAAGAACTTCACAAAACCCTAAACCTTAGAAATTTCCCTCTTTTCTCATGATTTATCTCAATCTTCAGATGCCTCGCGGAGGAAACAACTCAGCCCCGGACCCGATGTTGCAAATCTTGCAAATGTTGGTTTCTGACCGCGAAGCTGAAAGAGCCGAACGTCAAGCCAACTTAGCCATCCTTCAATAGATATCTCAGATGTCCAACAACAATCAAGGCCATGGAAATCAGGACAACCATGGATCTAAGCTCAAGAATTTCCAAAACACCAATTCACCTATTTTCACTAAGTCAGAAGAGCCCCTAGATGCAGATGATTGGCTGCAAACCATGGAGAACAACCTAGAAGTTGCAGGAGTAGAAGCCAACGAGAAAGTGTTGTTTGCTACCCACTATCTGGCCGGAGATGCAATAGCATGGTGGAACAGCGTTCGCGCAATGACCGGAGGACAGCTGATGACTTGGGAGGAGTTCAAAGTCAAGTTCAGCAGAACCCATGTGCCCCCGGGTTTAATCAAAAGGATGAGAGATGAATTCAGGGAACTGAAACAAGGAAGGATGACAGTAGTGGAATACCGTGATAAATTCTTGTCATTGGCTAGGTATGCCTCAGATGAGATAGATACTAAAGCCAAGAAGGAGAGATTCCTGAATGGTCTGCACGATGAGATGCAAACAGTGTTAGTCAATATCCCCTTTGCAGATATTGAAGCCTTAGTTGACTCTGCCATTCAGATGGAAGGAAAGATCAACCAAGCCAATGAGAACCGCAAGCGTCGCATGATGAATCAACCAGGAACCCACCATACACCAAAGTATCGCCCCAACCCATCTCCAGTATTTGCCCCAAGAAACAACAGACCCCCGATGAATCGTCCGACCTATCCCAACCGTGGAAACCCAAGGCCCGGAGGAAACCACAACAACCCCGGCAACTCCAGCAATTTTAACCGTGCCCCACCTAAGTTCAACAAAAACAATGCCGCCACCAACACCAACACTACCACAAGGACTGGAAGCAATGTTGTGTCTGTTGCAGCAAAGAACAAGTCGCAGGTGACTTGTTATGAATGTGGAATCAAGGGTCACCATTCCAGTGAGTGCCCCAAGAAGATTGTCGCAGCCCCCAATGCAAATGCCCATTTCGGCGTGACGTCATGTTCACCGGAAGAAAGTTTGCCCAGAATCCGCTCAACCATAGCGGCCGTCTCTTTCTCATGCATCTTGAAGAAGCCGAGCGTCGGATGTCGTCTTTGGGTATGTTTTCATTAACTCAAGACTTGCGAGTGTTGTTTGATTCTGGAGCATCGCACTCATTTGTTACTGAAGAATTTGCATGCACTAGTAAGATTCAACCAACCAAATTGAAGCATGTTATGATTGTTCAAATACCTGGTTCAACCACCAAAGCTAGGAAAATTTGCAAAGCCATCCCTATCCGTATCCATGGCATAGATTTTTATGGTAATCTAATAGTACTCGGAACTAAAGGTTTGGAGTAGTACTAGGAATGGATTGGATGTCCAAACACAAAGGATTAATTGACTGTGCCAAGAAAGCCATAACCATGACCAGTACCACCGGAATATCAGTCGAGCATGTATCTGAAACCTTGCCTCGTCAATTCAAGTGCAACAAGAGTGTAGCCCAGCCCACCATTGACCAAGTCTGGATAGTCTGTGAATACCCCGATGTATCTCCAGATGTTTTGCCCGGTATGCCCCTAGATCGGGATATCGAGTTTATCATTGAACTAATCTCTGGAACCGGACCCATAGCCCAGAGACCATATAGTATGAACCCGTCTGAACTAGTAGAACTGAAGAAGCAACTGGATGCCATGATGGAAATTGGATTGATTCAACCAAGTGCGTCACCATGGAGATCACCTGTTTTGTTTGTGGATAAAAAATATGGAGGTAACCGTTTGTGTACGGATTATTAGAGTTGAATGATGTTACCATCAAGAACAAGTATCCGTTGCCAAAAATAGAAGATCTGTTTGACCAGTTGATTGGTGTCAAAGTGTTTTCTAAGATTGATCTTAGAACTGGCTATCATCAACTCAAGATTCGCGTAGAGGATATTCCAATGACTACTTTGACCACCATATATGGATTATACGAGTATACTGTCATGTCTTTTGGATTAACCAATGCCCCCGCTTATTTTATGAACCTCATGAATAAGAATTTTATGGACTTCCTGGATAAGTTTGTCGTTGTTTTCATCGATGACATTCTAATTTATTCCAAATCAGAAAAAGAACATGAGCTACACCTAAAGACCATTCTTGGAACCCTTAGAGAGCATCAGCTATATGCCAACTTTAGCAAATGTGAATTCTGGTTACAGGAGGTAGGATTCCTCGGACACATTGTATCAGCCGGAGGAATTGCCGTTGACCCTGTGAAGGTGAAGGATGTTGAAGATTGGCAAGCCCCAACCACTCAAACCCAAGTTCGTGCATTTCTTGGATTAACGGGATACTACCGCAAGTTTGTAGAAGGATTCTCGAGCATTGCAAGACCCATGACCCAATTGTTGAAGAAGGATAAGAAATTTGAATGGAGGGACAAATGTGAAGCGAGTTTTCAGGAACTCAAGAGGAGATTGAAACCTTGCCTCGTCAATTCAAGTGCAACAAGAGTGTAGCCCAGCCCACCATTGACCAAGTCTGGATAGTCTGTGAATACCCCGATGTATCTCCAGATGTTTTGCCCGGTATGCCCCCAGATCGGGATATCGAGTTTATCATTGAACTAATCCCTGGAACCGGACCCATTGCCCAGAGACCATATAGTATGAACCCGTCTGAACTAGTAGAACTGAAGAAGCAACTGGATGCCATGATGGAAATTGGATTGATTCAACCAAGTGCGTCACCATGGAGATCACCTGTTTTGTTTGTGGATAAAAAATATGGAGGTAACCGTTTGTGTACGGATTATTAGAGTTGAATGATGTTACCATCAAGAACAAGTACCCGTTGCCAAAAATAGAAGATCTGTTTGACCAGTTGATTGGTGTCAAAGTGTTTTCTAAGATTGATCTTAGAACTGGCTATCATCAACTCAAGATTAGTGAGGATATTCCAATGACTACTTTGACCACCATATATGGATTATACGAGTATACTGTCATGTCTTTTGGATTAACCAATGCCCCCGCTTATTTTATGAACCTCATGAATAAGAATTTTATGGACTTCCTGGATAAGTTTGTCGTTGTTTTCATCGATGACATTCTAATTTATTCCAAATCAGAAAAAGAACATGAGCTACACCTAAAGACCATTCTTGGAACCCTTAGAGAGCATCAGCTATATGCCAACTTTAGCAAATGTGAATTCTGGTTACAGGAGGTAGGATTCCTCGGACACATTGTATCAGCCGGAGGAATTGCCGTTGACCCTGTGAAGGTGAAGGATGTTGAAGATTGGCAAGCCCCAACCACTCAAACCCAAGTTCGTGCATTTCTTGGATTAACGGGATACTACCGCAAGTTTGTAGAAGGATTCTCGAGCATTGCAAGACCCATGACCCAATTGTTGAAGAAGGATAAGAAATTTGAATGGAGGGACAAATGTGAAGCGAGTTTTCAGGAACTCAAGAGGAGATTGATTTCAGCCCCAATCTTGATCATGCCGGATATCACGAAGCCCTTCGATGTGTGTTGTGATGCATCCAAGATCGGTCTCGGATGTGTGCTAATGCAAGAAGGCAAAGTTATATCTTATCTATCCCGACAACTGAAGCAGCATGAACAAAATTACCCAACCCATGACCTTGAACTAGCAGCCGTAGTTCTAGCCCTGAAGACATGGAGGCATTACCTGATGGGAAACCGTTGTGAGATTTATTCGGATCACAAGAGCCTGAAGTATATATTCACTCAGAAGGAGCTGAATATGAGGCAGAGAAGATGGATTGAGCTAATCAAGGATTATGACCTGAACATTCACTATCACCCCGGTAAAGCCAATGTGGTAGCAGATACCCTTAGCAGATTGCCGTGTCGCTTGAACTACATGATTTTGAAGGAGCAACCAAGTTTGCACAAAGAGATGGAAGATTTTAGAATGGATTAGTAAGTGAAGGATTTTTGGCTAGCATAGAACTTCAACCCACTTTGATCAGTCAGATCAAGGAGGCGCAGAAAGGAAATGCTAGTATCGACGGAATTAAACGCCAGTGCAGAAGCAGGCGCGAAGAAGGAGTTCTGTGGTACAAAGGACGTCTCTGTGTACTAGTAGATTCGGAGTTGAAAGAAGTTATTTTGAAAGAGGCCCATGATACTCTTTATTCTATCCACCCTGGCAGAACGAAGATGTATCAGGATTTGAAGGAGCAATTTTGGTGGCATAAAATGAAGAGAGAAATCGGACGCTATATCGCCAAGTGTGATATATGTCAGAGAGTCAAGGCAGGACATCAAAGACCCGTAGGACTGTTGCAATCATTACAGATTCCATAATGGAAATGGGATTCAGTTGGAATGGACTTTATCACCGGCTTGCCTACTTCTAGTAGGAAAAATGACTCTATCTGGGTCATAGTGGACAGATTGCCCAAAGTAGACCATTTCTTACCAGTCAAGACCACTTACCAGAGTTCGAAGCTAGCAGAGTTGTACATAGCTAGAATCGTCAGTTTGCACGGAGTCCCCAAGAACATCGTATCGGATCGAGGAACTCAGTTTACCTCGAGATTCTGGAAGAAAGTCCAGGAAAGTTTAGGAACTCGACTAGATTTCAGCACAGCGTATCACCCTCAGACCGATGGACAAACAGAGTGAGTAAATCAAATACTCGAAGATATGTTGAGACCATGTGTGCTAGAGTATGGATCTAAATGGGAAGACTGTCTGCCTTTCACAGAATTTTCATACAACAACATTTATCAAGCTAGTCTGCAAATGGCCCCATTTGAGTTCATGTATGGAAGAAAGTGTCGCATCCCTTTGAATTGGTCGAAAGTAGGAGAGAGTTAGATTTTCGGATCAGACATCCTACGAGAAGCAGAAGAGAAAATTCACAAGATTCGTGAGCACCTCAAGACCGCCCAGTCAAGACAAAAGAGTTACGCCGACAAGAGACGTCGAGACCTCGCTTTCAATATCGAAGATTTTGTGTATCTAAAAGTGTCGCCTTTGAAAGAAATGCAACGTTTCCAGCTCAAAGGAAAGCTAGCCCCCAAATATATCGGACCCTTCAAGATTCTGAATCGTCGAGGAGAAGTATCATATCAATTGGAACTGCCAGAGGAAATATTAGCAGTACACAATGTGTTCCATATATCGTTACTTCGCAACTGCCTTGAAGTTCCGGAGAAGACCGAAGTTTTCAAGAACATTGATCACCGGACCATAGAGATTAACGATGACCTGACATATCCCGAAGTACCCATCCGTATTTTGGAGAAAGGTTTCAGAACTACCAGAACCCGAAGCATCAACTTTCTCAAGATTTAGTGGAGCAACCACACCGAAGAAGAAGCTACATGGGAACGCGAAGATCACATCAGGACGGAGTTTCCCGATCTCTTTAAATCCTCGGTAATATTTTTCTTCTTTATCAAATCTCGGGACGAGATTTTGTTTAAGGAGGGAAGGTTTGTAACATCCCAAAAATATAAAACAATGATCATCAAACTCTAATCACTAAAACTAGGGTTAACAAAAACTTTGATTAATTTAAACTCATATGAATGCATGTGTGTATGTGATGGTTTGATAAATGCATGAATGAACTTGAGTGATTCACTTAAATAGCAAGAAATGGTTCAAAGATGAAAATAACATCATCTAAAACTTTTTCAAGTAGAAACAAATAAAAGAAAAATTAAAAAAAATGCCAATAAAGCAAATGATCATTTTTGCCAATCTTATTCACTAGGTCACTTTGAGTGTTTCTAGTCCAAGATTTCAAACATAAACTTTTTCAATTATTTTCACCCCTTGATAGACCAAGTAAAAGTGAATCAAATCTCACCTTTTAAACTTGCAAAAGCATTTGACAACCTCATTCAAATCACAAGTAAAAATTAAATCTTTAACATATGTAACGATCATACATTTTCAAAACCCAACCAAACCAATCTAAAGGTGTTATTGATGCCCCCCACTGGGCTCCTAGAATGTTCTAGTGATGTGGACCGTCCGATCGAGCCTCCAGGAGACATCTTGACCGTTCAAAGTTGGTAAGACCGTTTTGCCCACCTCTACAGTAAAAAACTAGTCCATTGCATGCACCCGGATTCCCTACCTAGCCTCGTGCAGCTGTCTGTCCAGGATGCTTTGCTTCCCGCTGGCGAATGGATGGTCCCGCACGTCGGCCTCGCTTGTGTGGTTTCCGTTGGCCTGTGGACGGGTGTTGCTCGCCTGGCGAGGGCAGCGGCCCAGCCCCCGCGTGCCTAGGTGGGTTGCCGTTAGTTACGATGTAGCCCACCGCGTGGACCGCCCGATTTCTACCCGAGTGGTATTTGCTCCACTCGCTAGTCGTGGCCCCGCTTTTCTTTTTGCCCGGTCGTCAGTGACCTAACGCAGGAGGAGGCGATGTCGCCCTTGTTGCTTCGACCGCACAAATATCTGCTCGCTCGGGGGCAGGGTTGGGTTTTCTCCTTTCGTTCTTTCGACCGCACGGCGCGTCGGTGCCTACTCCTTCTTTCTAGCAGTTAGACGGTTACACCTCTCGCGCTTCCCTCCCGCTTCCTCTCCCTCTCTCATCCCGCTTGACTGCCTCTCTTCGTCTTCGCGCCAAGCCAGTTGCTGTCTGTCTTCCCCAGTTTCACCGATGCTGCCGTTTCGCCATGGATGCAATCTATGCAGATTTCGGTTAGGGTGAGTCGGTCTTTGGTTTTAGGGGGCTAGATTTATTTAGTTCTTCATCGCGTCTCAATTTTTTTCTTTTCATTAGGCCGGCGGCCCACGCGACTGTGCTCGGTTTTTGGGTTGGCCACTTTCGGCTGGGTGGGGATCTGGAGTTTGGCTATATGTTGTTTCCCGATTTGTTCTTTCCCCTCTTCTTCCTTCCTTTTCTTGGTTAACCGCTTTCACCATTGTTGAGATCTAGGGTTTGGCCATGTACGCTTCTTCTTTAGATTGGTGTTCTGTGGTTCTGCTTGCTTGCTGCGCAGGTGCCTTGCCTACCTTTTTTCCCACTTCTATTTTGCAGGTGGTGCGCTCGTTGATTGCTGGGTCGGCTCGTCGCCTCTGTTCTCCTGAGATTTCTAGTAAGCTGCACTTCTATGTTCCTCGCGCCTAGGATTTAGTCTGGCTGGCTGTTGTGAGGTTACCTATCTCAGCACGGAGGCTCGTCTCGATTGTGCTTACTTTTTAGATGCTCACTTCCGGCTTCGGTTAGGGTGAGCCGTTCTTCGTTTTTGTGGGCGAAAAAGTCTATATAACCCCCACAAATTTCAGAGTTTGGACACAGCACCCCCTCAAGTCAAAACCGGCTCACTTAACCCCCTAAGCTTTGCAAAACCAGACAAATGACCCCCTGAGCTGTTTTGCAAAATGGTTTTGCTGGAAACGATGGATGGATTCGGCCAACTCCGCTTCGGCTGAGCAGTTTTGCTCGTTCTCGCCAACGCTGCCTGCTAGTCCTAACTTGCCTTGCCAACGATCTCAAAAAAGATCGCCAAGACCAACATCAATGCCTCGCCGTCCGCGCCGATGTTACCTCCCACATGGTCACCAGCCTCCTCATCGCGCTGAGCGGCATGGTGTGGCGCAACAGCGATGCCGCCGACACCAGCGTCTTTTTTCGGCAGCCGACAGCCAACTCTTGTGGGCAAGACCGCAAGATCAACTTCGTGCTCAGCTAGCTTCTACGTGTTGCTGGTTGCTCGTCGTCCACGTCCGCCTCTCGCTATGGCAAACCACCGACGACTCGGCTGGCTGGAGCTTGGAGGCACTCACGCTCGGCATGCTCCGCAACGGTCAAGGGGTACTTAGTTCTAGTTCCACATCTACTGCGCGCTGGCGGCGTTTGAGGCTTTATCATCATGGACAAGTCGTTTGCGGCACTGTGCTTGTACTTGAATTGAACACATATTGCACTGGCGTTGTTGAGTACGTGAGCGGTGAGCTGCATGCTAGACTAGAATCGATTGAGTCAATTCTATAGCTAGCTAGTACCTGGTATGTGTGTGCGTACTTGCAGTCTTGCGGGTCTCGCCGGAACAGCTCGGACGCAATTGACATGAGCAGCGTGCGCATCGCAAGAGACGAACTCATGTTCATGATGTCGCTGAGCGCGTGGTGACGAACACCACACTCTCGCTTGGCGGTGCAGTTTACCTGGACGCGCACGGCCCCGTCAAGCCACAGGTATCCGCCAAGCGGGTAAAACGCGACAAGCGTCTGACGAGCAATCCTATACCAAAGTCCTAGCTCTACGCGCGCCGCAGGCTTCCATTACGCACACCGCCGCATGTCACCCTAGCTCCACACGCGGGCCACCGACCAGCCTTCTTTCCATAATCTCGATCGCAAACCACGTCCTGCCTAGTGCTAGTTCAACTTCCACCCGGCATCGCCATGGCTGCAGCCATGGCCTCGTCCGTTAGGCTGATGCCTGGTTCCCAGAGTGAAACGGTTTGTCAACGTTAGCAGGCCATAGCATTGCTACGTGTGCAAAACCGTTGCCAAAACAGCTCAAGACAAGGCTAGGGGGTCATTTGTCCGGTTTTGCAAAGTTTAGGAGGTTAAGTGAGCCAGTTTTGACTTGAGGGGGTGCTGTGTCCAAACTCTGAAACTTGTGAGGGTTATATAGACTTTTCCCTTTTTTGTGGGCTAGATTTGTCTGCTTCTTGAGCGCGTCTTTATTTTTCCCTTTCGTCAGGTCGGATGGTCAACGCATTTGTGCTTTCTTTTTGGTTGGTCACTTTCACAGGCGTGGGGATCTGGAGCTTATTTGGGTATCTTCTGGTTGGTGTTTTTTGGTGCTTTTGGCGTCCGTACTTTCTTTTTAGTTGGTCGCTTTCGCATCCGTGGGATCTCAAGTTTCACTTCCTTTTTAGTTGGTCTATTTAACCGCTCTATGGATCTAAGGTTTGTCCATTTGCTGATTCTCTGCTTGGCGTTTTGCGGTTCTCCTTTCGTTTTCTGATTGTAGTGCCTACTTTTTTCCTTCTGTTAGCACGGAGGAGCCTGGAATCGTTTGGGGTTTCACTCATTCTTTCTGTGTGTGTTCTCCGACTTTCCCTTTCCTTCCATGCTAATGTTTTCTCTGCTTGCTTTCCCTCCTTTATTTTGCAGGTGGTCGGCTGGTTGACGCTCCGTGTATCGGGTTCTTGCCTCTGCTCTGCTGGGGTTGCTGGTGGGGGCTTGTGTCGTTGGCGTCAGCGTCGTCGTCGTCCTAAGACCCAAGGTGAACCTCCTCCCATGCATCCTTCTTGTGGCCATTCACGGATCCATGTGGTCGGTGTCCTGTTTAATGGAGGCCTATTTCTATCTTTTTTTGTTCATCTGTGTTATGAAAGAAAGAAGACAAAGTTTTACAGAATAGCCTTGTGTTTCTGAGCTTTTCTTCTGGTTCCTCATTATTGTGTGTTGTCTGCGAATCCTAATCGGTAGTTCCTCCCAGTACCTCCATGGTGTGAATCTGGCATGTTCTCACATTTATGTTACTCTTGCAGTCCTTCCATATTTAATGAAGGTTAATATGCTTGTGGCTTAGCCACTCGGTGAATATATCATCTTATTAGGTAATTGGAACAAGCTACTGACTGCCATGGAGATGGCCTGATGGTGCGGCATAGGGGATTGGAGAGTAGACCATAGGTTTGGGAGGAGGAAGGAGAGAGATAATAGATTGACTAACCTTTATTGCTTGATGTCCTGTGTGTGTTTTTGCTGCCTGCCAAGCTAGCATAGAGTTTCCACGCATGGTCAGTGCACTGGGAGGGTTATTCGCCTAGTGTTGTTGCTTCTACGTGTAGATACTGTTTAGCTTTTTGGTTATGTCTGTTGCATAAAAGCTTTTGTTTTGTTCTATGGTTCGTTGTGCTGGTTGTGGAGTGTAGCAAATGAATCTACTCTTGATTGCTTATTTTCAGCATTACCATGTTTTGGGGGTTCCCGGTTTTCCTTGTATTAGAATATTCGGTTACAGGACTCCTTTAGTTGCTTATAGAAATTGTTGTATTTTTTCCCGCTTTCTGAGTTCTGCGGTGCAGCATGAACTGTC
Source organism: Avena insularis (assembly GCA_023614405.1). Lineage (NCBI taxonomy): Eukaryota > Viridiplantae > Streptophyta > Magnoliopsida > Poales > Poaceae > Avena > Avena insularis. The sequence goes on along the minus strand of CM042691.1, from coordinate 288,651,488 downwards.
CCTTTTTATTGTCCCTTTTTATATCCAGCAGGAACTCTGGCTGTGGGTTATCAAATAATATACTCTATTTGGTTTGATGGAGTTAGCAAGGAAGTTGATCGTTTGGTTGAATAGAATAGTTTGGATGTGGAGGAGAACCTTATTTTTATTTCTTACTCCTAGAACTTTGGTTCTGTGCTTCAGGTTAGGATTGTTAGCTATATTTTGGGGGTTTTCTAGTTTGCCTTGTATTAGTCGTCATGCTCCCGACAGGTTCAAGTCCTATTTTCTCCATCAGAACTTTGGTTTTGTATTACTGATTGTTGTACTGGTCGTGTGCTACAGCGTGGGGCCTACTGCTACTTGCTTATTACCAGCGTTACCATGTTTTTTGGGGCTTCCATCTTGTCTTGTATTGGTTGTGATGCATGTATTGCTCCTGGCAATTTCAGACTTGTTTTAGTACATCCTGTAACCCGCGTCTGTTGCTAATTGCTTACCACTAGCATCATGATGTCTTTAGGTTTCCGCAGTTTGAGGGTTCCGCAACTGTTCAGTAATTGGTTATGCTTGTTATCGAAATTATCTTTGTTTGATTCCCCTACTCATGTTCTAAGAAAGATGTTGCTTCTTCTCTTATTGGTCCTCCTGTTAAGTTGCGTCTCTTTAGATTTAAAAAAGAGTGGTAATTCATAGCAAGGTGATAGTATTTCCGTGTGCACAACTTATCATCTTGGTACTTGGTTACAATTTTTGCCTTGTCATCTTATCTATATGCCAGAGGTTCTGTTCTGTTGGTAGACTTACTAAGTTTTGCTTCCTTTTAGGTTGCCCGGTGTTGCGGCTTGTTGATGTTGGCTTTCCCCGTGCTGGTACTGTTCTCTCTTTGTTCCAGGTTACGTTTCTATCTCTTCTTACCATTTGCTCTGTTACTTTACCTACATGGTAGAGATCTTGTTTCCTTGGTTCTTTCGCTGGTTACTTCCTTTTCAGGTTTGTTTGTATTGCGGGTTCTGCTGCCGGCTCTTCTTAGACGGGGTGTGTGCTCGTTCTCTACTTCAGGTTAGGATTGCTAGCTCTTGTTCTTCTGCATTATGTTTATTCACCTGAGCTTTTTTCGTTCTCTACTTCAGACCGAGGCTCTTACTCTTCTTGCATGTTTTGGCCTCGCCTCTTCTTCATCCTATGCTTTTGCTTGGTTAGGCTCTTTAGACCATCGAGACCCTCCATGCCATACTCGTTGCTGAAGCCTCTCCTTGCTCTTTCGAGGGGATGAGCGATCAAATCAGGTTCGTATCCTTTGTGGAGCACCTTGCACGTCTTATTTATTTACTGTTAGGTGCGGTGTTACGTGATCGAGCTTCGTGCTGTATTCCTCTTTGTCCACGTTCTGTCTGATTCTCTGTACAGTTGAAACTAGCGCCGCCTTTGTCAGTATGCCTTTAGTTAGTTTACTAATGTAGCAGCCCTGTGATAAGGAAGTCTAGCTAATAGACCCTATCTCATGCCAAGGATTAATGCTAGAGTAGTGAGCAGATGCAAAAAACTGAGTGGCTCATTCATGCTTAGATATGGAGCTTATTTATTGTGGTAGTGCATCATGGAAAGATTAGGGAACCGTCGCGACGCGCCGCATCCGTCAGATCACATGGATTTTATCAGAAAAAAGGTATAGCATAGTTTTTTGGGATGATTAACATTACTCCTAAATTACTTTGTTCAGAATATCTACTTACACCAAAAGCAGAGATTAGGTAATAGCGCCGAAATGGATTTCGATCTGCTTCATGGATCATGAGATGAAATGAGTAGAGCCATTCTAACTGGTGGTGCCGCTAATAATTTACAATCTGACATTCAGAGAGAGCCTTGAACCCCTTCCGAATGTTTTACGGTAGGTCTATATTCATATGTAGAAAAACATCGGTGCAGCTCACTAAAGTTAGGCTTTTCAAACGGTATTGACGCACACTTATGGAAAGAAGCAGGAGGAATGAAAAAAAAGTAAGCACCATTTATATTGTTTTGCATGATGTCTCTGTTTTTTTAGTATCTAAAAAACGTGGATACTTCATGTTAGTTTTACTCTTTTAATTGGACCTGTTCTTACAGGCGTTTCGCATGGAGATTTTTGAGATTCCGACCATGGTCTTGCTTGAGGAAATGCTAAAGAAGTTGCAGCTGCCCATTTCCAAGTACAACATTGCCATTGCCACAAAAGGAATGGTGGTAGCTTCGGTCACATTCTATCCAGCAGTTCATTGTCTGGATGCTGCCTATGGTACCATCCTGCTTGGTGGTGATCCTATGGCAAATATGGAAGATGCAACTAATAGTGCAGCAAGGCAGGCTATCAAGTATATGGAGAAGACCCAAGAAAAGAAGCTAAAAGATTACAACTATGAAGAACTTGACAAAAATAAAAAAGGCAAAAATCGTCATGTGCTGGAACTGATTGAAAATAGTAGGAAACACATGAATATTGCCTGCGAGAAAGACGAATAGATCAGAGAGATCACTAGGTACTTTGATGACTTTTTGACAAACGTGTCCACCGTAAATGATAAAGTACATCAGATGGCTGAAGCAGGATATTCTATTGGAAATTCTTAGCTGGACATCAACTCTACTGTATGGTATATCCAACAAGGCACAAAGCATCTTGATCAGCTAACCTTGAATCTACTGATCTCCAGCAGAAAATAGGGAAATATCCATGTCATACAAATTATGACGCAGACGAATGTGATCAGTTCCAGTATACCTCTGCAACTTCCACGCCACTGCCCGACACAAAGATTTCTGCTGGTGAAGACTTTGTCTACGACAGTGATAGCTGCTGCCCTATTGGACTATCTGTCTCTGTAGGTGCTTAAGCTATCGGCTTCTGCCCACGTGTTTCCGATGCTTACTAAATAGTTTGCTATGCACGAAAGGTGCAAAAAACTTATCTAAAGTATGTATGGCATGCTTTTGTAATCTATGATACCTATGAACTATAAGTGGCCATGTATGTATGCCGTATGAACCAGTGAGCACTATGCTCTGTAGTAAAATATATTAACGGTGTTACTGTTATTAATCTGACCCGTGACAAGCGATGGTGAGAACCATTTAACCATATGCATTGCAGATGTAAGCGAGCTTACCATACGCATGAATTTAAATTCCATACTGTTGCCACATACAAACTTATTTCTACTGATTAACCAGTCTATAGATCCACTTAACTGAATTTTTTGGATGTCTAGAAGTGTTGCCATTCATTGCTCAAGATTTTATTCGCATACACTGATCGAATATACCGGGTCGGTGCGCCAAGTCGCACCCCTAAATCTAGTGTCCCTTGACTAATCCAACTAACCAGAGACTTCCTAGCATGTGCCTAGCAAACCCACCAAGTTTGAATCCAAAATTCAAATTTGAAGTTCTTTCGGCCATTTCATCAAACACCTTGCAAACACAAAACAAACAAACATCTAACACTATTATGAGCAGTAAATTGGCCTAACTTGTCCCCTCTCTATCTCACAGCAGACATTTAGTAGATCATCTAGCTTAGTTAGTAACCTCTAGCACCACTGTAAGCTTGCCATTGCCATCAATGGTGAGCAGGCCGAGCCTCACCTTGCCACCCCAATGTGGACATCAAGCTAGAGGAAGAACTAGTTGTGCCAACTTTGTCTGGCATGCTGCCCATGCCTCACCGCCCCCTCTAGACCAGCCCTAGCTCAAACAAAGACAGGAACCGCCGGAAACGCCGTGCCCGCGCCGCTGTCGACAATGCCGACACGCACCATCGTGCACGCGCCGTTCCCACTCAACCCGACCACCTCGAGCCCTTGCCGCCCACCAGCACGAACCCCACCGTCCCAGGAGAACACTAGACATGCTCGTTTCCTTGACCATACCCCGTAGACGCCCCACGCCGCGAAGTTCGCCGTCGATACCGCGCAGAGCACCGCATGTTCCAGTCCAAACCCCACCGCCCTACGCCTCGTCTTTAAGCTAGCAACGATCGCCAGGAGACTGCGCACTGTCCCCTAGCCTCAGCCACGCCGATAGCCGCATGTATCATCGCCTCCGACGACCTCTCCCCACGCCGTGCTGCCCCTCTCGCTCGCCTATAAAAGAAGGCCTTCCCAGCTCGATTCTTCCACACCATCTCACTCCCCACCTCTCACTGATCCTTCCCACTTCTTCCCGGAGCAAGGCGAGCTCTCTCTCGCCGGAATTTGGACGAAGCCCGCTGCTGCTGGAAGAGAAGGAAGCCGTCGATTGAAGCCTCCCCAGGAGGAGCCGCTGGTACCAGAAGAACCGCCGTCGTCGACTTCGTCGTTCACCCCCGTCGCCGACCATCGCCTAAGCCCCGGTGAGCCGCCCTAGACCCCCACTGGCCGCGTTAGGGTTAGTTCCTTGCCGGAGTAACTCATCGTCAACGACAACCCTCAACCGTTAGCTTAGAATTAGATCGTAAGGCTCAGATTCATATATACCGTTTCGTTTAGTTAGTTCCGCTGACGTGTGGACCACATCTGTCAAGCAGCTCAGACTGAACATCTCATGACCCAACAATTCAAAATTAAGTTTATTCATTTAATTTCAAACACAGTTCTGTACCTAGATTTAAAAATCAACCCAGCTCGATTCAGTGAACCAAAATGCACGAAACCAATTTTTTGTTAGAAAGGTACTGAAATGCTTAATCCAAACCCGTTGGATTCAAACCATTTAGAATTGAAGATCACCCATGGTAAAAATAACAAGGCAGAAGCTTTTCTGTATTTAAACATTTTTCAAATTTCAACCATAAGAGCTTTTGAGTTAATTCAAACTCTCAAAAATCACATTTAACCATACCTTTCAGAATATATAAAAACATATAGATTTACTTACAGAAATAATGATCAAGTAATAAAAGGATGCCACATAGACATTTCTAGCCATTTTAATTAATTAAAATAAAAAGTTAAACCTTATTAAATTGTGACACCACTTTAAATCACATTCCCATGTACTGAAATATGTGGTGATGACATGTATCAACACGATGTTGAAGGTGTACCTACAAACAGTTTTTAGAGTTTATTAGGAGTAAGTTGAACCAAATTAGAATTAAGGGTTGTAAAGTTATAAACGATGTAACTATGTTTGAGAATCAATAAAGCTCGCCAAAAGGCTTTCCCTAAAAAAGAGTTGTAAAGTTTACTTTGGAGCAAATTTAGGGTGGAAATTGGACTTGTCTCTTGTTGAAAATGGAATAAGTATTTGCCTCATGGTTGATTAATCTTGATTACGTGAACTAAGAAGTTGATGTGATGAACGTTTTTGTTATGTTTTAAAACAAACTTGCTTTGTTTCCAAGTGTTTGGTCTGAACATTTGCCCACTTGTGTTACTGCGCCACTACAAAAATTAGGTATAAAATTTGCATGTTGTGCAATGCTGGTTGCGCGGTGTTTGCAAGTATGTTGCCCTGAAAGTGCTGCTACTTTCCTGGATTTACATAAACGTCGGAAAACACTCGTGTAGAGGTTGCATGTTGTTCAGATGAGCATTGCTCTTTTACATAAACATCGGAAAACACTCATGTAGAAATCGCCTACTGCTCAAATGAGGATTGCCTAAATTTGAGAGTATGCTGCCCTGAAAGTGCTGCTAGTTGCGTGTGGACATTGGCGACACAGTTTAAGCAGCACCGCAAAAAACCTATTTGCGAACAAATCAACAGGCTGCCAAAGTTGCATGGACATCGCTGGCGCCGTCGCAAAATCCACAATGTCTGCCTTCGGTCGGTCTCCAAGTACAGCAGGAATTAGTTCTAAGCCATCATTACTAGGGAGCTTGGGGGAACCTGCTGCTGGTCTGGATGAGCTCGCGAACGATGTCTTCTGACAAACTGGCATTTGACAGCAGCTTATAGATCAACAGGTTCGGTGCAGCGTGAGGATTAGTTAGTAGGCTAATTTAGCTCGCGGCAGCGCGGACTGCCCATGGATGTGTCCTTTTGCATCCGAGTGCATCCTTCCCCAATAAGTCAAGTGGAGCTCTTCCTCCGATCATCTCCTCTCCTCCCTGGTGAGCGTGACCATGGGAAAACACACAGGGCACACGCATCACAGTCCCTTCCCGCCCCCAACAAAAGAGTCCAACAAAATCTCGCCCTCGCAGGACTTTAGCCACCGCGTGTTCCCGTACACACATAAACACGAACAAAAAAATCAAGCTCCCTGGGATTGGTTTGAAGGGAAATCTAACCTTCGTGTTGCCGCCGTGCGTCGTACGAACTCGTCCGACGCGTCCCGCTCCCGGCTCCTCTCCATCCTGTGCAGAGACACCCCGTCTCGCTGCCGCAGACCGTCCGCTTTTCCCCCCACCAGTGGAGCGCCAGATCCGCAACCAGCGACGCTAGAACAGCGTCGTCTCCGCGTCCGCCTACTGCACCATCTACTCCTCCTCTCTGCCGCTCCAGCGTGCCGACGATCTCAGTGTCGGTGTTCTTCAAACCCCCAGAAATCATGGCTATGGGACAGGAGGTTGTTGTTGTGTGTGTGGGTCGGGGATTTTCTCGGGATGTCGACCCCTGCTTTGGGGAGCAACTTGTGTGAGATGTGGGGCTGTGAGCTCACATGCGATCGAAGAATCAAAGTATTTTTCTTGGACGCGTCTAGGCGGGCATGTCATTTTCGCCGATGGGTCGTGCCAGGCGTCCCCGATAAGAGCATTTCCACTCGGTTTTCTACGATGCCAATTCCACGGCGATTTTTTGTCCGATCGACGAAAATTGGTTCAGCCACGTTTTTAGGACCTCGGTTTCGTCTGAATTTACCAACTTTGGTTTGGATTTCTCATGCCATTCTCGGCTTGCTCGGAACGTCAGATGAAGCGAAAATAGGCGTGGGCCAGCTCTTTCCCTCAACTCGCGCCAGTTCGCCGAGCTCCCAGCTGCCTCTGTCGCCATGTCTTCGTCGGCGAAGCCCCCCCACGCTGAGACGTATCCATGCCTCTAGATAGGCTCGTCGTAGTCGCCGCTCCCTTCGCCGCCCAAGCTTCGCCGTAGCTCGGCTTCGCTGCGAGCTCCCACCACCTCGTCCGCCAAGTGTTTGGCGTTTTGTCGGTTCGGCCATGGACTCCGATGAAGAGGAGAAGTTTGTCGTGTTGCTGGATGTAACATCCCAAAAATACTAAACTTGGATCATCAATTTCTAATTATCAAAATTAGGGTTAACAAAAACTTTGTTAAATAAAATTATGAATGCATGCATATGAGTATGCATTAAATTTGAAATTCTTTTGAACCACCTTGTTTGTGTGTTTCCTTGCTTGTAAAATATTTCTTAGGTGAAATAAACACCATCTAAAACATTTCCCACACTTTTCCTAAAGACAAGTAAATTAAAACAAATAAAATAAAGGAATGGTCATTTTGACCAATTTAACTCCCATGCCTACTTTGGCTGCCCCAAACTTTCAGAACCTAACAGAAACTTTTCTGGATATTTGCACCCCTTGAATGTACTCATAACAAAGTATCAAGTCCCACTTTGTGATCATCCAGAAACTTTCAAATGCATAGTTTAAATAACATTCCAAAATTGAATCTTTATCATAGGAGAAGATCCCACTTTTTCAAAAACCACTCAAACAAGCTCAACTTTCAAAACCCAAGCATCTGCAGACTCACCAGCACCAATCTAGCAAACCCACCAAATTCTTTTCAAAATTCAGAACTTGATTTCATGCGGCCATTTCATCAAACAGATTGCAGACACAAATCATACAAAATCTAAACACTATTGTGAGCAGTAATTCTTGCCTAACTGGTTCCCTCTCTAGCTCACAACCAGCTTAGTAGATCATCTAGCAAGATTAACTAAACACTAGCACCACTGTGAGCTTGGCATTACCATCAATGGTGAACAGCCGAAGCCAACCTTGTCACCCCCATGTCGACAGCACGCTAGGAGGAGAAGCAAGCCTAGCCAGCATGTCTGGGAGGCAGCCCACCGTCCACCGCTCGAACCTTGCCAACCACTGGACCACACGCACGGACAGTGCCCAGACCGCCAGCGACCATGCCGAGCGTGCGCTAGAGCGCCACCCTCGACCGAAGCCTACAGACTGCGCGCCGCCCTCGCCGCGTGCATACACAATCCCCACCGACCTAGGAGACCGCCAGACATCCCCGTTCGCCGCCCCATGCCTCACAGCCACCGCTCGCCGTCGAAGACGCCGCCTCTGCCGCGCAGAGCGTCGCATGTTCCAGACCAAGCCACACCACCCCATGCCTCGAAACCATGTCGTTGAGCATCGCCAGGGAACACCGCACCGTCCCCTACCTTCGCCCATGCCAATAGCCGTCTGTACCATCGCCCCCGACGAGCTCACCGTGCGCCCCGTCGGTCCCCTCGCTCGACTATAAATAGAGGCCACCCCCGCTCAAATTCTTCACACCATCTCACTCCCCTCTCATCACTAATCGTGCCACACCGTTCCCGGAGCAAGGCGAGCACCACCCCGCTGGAATTTCACCGGAGCCCGCCTCACGGAGAAGAAGGCGCCATCGATTCGTCCACCTCAGAGCCGTGACCACCTCGAGTTCGCCGTCGACTTCGATTTCGCCCGCCCCTCGCCAAGACTTGACACCGGTGAGCCCCAGAACCCCACCGTCGCACTAGGTTTCTTTCTCGCCGATGTTGCCTAACGTCGACGATGACTTTCAGCCGTTGGATTAGAATCAGATCGAACGACCCACGTTGCCCCGTACCGCTTCGCACCCCCTGTCTCACTAACGAGTGGGGACACCCACTTAAGCAGCCAGCAGAGCATTGTAGCGTGGCAGCAGGCCGTTAACCTTTCCCGCGCATCCCAGTTATTTGAATTAAATCTTTTCTATTCTTTTTCAAACACACTTCTGTACCCAACTTCAAAAATCAATCCAGATCGATTCATTGCACCAAATTGAATGAAACCAATTTTGTTAGAAAGGTCTGGGAATGCTGAATCCAAGCCCGTTGGATTCAAGTCATTTGGATCTGTAGATCAGCCTTGGTAAAAATAACAAGGCAGAAGATTTTCTACATTCAAACATTTTTCAAATTTAAACCATAATAGCCTTTGAGTTGATTCCAACTCTCAAAAATCACATTTAACCATACCTTTCAGAATATATAAAATATATAGGTTTACTTGCAGAAATAATGTTCAAGTAATAAAAGAATGCTCCATAGGCATTTCTAGTCACTTTATTTAATTAAAATAAAAAGGGTAAAACCTTATTAAATGGTGACACCACTTTAAATCATATTCCCATGGACTAAAATATGTGGTGATGACATGTGTCAACATGATCCCATGTTTGGTTTGGAGAATATTAAATCTTAAGTAGTTTTTCAATGAGTAGAAATTACTTTTCTAAAATTAAAAAGAATTAAACCAAGCCTTAACCTTGTAATGAAGAGATGATGTTAGATCATCTATAGGACTCTTGTGTGTGATGATTGCAAGTAGCTAAGTATTATTTGGTGATTGTGTACCTCGTATTTATTCATAGACGCTAGTACCGACCAAGGATACGAGGAGGAAGGAGGATACTACGAGGAAGAAGCCGAGGAGAACTTCAACCACTGCTCTGCACAAGGCAAGCTTATACTGATATTGATGCAAGTTAACTCTTGCAAGATACCCAACTGATGCCACAAACCACTACTTGTTACTATGCCCACTATATGCCTTAAGCATATGTGATCATACCCACTTGATTAAACCAATCTTAGTTTTACTTGCAAGCTTCTTACTTTATTTTCTTTATCAAAGCTCTTACTTAGAGTTTACTTAAGAGTCTGGTAGATACTAGAAAGATATGTGAAGGTTGCATAAAGAGCATAAAATTTGGCCTAAGTTAGAACCTTGATATCATCTTAAGATATAAGGTGTACTTAGTTGAAACTCCCCTAGTCTACCACCCCCCATTAGTGCTTACCCTCACATGTAGATGCTAGTGCTAAGCATAAAACTTGATCAACTTTAGATGGGAATACTTGGTGGAAAAATGGTTATGAAAACCTTGGAATGATGGATCATTCTATTGAAATGTTTTGGACATGTGTTCCCAAACACCTGATGATTTTGGTGATGAAAATGTTGAGGCATGAGCCTTAGCCCTTTATAAAACTGATGGTTGTCTGGATGCGATACCATTCCAATTTTATCGTACAACCACAATACCCGAAGATTGGGTAGGGCTTGACTGGAAACTTATATACCTTAGTATTAGCTCCCTCACGGCCAAGGTCTGAGCTGAGGCTACCTTGTGAAGATTGTCCACATGCGGTACCCAAGATGACAGTTGGTCATGGTTGGGAGGCCAAACTCACAGGAGAGGTGCTTATACTAGGGCGTGTAATTGAAAGGTTAGGATTGATTATCCGCATACTGAGTATGGTGAATTCAGAATTTGTTCCTAACGGATGTATCGAATGTTGTGGTGAAAGTGTACAATCTCTGCAGAGTGTCAAACTATTCGAATAGCCGCGTCCGCGGTTATGGATAGATGGAGTGGCCATACTGTAGGTGTTCGTAGCATGGAAAACAAAAATTTTCTATCGCATGAACACACACAAGCCAAGATCTATCTACTAGATTGCAGCAACGAGTCGATAGAGTACTAACCCTCGAAGATCCAAAGCGGTTAACAAGAGCAAATTCTCGTGGGTGATGTAGTCGTACACTTCCGATCTCAAGATCGCGTAGACGATCCTTCCGGCGCTGCGTTCGGCAGCTTCCATGTCGGTCACACATTCATTTTCGACGAAGACCTTCCTCTCCCTTGTTCCAGCATCGGAGGTTGTAGCACTCTCCTCGTGATTCCGGACTGGCGTGGTCTGCAGGAAGTAGAGGGGAGATCTCGCAGGGCTTCGCCTTAAGCCGGAGCGAGTATGGTGGACTATGAGAGAGCCTCGGTGATCTAGGGTTTAGACACACCAAGTAGAAGGGGCTAGGCCGGCGGCTAGGGAAACTAGAAGCCCCAACTCGGCGGCTTGGGAGAAAACCCTAGGCTGCGGCTAGGGTTTAGGTTTAGAGGGAGGCAACTTGTGTGTTTGGAGGGGCAGCCCTGCCCCTCCTTATATAGGTGGAGGGAGGCGCGCAAGGGGAGGGAGTCCCTCCCCAACTCGGCCTCCAAGTGGGCCGGCGGTGGAGGGGAGGAACTCTCCCCCAAGTAGGTTTCCTACTTCCCCTCCACCTTCCAAAATAGCCGTTTGACTTTTCAAATTGGCGTTTGACTTTTCAAACTAGTATTTGATTAAACCCTCTATTTTGTTCAGCGATGACACCTAGTACATGATGCAATCATTCCAACTTGATATGACACATTCATGTACCCTTCCCCTCTGGAGTGCCGGACATTCCGGAACCTTCTAGAACATTCCCGATGAAAACACCGGAACCATTCTCCAACCCCGAAACAGGACTTTCCTTATATGAATCTTATTCTCCGGACCATTCCGGATCTCCTCATGATATCCCGGATCCCATCCGAGACTCCGAACAACATTCGGTCTCTTACTCATCATTCCATAACTACTCAACAACATCGAATCCTTAAGTGTGTCTCCCTACGGTTCGTGAATTATGCAGACATGATCGAGACACTTCTCCGATCAATAACCAATAGAGGAATCTGGAAATTCATATGGATCCCACATATTTCTACGATTACTTTGCGATCGAATGAACCACTTACATATGATACCAATTTCCCTTTGTCTCACGATAGTTTACTTATCCGAGGTTTTGATCGTCGGTATCTCTGCATACCTAGTTCAACCTCGTTACAGATAAGTACTCTTTTCTCGTTCCCGTGATATGTGATCCCTTGTGAGCCAGTCACATGCTTGCAAGCTAATTGGATGACATTCCACCGAGAGGGCCCAGAGTATATCTATCCGTCATATGGATGGACAAATCCCACTCTTGATCCATGTGCCTCAACACATACTTTCCGAACACTCAATGCCATCTTTATAGCCACCCAGTTACGGTGTGGTGTTTGATGTCATCAAAGCATCCTTCCGGTGATGGTGATTAACATGATCTCATGGTCAAAGGAATTAGGTTACTATGTATCAGAAAGCTTATAGCAAATGAACTATATTAAATGACTTGATCTTTATGCTACGCTTATCTATAGGAGTATGTCCATCACATCATTCTCCTAATGATATGACCCTGTTGTTAATAACATCTCTATGTTCATGATCAGGAAACCATGATCATATATTAACCAACAAGCTAGTTTAACAAGAGGCTTTACTAGGGACTCTTTTATGTTTACAAATCACACAAGTATTAATGTATCCTATTAATACAATTATAGCATGGTATGTAAACATTTATCATGAGTATGAAGATATGATAATAACCTACTTTATTATTGCCTCTTGGGCATATCTCCAACAGTCTCCCACTTGCACTAGAGTCAATAATCTAGTTTCAAACCTTTGTGTATTCAACACCTATGGCTTTCCGGTGTTGTATGTACACGATTGCTAGTGGTCAACTGATCTCCGGATCTGACACTTCCAGGTCCTTGTGAAATTGCATGTATTTGCGTCCCTACGCATCATTCATTCTCTAATGAGATGGCTTTGTATAAATTTGGTCCTTTGGTGAGACCTTTAGTTCTTTGGGGTTAAAACATGTTGATAATATTGTCGTACAATATATCTTCATAGTATTATCCCGCCGTGAACTACACCTAGTTTGATAACAAAGTACTTGACAGAAATGCCCTCTTTAGCTGCTATAATAGCAGTCATATACTCAGCCTTTTGTTGTAGTATCTGTCACAATGTCTTAACTTTGGAACTCATCCAAATTCATTATGGAACTTACTTTCCATTATATTGTGCCACCCTTAGTTTAGATTGAGATAAACTTAATTTGTACTTTGTGACAAAACTAGTATCAATGTAGTACTTTTACAATGAACTAATCATCTATTTGTCACTTCTACAAAACAATATACTCTTAGTTCTTCCATAAGATCATAAGAATATCCTTACTATCGTCCAATGATCATCTTATGAATCATTCTGGTATATGCTCACAACATTTAGAGCATAGGACATATCTGGATTTGTACATATTACAGTATGATTGATATAAATACTCTTTGTGATTTCATACATCAAGTATTAATCTATACTTGAATCTTTGTTTCACTTACCAAATGTCAATACACTTGAATATATCATCAATATTGAACTTATTCAGTCCTTTCTGTGCGACAAGAACCTTTCTTGTAGTTTCTATATTGAACTCATTAAATATATCATCTATGTACTTTCGGCACAACCATATTAGCATCTATTGATGCCAAATATTTGGGTTTTACCTAAGTCTTTCATCAGTATGAAATTCTTAATATGTGTTAATAAAATATACATCATTTCCAATCAATAATATGTCTTCCACATAATGTATTAGAAACATGTCTTAGCGCTCCCACTTAATTTCTTGCAAATGCAAGCATCTTCATTGTCTCTGATGAAATTAAACTCTTTTAACAGTTTCATCATAGTGAAGATTCCAACTCCGCGATGCTCACTTCAACCATTGAAGTTTGCATATGATTTTAGCATCCTTTGAATTAACAAAACCCTATGGACCATGTTATGCACATGTCCTAGGTAACAATTCTATTAGAATAACTTGTTTTGCTTATTCAACTACCACATAACAAAATTATATGTAGTGGTTGCTACATTAATCCGTCTAGACTACATATCGCTATGAAAGATCAAATCTTGTCATAGTCAACCTTTGAACATTTTTATGAACTCTTTACCAACATGTCGACCATTTCATAGATGCGAAACATCTATGTCTATTTCTTTATAGATCCAAGCACAACTGTAAGGTCTTACACCTTTCTCGAGGGTCCTTCAAGTTCAAAACTTGATTTGTCGTGTATGGAACTATCACGGATTTTATGGCTTCAAGCCATTTGACAGAGTCAGGGCTCATCATCGCTTCTTTGCATGTAGTCGGATCATTATTGTCAAATAATGATTTAACTCTCAAATCTTGGTATTTGATTGTTTACCCGACCTACTTGTTTCAATAGGAACTTAGACCTCCGTGACCACAACCTTTGAGGCACGTGAGCCATGAGCATTGTTGCTGCCTCCGGAACACTTTTCGGCACTGCGCAACTTTGCACATATAGCTAAGGTTCCTTTAACCTTATCAAAGTTCTATTGTCCTCCCACTTATCTTTTCACGAAAAATTCCTTCTCAAAGAAACTTGACGTTCTAAGCGACAAACACTTTTGTCTCCGGTGTTTATGGAGGAATACTTAACAGTTATACAAAGACAGGTTCATCCTACTTTGGTTGCAAACATCTTTCTTATGCATAGCATACCAATGTTTAAGAAAGGACTACTTGGGTTTTATCCCAAACCATAACTTTATATGGTGTCATTTCAACGGATTATGATGAAGCTCTTTTCAGTGGAAAAACGGTAGTCTCTAAAGCTTTAATCTTTAAAATATAATGGCAGTTTTATGAATTACACCTTCGATCTTACCATGTCAAACAAGGTTTAATTACATATCTCGAACGCTCCATACTCTTATGGTGTTTCGGGACATGCAAATCCATGGAACGATTCCTTAAATCTTAGGTATTATGCTAAACTTGTAACTCAAATATCTTCCTTTATGATCTTATCATAAACTAATATTCTTGTTACAATGATTTTGCTCTTCATCTTGAAAATCCTTGAACTTTTCAATTGTTTCATACTTCATCCTTATTAAGTAAATATTCATATATTCACTCAAATTCGGAGAAAACATATGAAGTTGAAATCCATCGCTTCTTGACTATACATAATGGACTTCATACAACAATATGTACAAGTTCCAATAAGCTAGTCATTCGTTCCCTTTTGGCCTATGAACGAAGTTTTAATTATCTCTAGGAAAGTTTTCACAAGCGTCATTTGATCAAAAATCAAAAGACTCCAAAATTCCATACACATGGAGTTTCTTCATGTTTTCTTTCCAATATAATTTAAACGGCGATGTCACTTCCTAAGTGATCTTTCAATCAATTTGTCTTTCGACATTTTTAGCACTAGTTTTATGGATGTGATTTATCCAACGAGATTTGTGAATCATCCATCTTTTATGGATTACAGCAATTATTTGAGCAACCCTTTTGTTCTCATAATACCTGATAAAACAAATCTTGAAGGCAAGCTTTGATGTTTAACGAGCAACACAATAACCCTTTATTTGTTCTCGATGAACATCATCACATATTGTTTTGTTAGTTACTTAGGCCATTGTAGTTCATGAATTCTGTTGTTTCGTATGATGATTCACACCAACAAATTCAGTATCAAATACTTAAGAACCACATTGTTTAATAAGCAAAGAATATAGCCATAACATGTATATCATCTATATACTTAAGCTGGACAATTCTAGTCTTTTCTTTTCTGCCATATACTTATGAGATTCTCTTTCAGTATTTCCTTTTCTGTTTGAAAGAATCTATCAACATCAATAGTGTAGTCATACATATGACACATAGTCCAAAGCGTGTATAATTAAATACCAATGTCTTTGGACTTGCACTTTGAAGTAGATCACCATCATCAAATGTTTGGTGTGCTTTCAAATTCCATTCTTTAGTAATCTCTTGGTGTGGTAAATATTTTACCTACATAAAATATTCACCCTTATCATGGAATTATCCATGATCAAGCTACTTTAGCTCATTATGGTGAATCGTGAGTATAATGTTGCTCTCCAAAACCTTTTGGAGGATTAGGACAACTAGTGTCACCAACCTTTTCGTAAATTCTCATCAAATATGAGAACACAAACTTTGCCATATTATACTCTATCATGTTGTAACCAAAACATCATTTCAGATATCGCAATATCTTCCATACATGATGGTTTCTGAAACAAATCTTTCAACTCCTAGATTACCTTGATATTGAAACTATCTTTTGAATATCAAGAATCATGGAGACAAACATGATACTTATATACTAACACTGGAATTGTTACTCTTGATTTAATACCAACTATTAAACTTCATGGAGTAATCGAAACTTACTGAAAGTTTGCAATGGGACTTTTAAACTTTAGATTAACACTTCAAAACAATACGATACCAGTTCGTAAAGTAACTAACCAGAATTCTATAGTTCTATCATCTCAATTATAACTAAGTGCAAGGTGGTAAACGGATGCCAATGACTACAACAATTATGCAAATTCACTTTGATTTAATTTATGATAAATAGTGTTCAACTTTTAATCATATTGCTGTTGAACTCCCACTCAAAACAATATCCCTCATATTGTTTTAGTGATCACACGAACCAAATCCACCACATCAAAACCGATCATCACGAGAGTTGATGTAGATTCAATGGCGAACAATCAACATGTTCATCATATCTACTATATGACTCATTCTTTACCTTTCGGTGATACGTGTTCCGAGACCATGTCTGTACATGCTAGGCTTGTCAAGATCAAACCTTAGCTTCCGCATGAGCAAATCTGGCTTGCCCACGTTGTATACACTTGCGGAATCTAACACACCCGATCATCACGTGGTGCTTCGAAACAACAAGCTTTAGCAACGGTGCTTACTAAGGATGAACACTTAAGAACTTGAAATTCATGTGCATGAGGGATCATCTTATAATGCTACCGTCGTTAACTAAGCAATACAAGATGCATAAAAGGATTAACATCACATGGAATTCATAATATGTGATATGATATGGCCTTTCTTCTTGTGCTTCCGATCTCCATCTTCAAGCACGAACATGATCTCCATCATTACCGGCATTGCATCAAGGTCAATGACGCCGCTCCATGGTTGTCGTCCACCAGCTTCAACTATTACAACTACTTTGAATAGACACGCGGGTCTTAATAGAATTTAGAGACAACCATATGGCTCCTGCCGGTTGCCAACTTACAATAAGGAACATTGCATACATCATATATAATCACAATCATGGCCATATCACATCACAGCACACCCCTGCAAAACAAAGTTAGACGCCTCTAATTTTCTTTGCATGTTTTACGTGGTTTGGGGCTTTCAATAAGTGTCGTTCTAACTTACGAACAAGAACCACAACATTGATACTAGTATTGTCAATCACCCGTTGTAAATTGAATCTTAACTATGTTGGGAGAAACAGGCACCCGCAAAGCCACTTATGCAATACAAGTTGCATGTCAAGCGTGGAGCAAGTCTCATGAACGATGTCATGTAAGGTTAGCCCGTGCCGCTTCATCCCACCATCCCGCAAGATGCAAAGTACACAAGAAGCAATTGACAACAAAAGCATCAACGCCCACAATGACCATTGTGTTCTACTCGTGCAACAGATCTACATATAGACACAGCTCTGATACCACTGTAGGGGTTCGTAGCATGGAAAACAAAATTTTTCTATCGCATGAACACACACAAGCCAAGATCTATCTACTAGATTGCAGCAATGAGTCGATAGAGTACTAACCCTCGAAGATCCAAAGCGGTTAACGAGAGCAGATTCTCGTGGGTGAGGTAGTCGTACACTTCCGATCTCAAGATCGCGTAGACGATCCTTCCGGCGCTGCGTTCGGTAGCTTCCATGATCGGTCACACGTTAAATTTTCGACGAAGACCTTCCTCTCCTTGTTCCAGCAGCGGAGGTTGTAGCACTCTCCTCGTGATTCCGGCCTGGCAGTGGCGTGGTACCGGAAGTAGAGGGGAGATCTCGCAGGGCTTCACCTTAAGCCGGAGCGAGTATGGTGGACTATGAGAGAGCCTCGGTGATCTAGGGTTTAGACACACCAAGTAGAAGGGGCTAGGCCGGCGGCTAGGGAAACTAGAAGCCCCAACTCTGTGGCTTGGGAGAAAACCCTAGGCTGCGGCTAGGGTTTAGGTTTAGAGGAAGGAAACTTGTGTGTTTGGAGGGGCAGCCCTGCCCCTCCTTATATAGGTGGAGGGAGGCGCTCAAGGGGAGGGGAGTCCCTCCCCAACTCGGCCTCCAAGTGGGCCGGTGGTGGAGGGGAGGAACTCTCCCCCAAGTAGGTTTCCTACTTCCCCTCCACCTTCCAAAATAGCCGTTTGACTTTTCAAATTGGCGTTTGACTTTTCAAACTAGGATTTGATTAAACCCTCTATTTTGTTCAGCGATGACACCTAGTACATGATGCAATCATTCCAACTTGATATGACACATTCATGTACCCTTCCCCTCTGGAGTGCCGGACATTCCGGAACCTTCTAGAACATTCCCGATGAAAACACCGGAACCATTCTCCAACCCCGAAACAGGACTTTCCTTATATGAATCTTATTCTCCGGACCATTCCGGATCTCCTCGTGATATCCCGGATCCCATCCGAGACTCCGAACAACATTCGGTCTCTTACTCATCATTCCATAACTACTCAACAACATCGAATCCTTAAGTGTGTCTCCCTACGGTTCGTGAATTATGCAGACATGATCGAGACACTTCTCCGATCAATAACCAATAGAGGAATCTGGAAATTCATATGGCTCCCACATATTTCTACGATTACTTTGCGATCGAATGAACCACTTACATACGATACCAATTTCCCTTTGTCTCACGATAGTTTACTTATCCGAGGTTTTGATCGTCGGTATCTCTGCATACCTAGTTCAACCTCGTTACTGATAAGTACTCTTTTCTCGTTCCGTGATATGTGATCCCTTGTGAGCCAGTCACATGCTTGCAAGCTAATTGGATGACATTCCACCGAGAGGGCCCAGAGTATATCTATCCGTCATATGGATGGACAAATCCCACTCTTGATCCATGTGCCTCAACACATACTTTCCGAACACTCAATGCCATCTTTATAGACACCCAGTTACGGTGTGGTGTTTGATGTCATCAAAGCATCCTTCCGGTGATGGTGATTAACATGATCTCATGGTCAAAGGAATTAGGTTACTATGTATCAGAAAGCTTATAGCAAATGAACTATATTAAATGACTTGATCTTTATGCTACGCTTATCTATAGGAGTATGTCCATCACATCATTCTCCTAATGATATGACCCTGTTGTTAATAACATCTCTATGTTCATGATCGTGAAAACCATGATCATATATTAACCAACAAGCTAGTTTAACAAGAGGCTTTACTAGGGACTCTTTTATGTTTACAAATCACACAAGTATTAATGTTTCCTATTAATACAATTATAGCATGGTATGTAAACATTTATCATAAGTATGAAGATATGATAATAACCTACTCTATTATTGCCTCTTGGGCATATCTCCAACACATACCTTTCCCCCGTCAGACTTTTCAAAATGAATTATGAAATGAATTGAGACTTTGACTTGACCACAACAGAGTTGTGACATGAGTAGAAGATCCCACTTAGGAGTTATAAAATTGGACTAGTCATTTGTTGCTTCCAAACTTAGTAGAGATAAATCTGGCTTTTGCAAAACAACCCTAGAGCCTAGTGTCCTATTATCAAAACCCCCCTTTTTCTTGTCAGTATTAGTTTGCGAGTACTTAAAGAGTACTTATGGCTTTGTCCCTGGATATTCCCATGGCCAGACTATGAAGAGGAGTACCTGGAAGATGGACCCCAGGAAGGTTACGACAACTAGGATCATCTCCCATCGTCAGCATTGCCTGTGACCCCGAAGATGGAGCTTCGCCTACGCTACCGTTATTATTACGTATTCCGCTACTTGATGTTGTACTAAGAACTGGATCATGAGATCCCTATTTGTGTAAGAACTTATATACCGTTTGTAATGGATGATGTACTATGGTATCCAATTCTGTTATGTCTCGCAAAAATGGTAATCCTGGGATTGCGATGTATGGCATAACAGGCATCCAGGATTAAAAATCCGGGTGTTGACAAGTTGGTATCAGAGCCATCCTGACCATAGGAGATCCTAGTTAGACTGGACGTTTGAATCAAAAACTTAGTTTCAAAACCAAAGAAAACAAATATTTACAAAAACTTATTCTCATTCTTATCCCCTTTGATTCTTTCATGAAAATTCATGTTCTTCAAAACCCTTGCAAAAAAAACCTAAAATTTTGACACACTTGATCACTCTGCTAACCTACTCATCCTCTATTCTTATAGATGGACGTGAAGTACAGCAAGTTTTATCAGTTGGGGAATGGAGGAGACCTTATCTTTGAGAGGTATTTGGACCAGCTTTCGGAACTTCGGGCGTCCGCACTTTTGAGTTCTTGAGCTCAGCTCAATGATCAAGGAGGAGAAGATCTGCAGTGGCTAATTGTTGCAAGTCTCAGAGGAAAGATTGAACCTCCCACTGCGGAAGGAATTCAGTTTACCTTAAGAGAGAACAACTGGCTCGATGGACTTGCCAGAGCAATGCAGGAAGCTCTTTCCCGTCTGTGTGGGCAGAGCATCAATCAGATCAAGGGTACTCGCTTTGAGTTTTGCCCAAGGCGTGATGCTAATGGACAACCCCTAGAAGCCCCATACCACCCCGAACTGAATACCCAATTGGACCACCTTAGCTTCATGATGTACGATCGTCAGCAGGAGTTGGACAACTGCCGTGACTACTGCAACCACAAGTCTGCCATCATCGAGATGAAGGATCAGACCATCGCCATGCTAGCAAAGGATCGCAAGTCTCGCCGCTGTCAGCTCGACAAGAAGGAGCGCATCATTGCCCGTCTTAGCCACCGCATCTCATCTCTGGAAGTGACCATCCATGAGAGAGACATGCAGTTGGAGGAAAGGGAGAATGCGGGAGAGGATCTTCGTGGAGACCCCTACTCCTATCTCAGCGATGACGATGATTTTCTGGAGGATCAGGCTATGGATTCCTTCACCGATGAGGATGATTTCGCCTTCATCAATGATGATGAGGATGATGAGGCCACAGATTCCGAGGAGTAGTAGCACTTGAGCACTAGCGTAGTGAGTAGTATTCGGTCCCACTGTATCGTAGTTTCCAAAATGGTTCTTAAAACCATCTGTTTTTCTTTGTTGTGGTGTGTATTGTATCGGGTGCTATGAATGAATGAAAAAGCAAGTTGCTAGAAAATCAGAGTCAAACTTTAAAAAAATTTCAAAGACCCAAAACCTTAGAAATTTCCCTCTTTTCTCATGATCTATCTCAATCTTCAGATGCCACGGGGAGGAAGTGGTTCAACCCCGGACCCGATGTTGCAGATTCTGGAAATGTTGACTTCTGACCGCGAAGCTGAAAGAGTCGAACGTCAAGCCAACCTAGCCACACTGCATCAGATAGCCCAACTTGCCCACAACAACCAAGGCCATGGAAATCAAGACCACCATGGATCTAAGCTCAAGAATTTCCAGAATACCAACCCACCTGTTTTCACTAAGTCAGAAGAGCCCCTAGACGCCGATGATTGGTTGCAGACCATGGAAAATAACTTAGAAGTCGCTGGAGTGGAAGCCAACGAGAAAGTCATGTTCGCCACCCACTATCTGGCCGGAGACGCCAAGGCATGGTGGAACAGTGTTCGCGCAATGACCGGAGGCCAGATGATGACCTGGGAGGAATTCAAGGTCAAGTTTAGCAGAACCCATGTGCCACCAAGTTTGATCAAAAGAATGAGAGACGAGTTCATAGAGCTGAAGCAAGGACGGATGACTGTAGTGGAATACCGTGACAAATTCTTGTCATTAGCTAGGTATGCCCCGGATGAGATCGACACCGAAGCCAAGAAGAAAGAAAGATTCCTGAATGGTCTGCATGATGAGATGCAGACTGTGTTAGTCAATATCCTCTTTGCGGATATTGAAGCCCTTGTTGACTCTACTATCCAGATGGAAGGAAAGATCAACCAAACCAATGAGAACCGCAAGCGTCGCATGATGCATCAGCCAGGAACCCATCAGACCCCAAAGTATCGCCCCAACCCATCTCCAGGATTTGCCCCAAGAACCAACAGACCCCCGATGAACCGTCCGACCTATCCCAACCGTGGAAACCCTAGGCCCGGATGAAATCACAACAACCCCGACAACGCTAGCAATTTCAATCGTACCCCACCCAAGGTCAACAACAACAATGCTACCGCCAACCTCAACACTGCCCCGAGGACTGGAAGCAATGCTGTGCCTGTTGCGGCAAAGGACAAGTCGCAAGTGACTTATTATGACTGTGGAAATAAGGGTCACTATTCCAATGAGTGCCCCAACAAGAAGAATGCCGCAGCCCCCAATGCCAATGTCCCAGCTCAGCAGCAGCGTCGTGTTCAGCCAGGAAGAAGATTTGCCCCAGGGAATTCACTCAATCGCAATGGCCGTCTTTTCCTCATGCATTCTGAAGAAGCTCAGGAAGCGCCAGACGTCGTGCTGGGTATGTTTTCTGTTAATTCAATACTTGCGAGAGTGTTGTTTGATTCTGGTGCATCGCATTCATTTGTCACCGAAGAATTTGCATGCACTAGTAAAATTCAACCAACCAAACTGAAGCATGTTATGATTGTTCAAATTCCCGGATCAACCACCAAGGCTAGGCAAATTTGCAAAGCTGTCCCTATCCAAATCCATTGCATAGATTTTTATGCTAATCTGATAGTACTCGGAACTAAAGCTTTGGAAGTAGTACTAGGAATGGATTGGATGTCCAAACATAAAGGATTGATTGATTGTGCCAAGAAAGCCATAACCATGACCAGTACAGCCGGAATATCAGTCGAGCATATATCTGAAACCTTACCTCATCAATTCAAATGTAACAAGAGTATAGCCCAACCTACCATTGACCAAGTCCGGATAGTCTGTGAATACCCCGATGTATTTCCAGATGTTTTGCCCGGTATGCCCCCAGATCGAGATATCGAGTTTATAATCGAACTAATCCCCGGAACAGGACCCATAGCCCAGAGACCCTATAGTATGAACCCGTCAGAGCTCGCAGAACTAAAGAAGCAACTGGATTCCATGCTGGAAATTGGATTGATTCAACCAAGTGCGTGTAAGATCCCTTCTTTGTAAAGGAAAAGGATCCCTGTGATTGCAATGCTAGTCCCTGGATCATTGCTAGCATCCACAGTTTAAGATGAAGTACATAGATACAAAGGTCATTTATTACATCCATTCCAGAGATAAAACATAGTCTTTTACAACTCAAGGCCACATGCCTAATACAAGAGTTTGGAGTAAGTAAATAAACATAAGTATTCATCTTGATGTGCCACAGGCAAGCATGTTGAGTGTAGACTCATGACACCTAATCCTCATCAGAGTAAGCTGCAACATCACAAGTTATAGCCACAGTGGGTCAATACTTTGGAATAGTATTGGCAAGTGATACCTTAGTAATTTTTAAGTGGACTATATTACTATATGCATTTTTGGCTAAGTGTAGTTTGGCTTGCTTTGCTCAAAATAGGTTTTTCCTATTAGTTGAAATCACTAAGTTTTTCTTTGTCAAAAACTTTCCCAAGAAACCACCAATAGACATTGAGGTCCTTCACCCTTGTTCACCCACAAGTTTTACTTAGAAGTTGGAGTGATGAGATTCTTGATAGCTTCCATGTCTTGATGCTCAAGATGTCCATTGCCATGGACTTGGCTAAGTACTTAGATTTTTCCATCTGCAGAGGTTGTGCACTTTCCCCACCAGACTTGGTTTCCCAAGACAGGACCTTTCAGAAGCCTTTCCTTAGACCAAATGGACGCGCTCCAACCTAACATTCCCACTACCACCAACTGTCCAAATGGCTAAGTTCTAGCAACCTATGTGATCAAGGCAGAGCCCATATTGCCAAGTGGCTGCACTATAAGCTTCTCAACACTTGGCCTCTAAAATCCCTTTGTGCCTGGGTGGCATACCACAAGTGAGATACACAAGGTAAACCATGTCCATGGACCTTGTGTAACCACTCAACCAAAAACCACCATTCAAGTCCCATTCCACCCAGGTGATTCATTGACTTAGTTGTTTTATTAAGAAAACATAAGTCAAAAGACTTAGAAATATTTTCATCATAACATGTATATACTTTACCAACCCTTGTTTGCTACTAGCTAGGCTAAGCGTGGCATAGTAACTTAACTTAGGAAATTTCCTAGCAATTTTACAACTACTTAGGATTTCCCAACATAGCATTTGGTAAAATAATAACATGCAAGACTTAGGAAAATATTTCTAATGCTTGTACAAAATATAGGGATGGAAATATTCATGAAGTACCACTTGCCTTGGTAATGGGGAGAGTAGCACTC
This sequence comes from Avena insularis, assembly GCA_023614405.1. NCBI lineage: Eukaryota > Viridiplantae > Streptophyta > Magnoliopsida > Poales > Poaceae > Avena > Avena insularis. The sequence continues at coordinate 288,627,212 of CM042691.1, read as the reverse complement.
TTCACAATCACAATCACTAGCACCAAAATCTACACAAAGAATATAACCACAATCACATACAATTCATATACAAACAAAAATATATATGCATGCATGCAAGAATGCTAAGTGATGATTTTTTTTTAAAATTCCACCAAGCAGGTGCATGATACTGAATCATAACTAAGTCAAAGACTTGCTAAATCAAACTTATTTAGCACTAAAACAATTTACTAAACAAATTCTATACTCAAAATAGTCCTAAACAAGTTTCTGCATAAAAAGTCATTTTAACAGAAACTTTTCAATAAACACATAGCATAAACAGAAAGGGCTTGTCTCCCTGATTCCAACGATATAAAATTTGCAAAAAACTAACGTGGGAATCAAAAGTTATAGCCATTTCAATTTTTGATCTAAATCTGTTTTTAAATCTGTTTTTGAATCAAACCCTAGCCACGCGTCTTAATCCTATTGGCTGATACCGTTTCGTTCAGGATCACCCTCCCGTGCCGTTGGATCTATTTAAAACTCACGGCTCAGATCTACCCATAACGATTCGCTAAATGATCTAATTCTATACGTTGGATCCAGATCTGACAGCTCTGGATCAAACGACCAAAACGGGGCGGCGCTGGCGGCGGCTACTGGCGGCGGAGAGTTCTGTCTGCGGCGGTGCGGCACTACAGGTCGTCCGGAGGGCAGGAGGATGCTTACCAGGTTCGCAGCATCGAGGAGAAGATCAACCTAGCAGTGGCTTGACGAGGGGCGGACGGGCACGGTCTCTGGGGCTCGTCGGAGTTGCGGCGGCGTCTGTCGCTTGCAGTCGAGGTCGCTGGCGAGGCTCCACGTCGTCCTAGTACAAGGCAGAGGGTTCAGAAGATGCGCAAGTGACTGGCGAACCAGTTAGTATCAAAGGGAAGGCGAGGGGCGCTCGGGACTTACCGCTATTGCTCGCCGGTCGGCGGCAGCGCTTGAGTGGTTGCGATGCGTGAATGGAAACGACACAGGTCACGAGCAAGGCAAAAGAAAGGTGTCGTAGATGCACCAGATCATGCTAGACATGATAGTTTGAACCAGAGAAGGGGGCGGTCGAGGCTCACCGGAATTAGTCACGAGTCGTCGATCTGGGGTTTCGAGGTCAAATGCGTGCAGCCTGGTGGCGGAGTGAGCGAGGAGAGTGGGGGACAATGACCGCGGTGCAGAGGGTATTATGTAGGCGAGAGAGGAGCGGCGATTAAGCGTGGAATCAATGGCAATTAAGCGAGAATCAATCGCGGCAGTGATGGGCGGAGGAAACGGCCGGCGACAGGGTCGGGCGCGATTTGGGGAAGACGAGGGTGAGCTGGCAAGGTCCACCAGTCAGTGAGTGAGACGGAGAGGGGGTGGGGTCCGGGTGTCAGCGTCTGTGTGGGTGTGTCCGCATGTGCGAGTGAGCGAGCGAGTGGCCGGGTGGGCTAGTTGGGCCGGTTCTGCTGCTAGGCTAGAATAGGAGCGCCTGGCCCTTTTCTTTTGTTTAATCCTTTTTCTTTTTCTGTTTTGATTTTCAGGAATGGTTTTCAAATTAATTCAAACTATTTTTGAATTCAAATCTTTCTGAGGTTTTTGCAGTGTGCAACAGTCTCAAATCTAGGCATAAAACTATGTGGTTACTTTGTAAAGGCTTGGTCATTTTTGGAGAAGCAAAATAACAGGGACTTTGCACTTGATTGGAAAATGTTTGAAAAATGGTTTTTGAAACCATTTCCATTTTGTAAAGCTTGGTTCAAATTCCACACTCAATCCATTAAACAAAGGAGACAAACAATATAGTTTTTAAAACATTCAAACTCTCAAATGGGGATGGCCATTTGATTTAAGTTTGCTCACATGAAATGATATCACTATGTGCTTCTGTTTTTCTGAAATGAGTTTTGAAATTTGATCTCAATTCTATATGCATGCATGAATGATATGCAATCTTTGAAGTCATGTTTTTAGGGATGTTACAAATCTAACACCCTTAAGGTGAATCTCGCCCTCGAGATTCGGATTGGCTAGCAAATAGGTGAGGGTGGTCTTTCCGAAGATCATCTTCTCTTTCCCATGTTGCTTCTTCTTCGGTATGATGATTCCACTGTACTTTGCAGAACTTGATAGTCTTTGTCCTTGTGACTCTTTCTGCAGTCTCAAGAATCTTGATAGGTTTCTCCTCATATGTGAGGTCACTTTCTAGTTGCACCTCCTCCAAAGGTATGGTATCCTTCAAAGAGGTTTCTTCCATTTCTGGGTGAGATTTCTTAAGCTGACTCACATGAAACACATTATGGACTGCTGACAAAGATTCTGGTAGTTCAATTTCATAAGCAACTTCTCCTTTGCGACTCAGAATCTTGAATGGCCCAACATATCTTGGTGCCAACATTCCTTTGACTCCGAATCTTTTCACTCCACGAAGTGGTGATACTCTAGGATAAGCTTTATCACCAACTTCGTAGGTGACTTCTCTACGCTTAGGATCTGCGTAGCTTTTGTGTCGGGACTGTGCTATCTTCAACCTGTCCTTAACCAATTTTACCTTCTCTTCGGCTTCTTTGATAAGATCTGGCCCAAATAAACTTCTTTCTCCCACACCATTCCATAACAATGGGGTGGTACACTTTCTTCCGTAGAGAAACTCAAACGGTGCCATCTCAATACTGGCTTGATAGCTATTGTTATAAGAAAATTCTGCGTAAGGCAGACTTTCATCCCAACTGGCTCCATAGTCTAGGGCACATGCCCTCAACATGTCTTCCACAATTTGATTAGTCCTTTCTGTTTGTCCATCGGTTTGAGGATGAAAAGTAGTGCTGAATTCCAACCTCGTTCCCAATGACTCATGTAGCTGTCTCCAAAAATGGGAAGTGAATTGAGTTCCCCTATCAGACACAATACTCTTGGGTACTCCATGTAGACATACAATTCTACTCATGTAGATTTTGGCTAACTTAGCACTTGTATAAGTTGTCTTCACGGGTATGAAATGAGCCACTTTAGTTAGGCGATCCACTACTACCCATATTGAATCATATCCTGACCTGGTCCTTGGTAATCCGGTAATGAAATCCATACCAATTTTGTCCCACTTCCAATCAGGAATAGGTAGTGGTTGAAGCAAACCTGCTGGTTTCTGATGCTCCGCTTTCACTCTACTACACACATCACACAAAGCAATATGTTCGGCGATGTCCTTCTTGAGATTGTTCCACCAAAATCTTTCTTTCATGTCCATGTTCATTTTTGTGTTACCCGGGTGAATAGAATACGGAGAGTTGTGTGCTTCCTGCTGAATCAGTTTCCGCAACTCCGGATCTTGTGGAACACAAATACGTTTCCCATGCCATAAAGTACCCTGTTCGTCTTCATGGAAATTTTTAGCTTTCCCTTGGCCAATCTTTTCCTTAATCTCTTCAATTTCCTTATCAGTCTTTTGAGCTTCTCGAATTTTGTCCAACAAAGTGGGTTGAAGATCTAAAGACATGAGATGTCCTTCAGGTACAATCTCCAATCTGAGTTCTCTGAATTGGGTACACAAATCGTCTGGTAATTCTCCTTTGGTAAGGCCATTCACAAATACCTTACGACTTAGAGCATCTCCTACAACATTTTCTTTACCGGGGTGGTATTGCAAACTTAAGTCATAGTCCTTGATAAGTTCTAACCATCTTCTTTGTCTCATATTAATTTCCTTCTGGGTAAAGATATACTTCAAACTTTTGTGATATGTGAATACTTCACAACGCTTTCCCAAAAGGTAGTGCCTCCATGTTTTGAGTGCATGGACGACAGAGGCTAACTCCAAATCATGAGTAGGGTCGTTTGCCTCATGAGTTTTGAGTTGTCTCGAGGCATAAGCCACAACTTTACCGTCTTGCATAAGTACTGCACCCAAACCTTGATGAGATGCATCACAATATACTTGGAAATCCTTTTCCAAATCTGGCAGACACAAGACTAGTGCCGTCACAAGTCTTTTCTTCAATTCTTGAAAGCTGAGTTCACAACCTTCAGACCAAGCAAACTTCTTGTCTTTCTTTAACAATTCAGTCATTGGCTTAGCAACCTTTGAAAAGTTCTCAATGAACCTTCTGTAGTAACCTGCTAAGCCAAGGAAACTGCGAACCTCTTTCACGTTCTTAGGAGATTCCCATTCAGTCACAACTGAAACTTTAGCAGGATCAACTGCTACACTATCCTTTGTCATAACATGACCAAGAAAACCAACTTCTTCTAACCAGAACTCACACTTGCTGAATTTGGCATAAAGTTTATGCTCTCTTAATTTCTCAAGTATCAAACACAAATGTCCTTCATGTTCTTCTTTGCTCTTGGAGTAGACTAAGATGTCATCGATGAAAACGACAACAAACTTGTCAAGAAATTCCATGAACACATTGTTCATCATATTCATGAACTATGCTGGAGCATTGGTCAAGCCAAAAGGCATCACAATATACTCATACAATCCATACCTTGTAGTGAATGTTGTTTTAGGTATGTCTTGTTCTCTTATCTTGAGTTGAAAATAGCCTGACCGGAGATCAATCTTTGAGAACACACAGGCTCCTTCCAGCTGATCAAACAAGTCATTTATTCTAGGCAAAGGATATTTGTTCTTGATAGTTACCTCATTGAGTGAACGGTAATCTATGCATAACCTTTGACTTCTGTCTTTCTTCTCCACAAACAAAACTGGGGCTCCCCAAGATGAAGAACTTGGTTGAATAAATCCTTTCTGCAACTATTCTCCTAGTTGCTTCTTGAGCTCTTTCAGTTCATCTACTAACATTTTATACGGTCTCTTTGCTATTGGTCCAGAACCCGGTACCAAATCTATCAGAAACTCCACATCTCTATCCGGTGGCATTCCTGGCAGTTCTTTCGGAAACACATCCGGATATTTACTCACAATTGGCACACTGTCCATGCTAACCCCCTTAAGAGAATTTAGCTTACTTCCTTTGGTTCAAAGTTGGACTTGAATTTAATTCTTTTTCCTTCCGGGGTTGTGAGTGCAACAGTACGATTAGCACAATCTAGTACTCCTTCATACTTAGCCATCCAATCCATTCCCAATATTACGTCCAGTCCTTGGGAATCTAGGATTATCAGGCTCATTGGAAACTTATGTTTTCCAAATTCTATTATTAGATCCCGGCATCCAAGACTTACTATCATTTCTCCACCCGGAGAACTAACCTTTATTGGACACCCAATGTTTTCAGATGGAAACCCATTTCTATCAACAAATGCTTTTGATATGAATGAATGCGATGCTCCAGTATCAAAAAGAACAAATGATGGAATAGAATTGAGTCTGAACTTACCAGCAACAGCATCAGGTTCCTCATAGACCTCCTCCACATTGATGTGGTTCACCTGTCCTTTCTGGAAAGGATTGGGCTTGACAGGTCCTTCAACTTTCTTTTCGGGGCACTCATTTGCATAGTGTCCCATCTTCTTGCATTTGAAGCATTCAACCTAACTGATGTCTCTCTTAGCAGGCTGATTTCCACTCCCACTGCCATTACCACTGTGGTGGATCTTATGCCCACTCTTGTGGTTCTTGTACTTGTCATTGTCATGACTGCGGTGATGCTTGTTGTCATGATGGTTGTGGTTGTGGTGCTTGTTGAATTTCCCATGCTTGTGGGATCCTGAGCTTCCACTGTCATCATAGTGAGATCGTTTGTGAGACGACCCCGAGCTGTGCTTGTCGGAGTGCTTTCTCTTTCTACTCTCGACTTGCTTCATTTTGTTCACCAATATAGCAGCCTTGTCACAGAGCGACTGATATGTGGGAACATAGGCTACTGCCAACTGCAGGTTCAGTTCGTCATTCAAGCCCTCAAGAAATTTTTCCTTTCTCTTGGCATCTGTGTCAACCTCATCCGGTGCATAACACGCCAGATTGTTGAACTCTTCAATGTACTCAGCCACGCTGCGGTGGCGCTGCTTCAGATTGTGGAACTCTTTCTTTTTCAGGCTCATTATTCCTGATGAGATATGAGCAGTGCGAAAGCCATCCTCAAAGATAGCCCAAGTCACCTCATCTATAGGAGTGGTGATTTGGAAGTTGTCCCACCAAGTGGCGGCTGGCCCTTCCAGCAGATGTGCTGCAAATCTGACCTTTTCAGCATCCGTGCAGCCCACGGTTACTAAGTCCTTGTTTACAGAACGTAGCCAATCATTGGCCACCATGGGATCAGTCGTCCCCGAGAACTTAGCTGGCCTCAATCGCAAAAATCTGGTGAGCATATCAAAGCCTGCAGGGTTGTTGTTGTTATTGTTGTTGTTATTGGGGTTGTTGTTGTTGTTTTGGTTCTGAATAAATGTTGTCATCATCTGCATGAGCTGTGTTTGAGCAGTCATCATTTGCTGCATTTCTGGAGTGATGTTGTTGTTGTTGGGGTTGGGGTTTGCGCGACGGGGAGGCATATGTGGTTTATTCAAATAGTGATAAGAATGAGATACCCATAGGTGTGTTTATGCACATTACATCACATAAGCAAACACATAGCATGCAACAGAAGATAAAAGTTCAACAACAAGATAACAAGTTCACAAAGTAAAACACACAAGTGGCAAGCCATCCACATGTCGGATGGTCCAATAACAAGTTCACAAATAACAAGTACGATAATAAAAGATAAACGAGTAGTCAAGTCTACTCATCAGCATCAATATCCTCCTCGACAAAGGTAAGACCTGCGTTCTCCATCGCGGTCTTGTTCTCCTCAATGGTAGTGGTCAAGGACTCAATCTTGGCCTTGAGAGCCCTCTTCTGGGAACGAAGTCTCTCAATCACCGTCTGCTGCTGCTCTAGCTCGAAGTCCTTGGACTGCAGTTCTTCAGTCATGTCCCGGATCTTCTTGTTCCTATCCTGGACACGTTTCTCCTAACTCTTGAACTTCTTGTCCTGGGTCTCGAACTTCGCCTCCATTTCCTTGACTATCTCGTCCTGCTGCGCGAAGAGCTTGTCCTTCTCGCGAAGCTGCACCTGGAGCTCATCGTTGCTGAGCATGACATTGGTCCTGTCCGTGTCCATGTTCCTAAGGAGAGACTCTAAGTCCTGGAGGTATAGGCGTATCGGCCTGCTGCGTCCCTCGAGTCGTCCTCGAAGTCGATGGACTCTCCGTCCTCATCACGTCTTCCGAAGACGTGGAAGTGAGTGCCTCTAACCTGTCGAGAGTGTCGTCCTAGCAGACGTCCTATCAGGTCCTGCATAACTACCTCCATGCCTCTCTCCCTGTCATCGTGCATAAGCTTGAAGATGATGGCCTCCGTAGTAGGCTCTGTCTGGCGTCCTGGCTGGTTCACCTTGAAGCCCCAGAGGTCCTTCCTCTCGAACTTGGTGAGTGGATGCACCATGATGGTGGGAAGAGGGAGATTGAGCAAAGTGGTAAGCTCAACTATACGAGGACCAAAACGGGTAACCTGGAACTCCTCAACAGTGCTGATGGTAATAGGCATCTATTTATAAGATAGAAAAGTTAGAACAACACAATTTAAGAGAAAACAAGGACAAACATCACGTACACATCCTTGGAACACAAATCACACAAGTCATGCATACATGAATCCATTACATCAACCAAGGTCCAAACATATTTAAGGTATCATTTTGGAAAAATAAGGTGATAGGTGGTGGTCCAACTAACGATGTACGTTTACAAACCTATCTCACTGGATCTGTTGGCTAACACAATGTTCCTAGAGGCAATCAGCCTATCTTGCTCACATGATTCCATCACTAAGTCTATAATATCTCCTCTTAAGGTTTGGTTGGTGGCTTCCAACTCTTGGGTATGCTCCTTCTCTTTCTCTAAGTCTTTTTGGAGGTTGAGCATTCTGCACTTGACTCTAGCACTAAGTTCTTTGATGGTCCTCCAAGCTGCTTCTCTTGCTGACTCAAAGAATGTGGTGTGCACCACAGTGTTGGTGTACATGCAAAATCCTTTTTCTTTGTGGTTGTCTTCCTTGTTTTTATACAAGTGAAGTTGCACCCACCAGTACTCAACTCCTTCATCCATCACAGGAAAGCCTTTATACACAGCTGCACCATGTATTTCCATTGCCACCATGAGGTCGTTGAGAATCTTGGGAAACTCTGTCTCACACTCCAAGGTCATGGTCATGAGTGGTCCTTTCCTTACGGCTTTGTTGATGGAGTTCATCTACAAATAGAGATGAGAAAGAGAAGTTTAGAAAAGTTTACGAGAAGAATAGACACGTGTAGAAATAGTTGAAATTTTTTCCTTAGTGGTTTCCAATCCTAGGGTCATAATCCTACAGGCAACACAGTGCTCTGATACCATCTGTAAGATCTCTCCTTTGTAAAGGAAAAGGATCCCTGTGATTGCAATGCTAGTCCCTGGATCATTGCTAGCATCCACAGTTTAAGATGAAGTACACAGATACAAAGGTCATTTATTACATCCATTCCAGAGATAAAACATAGTCTTTTACAACTCAAGGCCACAGGCCTAATACAAGAGTTTGGAGTAAGTAAATAAACATAAGTCTTCATCTTCATGTGCCACAGGCAATCATGTTGAGTGTAGACTCATGACACCTAATCCTCATCAGAGTAAGCTGCAACATCACAAGTTACAGCCACAGTGGGTCAATACTTTGGAATAGTATTGGCAAGTGATACCTTAGTAATTTTTAAGTGGACTATATTACTATATGCATTTTTGGCTAAGTGTAGTTTGGCTTGCTTTGCTCAAAATAGGTTTTTCCTATTAGTTGAAATCACTAAGTTTTTCTTTGTCAAAAACTTTCCCAAGAAACCACCAATAGACATTGAGGTCCTTCACCCTTGTTCACCCACAAGTTTTACTTAGAAGTTGGAGTGATGAGATTCTTGATAGCTTCCATGTCTTGATGCTCAAGATGTCCATTGCCATGGACTTGGCTAAGTACTTAGATTTTTCCATCTGCAGAGGTTGTGCACTTTCCCCACCAGACTTGGTTTCCCAAGACAGGACCTTTCAGAAGCCTTTCCTTAGACCAAATGGACGCGCTCCAACCTAACATTCCCACTACCACCAACTGTCCAAATGGCTAAGTTCTAGCAACCTATGTGATCAAGGCAGAGCCCATATTGCCAAGTGGCTGCACTATTAGCTTCTCAGCACTTGGCCTCTAAAATCCCTTTGTGCCTGGGTGGCATACCACAAGTGAGATACACGAGGTAAACCATGTCCATGGGCCTTGTGTAACCACTCAACCAAAAACCACCATTCAAGTCCCATTCCACCCAGGTGATTCATTGACTTAGTTGTTTTATTAAGAAAACATAAGTCAAAAGACTTAGAAATATTTTCATCATAACATGTATATACTTTACCAACCCTTGTTTGCTACTAGCTAGTCTAAGCGTGGCATAGTAACTTAACTTAGGAAATTTCCTAGCAATTTTACAACTACTTAGGATTTCCCAACATAGCATTTGGTAAAATAATAACATGCAAGACTTAGGAAAATATTTCTAATGCTTGTACAAAATATAGGGATGGAAATATTCATGAAGTACCACTTGCCTTGGTAATGGGGAGAGTAGCACTCTTCACAATCACAATCACTAGCACCAAAATCTACACAAAGAATATAACCACAATCACATACAATTCATATACAAACAAAAATATATATGCATGCATGCAAGAATGCTAAGTGATGATTTTTTTTTAAAATTCCACCAAGCAGGTGCATGATACTGAATCATAACTAAGTCAAAGACTTGCTAAATCAAACTTATTTAGCACTAAAACAATTTACTAAACAAATTCTATACTCAAAATAGTCCTAAACAAGTTTCTGTATAAAAAGTCATTTTAACAGAAACTTTTCATTAAACACATAGCATAAACAGAAAGGTCTTGTCTCCCTGATTCCAATGATATAAAATTTGCAAAAAACTAACGTGGGAATCAAAAGTTATAGCCATTTCAATTTTTGATCTAAATCTGTTTTTAAATCTGTTTTTGAATAAAACCCTAGCCACGCGTCTTAATCCTATTGGCTGATACCGTTTCGTTCAGGATCACCCTCCCGTGCCGTTGGATCTATTTAAAACTCACGGCTCAGATCTACCCATAACGATTCGCTAAATGATCTAATTCTATACGTTGGATCCAGATCTGATGGCTCTGGATCAAACGACCAAAGCAGGCGGCGGTGGCGCGGCATCTTGGCGGAAGTTCTGTTGCGGCGCGGCGCTACAGGTCGTCCGGAGGGGCAGGAGGATGCTTACCAGGTTCACAGCGTCGAGGAGAAGCTCAACCTAGCAGTGGCTTGACGAGGGGCGCACGGGCACGGTCTCTGGGGCTCGTCGGAGTTGCGGCGTCTGCCGCCGCTTGGTCGAGGTCGCCGAGGCTCCCGTCGTCCTAGTACAAGGCGGAGGTTCGAAGATGCGCAAGTGATGGCGAACCAGTTAGTATCAAAGGGAAGGCGAGGGGCGCTCGGGACTTACCGCTATTGCTCGCCGGAGTCGAGCGACGGCGCAGGTGGTTGCGGTCGTGAATGGAAACGACGACCTGGGTCACGAGCAGACAAAATAAAGGTGTCAGCAGATGCACCAGATCATGCTGGACATGATAGTTTAAACCAGAGAGAGGGGGGCGGTCGAGGCTCACCGGAATTAGTCGCCGGAGTCGTCGGTACTGCGGGGTTTCGAGGTCAAATGCTTCCAGCCTGGTGGCGGAGTGAGCGAGGAGAGTGGGGGAAAATGACCGCGGTGCAGAGGGGATTATGTAGGCGAGAGAGGAGCGGCGATTAAGCGTGGAATCAATAGCAATTAAGCGAGAATCAATCGTGACAGTGATGGGCGGAGGAAACGGCCGGCGACGGGGTCGGGCGCGATTTGGGGAAGACGAGGGTGAGCTGGCGAGGTCCACCAGTCAGTGAGTGAGACGGAGAGGGGGTGGGGTCCGTGTCAGCTCGTGTGGGTGTGTCACAAGGCGAAAGCGGCGAGTGGCCAGGTGGGCTAGTGGCGGATTCTGCTGGGCTAGAATAGGAGCGCCTGGCCCTTTTCTTTTGTTTAATCCTTTTTCTTTTTCTGTTTTGATTTTCAGGAATGGTTTTCAAATGAATTCAAACTCTTTTTGAATTCAAATCTTTCTGAGGTTTTTTTGCAGTGTGCAACAGTCTCAAATCTAGGCATAAAACTATGTGGTTACTTTGTAAAGGCTTGGTCATTTTTGGAGAAGCAAAATAACAGGGACTTTGCACTTGATTGGAAAATGTTTGAAAAATGGTTTTTGAAACCATTTCCATTTTGTAAAGCTTGGTTCAAATTCCACACTCAATCCATTCAACAAAGGAGACAAACAATCTAGTTTTTAAAACATTCAAACTCTCAAATGGGGATGGCCATTTTATTTATGTTTGCTCACATGAAATGATAGCACTATGTGCTTCTGTTTTTCTGAAATGAGTTTTGAAATTTGATCTCAATTCTATATGCATGCATGAATGATATGCAATCTTTGAAGTCATGTTTTTAGGGATGTTACAGTGCGTCACCTTGGAGATCACCTGTCTTGTTTGTGGACAAGAAGGATGGAGGTAACCGTTTGTGTACGGATTATCGGAAGTTGAATGATGTCACCATCAAGAACAAGTACCCCTTGCCCAAGATAGAAGATTTGTTTGATCAGTTGACCGGTGCCAAAGTGTTTTCTAAGATTGATCTTAGAACTGGCTATCATCAACTCAAAATTAAATGCGAGGATATTCCAAAGACCGCGTTTACCACCAGATATGGATTGTACGAGTATACAGTCATGTCTTTTGGATTAACCAATGCCCCCGCTTATTTCATGAACCTCATGAATAAGATTTTTATGGACTTCCTGGATAAGTTTGTCGTCGTTTTCATCGATGACATTCTAATTTACTCCAAATCGGAAGAAGAACATGAGCTACACCTAAGGACCATTCTTGGAACCCTTAGAGAGCATCAGCTGTATGCAAAGTTTAGCAAATGTGAATTCTGGTTACAGGAGGTAGGATTCCTCGGTCACATTGTATCAGCCGGAGGAATTGCCGTTGACCCTGCAAAGGTGAAAGATGTAGAAGATTGGCAAGCCCCAACCACTCAAACCCAAGTTCGTGATTTCTCGGATTGGTGGGATATTACCGCAAATTCGTAGAAGGCTTCTCTAGTATCGCCAGACCCATGACCCAATTACTGAAGAAGGACAAGAAGTTTGAATGGACCGACAAGTGTGAAGCGAGTTTTCAAGAACTCAAGAGGAGATTGATTTCAGCCCCAATCTTGATCATGCCGGATATCACAAAGCCCTTCGATGTGTATTGTGACGCATCCAAGATCGGTCTCGGATGTGTGCTAATGCAAGATGGCAAAGTTATATCTTATCTATCTCGACAACTGAAGAAACATGAGCAAAATTACCCAACCCATGACCTCGAACTCGCAGCCGTAGTTCTAGCCCTGAAAACATGGAGACATTACCTGATGGGAAACCGTTCTGAGATTTATTCGGATCACAAGAGCCTAAAGTATATATTCACTCAGAAGGAGCTGAATATGAGGCAGAGAAGATGGATTGAGCTAATCAAGGATTATGACCTGGACATTAACTATCACCCTGGTAAAGCCAACGTGGTAGCAGATGCCCTTAGCAGATTGCCGTGCCGCTTGAACTCCATGATTTTGAAGGAGCAACCAAGTTTGCACAAAGAGATGGAAGATTTTCGAATGGAATTAGTAAGTGAAGGATTTTTGGCTAGCATAGAACTCCAGCCCACTTTGATCAGTCAGATTAAAGAGGCGCAGAAGGGAAATGCCAGTATTGACGGAATCAAGCGTCGTATCGGTACAGGCAAAGTACCTGGATTCACCGAGGACGAAGAAGGAGTTTTGTTGTACAAAGGACGCCTTTGTGTACCAGCAGATTCTGAGTTGAAAGAAGTTATCTTGAAGGAGGCTCATGATACTCTTTATTCTATCCATCCCGGAGGAACTAAGATGTATCAAGATTTGAAAGAGAAATTTTGGTGGCATAAGATGAAGAGAGAAATCGGAAGCTATATCGCTAAGTGTGACATTTGTCAGCGAGTCAAGGCAGGACATCAAAGACCCGCTGGATTATTGCAACCCTTGCAGATTCCGGAATGGAAATGGGATTCTGTAGGAATGGACTTTATCACTGGACTGCCTACTTCTAGTAGGGGAAATGAATCTATCTAGGTCATAGTGGACAGATTGTCCAAAGTCGCCCATTTCTTACCCGTCAAGACCACATATCAGAGTTCAAAACTAGCAGAGTTGTACATCGCTAGAATCGTTAGTTTGCACGGAGTCCCCAAGAACATTGTACCGGATCGAGGAACTCAATTTACCTCGAGATTCTGGAAGAAAGTCCAAGAAGGTTTAGGAACCCGCTTAGATTTCAGTACCGCGTATCACCCTCAGACCGATGGACAAACGGAGCGAGTAAACCAAATACTCGAAGATATGCTTAGAGCATGTGTGTTAGAATATGGATCCAAGTGGGAAGACTGTCTGCCATTTGCAGAATTTTCATACAACAACAGTTATCAAGCCAGTTTGCAAATGGCCCCATTTGAGATTATGTACGGAAGGAAGTGTCGCACCCCTTTGAACTGGTTGAAAGTAGGAGAGAGTCAGATTTTTGGACCCGACATCCTACGAGAAGCAGAAGAGAAGGTTCACAAGATTCGTGAGCACCTCAAGACCGCCCAATCCATACAGAAGAGTTACGCCGACAAGAGACGTCGAGACCTCGCCTTCAACATAGGAGATTTTGTTTATCTGAAAGTGTCGCCATTGAAGGGAATGCAGCGTTTCCAACTCAAAGGAATGTTAGCCCCCAGATATATCGGACCTTTGAAGATTCTGAACCGTCGAGGAGAAGTGTCGTACCAATTGGAACTACCCAAAGAGATGTCAGCCGTGCACAATGTGTTCCATATCTCATTACTTCGCAAGTGTCTCGAAGTCCCCGAGAAGACCGAAGTATTCAAAAATATCGATCACCGGACCATAGAGATCAATGATGACCTGACCTATCCTGAAGTACCCATCCGTATTTTGGAAGAAGCATTTCGAACTACCCGAACCCGGAGCATCAAGTTTCTCAAGATTCAGTGGAGCAACCACACAGAAGAGGAAGCTACACAGGGAGCGAAGATCACATCAAGATGAGTTTCGATCTCTTCAAATCCTAGGTAATCTTTTCATCCTTTTTCAAATCTCGGGACGAGATTTTGTTTAAGGGGGGAAGGTTTGTAACATCCCAAAAATACTAAACTTGGATCATCAATTTCTAATCATCAAAATTAGGGTTAACAAAAACTTTGTTAAATAAAATTATGAATGCATGCATATGAGTATGCATTAAATTTGAAATTCTTTTGAACCACCTTGTTTGTGTGTGTCCTTGCTTATAAAATGTTTCTTAGGTGAAATAAACACCATCTAAAACATTTCCCACACTTTTCCTAAAGACAAGTAAATCAAAACAAATAAAATAAAGGAATGGTCATTTTGACCAATTTAACTCCCATGCCTACTTTGGCTGCCCCAAACTTTCAGAACCTAACAGAAACTTTTCTGGATCTTTGCACCCCTTGAATGTAATCATAACAAAGTATCAAGTCCCACTTTGTGATTATCCAGAAACTTTCAAATGCATAGTTTAAATGACATTCCAAAATTGAATCTTTATCATAGGAGAAGATCCCACTTTTTCAAAAACCACTCAAACAAGCTCAACTTTTAAAACCCAAGCATCTGCAGACTCACCAGCACCAATCTAGCAAACCCACCAAAATTCTTTTCAAAATTCAAAACTTGATTTCATGCGGCCATTTCATCAAACAGGTTGTAGACACAAATCATACAAAATCTAAACACTATTGTGAGCAGTGATTCTTGCCTAACTGGTTCCCTCTCTAGCTCACAACCAGCTTAGTAGATCATCTAGCAAGATTAACTAAACACTAGCACCACTGTGAGCTTGGCATTACCATCAATGGTGAACAGCCGAAGCCAACCTTGTCACCCCCATGTCGACAGCACGCTAGGAGGAGAAGCAAGCCTAGCCAGCATGTCTGGGAGGCAGCCCATCGTCCACCGCCTCCCTGTCCACCGCTCAAACCTTGCCAACCACTGGACCACACGCAGACGGTGCAGGACCGCCCGGCGACCATGCGGCGTGCGCCCGAGCGCCACCCTCGAAAGCCCACATCCATGGCCGCGCCTCGCCGCATGCATACACAATCCCCACCGACCCAGGAGACCGCCAGACATCCCCGTTCGCCGCCCCATGCCTCACAGCCACCGCTCGCCGTCGAAGACACCGCCTCTGCTGCGCAGAGCGTAGCATGTTCCAGACCAAGCCACACCGCCCCATGCCTCGAAACCATGTCGTTGAGCATCGCCAGGGAACACCGCACCGTCCCCTACCTTCGCCCATGCCAATAGCCGTCTGTACCATCGCTCCCGACGAGCTCACCGTGCGCCCCGTCGGTCCCCTCGCTCGACTATAAATAGAGGCCACCCCCGCTCGAATTCTTCACACCATCTCACTCCCCTCTCATCACTGATCGTGCCACACCGTTCCCGGAGCAAGGCGAGCACCACCCCGCTAGAATTTCACCGGATCCCGCCGCCTCTGGAGAAGAAGGGCGCCATTGATTTCGTCCACCCCAGGAGCTGCCGCGACCACCCCTGAGTTCGCCGTCGTCGACTTCGTTGTTCGCCCGCCTCGCCAACCCTACTTGACACCCGGTGAGCCCCAAGAACCCCCCTGGCCGCTAGGTTTTTTTCTTTCTGGGCGTTGCCCAACATCGACGATGACTCTAAGCCGTTGGATTAGAATCAGATCGAACGACCCACGTTGCCCCGTACCACTTTGCACCCCCTGTCTCACTGACGAGTGGGGACACCCACTTAAGCAGCCCGCGGGAGCACTGCGCGTAGCAGGCCGGCATTTTAACCTTTCCCGCGCAGCCCAGTTATTTGAATTAAATCTTTTCTATTCTTTTTCAAACACACTTCTGTACCCAACTTCAAAAATCAATCCAGATCGATTCATTGCACCAAATTGAATGAAACCAATTTTGTTAGAAAGGTCTGGGAATGCTGAATCCAAGACCATTGGATTCAAGTCATTTGGATCTGTAGATCATCCTTGGTAAAAATAACAAGGCAAAAGCTTTTCTGCATTCAAACATTTTTCAAATTTAAACCATAATAGATTTTGAGTTGATTCCAACTCTCAAAAATCACAGTTAACCATACCTTTCAGAATATATAAAAATATATAGGTTTACTTGCAGAAATAATGTTCAAGTAATAAAAGAATGCTCCATAGGCATTTCTAGTCACTTTATTTAATTAAAATAAAAAGGGTAAAACCTTATTAAATGGTGAGACCACTTTAAATCATATTCCCATGGACTAAAATATGTGGTGATGACATGTGTCGACATGATCCCATGTTTGGTTTGGAGAATATTAAATCTTAAGTAGTTTTTCAATGAGTAGAAATTACTTTTCTAAAATTAAAAAGAATTAAAACCAAGCCTTAACCTTGTAATGTAGAGATGATGTTAGATCATCTATAGGACTCTTGTGTGTGATGATTGCAAGTAGCTAAGTATTGTTTGGTGATTGTGTACCTCGTATTTATTCATAGACGCTAGTACCGACCAAGGATACGAGGAGGAAGGAGGATACTACGAGGAAGAAGCCGAGGAGAACTTCAACCACTGCTCTGCACAAGGCAAGTTTATACTGATATTGATGCAAGTTAACTCTTGCAGGATACCCAACTGATGCCACAAACCACTACTTGTTACTATGCCCACTATATGCCTTAAGCATATGTGATCATACCCACTTGATTAAACCAATCCTAGTTTTACTTGCAAGCTTCTTACTTTATTTTCTTTATCAAAGCTCTTACTTAGAGTTTACTTAAGAGTCTGGTAGATACTAGAAAGATATGTGAAGGTTGCATAAAGAGCATAAAATTTGGCCTAAGTTAGAACCTTGATATCATCCTATGTAACATCCCTAAAAACATGACTTCAAAGATTGCATATCATTCATGCATGCATATAGAATTGAGATCAAATTTCAAAACTCATTTCAGAAAAACAGAAGCACATGGTGCTATCATTTCATGTGAGCAAACTTAAATCAAATGGCCATCCCCATTTGAGAGTTTGAATGTTTTAAAAAGTGGATTTTTTGTCTCCTTTGTTGAATGGATTGAGTGTGGAATTTGAACCAAGCTTTACAAAATGAAAATGGTTCAAAAACCATTTTTCAAACATTTGCAAATCAAGTGCAAAGCTCCTGATATTTTGTTTCTCCAAAAATGACCAAGCCTATGCAAAGTAACCACATGGTTTTATGCCTAGATTTGAGACTGTTACACACTGCAAAAACCCCAGAAACATTAGAATTCAAAAAGAGGTTGAATTCATTTGAAAACCATTCCTAAAAATCAAAACAGAAAAAGAAAAGGGTTAAACAAAAGAAAAGGGCCAGGCGCTCCTATTCTAGCCCAGCAGCAGAACCGGCCCAACTAGCCCACCCGGCCACTTTCGCTTCGCTCGCCTTGGCAGACACACCCACCTGACGCCGACACGGACCCCACCCCTCTCCGTCTCACTCATCGACTGGTGGACCTCGCCAGCTCACCCTCGTCTTCCCCAAATCGCGCCCGACCCCGTCGCCGGCCGTTTCCTCCGCCCATCACTGCCGCGATTGATTCTCGCTTAATTGCCATTGATTCCACGCTTAATCTCTGCTCCTCTCTTGCCTACATAATCCCCTCTGCACCACGGTCATTTTCCCCCACTCTCCTCGCTCACTCCGCCACCAGGCTGCACGCATTTGACCTCGAAACCCCGCAGTACCGACGACTCCGGCGACTAATTCCGGTGAGCCTCGACCGCCCCCTTCTCTCTGGTTCAAACTATCATGTCCAGCATGATTTGGTGCATCTACTGACACCTTTCTTTTGCCTGCTCGTGACCCAGGTCGTCGTTTCCATTCACGACCGCAACCACCTGCGCCGTCGCTCGACTCCGGCGAGCAATAGCGGTAAGTCCCGAGCGCCGCCTTCCTTTGATACTAATCGTTCGCGGTCCTTGCGCATCTTGAACCCTCCGCCTTGTACTAGGGCGATGCGAGCCTTGCCCGGCGACCTCGGCAAGCGGCGACGCCGCAACTCCGACGAGCCCCGAGACCGTGCCGTGCGCCTCGTCAAGCCACTGCTAGGTTGAGCTTCTCCTCGGCAGCGTGAACCTGGTAAGCATCTTCTGTCCCTCTGACGACCAGTAGCGCCACACGCAGCCGATGTAGCCGCCCCGCTTTGGTCGTTTGATCCAGAGCCGTCAGATCTGGATCCAGCGTATAGGATTAGATCACTTAACGAACCGTTATGGGTAGATCTGAGCCGTGTGCGTTAGTTAGATCCTACGGCTCATGGCGTGATCCGGAATGAGCGATGCCGTAATAGGAATATGACGCGTGGCTAGGGTTTGATTCAAAAACAGATGTGAAATCAGATTTAGATCCAAAATTGAAATGGCTATAACTTTTGATTCCCACGTTAGATTTTTGCAAACTTTATACCGTTGGATTCAGGAAGACAAGCTCTTTCTGTTTGTGCAATGTGTTTAGTGAAAAGTTTTTGTTAAAATGACTTTTTATGCAGAAACTTGTTTAGGACTATTTTGAGTATAGAATTTGTTTAGTAATTTGTTTTAGTGCTAAATAAGTTTGGTTTAGCAAGTTTTTGACTTAGTTATGATTCAGTATTTTACACTTGCTTGGTTGGGTTTTAAAATCATCACATAACATTTTTTTTGCATGCATGCATATATTTATGTTTGTATATGAATTGTGTGTAAATTTGTGCTACCATTTTTTTATGTGTAGATTTTGGTGCTAGTGACTGTGATTGTGAAGAGTGCTACTCTCCCCATTACCAAGGCAAGTGGTACTTCACGAATATTTCCATCCCTATTTTTGTACAAGCATTATAAATATTTTACTAAGTCTTGCATGTTACTATTTTGCCAAATGATATGTTGGGAAAACCTAAGTAGTTGTATAATTGCTAGGAAATTTCCTAAGTTAAGTTACCATGCCATGCTTAGCCTAGCTAGTAGCAAACAAGGGTTGGTAAAGTATGAACATGCCATGATGAAAATATTTCTAAGTCCTTTGACTTATGTTTTCTTAATAAAACAACTAAGTCAATGAATCACCTGGGTGGAATGGGACTTGAATGGAGGTTTTTGGTTGAGTGGTTACACAAGGCCCATGGATATGGTTTACCTTGTGTATCTCACTTGTGGTATGCCACCCAGGCACAAAGGGATTTTGGAGGCCAAGTGTTGATAAGCTTATAGTGCAGCCACTTGGCAATATGGGCTCTGCCTTGATCACATAAGTTGCTAGAACTTAGCCATTTGGACAGTTGGTGGTAGTGGGAATGTTAGGTTGGAGCTCGTCCATTTGGTCTAAGGAAAGGCTTCTGAAAGGTCCTGTCTTGGGAAACCAAGTCTGGTGGGGAAAGTGTTGGAGATATGCCCAAGAGGCAATAATAAAGTGGTTATTATCATATCTTCATTCTTATGATAAATGTTTACATACCATGCTATAATTGTATTAACAGGAAACATTAATACTTGTGTGATTTGTAAACATAAAAGAGTCCCTAGTAAAGCCTCTTGTTAAACTAGCTTGTTGGTTAATATATGATCATGGTTTCCTGATCATGAACATAGAGATGTTATTAACAACAGGGTCATATCATTAGGAGAATGATGTGATGGACATACTCCTATAGATAAGCGTAGCATAAAGATCAAGTCATTTAATATAGTTCATTTGCTATAAGCTTTCTGATACATAGTAACCTAATTCCTTCGACCATGAGATCATGCATATCACCTTTACCGGAAGGATGATTTGATGACATCAAACACCACACCGTAACTGGGTGGCTATAAAGGTGGATTTGAGTGTTCGGAAAGTATTGGTTGAGACACATGGATCAAGAGTGGGATTTGTCCATCCATATGACGGATAGATATACTATGGGCCCTCTCGGTGGAATGTCATCCAATTAGCTTGCAAGCATGTGATTGACTCACAAGGGATCACATACCACGGGAACAAGAAAAGAGTACTTATCGGTAACGAGGTTGAACTAGGTATGCAGAGATACCGACGATCAAAACCTCGGATAAGTAAACTATCGTGAGACAAAGGGAAATTGGTATCGTATGTAAGTGGTTCATTTGATCGCAAAGTAATCGTAGAAATATGTGGGATCCATATGAATTTCCAGATTCCTCTATTGGTTATTGATCGGAGAAGTGTCTCGATCATGTCCGCATAATTCACGAACCGTAGGGAGACACACTTAAGGATTCGATGTTGTTGAGTAGTTATGGAATGATGAGTAAGAGACCGAATGTTGTTCGGAGTCTCAGATGGGATCCGGGATATCACGAGGAGATCCGGAATGGTCCGGAGAATAAGGTTCATATAAGGAAAGTCCTGTTTCGGGTTTGGAGAATGGTACCAGTGTTTTCATCGGGAATGTTCTAGAAGGTTCCGGAATGTCCGGCACTCCGGAGGGGAAGGGTACATGAATGTGTTATATCAAGTTGGTATGATTGCATAATGTACTAAGTGTCATCGCTGTCCGAAATAAAGGGTTTAATCAAATCCTAGTTTGAAAAGTCAAACGGCTAGTTTGAAAGTCAAACGGCAGTTTTCGGAAAGAGGAGGAGGAGTGGGAAACCGAGTTGGGGAGGAGTTCCCTCCTCCAACCACCGGCCCACCTCCAAGCCGAGTTGGGGAGGGACTCCCCTCCCCTTGGCCGCGCCTCCCACCTATAAAGGGAGGGGCAGGGCTGCCCCTCCTAGCACACAAGTTCCCTACCTCTAAACCTAAACCCTAGCCACAACCTAGGGATTTCTCCCAAGCTGCCGAGTTAGAGCTTCTAATTGCTCTAGCCGCCGGTTTAGTCCCTTCTAATTGGTGTGTCTAAACCCTAGATCACCAAGGCTCTCTCATAGTCCACCATACTCGCTCCGGCTTAAGGCGAAGCCCTGCGAGATCTCCCCTCTACTTAGGTACGCCCGTCGTCTTGCCGGAATCACGAGGAGAGTGCTACAACCTCCATTGCTGCTGGAACAAGGGAGAGAAGGTCTTCATCGAAAATCGACGTGACCGAGCGCTGCCGGAACGCAGCGCCGGAAGGATCGTCTACGCGATCTTGAGATCGGAAGTGTACGACTACATCATCCACGAGAATCTGCTCTCGTTAACCGCTTTGGAATCTTCGAGGGTGAGTTCCTCTATCGACTCGTTGCTACAATCTAGTAGATAGATCTTGGCTTGTTTGTTTGCATGCGGCAGAATTTTTTTGTTTTCCATGCTACGAACCCCTACAAAGGGTATCGAGCCGTGTGTCTATATGTAGATCTGTTGCACGAGTAGAACACAATGGTCATTGTGGGCGTTGATGCTTTTATTATCGATTGCTTTTTGTGTACTTTGCATCTTGCGGTATGTTGGGATGAAGCGGCCCGGGCTAACCTTACATGACATCGTTCATGAGACTTGCTCCACGCTTGACATGCAACTTGTATTGCATAAGTGGCTTTGCGGGTGCCTGTTTCTCCTAGCATAGTTAAGATCCAATTTACAACGGGTGATTGGCAATACTAGTATCAATGTTGTGGTTCTTGTTCGTAAGTTAGAACGACACTTATTGAAAGCCCCAAACCACGTAAAACATGCAAAGAAAATTAGAGGCGTCTAACTTTGTTTTGCAGGGGTGTGCTGTGATGTGATATGGCCATGATTGTGATTATATATGATGTATGCAATGTTCCTTATTGTAAGTTGGCAACCAGCAGGAGCCATATGGTTGTCTTTAAATTCTGTTAAGACCCGCGTGTCTATTCAAAGTAGTTGTAATAGTTGAAGCTGGTGGACGACAACCATGGGGCATCGTCATTGACCTTGATGCAATGCCGGTGATGATGGAGATCATGTTCGTGCTTGAAGATGGAGATCGGAAGCACAAGAAGAAAGGCCATATCATATCACATATTATGAATTGCATGTGATGTTAATCCTTTTATGCATCTTGTATTGCTTAGTTAACGACGGTAGCATTATAAGATGATCCCTCATGCACATAAATTTCAAGTTCTAGAGTGTTCATCCTTAGTAAGCACCGTTGCTAAAGCTTGTTGTTTCGAAGCACCACGTGATGATCGGGTGTGTTAGATTCTGCAAGTGTATACAACGTGAGCAAGCCAGATTTGCTCATGCAGAAGCTAAGGTTTGATCTTGACGAGCCTAGCATGTACAGACATGGTCTCGGAACACGGATCACCGAAAGGTAAAGCATGAGTCATATAGTAGATATGATGAACATGATGATTGTTCGCCATTGAAACTACATCAACTCTCGTGATGATCGGTTTTGATGTGGTGGATTTGGTTCGTGTGATCACTAAAACAATGTGAGGGATATTGTTTTGAGTGGGAGTTCAACGGCAATATGATTAAAAGTTGAACACTATTTATCATAAATTAAATCAAAGTGAATTTGCATAGTTGTTGTAGTCATTGGCATCCGTTTACCACCTTGCGCTTAGTTATAATTGAGATGATAGAACTATAGAATTCTGGTTAGTTACTTTACGAACTGGTATCGTATTGTTTTGAAGTGTTAATCTAAAGTTTAAAAGTCCTATTGCAAACTTTCAGTAAGTTTCGGTTACTCCATGAAGTTTAATAATTGGTATTAAAACAAGAGTGACAATTCCAAGAGTTAGTATATGAGTATCATGTTTGTCTCCATGATTCTTGATATTCAAAGGATTTTCTTAATATCAAGGTTATCTAGGATCTGAAAGAGTTGTTTCAGAAACCATAATGTGTGGAAAATATTGTGATATCTGAAATGAAGTTTTGGTTGCAACATGATAGAGTATAATATGGCAAAAGTCATGTTCCCATATTTGATGAGAATTTGCAAAAGGTTGGAGACACTAGTTGTCCTAATCCTCCAAAAGGTTTTGGAGAGCAACATTATACTCGCGATTCATCGTTACAAGCTAAAAGTAGCTTGATCATGGATAATTCCATGATGAGGGTGAATATTTGATGTAGGTAAAATGTTTACTACACCAAGAGATTACTAATGAAAGGAATTTGAAAGAACACCAAACATTTGATAATGGTGATCTACTTCAAAGTGCAAGTCCAAAGACATTGGTATTCAACTATACATGCTTTGGACTATGTGTCATGTGTATGGCTCCACTATTGATGTTGATAGATTCTTTCAAACAGAAAAGGAAATACTGAAAGATAATCTCATAAGTATATGGCAGAAAAGAAAAGACTAGAATTGTTCAGCTTCAGTATATAGATGATACACATGTTATGGCTATATTCTTTGCTTATTAAACAATGTGGTTCTTAAGTATTTGATACTGAATTTGTTGGTGTGAATTGTCATACGAAACAACAGAATTCATGAACTATAATGGCCTAAGTAACTAGCAAAAGAATATGTGATGATGTTCATCGAGAACAAATAAAGGGTTAATGTGTTGCTCGTTAAACATCAAAGCTTGCCTTCAAGATTTGTTTTATCAGGTATTATGAGAACAAAAGGGTTGTTCAAATAATTGCCGTAATCCATAAAAGATGGATGATTTACAAATCTCGTTGGATAAATCACATCCATAAAACTAGTGCTAAAAATGTCGAAAGACAAATTGATTGAAAGATCACTTAGGAAGTGACATCGCTGTTTAAATTATATTGGAAAGAAAACATGAAGAAACTCCATGTGTATGGAATTTTGGAGTCTTTTGATTTTTGATCAAATGACGCTTGTGAAACTTTCCTAGAGATAATTAAAACTTCGTTCATAGGCCAAAAGGGAACGAAAGACTAGCTTATTGGAACTTGTACATATTGTTGTACGAAGTCCATTATGTGTAGTCAAGAGCGATGGATTTCAACTTCATATGCTTTCTCCGAAAATTTGAGTGAATATATGAATATTTACTTAATAAGGATGAAGTACGAAACATTTGAAAAAGTTCAAAGTCTTTCAAGATGAAGTGCAAAATCATTGTAACAAGAATATAAATAGTTTATGATAAAGATCATAAAGGAAGATATTTGAGTTACAAGTTTAGCATAATACCTAAGATTTAAGGAATCGTTCCGTGGATTTAAATTTTCCCGAAACACCATAAGAGTATGGAGAGTTCGAGATATGTAATTAAACCTTGTTTGACATGGTAATATCAAAGGTATAATTCATAAAAACTGCCATTATGTTTTAAAGATTAAAAGCTTTAGAGACTACCGTTTTTCCACTGAAAAGAGCTCCATCATAATCCATTGAATTGACACCATATAAAGTTATGGTTTGGGATAAAACCCAAGTTGTCCTTTCTTAAACATTGGTATGCTATGCATAAGAAAGATGTTTGCAACCAAAGTCGTATGAACCTGTCTTTGTATGTTATTTCGAATAACTGTTCCTCCATAACATCGGAGACAAAAATGTTTGTCGCTTAAAACGTCAAGTTTCTTAGAGAAGGAATTTTTCGTGAAAAGATAAGTGTGAGGACAATAGAACTTTGATAAGGTTAAAAGAACCTTAGCTATATGTGCAAAGTTGCGCAGCGCCAAAAAGTGTTCCGGAAGCAGCAACAATGCTCATGGCTCACGTGCCTCAAAGGTTGCGGTCACGGAGGTCTAAGTTCCTATTAAAACAAGTAGGTCGGGTAAACAATCAAATACCAAGATTTGAGAGTTAAATCATTATTTGACAATAATGATCCGACTACATGCAAAGAAGCGATGATGAGCCCTGACTCCGTCAAAATGGCTTGAAGCCATAAAATCCGTGATAGTTCCATACACGAGAAATCAAGTTTTGAACTTGAAAGACCCTCGAGAAAGGTGTAAGACCTTACAGTTGTGTTTGGATCTATAAAGAAATAGACATGGATGTTGTACATCTATGAAATCGTCGACATGTTGGGAAAGAGTTCACAACAATGTTCAAAGGTTGAATATGACAAGATTTGATCTTTCATAGCGATATTTAGTCTAGACGGATTAATGTAGCAACCACTACATATAATTTTGTTATGTGGTAGTTGAATAAACAAAACAAGTTCTTCTAATAGAATTGTTACCTAGGACATGTGCACAACACGGTCCATAGGGTTTTGTTAATTCAAAGGATGCTAAAAGCATATGCAAACTTTAATGGTTGAAGTAAGCATCGAGGAGTTGGAATCTTCACTATGATGAAACTGTTAAAGGAGTTTAAGTTCATCAGAGACAATGAAGATGCTTGCATTTGCAAGAAATTAAGTGGGAGCGCTAAGACATATTTCTAATACATTATGTGGAAGACATATTGTTGATTAGAAATAATGTATCTTTTATTGACACATATTAAGAATTTCATCCCGATGAAAGACTTAGGCAAAACCCAAATGTTTGGCATCGATAGACGCCAATATGGTTATGTCAGAAGTACATAGACGAGATATTGAATGAGTTCAATATAGAAACTACAAAAAAGGTTCTTGTCGCACAGAAAGGATTGAATGAGTTCAATATTGATGATATATTCAAGTGTATTGACATTTGGTAAGTGAAACAAGATTCAAGTATAGATTGATACTTGATGCATGAAATCACAAAGAGTATTTATATCAATCATACTATGATATGTACAAATCCAGACATGTCCTGTGCTCTAAATGTTGTGAGCATATACCAGAATGATTCATAAGATAATCATTGGACGATAGTAAATATATTCTTATGATCTTATAGAAGAACTAAGAGTATATTGTTTTGTAGAAGTGAAAAATAGATGGTTAGTTCATTGTAAAAGTACTACATTGATACTAGTCTTGTCACAAAGTACAAATTAAGTTTATCTCAATCTAAACTAAGGGTGGCACAATATAATGGAAAGTGAGTTCCATAATGGATTTGGATGAGTTCCAAATTTAAGACATTGTGACAGATACTACAACAAAAGGCTAAGTATATGACTGCTATTATAGCAGCAAAAGAGGGCATTTTGTGTCAAGTAGTTTGTTATCAAACTAGGTGTAGTTCATGGTGGGATAGTACTATGAAGATATATTGTATGACAATATTATCAACATGTTTTAACCCCAAAGAACTAAAGGTCACACCAAAGGACCAAATTTGTATGAAGCCATCTCATTAGAAAATGAGTGATGCGTAGAGACGCAAAGACATGCAATTACACACGGACCTGGAAGTGTCAGATCCGGAGATCAGTTAACCACTAGCAATCGTGTACATACAACACCGGAAAGCCATAGGTGTTGAATACACAAAGGTTTGAAACTAGATTATTGACTCTAGTGCAAGTGGGAGACTGTTGGAGATATGCCCAAGAGGCAATAATAAAGTGGTTATTATCATATCTTCATTCTTATGATAAATGTTTACATACCATGCTATAATTGTATTAATAGGAAACATTAATACTTGTGTGATTTGTAAACATAAAAGAGTCCCTAGTAAAGCCTCTTGTTAAACTAGCTTGTTGGTTAATATATGATCATGGTTTCCTGATCATGAACATAGAGATGTTATTAACAACAGGGTCATATCATTAGGAGAATGATGTGATGGACATACTCCTATAGATAAGCGTAGCATAAAGATCAAGTCATTTAATATATTTCATTTGCTATAAGCTTTCTGATACATAGTAACCTAATTCCTTCGACCATGAGATCATGCATATCACCTTTACCGGAAGGATGCTTTGATGACATCAAACACCACACCGTAACAGGGTGGCTATAAAGGTGGCTTTGAGTGTTCGGAAAGTATTGGTTGAGACACATGGATCAAGAGTGGGATTTGTCCATCCATTTGACGGATAGATATACTCTGGGCCCTCTCGGTGGAATGTCATCCAATTAGCTTGCAAGCATGTGACTAGCTCACAAGGGATCACATACCACGGGAACAAGAAAAGAGTACTTATCAGTAACGAGGTTGAACTAGGTATGCAGAGATACCGACGATCAAAACCTCGGATAAGTAAATTATCATGAGACAAAGGGAAATTGGTATCGTATGTAAGTGGTTCATTCGATCGCAAAGTAATCATAGAAATATGTGGGAGCCATATGAATTTCCAGATTCCTCTATTGGTTATTGATCGGAGAAGTGTCTCGATCATGTCCGCATAATTCACGAACCGTAGGGAGACACACTTAAGGATTCGATGTTGTTGAGTAGTTATGGAATGATGAGTAAGAGACCGAATGTTGTTCGGAGTCTCGGATGGGATCCGGGATATCAAGAGGAGATCCGGAATGGTCCGGAGAATAAGATTCATATAAGGAAAGTCCTGTTTCGGGTTTGGAGAATGGTACCGGTGTTTTCATCGGGAATGTTCTAGAAGGTTCTAGAATGTCCGGCACTCCGGAGGGGAAGGGTACATGAATGTGTTATATCAAGTTGGTATGATTGCATCATGTACTAAGTGTCATCGCTGTCCGAAATAAAGGGTTTAATCAAATCCTAGTTTGAAAAGTCAAACGGCTAGTTTGAAAGTCAAACGGCAGTTTTCGGAAAGAGGAGGAGGAGTGGGAAACCGAGTTGGGGAGGAGTTCCCTCCTCCAACCGCCGGCCCACCTCCAAGCCGAGTTGGGGAGGGACTCCCCTCCCCTTGGCCGCGCCTCCCACCTATAAAGGGAGGGGCAGGGCTGCCCCTCCTAGCACACAAGTTCCCTAACTCTAAACCTAAACCCTAGCCACAGCCTAGGTATTTCTCCCAAGCCGCCGAGTTAGAGATTCTAATTGCTCTAGCCGCCGGTTTAGTCCCTTCTAATTGGTGTGTCTAAACCCTAGATCACCAAGGCTCTCTCATAGTCAACCATACTCGCTCCGGCTTAAGGCGAAGCCCTGCGAGATCTCCCCTCTACTTCCGGTACCACGCCGTCGTGCTGCCGGAATCACGAGGAGAGTGCTACAACCTCCGTTTTCTGGAACAAGGGAGAGGAAGGTCTTCATCGAGTACCGAACGTGTGACCGACTGCGGAAGCGCTGCCGGAACCCAGCGCCGGAAGGATCGTCTACGCGATCTTGAGATCGGAAGTTTACGACTACATCATCCACGAGAATCTGCTCTCGTTAACCGCTTTGGAATCTTCGAGGGTGAGTTCCTCTATCGACTCGTTGCTACAATCTAGTAGATAGATCTTGGCTTGTTTGTTTGCATGCGGTAGAAATTTTTTGTTTTCCATGCTACGAACCCCTACAGAAAGTGCACAACCTCTGCAGATGGAAAAATCTAAGTACTTAGCCAAGTCCATGGCAATGGACAACTTGAGAATCAAGACATGGAAGCTATCAAGAATCTCATCACTCCAACTTCTAAGTTAAAACTTGTCGGTGAACAAGGGTGAAGGACCCCAATGTCTATTGGTGGTTTCTTGGGAAAAGTTTGACAAAGAAAAACTTAGAGATTTCAACTAATAGGAAAAACCTATTTTGAGCAAAGCAAACCAATCTACACTTAGCCAAATTGCATATAGTTTTATAGTCCACTTAAAAATTTACTAAGGTATCACTTGCCAATACTATTCCAAAGTATTGACCCACTGTGGCTGTAACTTGTGATGTTGCAGGTTACTCTGATGATGATTGGGTGTCATGAGTCTACACTCAACATGCTTGCCTGTGGCACATGAAGATGAAGACTTGTGTCTATTTACTTATTCCAAACTCTTGTAGTAGGCCTGTGGCCTTGAGTTGTAAAAGACTATGTTTTATCTCTGGAATGGATGTAATAAATGACCTTTGTATCTGTGTACTTCATCTTAAAGTGTGGATGCTAGCAATGATCCAGGGACTAGCATTGCAATCACATGGATCCATTCTCCTTTACAAAGGAGGGATCTTACATCCTAAGATATAAGGTGTACTTAGTTGAAACTCCCCTAGTCTACCACGCCTCATTAGTGCTTACCCTCACCTGTAGATGCTAGTGCTAAGTATAAAACTTGATCAACCTTAGATGGGAATACTTGGTGGAAAAATGGTTATGAAAACCTTGGAATGATGGATCATTCTATTGAAATGTTTTGGACATGTGTTCCCAAACACCTGATGATTTTGGTGATGAAAATGTTGAGGCATGAGCCTTAGCCCTTTATAAAACTGATGGTTGTCTGGATGCGATACCATTCCAATTTTATCGTACAACCACAATACCCGAAGATCGGGTAGGGCTTGACTAGAAACTTATATACCTTAGTATTAGCTCCCTCACGGCCAAGGTCCGAGATGAGGCTACCTTGTGAAGATTGTCCACCTGTGCAGTACCCAAGATGACAGTTGGTCATGGTTGGGAGGCCAAACTCACAGGAGAGGTGCTTATACTAGGGCGTGTAATTGAAAGGCTAGGATTGATTATCCATGACGAGTATGGTGAATTCAGGATTTGTTCCTAACGGATGTATCGAATGTTGTGGTGAAAGTGTACAATCTCTGCAGAGTGTCAAACTATTGAATAGCTACCATGATTATGGACAGTTGGAGTGGCCATACTGTTCCCCCGTCAGACTTTTCAAAATGACTTATGAAATGAATTGAGACTTTGACTTGACCACAACAGAGTTGTGACATGAGTACAAGATCCCACTTAGGAGTTATAAAATTGGACTAGTCATTTGTTGCTTCCAAACTTAGTAGAGATAAATCTGGCTTTTGCAAAACAACCCTAGAGCCTAGTGTCCTATTATCAAAACCCCCCTTTTTCTTCCATCTCCCCAAAAACTAATGATCTACTTAGACATGGAGGCAATCAACATCATGGCAAAAGTAATAGAATCTATCATAGATGTATAGTACTTGTATAAATCTATAAAGAGTATGGAAATTACAACAAGATCTAGACAATATGTAGATGGGATGGATGGAGATGGTGGTGATGCAGCGGTTGATGATAAAAAATGGATGCCTTAGCCTCCTGGATCTGCTCAGGGAAAAGATGGATCCCCGGTGGATGAGTTCCCCCTCTAGATGCCTTCCGGAGGTTAGGTTTCGGCGATTTCTGAATGTTCTGTGTGTAGTCTCCCCGATCCAGTTGCACGGGATGAAACTATTTGAGGAGGCGGTGTCGGCGTCAACTATACGGCGGGAACTATACGGCCGAAATATTTCTTCCTGTCGTATAGTTGATCGTTAAACCTTCTGTATACTTCAATTGCTTCGGGTTTTCTTTTGGTGTTATTAATATTTCCCAAATAAGCAATTTACGTTGTTTTGGCTCCTTTTCACTCCAATATAACTGGTCCAAGAATTGTGTCCATCGTATCCATCATCTGATCTAATCCTGTTGAAAATAAACATAAAAAGTGCATGCGAACGCCGTAAAATACCAAGATCCTATCACTACAATGCTAAATAATAATCTAAAACATGATGCAATTATGCATTCATCAACTTCCCCAAGCTTAGACTCTTGCTCGTCCCGAGCAAGTTTAGCTTAATGGATGTGATCCTCATATTCATGAAGCCGAGTCGATAATATAAATGAGGCAGTTGCATCATGTATTTATCATAAAGGATAGTAATGACCCACAAGTGTAGGGTATCACAACAGTCTTCGCGGGTAGTATTACCCAATTTATTGATTCGACACAAGGGGAGCCAAGGAATACTTGCAAGGCTTAACAACTGAGTTGTCAGTTCAGCTGCACCTGGAAATAGTTTTTGCTCACAGAAGTTTATCAGTAGCAACAGCAAAGCAAAAACAACAGTGGAACAAGAGCAATAGTAACGGTAACAATAAATAGTGGGATTCGAGTGTGGTAGGCATAGGGATGGATGGACAGGCGTTGCATGGACGAGTCTAAACATGTAACTTCAAGATCTAGGGCATTGCAGATAAATAATAATAAGCATCCAAGTACTAAAAAGTCCTAGGCATGTGCTCCAAATATAGTCATACGTGCTCGCAATGAGAACTTGCACAACATTTTCTGTCCAGACAGCCCGTGGCAGCGGGGCCTCTAGGGAACTACTGGAAATTACGGTGCTCCTTTTAATAAA
Source organism: Avena insularis (assembly GCA_023614405.1). NCBI lineage: Eukaryota > Viridiplantae > Streptophyta > Magnoliopsida > Poales > Poaceae > Avena > Avena insularis. The sequence continues at coordinate 288,595,999 of CM042691.1, read as the reverse complement.
GCACCGGAGCAAAGCATTAACACTCTGTGAACACATGTGATCCTCACACCACACCCATCCCCTCCGGTTGTCCCAATTATTGTCACTTTGTGGCATTTGGATCCGGACAATGATATGTGTACACAACTTGCAGATAAGATCACAAACAATACTATCATAATGATTCAATAATAAGTTCAGATCTGAGATCATGGCACTCGGGCCCTAGTGACAAGCATTAAGCACAACAAGTTGCAACAAAGTCAAATAGCACTAATAGAGATACTAGGCACTATGCCCTAATAGATATTATTCGATTACATGATAGAACTCATCCAAGCCCTACCATCCCCAAGCATACAACGGGGGATTACTCACTCATGGATGAGGGAAACATTGATGGTCGATGGATATGCATTGGTGATGACGATGGCGATGATCCTCTCCAAATTCCCCGTCCCGGCAGGGTGCCAGAACGGAGTTTCTGGATCTGAATCTTGGTTTCTGGTGGCAGCGGCGTAGCGGAACTCTATCTGGAAATCTATTGAAACCCCCCTCAGTTTTTAGGTCGAGAGGCAACTTATAGGTGCAGAGGGAGGCATATGGGGTGCCTGGGGTGGCTGCACCCCCCCAGGCGCGGCCATAGGTGGGCCCGCGCCTGGCATGGGTGTGGGCCCCCCCAGGCCCCTTCTCCGTCTCGTCTTCTGGCTCCGTGGATCTACTGGTGAAATAGGATTTTTGGCATATTTTCCTGGATTTTTCCTGATAGTTGATTTTTTGCACAAAAACTAGACACCAAGGTAATTCTGCTGAAAACAACGTCAATCTGTGTTAGTTGTATCCAAATCACATAAGTTTAGAGGAGAAACAATAGCAAAGTGTTCGAGAAAGTAGATACATTTTGGACGTATCAACTCCCCCCAAGCTTAGCTTATTGCTTGTCCTCAAGCAATTCAGTTGAAAACTGAGTGCGATAAAAGAACTTTCACGAACACATTGCTTCATAAGATGTATATATTCTCAGCACAGGAGTAGATGCTTAAACTATTCATAATAAAGAGTATGCAACTAAGTCTACTCAATAGTCATTGCAAGCCATGGAGAGAAACCAACTCAAATAATAATAAGTAGCATGAAACATAAACATAAGCAACATTGCAATGCTCATATGAAGGTATGATAGAGTGGTATCTCGCTTGCATCTATTTGAAGAGCACAATATAAATGCCGAGGCACCTCTGAAGTTCAAGTGAAGACCAGAGATAAAGATATCAGAGATACAAGCATCAAAGTAATGACATAATTAACCAAGTTTTGAGACAAACACAAGAATGACAACTATGCTCTCAACAAAGGTGCTCATAGAATAAGTGGTGACTCAACAAGGAAGTGAAAAGGTTTTGAAAAGTTTGAAAGGCTTCCAAATGCTGAAAGTAAGGTACTCGTTAGCTTTGAGATCTCATTGCCCCTATCATAAGCATCTTTATGTGGTTAAGGTGAAAGTGAGGTCCACTCTGAATCATATGCTTGACAGAGCATAAACTAGAAATCCCAAGTCCCTTGAGTACGAGGGACTCTCCGCATGATACATCAACTTTGGTTACCTATAAGTTCTTGTCATTGTAAATACATGCATATCATAGAGAACCGCCAATGGGGTACCCCTTGCACATGATACATGAGCTATCCCGTGATAAAAATGATGAGCATCTCAGCAATCTTTTTATTTACTATGTGTATAGCTTTTTATTGAGGATGCTTCATAAATGCTCATCATGGTAATTCTGCAAGTTTCCACCATGATTAGGCATGGCTTAGGCTAGCGGCCCAAGTGTTTCTCTAACACAATGTATAAACTCCATGAACTCACAAGTCCCCCTTTTATTTCACATCAACGACATCCGCAAACAAAAGAGCAAGGTATCAATTAGATGTAAGCGTCCAAAAGGTGTTGAAAGCGTTCCCCGTGATAGCACGGTTCTGCTGACTCCCATCATATAATTTGCAAGCATATAAATTTCATGGACAGTTCACAATGGTTCAGAATTATTAAGTGCATAGAATAAAGTGCGCCATCAAGTTCATGAGAGCTTTACTAACTAACTTTCTCAAAACAGACAAACATTTTATTTGGAAGAAAACACGGCATATTAAATATGCACTGAAATAGCAAAAAATGCTAATAGGTAGGTATGGTGGACACTGTTGGCAATACTGGTTTTGGGGAGTTGGAAGCACAAGTAGAGCACATACTCAGTGCAAGTGAAGGCTAGCAAAAGAGAGGGAACGACAAACGAGAGAGCAATAACTGTCATAATCACGCTTGCAATAAAACATGACTAATTATGGCATGAAAGTGATACAAGAACTCTAAGGCAAAATAAATCATCGAGGCTTACTGACTATTGTTCAGTAATATGCATGCATGAGCATGTGCCAAGTTGATTCACATGAACATCCAGAGGAGGATACCACAATATCATACCAAGATATGAATAAAACAATTCAAGAAAACATTCATATGACATGCGACAAACTATTAGCAACCTAGAGCTAATCACAAGCTAGCAAGAACTACTAAGCATCCATAATGACATACACCTCACACAAACAGGCTAAGATGCTCACAATGATGAGTATATGTACAAAAATGAAAACAAATAGAGTTTGTTACCAGCCTCTTACCACACCTCAAGTTGTCTTAATCTTCATTATTGCCCTTCACTTGTGTGACTTGAATAATAACATGAAACCAAACTCCACTGAGGACGGCTGAACCCTGCAAAGAACTCACAAAATCAAAGAAGAACAACAAATATTTTTGGTGTTTTCGAATTTTTTAGAAACAAGCAAACAAAGAAAAACCAAACAAGAAGCAAACAAAGCAAAACAAACAAAGCAAAATCTTTTTGTATTTTTATTTTAAGGCAAACCAAAAAGCAAAGAAACAAACCAAGAGAAACAACGAAAATATTTTTGGTATTTTTGTGTTTTTGAGAAAGTAGCAACAAGAACCAAAAAGAAAGAGAAACAACGGATATACAAAAAACCGATGAAACATGATATATATATGAGTGTTATGTCGGTATACCTCCCCCCAAGCTTAGGCATTTGGCCTAAGCGGGGCTCAATCCCATGGTGCCCAAGAAGATGCACCTCCGTAGTATGTCGAGGAAGCTCCCTCGTCCTGGTATGAGCTCGAGGCCTCCCTTGTGTAGTACACATGGGGGTCGTATGATGGTGCTTCCTCCTGATAGTGCCCATGGAAGTTAAGAGAGCGTAGCTTTTCATCCATCTCCACCTTGGAGCGTGACAAGGGTCCCTGATAAATACTGAACAAAGTAGTTTGGGGTAGAGGGATCTCTCTCTCTTCCCCGCCAATAAACATCATTCTATAAACCAAGCTATCAAGGGTAGAGTTATTGGTGACAAAATGATGTGCCTTCATAGAAGCAAGATCAAGCCTCTGAGGAGCCAAACCTGTATCATGTGGATCAACAACAATGTTCAAGGCAACAACAACATGAGTAGCAATAATTCCCTCATAAATGGGTCCCTTAGCAGTTAAGCGACGAGCAATGAGAGAACCAAGATTATACTTAGTTTCATTGTTGAGCGTAGCAGCTAAGATGGCCAATTGATAGTTAGAAATATTACTAGTGTTCTCCCTACCAAGAACACTAATGACAAGATAGTAGGCAAAGTACCTGATGCTGGGAGTTGAATATTCTTTATCTTTCCTCGTTGAGCTGTGCGGTCATCATCATTGCTTATTCCTCGGTAAAGCTCCAACAAATCAGCGGGTTGAGCTGGAATCTTCTTTGCTGAACCAGCTGTACCAAGTCCCAGGGCCTTACAAAATTGCTTCAAAGTTATAGAATAAGCCCCGCCATAAATTTTGAAAGACACATCTGGCTTGAACAAGCTGTTAGTAAAAGAAAAGCTCTCCACAAATGTTTTAGTGAGCAGAGCATATTGCACGCTCTCATCCTGCATGTAACTTGTTAGTCCAGCCCTCCGAACCAAGGTCATAAAATCATCAAGAATCCCAGCAGCCCGCAAGAAAGTTTGGCAAGGAAAGGTGGAGGGGTGCGCATCCCCCTCACCTCCCTCGTCACCAAATCGTGGAGTAATGAGATCCTCATTGTATGAGGGTCTAGTACTGGTGGATGACCTTGGAAGTCTTGCCGTTCTAGGTGCATCACTCTCAAATATTTCACCAAATGTGTTGTTGTCCATGACCTTTCTTTAATTCTGAAATTTTTAGACAAACATCAAACCAAGTGATTTCTAAGTTGATGAATGATGAGCAACTACTATAAGAACTTGTAGAGGACTACACATGTATCAAAATGAAATTTCTAAGCATAGAACACGCATGCAAGCTCAAACAACCTGACACCTATAGCAGAAAAATACTCAATATACAATCTACCAATCACAAATCTAATTGGAGAAGTGGAGGAGGCACTTACCAAAGAGCAAACTCTCCAAAAATCAGCACTTGAGATGGGCTGAACAAGGAGATCAAAAATCACGAGCAAGAACAGCAAGAACTCGAGCTTGAGAAAGTTTTCCGTTGTTTTTCAGGAGAGAGAAAGAAGGTGGCTTTGAGGAGGCAGCCTGGAGGGGCCCAGGTGGGGCACCCCCCCTAGGCGCCACCCATAGGCAGGCCATGCCTACCTAGGGTGTGGTGGCCTGGGGTGGCCCCTGGGTCACTCCAGGTGTCCCTCTATCCCTTTTTTCGAGGAAAAATTTATTTTGAATTTTCTGGGATTTTTCGGGAAACTTTATTTTTGGCCAATTTTCAGGGTATGAAAATTGATTTTCTCGCAGAAACGATTTTTTTAGAAGAAGCAAAAGCAAACCAAAACCAGAACTACAGCAGTTCTAAGACACTCCAACAAGCAAACAACTAGCAAAACTAGAACTAACAAGAGAAAGAGCAAAGACTAGGAAGGAGAAAAATAAAAGAAAGTAGAAATAACCATAGTGAAATCATTGTTCTGTTCATTAAAATTATTTTGTTAACAAGGTTGATCAAGTCTTGTTACCAAAACAATCTTATATGAAACAAAACTTTGTATTCCACCAAGTGATTATGTTACCTCAAGTTTGATAGCAATGGTCCCAATCATAATAGTTTCAAAATTTTCTTGTGGAATGGGACAATATATTTCTCCAACCTTGATGCTCTCAATATTTTCAATGGAGTTTAGGCAATAGCTTTTAGCAACCTTCTTGGGGAAATAGACAGTATGCTCTTTGTCATTAATATTGAAAGTTACTTTCCCTTGATTACAATTAATGACAACACCTGTAGTCTTAAGGAAAGGTCTCCCAAGAATAATAGACATATTATCATCTTCAGGCATTTCAAGCACAACAAAATCAGTTAGAACCAAGCAATTATGAGCAACTTGAACAGGAACATCCTCACATATACCAACAGGAATAGTAGTTGTCTTATCAGCCATTTGCAAAGTTATATCAGTTGGTATCAACTTTTCTAGCTAGAGTCTCTTGTAGAGAGAAAAAGGCATAACACTAACTCTAGCTCCCAAATCACATAAAGCAGTTCTAACATAATTATTCTTAATAGAGAAAGGAATAGTTGGTATACCTGGATCACCAAGTTTCTTTGGAACCTTACCATTGAAGGAATAATTAGCAAGCAGAGTAGAAATCTCCTCATTAGGAATCTTCCTTTTATTAGAGACAATATCCTTCATATACTTTGAATAAGGAGGCAACTTAATAGCATCAGTCAAAGGAATTTGCAAAAATAAAGGTTTCATCCACTCACAAAACTTCTTGTAGTGTTCTTCCTCCTTTGACTTGTGTTTCTTACCTGGAAAGGCATAGGTTTCTGCACCCAAGGTTCTCTCTCTTTACCATGTTTATTAGCAATAAAATACTCCTTAGTGTACCTAGTGTTCTTAGTGTGCTTATCAGGTTCTTCCTCAACTTCCTCCTCAGGAGTATCATTTTTATCATTACCACTCCCAGTTTCAGCATTAGAGACTGATATAATATTAGGATCTACAGCAGGTTCAAGTGGTTCCTCAACTATTCTATGTTTATTTTTCTTTCTCTTACGAGGACTACCACTATCTTCACCTTGTTGGGAATCCTGCTCAATTCTTTTAGGGTGTCCTTCAGGATATAAAGGATCTTGAGTAGCCATACCACTCCTAGTTCTAATTCCATAAGCATGTTTATCTCCTGAAGCATTAACTAGCATATCCTTTTGCACCTTAGCAAGTTGATCAATTTGAGTTTGAACCATTTGAAAGTGTTTATAAAGCATTTTAATATCATTAGAAGTTCTTTCCACAATATCTTTCAACTCTTTAATAGCTCTAGAGTTTTCCAATAAATGATTCTGAATTTGTTTATTAAAATGACCTTGCTTAACAATGAAAGTGTCAAGTTCCTCTAAACATTGATCAGGAGGCTTACCATAATGAATATCACCTTCATTAAAGTGTTGGAGAGAGTGTACGTCAATAGTGGATGGGTGAGGAATTGGCTTACATAATTCTTCTATAGGAGGTAGATTTTTCACATCTTCAGCTCTAATAACTTTCTCCTTTAGACACTTCTTAGATTCCTTCATCACTTCGTCATTTAATGCAATAACTCCTCTCTTCTTTGGTGTTAGTGTTGGAACTGGTTCAGGCACACCTTGTTCAGGAGTAATAGGCTCAGGTCTATTCAGCTCAATTGAAATCCAATCATCATAATTCTTGCTTATCTTAGCCATTAATTCTTCAACATCTGTAGGAGTTCTTTTCCTGAAAACACAATCAGCAAGCTATCTAGGTATGTCCTAGAATCATCAATTAGTACATTATAATAAATATCAAGCAACTCATTCTTAGGTAATGGACATCCAGGATGTGCATGAATCAAGGCACAGAACCTTGTCCATGACTCAGGCAATTTCTCTTCTTCTCCCTGCTAAAAATCAAAAAGTCTCTGCAAAGCAGCATGTCTAGCACTAGGAGGAAAATATTTCTGGAAGAAATAAGCAATCAAACAATCAGGGCTATCAATGGAAGCAGGAGGTAATCTATTAAACCATGCCCTAGCTTCTCCTTTTGGTGAAAAAGGGAAGATCTTAGTAACAAAGTACTTGCACATCTTAAAATCACCAGAGAATAAAGCACTCATAGTAGAAAGCTCATTCATATGAGCCATAGCACTCTCATTTTCAGTCCCACAAAAAGGTTCTTTCTAAACAATGTCCAAATAGGATAAATCAAGAGAGAAATCATAATATTTATCTTTAATATCTATGGGAGAGGTGGCAAACTTAGGATCAGAGGACAACTTAGGAATGATGGTGCGTCTAGCTAGGAGACTCTTAATAGCACTAGTACCATGTGTGTTTTGGCACTCTTCAATAAAGTCATTAGTAAACTCAATGTAACCATCATTAATGTCGTATCTCTCTCTAGACTCAGGTGAGCAAACAGGTGTAACACTGTCTTCACTAGGAGTTTCAGTATTTCCTAGACTAACTATAGTAGCATCTAGAAAATGACCTAATGAACCACTCGCATCAAGCATAATAGAAGTAACATCATGAGTATCAAAAGCAGTTTCAGACTCAGTAGTAGTAGCAGTGTGTGTAGCATGTGTTTGTGGTGGTGGAGTAACAAGCTTACTTATAACAGACGGTGAATCAAGAGCAGAAGAGGTGTTTAGGACTGTACCTCTTCTTGTAGTGGATGGTAAAATAGGGAACTTTCCATCACGAGACTTCCCCATGATGGAAGGAGTAACAGTGAACAATAATAGATCCAAGTGAACTCACAAATAAAGCTATGCTCCCCGGCAACGGTGCCCGAAAATAGTCTTGATGACCCACAAGTGTAGGGGATCGCAACAGTCTTCGCGGGTAGTATTACCCAATTTATTGATTCCACACAAGGGGAGCCAAAGAATACTTGCAAGTCTTAACAACTGAGTTGTCAGTTCAGCTGCACCTGGAAATAGTTCTTGCTCATAGAAGTTTATCAGTAGCAACAGTTTGGTAATAGCAATAGCAATAGTGGAATAAGAGCAATAGTAACATTAACAATAAACAGTGGGATTCGAGTGCGGTAGGCATAGGGATGGATGGACGAGCGTTGCATGGACGAGTCTAAACATGTAAATTCAAGATCTAGGGCATTGCAGATAAATAATAACAAGCATCCAAGTACTAAACAATCCTAGGCATGTGCTACAAATATAGTCATACGTGCTCACAATGAGAACTTGCACAACATCTTCAGTCCAGCCAGCCCGTGGCAGCGGGGCCTCTAGGGAACTATTGGCAATTAGGGTTCTCCTTTTAATAAAGCACCGGAGCAAAGCATTAACACTCCGTGAACACATGTGATCCTCACACCACAGCCATCCCCTCTGGTTGTCCCAATTATTGTCACATTGGGGCCTTTGGATCCGGACAATGATATGTGTACACAACTTGCAGATAAGATCACAAACAATACTATCACAATGATTCAATAATAAGTTCAGATCTGATATCATGGCACTCGGGCCCTAGTGACAAGCATTAAGCACAAAAAGTTGCAAAAAAGTCAAATAGCACTAATAGAGATACTAGGCACTATGCCCTAACAGATCTTATTCGATTACATGATAGAACTCATCCAATCCCTACCATCCCCAAGCCTACAGCGGGGGATTACTCACTCATGGATGAGGGAAACATTGATGGTCGATGGAGATGCGTTGGTGGTGATGATGGCGACGATCCTCTCCAAATTCCCCGTCCCGGCAGGGTGCCAGAATGGAGTTTCTGGATCTGAATCTTGGTTTCTGGTGGCGGCGACGTAGCGGAACTCTTTATGGAAATCTATCGAAACCCCCCTCGGTTTTTAGGTCGAGATGCAACTTATAGGCGCAGAGTTAGGCAGAGTGGGTGCCTAGGGTGGCTGCACCCCCTAGGTGCGGCCACAGGTGGGCCCGCGCCTGGCATGGGTGTGGGCCCCCCAGGACCCTTCCCGTCTCGTCTTCTGGCTCCGTGGATCTTCTGGTGAAATATGATTTTTGGCGTATTTCCCCGTATATTTCCTGATAGTTGATTTTCTGCATAAAAACTAGACACCAAGGTAATTCTGCTGAAAACAGCGTCAGTCCGTGTTAGTTTTATCCAAATCACATAAGTTTAGAGGAGAAACAATAACAAAGTGTTCGATTAATTAGATCGTTTTGGACGTATCAGATACATATAAATAAGTTCATGAATAGTACCTTACTTGAATTATCCGAATAATATTAGCAGGCTTCCACACCTTAGCAATTAACAGTTCATAAAAGATTATTCTCAACATGATGTAAAAGTATTCGGTTCAACCGAATGAGTTAGTGAGGTAGTCCCAAGTGTTTTTAGGATTAACATATTCACTTGGGATTCAAAATCTCAAACGTCTCTATATGCCTATTTTCTCTTTGCACATTCTCTCTTTTTCTTCATCTTTCTTTTTCTTCTTTCTCTCTATATATATTCATGCTCACACTTTTGTTTAAGTGTTGTGCAAAGGAGCTAGCCATATATTCCACTTCATGTAGGAATTCAAAGTTTAACGATCTCAATTACCAAATTCCAAATATATATGAAGCATCTTTATAACTTGAGTATTCTACCTCAACTTGTTCTCACTCTATTTGATAGCACTTATAATTTCTCCTTTGTTCAAGGTTTTTCTTTCTCATCTTAATTAATTAGATAATCTCTCCTTTTTGTAAATCAAACCATTGACCTACAACATATTGATCAAATTATCTTTATATGTTCCATTAATACCAATGGTTTGGAAGACTCCTATTGCTATCATCAAGTGCAAGTAAGATCATACTCAATCCATTCATATATCCAATAAGACAAACTCAAACTTAATAATGCTCCATATATTATAATAAACTCATAATTTCATAAGAGGGATCAACTATTCCTCAAGGGAATTCTAATGATGCAAACTTTATTTATGAGCTCGAACTAATGCAAAAACTAGAAAAATAGTGAAAACTTATAAGATAGATTACAAGGTCTTAAAGATCTCCCCAAGCTTGGAATCAAGCCAGGCGGGATCAAATAATCCCTCACAATTATTTGATACCGTGTTTTATTGTAGGTCACTATGGCGCCATGGCATGTAGAACCGCGGTGCATAGCTTCTTGTTGGTATCCTCCAGAGCGGTGATACGGCTGTAGCACCTGTGCAAATCAGATTATAGTGTGTCCACCCTATCTGCGAGCTTAGTCACCATAGAGAGAAGATCATCCTTCTTCTCTATCTCCTTGAGGCGGTGACAGACTTCAACGCGATGGAGTAGCTCCTGCTTCTGATATACTTCCAGTGCCCGCACGGGGTCCTTTGTCCTAGGGACAACTTCTTCTTCCTCATCCATTATTGATGGATGAGGGAAGTAGAAGCTGCTCCTCCACTCCTCTTCAGGTTTCACCCTCATACGAGCGCCAATGGTAGGCCTCGAGCGGGGCAACGCCGGTTCCTTGCTAGCACCTGCACCAATGTTAGGTATTTACTTACGCTTGTGCGGCCTCTGGTCTGTAGTGATGAACTTGACCGTCTCCACACGCCCTTTTCCGTGTGGTTTTTGGCCTTCTCTCTCTTCTTGAGTTCTTTTCATCGCCACCCAGTCGATCTCCGGGGGATCATAGACGTCACGGCAGATGTAAACGTTGCTCCAGCCTTCATCGGGGTTGCTGTTGTAGAAGCTTGGCTCGATGTACTCTTTGTATAGTTCCGGCCGCGTAACGAGCAACTATACGGTCGCGGCTCGTATAGTTCCGGCCGTATAGTTGGTTCTGGGCAGATATTTCCAAATATCTCGAACCCAACTCGGTTAGATTACAGACTAGGAATCGACAAAGGATTTTTTAGATGAATATAAATAAGAACGAAAATGGGTCTATGATATAGAAGTTTTGACAACTGACTATATGGCGGGAGATTTTTCTCCGGTCGTATAGTTGCAGCCGTATAGATATTGCACACTGAAAATTATTTTGCAAGGGGGATACACAACGTTTAACGACCCACTATACGGCGGGAGATTTTTCTCCGTCCGTATAGTTGCTCCCCTATAGTTACAGAAACCCCTAAAAAACTTCATAAAAATAAGAGGAATTCAAAGGCAAAAAAATTAGAAGTAGAAACTATGAAAACAAAGCATTTATTAGAGTAATAAAACTTACCTTCCACTTGACGTTTATTTAGTCAGGAGTGACAAGCTCCTCCAACAACAAGGACTTCTTCATCTTGGGAGGATTTTACCTTAGGTCATATAATAATTCTCGAAAATGAAAATCACCAGGACTAAAGCTCCTCTCAATAAGATCGGTGTCTTGCTAGACAAATATACATGTTGCTTCCACTACCTTTGCTTCTTGTCTCTGCATAATCTGCAAATCAAATTCTTTAAGTAAAAGGATCCAACGGATTAGTCTTGGATTATGAATCTTCCTCTTGAGGAGTTCTTTTAAACCATCATGGTCCGCATGAACTCTTACTTTTGCATCAACAATATAAGAACGAAACTTATTACAAGAGAAAAATACAGCAAAGAGTTCTCTTTCTTCCTTAGGATAATTCTTTTGAGCACTATTGAGAGTTCTACTAGCATGATGTATAATATTAAATCTGCGACCTATGTGTTGTCCCAGAGGTACTCCTACAGCATCATCACTAGCTTCACATATTAAATCAAAAGTCATATCCCATATAGGTGTTTTAATGATGGGAGCACGAGACAAAGCATATTTAAGTTTATCAAAGGCAATAAGGCATTTATCATCAAAATAGAATCTTAATCCCTTTTGCAACAGATTATTTAGAGGTTTAGAAATTCTAGAAAAAATCCCAATGAACCTTCTATAAAATCCTACATGACCAAGAAAACTTCTTATACCTTTATGTCCCTTGGTTGTGGCATTCTCTCTATTGCTCCAACTTTAGCCATATCTACTTAAATACCCTTGCCTGATACTTTCTGTCCAAGGACTATGCATTCTTTGACCATAAAATAACACTTCTCCCAGTTTAGAACAAGATTGGTTTCTTCACAGCGCTGCAAAATTCTATTGAGATCATCCAAGCAACTAGTAAACGAAGTTCCATAGACAGAAAAATCATCCATAAATACTTCCATTATCTGTTCTATAAAATCTGCGGAAATAGCAGTCATGCATCTTTGAAAAGTAGCTGGAGGATTACATTAACCAAAAGGCATGCGTCGGTAAGCATGTAAACCATAAGGACTAATGAAAGTCGTTTTAAGTTGGTCATCAGGATGAACAGCTATTTGGGAAAAACCAGAGTATCCGTCCAAGTAGCAAAAATGAGTGTGGTTTGCTAACCTCTCTAAAGTTTGATCTATGAATGGTAAAGGACAGTGATCCTTCCTAGTTTCCTTATTCAGTTTCCTGAAATCTATGCACATAATATGTCCAACAATAGTTCTAGTAGGTATCAATTCATTATTTTCATTAGGAACAACAGTAAATCCGCCTTTCTTAGGAACACAATGAACACGACTTACCCATTCACTTTCTTTTACAGGATAAATTATACCTGCATCAAGTAGGCGTACTATTTATTTTCTTACCACTTCCTTCATTTCAGGCTTTAGTCTTGTATTAAATTCTGCAATTGGTTTAGCACCTTCCTCCATGAATATCCGAAGGACGGCTATCATGGGACTAATACCCTTCAAGTCGTCCATTGAGTACCCAAAGGCCTTGCGGTGCTCCTTTAGTATCTTCATAAGTTCTTCTTCTTTTCCTGAAATTTTAGCACTAATAATAATAGGGAATTTATTAGTATCATCTAAGAATCTATATTTATGATTATTTGGTAGAGTTTTTAATTTTGGGGGTGGTAATTTTTCATATTCTATCTTTTTGGGCTCTTCAAAAGCTTCATCAGTTGGAGGTTCTAAAATGGGAAATGAATCAAATTCACTTTCTAATTCCTCTAGAGTTCTATCCTCCATAATTATTTCTTCAAAATTTGAGTCTTCATTTATTTCTTCTTCTTGATTACTTAAGAAAAGAGCTGACATCTCCTCAATAGTCTTCTCTTTCTCTTCTTCTTGTATATGTAGAGGCTTGTCTTTAAATTTGGAAAAGTGGAATTCTTTTCCGCTTTCCCAAGCTTAAGGGATACAACCTCCTTTTTGAAGTTGACTGTGGCACCTACATCACTCAAAAAGTTTCTTCCAAATATGATTGGGCAAAGAGTGTCAGCTGGCATATCAACAACTACAAATCGATAGGGAAATTTTTATTGCCAATTGTGATAGTTGCATATTCAACTACTCCCATTGGAATTCTAAGATTTTTATTGGCTAACATGATTATCATATCAGTATTTTCTATTGTAGTCCGTGCTATTTCTTCTTTTATTTCTAAATTAAAATCATAAGATATAACATTAACTTCGGTGCCAAGATCACATAAACCGTAATGCGAGGTTTTTTTAAATATGCAGGTAAGAATAGGCTTACCCACATCTTTTACCTTAGTTTTACCTTCAACCAATATATAAGTCTCTTCATCAAATTCAACTGTGTTACAATGTGCATACAAAGCCATGATTGCTTCCTTGGTTACCTCATCATCTTTGGTTGCATCCAGATGTTCTTCAATTATTGGCACACTTTCCTATTCTTTCTCCTCCTGTACTGCCTTGACCTGTTCATATTCCAAAATATGCTTTTGTGCAGTGTTAGGGAAAGGTATCTCATATATTGGTTCTAGGGAGGCCAATGTTTCTTTAACTTCTCTTTTCTTCTCAGGTTCAGGTGGTGGATCATACTTGGTCGAACCGTATTTTGGAGCTTTGATGTGTTCTGTAAAAGCTTTAACAACTTGCAACACAAGATTTGAATTTAAATAAAGCTCTTTAGATAATTCATTAACATGGCCCTTTTAATTATAGTCATGAATACAATCATAATCTATTTCTATGCCTCCTTCACTTCCTAGACCAAAATTCCATGAAACTCTATGATCACGAATTCTATTAAGTAAATCCCAAGCTTTAGTTATAGGTAAATCCATAAAAGCTCCTCTCGCGCAAGAGTCTAGTTCAATTTTGTTAGGTTCAATTAAACTGCCATAAAATATATGCAATAAATACCATTCTGGCAAATCATGATGAAGACATTGACTAACTAAATCTTTAAATCTTATATAAGGTCTTACTAGTCCTTCATTAGAACGGTTCCTCCAAGTCATTATAAGACCCCTGATCCCAAAAGATTTTGACAATGGATAATATTTGGATAGAAATTCGCAAGCTAAATTATCCCAAGTAGTAGTGGCTTCTGAGGGTAAAGATCTATACCATGAGAGAGTTGTACTTGTCAAAGTTTGACTAAAAAGTATAACCCTTACCTCATCGGCGGTATACCCCGTTAATTGGAACGTTCCACATATATCTTTGAAACATGCAATATGCTCATATGGATCAAGACCTTCTTCATCTCTAGTAAATTTATTCTTGTATAAAATACCAAGTAGTAGAGGATTTATTTCAAACCCCGTTGTCTTCTCGTTGGAGTTGTCTCTTTTATAAATATCATAGGGCTTCCCAAAGTGGCTGAGTGGGTTAGCACTAGTCATATGCTCAAACTCCATCATGTTGGTGGAAACATGTAACTCAAAACAAAACTTAACAAAACTAGAAGTACATAAGCAAAAACTAAAACACCTACAGCGCTTAGCTCCCCAGCAACGACACCAGAAAATGTCTAGATGACTACAAGTGCACAAATCGTTTGTAGCTAGTTTCAAAATAAAGATATCGATCCCACAGGGAGCAGGAGTCTGAAGTCTAAGAATTCTTGAAATAAATACGGAAAATAGAAATGCTAAATAAAGTTCTAAGTGACAAGATAAAATGCGAGTATTGCGTAAAAAGGTGTTTTGGGGTTTTTGGTATAAGAGAACAATGAGTAAAGTAAAGTAAACAAAACTGAATACAGAAAATAATTATCGCGTATGTAAAAGAGATTTGAAACTTCAGTGGGAAAAAGAGTTCTCAGGGATTAGCGGATACACCACTAACATTATAAAGGGCTAAGGTAAAGATTATTATCCTGAACATTCTCAGCTATGTATGTGTGGGAGGAACTCCGTATTTGGACAATGAGGCAACAACCATTGGTCAAATCATCATCATAACCACAACAGACAGCAATCAACATCAATTGAATTACTATGCTATTAAGGTACGTAATCCCGTAGGACGTACCCCATAGAATGGATAGTGTTTTGTGAGTTTCCTTTATTCCCAAGTTGATACGTAAGGGGTGCCAACAGCTTTATAGTCACCGTAAGTGCTAAGACGCCTCCGTCAACCAACAAGTAGTTCCCTCCATCAAGTCCCCAGAAGAGGCAAATATTGAGAGGTCGACTTCTCCCAACATCAAGATGTAGACAATCTAACACATGGTCACAGCGATAATAAACTTTATCTTATTTAAATCTCATGTAAGGGTTTCTCCATCGCCCCAAGAACTAATGATCTACTCAGAGATGGAGGCAATCAACATCATGGCAAAAGTAATGGAATCTATCATAGATGAATGGTACGTGTATAAATCCATAATGAGTACGGAAATTACAACAAGATCTAGACAATATGTAGATGGGATGGATGGAGATGGTGGTGATGCCGTGGTTGATGATGAAGATCGATACTTTAGCCTCCTGGATCTACACAGGGTTAAGATGGATCCCTGGTGGATGAGTTCCCCCTCCAGATGTGTCACATCCCAAAATTTTGCAAATTTTGAAATGTGAAAAATAAACAAACAAAAGAAACAAATGTTGAAATTTAGGGGGAAAAGAAACTTTTCCTTCTAAATGGAAACATCAAAACCTTACTTGCACAAAATTTGAATGAAAAAGCAACAAACAAATTTTCAATCAAATCAAATGCATTCATGCATGGAATGTATCTTGATTTTGAACATTTGGAAAAGATAAACCTAAACCCCAAACCCTAATAAAAGAAATCATCATCAAGATCACTCCAAGACTATGGCTTTGTTCCATATAAAAATTTAGCAACAACATTCCTAAATGATCAATAATGGTAAACCAAAAAATTACAAAACCATGGGAAATGACTTCACTCCATTTGGAGCCATGGATAAAAAATTATAATTTTTATAAGATAAAAGAAAATATTCCCAGGCTAATAAAGCTCATAACTAAAATAAATGCTTAATTGTGAACAAAGTAATCCTAAAAGGATTTAAAAAGATAAATAAATATTAAATAAAATTATACAAATTGGAATCACTATTATTGGAGCTATAAAAAGATATGAATTTTATAAGACAAATAAATAAATAAATAAATAAATAAGAATTGTTGCAAATACAATTTAAACCATGGAAAAAATTCATAAGTAAATGGAATAAAAGTTTGTTAAATAATATAAAAGGATAAAATTTTATTTAAATAAAATTTTATGGGCTTATGAACCATATTCAATTTTTTTTTAAATAAATGCCAAAGAGCATCACTTAATTTTAAATGAATATTAATTTGATAAAAAATATTTGAATTGGACTAAATAATACACTAATAATTGGTTTAAAACCTACTGAAAATATTGGAGATTATTTGAATTCGAATTGAAGTTTGAATCAATTGTTTTGAATAAAAACAGAAAACAGAAAAAGAAAAGTAAAAAGATTCGAAGAAGAAAAAGGGAAGAGAAGCTACCTGCTTAGCCAGCCCAACACCCGAGGCCACCAAAAGCCCACCCGGGCCACCTCTCTCTCTCCCCTCTGCCTCCCTTTCTCACCGCGCACACGCCCACACCCTTCACTGACTGCACGGCCCCACCCTGCCCCGTCAACATCGTCCTCACCGCGCGTTGAACACGCCCTTTGTCGTTTCCTTCCCCCGATTCATTTCAAATGAATTCGATTAACTGCTGGAGTAATCCCCTCCCTCGACCACTCTCTCTTAACCCCTATCCCTCCTCTACTTTCCCCCTCAACCATCACCACTAATGAGCCACTGGGCTGACCGAATTCGAGCTCAACATCTCGCAGTCTCCGACGAACTCCGGCGCCAATTCCGGTGAAGAAAGACACTCCCGCACCACCATTTCTCTGCTAACCTCCTTAGTTTTCTATCGCGCACCTCCCTGACTCCTTGTTTCGATTTCTTGAGCCCCAGGTGCTCGCCGTTGTCTTCATCTGCAAGCATTGCCGCAAGTGCAACTCCGGCCACCACTGGGAGCCACTCCAGGAAGCAAGTCTCGACCGCGCCAACACCATCGACTTCACCTAGACCTATTGCGCATCTTCTTCATCTCCACCATCTTCGGGAACCACCAGAACGTCGCCTCCTTCCACTTCTTGAGCATCGCCGCCGTCCTCACCATCGCCGGTGACCTGAGATGCAAGGTGAGCCAGCGCCTTCTATACCTTATCCTTTGATCTGATTTCAACGGACACGATTAGACTTAGCCAAGCCTAGCCGAGCCACACGTCGTGAGCCAAGTTGTTAGCCTAGATCAAGCCAAGATGAATCTGCACCCATCTTTTTATGTAAACTTTATGGCCCGAACTGCTAGATCCAACCGAAACAGTATAGGCCAATCAGAACACACCACGTGGCCAGGCTTTTGATTTAAAAACCAGAATAGATCTATTAGATGTTCAAACTTGTAAAATCAATAACTTTTGATCCGTAATTCCATAAATTTCAAACTAGGTGTCTATGGATTCATAAAAATGTGTACTTTGCACCTATGGCCTTACTTTGGTCATTTGCTTCTAAAAAAATAGATTTTTATGCAGAGACTTGTTTATGGCTACTTTGGCTATAAAAATTGTTCTAAAAATCATTTTTGAGTAAATCCTTTTGCAAATGGTTTTGTTTTAAACCCTCTGACCATAAACACTAACATTTGAAATTAAAAGTATATTTTGTTGACACTAGGAATTATTCCTTTGAATAAGAGCTTTTCTAACAAAAGAAAAATGATTTAAATGACTTATTTTCACTAACTTGGTTTCAAATGAAATTCCACTTTGATAAAAGACCAATAGGTGTTTTGAAATGTTTAGAACCTTGTTAGAAACAAACTTTTCAATAAAATTACCTTTTGCATTCTTGCATGCATTTCTTTATTTTCTTGTTTTTGTTTTGTTAATTTTTGTGTTGTAGTTTTGAGTGTGTGCTTTTGCTTGATTGTATTGTAGTGAACTTTGAAGAGTGTGAAATTTTCAAGATCAAGGAGAGTACCTAGATTTTCTACTAAAAAGGAAAGTGATACTTTGGTCATCAAAAGTTCTATCTTTTCAATATTGCATTAGTGATCTTTTTGTAGTATGCATGATAGGACTATTTTGTACTTCTATGCTATGCTAATCCTATAGTATATACCTTCGTAGTATTTCCTAAAGAATAGGAGACATGGTAAGTTTAGAATGCTTAGTCTAGCTATATAGAATTGTAGGTGGAAATCATGATATGATGTCGTATGAAAATACAAATATTGTTTTTGGACTAATGAAAACAACTGATGTTAATGAAACACCTGGGTGGAAATGGTAATTGCATGTGATACGTCGGAAACGCATCTATAATTTTTTATGTTCCATGCTTGTTTAGTATCTACTTTGCTTTTCTTTGTCCACACTTTGAGGTGTTTTATGTGCTTTGTGGTACTAACCTATTAACAAGTTGCCACAGTGCCAGTTGCCTGTTTTCTACTATTTTTGGTTCCAGAAAAGCTAGTAAGGAAATTTTATCGAAATTGAACTGGACAAAAGCCAATGTCAATATTTCACTGAGGAAAACACTGAGTCCAGAGGAGAGACGGAGGGGAGCCATAGGGCGGCGCGGGACCACCCTAGGCCGTGCCTGGGAAGGGTGTGGGCCCCCCTGGACGCCTCCCAGCCTCTCCTCTTCGCCTATAAGAAGCCCCCGATGCCTAAACCCTAAGTACCCGATTAATATTCCATGAAACCGTCTATAGCCGCCGCCACCATCGTCCTTAGATAGGGGGGATCTAAAGCTGTTCCCGGCACCCTGCCGGAGGGGAGATCATCCCGGAGGCCTTCTTCTTCATCATGCCAGCCTCCGGTATGAAGCGTGTGTAGTTCCACCTTAGACTATGGGTCCATGTAGTATCTAGATGGTTTTATGTCCTCCTTTCTGCTTTCAGGTCTAGATCTTGTGAGATCCGTTCATGATCAAGATCTCATGTATGTTGTGTTTGCAGGGATCCGATGGATATTGAGATTACTATGTTAGATTGATTAATGGTTTTGTCTTATTGATTCTATCATGTCTGTGTTTTTTGTGATCTTGCATGCTCTCCGTTGTTACTAGCTATCTTGGCCAAGTAGTTGCTAGTGACTCCAAGAGGGGGTATTTATGCTCGATAGTGGGTTCATGCCTCTATTTAATCTGAGGGAAGTTACATAAATATCTAAGGTTGTAGATGTGCTGTTGCCACTAGGGAGAAAATAACGGTCTCTTGTTCATGGAATAAGTGGATTGTTTACCTTACACACTTTGCTTAAAGCATTTTTTTGTTGCTTGCAACATAATACTAGAGGGGGTTCGGATGATAACCCAAAGGTGGACTTCTAGTCATAGATGTAGTTGGATGGCGGTCTATGTATCTTGTTGTATTGCCCAATCGAATCTCATAGGATCTTTATGTCTAGTATTGCATTGTTATGCCTTGCTCAGTCCTATCAATTTGCTCTGCTGTAATTTGTTTACCCTGCATGCCATGTTTGTTTATCTAAGGAGAACACCTCTAGTGAACTATGGACCCCGGTCCAATCTTTACCATTGATACATCTTCCACTGTTACTGTTTACTTTCTACAAACCACTATCATCTTCCACACCATACAATTAATCCTTTGTTATAGCAAGCTATGAGATTGACAACCTCACTGTCTTGAGTTTGTGTTGTGTAGGTTTCCAAGTTGCTTGCAACACCTTTGAGACGTTTCCTTCCTCCTACTGGTTCGATAACCTCGGTTTCTTACTGAGGGAAGACTTGCTGTTGTGCTGCATCACACCTCGCTCTTGGGGTTTCCCGTCGAGCGCTCCCACGTTGACGCAGCGCCATCAAGATTTTCTGGCACCGTTGCCGGGGAGGCTAAGGACGTCTTCACAAGGGTAGTCGTTCTCAACCTTTCTCTTTACTTTGTTTGGTTTGCTTAGTTTCTTTTGCTTTGTTTTGTTTGCCTATTTTTATCAAAAACTCCAAAAAAATTAGTTTAGTTTGTTCTGCTTTCTCTTATCAAAAACACAAAAAAATTAGTTCCTGCTCTAGTTGCTACTATGTCTGGTTTTGGTCCAATCCCTGTGTCACCTATGAAAAGGATCTTTAATTTCAAGCAAGGAAGTGGAGAGAGTTTCAAAGAAGCTTGGTCTAGAATCTCTGCTTTACAAAGGGAAACTGAGCCTAAGATGAGTCTTAGCTTGGTTATTAATAGTTTCTACCACGATATTGATCTTTGTTATAGATATGCTTTGGATGTTGTGGCCGAGAAAGATATTTTTTCATTGTATTGAGAATGAAGCTTTAGATTCTATAAATAGGTTGATAATAATCTATAATATGCCTGGCAAGTCTGATTCTTCTTTTATAGATATTTATGCTTGGTTGAACACTCTTGAGTCCAGTACTACTGCTTTGAACAGTTGCTATCACACACTTAGAGAGCACCATGGTTATGTTCCAATAAATTCTGAGCCTTCAAAGTGGTTTCCCACAATCAAAGTCTCTATAAATAGTGCAACTTTTGATGCTCGCTGTGATATCATGTCTGAATTTTGCATTATGCCTAAATATATTTACGAGTCTTTGAGTCTTTGGGGACTTTCTAAAGGAGGAGAAGAAATATATCTTACTAATAATGCAACTTTATTACCCATTGGAATAGCTGAAGGTGTGTTTACAAAAATCTTAGGGAAAATGGTGTCTACTGATTATCTTGTTATTGAATGTGTAGGCAAAGGACACATTACACTCGGAAGATCCCCGCGGAAACACCTTGGAGCAATAATAGATGTGGGAAAAGGCATTATGCATTTTGCTCCTCCAGTAAGCAATCATATTTTCCCTAAAGATAATATGAAAGGTAAGAAAGGTAGGATCAAGAGAGTTGATGTTAATGCTTCTTTATTTGAAAATACTTGATTTCTTGCTTCTTGTGCCTAACTTAAAGGCGTTAAAGAAAACTACTTGTTGGGAGATAACCCAAGAGTTTTATTGAGTCTTGGAAGTTATTACTTCAGTAATGACCTCTCCTTATCCTTTTTGTTTGCTTTGTGTGCCAAGAATGACCTCTAATGAGAGGGAAGTAAGATTTGGGGAGTTGCTGTCCCGAAACAGATATTTGTGCTTCACCATAAAAATTCGTGAGGAGTCTATGTAAGTCGGATTGAGCTGAAAATGTACTAATAAATCCCCCATTATGTTAGATAACTTTCGTTAGTTCAACACTTTTTGATTTGAGTAACAGAAGGTCTTCAAAAAAATTGGTTTCTACCTGCTGGTCTGTTTTGCCAGATTTCTGCCAGTATTTGCATTTGCTTCTTATTGATTCCTTTTTGGGTTCTCTTTGGGAAATTGAGATTTTTGAAGGAATTGCTACATTAGCTTGTGTTTTTAGTGAAAGTTTTGATGTTCCAAAGCTAAACCCAAAGGTCTATTATCTTTTGAATACACTAATGTTGCTAATGAAGATTTTGTGAAGTTTTGTATGGAGGAAAAATTTTAGGTGTAGAGAGAGAATGATGTAATGAGATGAAGAATGGACAAAAGCTCAATTTTGGGGATGCCACCCCGATGTAACCCCAATAAATATCCAAGAGGTACAAGCGTCAAAGCTTGGGGGTGCCCAATGAATCCCCTTCTTCATCAATAAAAAGCTCAGGTCTTTCTAGACACTTCATTTTTATTGTTTCATGCACTATTGTGTTGTTATTGTAGCGTCTTAGTTTTCGTTTGCTTTGCTTAGTTTCTTTAGTTTGCTTGAATAAAGTAGTTTGGACCCCCGTTCTTGTTGTGTTGTTTTAAATAAGTTGATTGGTGTTGGAAAGGACTAGGAAGTTCTTGCTTGAATAGTGCAAGAGGAGCTTGCTTTGACAATGACTTAGACTTTAGCATGCCATGCTAGGTGTTGTTTTGAACTTATTCTTAGTGATTATTGCTGTAGAATGACTTTTTCCAAACAATTGGGATTGCTTAGTGTGCCTTGAAAGAATCATGCGTTGTTTTAGCATGCAAAAGCATAGTATTGTGGTATTCTCCTTTAATGTTTTGTTTGGGTTGACTTGGCACATGCTTACACCATGTTATGACTATGAAAAAGTCACCATAGCCTCTATGATCATTTATTCCTTGAATTGTAGTACCACTTTATGCTTTGATTAGTAATGTTTTGTCGCTCTGCATGATTATGGCCATTATTGCTCTCTTAGTTGATCGCTCCCTGTCTTTTTGCTAGCCTCCAGTTGTATGAGTAAGATCTACTCATGCTTCCAACTCCCAAGAAACCAAGTTTTTCCAAAGTGTACACTATAAATTCCTATGCATGGTGTGTTACACCATTCCAATTATATTCTTGTTTTCAGCTATCTTCCAATTAAAAAGTATTTTGTTATGTGAAAAATTAGTGATTAAATCTCTCACAAACTTGATGGCACACTTTATTTTTTCTTGCCCCAAATAAACATGAACCATTGTGTCATCTATGTTGTATATGCTTGCACTTATACGTTGGAATTAGCATAACCATGCTGTCACACGGAACGCTTTCAAGATTGCACTTGTACTTTGTACAGAGTTAATATCATGCTCTTTTGTCTATGGATGTCGTCGGTGTGAAATGAAAGGGGAGCTTGTAAGTCCATGGAGTTATGTATTTTGTGTTAGAGAAACGCCTGGGCCGCTAGCCTAATCCATGCCTAATCATGGTGGAAACTTGCGGCATCACCATAATGACATCTATGAAGCATTCTTCTTATAAAAAAAGATTGAGAAAAAAGAGACATATGAGAAAAGAGGAAAGAGAGAAAAAAGAACCATATTCCCATGGTAAATAACAAGAATGCTGAGATGCTCATTGTCTGCTTGCCTTGTCATTTTTGTTATGAGAAAGCTCCTGTACCATGTGCAAGGGGTACCCCGTTGGCGGTTCTCTATGATACACATGTACTTACTATGACAAGAACTTGCAACTAACTAAACTTGAGTAGCATGAGGAGCAGCCCTCGTATTCAAGGGACATGAGATTGCCAACTTATACTTTGTCAAGAATATACTCCATAGTTTGTTCACTTTAACCTTAAACACTTTAAGATGCTTATGATAGGGGCAATGAGGGCTGAAAGCTAACAAGTACCATAATTTTTGGAAGCTCTTTTTGAAACTTGAAATCCCTGCTTCCATTTATGAAGGCCTTTCTTCCACCATTATATGGAGTCTCCACCTTCTACCTTTATGCACCAATTAAGAGAGCATATTTGTCATTCTTAGTTCTATGTGCATTGTCCCAAAACTTATTGATTGATGCATATTGTTGATATTACTTGTTCTTTTGCTATTTGTATCTAGTCACTCTTATGAACTTTGAAGGTATCCTATGCATCTATTTGCTACTCCATGAGGGACAATCTGAATGCCACTATGCTATGTTTTCTGTATGTGAAACAAACAAACGTTTTTCAATGCATGTCATTCATGATCTTTGTTTGTAGCCTTTCATGTTGCATGCATAGTTACTTTTTCTTACTATTAGAACTCCATCTTTCATGCTCATGTTTAGAGTTCTTTGATACCAGCTCTCATTGCTTGCAAATTGTTTGATCTTGGTTTTGATGGTGCATGTCACCTCAAAAATTATTCTTTTTTATCACTTACCTACTCGAGGACGAGCAGGAGTTAAGCTTGGGGATGCTTGATATGTCGGAAACGTATCTAAATTTTTTGATGTTCCATGCTTGTTTAGTATCTACTTTGCTTTGCTTTGTCCACACTTTGAGGTGTTTTTATATGCTTTCTGGTACTAACCTATTAACAAGTTGCCATAGTGCCAGTTGCCTGTTTTCTGCTATTTTTGGTTCTAGAAAAGCTAGTAAGGAAATATTCTTGGAATTGGATGGGACAAAAGCCAAAGTCAATATTTCACCGAGGAGAACACGGAGTCTAGAGGAGAGATGGAGGGGAGCCATAGGGCGGCTGCACCCCTAGGCGCGGGCCCACCCTAGGCCGCGCCTGGGCAGGGTGTGGGCCCCCTGGCTGCCTCCCAGCCTCACCTCTTTGCCTATAAGAAGACCCCGATGTCTAAACCCTAAGTACCCAATCAATATTCCATGAAACCGTCTGTAGCCGCCGCCACCATCATCCCTAGATCGGGGGGATATGAAGCTCTTGCCAGCACCCTGCCGGAGGGGAGATCATCCCGGAGGCCTTCTTCTTCATCATTCCAGCCTTCGGTATGAAGCGTGAGTAGTTCCACCTTAGACTACGGGTCCATGTAGTAGCTAGATGGTTGTATCTCCTACTTTGTGCTTTCATGTCTAGATCTTGTGAGCTCCGTTCATGATCAAGACCTCATCTATTTGTAATCATGCATGTTGTGTTTGTGGGGATCCGATGGATATTGAGATTACTATGTCAGATTGATTAATGGTTTTGTCTTATTGATTCTATCATGTATATGTTGTTTGTGATCTTGCATGCTCTCTGTTGTTAGTAGCTATCTTGGACAAATAGTTGCTAGTGACTCCAAGAGGGGGTATTTATGCTCGATAGTGGGTTCATGCCTCTATTTAATCTAAGGGAAGTGACAGAAATCTCTAAGGTTCTAGATGTGCTGTTGCCACTAGGGAGAAAACAATGGTCTCTTGTTCATGGAACAAGTGGATTGTTTACCTTACACACTTTGCTTAAAGTAGTTGTCTGTTGCTTGCAACTTAATACTAGAGGGGGTTCGGATGATAACCCAAAGGTGGACTTCTAGTCATAGATGTAGTTGGATGGCGGTCTATGTATCTTGTTGTATTGCCCAATCGAATCTCATAGGATCTTTATGTCTAGTATGGCATTGTTATGCCTTGCTCAGTCCTGTCAATTTCCCTAATGTAATTTGTTTACCCTGCATGCCATGTTTGTTTATCTAAGGAGAATACCTCTTGTGAACTATGGACCCCGGTCCAATCTTTACCATTGATACATCTTCCACTGTTACTGTTTACTTTCTGCAAACCACTATCACCTTCCACACCATACAGTTAATCCTTTGTTACAGCAACCAGTGAGATTGACAACCTCACTGTTCGTTGGGGCAAAGTCTTCAGTTTGTGTTGTGCAGATTTCCAAGTTGCTTGCAACACCTTTGAGACATTTCCTTCCTCCTACTTGTTCGATAACCTCGGTTTCTTACTGAGGGAAGAGTTGCTGCTGTGTTGCATCACACCTTGCTCAGGGGTTTCCCGACGAAGCGCTCCCACGTTGACGCAGCGCCACCAACATGGATGGATTTTTGTTGAGTGGTTACCCAGGGCCCATTTCAATGGTTTACCCTAGTGTATCTCACTTGTGGATGGTCACCCAGGAACAAAGAGATTGGAGACATTCATGTCGCAAAAGCTTCCAGTGCAGCCACATGGCATATGGGCTCTGCCTTGACCAACTAAGTTGCAAGAACTCAGCCAGATGGACAAATGGTGGTAGTGATGATAGGATGGAACGCGTCCATGGTGGTTTGAGGGATTGCTTCTGAAAAGTCTCGTCTCGATGCATGTCGAGTCTTGTGGGGAAAGTGCACCACCTCTCGAGAGGTTAAAAACTAAGTACTTAGCCGTGTCCCCGGTTATGGACAATTTTGAGCATCAAGACAATGAAGTAGAATCAAAGATCTCATCATTCTAATTTCTCTAAGTTAAAACTTGTTGGGTGAACAAGGATAGCACATGGTGTGTATCCAGTGTGCCATGTTTGATGAAGTGTTTTGAAAAAGAGAAAAACTATTTTTCAAAGGATAGGGAAAACTTATTTTATGCAAAGTCCAGCCAAAACTCCACTTAGCCATATATTCATGTAGATGTTAGATTCTCCATATCAATATGATATCACTTGCCAATACAATTCAAATGTATTGACCCTTGTGGCTGTAACTTATCATGTTGTAGGTTTGTTTGATGTTAGTGAAGTTTGATTAGTAAGGATTACAAGTCTACAACCAACATGATTGCCTGTGACATATGAACATGAAGGACTCCATGCTTTATAGTTATATTTGTTGATCTGTAATAAGATATCCATATGAGCTATGTAAGTTGTAATGAACTATTTAATTCCTGGTTATGAGTTGTAATATGATCTTTGTTTCTTGATATTACATCTTAAACTGTGGGTGCTAGCTATTCGATCCAGGGACTAGCACTGTAAACATTGGGACTTGTACCTTATTGGGTTCAAACCTCTACAGATGGTATCAGAGCACTGTGTTGCCTATAGGATTTTAACCCTAGGATTGGACAAAACACCTTAGAAAAATAGGAGTTGTATTTGTTCTAACTTATTTACAAACAATCTTGTAAACTCTTTCCTCATCATTTTGTTTTGATTCTACATCTCTCCCTTTTCAACCTGATGGACAAAGACTTCAACATGAGCAAGGACTTAACATCACCAATGTAACATCCCAAATTTCATCAAATACAAAATCATGTTATTGCATTCATAGCATCATGGCATTTTGATCTTGCACAAATTTTTTCAAAGCTAAACCCTAAATAAAACCATATTTATACCCCTTTTATTATATATGTACGGGGCATGATTTTTATTTTATTTTATGACATCAAAAGGGTTTTTGAGTGTTAGTATGTGTTTGACACACTTTTGAATACTAGGATCACCATGCAAATATTTGGTGAAGGTTTGAATTCAAACAGATTTGAATTGAGCATTCAAATCCTTTTTTAGAAAATCAAATCAGAAAAAGAAAAGGCAGAAAGAAAAAAATAATAGCCAGCGCTACCTATCTGGCCCAACCCCACTTGAGGCCTAGCAAGCCCACCCGGGTTCCCCCTCCCCCCTCTCTCTCTATCTCACCCGCGCACGCACCCCTTTCTCACTGCCAGTGGCCCCGACGCCACGTCAGACCCGTCGTCCCCAAACCCCGCCCACGAGTTGTTCCTCCGCCGTTTCTTCCCCAGTCACTGCCACGATTGAATTCGATTAAATTGGCGATGAATGAGCACGTGATTCTCGCCCCTGCTCCGGCTACTTAACCCCCGCATCTCTGCAGCCATTTCCCCTCACCTAGCCCACACTATTCGCTGCCAGGCTACCCTAATTATCGCTCACACCGCCGCAGACCTGAGCGACTCCGGCGACACATTCCGATGAGCTCCGTGCTCCCCTCTGTCTCTCGGTCAAACGAGCGTGTCCCTCTTGTCCTTGCGCTTCTCCTGATCCCTCTGGTTTGCCTTATTTCACCCTAGGTCACCGTCCTTGTTGACGACTGCAAGCACCCGAGGCGCCGCTCGACTCCGGCGAACAATCTAGGTAATTCCCAAGCGCCCCATGCCCTCTGATTCAAACCATCGTGTTCGCCATGAACTTGTGCACCTCCTAATGCCATTTGTTTGCCTGATTGCGACCTAGGTCGTCGCTCTTGTCCCCGGCCGTGAACACTCGACACCAGCAGCATCTCCGACGAGCTCGTATGCCCGCGTCCGTGCGCCCTTGTCCAAGCCAATCACATGTTGAGCTTCACCGTGTCCACACGACTCTGGTAAGCCTCGGCACTACCCCTAACCCACTAGCCTCACGGAGCTGCCGCCGCCGCCAAGCGCTCACCGCCACGCCAGGTTTTGGTCAATTAGATCTAGGCCGTTAGATCTGCACCCAGCGGTTTAGATTAGATCACTTACTGAACATGTACGATTGGATTTGGATATTTAAATCTAACTTAATCTAATAGCACCGAAGCGCGATCCTGAGCGAACCGGTACGCACCAATCAGGAAGCGCCACGTGTCACTAGATTTGATTTAAAATCAGAAATTAGATCTATTACATATTCAGACTTGTAAATTCAATAACTTTTGATCTGTTTGTCCAAAAATTACAAATAATATATCAATGGATTCAGAAAATAGATTCCTACACATATATGTCCTTGGTTTGGCCATTTGCTTATGTAAAATTAGGATTTTATGCATAACCATATGTAGGATTAATTTGGATATATAAAATGTTTAGAAATTGTTTTAGAGTAGTTTTTGGTTTATTTAAACTTTAGAAAGTTTACTTTGTGTTCATTACTATTTAGTTTGAATTTTTAGTGTAGAAAATTATTCGATTTCATTTGCATGCATTCATATGTATTTTGTTTGAATATTGAATGTGAATTTGGTGTTATGATTTTATGTGTAGATTTTGGTGATTGTGATTATGAGGACTGTTGATATTCTCCTAGCTACCAAGGAAAGTGATTCTTCATATTTTTGTCCTATTATTTTATCTATGAATTAGTAATATTTTTAGTAGGATTTGCATGGAGATTTTTCTAAGTATATGCTATGCCATGGGAAATCCTATATATGTTGTCTTAGTAGAATTATCCTAAGTTAGGAGACTTGTTATATTAGCACGCTTAGCCTAGCTAGTAGAACACAAGGGTGGAATATTGATGCTATGATATTATGCAAAATCTATGACTTTGTTTTCAATAATAAAACAATATGTGAATGAATCACCTGGGTGGAATGGAAAGATTGGTTTGTGTTGAGTGGTTACACAAGGCCCATGTATATGGTTTACCTTGTGTATCACACTTGTGGATGGACACTCAGGAACAAAGGTATTTGAGACATTTAGTGTTGAGAAGTTTCGAGTGCAACCACATGGCATATGAGCTCTGCCTTGACCAACTACGTTGCAAGAACTTAGCCAGATGGACAGTTGGTGGTAGGGTTGATAGGATGGAACGCGTCCATGGTGGTCTAAGGGAATGATTCTAGAAAGTCTTGTCTCGATGCATGTCGAGTCTTGTGGGGAAAGTGCACCACCTCTCGAGAGGGTAAAACCTAAGTACTTAGCCGTGTCCCCGACAACGGACAATTTGAGCATCAAAGACATTGAAGTGATCAAGAATCTCCTCATCCCAATTTATGTAAGTTAAAACTTGTGGTTGAACAAGGGTTAAGGTCCACCAATGTCTATTGGTGGTTTCTTGGGTGTTTTGTCAAACAAAAACTTAGTGTTTTCAACTAATAAGAAAACCTTATTTTGAACAAAGCCAGCCTGAGCTACACTTAGCCAAATTCATATAGTTATTAGATGTTTCTATACTACAATGATATCACTTGCCAATACAATTCCAAATGTATTGACCCTCTGTAATGCCCCGGAAAATATTCCGAAAAAAATTGCGTGTTATTTTCTATTTTTGCATCATCATGACATAATGCATACTTTTGCCTCTAAATCTTTTTGCCAAAAGCCTATTTTGTTTTCTAATTAGTTCCTCCTTTAATTTCAAATTAAGAACCCTGGTCTTTTCCGAATCTTTTATTTGGCTAAAAACTATTTATAAAAGCCTATTTAAAAATAAAATAAATAAAAGTATTTTAGGGAGAGGCAGCCGGCCGGGCCAAACGGCCAAGCTAGCCACCTATGATCCCCTATTGAAACCCTAACCTTAACCGGTTCTACACCCCACACCCCGTCGTCGCCAGGAACACACACACACCTGCACTCACGCACGCACCCAGGCGACACACACAGACACGCACGACTCACCCTGAACCCAACACGACACATACCACACGTAACCACACCACTCACACACAGCGCACGCACGCTAGGCCACACCCCGTCCCCATCCTCGCGAGTCCCCTCATCTGCCGCCGCTACCCTCTGCAACCCAGCCCGCGTGCCGCCGCAAGAGCTCTACCTCGTCTTCCCCTCGACTCCCTAGGCTCTGACCTGCTTCCTCCCCGGTTTTCCTCTCCCGCGGCCACGCCCTGGAGCCTCTCTGCCTTCTGCCGACGACGCAAGGTCGCTCTCCGCCCGTGGTGTCCCTCTGCAGCCTCGGCCGCCTCGAGCCACGACGGCCTCCACCGCCACCAGACCGCCGCCCGTCCTCCTCGTCCTCTGCTGGTCGGCCCCGGCTCAACCTCACCCTCGATCCCTCCTCTCTCTTGCCCCGCGGTGGTGCTCTGCCACCATCCCCCGTGCCTGCGCTGCCATGACGTGGCCCTTCCTCGCGCCGCCCTGAGTGCGCCTTCCTCCGAGCCGCCAAGTTCGTCTATGGCACCACCGACCACATCGCCCTCGCCCTCCTCTCGGTCATCATCGACCTTCCCGACATCGCCCCAGAGCTCCAGCACCGGATCGCCCTTGCAACATCCAGGGCCCCGCGCTCATGGCCGTGTTTTTCCCTGCCGCTTTGTTGCTGACCGGTGAGCCCTTGCAGTGCCATCCGTTATCTCTACGTGGAAATATATCATGCGTTGGAGTCTTCCTTTTAAACTGGTGACATGGTGGCTCGTTTCAACTCAGGTCCCTGGTGGTGCCTTACTGATACCAATGCGTTGTGTGTGGGGAAGTATATGCGGTGTCTGTGAAACCCTGACGACTTTCCTCGACACGAACCCTAAGATCCTGATCCCCGAACCCAAAGATCCGAAGACCGAACCTTCTACCCTTGGTTCCGAACACCAACATGTGACCTCTATCCGAGCCCCTATTTTATAAATTGTCATATTAATCTTGTTGCATATTAAATCATTCATACTTGCATACATATTTATTTGTTTGGGGGTATTTTGTCGATTCACCTAATAATTAAATATGGAGGCTATATGCGGGGTAATCTTGTCTTATCTCGACCCATTTAAATTGCGTAGTTCATTGATGCCATTCTTTGCCTTGTTAATACAATATTTAATTTATGGGATAGTTAAATAACTTGAACTTTCTACTTAAATGTAGGAATTCCGATTCTGCTTAATATTGCTAAGTTAGGCTGCATATCGCCATGCCATGCATCATATCATAAACATGCCGGATCTTCCGCCTAGTATTAAATATTGCCCCGGTTGTTCCTTCTAGTGTTTTCTTCTTCACCGGATAGGACGATGGAAACCATTCCCCTCATAACTATAGTGTCTTATCTTTTAAAAAGTATAATCCTTTTTTAAGTGAGCCGATGCGAGATACAACAAGCCTCCAGTTTCCCGACTTTGTCTCACAGGCGAGCATTCTCCCCCTTTTACCTATTTTGCATTTATAGTATTTACTTCTTCCAATTGATCTATTGCTATCCTTATTTTCGATGCTTTAGTATTGTCCCTTTATTTACCCGCTCCACTATATTTCCTTGGTTATCCTATTGTCTTGTTTGACTAGATAGCCTTGTCCTTGCAAGTCGTAGGAATGCTTAGTATTGCTCTCATACAGGTGAAACATGATACTTGGATATTGATGGTGATAAGATAATTAAACTGGTGATGTTGGTTATGGTTATGGTTTCACGTAATGATAAGGCCCCGGCAAGGACCACCTTTGGGAACTGCTTGAGCCGACCTAGGACCCGTTTGTTCTATGATACCAGTTCTGAGTTGATCGCGCTAACCAAACGTGGGGCCTCTGGGATCCCCCCTTAACTACCGGCGCTATTCGTATATCCAGAGGGTTACAAAATTGGTTTTCCATTTGGTGCATACGCATAATATGTCCTCGGACATGGGTGAGTTGATATATCTTTGGACTTGATGTTTTGGTGGATTGCCATGGCTTGCATACATAAATCGTGGTACAAGGTGGCGGCACCCACGGTGTGTACAAGTTACCCCGCAGGGCCCGATCCACCAGTAGGCGCAAACGCTGTGCCTTCCTTGAGAATCGTTGTACCTCTTGGTTGGTTCCCCACAGTAGATGATGCCTCTGGATATGCGCGTAGTTAAGGAACAGTTCTTGTTGTGAGATTCGGATGGCACGCGTGATATGTTGCCTGAAGGGTTGGGCATGCGTTTGGGTACAGTAGTGCACCCCTGTAGGGTAAATATTTTCGAGAAGCCGTGTGTCCACGATTATGGACGCCTCAGGAGGACAGTGTCATGATCATAGACAACGCCACTAATATTTGGCGTCTAATAATATCACTAGTAATTAGCCTTATCAACTAAATACCCGATTAACTAAAATTGTCACCGTGTGTGTTCTGCAAGACTTCCTCGACTGGTCTTCGAGGGGGAAATATTCAGATGGGTTATGTTTGCTGTTATATATAGTTATCGTATAGTGCTCTCTTATATCGCTCTAATAGCCGAAGTTGTAGCGCGTCTCTATAAGTTAGATAGCGCAAGCTTTGCTGCTGTTGAGCCCACCATACCTATGTAGGCGAGGTCCGCCGAATTCTAGTCTCGTCATGTACTGGACTCAGTACTGACCGCTCTATTTCTGTTTTCCTTTGCCCTTTGTCGGCACCCTTTTGGCTTGACATGTATGTGATTGACAACGTTAGCAAGGTTACCCTTCCGGCTTAGCCTGGGCAGGGTTATGGACACCGCTTGGTTATTCTTCAGGACTCTTAGTCTCATTTGGATCTTGTCCGTACTCGGATACTATTCTCGTTTTCTCTTTGAATTGTATCATTTGTATCCTTGACTCGTCGAGTCGCTGCTTTATATATAAGTTCTTGTGGACTCTGTTGTGAACTACCGTAATGTAACTACTTGTAATCAAATCCCACCCACACGAAAGTGTCTGGTGGGCGTCTTTGAATCGCTTCTATGCGGGTTTTGGCCGGAAATGCCAAGATCTTCATAGACCCGATTCGGGGGCGTTACACCCTCTGTGGATCCAACTTATGATGTTGCAGGTTACTCTGATGGATACTAGGGTTATGATTCTACACTCAACATTTTTGCCTGTGGCACATGAAGATGAAGGCTTCTATTTATTTACTTTATGTTATGAGCTCTATGTATTAGCCTTGGGCTAATGAGTTGTAAAGACTATGTTATCTCTGAAATGATGATGTAATAATGACCTTTGTATCTGTGTACTTCATCTTAAACTGTGGATGCTAGCAATTCGATCTAGGGACTAGCATTGCAATCACAGGGGCCTTTACCTTAAAAGGTGGGGTCTTATAGATGGTATCAGGGCACTGCGTTGCCTGTAGGATTATGACCCTAAGATGGATTAGACTAAGGAAACCACTAGGAAATGCAAACTCCTTTACAAATTTCCACACTTGTCTCTTTTCATCTCGTAAAACTTTTCCTAATCTTCTTTTTCATCTCTATTCGTAGATGGCCGCCATCAACGAAGCCATCAAGAAGGGACCACTCATGACCATGACTTTGGAGTGTGAGACGGAGTTTCCCAAAGCACTCAAGAACCTTATGGTTACCATGGGGATACATGGTGCAGCAGTGTACAAAGGGTTCCCCGTGATGGATGAAGGAGAATAGTATTGGTGGGTACAACTCCACTTGTATAAAACAAGGAGGACAACCACAAAGATTCGGGATTCTGCATGGTCACCAACTCAGAAATGCACAAATCATTCTTTGACTCTGCAAGGAATGCAGCTTGGAATGCCATGAAGGAGCTTGGAGATAGACTCAAGTGTAGAATGCTCAACACTCAAAATGACCTTAGAGAGGAGAATAAGCATACCAAAGACTTAGAGGCTACCAACCAACGTCTAAGAGAAGATATCATAGACTTGGCATGGGATTCTTGTGACCAAGACAAACAGATTGCCTCCAAGGATGCCCTGATAGCTATTTTGACAAGTGAGTGAGAGTTGTGACGTACTCCAATAGTTGGACCACCACACTTATCGTTTCTCGCGTTAATAATTTTGATCATACCAACCTATGTGGTATGGAATTTTTTTGTCTAAGTCATTTGAACTGTCGTCGTTATGGAAACGGTAGAGCCTAAGAAGGCTAGAAAGAGGTGTGGGAGCAAGCAGGGAAGCGTGCGACGGCGTCCGCATGCGGGATTGGGTACAAGCAAGCGTCGGGGACACGAGAATTACCCAGGTTCGGATCCCTCGGGTTGAGGTAAAGCTCCTACTCCTGCATATCTGACTATATGGATGAACACAAAGGGCTACAAGGCTCCTCGAGCTGTATCTGGTCTGACTGGTGAGCAAAGAGAGTCCAACCCTTGCCAAGTTGCCCCTGCCTCCCCTTATATAGGCCGAGGCAGCGTGGGCAACGGCTTGGCCGACTGGCTAGTCCCACAGGAGGGCCCTAGCCGGCTAGGTCATCTACAGTGGCCGGCATGGAGGGCGTCTACCCACGGTCAAGACCATGCCGCCACGCCGTCCACAGTGGTTGCCATGCGGGTAGTTATGCACAGTGCCACCTACTATCTACTGTTGCAACCGTCATCGGTAAAGCCGTCGGTATGGACCGAGTGTTTGTGTCTCCTTTCTGTCTTGTACGCCGTCCTAGGCGTACTGGACACTGTGCCTTGCGTCACCTTGTACCTTGCCTATCTTGAGTGGCCGGCTAGGGTGATCTAGCCGACTGGCCTTCCTGGGCCGGATGGTCAGATCCATCCGGCTACTCTTCTGCCCTTGCTTGTTTCATGCAGCTGGTCTTTCTGCCGGTTGACTCCCAGTCTGTCATGCTCTGGCCGGCTGACTTGATCCAAGCGACTGGCCGTCTTGCCGATGGTTCTTGTCTGGCTGGCTGGTTTGCCAGTCGGGTCTTGTTCTGTTCTTCCTTCTGATTTGTCTTGGAGTTTCAGCGTCCAGCTTCCCTTAGCCGGTCGACGTGTTGGTACTTTGCATCTTGTCTGGTTAGCCTACCCGGGGGTGATCCCCTCGAACTAGCCCCCGAGCGCGTAGATTTCTCCCTTAGGAGAAATGTGTGCAGGCTCAAAAGCTAGGATTTTGAAACTTTTCCCGGTTGAATTTGGCGGTTGAGCTGCCTGACTGCGTCATCACTGACGTTAGCCACACATGATGATGGTCGTGGGAGGACGTGCGTTGTGGGGTCGTGTCGGTTGTCTCCTCGAAGCTGGCGCTCTGCGCCTCAGATCTGGGATCTCTGATGCGTGGCGCGTGGCGATCCGAGGGCCCTTGGCCTTGGGGGCGCGGCGTGGCGTAGCAGGCGGTTTGCCTCCCCGGCCCCTTTAAGTAGAGGCCGAGGCGCCGTGCCGCCCCCCACTGGTCGCTTTCCCCCGTCGTTCTTGCCTTCGACGCTGCAACTCTCGCCCTCTTCTGCCTCCGCTCTTCCTCTGCGCTGCCGGTGAGCTCGCTGCCCGCTCTGCCAGCACCGCTAGCCCTTTCCTCACCGGAGCGACGGGCAACCGTCACTCTTCCGCCGCTCCGCTTTCGTCCTCCCTTCCTTCTTCCTCGTTTCCGCCACACTCCGCCGCCGACGCCATGGCAGAGAGTAGGGGAGCCTGGTGCGGTTCCTCCGTTACGGAGGCGCAGGTGGATAAGTACCAGCGGTCGCGCCTCCTACCGACCGCCGGCGAGATCGGGGTCCGCCTGGCCCCGGCCGATGAGATCTCGCCGGCTCTGCAAGACGCCGAGCAAGTCATTTTCCTCGCGCACCTAGCGCGCGGCCTAGCCTTTCCGGCCAACGCATTTTCTTGTCTTTCCTTGCCCATTTCGACCTCCGCCTCCACCATCTTGGGAAAAATGCGATCGCCACCTTGGCCCACTTCGTCGCCTTCTATGAGTGTTACCCCAGGATTCAGCCGGACCTCGGGCTGTTCTGCCGGCTCTTCCTGATCCGGCCTCAGGTGCAATTCGCCAAGGGTCCACTGGTGACCTGCGGCGGCTCCTCGATCTATAGCCGGTCACAGACCGGCTACCCCAAGTTCAAACTGCACGACACAATCAAACTGTGGCAGTAGACGTACTTCTATGTACGGAACTTGGGTTAGAAGACCGGCTGAACCTCCCGGCCTTCCAGGACACCGAGTCCAGCCAGGCGCACTGGGAGGAGAAGTTCTTTAGCCCCAAGGTGGAGTCGGACGCGCTCCTCTAGCGGATGCGGACGATGGTGATGACTGGTCTAACCGGCGTCGACGTGACGCTGAGCTGGGCCAGCCGGCTGATGATGCCCCTGCAGCAGCGAGCACATAAAATGTGCTACTACTCGGGCGTCTCGACCTGACCCGGCTCTCCCAGCGCGACCCCTCCTTCGCCAACCTGTATGAGTGGGTCTAGATGATTACAAAGGATAAGATCACTTCCAAATGTAAGTTCGGTCTTTCTCCTTACACGCGTGAGAATCGCGCGCCCCGGGTAAGTACAC
Source organism: Avena insularis (assembly GCA_023614405.1). Classification (NCBI taxonomy): domain Eukaryota; kingdom Viridiplantae; phylum Streptophyta; class Magnoliopsida; order Poales; family Poaceae; genus Avena; species Avena insularis. The sequence goes on along the minus strand of CM042691.1, from coordinate 288,559,655 downwards.
TTGTTCCTTGCTTGATTTTCTTTTCGTTCTTGTGTTGTCCGGCTGAACTGACTTATCTGGTTCTGACTTGCCTCCTTCCACGCAGATTTTCCCCTGCATCATCCGGGAGGAAGGCGACGCGCCCCTCCAGGTCTTCACAGCCGACCTTCCCAAGCTACGCCCGCGCCGGACCAGCGGCGAGGGCTCCGATGGTGAGTAAGGCTTCTTTCCCAACCGGGGTGACGAGGCGATGGAGGACCCGCACGGCACCGAGCCGGAGGAGAGCAATGGCATCGCCGCGCTCGAGCCCACAAGGAAGCGTTCCGGTGAGGGTACCTTCAGCAGCAGCGCCACCCCTGAGAAGCCGGCTGCCAAGCGCAGCCGAGCAGCGGCAGTCCCTCCGCATCCTGGCCGGACCGCGGGTGGACGGAAAAGATCCGCTCCCATGGTGCAGGGGTAAGTCCTCTGCCTTTTCTCCTTCTTGTTCATTTCTTTTTCCGCATCCGCCCTTGGTCTTGGTTTTTTTCTGACCTTGTTGTCCTTCTGTAGCGCTGTTCTTTCCTTCGATGCGAGCCCGGCTCGCAGCGCGTCTTCCATCTCACTGTCCCGCGACCTTCCTCCTCCGCCGGTTGCCCCTTCAGCGGCTACCCCGCCTCCTGCAACCGAAACAATGCCCCCGCCAGAGCCGGTGGCCACGGTCCAGCCGACTCCTGCCGCGCCCGAGCGCACGGTGAGCCAGCCGGATGTGGCCTCTAGCCCGAGTGGGGGATCATCAGCCGTCACGGGGAGCTCGGGTGCCGGCAGGGACATGGTCATCGTCGAGGACGTGGACTCCGACGACGAGGCGACCGCGCAGTGGCAAGCGGCCATCCGCGACGCCCCGACCACTCTAGCCGGCCCGCTGGCGCCTCTGCCGGTGGAGGCCGAAGCTTCTCTACAAACCCTTGAGGTCAACCTCGAGGTCGGGCTGGCGGAGGTGAAGCAGCTCCGGTAGACGCTAGCCAGCGCCAACGAGGAGGCTTCCAAGCAGCTGGCTGCGGCACGCAGGACCGTGCGAAGTAAGTTTTTCTCAGCCTTTCTCTCCTGCGTTTCTTTCCCTTTTTGTTCTGCTTCTGGCTTTCTTACTTGTGTTCTTTTCCTTATCTGGCAGTCGTCATGGTTTGCGTGCGGCGCGAGATGGACCGACTGAAGCGCTCTAACACGCGCCTTAGCCGGGACAATGCTGCCCTCCGTCTTCAAACTGAGGAATGGCACAACAAGGTGAATTAGCTGGAGGCCACCCTTAAGGAGCAGTAGGAGACCCTCGCCAGCCGGGCCAGTGCCTTCGACCTCCTCGACAAGGAGGCCACCCGAGGAGCACGCGAATATGATTGACAACGAGCTGATGGATATCGGCCTTCTGGCAAAAGGCGAGTTCTTCTGCTGGTGCCGTATGTTTTGTCCGACTGCCTTTTTCAGGTCGCCTTTTGACTTGCCCTTCGGATAACAAGGCTTCTACCCCAAGTACATGCCCTTGCCTATGACCGGGTGCAACAAGTTGCGCCGAGTGAGAAGGTGGCCGTCAAGGACTTGGTGGGCCAGCTTGGTGAAGACGCTGCCAACCTACGTAAAGCCACGACCGGCGTCCTCGACCTGGTCTTTCTGGGGGAGCTCCTGTCGGAGACCATGGGGGCCCTGGCGATCAAGCTAGGTGGCGCCCCGAATGCGATCGATCGGCTGCGCGATCTGGCCGCCCGCGTCGGCTCTGAGATGGCGCTGGATTTGATGCTCTCATGGAACAAGGATGCCCGCCTCGACAAGCTGGTGGATGGCTTTCGAGCCGACGTGGACCTTGAAGCTGTGTGCGGGGCCTACCCGGACCTCCGCTCCGCATATATCACGATTTCCGGCTACGCCGACATCGACGAGGTGCTCACGGACGACGAAGGGGGCACGGGGACCGACCGTGCGGGAGCGGACGACGCGGAGGCGTCATCCTAGGCTGGCGGAACCGGCGCGGCTCCTCCCCACGACAAGGGTCCGGCTGCCTAAAGATGAAGACCCCGGGATGCCGGGTAATGTTGTAAAGAACTTTTTCTTTTGGTACTTTTATGCTTTTGAATAACTGGGTATGCGGAGGCTTCGTCCTCTGCCGTTTAATTAATCTGTCTGCCTAGGTTGCCTTCGTGCACCCATTATCTTTATGCCTTGTTCGGCTGGTTTTTCCGGCTGGTCCTCTCCAGCCGACGATGTCTTGCCTTTTCCTTGTACTTTCGTGGACCTTTACTTGCGCTCTTCCTTTTCTCGCCCTTGCTTTGCCGAGGGCGCTCACGTGGCTGGACCGGGGAAGCTGCACCGCAGCACGGCTGAGGCGCACTCTGCCACTCTCTTGGACCTTTTTCTCTATTACTTACCTTATCTTACTTCATCCTTTTCTCTTCTATCTTTCTCTTTCTTTTCTTTCCTGTTTCTGGCTAGGTCTGTCTGATGCGTCCGACTAGCTGCGCCTAGTCGGCTTGGGCGGGTGGTCCTTTGTGTTCTGCCTGTCTTTGTCCTTCCTCCTTGTTCGGCTGACGCACCCTTCATCTGGACACCGCATGCTTCTAGTGGGGGCGTGCCATCGCACCCACTGGGTGTAGCCCCCGAGATTCGGAGTGGCTACCATAGATAGATACTTCAAATCTTCACTATTTTGATTTCCGACTCGGTGCGATTCGTGCAAATGACTCCTTATCAATACGCTGTCGTGTTAAATGTCTTTCTATTATCCGACTAGGTTTTTTATTTTCTTTCAAAAACTAGCTCGTGCTTTTCTAGACACTTAGTCACTGTCTCGTGTGGGGTGCTGTTTACGCTGCACCTTGCCGGACAACCGGGTTGCGGTCTGGAGCTGGAACCGAAGGGACCTGACAATACACCGCACACGGTACTAGGAGCTTCATAGCCGAAAAAGACCAACTAGGCACATGGCCGGAGATGCCCGATCTGACGCATCTTTCACCATTTTTCGTGTGGGATGCCCTCGGGCTTTTGCTCTTGCTAGCCGAACAGCTGGGTTGTGGTCTGTAGCCGAGACGAAGATTGGGCCTCTGGCATCGACGCACACTACTCAGTTGGTTTACAGAATTGGCAGAGCGGGCCAACCGACGAGCCCCCGGGTAGGGGTCGACGGAAGCCGGAAAAATAATTGCAGGAATTTAATCGGATAAGAACGATAATCTCACTATCTGGCAAGGAGCCCCCAGCGTCAGCCGGGGTTCCATATCTTTCATTCATTCAGGGATCCGGATACATACACTGATTTTTGCGACTAGGTGTAAAATGGTCGGAGAAGGTCCACGTTCCATGGCCGCTCGGTCTCCTCGTCCGACTTGTCCATCTTGTTCTTGCGCGGTTGCTCTGCGTCGATGAGGTAGTAGGAGTTGTTGTGAAACGCCTTGCTGATGATGAAGGGGCCCTCCCATGGAGGGGACAACTTGTGCATGCCCTTCGTATATTGTATCAGCCGGAGCACCAGGTCGCCCTCCCGGAAATGCGATTAGAGTGATACCGGCGCATCCCTTGCTGGTAGATAGCCGACCTGGACAAAGCCAGCTCGCGTGCCTCCTCGAGGAGGTCCACGCTGTCCTCCAGTGCCTCCTGGTTCTCCTTCTCCGTGTAAAGGAGCTTGCGGGGTGAGTCAAACTCGATGTCAACCGCGAGAATTGCCTCTGAGCCGTATGTGAGGAAGAATGGGGTGAAGCCGGTTGATCTGTTCGGGATGGTGCGGAGGCTCCACATCACAACCAGCAGCTCCTCGATCTAGCAGCCGGGTGACCGCTCTAATGGCTCGATCAGCCGGGGCTTGATTCCGGCCAGCACCAAGCCGTTGGCTCTTTCCACCTTCCCGTTGGACTGCGGGTGCGCGAAGGATCCGAGGTCCAGTCGGATCCCTTTGTTGTGACAGAACCGGGCGAAGGCCCCCTTGGCGAAGTTCGTGCCATTATTGCTGATGATGCTATGGGGGTAGCCGAACAGGATGATGATGTCGCGGAAGAAGGTGACGACTGTGGCCCCGTCCAACTTCCAGATCGGATTTGCCTCGATCCATTTGGTGAACTTGTCCATCGCCACCAGCAGGTGGGTCATGCCGCCTCGAGCTCGCTTGAAGGGGCCGACCATGTCCAACCCCCAGACCGCAAAGGGCCAGGTGATTGGTATTGTCTTGAGCGCGGAAGACGGCATGTGCCTTAGCCGGACGAACCGCTGGCACCCATTGCACGCGCGAACTAGCTGGTCCGTGTCCTCCGAAGCAGTCGACCGGTAGAATCTGTGGCGCATCGCTTTCGACACCAAGGCCTGCGAGGAGGCGTGGTGACCGCACTCCCCTTGGTGGATCTCTTTCAGCAGCCGCTAGCCGGTATCCACATCAACGCACCACTAGAAGACGCCCGCTGTGCTGCGCTTGTACAGCTCCTTGTTGATGATGGTGTACGTGTGTGCACGGCGCCAGATCTGCCTTGCCTCCACCTCGTCATTCGGAAGCTCGTCATTGAGGAGGTAGTTCATGAAGCGCTGGGCCTAGGATGGAACTTCCCGGATGGTGAAGAAACTAGCCGACATGATATGGAGCTCATCCGGAGGGAGGCCGGGTGGGATACCCGAGTTGGCAGCCCTCGGGCCTTTTGCCTTGCTCGTCGATGACATGCCTGAGGAGGAGGCAGCCCCCGCGTCTTTTGAGCCGAAGGGCACAATAGCGGGGCCTGGCTTCTTCGAGCCGATAGCCCCCGGGTCTGCAACCCACATGATGGACTCAGACTCTGGAGAAGGGGTGATGATGGGCTTGCGGAGATGCTCCAAGGATACTCCAGGCGGGATGGCTGCTCTGGTGGATCCGACTCGCGCAAGCACGTCGGCCGCCTCGTTGTTGGCGCGGGGGACATGTGGAATTCGCATCCCTCGAAGCCAGCTCTGAGCAGCTACACGTGGAACCGGTACAGAGCCATGTTGGCGTCCCTGGCGTCCCACTCGCCGGATACTTGCTGCACCACCAGGTCCGAGTCACCGAAGCAGAGGTTCCGGCGGATGCCGATGTCTTTTGCGAGCCGGAGCCCGTGCGTGGGGGCCTCGTACTCGGCGACGTTTTTTGACGCGATGAAGTGGATCTGTAGCACATACTCCAGCCGGTCTCCCTTGGGCGAGGTGAGAACGATGCCCGCTCCCAAGCCCCCGCGCATCTTCGAGCCGTCGAAGTGTAGCTTCCAGTAGTCGGAGTCTAGAAGTGGCGGCAGGTACTGGTTCTCTGCCCTGTCGATGAAGAAGTCTGCTATCGCCTAAGACTTGATGGTGATCTGGGGCTCATACCAGATGCAGTAGGCGGCCAGCTCGATGGCCCACTTGGCTACCCGGCCCATGGCATCCTTGTTGCCGAAGATCTCGCCCAGCGGTGCGGTGGATACCACGGTGAGCGGGTGCTCCTGGAAGTAGTGCTTGAGCTTCTTGTAGGCCAAGTACACATTGTAGCACATCTTCTGGTAGTGGGGGTAGTTCTGCTTGGAGACGGACAACACCTCACTAAGGTAGTAGATGCGTCGCTGAACCGGCTGCGCCTTGCTCGGCTCGGGGAGCTCGACCACTAGGACGACGCTAACGACCCGGTTGGTGTCGGATATGTAGAGCAACATTGCCTCCTTCATAACCGGCGTGGCGAGAACCGGCTTCGTTGACAACATGCGCTTGAGGTCATGGAACGCATCGTCTGATTGTGCCGTCCAGGTGAACCTGTCCGTCTTCTTCATCAGCTGGTATAGTGGCAGGGCCTTCTCCCCGAGTCGGCTAAGGGAAGCCAAGCAGACGGCGAACTTCTGGACACCGAGCAAGCTCTTGGGCGGCTGCATCCTCTTGATGGACGCAATCTTCTCCAGACTAGCCTCGATTCCCCGGATCGATACGAGGAAACTGAGGAGCTGTCCGGATGGCACGCTGAACACGCACTTCTCCGGGTTCAGCTTCATCTGGTACCGGTGGAGGTTCGCGAACATCTCGTCGAGATCTTCCAGCAGGGTCTGCTTTTCCTTCGTCTTGATGACGACATCATCCACGTACGCATGCACATTCCGGCCGATCTGCGAGTGCAAGCATTTCTGCATGCAACGCTGATAAGTAGCACCTGCATTCTTCAGGCCGAATGGCATACTTACATAGCAGTAAGCTCCGTACGGGATGATGAACGATGTTTTCAATTGATCAGCCGGATTCAGCCGGATCTGATTATAGCCAGAATAACAATCGAGGCAGGAAAGCAGGTCGCAGCCGGCCATAGAGTCAATCACTTGATCAATACGGGGCAGAGCGAAAGGGTCTTTCGGGAAGGCCTTGTTCAGGCTCGTGTAGTCGATACACATACGCCAGGTCTTGTTCTTCTTCAACACTAGGATTGGGTTGGCCAGCCAGTCTGGGTGGTACACCTCCATGATGAAGCCGGCAGCAAGTAGCCGGGAGATCTCGTCGCCGATGACCTTCCTCTTGTCCTCCGTGAAGCGACGAAGGGGCTGCTTGACCGGTTTGGCATCCAGACGCACATGAAGCGAGTGCTCGGCGAACTCCCTCGGCACACCCGCATGTCTTTGGGAGACCATGCGAAGATGTCCCGATTCTCATGGAGGAAGTCGATGAGCGCGCTTTCCTATTTGCTATCCAAGCCGGCGCCGATGGTGACGCACTTGGAGGGGTCAGCCGGGTCGAGCGAGATCTGGTGGGTCTCCTTGGATGGCTGGAACGCCATGTCCCCAACCGGCTTCATGCCAGTCGGCACTTCCTTTTGCAGCATGGCAACATTGCGCATCATCTCGCGCTTCTGCGGCGATGAGCAGGGCCTCGGCTATCTGGGGGCCTTCTTTCGCGCACGCCATGGACCGTCTGTAGCAGACGGCCATAGGGATCACACCATTCGGCCTCGGCAACTTCATCTTGAGGTATGCGTAGTGGGGGATCGCCATGAACTTTGCGAGGGCAGGGCGCCCAAGGAGGACATGGTAGGTTCTGGCGAGGTTGACCACCTCGAACCAGATTGGCCCACACTGGAAGTTCTCTTCCGAACTGAATATGACATCTAGCCGGATCTTATGAGAGGGCCGCACAGTGGCCCAGGCGCGACGCCGTGGAACACAGTGGTCGAAGGCTGGAGGTCACATTCCAGGATACCTAGCTTGTCCATGGAAGACCGGTAGAGCAGGTTGAGGCTGCTCCCACCGTCTACCAGCACAAGCGAGAACCGACAGGTGCGCGTGTCGAAGATGACCAGGGGGTCGAGCACCATCGTGTAGCCCCCGGGATCCGGGAGCGAATCCGGCTGGTCCGCCTGGCTCCAGGTGATGGGAGTCTCAGACCAGTTGAGACATAGGGGTACTGGGGGGACGATAGAGTTCACCTCCGCGTTGCGCTTCTTCCAGCCACGATTATCAATCGGCTCTGCCTCGAAGATGTTGTAGTTCTCGTGCTGCTGGGGGTAACCTTCGTTGCCGCGGTTGTTTCCAGCTGCCCTAGCCCGTGGTGCGTTCTAGGGGGTGACCCCGGATACGGTCAAGGTAGGGGAAATAAGAAAGGAGTCTCCCTTACCTTAAGCCGAATTACTGACCGTGTCGGCCGAATCATGCAAGATACGGCCGAGATAAGTTGAGCCTTGGAAAATATAGAATGAGTAACACCTTACTCGGCCGACGTATGAGCTATGTCGGCCGAATGAGGCTGATCGACTTGTATGCAGGTGAAGGCCTAGCCAAATTATGCAAGATGAGGCCGAATAACATAAAACTTGTGGGAGAAGGAGGTGCCTATAGTCAAAACCTAGTTGCTGGCTAGGAGGAATCTAGAAGGGGCCAAGCGCTAAGGACAAAGAGCAGAGCAGCAGAGGGGCAGATGAGCGTCACGGAGGTGATAGTGAGGAAGCCCGAGGCACACATGTGAGGGCCTCTGTAACTTTGCCGTCGATAGTAGTGGGACACGGAAAGGAGTCCGCCGAGTTACCACTTTGGGACAAGCATATTCCAAGAATATGCTTGCCACGTCAGCCCTAGAAGGAGTCCAGGAACCCCTTTATAAGGAGGGGTACGGGCTCCTGAGAGAGGGATCAATTCATTCCACACCGAAAGGCTCACGTAGTAGTTTTCTTCTTCTCTATGGTACAGCTCTAGGAGCACTTGTAGTTCTTGAGAGGAGGAATAAAGATCTACTTGTTAGTCAATTGAGTGTAGAAATCACTACATCTTCCCTCCCCGGATCCCTCTAGTATCCATTGGCCCCATACTTTAGCCTACCCATGGCATCTGCCGTGCCACCACCACGACAGTTGGCACCCATCGTGGGGCCTGCAGCGGTGCTAGCTGGAGTCAAGATCCGGACGGGAAACTTCATCCACACCGACGAGCGAGTTGTTTCTGGCATAGTCAAAAGATTTGATATCTGGGACTATGTCAGCGATGACGCCGACAGCTTCAGGAGGAAAGCACCTCCGCGCAACGACATCTTCATCAACCTGGGCGCTCACAAGGTCTATGTCGGCATCGACATCCCGCGTCTACCCGCATCGAGTCATTTAGGCGGGAGAACCTCCCCTCTGTGCTGCTAGCGGTCCGCGTGGAGTTTGCCCCGTTGGTAGCGTCGAGGTGATGATGACGGCCCCGGCACCAGCAGCAGGAGCAGGCGCCGGACCAAGCAGGGACCCGGCGACAGGAGGATAGGTGGCTACGAAGCAGGCAGCTCTACAACCCATCGAGGTAGATCCACCAGCGACCAGGACAGCCGAGGTGGAGGAGGTGACTCCAAAGGCAACAAAGGTAAGATGGCCACCTCTAGAGAGGCCAGAAAATATCCTTCAGGCAACTATAGATAATCTAACTACGCTTGTGGCACCGATACTTGACCCGGCAAACGCACAAGCGGAGTTAGAAGAAACTAGACAGAAAGTGCTAGTAGAGGCAAAAAAGGTGTCGGCCTTGTGGGAATCCTTAAACAGGACCCTGCGAGAATACGCTAGAGCAAACAAACTAGATATGGCCCCTGACCGAGTAGATGAACTGAGATTAAGAGGAAAGAACCTCATGAATGATATCAACAAAGAGCACGAGGCTCGACCAAATGATTCAGTCGATCCAGGCTTGCTGAGGTACAGTACCCTGGCAAAAAACCTTAGGGCGGCAAATGCCGCAGCCATGGAATTGGAAGGATTAAGAGGGGAAGCCCGACAAAAATAACAAGAAAGAGTAAATGAGATGGTACACATTGTGAACCAGCAGAATGAGGAAATGCTTAGGGCTGACCCGGCAAAGCCAGGAGCTTCTCGCATGGTTCATTCGGCAGGAGCAACCCCCACACTATCTGCAGCATCAGCATCCTCACCCGGAAACAATGCGTGAAAAGACAGAGCGGTGACTTCGGGAAAAAGAAATAAGCAAATGGTCCCATATGATCCGGCGATGGCCGGGAAGGTCAATGAGAATAGAGGCAATGGAAGCCAAGGTAACAGTGGATATAGAAACCTCGGCCGTGCAAATAGAGAGCACGAAAACCTCGAAAGGGGAAATCATGAGAACAATAACCCGACAAAAGGGAGGAGGAACCCTCCGCAGGATCCTCAGCCGAGGTATGAGCCTCGGCAAGAGAGAGAAGCTAGACCAGCTCAACATAATCAAGCAAATGATAGATACAATGATGGTTACTCGGACATGGAGTATGCAGAGCATGGTGGGCACAACCACTATGGGGTACATGAGAGAGTTGTTTATAGAAACTTGCCGTCAACTGACACAAGGTTAAAACTGGACAGGCTATATCGGTCCGAGCTATTAGAAGAACAAGGTCCACCTGGTCCGACGTGTTTTGGACCTCGGATCATGGGCGAACCACCTGTGCCGAACTTCCAGTTAGCAAGGGGCAAGAAAACGTATAATGGAAGTACGAAACCTCAAGATTGGTTAATCGACTATGCCATGGCAGTGAAGATAGCTAGAGGAAATTTAAGATGGGCGGTAAGATACGTCCCAAAAATGTTGGAGGGGGCGGCCAGAGTATGGTTGAATAATTTGCCAGCAGGAAGTATCAACTGTTGGATAGATTTTGAAGAAATGTTTGTCAGTAATTTTACCAGTACCTATAAGAGGCCAAACAGGCCCCACAACTCGCAATGTGCAAGCAGAAGCCGAATGAAACATAGAGAGAATTCTTGACTCGATGGTGCAATCTCAGGAACTCATGCGAAGGGGTCATAGAATCTCAAGCGATACCTTGGTTTGCTCAGGGCTGCCGATATGAAAGTGTATTATGGCAAAGGTTGCAAAGAGATATGCCAACCATGTTGGCAGAAACCATCAAGATAGCAGATTCATATGCCTTAGGGTATCCGACTCAACCAGAGTTAATGTCGGCAGAGCATCGAGAGCACCAAGCTCATTATGCTAGAGATGCAGCCGGATCATCGTGGCGCAATGAATACCGAGGTAGAAGAAGGGAAGAGAGGCCGGATTACAGATATGTTTTCGATCAAGTGGCAGCGGTTGTGCAGGATCAGCCGAGTCATGGGAACAATCAGCGACAGAAGAATGGTCCTCAGCAGTGGACGCCGAGGAATGAAGGGAAAAGGCAGTGGACACCAGAACAAAAGAAGCAATGGCAGGAAAGGCCGAAGTACACATTTGAATCCATGTTGGATCAACCGTGTAAGTTCTACACTCCAAACCCGGAGAAGCCGGCTAATCACACCACTCGTCAATGTGCATGGATGCAAAATGCAATGGGAAACCCGGCGGGCATGCAAGCACCTTCTCATCAAGCACATCAGCAGCAGCAGCCACATCTAACTGGGGAAAATGTGCAGCAGCTAATGTTACCACCACCCCCTCCAAGGTATGATAACTCGGACCGGAGGGATGCACTACATCAAGTGGTAAATCAAAATCAAGACGGAAGGGAAAACCCCGGGAACAATGGGCGTAATGATTACATGGAGCATCATCAATCGTATTGTGTGTTCACAACAGAACATCAAGATAGACAGAGTGTACAACGCTGGCATATGGAAGTGAATGTAGTTATGCCGGCAGTACCAAGATACGTGCCATGGTCTGATCAAGAGATAACCTGGAGCATAAAGGATCACCCGAAGATAATGCCGAACCCAGGGTCATACGCATTGGTACTGGATCCGACATTTGTCGGGCCTAACATCAAATTCTCAAAGGTACTCATAGATAATGGAAGTAGTATCAACATCATGTACAAGGACACAATGCACAAACTCGGAATAGCACAGAATATGCTGCAGCCCACAAGGACCACATTCCATGGGATAGTGCCGGGGCTCTAGTGCGAGCCCATTGGGAAAGTACGAGTAGATGTGTTATTCGGCACAAGGGAGAATTGCAGAGCGGAGAATCTGGAGTTTGAGGTGGTGGACCTAGAAAGTTGCTATCATGCTTTACTCGGACGGCCATCACTGGCTAAATTCATGAGCAGCTGTCACATTACCTACTTGAAAATAAAGCTGCCAGGGCCTCAGGGGGTAATAACAGTGGCTGGGGATTACAGAAAATCAATGGAATGTGCTTTAGCCGGGTCGAACCTGGCCGAATCATTGGTAATTGCAAGGGAGAAAAGAAGAATTCAGGAAGTAGCAGCTCTGGCTTAGTCGACACAGCTTAATATGCCGGCATTAGCCAACCCGCATGGGAGTGTATCTTTCCAGCCGACTAAAGAGACGAAAAAGATCCAGATTGATGATCAGTTCCCAGAGCGCACCATCATGATTGGTGTTGGCCTAGATGCCAAATAGGAAAGCGAGCTCACCAACTTCCTCCGTGAGAATCGGGATATCTTTGCGTGGTCAACTCATGACCTGCAAGGTGTGCCGAGGGAGTTGGCTGAGCACTCTTTGCATGTAAGGCCAGGGGAAAGACCGGTGAAGCAACCTCTCCGCCGCTTCGCCGAAGATAGGAGAAAAATCATAGGTGATGAGATAGCTCGGCTCCTTGCAGCCGGGTTTATTATGGAAGTGCTTCACCCGGATTGGCTATCAAATCCGGTGTTGGTAGAAAAGAAAAAGGATGACCCAAATGTAGCGGTCGTATGGAGAATGTGCATCGATTACACGAACCTCAATAAGGCGTGTCCCAAAGATCCTTTTCCTTTACCTAGGATAGACCAAGTCATTGATTCAACCGCTGGCTGTGAGCTGTTATCATTTGTAGACGCGTATTCTGGTTTCCACCAGATACCGTTAAACCCAGCTGATCAAATAAGACCGCGTTTATCACCTCGTACGGGGCTTATTGCTATCGCTCCATGCCATTCGGCCTGCGTAATGCATGAGCAACATACCAAAGATGCATGCAAAAATGTCTATATGAACAAATACAAAAAAATGTGCAAGTATATGTTGATGATGTGGTTATAAAAACCAAAGAGAGCAAAACACTCCTAGAAGATATTCGGCAGACATTCGCAAACCTGAGAAGGTTCCGAATGAAACTTAACCGAGAAAAATGTACCTTTGGGGTACTGGCTGGAAAATTACTCGGTTTCCTTGTGTCGAACCGAGTTATAGAGGCAAATCCAACTAAGATCCAAGCAGTTGAAAGAATGGAACTGCCGAGGTGCCTGAACGATGTGCAAAAATATACAGGATGTCTTGCTTCTCTGAGTCGATTCGTATGTCGGCTAGGGGAAAAAGCATTACCTTTATACCAACTGATGAAAAAATCCGACAAGTTTATCTCGACGCCGCAAGCCGATAACGCATTTCATGAGTTTGAAAAGATGTTGGTCACAACACCGATTTTGGCTTCTCCATTGTCAAAAGAGCCTATGCTACTCTATGTGGCAGCTATTAACATAGTGGTAAGTATTGTAATTGTTGTGGAATGGAACGAAGGGGATCAATCAGTACAAAGGCCGGTATATTACCTAAGTGAGGTATTATCGGCCTCAAAGCAAAACTATTCGCACTACCAGAAGATGGCTTATGGAGTATACATGTCGGCAAAAAAACTCAAACACTACTTCAAAGAACATTCGATAAGAGTGATTCGTGAAGCACCCATAGCCGAGATATTAAGCAACAAAGATGCAAGTGGCCGAATAGCAAAATGGGCAATTGAGTTATCGCCTTATGCTCCGCAGTTTGATAGGCGAGATGCAATTAAGTCTCAGGCAGTGGCCGAGTTCTTTGTGGATTGGGCCGAGGTACAGTATGAGCCCCCATTACCAGATCCGAACTATTGGACAATGCATTTTGACGGGTCCAAGTTAAGAAATGGGCTAGGAGCAGGAATAGTGCTGACTTCACTGATAAAAGATCAACTGAAATACGTGCTGCAAATACATTTCCCTGCATCAAACAATGTGGCCGAGTATGAACCACTCGTCCATAGCCTAAAAATGGCAAAAGAGATTGGCATGCGTCGGATTCTATGCTACGGGGATTCAGACCTAGTAGTACAACAAGTATCAGGGAATTGGGACGCGCTAGATGCGAATATGGCCCTGTATAGGTTTCATGTGAAAAAAATCAGTGGTTACTTTTGATGGGTGTGAATTCCATCACATACCTCGGGAAGAAAATGATGCTGTAGATACATTGTCGAAACTCGGATCAACTAGGTAGTCAATTCCCCTCGGCATAGCTCTAGAACACCTGAGAAAACCATCGATTACGCCTTTGCCAGAATCCGAGGCAATCCGTATCTCGGCAGAACAGACGGAAGGAAATGTCCCAATGGATATTGACAAAGAATATGATCCGGTTTATCTAAGGGTTAACTCGGCTAACCTACGAGTGGATGGGGAAAAGCCCAAATATGTGATGTCAACGGAAATTATGGAAATTGATAGCATAATTCTCCCGGAAAAAGTCACGCCGACATGGGCACAACCCATATTCTCATTCCTTAAAGAGGAAATCTTGCCGGATGATGAGGTCATGTCCAGGCAAACAGTGAGAAGAGCAAAAGCCTACACAATTATAAACAATGAGCTCTATAAGAGAAGTGTCACAAACGTACTACAACGATGCGTTGACTTGGCAGAAGGGTAGAAAATTCTTATGGATATATATCAAGGAGAATGTGGGCATCACGCCTCGTCCAGAGCCCTAGTGGCCAAAGAATTTAGGCATGGATTTTATTGGCCAACTACACTGAGAGAAGCAAAGAAATTGGTAGAGAGGTGTAATGGTTGCTAGATATACGCCAGCAAGATACATCTGCCTTCATCCGAGTTAAAAACAATACCCATCACTTGGCCATTTTCAGTGTGGTGTTTATATATGGTAGGTCCATTTAGGCCGGCTCGCGGCGGAATGACTCATATTCTGGTCATGGTGGACAAGTTCACAAAGTGGATAGAAGTAAAGCCAATAAGAAAATGTGACGGGCCCACAGCAGTGAAGTTCCTCAAAGATATTATCCTAAGATATGGATACCCGCACAATATCATCACGGATAACGGCACGAACTTCTCCGAAGGAGCTTTTGCTAGATTCTGCCAAGAGAAACACATAAGACTCGATGTTGCCTCGATAGCTCACTAGACATCGAATGGGCAAGTAGAAAGAGCAAATGGACTAGTATTGTCAGGAATAAAACCTCGGATAATTGAACCGCTACAAAGGTTGGCAGGATGCTGGATTGAGGAACTTCCAGCAGTGCTGTGGAGCCTCAGGACCACCCCAAATAGATCGACGGGATATACCCCATTCTTTCTCGTATACGGGGCAGAAGCTGTACTTCCAGCCGACATAATGCATGACTCGCCAAGAGTGGCCCAATACACAAATGCCGAGATAAGCGAAATATCGCGGCAAGATGATGTGCACTTGCTAGAGGAAGCAAGGGAATTGGCATTATCAAGATCAATTATTTATCAGCAAGAGCTCATACGATATCATAGCAAAAAGGTCAATACAAGAGTTTTTAAAGAAGGAGATCTAGTTCTTCGGCTAGTGCAACGCACAGAGCATGCATAAGCTCTCAGCCCCATGGGAAGGACCATTTATCGTGAGTAAAGCATTACACAATGATGCATACTACCTGATCGATGCTCAGACACCAGAAAAGAAAAAGGCAAGCAAGGCCGGAGATGAATCAAAAAGACCATGGAACATAGCCTTACTTCGTATTCTACACTTAGAAGCCCTATATTGCATATTGTGGCGTGATGCACCAAATCAGTGTATCAAGCATGTATCAAGCTTCGGCACCCCGAGCAGTGACTCGGGGACTGCCCCATTTTATTTCCTATTTTGAACTATGTATCAGACTTCGGCACCTCGAGCAGTGACTCGGGGACTGCCTCATGTTACTTGCTATTTTGAACTATGTATCAGACTTCGGCACCTCGAGCAGTGAATCGGGGACTGCCCCATGTTATTTCCTTATTTTGAACTATGTATCAAACTTCGGTACCCCGAATAGTGACTCCGGGACTACCCCATGTTATTTCTTATTTTGTACTATCACTGGTAGAAAACGTGCCATGCGTCCCGGTTGGTAAGGGGCTTTAGTCCCGGTTGCCCAACCGGGACGAGGCAATCGGGACTAAAGCCCTAACCTTTAGTCCCGGTTGCCCCACCAACCGGGACAAATGGGTGCACACGTGGCAGCGGCAGAGGGCGAGGGGGATGGAGCATTAGTCCCGATTCGTAACACGAACCGGGACTAATAACCTTCTGCCGCGGCAGCGATTTGGCCCATTTCTCTGCCGCGATAGAGAATTCATTTTGGCACATTTTGTTGCCGCGGCAGCATTTTCGCCACTTTTTGTGCCGCGGCAGAGAATTCATTTAGGTTGTTTTATTGTTTATTTAGTGTTTTGCACTTATCAATGAAGGAACCGTTATATTACACAAGATCATCATGACAATATTACATTCAATACATGGATCGAGTTCATGCACTACATACAAAAGTTGCTATTTTTACAATCCCTATTGTCTATACACAGCCGAATAGTATTTCCCTTTTGGGTTTGGGACTTCTGCATCAAAGAATCCCGCCATTTCCTCCTGAATTGCTCGTACGCGATCCTTTGGCAGAAGACCGTCCCGTAGACGTTCGATCTGATTTAAAAAAGGAGTCAGTCTATATGAATGAAACTAAACACAATTTGATTGTAATTAAAAACTATAGAAATTGTTTATGTACATGGAGTTGCTCTAAATTTCTGCCCTTCTCATCGCACGTTTGCCGGATGAACTCGCAAACATAGTATCCACATAGATTGTTACCTGGTCCCTGCGTCAGGCACTTTACGAGAACAGAGTTCAATCAAAATAATAATCAAGCATGATAATAACTGTATCAAAACTAGAATCAAAGAGATGCGCGGATATAGCTAGTGGTGCTTACATCTAGTGGTTGAAATGTAAGCTCCTCTTTCCAAACACCCCTTGCCTTGTTGGTGAATCGTTTCCAAGCGCTGCCCGGCGAAGAAAACGAATAAAAGAAGTTATTATTTACTTGATATCATAAAATTCACGAACGTTGCCGATATAGTGTCGTAATGATTAGAATTACCGCTGGAGAAGCATCTGCATGTCCTTCCACATCTCAAGGGGTTTATGTTTTGAGTCCATGACTAGTACACGCCCTTTGTCAAGTTGAATGATTAACAGAATATAGTGGAAGCTGTGAATGCATAACTAATCAATTATATACTTAACATCGAGTAAGCGAAATAGAAAGTGTATAGAAGACAATAACACTCACTGGAAGTTGTAAGGAAAAATTATTTCCCTTCTGGTTTCTTGAAACCTTAACGCGTGTACTATATTATCCTCCGTATCCTGGGGGCTTGTTTTGAGAATAGCTTCATGAACCCAATATGGGTCAATGAAGCCAATGTCATAGATTTTTCCTCTGCTGCATTCGAGAATCTTCATTCTGCATATTATAGTATGATTATATACATGCAATAAACAAGGTGAGATAGCTAGAGAGTAAATTAATTACAGAATTGGTACTTACAGACAATAGGCACTGATGATCAATTTGTCCAAGGCGTCTTGATTGAATAATTGAAATAGTTCATCAAATTCAATGGATATCATGTCATCCTTTTCTTTCCCATGATGCTTTTTTGTAACCCTCAGCACTATCCAGTTAGCCCCGGCCTTTGTGGCATGCATGTACCAGTTATGCAATCTTCGCATTTTTGTTGGAAGATTGTTTACCTCCTCAGGTTTGACGAGAGGTTTGCCGTCTTGGTATTTGTATGCTACTTCACTCCGGGAAGAACTCTAAGCGGGATAAGTACTGGGCAATACTCATACCTTGAGCAGCGGCGGCTTCTACGTATTGTAACTACCTCTGGATCATCTTGCTCTTATTTATATTTCCTCGACCCCACATTGGTTTGGGAAATCACCTTGAGAGGGGCAAGACTGTTTCTTGTTCTCCGAGCTAGGCAACAGATTTCTCGCTTGCATCGATCGCTCTTGAGGCTTTTTGTGCCGCATGTGACTTGAGAATAGAACGCTCATAGTCGATGACAGCTTTGGCTCGGGTTGATGAAGAGTCTTTAGCATTTTCAACACTTTTTTTTTCTTCTTTGGTGCTGGGGAACTCTGGCTCTTTTGGCGCCTCATCTTAGCAAAACACTGCTTCCGCAGATCAACGATCGCCAGCCTCTCTTCAAGATCTTGTCATAAGCTCTCTTGGGAGGAACCTTTGGTACTTTTGGAAGAGGCTCTTGTTTATGTTTCGGCGATCGCTTACCACGATGCAGAGTAGCGGTACACTTACGCTTTTTATCCTGAGGCGCCGGCGATTGCTCCCGCGGCGATGGCTGCGCCGGAGATTGGTGAGGCGACGGAGCCGGGTAAGGCGACGAAGACGGCTGCCGCGGCGGCGACAACCTCGCTGGAGACGGGTGAGGCGGCGGCGAAGATGGCCTTGGCATGTGATTTCGAAGAACGATACATTCCTTCGGCCATAGAATGGTGACGTTTTTTGCGTCTCCCAGTACAGTCACATCCCTTCACCTGCAGGGTAATCAAGATCCAAAACTTCAAAGGTGGGCATGATTTCATCCACCCCAACAACAGCGTAGCCCTCTGGAACTGGACGACAGTGGTAAGTTGGTGTGGGTCCAATTGGTAAGGCATAGCCGACCGCCACCTTCATTGATATGTTCACAACTTTGACATGTAGCTCGCAGTGTGTCTTCTCTGTGATATCATCCACTGGGTAGCCAACAGGAGCCATCATCGGTGCACCATCGTCATCGCCATTGTCATCACCCGGGACCTCGGTGGAAGCCACACTGCTTTTTCGATTATTCGATAGGCCGGTAGCATCGAATGCAAGTGTCTTGCTGAGATGGGCAGTAGTACTTCTTTTAAGTGCATTAATTTCATCTTGTTGTTGCTTTAATCGTTCTTCAATTAAACGCATTCGCTCTTTCTGACTATCTGCTTCAACTTCCGCCCTGTCCTTTCTCCTCTGACGGCTTCTATCAGGATATTTCTTCCTCTCTTCAGGAAACCCAGTCCTCCATGGTTGGGAGCCTCTTATGCCTCGTGTTCGTCCATCATGTTCCTTATTTCCAAGGGCGAGTGTGACCTCATCATTCTCTCTATCGGGAATGAAGTCCCCATCTTTAACAGCCTTTACTGCTTTTCTCATCCTCTCGATTGGCAAGGGGTCTTCTTTATGTCGTATGTTATATATACACATCCCTTCCGAGTCCAACGTGCCCCCATGCCCGTAAAACCAATTCCTTGCACGTTCTACCCAATCGTCTGTCTCTAGGGTGATATTTTTAGCACGCAGTTCATTCTCAAGTTTCTCCCACTTAGGAATGCCAGCCCTGTAGACACCTTGCCCCATAGTATGGTGAAACTTCTTGTTAGCAGCATTCAGCTTATTCGTTGCATACATTTTCTTAGCTTTTTCTGATGTCTTGTATTCCACAAACTCAGCCTAGAATGGTTTTATCTTCTCAAACTGAATATTCTTGAAATTGGGAGTCTTCCCTTTCACGACATAGTCAAGGTGCAATCTTTTCTTCCAGTTGGTGAAACACTAGGCCATCTTCTTCAAAGCCCACTCCCTGACCTTAGCCTCCATGGCTCTCCCATGTTCTAAGGCGTCCTCAACTGGATCCTCCGCATTTGGATCCAGCTCTATCTTCGGTAGTTTGAAATTAACCATGAGCCTCTTCCACAGGAAATCTTTGGCGTGGTTAGGGACAAATAAACATGTTCCCTCTTCATCCGAATTAGCAGGCCTATTCCAATTTCTAATGGTGATCGGGATTAAGTCCCTAACGATTACTCCGCATTGTGCCACAAATTTGTTTATGACAACTTCGAGCCGGTTTGCGTCTTCAGCGACATCTTCGATCCTGAACCTCTCATGGTCTTGCAACTTTTTGGTTGGGCCTCGTGTGCTCTTTTCAGTAGATTCCTTTGATCCGGAGGGCTAAAAGAAGAAAGATCGCCGTTACTATTTCTATATAGATAGCAGATGATTAATTAATGAATTAATTATATTACATGCACCTCGCCGGAGCGGTCGTCTTCTCGATTACACAAGGCATCGCCTTCTCCCTCGCGGAAGGCAACACCTTCAACCTCAAACAAGTCGTCTATTCCGGTAAAAAGAGGATCACCCTCACCGGAGTTGTTCAGAAACGTTGATACATCTAAATTTTCTTCCCCACGGATCACACCTTGGATCAACTCTTCCTTTTCTTCGTCTCTGACGTGTGGGTCCATATTTTCTGCATAGGTGGAAAAACGAATAAGTCAAAGCGGCTAAGGGAGAAAGTTAGGTACGATGTTGAGAGATATAAACCCTAATTCAGATAAACCTTAATATATACATACACAATAATACCAAACTAATTAATAAACCTAATAATACCTAACTAATAATAAACCTAATAATCCAAACACCAAAAAGAAAGGAAACCCTATAGCATCGATGCAATGATCAAGCAAGTATGATGATATGACAAGTTAAATTGTATTGAAAAGTAACCCTAAAGCACGCTCGACAAATTAAACGGGGTTCGGAGGGGCGCAAACCCTAACTCGGGGAAACTCCGGAATCACCTATGAGGGGTTACTATGTTCTTCTAATCAAACTTGTCATTTAAGTTGCTTAACAATGCATGATTATAGCTTAAATAGGTAGGTTTCATTTTTCTGAACATTTTGGTATATTATACATATTTTTTCTGACTTATAAATAATAAGTTATTGATTTTACAATATTAAATCATTTTCTAAAATTTATTTAATCAATTTTAAAACATTTATGACCTCAGGCTGACGTCACCATAGGCTGGGAAACATTTCTCACTCGATCGGGGGCTACTCACAGTCACTAACGTCTAGGCCCATGGGTTATTATAATTATTTCCAAAAAAAGGATATACTGCCTCATGCTGATGTCAGCATGACATCAGCAATGGCGATCCTCGGGTTGGGCTCGAATCCGTCGGTTCGCTGCACGCGCGGGCTAGTGGGTAGGCTAGTTGGAAAGAGGAGATCGAGGCGGACCCAGTGGTGGCAGTGGTAGTGTCAGCGCTGGTCGGAGACGGAGGTGGAGGCACCGGCGGCGCTGGTCGGAGACGTACGGAGGCGACGCGCGGCCGGAGACATACGGAGGCGGCGCACGGTGATGGACGGAGACGGAGGTGGAGGCGGCGGCGGTGCTCATGGCGACGACAGGCGCGCAAGGACGAGGCAGCGTCTCCCCTGCTGTGTGCGGCGCGTCGGGTGGTTGCAGAGAATGGAGAAGGGGAAGAAGAAGAAGAAGAGGCACACCGTATATGAAGGAAGGACCTTTAGTCCCGGCTGTGGTGGTCGGGGGAGGAGAGGGAGAGGTCGCGCGGCATGAAGGACCTTTAGTCCCGGCCGGGACATATTTTGAATTAAATACTATGGGCTATTTATTTAATAATTAATAGATCCTAAAAGAATAAAAGAATTATATTATTTTGAACTTTGAAATATGTTGATAAACAGAATTAAAATTCACCCAAAGTTTGGTGGTGATTTGAATTCAAATGGAGATTGAAAAGTATTATTAAATCTTATTTAATTAATACTAGAGCCTATTTTTAAATAATTAAAAGACCCTAAAAAGAATAAAGGATTTATTCAAAAATTGAATTCAGAATGTTTTATTAATCAGTGTTTGAAGCCACACAAAATTTGACAAAGGTTTGAATTCAAATGGATGCTTGAATTGATAATACGTATACATATACAAATACAAAATATGATAATATATAAAAAATATGATAATATACATATACTACTTAAGTAGATTATTTTCTATGAATTTTACAAGTTCCATCTAAAATCTGCCAAAATAAATCGAATTAAAGTAAATAGTCAAACGTGACCGTTTGACCACGCCGACGTGTGACCCGATCGGCCCTAGGTTGATTTAGTCAATGGTCCATCTGGACCATTGGATGTTGATCGGAGGCGAGGAAGCCTGAGGCTCACGGGAGGCGACCCGGCAGTGGCGGCGGCCAGTGAGAGGCGGGCGGTGGTGGCGGTCCTCGGCGGCGACGGAAGGTGAGATGGCGTCGGGGGCGAGGTGGCGGATCTCCTCGCGGTGGCCGTATGATACCTGACAGCGGCGGCTGGAGTGGCGGGCGGCGTCGGTGGCGACGGCGGCCTCATGGCGTCGGCTCTGGAGAAAGGAGGAGGCGGTCCGGGTGGTGGCGGTGATCCGGCGAGGCGAGGCGAGGAAGGCGAACACGTCTGTACCGGCGGCAGGTGGCGGCGGCTAATGGCGGTCGGGGGAGGAGAGGGAGGTGGGCGCCGTGGCGCTTGACGTCTGAGGAGGCGACGCGCGGCCGGAGACGTACCGAGGCGGCGTGCGGCGATGGACGGAGACGGCGATGGACGAGGCAGCGTCTCCCCTGCGGCGCGTCGGGTGGTTGCAGAGAATGGAGAAGGGGAAGAAGAAGAAGAGGCACGCGTATGTAAAGGAAGGACCTTTTGTCCCGGTTGGTGGCTCCAATCGGGACTAAAGATCCTCGTCGATTGGAGCCACCAACCGGACGATACTCCAATTTTTAGCAGATGAAGGCGTCTGTAGGGTCTTTAGTCCCGGTTGGTGGCTCCAACCGGGACATATTCCCCTGTTTTCAAATCTTTTCAGGTATTTTCTCTCTGTTCCCGCCTTATTTTTTATTTTGTGGTTTAAATTTGTAATGTTTTTTAAATGATAATTACTTGGGAATTTAGAAAAACTTTAAACATAAAAAGTGTTTGAATTTGAATAACTAATCCGAAACCATTTTCTGTTTTTAAAAATAATTAATGTAACCATTTAAACTATGAACCATTTAAAATTAATAATGAAATAACTTATATTTTTACATATTAATTTGGAATTTAGAAAAACTTTAAACATAAAAAGTGTCTGGATTTGAATAAATAATCGAAAACCATTTTCTATTTTTAAAAAATAATTAATGTAACCATTTAAAATTTAAAATGAATTAACTTATATTTTTTGAATATTAATTTGGAATTTAGAAAACTTTAAACATAAAAAGTGTTTGGATTTGAATAAATAATTCAAAACCATTTTTTGTTTTAAAAAATAATTAATGTAACCATTTAAAATATGAACCATTTACAATTAAAAATGATTTAACTTATATTTTTTTAATATCAATTTGGAATTTAGAAAAACTTTAAACATAAAAAGTGTTTGGATTTGAATAAGTAATTCCAAACCATTTTCTGTTTTTAATGGGCAGAAAAAAAGGCCGGAAAATAATGGGCGGAAAGAAAATTTATTAGGATAGAACTGGAATTAGAGTACATAACGCAACTAACACAAAGTTACATAGAAGAACTGAAAATTAAGATACATGGCCAGATTAAGCCACAATCGGCCGAACTTGTTTTGCAATGTTGGAATAATTTAGTCATGCTCCTGCCTACAATCGGCCGTCGTCGCTATCGTCGTCGGGATCGCCGTAGTTGAACCTTGAAGGCTGAGTACGAGTGGGATGGACTTGAGGGTAGCGCATGCGAGGGCTAGAGTCGGCGACCGTAGGCCATGACGCTCTAGAGAGTTCGGCCGCGCCACCACAGCCGACGGCCGACCTCGTTGAAGTTCGGAGGAGGTGGGCCGTCCTCCTCGTGCCTGGCGAGTGCCCTCTCACGCCGATCCACGAAGAAGGCTTCCCAAGTCGGGAAATAGTCGGGATGCCATCTGGGATTCGTCCGCTGCTCCGGCGTGAGCTCGAAGTAGTAGTGGTTCGTGATGGCCATCCGACGCGCCACACCTAGAGGGATAGGAGGAACCGGCACGCCTCCGGTGCTCAGCATCCAGCCGACGGGGACACAGTAGCCCGGCGGGCAGGGGTAGTTCGAGGCGCAAAGCGCCTTCGCCTCCCTGGGAGTTAGTGCTACGGTGGAAGTCATGGGAAAGAGTGATGATGTTGCAGATATGAGTCTAGAGATGTGCAATGACAATGGAGGCCAACCCTACATATATATATAGTGAGAAATGGCAGGAAGATAACTGGAGGGAAGAACTGACAGGAAGAACCGGCGGGAAAAACTGGTGGGAAGAAATGGCGGGAAGAAACGGCGGGAAGAACTGGCGGGAACCGTTTTGAATTATCTGAATTTCTAACTATGGTCGAACCGGTGTGCATGAAGATAGGGGACGAGCATCGTTAAAACTTGCATGGGATCTCTGAAGAAACCACATATTGCGAGTCTAAAAATGATTTTTTCAAAAAATTACGGGCGATAGATCATGTTCCTGTAGTACAAACCGGACCCACTTCCTGCCGATTCGGCAGACATTTGTCCTTTTTACCCGGGATGGACGAAAAGTTTTGAGATGTCCCGGTTGGGAGATAGTCCATGTAAGGTGGTCTAGTATTTTAGGAAAATGGGATGGTAGCATTCTGAAACGGCATTTTGGTGGTTACTTCACAAAACAACCCGTTTTTTGCGCTTGGAAAATGGAAAAGAGCTTTTCCGTGCGACAAAAAGGAAAACTTCCTCCTTCAACATTGTTCTCCATACCAATGTCCACACACATGCATAATATGGGCACAACATCACAAACTATGCCGTGATTCAGCACATAACATCGGTCATTTGGACCGAAAGCCATGAAACCTCGAACATGATAGGTCATTTTGTGAAGGGTTTTTCGAAACATGATCAATATACCAAGTCTGGTATTTTCCCTTTCAACTATGTAACATAATATGACACCAACGCGAAGGATTTTCATTGTTCGGATTTTTTTTTTGAATTTATTATGCCCGTTTTGAATTATCTGAATTTCTAACTATGGTCGAACCGGTGTGCATGAAGATAGGGGACGAGCATCGTTAGAACTTGCATTGGATCTCTAAAGAAACCACATATTGTGAGTCTAAAAATGATTTTTTCACAAAATCACGGGTGATAGATCATGTACCTGTAGTACAAACCGGACCCACTTCCTACCGATTCGGCAGACATTTGTCCTTTCTACCTGGGATGGACGAAAAGGTTTGAGATGTCCCGGTTGGGAGATAGTCCATGTAAGGTGGTCTAGTATTTTAGGAAAATGGGACGGTAGCATTCTAAAACGACATTTTGTGGTTACTTCACAAAACGACCCGTTTTTTGCGCTCGGAAAATGGAAAAGGGCTTTTCCGTGCGACAAAAAGGAAAACTTCCTCCTGCAACATTGTTCTCCATACCAATGTCCACACACATGCATAATATGGGCACAACATCACAAACTATGTCGTGATTCAGCACATAACATCGGTCATTTGGACTGAAATCCATGAAACCTCGAACATGATCGTTAGAACTTGCATTGGATCTCTGTAGTACAAAGCGGACCCACTGCCTACCGATTCGGCAGACATTTGTCCTTTTTACCCGGGATGGACGATTTCGGCTTGGGCAGCAGCACTAATGATAGGGGTGAGTGTCGACATTATGTCGTGCGGCGTGTAACTTGTCCCGGATTGTGTCACCAACCGACTAAAGATCAACAGTAGTCCCGGTTGGAGACACCAACCGACAAAACACGAAGTCAAGCACTAATGATAGGGGTGAGTGTCGACATTATTTCGTAAGTGTCGACACTATGCCGAGCTGCTTGTACTATAAATAGGCATCCTTGCAGTCCAGCCTCCAGCCAGCTTTGAGGCATCTCCAAGATGGTTTCGAGAGCAGGACACCACTACGCCGTTTCGGGAGATGCCGACGGAGCCCAGTCCTCCGGCATCTCCGAGAAACTAGTCATAGAGGCACTCCCTAATATGTGAAATTAGTTAGCTCCGAGGCGTATTGATCTAGTTAGAGAAGTTACAAGCTGCAAGATGGTTTTCGAGAGCAGGGACACCACTACCAGCTGTGGAGATGCCGCGGATCGATCCTCCCAAGCATCTCCAAGAAACTGGTCATAGAGGCACTCCCTAATATGTGACTGCGCGCGTTTGGAGATCAGATCTTAATGATAAGTACAAATCGGGACAACTTCTTCATAGTCCCGGTCCAGCCACAAAATGGGACTAACACTCAAGACATTTATTAATATTAAAAACTGAGACTACAAAACTGGGACTAAAGGCCAGAAACCGCGAAAGATATCCTTCGGTCAAGCCACAAACCGCGAAAGACATGAACTAGAGTTACATAATATGAGCATGAACTTCTTGGCATATGTCCTTCCTTATGATCGCTTCAGACATAACCATGGAGCATCTTCTTTACTTAACGGAATGCTTGGGTCAGTTTTCACTGTGAAGGGCGGAATTTCATCAAACTTATTATAATCTTCTGACATGTCTGTCTTGTCCTCGATTCCCATGATGTTTCTTTTCCCTGAAAGAACTATGTGAAGCTTTGGCTCATCATATGATGTATTCGTTTGCATATTTTTTCTTTTTTTCGGTCTGGAGGACATGTCCTTCACATAGAAAACCTGAGACACATCATTGTCTAGGACGAATGGTTCATCTCTATAACCAAGATTGTTGATATCCACTGTTGTCATTCCGTACAACTGGTCTATCTTTACCCCTTCCCCATTCAGGTTGACCCATTTGCAGCGAAACAAAGGGACCTTAAAAGAGACTCCATAGTCTAGTTCCCATATCTCCTCTATGTAACCATAATATGTGTCCTTTTGTCCATTCTCGTCTATTGCATCAAAGCGGACACCACTATTTTGGTTGGTGCTCTTTTTATCTTGGGCGATCGTGTAGAATGTATTCCCATTTATTTCGTACCCTTGGAAATTCAATACAGTAGAAGATGGTTACATGGACAACAAGTATAGATGATCTCCAACAGTGGTGTCATTCAAGAGATGTGTCCGCATCCAACCACCGAAATACTTCATGTGTTCATCTGTAATCCATGATTCAGGCTTCCCCGGGTTTTTGGAGCGTACAATATTCTTGTGTTCCTCGATATACGGAGCTGCCAAGGTGGAATTACGTAGAACTGTGTAGTGTGTTTTAGTGAAAGAATCCCCGTCCCTACATATCATTGCTTTCTTTCCCAGCGTGCCTTTTCCACTTAGTCTTCCCTCATGCCGCGAGTCAGAAACACCAATCGGCTTAAGGTCAGGAATAAAGTCAACACAATACTCAATGACCTCCTCTGTTCCATATCCCTTGGAGATGCTTCCTTCTGGTCTAGCACGGTTATGAACATATTTCTTTAAGACTCCCATGAACCTCTCAAAGGGGAACATATTGTGCAGAAATACCGGACCGAGAATGGCAATCTCTTCCACTAGGTGAACCAGGAGATGCGTCATAATATTGAAGAAGGATGGTGGGAACACCAATTCAAAACTAACAAGACATTGTACCACATCCTTCTGTAACCTTGGCAGAATATCTGGATTGATTACCTTCTGAGATATTGCGTTGAGGAATGCACACAGCTTCACAATGGGTACTCGAACATTTTCCGGTAGAAGCCCCCTCAATGCAATCGGAAGCAACTGTGTCATAATCACGTGACAGTCATGAGACTTCAGGTTTTGGAACTTTTTCTCTGCCATATTTATTATCCCCTTTATATTAGGTGAGAAGCCCGACGGCACCTTGAT
This sequence comes from Avena insularis, assembly GCA_023614405.1. Taxonomy (NCBI): domain Eukaryota; kingdom Viridiplantae; phylum Streptophyta; class Magnoliopsida; order Poales; family Poaceae; genus Avena; species Avena insularis. The sequence goes on along the minus strand of CM042691.1, from coordinate 288,532,599 downwards.
ACTGTAAAGGACTTTAAAAAAGATTTCCTTCTCTGCTTTGGTAAGAGCATAGCTGGCACGACTTAAGTGATGCCCTTTATCCGTCTTATTATGTGTATGCATGTTCTTTGGGTCTTTCATAATTTGTTGGTCCTCCCGTGCTTCTGGTGTATCTTTTGTCTTCCCATACACGCCTAGGAATCCTAGCAGGTTCATGCAAAGATTCTTCGTCACGTGCATCACGTCGATTGAAGAGCGGACACGCAGGACTTTCCAATATGGCAGCTCCCAAAATATAGATTTCTTCTTCCACATGGGTGCGTGTCCTGTAGCGACGTCGCTCGAACTGATTGACCACCGGACCCTTTCCAAAGATTACTTCTATGTCCTTGACCATACCAAATACATCATCACCAGGAGTTCAGTGCTTCTTCCTGATCTCTCGCTTTTGAAATGCTTGCCTTTCTTTCTTACGGATGATTGGTCAAGAAATCGCCGATTCGCCAGTACACAACCTTCTTGCATTTATGCAAATATGTACCTTCAGTCTTATCTAAACAAAGTGTGCATGCCTTATATCCCTTGTTTGTACGTCTCCGAAAGGTTACTAAGAGTAGGCCAATCATTGATGGTTACGAATAACAACCCTCAGAGATAAAATGGCTCGTTTGTTCTCATCCCACGACGTACACCTGGTTTGCCCCACAACCGTAAGAGTTCTTCAACTAATGGCCTAAGGTACACATCAATGTCGTTTGCTGTTGCTTCGGGCATTGGATGAGCATCGGCATCATAATGAACTTACGCTTCATGCACAACCAAGGAGGCAGGTTGTAGATACATAGAGTCACGGGGCTTTTGTGGATCGCAGCTCGCTTCCCCAAAAGGATTCATACCATCCGTATTTAGACCAAACCATAAGTTCCTTGCGCCACCGCAAAGTCCGGAAGTCTCTCTCGATTTTTCTCCACTGTGACCCATCAGGGTGTCTCAACTTCCCGTCTTTCTTACGGTCTTCTTTGTGCCATCGCAACAACCTGGCATGCTCTTTGTTTTTGAACATGCGTTTCAACCTTGGTATTATAGGAGCATACCACATAACCTTAGCAGGAACCCTCTTCCGGAGGGGCTCTCCCTCAACATCACCAGGGTCATCTCGTCTGATCTTATACCGCAACGCATTGCATACCGGGCATTTATCTAAATTCTCATACTCCTTACTGTGGTAGAGGATGCAGTCATTAATGCATGCATGTATCTTTTGCACATCTAATCCCAGAAGACAGAGAGTCTTCTTTCCTTCGTAGATACTCTCGGGAAGTTCGTTATGCTTTGGAAACTTCGAGAGTCTTCTTTTTCAGCATCTTTTCAAATGAGGAGTCAGTTAGACCACACTCTGCCTTCCATCGCAACAATTCCAGTGTGGTACCGAGCTTTGTGCTACCATCTTCACAATTTGGGTACAACAATATCTTGTGATCTTCTAACAGGCCCTCTAACTTCAACTTCTCATTTTCTGTTTCACAGTCTCGCTTTGCATCAGAAATGACCCTACCAAGTTCATCAGCCGGATCATCTGATGCCCGTTCTTCACCTCTTTCCTCTCCATTGTCTTCCATTGCAGTATCACTGTATTCAGGAAACATATGATGATAGTTGTTATCATCATCTTCTTCTTCACCATCTTCCATCATAAACCCTCTTTCCCCGTGCTTGGTCCATCAATTATAGATGGGCATGAAACCTTTCATAATCAGGTGGCCACGAATGATTTTCTAGGAAGATTACTCCTTGTTGTTCCGACATTGAACACATGGACAACGTATAAAACCATTCTCTTTGTTTGCCGTAGCCACATCGAGAAATTTATCCACGCCTTTTATATATTCGGCTATGCGCCGGTCACCGTACATCCATTCCCGACCGTTCATCTGCATCATATAAGTAAGTTTATCAAAAAACAAGACATCATAAATAGTGAAATGACCAATTCACATCGACACATGCATTGTATCAATGATAGAGAAAAGATAAGATTGCTAACCTTGATCGAGGGAAATAAAGAGGAGAAAGCTCAAGTGCGTCTCGGACACCTTCTATATTTTTTGTTCTATGAGAAATTGAACGGGATTATTCACTCAAACATTTCATCAAACACCTTCAATGCATGCATAGGAGAGAAAAAACTAGCACACCCCTCACACCTTCCACCAAGAGAAAAAACAGAGTGGAGGCAGAGGGGTCAAGGCAGATTCATAGAGGCGGAGCATCGTCGGTTGGAGCCACCAACCGGGACTAAAGGTGTGTGCCAAGCCACGTGGCTGTGGCCAAACCTTTAGTCCCGGTTGGTGGATCCAACCGGGACGTATGCCCCCTTACCAACCGGGACGCATGCCTCCTAGGCCCCGTGCCCGCTCGAACCGGGACGCGTGCCAGCATTAGTCCCGTTTGGTGGCACAACCGGGACTAATGCTCTAAGGGGGCGCGAATGGATGGCATGTTTTCTACTAGTGTATGTATCAAACCTCGGCAACCCGAGCAATAACTCGGAGACTGCCTCATGTTGTTTGTTATTTTTGAGCATGTGTGAAACTTCGGCAACCCCAGCAATAACTTGAGGACTGCCTCATGTTGTTTGTTATTTTTAAGCATGTATGAAACTTCGGCAATCCGAGCAATAACTCGGACTGCCTCATATTGTCCGCTGATTTTTGGCATATACATAGAGGTTCGGTAACTCAAGCAATAACTCGGGGATTGACCCGACTAATCAGTCATCAATCAAAAAAGGTGATGTAAACTTGCCTTGACAACCGGAGAAATAAATATATGAGCTTAGGATTTATGCTCCTCCAAGGAGAAATTGCAGAACCAATAGTTCTGCAACCAGTAATGAATAAGAAACACAAGATGGGTGCCAAACAGAAATCAGTCTCATGAAAAAAGTGATCCAGATTTTCGAAATTAAAGTTTGACAAAGCAAAGATACGATTCACATACTCAGTTAGACAGAGTAACAACAACTACCAGGGCATCAGAGGCCAAAGGCAAAACAATTCACATTGTACCAAAAGGCGACAACTGTTTCAAAGACAACATACACCCGACATACCAGGGCTTAAATAAAATAAGACTTGCTGAGCCTAAACATCGGCAGCGGCCAAATCACCCGTGGGAGGAACAATAGCAGGACCAGGAGTCTCGGACACAGGTATCTTGGACCCAGACTGAATAACCTCGGTTTCCTTCAGAGGTGTATCCTTAGGAACTGGGTGCTCCGAGGTTGGATGGGCCTCTACAGAGGTTACCTCGACATCGACGGGGGCCGTAGTAACACCTGGGCCAAGCTCTGGTTGCTGGGAGACATCACCTTGGGCTCGAGAAGCTTCGGTTCCTTTGGAAGACGATCGAGCATCGCCATCTCCACCTGAGCTATCATTGGAATCATCGGCATTATTCGAGCCATCCTCTGATTCATCTTGATCAGCCGAATCACCACCAGATGCATCTTCCGCTTCGGCATCATCGGCCGGGTTGGGAAGAAAACTAGGCCCATCGATCCAATTATGCACGTCAGCGTACTCGATAAGTTGGTAGGCACGGGCCTGACGACGAGTAGAGAACTCCGGATTCTCAATACAAGGAGAGCCAGTGCGCAAATTCATCAAGATATCGAGGGAAATATCCTCATACCATGACAAAACAACTATAAGTGCCATATCAGCACCAGCACTTCTAGCAGGTTCCCTCTAGAGATTAAGTTGAGTCTGAGATTCCATCAGCCTCGCCATAAGCACTTCTACTTCATCAATATCCGGCGTATTCGGCCAAAGGACATGGTAGGCTCGGATAGCTGCTTGCACCAGATCTCTTCCCATAATTTTCATTGGTCCAATAGCAGCACCAACGACAATCAGGAAGTCTTCCATCGAATATTCTTGACTCGGAGCAACGGGAACACCTCGGCGCTCGCGAGCAGAAATCACAGCCTTGGAGCTCACAGGTTTAGCTTCTGGAAAATGATCTACACGAAAGGAAGTCATATAAGTTAAGACAAGAAAGGGAAGAAAATAACTCGATGAGAGACGGAAACTTACAATGGATGTAACTCAGCATTTTCTGGAGATCCAGGGACCAATCGGTCCTACTGTTCTCGAAACGAGTGATTTCCTCGCTCATCACCCGATTTTTTAGTTCGGCAGCGTCAAGAAGTTCTTTGCCTTTCTGAAGCTGCAGGCTTAGTCGGTTCTTTTCCTCAGAAAACTCCTGGTCAACCTTCTCCAACTCAGACTTCTGAGAAAGATTAAGAGATTCAACCTTGGAACGTAACTGGGTTATCTCGTCATCCTTTTCCTTGAGAAGGGTCGAGTGAGTGGCAGCTTGTTCTAAAAAATGTAGCATCATATCAGGCGTAGATATGCATTCTTGATGCGACGCTGCAAGGGTTTGTAACTCGGCTATACCAAAGCCGGGGGATCGTAAGATACCCAAGATTTACCTCAAACAAAGAATCGACAAATTAAAAGGCAAAAAGGAGTAACTAACCTTCAAGAGCGCCAACTTTCTTGGTAAGACGAGTATTAAGATTGTTGACACTAGCTGCATATCAAGAAGATACGGGTTAGCACAAAAACTAAATGTTTTACAAGGGTAAGATGAACCAAATGGACGAGATAACTTACGAGTTTTCTTCACAACATGGACAATTTTCTCATATTTATCTTGAAGTTCTTGTGCGCAAAGAGCAACCTTTGAAATTTGGCTATCCGCTGATCATGGGAAACCTGAATACAAAAGCAAGTTACAAAGGTAGATATTCAAAGCTAAAACATATCCGAATCAAGTAAAACTTGACTCGGATCTAGGTGGCTGGATATTCAAAGCTAAAACAGATCTGGATCAAGTAAAACTTGACTCGGATCTAGGTGGCTGGATATTCAAAGCTAAAACAGATCAGAATCAAGTAAAACTTGACTCGGATCTAGGTGGCTGGATATTCAAAGCTAAAACAGATCCGAATCAAGTAAAACTTGACTCGGATCTAGGTGGCTGGATATTCAAAGCTAAAACAGATCCGAATCAAGTAAAACTTGACTCGGATCTAGGTGGCTGGATATTCAGAGCTAAAACAGATCGGAATCAAGTAAAACTTGACTTAGATCTAGGTGGCTGGATATTCAAAGCTAAAACAGATTCAAATCAAGTAAAAATTGACTTAGATCTAGGTGGCTGGATATTTAAAGCTAAAATAGATCCGAATCAAGTAAAACATGACTCAGATCTAGGTGGCTAGATATTCAAAGCTAAAACATATCTGAATCAAGTAAAACATGACTCGTATCTAGGTGGCTGGATATTCAAAGCTAAAACAGATCCGGATCAAGTAAAACTTGACTCAGATCTTGGTGGCTGGATATTCAAAGCTAAAACAGATCCGAATCAAGTAAAACTTGACTCAGATTTAGGTGGCATGATATTAAAAGCTAAAACAGATCCTAATCAAGTAAAACTTGACTCAGATCTAGGTGGCTGGATATTCAAAGCTAAAACACATCCGAATTAAGTAAAACTTGACTCAAATCTAGGTGGCTGGATATTCAAAGCTAAAACAGATCTGAATCAAGTAAAACTTGACTCAGATCTAGGTGGCTGGATATTCGAAGCTAAAACAGATCTGAATCAAGTGAAACTGGACGCAGATCTAGGTGGCTAGATATTCAAGGCTAAAACAAATCCGAATCAAGCGAAACTTGACTCGGAGCCGAATGGTTTGATATTCTAGACCAGGGCTAATCCGGATCACGAAGAGAATTCACTTAGCAAGTAATGCATTTGAAACCTGATGAAGCTTCCAAACAAACAACAAATTATCCGATTGCAAGCTTCGGGGACTAGTGTGTGTATAATACCATCCGAATAATAGACAAAGGATCAACGAAGGCGCTTACCTCGTTCATCTTATCACTATCAAGGACAATCTTAGCAGCCATATGCAAGCGACTGCTGATGTCGGAAAGCTGAAATGGTTGGCTACTCGGATTGCCTTCAAGTTGATCGGCGTCATTCCAGTTATTGGCATACTCCACCAGTGAGCCGAGGCTGTTCCCGCTCTCAGTACGGGTCAACACCTTACCTCGGGCCTGTTGTGTAACTACCGCCACCGGACTCTTATGAAGAGTAAGCTGAGTGTCGACAGCAAGGGCGACACCGGGTTTAGCGGAGGAAGCTCCTATACAAAGTACATCAGCAATGCTAGGCTGAGAAGAGCTTGTTGGCCCCTTCTGAGATGCCGAGGGTTTAGTAACAACAACTTTCTTGGTATTAGTAGAGACTTTGGCAGGGGCAACACCTTCAGCACTGGGAATCACGCCCTTGGCGATAGGAGGTACTACAGTTTCTGAAGGGGCCGAGGTAGTGGTGCCCTCGGTAGGAATTGGAGTAGGAACTGGAGTTGTGTTAATCGAAGGATCATTGGGGGAAACCTCCGGGGGTCTTAAGAAGGACAGCAGGGTCGGCCGGGTGATCCGGTGTAGGGGTTTCATCGGCAACAACAATGGGAGCAATGGGCTCATCTTGTCGAGGCGATACATTGGTCGACACAGGAGGAGAATCAACACGAGAGGGACTGGGAACCCGAGTATCCTCCGGAGGTGGGGGAGAAGACGACCGAGTAGTATGGGTTGTCATACTCAGACCGCTTGGCTTTGCGGAGAGAGGAGCTCTGCAAGAGAGAAAAAGCTGAGTCAGAAACAGAAAGAGAGAAACAAGAAATACAATTGAAAATAAACTCACCCAGTAACCCCAGGCATGGTCTTACGCCTCGGGATATGCTGAGCAGATTTCTTTACTCGCTTCTTGGGGGCAGCACCAGAAGGATCCGTCCAAGCGGTGCACTTCTTCGAAGCAACAGGAGCCTCGGAAGCAAGAGATTCGGCGTCGTGCACCTGGCCATCTTGGTTAGCTGGGAAAGAAGGAGCCGGAAATGCATAAGAGATAGGCACCACGACAACTACCTCAAGAATTTGGACGTCGTCCGAATCACTTTCATCCGCACGGGCCGAGGTCTTGCTCCGGGGACGGACAGGAGCAGCATCCGACTTAGTGACAAATTCCTCCGGGTCAGGTTCTCCATTGTCGGGGCATTGCGGTCAGCGGTGCAAGGAAGAGCCAAAACCTCGGCATCTTCTGTCTTCTGCTCCGCAAACCTCTGCAAGAAAAGTGAATAAGAATTAGCAAAATAACAATGGAAAAACAACTCGGAAGAAAACACCTGTGTTTAACTTACCTGAGGAGGAGTCCCGCGAGAAAATGGCCTTAGACCCCACGTCCATTGCTCGGGCATCTCAGTCTTAAAAATAGCCCGAACACATTTATAGATTTGATAATTATCAAGCTCAATCGTAGAAACTTGGTTGGGACCCAGAGGACCACTCATGTAACAGAGCTTGTGATAGCGGAGCTGGAAGGGGCAGATTCGGCTGCTAACGAACACAGTCATCAAATCTTCACCTCAGAGCCTAGCGCAAGTCAGTTCCTTATGCCGGAGCTCAAATGCCTCGGCAAGAGCATGGCTTTTCCTTGGATTGTAGATCCAGTTCTTCTTTGAAGGAGGACCGATAGTGAAAGCAGGGAGCCGAATCTTGTCTTCTTTCCCAGTATTCTTGACATAGAAAAATGATTTATGCCACTTCTTACAAGATTCGAGGCCAGCAACCTGAGGGAACACGGAGTTTTTTCGAGGTGTAATGGATGCAGCCCCGCATTGGGTGAGAGATTTTTCAGAAGGATGAAGAGATTTATCCGACACTATGTTAGCTAGGATCTGAAAGAATTTGGACCAAACGTCTACGAAAGGCCATAGGCCAAAATACCCCTCTAAAGCCGAGATAAAGGCCGATAGAGAGGCTACGGCGTTAGCCGGCAGGTGATGAGGCTGAAGGCCGAAGTAGTCTAAGAAGCTCCTAGAAAAGTCACTAAGAGGGAGGCCAAATCCCCATGCAAAGTGGGACATAAAAACTACATACTCGCCCTCATTGAGTACAGGGGAGGATTCATTGCCGGGTAAGCGGCAACTTACCTCGGCAGGAATTCGGTGCGTTTTGATCATCCATTCCATCTCCCGGCGAGTAACCGTGGAACCCTGCCAGGAACCACGCTCTGGGCCGGCTGCAAAGTCACCTTCCCCGATGAGAGCACCGCTAGCGGAGCTAGACATAGGCTCGTCGGAGGAATCGACCAAGGAAAAACTGGCGGCGGGGAGAGGCCTAGAGGTGCATGGCCCCGTCGCGATGGTGATGAACACAGTGGCAGAACAGAGAAAGAATCGCCGCGGGGAATCTTGGAAAACTAGAAAAATGCCTAGCGCTAGGACCTAGCGGCGACGCTATAGAAAAACTCACCGGCGAGAACGCCAGAGCGGAGGCGCTGCGGCGAGATCGCGGGAGCCAGAGAACCGCAGCGTGTCCGACGAGGGGGACGGCGGTGGCACGACCACTGGAACACAAACAGAGGAAGCGGCGCAGGGAAGAAGACGAAGGGAATAGAAACGGGGAAAGTGAATCATCCTACCCTGCTCCCCTCTTTATAACCGCATAGGGTAAACCGTAGTGGGATCGTGGCTATGCCACGTTAATCGCGTAATCGCGTGTATGGCTTAACCGCTCGCAGGTAGTGGAGCCACAACAAAGACCACATGGCGCAGGAGGGATCGGCCTTCGGCTGCCGATTCGAAGGCCATCAAGGCCGACGCGACGGGCACAAAGAATCATCAGAAGCGTGTCAGTGAACACTGTAGAGGAACAAAAAACTAGAGAACAATGATCATTGGGACATGTAGGACGAGGCTTACCCAGGAAGCCAAGCAAATACCTCAAACGAAAGGAGATAACTCAAAACATAACCCACAGCGGGAAAAGGATGAGATGAGGAAGAGGATAACGGAAAGAGAACATCGGCTAAGAAATACCTCGAAAACAAAGAAAGAAGATAAATGTCTAGAAACTGATGTGGCACGGCCGAGGTTTCCGGCAGGACCGCACCAGCTTCGGGGACTAATGTTGGGGGGGTGTCCCAAATAGGATCAAGATAGGGGAAAGAAGAAAGGAGACTCCCTTACCTTAAGCCGAATTACTGACTGTGTCGGCCGAATCATGCAAGATCCGGCCGAGATAAGTTGAGCCTTGGCAAATATAGAATGAGTAACACCTTAGTCGGCCGACGTATGAGCTATGTCGGCCGAATGAGGCTAATCGACTTGTATGCAGGTGAAGGCCGAGCCAAATTATGCAAGATGAGGCTGAATAACATAAAACTTGCGGGAGAAGGAGGTGCCTATAGTCAAACCCTAGTTGCTGGCTAGGAGGAATCTAGAAGGGGCCAAGCGCTAAGGACAAAGAGTAGAACAGCAGAGGGGCAGATGAGCGTCACGGAGGTGACAATGAGGAAGCCCGAGGCACACATGTGAGGGCCTCTGTAACTTTGCCGTCGATAGAAGGGGGACACGGAAAGGAGTCCGCCGAGTTACCACTTTGGGACAAGCATATTCCAAGAATATGCTTGCCACGTCAGCCCTAGAAGGAGTCCAGGAACCCCTTTATAAGGAGGGGTACGGGCTCCTGAGAGAGGGATCGATTCATTCCACACCTAAAGGCTCGAGTAGTAGTTTTCTTCTTCTCTATGGTACAACTCTAGGAGAACTTGTAGTTCTTGAGAGGAGGAATAAATATCTACTTGTTAGTCAATTGAGTGTAGAAATCACTACATCTTCCCTCCCTGGATCCCTCTAGTATCCATTGGCCCCATACTTTAGCCTACCCATGGCATCTGCCGTGCCACCACCATGACAGTGCGGGACCGCCAGGAGGGGGTGGGGGGAGAGGAGGTAGCCCGGCCTGCTCCTTGATCTACCTGGTCCAGCTGCACTGCTGAGTGGTGTGCGTAGCCGGCTTGGCGCTGCTGTGGTACTTGCAGGGCCTGTCGAACATCTATTCGAAGGTGAAGGCGTTCCGCTGCCTCTTATCATTGTGATCCGGCACGCCCTACACCGCGTTGACCTGCCGCTGGTGGTAACGCGGGCTTTTCTGCTCAACCGGGCGCTTGCCCTGGTAGCGGCTGTCGTTGCCGTGCCATCTGGACGAGCCGACATCGCCGCCCTGGCCGGCAGGCCTCTCCCTAGCCTGCTCGGTGGGAACCGAACGTCCTTCTGCGTTTACCCGGAGGGGCTTCTTCCTTGACGCATCCGCGGTGGCGTACTGGTCGGTGACAGTCATGAGCTCTGCCATGCTCTTGGGCTCGTCACACAGCAGCCGATGGCGCAACATCGTGCCTTCGTGGAAAACCTCGATGAAGAAACCGATTGCTTGGTCCTCCACCACTCCTTCGCAGGAGTTGCACAGCTCGGTCCAGCGAGCGAGGTACGCGCGATCCGACTTGCGGTCTCCCTAGACGCACAGAGAAAGATCATGGGGCCTGCCTGGGCGCTTGTACGTGCCGTTGAAGTTCCGTATGAAGACTTTCTCGAAGTCCGTCCAGGCATTGATGTTGTTGGGCGCGAGGCTGTTGAGCTAGGTCCTTGCCGAGCCGGTCGGCATGAGGGGGATGTAGCGGATCACGACACGCTTGTTGCCGTGGGCGATGCCGACTACAATGACGTAGTCGGTCAACCAGTCCTCCGGCTTCATGCTGCTGTCATACTTGGGGGTGTCCCGGGGCAGGGAGAACTTGTCGGGGAAGGGCTCCTTCCGGATGCAGGGCCCGAAGCACACTGGGCCAGTTGCATCCTCTTCCTCTGTGAGGCGAGCCTCCATCAGCAGATCGATGCGATGGCGCGCATCCGGCTCAACAGGATTGGGCGTCCCCACCCGGCCAGTGAGGCGGGATGGTGGAAGGGGTGGAGGGGGGTTCTGGCCAGCGGGAGGAGGGTGACTCGTGGCGCCTTGCTCGCCGCGAGGCTAGCTGCTGCCGGATTGGCGACGCTTGGACCGCGGGGGTTGCTGGCCCGGAGACATGGAGTACTAGGTCTGGCGAGGTCCGCCCCGACTGTTGCCAGCCGGGCCATTCCCCCTGGAGCCGGCTCCAGCCTCGAACGTGATTCGAGCAGCCTCGGCCTGCTCATCGGCCACGCGCAGCAGGTGCTGCACTCGCTCGAACTGGCGCAACATCTCGTCCCCCTCCAAGTGGGGTAGCTCTTCCGTGATGGCTTGTGCCACCCGGACATTATTAACTGCGGTGTCATACACGGGTGGGGGGAAGTATGTGCGGGTAGACGGATCGGCGTCCTGCTCAAACCGGGCGCCCAACTCCCCTCCGCGGCGCTGCATGGAGCCTAGTCGGCTAGGATCTTCGTTAGCCGGGGTGAGGCCATGCGCGCGGTGATACTCGCGGATGTTTCTCTCCATCCGGTACTTGGTGGAGGCCAGGCCCTGGGCCTGCTAAAGCAGACGCTCTCACGCCGCCTCAATCTTGGCCATGGTTTCCTCCGGGTTGTCCCCGTGGTGCAGCGGCTCGCGAAGCTCCTCGATGACCTCATCCACCACGCCTTTCTCGAGCTGCGGAGTGGACGGGCCGCCTTGGTCGGTGCCGCGCTCGAGAGGAGGGAGACAGCTGTTGCCTGAGCCGGCCATCATCACCTTCGCCGTGCCGGGCGCGACGAACGCGCTGCTGTATGAGCGCAACGGCTCAGCGAAGGAGACGATTTCCCAAGGGAAACGCTCCGGCACGGTGGCAACGTAGGCGGGCAGGTCGCCGAACAGCAAGATGGAGCCGCCTGCCGGGAAGCCGGATCCGGCGAAGCAGCGAGCGTTGTCGATAACGCAGTCGAATTTTCCTAGCGTGAGCACGAGGCCGGAAGCCACGCGCTCGCCGGACGAGGTGCGAGGTCCCGTGTGGAACGTCACTCCGGTCGCCGCCATCTCTGCCCCACGGTCGGCACCAACTGTCATTGTTATGGAAACGACAGAGCCTAAGAAGGCTAGAAAGAGGTGTGGGAGCAAGCAAGGAAGCGTGCGACGGCGTCCGCAGGCGGGATTGGGTACAAGCAAGCGTCGGGGACACGGGAAGTACCCAGGTTTGGAGTCCTCGAGTTGAGGTAAAGCTCCTACTCCTGCCGATCTGACTATAGGGATGAACATAAAGGGCTACAAGGCTCCTCGTGCTGTATCTGGTCTGGCTAGTGAGCAAAGAGAGTCCAACCCTTCCCAAGTTGCCCTTTCCACCCCTTATATAGGCCAAGGCGGCGTGGGCAACGGCCTGGCCGACTGGCAGGTCCCATAGGCGGGCCCTAGCCGGCTAGGTCATCTATAGTGGCCGGCATGGAGGGCGTGTACCCACAGTCAAGCCCATGCCACCACGCCGTCCACAGTGGTCGCCGTGCGGGTAGTTATGCACAGTGCCACCTACTGTCTACTGTTGCAACCGTCATCGGTAAAGTCGTCGGTATGGGCCGAGTGTCTGAGTCTCCTTTCTGTCTTGTCCGCCGTCCTGGGTGTACTGCGCACTGTGCCCTGCGTCACCTTGTACCTTTCCTGTCTTGAGTGGCCGTCTAGGGTGATCTAGCCGGCTGGCCTTCGTGGGCCGGATGGTCGGATCCATCCGGCTCTCTTCTGCCCTTGCTTGTTTCATCCGGCTGGTCTTTATGTCGGTTGACTCCCGGTCTGTCTTGCTCCGGCCGACTGACTTGATCTAGCCGGCTGGCCGTCTTGCCGATGGTTCTTTTCCGGCTTGCTGGTTTGCCAGTCTGGTCTTGGTCTGTTCTTCCTTCTGATATGTCTTGGAGTTTCTGCGTCCGGCTGCCCTCAGCCGGCTCACGTGTTGGTACTTTGCATCTTGTCCGGTTAGCCTACCCGGGGGTGATCCCCCGACATGAACCTTGGTGTTTGTGATTGAATATTGTATGCCATAACTTTTGTGTTTTATGTATGCTATTGGCTTTTGTTTCACTACCTTATGTTTTTCTCTTTACTTGTGTTGATTCTAATTTTTCTCTATCCTATGCAATAGATTCCTAGCTTCGTTATCAGCACCGCCGAGGAGTTCAAGGGAATTCGTTTTGGTTCTCGTATCATGGAGCTCACTAGTGTGCTCAATCTCCCCCTCCCTAGTATTAAGGGACTTCAGATTACGAAGTTCGAGAGGAAGGATCTGTGGGGATTTAGAGTCTCGCAGCCAGGATGCTAGTTGGAGCCACCCACCGAGGAGATTGCTTTCAAGTTGATGCATGATGACAAGGATAAGGGATTCGACATTGTCATGCAGGAGCTACTTGGACGCCTTTGTGGACGTCACTCCACCGAGCTCAGGGGCCTCTACTTCTACCCATTTGGGAGAGGTGATGAGGAGGGAGAGGCTGTAGTGTATGACGACGCCACTTGAGAGACTATTGAGCCAGTGCGTCATGCTCATCACTGATAGGATGAATGTCATGATCAACAATGACGAGTTACAAGTTCAATTGAGGGAGAAGGACAAGGCCTTTGCTGAGCAGGATGAGATCATCAAGGAGATGGAGGCTAGGTTCGAGAAGCAAGACAAGAGGTTCAAGAACCAAGAGAAGAGAGTGCGGGATAGGAACAAGAGGATCAACGAGATGAAGGCCGAGATAGAACTCAATGATCTTGAGCTACAGGCACAGCAAGGAGTGATAGAGAGGCTTCGCTCGCAGAAGAGAGCCCTCCGGGCGAAGGTCGATGCTTTGACCACCACCGTGGAGGAGTACAAGACAGCAATGGAGACAACATGACTTACTCTTGTAGACGAGGAGGTCGACATGGTGGAGTAGTGTTGACTACTTGGCTACCTATATATCTATCATCCTTTTATTTATCGAGTCGCAATGATCATCCAACATGTGGATGGCTTTGCTAGTGTGTTTACATTTCCAAAACTTGTTGTTTACGTTGTTTAAACTCTATGTTTATATTGTGATTGTTTATTTGTGACTATTGCTATGTGATGTAATGTGCATGTTAGCATCTATGGGTTATATCTCATTACTTATCCTTATTGAAACCACAGATGCCTCCCAGTCGTGCCAATCCCAACACTAACAACAATGGCAATGAGATGCAACAGCTGATGACATCCCTGACTTAGTTGATGCAAATGATGATCCAGTTCATGGAGAATCAGAATCAAAATCAAAACAACAACAACAACAACAACAATCAAATGAACCCACTAGCCTTTGATATGCTTACAAGGTTTTTGAGGTTGAGGCCTGCAAATTTCTCGGGAACCACTGATCCTATGGTAGCCAATGACTGGCTACGTTCTGTGAAAAAGGACTTGGTCACTGTGGGCTACACTGATGACGAAAAGGTCAGATTTGCAGCACATGTGATTGAAGGACCAGCAGCCATATGGTGGGATAATTTCCAAATCACCACTCCTATTGAAGATATGACTTGGGAAATATTTGAGGATGGATTCCGCACTACTCATATCTCATCCAGAATGATGAGTTTAAAGAAGAAAGAGTTCCACAACCTTAAGCAACATCACCGTAGTGTGGTAGAATATATTGAGGAGTTCAACAATCTGGCACGCTATGCACCGAATGATGTTGACACTAATGCTAAGAGGAAAGAAAAATTCCTTGAAGGGATGAATGATGAGATGTGCATGCAGCTATCTGTTGCATATGTTCCAACTTATCAATCATTGTGTGACAAAGCCACCATCTTGGAAAGCAAGATGAAGCAGGTGGAGAGTAGGAAGAGGAAGCACCACTTTGATAAGCATGGATCGGGATCGTCTCACAAGCGTTTCCATGGTGAAGATAGTGGAATTTCTGGATCCCACAAACATGGGAAGTATAACAGCCACCACAACAGTAACCGTCACCATGACAACAAGCACCACCGCAGTCATGACAATGGTGGATATAAGAACCACAAGAGTGGACACAAGAGCCATAACACTGGGAATGGCAATGGAAGTCAACCTGCTAAGAGAGACATCAATCAGGTTGAGTGCTTCAAGTGCAAGAAAACTAGGCACTATGCAAATGAATGCCCAGAAAATAAGGCTGATGGATCCAACAAGCCAAACCCATTTCAGAAGGGTCAAGTGAACCACATCAATGTGGAGGAAATCTATGACGAATCTGATGTTGTGGCTGGTAAGTTCAAGCTTAATACTTTTCCAGCACTTGTTCTTTTTTATACCGGCGCATCACATTCATTAATATCAAGAGAATTTGTTGATAAAAATGGACTTCCAACTGAAACTATTGGATTTCCTATTAAAGTAAGTTCTCCAGTTGGAGAGAAGATAGTAAATTTTGGATGTCATGATGTTGGGGATATGCTATATGGGTATCCTCACAGCATGTCTCCTATCCGGATAACCTGGGTGGCCCACAGTTGGTAGCATGGCCCATGGCCTGCTGGGCGGCCCAGTTAGATGTATCCATAAGGGAGGACCATGCCGGATAAAGGAAGGCTATGGTTGGAGTCACCGACGTACCCGCAGCCTTGGAGTGCAAGATACACAAGACTAGTAATAGACGGTGTAGGACTCTGTAACCTGTCCGGCTAGGACTTTTCCCTGTAACCCTAGGACCTGGCGACTATATAAGTCAGGCCTATGGGAGCCTTTAGGGCATCGATTCATACAACCTCGCACAGCGAACCTATCTCTGTAACTCGGTGTATTGCCCTTATAGTGATTTATAGCAGGAGTAGGATTCCGCCACCGTCGTGGGATCTGAACCTGGGTAAGTTGTGTTACCGCATACCCGTCAACCGTCCGCCTTCCCCCACGTCTCTAAACACGCAATGTGAGGACCCCTCCATGGCGTACTCGCCGGCAATACCACGATAGTTGGCGCCCACCGTGGGGCAAGAGGCGCTTCAGGCTCTTCAATGGGCGAGGACCAAGATCTTCACGGGAATCAGTGAAACCGTAGCCATCGGTTGTGTTCTCTTCTCCGGCAACATTCTGATCGTCCCTCACGACGAGTTCTGGATCTTGACGAAGACGAACCCTACGCGGTGTTCGATCGTTCCTATCGGAGATATCCACCTCTTCATTGGTGAAACCGACTCGGGCACTAGTTCCCTGGGAGTCGGAGGAGCATCAAGGCCCCCACGGACCGCCTACGGGCAGGATACGTTCGCGGAAAGATCGATGTCGGATCTCTCTTCGGAGTTTTCCGGTAAAGATCAGAAAAAAATCAAGGCCCACCCAAACCGCCCCTGTGCAGGATATAAAGGTGGAAGATCACTGCATGTCCGCCGGCTTTGCTCGTGCATCTGGACAACAGATATCCAAGTTCGTCGGCGTGGTTACCATCTTCGATCTGGCACGTTGCGTTCAGAGAGAGGTCGAAAACCCCCGCGATTACCTGGCCAGGTGGCTCCGCATACAAGCCGATCTGGCCCACTACCCCAATGATGATGCTATGTATCACTTTGTGGAAGGACTGGACGATGGCACGCTTCTCCGACATTCTCTAAGACGGTAGCAGGCGTCAGGACGCCTTACCTTCGAAGGCATGGTGAACACTTTCAACAACTACGCGGAGGCCGAAGCGGCAGCTCAGACAGCGCTTGCGCTCATTGACGAAGCCCCTCGATTCAGCCACCACCATCACCGCCTCCGGCCGCCATCGTCGCAGCCGCGCCGCCACCTCCAGTCATCGTCGCTGCTATTGCACCTCCACCGCCCGTCATCGAGGAAGTCCTGGCACCCTCCGACTCTGTAATTGACGCGCTTTATGCTGACTTCAGGGCAGATTCAGAGGAGATAGATTTCAGTCCAGAAGAGCTAGACTCCGCCATGCAGGAGATGGAGGAGGAGTACACGCGCGACGAGCAAGCCAACAATGTCGTCACGTCTCGAGAGGTGTTCGTCACCATTGGGACGGCGATGGATGAAGATCAACCCGGACGAGCTCCGCCTACAGCGCTGGAAAAGGGGAAGGGCCACTTATTGCTGCTGACGATGATCACGCAAAGGTCATGCCTCCTCCGATTAACCCAGTGGAGCAGCCGCAGGAACTCGGCACCGACCCGAGCAACAACAACACTGCAAACTTGCCGCCTCCGGCATCTACGTCTATTACTGCCCAAGTTACTCCAGCTGATAGAGTGATGTACGTCAATCTCCTCGTTGAGCCACTAACCGTAGCTCATATCCAGAACGTGACTCAGATTGACGAGAAGCGCCAGCAGCTGCTTGAGGAAGCGCAGGCCATCGCGGAGCAAGGCTCTAAGCTAGATCAAGATCTGGTCAACACGCACAAGTCCATAGAGAAAGCTAGAGCAATGGAGGCCGAGTACAAGACTTTGCTGCAGCAGCAGAAGGCCATTAAAGCTCCGGCTCGCGTCATCAACGATCCTGGTGTACGGCGCAACCTAGGATGGTCTCCCTCGAAGTTGGCACAGGCCAAGCCATACATTGACAGTGAAGGCAAACAGGTGATGCCCACCCCACTCCTTAACCTCGCCGTCGCCAAGACCCTTTTGGAGCAGGATAGATCGCCTGAGGCAGTGGAACAGGTCTATGACCTAGTGGCCAAGGCGGTGAAGCAGCAGGAAAAGGCCACCTCTCAGAGGCTTGAGTCTGACCCAACGCTTTGCCAATCTAGCCAGTATAAGCCGCCAAGGGACAGATCTCCTCTTGATGTCGGGTCCCAGACGGGTTCATCAGAACGAAGACGGAGGGATGCGCGCAACAGGAAGGATGCTATCCCCATATCCTCCGACCATGGAGAAAAGGCCCAACCTCGTCGCCCATCGCCACCGCCCCGATCCCCCCGACATCGCGAAGACCCCAAGGCTCACCATCGTACGGATATGCCCCCGCCAAGGCAGTGCGGCATCATCATCCGCGACAACACGGAGCAGACCCGTCATGACGGAGAGTGCAACCAAGGACAAAAGAGCAGGTTGCGCCATGACCCTCCGCGTCCGACAAGCAACCGTGACATGCATGAGGCGTCGCAGGAGGGTAACAGCAAGAAATCTAACCCACCGCCACCTCCGCCTCCGTCACCACCTAGCAGTCACCATGACGGAGGAGGCCCGCATCGTTCACGCATCCCATCCCCTGTTGACAAGAAGAAGAAACACCTGGAGCCATACGACGCACGTTCGCGGATCGATAAGATCCACGAGGCCCGGGAAGGACCATACTTGGAACCACGTTGCTTTGGACCTGCAATACGGTCCGCAACTTACCCCAAGGGTTTCCGGATTGACAAAACCATCAAGCCCTATGACGGCACCGCCAAGCCAGCCACATGGTTGCAGCACTACGACAACGCGGTGGAGATTGCCGGAGGCAACCCCAACGTCGCCCTCAAGTACCTCCCGTTAATGTTGGCAGGCACGGCCCGCCAATGGATCGACGACTTGCCGGAGAAATCAATCTGCAATTGGTTGGACATGCAAGAAGCGTTCACCAAGAACTTTGAAGGTACATACAAACGTCCCTGCGCTGTTGGCGATCTACAGCGGTGCGTGCAAGAGAAAGACGAGCCATGCCTACCTCTCCCGCTAGCTGGACATGAAGAATTCCTGCGCAGGAGTGCACGCTCAGACCACCATGGTTGCCTTCATCGATGGGTTGGAAAGGGGCTCGCTGCTCCGACATAAACTGAAGCGCTTGCAGGACAATCACCAGCTTGACTTGAACCAGATGATTCAGTTGGCTAGTGAGTTCGTAGCTGCCGACGACGATGCTCGCGGCTCCTTGCCGGCAACGGCCGTTCCAACTCAAGCTCGGAGGAACAGCAGTACAAAGCGGAAAACCGCTCCAGAAGAAAAGCAATCTACTAACATGTTCGCTATGACTTTTGCAGGACGAGGTGATGGCGGACAACGTGGCCAAGGACAGGGAGCTAGTCGTGGGCAGCAACGAGGAAGCGGAACTACCTCGGCGCTGCTCCGCGTTCCCCAAACCTACAAGGAGTACCGCGATATTCCGTGCCTCGTACATCTCGATGTCAACGGCAAGGCCACTCATACCAATCGACACTGCATGTTCGTCAACAACCTCAAGGAAGACCCGGAGTCCAGCTACAAGCGAAGTCGGAAGAACAGACCGTGAGGCAAGGGCAAGGAGAAGAAGAAGGAGGAGGAATCCAAGGATTCAAGTGACATGGACGAGGACGTTGACCCCAAGCACGCTGCCAAGAGCGACGACAAGGGCAAGAACCCCTTCGTGAAAAAGGCGCCAGTCTACCACACTTCCCTTGGCACCCCACCGTCCAACAACAGAAGACCTCTATGAGGATCCTTATGGCCACTCTACCCCCAGTTCCTTATGAGGATCCAAATGGTGTCATCACTGTATCCAGAAGCTTTACAAAGGCAAGGGACTGCGAGATTAATGAAGCAGCATTTGCGGAAGCTGTCCTCTACATCGAAGAATTCAGAGAGATCCAGAGCAAGGTCGATGACTCAGAGATGCCCGCGTCGAAGAAGCAGATCTCCGACTCTGCTCCTGCGTTCAAGGCCGCCATCGAGACCAAGCCGGTGGAACTTGTGGTAGGCGATGCCTCCAAGGTCACCGCCATTGGGACGAACCTGGATCCCAAATAGGAAAGCGCGCTCGTCGAGTTCCTCCATGAGAATAGGGACATCTTTGCCTGGCAACCTGCCAACATGAAAGGTGTACCTAGGGAACTTGCCAAGCACAGCTTAAACATTGATCCAAAATGCAAAATAGTGAAACAACCTCTACGATGCTTCGGAGACGAGAAGAGACGCGCCATTGGCAAAGAGATAGCTAGGTTACTTAAGGCTAGATTTATCCGAGAAGTCCTTCACACCCGATGGGTGGCTAATCCTGTACTTGTCCCCAAAAAGGGAACCAAAGAATTAAGAATGTGCGTTGATTACACCGGCTTGAACAAAGCATGTCCCAAAGATCCGTTTGCTTTGCCTCGCATTGACCAAGTCATTGACTCGACGGCTGGCTCGGAACTTTTGTGTTTTCTCAATGCATACTCAGGATACCAACAGATCAAGATGAGGAAGTCGGAACAATTGGCCACTTTGTTCACTACCCCATACGTCACGTTTTGCTATGTCACGATGCCCTTTGGGCTAAAAAACGCAGGTGCTACGTACCAGCAGACAATGCAACGTTGCCTACACGACCATATTGGTCGGAACGTTCATGCCTATGTGGACGATATCGCGGTGATGTCTAAAAAGTCAAATGACTTATTCTCTGACTTAAAAGAAACCTTTGATAATCTCCGGAAATACAACATGATGCTTAACCCTAAGAAGTGCGTCTTCGGGTTTCCAGCCGGCAAATTGTTGGGTTTCATCGTTTCCCAGCGCAGAATCGAGGTCAACCCGGAGAAAATCAAGGCCATCCTAAACATAAACCGTCCGACATGCCTAAAGGACATTCAACGACTAACAAGTTGTGTTGCAGCAGTTAGTCGGTTCGTCAGCCGACTTGGAGAGAAGGCTCTGCCGCTGTACAAGTTGCTGAAGAAGGCAGACAAATTCACACGGACGGACGAAGCAGATGCAGCATTGAAGCAGCTCAAGGAGATTCTTTCCTCATCGCCCATCCTTGCAGCGTCCGAGCCTGGCGAGCCCCTGTTAATCTACATGGCGGCAACCAACCGGGTAATCAGCATCGTCGTCGTGGTAGAGCGGAAGGAACCAGGCTATGAGCATGGAGTTCAGCGACCAGTTTACTATGTAAGCGAGGTCTTGACGGAATCCAAGCAGCATTACCCACACTACCAGAAGATATCTTATGGAGTATTCCTTGCTTCTCGGAAGCTGAGGCATTACTTTCAGGAGCACCCAATCACAGTGGTGAGCAAGACTCCACTGTCCGACATTATTAACAACAGCGACGCTACGGGAAGGGTCGCAAAGTGGGGCATTGAACTTGCCGCCTTCGAGATCACCTATAAGAGACGCGACGCTATCAAGTCACAAGCCTTGGCAGATTTTGTTGCAGATTGGACGGAGATGCCAGATGCTACTCCGTTGCCGGAACCAGAGTACTGGGTGATGCACTTTGAGGGATCAAAGTTGCTCAATGGCTCAGGGGCTGGTATATTGCTATAGTCACCAACAGGAGACAAGCTACACTAAGTTCTGCAGATCCACTTCGAGGCTACAAAAAACATGGCGAAGTATGAAGCACTCATTCACGGACTGCGTGTAGCCAAGGATATTGGCATCAAGCGCATAGTTTGCTGTGGAGATTCCGACTTGGTTGCCCAGCAAGTGGCTGGCACCTGGAATGCGCGGAACCCTATGATGGCGGCATATCGAGACGAAGTGGACGAGATAGCCAAGATCTTCTTGGGCTAAGAAGTCAAGTATGTACCTAGGGAGCAAAATGAGGCGGCTGATCTGCTATCTAAGCTTGGATCAGGGCGCAAACAAATTCCGCCAGGTGTTTTCCTAGAGCATCTACGCACACCATCCGTGAAGGGAGCCGACATCGACAACCTGGATAGAGCTGACTCTTTCGTCAACATTGTGACAAAGGTCCCTCCGGCTTGGACAAAACCGTTCATGGAATATCTCGAACACAGAACTTTGCCCGACGACGAAGTCGAAAGACGAAAAATAGTACGACGAGCAAAGGGTTATACCATAATCAATGGACAACTCTACAAAAGGAGCACTGCTGGTGTATACCTAAACTGTGTTTCCCAGTTAGAAGGTATGGAAATCCTACGCGAAATCCATCTCGGAGATTTCGGGCATCACGCCGCTCCTCGATCGTTGGTCGCGAAAGCCTTTCGGCAAGGATTCTACTGGTTGACCGCAAAGGCGGACGCCGACAAGCTGGTTGAGACATGCAGGGGATGCCAGTATTATGCCCGACAACCACATGTTCCTACTAAAGAATTGCGAACAATACCAATAACTTGGCCGTTTGCAGTCTGGTGGCTAGACATGGTGGGACCGTTACAGACGACACCATGTGGGTTTACACATTTGCTAGTAACAGTTAATAAATTCACTAAATGGATAGAAGCTAAACCCATTAGAAAGCTTGATGGGGCAACTGCCCTCAGGTTTGTCCGAGATCTAGTGGTGAGATTTGGTCTCCCACATAGAATTATCACCGATAACGGCAGCAACTTATCACTCGGAGAAGTGGAGGCTTATTGTTGGGAGAAGGGCATCCGACTTGACCTAGCGTCTGTGGCACATCCACAATCCAACGGTCAGGTTGAGCGAGCCAATGGATTAATTCTGTAGGGAATCAAGCCACGTCTTGAGGCACTGCTACATAGAGCAGTTGGAGCCTGGGCGGAAGAATTGCCATTTGTGCTGTGGAGTTTACAAACTACACCCAACAGATCCACCAGCTACACTCCTTACTTCATGGTATATGGAGCAGAAGCCATCCTGCCTTCTGACATCCTTCACGATGCACCAAGAGTTGCCGCCTATGACGAAGATGACGCTTTAGAATCCAGATGCCTAGATGTGGACCTTCTCGAGGAGGAGCACGTTTTGGCATGCCAAAGATCCGCCATCTACCAGCAGAAGCTACACAGCTACCATATCGCTGCGTTCGGCATCGCTCGTTGATTTGGTGCTCCGACTTAAGCAGAAGAAGTCACACAAATTATCCCCGCCATGGGAAGGACCGTTCATCATAATCAAGGCGCTACTCAATGGGTCTTACTACCTCGTTGACAATCGTGAACTGAAGGATAGACCCAACGAGGATCATAAGCGTAAGCGACGTGACCCAGATGATGACTACCCGGAGCTTGATCGGCCATGGAACATAGCACAACTACGTCCTTTTTACACTTAGTACTTTTATCTAATTGTGTACCTCTTATATGATCAATGAAATAAAGCTCTCTAGTTCACTCATATTTCTGAGTCTTTTACCTCCTTCAGTGTTCATTTTTGGATCATGTAAAACTTTTATGCACAAGCTTTGCGATTGCACTTGTGAAAATTCCGCTTACGAGCGTTAGCTTCAGTTTTCTGGTCTACACGTTCTTTGTCGTTTTTATGTGGATTCTGGAGCAGTGACTTTCGGCACTTATTGTCGGCGATTTTGTGCTTAGGTTATTGACGGTGCCATTGGGCATCATCACCTGAGCGCATGGTTCCGACAACGAGTCTTCCGACTCACGAAAGGTCAAGCATAAGAACCAAAGTAGCAGATAAGCTAGCACCTGCTTAAAAAATATATACATGCTGGAAACTGGTTCTTAAGTAGCAGGACATACAACATTGTTTTCCGCCTTAATTTAAATACATAGGTTTTTCCGCATACGCATCAAAGGTGAAACAAATATTACAAGATTGTTTTTCATTGCTTTGGCGCAGGCGACTTGGAAGCAGCGTCATCAGCAGCAGCAGGAGAACCACCCTCGAAGTCGGCGGTGTGAAGAGACTCGGAGGAGCTTTGGTTGCCGCCATCGATGGTGTTCATTGGCACGAAGACATTGTCGTCGACTAACTCGGCAACTCTGGTGTCATAGCCCGCGAGTGACGACAAGATGGATTCATGATTAATCTCTTTGCCATCGCCATCTACCTCGGGAATGCCAGAGGTCACCGTGTCGATGTCGGCATCTTCATAGTGTGCCTTCACCATTGACATCGCCATCCTTGCACCAGCCCGTGCACATGAAGCTTTTCAGCTTGTGGTACGCTCGGGGGCTCGACGCAGGATCTCCGAGTACTTCACCACAGAGTCTGATGCCTTGATGTTGATCTAGAGGGGATTGGCGATCTCCTTTGCTTGCGTGCGGTGTTGATGAAGTTGCCGGCAAGAACCATGCATTCCTTGGCTGGAGGAGGCGACCGGGTTAAACCCATAGGAGCTGCAAATTCCGACAAGGAACACATGAGTTCAAAAATTCAGAGTATCTAGACTACAGAATTCCAAGACGGAGAATCACTTACTGAAGATGCTGGCCTCTGCCTGCCATAGGGTGTCCGCCAAGGAGTCACGTTCTTGTTGGAGGAGTTTGTACGGCTCGTGATGGCGTTGATTCTGCTCGTCGGCAGCTTTCTTCTGATCTCTCGAGATCGAGATCTCCTCCTTCAAGCGGTCGATCTCCTCGGTGGCGGAGTCCTGCAGGGCTTTCATGGATTCCTCGTGCATCTTCAGCATGTCCTTCCTCTCCTGCTTAAGGATCTTGTTCTTGCTGTCCAGATCTTTAATGTGCTTGGATTGCTCGACAATGTCCTTGGCCTTGGCAATGGTTTCTGCAAGTCGGATACAGCAAAGTACACAGTGAGTACTCGGAGAATATGGGAAAAAAACCAAGTCGGAATGCGAAAAAGAAAACAGACGCTTGCTCTTGGTGATCTGTTCCTTCAAGGAGGCAGTTTTACCCTTTTCAGCTTCCAAGTCTACACACATCTTCTGATACTTGTCATTGGCCATGCCCCTCCGAGCTTTCTCGTTCTGTGGAAAAAATCAAAAATTAAAACATTGTTTGGTCTACTTAGAGCATCTAGTTGGAAAATTTCCACCTAGACGCTCGGGGGCTACAGCGAGAGTTTTTAACTTGGCAATATGCTTAGATTTTCTTTAAGCATCTAGTCAGAACTAAGTCAGTTTTCGATTAGAAGCTTGGGGGCTACAGTATAAAGTTTTTAACTCAGATGTATGCTTAGCTTTAGTTTAAGCATCTAGTCGGAACTAATTCAGTTACAACTAGAGGCTTGGGGGCTACAGTATTGAAATTTATAAACACTGCGTATGCTACTCTTAAAGCATCAAGTCGGAATAATTCATTCCACCTATATGCTTGGGGGCTACAGTGAGAGGTTTTCTAGCTTAGTCACTCTTAGAGCATCTAGATGCAAAGACCTATGGTTTTACATCTACATCCTCGGGGGCTACAGTGGGATACTAATAGGAAATGCAAAGGCAAATAAAACTTACAAGTGCAATGATCTTGAGGTTTGTAGCACTCTCGGCCAGCAGCTTGCCAAAGGATGCGCTGTTTCCTTGCAAGATCTCTACTTGTCGGAGGAGCTCCTTGTTGGAGATATGCCCAAGAGGCAATAATAAAGTGGTTATTATCATATCTTCATTCTTATGATAAATGTTTACATACCATGCTATAATTGTATTAACCGGAAACATTAATACTTGTGTGATTTGTAAACATAAAAGAGTCCCTAGTAAAGCCTCTTGTTAAACTAGCTTGTTGGTTAATATATGATCATGGTTTCCTGATCATGAACATAGATATGTTATTAACAACAGGGTCATATCATTAAGAGAATGATGTGATGGACATACTCCTATAGTTAAGCGTAGCATAAAGATCAAGTCATTTACTATAGTTCATTTGCTATAAGCTTTCTGATACATAGTAACCTAATTCCTTCGACCATGAGATCATGTTAATCACCATCACCGGAAGGATGCTTTGATGACATCAAACACCACACCGTAACTGGGTGGCTATAAAGGTGGCGTTGAGTGTTCGGAAAGTATGGGTTGAGGCACATGGATCAAGAGTGGGATTTGTCCATCCATATGACGGATAGATATACTCTGGGCCCTCTCGGTGGAATGACATCCAATTAGCTTGCAAGCATGTGACTGTCTCACAAGGGATCACATATCACGGGAACGAGAAAAGAGTACTTATTGGTAACGAGGTTGAACTAGGTATGCAGAGATACCGACGATCAAAACCTCGGATAAGTAAACTATCGTGAGACAAAGGGAAATTGGTATCCTATGTAAGTGGTTCATTCGATCGCAAAGTAATCGTATAAATATGTGGGAGCCATATGAATTTCCAGATTCCTCTATTGGTTATTGATCGGAGAAGTGTCTCGGTCATGTCCGCATAATTCACAAACCGTAGGGAGACACACTTAAGGATTCGATGTTGTTGAGTAGTTATGGAATGATGAGTAAGAGACCGAATGTTATTCAGAGTCTCGGATGGGATCCGGGATATCACGAGGTGATCCGGAATGGTCCGGAGAATAAGATTCATATAAGGAAAGTCCTGTTTCGGAGTTCGGGAATGATTCCGGTGTTTTCACCAGGAATGTTCTAGAAGGGTCTGGAAGGTCCGACACTCCGGAGGGGAAGGGTACATGAATGTGTCATGACAATATGGAATGGTTGCATTATGTACTAAGTCACTTGGCTGGGCAAAATAAAGGGAGAAATCAAATCCTAGTTTGAAAGTCAAACGCCAATTTGAAAAAGTCAAACGACAAGTTTGCTTGGTGGAGGGAGAGTAGGAAACCTACTTGGGGAGGAAGTCTCCTCCCTCCACCCGCCGGCCAAGGAGGAGGAGTTGGAGGAGACTCCCTCCTCCAAACCGCCTCCCTCCCACCTATATATGGAGGGGCAGGGCTCCCCCTCCCACACACCTCAAACCCTAGCCTCCTAGCCGCCGGCCTCCTCCAAGCCGCCGCTGCCTAGGGCCTCCTCTAACCTCGGCGAGTTAGGGTTTACCCAAACCCTAGCCGCCGACCAAGCCCTCCCCTTGGTTCCCTCTAAACCGTAGATCGCCAAGGCCTCTCTCATACTCCACCATACTCGCTCCAGCTTAAGGCGAAGCCCTGCGAGATCTCCCCTCTACTTGAGCACCACGCCGTGTCTGGGAATCACGAGGAGAGTGCTACAACCTCTCGCTGCTGGAACAAGGAGAGGAAGGTCTTCATCGAAACGATTAACGTGACCGATCGGAAGTGCTGCCGGAACGCAGCGCCAGAAGGATCGTCTACGCGATCTTGAGATCGGAAGTGTACGACTACATCATCCACGAGAATCTGCTCTCGTTAACCGCTTTGGATCTTCGAGGGTTAGTACTCTATCGACTCGTTGCTGCAATCTAGTAGATAGATCTTGGCTTATGTGTGTTCATGCGATAGAAATTTTTTGTTTTCCATGCTACGAACCCCAACAGTGGTATCAGAGCCGTGTCTATATGTAGATCTATTGCACGAGTAGAACACAATGGTCATTATGGGCGTTGATGCTTTTGTTGTCGATTGCTTCTTTTGTACTTTGCATCTTGCGGGATGGTGGGATGAAGCGGCCCGGGCTAACCTTACATGACATCGTTCATGAGACTTGCTCCACGCTTGACATGCAACTTGTATTGCATAAGTGGCTTTGCGGGTGCCTGTTTCTCCCAACATAGTTAAGATTCAATTTACAACGGGTGATTGACAATACTAGTATCAATGTTGTGGTTCTTGTTCGTCAGTTAGAACGACACTTATTGAAAGCCCCAAACCACGTAAAATATGCAAAGAAAATTAGAGGCGTCTAACTTTGTTTTGTAGGGGTGTGCCGTGATGTGATATGGCCATGATTGTGTTTATATATGATGTATGCAATGTTCCTTATTGTAAGTTGGCAACCGGCAGGAGGAATATGGTTGTCTTTTAATTCCGTTAAGTCCTGCGTGTCTATTATTGAAAGTAGTTGTAATAGTCGATGCTGGTGGAGACAACCATGAAGCAGCGCCATTGACCTTGACGCCACACCGGTGATGATGGAGATCATGTTCGTGCTTGAAGATGGAGATCGGAAGCACAAGAAGAAAAGCCATATCATATCACATATTATGAATTGCATGTGATGTTAATCCTTTTTATGCATCTTGTATTGCTTAGTTCACGACGGTAGCATTATAAGATGATCCCTCAAGCACACAATTTCCAGTTTTAAAGTGTTCATCCTTAGTAAGCACCATTGCTAAAGCTCGTTGTTTTGAAGCACCACGTGACGATCGGATGTGTTAGATTCTACGAGTGTATACAACATGAGCAAGCCAGATTTTCTCATGTGGAAGCTAAGGTTTGATCTTGAAGAGCCTAGCATGTACAGACATGGTCTCGGAACACGGGATACCGAAAGGTAAAGCATGAGTCATATAGATGATATGATGAACATGTTGATTGTTCGCCTTTGAAGCTACATCATCTCTCATGATGATAGGATTTGATGTGGTGGATTTGGTTCGTGTGATCACTAAAACAATGTGAGGGATATTGTTTTGAGTGGGAGTTCAATAGCAATATGATTAAAAGTTGAACACTATTTATCATAAATTAAATCAAAGTGAATTTGCATAGTTGTTGTAGTCACTGGCATCTGTTTACCACCTTGCGCTTAGTTATAATTGAGATGATAGAACTATAGAATTCTGGTTAGTTACTTTACGAACTGGTATCGTATTGTTTTGAAGTGTTAATCTAAAGTTTAAAAGTCCCATTGCAAACTTTTAATAAGTTTCGATTACTCCGTGAAGTTTAATAGTTGGTATTAAATCAAGAGTAACAATTCCAGTGTTAGTATATAAGTATCATGTTTGTCTCCATGATTCTTGATATTCAAAAGTTAGTTTCAATATCAAGGTAATCTAGGAGTTGAAAGATTTGCTTCAGAAACCATCATGTATGGAAGATATTGCGATATCTGAAATGATGTTTTGGTTACAACATGATAGAGTATAATATGGCAAAGTTTGTGTTCTCATATTTGATGAGAATTTACAAAAGGATGGAGACACTAGTTGTCCTAATCCTCCAAAAGGTATTGGAGAGCAACATTATACTCGTGATTCACCATAATAAGCTAAAGTAGCTTGATCATGAATAATTCCATGATAAGGGTGAATATTTGATGTAGGTAAAATGTTTACTACACCAAGAGATTAGTAAAGAAAGGAATTTGAAAGAACACCAAACATTTGATGATGGTGATCTACTTCAAAGTGCAAGTCCAAAGACATTGGTATTTAACTATACACGCTTTGGATTATGTGTCATGTGTATGGCTCCACTATTGATGTTGATAGATTCTTTCAAACATAAAAGGAAATACTGAAAGAGAATCTCATAAATATATGGCAAAAAATAAAAGACTAGAATTGTTCATCTTAGGTATATACACGTTATGGCTGTATTCTTTGCTTGTTAAATAATGTGGTTCTTAAGTATTGGATACTGAATTTGTTGGTATGAATCGTCATACGAAACAACAGAATTCATGAACTACAATGGCCTAAGTAACTAGCAAAAGAATATGTGATGATGTTCATCAAGAACAAATAAAGGGTTATTATGCTGCTCATTAAACATCAAAGCTTACCTTCAAGATTTGTTTTATCAGGTATTATGAGAACAAAAGGGTTGTTCAAATAATTGCCATAATCCATAAAAGATGGATGATTTACAAATCTCGTTGGAGAAATCACATCCATAAAACTAGTGCTAAAATGTCAAAAGACAAATTTATTAAAAGATCACTTAGGAAGTGACATCGCCGTTTAAATTATAATGGAAAGAAACATGAAGAAACTCCATGTGGATGGAATTTTGGAGTCTTTTGATTTTTGATCAAATGACGCTTGTGAAAACTTTCCTAGAGATAATTAAAACTTCATTCATAGGCCAAAAGGGAACGAATGACTAGCTTATTGGAACTTGTACATATTGTTGTATGAAGTCCATTATGTGTAGTCAAGAGCGATGGATTTCAACTTCATATGCTTTCTCCGAAAATTTGAGTGAATATATGAATATTTACTTAATAAGGATGAAGTATGAAACATTTGAAAAGTTCAAAGACTTTCAAGATGAAGTGCAAAATCATTGTAACAAGAATATAAATAGTTTATGATAAGATCATCAAAGAAGATATTTGAGTTACAAGTTTAGCATCATACCTAAGATTTAAGGAATCGTTCCGTGGATTTGCATTTCCCGAAACACCATAAGAATATGGAGCGTTCGAGATATGTAATTAAAACCTTGTTTGACATGGTAAGATCAAAGGTGTAATTCATAAAACTGCCATTATATTTTAAAGATTAAAAGCTTTAGAGACTAACGTTTTTCCACTGAAAAGAGCTCCATCATAATCCGTTGAAATGACACCATATAAAGTTATGGTTTGGGATAAAACCCAAGTTGTAATTTCTTAAAACATTGGTATGCTATGCATAAGAAAGATGTTTGCAACCAAAGTCGGATGAAACTGTCTTTGTATGTTATTTCGAATAACTATTAAGTATTCCTCCATAACATCGAAGACAAAAGTGTTTGTCACTAAGAATGTCAAGTTTCTTTGAGAAGAAATTTTTCGTGAAACGATAAGTGGGAGGACAATAGAACTTTGATAAGTTTAAAATAACCTTAGCTATATGTGCAAAGTTGCGCGGCACCGAAAAGTGTTCCGGAGGCAGCAACAATGCTCATGGCTCTCGTGCCTCAAAGGTTGTGGTTACGGAGGTCAAAGTTTCTATTGAACCAAGTAGGACAAGTAAACAATCAAATATCAAGATTTGAGGGTAGAATCATTATTTGAGAATAATGAACAGACTACATGCAAAGAAGCGATGATGGGCCCTGACTCCGTAAAATGGCTTGAAGCCATAAAATTCGTGATAGTTCCATACATGAGAAATGAAGCTTTGAACTTGAAGGACCCTCGAGAAAGGTGTAAGACCTTACAGTTGTGTTTGGATCTATAAAGAAATAGACATGGATGTTTCACATCTATGAAATAGTTGACATGTTGGGAAAGAGTTCACAACAATGTTCAAAGGTTGACTATGACAAGATTTGATCTTTCATAGCGATATTTAGTATAGACGGATTAATATAGCAACCACTACATATAATTTTGTTATGTGGTAGTTGAATAAACAAAACAAGTTCTTCTATTAGAATTGTTACCTAGGATATGTGCATAACATGGTCCATAGGGTTTTGTTAATTCAAAGGATGCTAAAAGCATATGCAAACTTCAATGGTTGAAGTAAGCATCGCGGAGTTGGAATCTTCACTATGATGAAACTGTTAAAAGAGTTTAAATTCATTAGAGACAATGAAGATGATTGCATTTGCAAGAAATTAAGTGGGAGCGCTAAGACATATTTCTAATACATTATGTGGAAGACATATTGTTGATTGGAAATGATGTATCTTTTATTAACACATATTGAGAATTTCATCCCGATGAAAGATTTAGGAAAAACCCAAATATTTGGCGTCAATATCTATATAGATAGATTGAGACACTAATATGGTTGTGCCAAAAGTACACAGATGATATATTGAATGAGTTCAATATAGAAACTACAAGAAAGGTTCTTGTCACACAGAAAGGATTGAATGAGTTCAATATTGATGATATATTCAAATGTATTGACACTTGGTAAGTGAAACAAAGATTCAAGTATAGATTGATACTTGATGTATGAAATCACAAAGAGTATTTATATCAATCATACTGTGATATGCACAAATCCAGATATGTCCTATGCTCTAAACGTTATGAGCATATACCAGAATGATTCATAAGATGATCATTGGACGATAGTAGGGATATTCTTATGATATTTTGGAAGAACTAAGAGTATATTGTTTTGTAGAAGTGACAAATAGATGGTTAGTTCATTGTAAAAGTACTACATTGATACTAGTTTTGTCACAAAGTACAAATTAAGTTTATCTCAATCTAAACTAAGGGTGGCACAATAAAATGGAAAGTGAGTTCCATAATGGATTTGGATGAGTTCCAAAGTTAAGACATTGTGATAGATTGTAACATCCCTAAAATCATGATTTCAAAGATTGCATATCATTCGTGCATGCATATATATTTTGAGATCTTTTTCCAACTCTTTCAAGAAAACAGAAGCACATAGTGCTATTATTTTATGTGGGCAAACTTAAATCAAATGACCATCCTCAATTGAGAGCATAAGTGTTTTAAACCAAGTTTTGTTGGCTTCCTTGTTGATTGGATTGAATGTGGAGTTTGGATAAAAATTCATAGAACAAATGTGGTTTCAAAACCATTTTCAAAACATTTCCAAATCAAGTGTTATGTCACTGTTTATTTTTATTTTATTCTAAATGACCAAGCTAATTCAAAGTAACCACTTGATTTTGTGCCCAGAAGTGTGATTGTTGCACCCTACAAAGTCCAGAAAAAGTTTAAATTCAAAAAGCTTTTGAAACCATTTGAAATTCATTCCAGAAATTCAAAATAGAAAAAGAAAAAGAGAAAGGAAATAGAAAAGGGCCAGCGCCTGGATTCTGGCCCAACTGAGAAAGCAGCCCACTAAGCCCACCCGGGTTCCCTCTCTCCCTCTCTCACTCGCAGACGCACCCAGCAAGTGATTGACGCCAGGACCCCACCCCCTCTCTGTTTCTCTCGCAGACAACTGGGCCCCGTCCACGTCACCGTCGTCTTTCCCAAATCCCGCCCGCAGACCACGTCGTCGCTGCCATTGATGCCGATAATGGCGCGGCGTAATTAGCCTTGATTTTGCGAGCGTTTCCTGTCGCGCTTCGGCCTACTTAAACCCCACCCCGCCGTGGTCATTTCCCCCCACACTGCACACTCTTCTCGCCACCAGGCTGCCTCTAATTCGTATTGCACTGCCGCAGTCAAAGCCAACTCCGGCGAGGTATTCCGGTAAGACCCCGTCGCCCCTTGCTGTCTAAGTTTGCCAGAATGATCACGACAACCATGCGCATCTTCTCACCCTATTGGTGCATGACAGTACCATCTGGAGACTCGCCAACGACGACGACCATAAGTGCCTGACGATTTCTTCTTCTCCGGCGATCGATTACGGTAAGCACTGAGCGCCCCTTGACCTCTCTCGCATACGACTAGGTTCGCCTTGTCCTTGCGCAGCTACTGATGCCTCTGGTTGGTACTAGGAAGACCCAGGGCGTCGGCAACAACTTCGTCTGCAACCACCCGACGCCGTGCACGACTCCGACGAGCTCCTGACCCACTCCGCGCCTTGCCAAGCCGCCGCCAGGTTGAGCATCAGCACGTCGCCATGGTTCTGGTAAGCCCCTCCGACGACCCTAGGATGACCTGTAGCGCAGCACCGCTGCCAGTAGCCGCCGCCAGCGCCGCTCAGTTTTGGTCGATTGATTCGTAGCCATCAGATCTAGATCCAGCGCGCAGAATTAGTTCACTTAACGAAACGTTACACGTTAGATCTGGCCGTGCATATTTAGTTAAATCGTGCGGCTCTCATTGATCGATCCGTCCGAACCGGTACGGGCCAATCAGAAGCAGACGCGTGGCTAGGGTTTGGATTTAAAACAGGATTTGAATCTAATTAATGTTTGAATTTGATTTGGCTATAACTTTTGATCCCCACGTTAGAATTTGACAAATTTTATACCGTTGGAATCAGGAGAGCAAGCTCTTTCTAAATATGCAATGTGTTTAATGTTTTTCTTCTGCTAAAAAGGTTTTATTTGCAGAAACTTGTGTAGGACTAAATTGAGTATATGAATTGTTTAGGAAATAATTTAGGGTTTAAATTTTGGTTGTTTGGCAAGTTTTTAACTTGTTAGTGAATCAGTACTGTATACTTGCTTTGTTGAGTTTTAAAAATCATTACATATCATCTTGCATGCATGCATATATTTTTGATTGTATGTGTTTTGTGTGTAATTTGTTGCTACCATTCTTTGTGTAGATTTTGGTGCTAGTGATTGTGATTGTGAGGAGTGCTACTCTCCCAACTACCAAGGCAAGTGGTACTTCATGAATATTTTTATCCTATGTTTTCTACTAAGCATTAGAAATATTTTGTTAGACTTGCATGCCATTATTTTGCTTATATGCCATGTTGGGAAATCCTAGTAGTTGTAGAACTGCTAGGAAATTTCTAAGTTAAGTTACTATCTATGGCATGCTTAGCCTAGCTAGTAGCAAACAAGGGTTGGTGAAATATACATGCTATGATGAAAATATTTCTAAGTCTTTGGACTTGTGTTTTACCTAATAAAACAACTAAGTTAATGAAACACCTGGGTGGAATGGAAGGTTTGGGTTATGTTGAGTGGTTACACAAGCCCATTTCTATGGTTTACCTTGTGTATCTCACTTGTGGTAAGCCACCCAGGAACAAAGAGAGTTTAGAGGCCAAGTGTTAAGAAGCTTCTAGTGCAGCCACTTGGCAATATGGGCTCTGCCTGGATCACATAGGTTGCTAGAACTTAGCCATTTGGACAGATGGTGGTAGTGGGATGATAGGTTGAACGTCCATTTGGTCTAAGGGAAGGCTTCTGAAAGGTCCTGTCTTGGTGAAACCAAGTCTGGTGGGGAAAGTGCACAACCTCTGCAGATGGAAAAATCTAAGTACTTAGCCAAGTCCA
The DNA here is from genome assembly GCA_023614405.1 of Avena insularis. NCBI lineage: Eukaryota > Viridiplantae > Streptophyta > Magnoliopsida > Poales > Poaceae > Avena > Avena insularis. The sequence continues at coordinate 288,498,511 of CM042691.1, read as the reverse complement.
TGGCAATGGACAACTTGAGCATCAAGACATGGAAGCTATCAAGAATCTCCTCATCCCAATTTCTAAGTAAAACTTGTGGGTGAACAAGGGTGAAGGACCTCAATGTCTATTGGTGGTTCCTTGGGAAAAGTTTTGACAAAGAAAAACTTAGTGATTTCAACTAATAGGCAAAAAGCTATTTTGAGCAAAGCAAGCCAAACTACACTTAGCCAAATTGCATATAGTATCTAGTCCACTTAAAATTTTACTAAGGTATCACTTGCCAATACTATTCCAAAGTATTGACCCACTGTGGCTGTAACTTGTGATGTTGCAGGTTACTCTGATGAGGATTAGGTGTCATGAGTCTACACTCAACATGTTTGCCTGTGGCACATGAAGATGAAGACTTTTATTTATTTAATTATTCCAAACTCTTGTACTAGGCATGTGGCCTTGGAGTTGTAAAGACTATGTTTATCTCTGGAATGGCTGTAATAATGACCTTTGTATGTGTGTACTTCATCTTAAACTGTGGATGCTAGCATTGATCCATGGACTAGCATTGCAATCACAGGGATCCTTTTCCTTTATAAAGGAGGGATCTTACAGATGGTATCAGAGCACTGTGTTGCCTGTAGCATTATGACCCTAGGATTGGAAGCCACTAAGGAAAATTTTCAGCAACTTCTACACTTGTCTATTCTTCTCATAAACTTTTCTAATCTTCCTTCTCATCTCTATTTGTAGATGAACTCCATCAACGAAGCCATAAGGAAAGGACCACTCATGACAATGACCTTGGAGTGTGAGACAGAACTCCCCAAGGCTCTCAAAGACCTCATGGTTGCATTAGAAATACAAGGTGCAGCTGTGTACAAAGGTTTTCCGGTGATGGATGAAGGAGTTTAGTACTGGTGGGTGCAACTACACCTGTATAAAAACAAGGAAGACAACCACCAGGAAAAAGGATTCTGCATGTTCACCAATTCAGTGGTGCACAGTACATTCTTTGAATCAGCAAGGGATGCAGCTTGGAAGACCATCAAATAACTTGGTGATAGAGTCAAGTGCAGAATGCTCAACCTTCAAAATGATCTAAAGGAAGAGAAGGAACATACCCAAGAGTTGGAAGCTACCAACCAAACCTTAAGAGGAGACATTATAGACTTAGTGATGGAGTCATGTGAGCAAGATAGACTGATTGCTTCTAGAAACATTGTGTTAGCCAACAGATCCAGTGAGATAGGATTGTAAACGTACTTCGTTAGTTGGACCACCACTTATCACCTTATTTTCCAAATGTTACTTTAAAATAAGTTAAACCTTGGTTGTTGTGATGGATTTATGTATGCCATGACTTGTGTGTTTTGCTTTCCAAGGATATGTATGTGATGATTTGTTTTGTGTTTATCTTGAATTACGTTGTTCTAACTTTTCTATCTTGTAAATAGATGCCTACGGTTACCTTCAGCACTGTTGAGGAGTTCCAGGGAACTCGCTTTGGTCCTCGTATTGTTGAGCTTACTACTTTGCTCAATCTCCCTCTTCCTACCATCATGGTACTTCCCCTCACCAAGTTTGAGAGGAAAGACCTTTGGGGCTTCAAGGTCAACCAGCCCGGACGCCAGACAGAGCCTACTACGGAGGCCATCGTCTTCAAGCTCATGCATGATGACAAGGAGAGAGGCCTTGAGGTAGTCATGCAGGATCTAATAGGACGTCTGCTGGGGAGACACACCCGACAGGTTAGAGGTACTCACTTCCACGCCTTCGGTAGACGTGATCAGGATGGAGAGTCCATTGACTTCGAGGACACTGCGAGGGATACATCGGAGCCCATTCGTCTATACCTCCAGGACTTAGAGGCTCTCATTAGGCACGTGGACTCTGATAGGACTAACGTCATGCTTAGCAATGACGAACCCCAGGTGCAGCTTCGCGAGAAGGACAAGCTCTTCGCGGAGCAAGATGAGATAGTCAAGGAGATGGAAACGAAGTTCGAGAGCCAGGACAGAAAGTTCAAGAGTCAAGAGAAGTGAGTCCAGGATAGGAACAAGAAGATCCGGCACATGACTGAAGAACTGCAGGCCAAGGACTTCGAGCTCGAGCATCAGCAGACGGTGATTGAGAGGCTTCGTTCCCAGAAGAGGGCTCTCAAAGCCAAGATAGAGACCTTGACCACCAGCGTCGAGGAATACAAGACCGCGATGGAGAATGCAGGTCTTACCTTTGTCGAGGAGGAGGTTGATGCCGAGGAGTAGATTTGACTACTCATTTATCATTTATTATCGTAATTGTTGCTTGAGAACTTGTTATTTGACCATCCAACATGTGGATGGCTTGCTACTTGTGTGTTTTACCTTGCGAACTTGTTATCTTGTTGTTGAACCTTTATCCTTATTGTTGCATGCTTTGTGTTGTTATGTGATGTAATGTGCATGTTAGCATCTATGGGTATCTCATTCTTATCTCTACTGAACAAACCACAGATGCCTCCCCGTCGTGCAAACCCCAACCCTAACAACAACAACAACATCACTCCAGAAATGCAGCAAATGATGACCGCTCAAACTCAGCTGATGCAGATGATGACGACGTTCATCCAGAACCAAAACAACAACAATAACAACAATAACAATAACAACCACAACAACAACAACAACCCACCGGGTTTTGACATGCTTATCAGGTTCTTAAGATTGAGGCCAGCAAAGTTCTCACGGACGACTGATCCCATGGTGGCCAATGATTGGCTACGCTCTGTGAACAAGGACTTGGTAACCGTGGGCTGTACGGATGCTGAAAAGGTCAGATTTGCAGCACATCTGCTGGAAGGACCAGCTGCCACTTGGTGGGATAACTTCCAGATCACCACTCCCATAGAAGATGTGACATGGGCTATCTTTTAGGATGGCTTTCGTACTGCTCATATCTCATCTGGAGTGATGAGTCTGAAAAAGAAAGAGTTCCATAACCTGAAGCAGCGCCACCGCAGCGTGGCTGAATATATTGAGGAGTTCAACAATCTGGTGCGATATGCACCAGATGAAGTTGACACTGATGCTAAGAGGAAAGAAAAGTTCCTCGAAGGGTTGAATGATGAGCTGAATCTGCAGTTGGTTGTGGCCTATGTTCCCACTTATCAGTCTCTTTGTGACAAGGCTGCTATTTTGGAGAACAAAATAAAGCAAGTTGAAAGCAAGAAGAGGAAGCACTCTGACAAGCACAGCTCGGGATCGTCACACAAACGATCCCATTATGATGACAGTGGAAGCTCAGGATCCCACAAGCATGGGAAATTAAACAAGCACCACAACCACAACCGTCATGACAACAAGCATCACCGCAGTCATGACAACGACAAGTATAAGAACCACAAGGGTGGATACAAGAGCCACCACAGTGGTAATGGAAGTGGAAGTGGAAGCCAGCCTGTCAAGAAAGACATTAGTCAGGTTGAATGCTTCAAGTGCAAGAAGATGGGGCATTATGCAAATGAATGCCCAGAAAAGAAAGTTGAAGGACCCAACAAGCCCAACCCTTTTCAGAAGGGACAGGTGAACCACATCAATGTGGAAGAAATCTATGAGGAGCCTGATGTTGTTGCTGTTAAGTTCAAACTCAATTCTGTTCCAGCATTTGTTCTCTTTGATACTGGTGCATCTCATTCATTCATATCAAGAGAATTTGTTGAAAGAAATGAACTGCCAGTAGAAACTATTGGGTGTCCTATAAAAGTAAGTTCTCTTGGTGGAGAAATGATAGTGAATTCAGGATGTCATGATCTTGTCATAGAGTTTGGAAAGTATAAGTTTCCCGTTAACCTGATAATTCTAAAATCCCAAGGATTGGATGTCATTTTGGGAATGGACTGGATGACTAAGCACAAGGGAGTGATAGATTGTGCCAACCATACTGTCTCACTCACAACTCCGGAAAATAAAAGGATCAGGTTCAAGACCAACTTTGAAGCAAGAAGGAGTATGCTAAATTCTCTTAAGGGGGTTAGCATAGGCGACAAGCAGCTAATTGTGAGTGAATATCCGGATGTGTTTCCGGAAGAATTACCGGGAATGCCACCAGATAGAGATGTGGAGTTCCTTATTGATTTGCTACCAGGATCTGGACCAATAGCAAAGAGACCGTACAAGATGTCAGTTGATGAACTGAAAGATCTCAAGAAACAACTTGGAGAACAGTTGCAGAAAGGATTTATTCAACCAAGTTCTTCATCTTGGGGAGCCCCAGTTTTGTTTGTGGAGAAGAAAGATAGAAGTCAAAGGTTATGCATAGATTACCGTTCACTCAACGAGGTGACTATCAAGAACAAATACCCTTTGCCAAGAATCAATGACTTGTTTGATCAGTTAGAAGGAGCTTGTGTGTTCTCAAAGATTGATCTCTGGTCAGGTTATTTCCAACTCAAGATAAGGGAGCAAGACATACCCAAGACAGCTTTTACCACAAGGTATGGATTTTATGAGTATACCGTGATGCCATTTGGTTTAACCAATGCTCCAGCATACTTCATGAATATGATGAACAAGGTGTTCATGGAATTACTTGATAAGTTTGTTGTCGTATTCATTGATGACATTTTAGTCTACTCCAAGAGCAAGGAAGAGCATGAAGGACATTTACGTTTAATACTTGAAAAGTTAAGAGAGCATAAATTGTATGCCAAATTCAGCAAGTGTGAATTCTGGTTGAATGAAGTTGGATTTCTTGGTCATGTTATGACAAAGGATGGTGTAGCAGTTCATCCTGCTAAAGTTTCAGCTGTAACTGAATGGGAATCTCCCAAGTCAGTGAAAGAAGTTCGTAGTTTCCTTGGCTTAGCAGGTTACTACAGAAGGTTCATTGAAAATTTCTCCAAAGTTGCTAAGCCCATGACTGAATTGCTAAAGAAAGATAAGAAATTTGCTTGGTCGGAAGGTTGTGGACTCAGCTTTCAGGAATTGAAGAAGAGACTTGTGACAGCGCCAGTCTTGTGTTTGCCAGACTTGGAAAAAGATTTCCAAGTATATTGTGATGCATCTCATCATGGTTTGGGTGCAGTACTTATGCAAGAGGGAAAGGTTGTGGCTTATGCCTCAAGACAACTCAAAACTCATGAAGTGAACTATCCCACTCATGATTTGGAGTTAGCCTCTGTTGTCCATGCACTCAAAACATGGAGGCACTATCTTTTGGGAAAGCGTTGTGAAGTGTTCATAGATCACAAGAGTTTGAAATATATCTTCACCCAGAAGGAAATTAATATGAGACAAAGAAGATGGCTAGAACTCATCAAGGACTATGACTTAAGTTTGCAATACCATCCCGGTAAAGCAAATGTTGTGGCGGATGCCTTAAGCCGTAAGGTTTTTGTGAATGGCCTTACCAAAGGAGAATTGCCCGATGATTTGTGTGCCCAATTCAGAGATCTCGGATTGGAGATTGTGCCTGAAGGACATCTCATGTCTTTGGATGTTCAACCCACTCTGTTAGACAAGATCAAAGAAGCCCAGAAGATTGATAAGGAAATTGAAGAGATTAAAGAAAAGATTGGCAAAGGAAAAGCCAAAGGGTTCCATGAAGACGAACAGGGTACTTTATGGCATGGGAAACGTATCTGTGTTCCACAAGATCCGGAGCTACGGAAACTAATTTTGCAGGAAGCACACAACTCAACATATTCCATTCATCCGGGTAACACCAAAATATACATGGACATGAAAGAAAGATTTTGGTGGAATAATCTCAAGAAGGACATCGCCGAACATATTGCTTTGTGTGATGTGTGTAGTAGAGTGAAGGCGGAACATCAGAAACCAGCAGGTTTGCTTCAACCACTACCTATTCCCGATTGGAAGTGGGACAAGATTGGTATGGACTTCATTACCGGATTACCAAGAACCAGATCAGGATATGATTCTATTTGGGTAGTAGTGGATCGCCTAACTAAAGTGGCTCATTTCATACCCGTAAAGACAACCTATACAAGTGCTAAGCTGGCCAAAATCTATATGAGTAGAATTGTTTGTCTAAATGGAGTGCCCAAGAGTATTGTGTCTGATAGGGGAACTCAATTCACTTCCCATTTTTGGAGACAGCTACATGAGTCATTGGGAACAAGGTTGGAATTCAGTACCGCTTTTCATCCTCAAACTGATGGACAAACAGAAAGAACTAATCAGATTCTTGAAGACATGTTGAGGGCATGTGCCCTAGACTATGGAGCCAGTTGGGATGAAAGTCTGCCTTACGCATAATTTTCTTATAACAACAGCTATCAAGCCAGCATTGAGATGGCACCATTTGAGTTTCTCTACGGAAGAAAGTGTACCACCCCATTGTTATGGAATGGTGTGGGAGAAAGAAGTTTATTCGGGCCAGATCTTATCAAAGAAGCCGAAGAGAAGGTCAAGTTGGTAAAGGACAGGTTGAAGATAGCACAATCCCGACAGAAAAGCTACGCAGATCCTAAGCGTAGAAAAGTCACCTACGAAGTTGGTGATAGAGCTTATCTTAGAGTGTCACCACTTCGTGGAGTGAAGAGGTTCGGAGTCAAAGGAAAATTGGCACCAAGATATGTTGGACCATTCAAGATTCTGAGTCGTAAAGGAGAAGTTGCCTATGAAATTGAACTACCGGAATCTTTGTCAGCTGTCCATAATGTGTTTCATGTGAGTCAACTTAAGAAATGTCATCCAGAAATGGAAGAAACTTCTTTGAAGGATACTATACCTTTGGAGGAGGTTCAGTTGGAGAGTGATCTCACTTATGAATAAAAACCTATCAAGATTCTTGAGACTGTAGAAAAAGTCACACGGACCAAGACTACCAAGTTTTGTAAAGTGCAGTGGAATCATCATTCCGAAGAGGAAGCAACATGGGAAAGAGATGATGATCTTCGGAAAGACCACCCTCACCTATTTGCTAGACAATCGGAATCTTGAGGGCGAGATTCACCTTAAGGGGGTTAGATTTGTAACATCCCTAAAATCATGATTTCAAAGATTGCATATCATTCATGCATGCATATATATTTTGAGATCTTTTTCCAACTCTTTCAAGAAAACAGAAGCACATAGTGCTATTATTTTATGTGGGCAAACTTAAATCAAATGACCATCCTCAATTGAGAGCATAAGTGTTTTGAACCAAGTTTTGTTGGCTTCCTTGTTGATTGGATTGAATGTGGAGTTTGGATAAAAATTCATAGAACAAATGTGGTTTCAAAACCATTTTCAAAACATTTCCAAATCAAGTGTTATGTCACTGTTTATTTTTATTTTATTCTAAATGACCAAGCTAATTCAAAGTAACCACTTGATTTTGTGCCCAGAAGTGTGATTGTTGCACCCTACAAAGTCCAGAAAAATTTTGAATTAAAAAAGGTTTTGAAACCATTTGAAATTCATTCCAGAAATTCAAAACAGAAAAATAAAAAGAGAAAGGAAATAGAAAAGGGCCAGCGCCAGGATTCTGGCCCAACTGAGAAAGCAGCCCACAAAGCCCACCCGGGTTCCCTCTCTCCCTCTCTCACTCGCAGACGCACCCAGCAAGTGACTCACGCCAGGACCCCACCCCCTCTCTATTTCTCTCGCGGACAACTAGGCCCCGTCCACGTCACCGTCGTCTTCCCCAAATCCTGCCCGCAGACCACGTCGTCGCTGCCATTGATGCCGATAATGGCGTGGCGTAATTAGCCTTGATTCTGCGAGCGTTTCCTGTCGCGCTTCGGCCTACTTAAACCCCACCCCGCCGTGGTCATTTCCCCCCACACTGCACACTCTTCTCGCCACCAGGCTGCCTCTAATTCGTATTGCACTGCCGCAGTCAAAGCCAACTCCGGCGAGGTATTCCGGTAAGACCCCGTCACCCCTTGCTGCCTAAGTTTGCCAGAATGATCACGACAACCATGCGCATCTTCTCACCCTATTGGTGCATGCCAGGACCATCTGGAAACTCGCCAACGACGACGACCGCAAGTTCCTGATGCTTTCTTCTTCTCCGGCGATCGATTACGGTAAGCACTGAGCGCCCCTTGAACTCTCTCGCATACGACTAGTTTCGACTTGTCTTTGCGCAGCTACTGATGCCTCTAGTTGGTACTAGGAAGACCCAGGGCGTCGGCAACAACTTCGTCTGCAACCACCCGACGCCGTGCACGACTCCGACGAGCTCCAACAGCCCACTCCGTGCGCCCCTTGCCAAGCCGCCGCCAGGTTGAGCATCAGCACGTCGCCACGGTTCTGGTAAGCCCCTCCGACGCGACCCTAGCGCCGCACCGCCGTAGGCAGAGCTCGCCGCCGCCAGTAGCCGCCGCCAGCGCCGCTCAGTTTTGGTCGATTGATTCGTAGCCGTCAGATCTAGATCCAGCGCGTAGGATTAGTTCACTTAACGAACCGTTACGCGTTAGATCTGGCCGTGCATCTTTAGTTAAATCGTGCGGCTCTCGTTGATCGATCCGTCCGAACCGGTACGGGCCAATCAGAAGCAGACACGTGGCTAGGGTTTGGATTTAAAACAGGATTTGAATCTGATTAATGTTTGAATTTGATTTGGCTATAACTTTTGATCCCCACGTTAGAATTTGACAAATTTTATACCGTTGGAATCAGGAGAGCAAGCTCTTTCTAAATATGAAATGTGTTTAATGTTTTGCTTCTGTTAAAAAGGTTTTATTTGCAGAAACGTGTGTAGGACTAAATTGAGTATATGAATTGTTTAGGAAATAATTTAGGGTTTAAATTTTGGTTGTTTGGCAAGTTTTTAACTTGTTAGTGAATCAGTACTGTATACTTGCTTTGTTGAGTTTTAAAATTCATTACATATCATCTTGCATGCATGCATATATTTTTGATTGTATGTGTTTTGTGTGTAATTTGTTGCTACCATTCTTTGTGTAGATTTTGGTGCTAGTGATTGTGATTGTGAGGAGTGCTACTCTCCCAACTACCAAGGCAAGTGGTACTTCATGAATATTTTTATCCTATGTTTTCTACTAAGCATTAGAAATATTTTGTTAGACTTGCATGCCATTATTTTGCTTATATGCCATGTTGGGAAATCCTAGTAGTTGTAGAAATGCTAGGAAATTTCTAAGTTAAGTTACTATCTATGGCATGCTTAGCCTAGCTAGTAGCAAACAAGGGTTGGTGAAATATACATGCTATGATGAAAATATTTCTAAGTCTTTGGACTTGTGTTTTACCTAATAAAACAACTAAGTTAATGAAACACCTGGGTGGAATGGAAGGTTTGGGTTATGTTGAGTGGTTACACAAGGCCCATTTCTATGGTTTACCTTGTGTATCTCACTTGTGGTAAGCCACCCAGGAACAAAGAGATTTTAGAGGCCAAGTGTTAAGAAGCTTCTAGTGCAGCCACTTGGCAATATGGGCTCTGCCTGGATCACATAGGTTGCTAGAACTTAGCCATTTGGACAGATGGTGGTAGTGGGATGATAGGTTGGAACGCGTCCATTTGGTCTAAGGGAAGGCTTCTGAAAGGTCCTGTCTTGGTGAAACCAAGTCTGGTGGGGAAAGTGCACAACCTCTGCAGATGGAAAAATCTAAGTACTTAGCCAAGTCCATGGCAATGGACAACTTGAGCATCAAGACATGGAAGCTATCAAGAATCTCCTCATCCCAATTTCTAAGTAAAACTCGTGGGTGAACAAGGGTGAAGGACCACAATGTCTATTGGTGGTTCCTTGGGAAAAGTTTTGACAATGAAAAACTTAGTGATTTCAACTAATAGGCAAAAAGCTATTTTGAGCAAAGCAAGCCAAACTACACTTAGCCAAATTGCATATAGTATCTAGTCCACTTAAAATTTTACTAAGGTATCACTTGCCAATACTATTCCAAAGTGTTGACCCACTGTGGCTGTAACTTGTGATGTTGCAGGTTACTCTGATGAGGATTAGGTGTCATGAGTCTACACTCAACATGTTTGCCTGTGGCATATGAAGATGAAGACTTTTATTTATTTAATTATTCCAAACTCTTGTACTAGGCCTGTGGCCTTGGAGTTGTAAAGACTATGTTTATCTCTGGAATGGCTGTAATAATGACCTTTGTATGTGTGTACTTCATCTTAAACTGTGGATGCTAGCATTGATCCAGAGACTGGCATTCCAATCACAGGGATCCTTTTCCTTTATAAAGGAGGGATCTTACACAGATACTACAACAAAAGGGCTAAGTATATGACTGCTATTAAAGCAGCTAAAGAGGGCATTTGTGTCAAGTAGTTTGTTATCAAACTAGGTGTAGTTCACAGCAGGATAATACTATGAAGATATATTGTACGACAATATTATCAACATGTTTTAAGCCCAAAGAACTAAAGGTCTCACCAAAGGACCAAATTTATACAAAGCCATCTCATTAGAGAATGAGTGATGCATAGAGACGCAAAGACATGCAATTACACACGGACCTGGAAGTGTCAGATCCGGAGATCAGTTGACCACTAGCAATCGTGTACATGCAACACCGGAAAGCCATAGGTGTTGAATACACAAAGGTTTGAAACTAGATTATTGACTCTTAGTGCAAGTGGGAGACTGTTGGAGATATGCCCAAGAGGCAATAATAAAGTGGTTATTATCATATCTTCATTCTTATTATAAATGTTTACATACCATGCTATAATTGTATTAACCGGAAACATTAATACTTGTGTGATTTGTAAACATAAAAGAGTCCCTAGTAAAGCCTCTTGTTAAACTAGCTTGTTCGTTAATATATGATCATGGTTTCCTGATCATGAACATAGATATGTTATTAACAACAGGGTCATATCATTAGGAGAATGATGTGATGGACATACTCCTATAGTTAAACATAGCATAAAGATCAAGTCATTTAATATAGTTCATTTGCTATAAGCTTTCTGATACATAGTAACCTAATTCCTTCGAACATGAGATCCCAGAAGGATGCTTTGATGACATCAAACACCACACCGTAACTGGGTGGCTATAAAGGTTGCGTTGAGTGTTCGGAAAGTATGGGTTGAGGCACATGGATCAAGAGTGGGATTTGTCCATCCATATGACGGATAGATATACTCTAGGCCCTCTCGGTGGAATGTCATCCAATTAGCTTGCAAGCATGTGACTGGCTCACAAGGGATCACATATCACGGGAACAAGAAAAGAGTACTTATCAGTAACAAGGTTGAACTAGGTATGTAGATATACCGATGATCAAAACCTCGGATAAGTAAACTATCATGAGACAAAGGGAAATTGGTATCGTATGTAAGTGGTTCATTCGATCGCAAAGTAATCATAGAAATATGTGGGAGCCATATGAATTTCCAGATTCCTTTATTGGTTATTGATCAGAGAAGTGTCTCGGTCATGTCCGCATAATTCACGAACCGTAGGGAGACACACTTAAGGATTCGATGTTGTTGAGTAGTTATGGAATGATGAGTAAGAGACCGAATGTTGTTCGGAGTCTCGGATGGGATCCGGGATATCACGAGGAGATCCGGAATGGTCCGGAGAATAAGATTCATATAAGGAAAGTCCTGTTTCGGAGTTCGGGAATGATTCCGGTGTTTTCACCAGGAATGTTCTAGAAGGGTCTGGAAGGTCCGGCACTCCGGAGGGGAAGGGTACATGAATGTGTCATGACAATATGGAATGGTTGCATTATGTACTAAGTCACTTGGCTGGGCAAAATAAAGGGAGAAATCAAATCCTAGTTTGAAAGTCAAACGCCAATTTGAAAAAGTCAAACGGCAAGTTTGCTTGGTGGAGGGAGAGTAGGAAACCTACTTGGGGAGGAAGTCTCCTCCCTCCACCCGCCGGCCAAGGAGGAGGAGTTGGAGGAGGACTCCCTCCTCCAAACCGCCTCCCTCCCACCTATATAAGGAGGGGCAGGGCTCCCCCTCCCACACACCTCAAACCCTAGCCTTCTAGCCGCCGGCCTCCTCCAAGCCGCCGCTGCCTAGGGCCTCCTCTAAACTCGGCGAGTTAGGGTTTCCCCAAACCCTAGCCGCCGACCAAGCCCTCCCCTTGGTGCCCTCTAAACCATATATCGCCAAGGCCTCTCTCATACTCCACCATACTCGCTCTGGCTTAAGGCGAAGCCCTGCGAGATCTCCCCTCTACTTCCGACACCACGCCGTCGTGCTGCCGAAATCACGAGGAGAGTGTTACAACCTCCGCTGCCTGCTGGAACAAGGGAGAGGAAGGTCTTCATCGAGTACCAAACGTGTGACCGACTGAGGAAGCACTGCCGGAACGCAGCGCCGGAAGGATCGTCTACGCGATCTTGAGATCGGAAGTGTACGACTACATCATCCACGAGAATCTGCTCTCGTTAACCGCTTTGGATCTTCGAGGGTTAGTACTCTATCGACTCGTTGCTGCAATCTAGTAGATAGATCTTGGCTTATGTGTGTTCATGCGATAGAAATTTTTTGTTTTCCATGCTACGAACCCCAACACTCCTCTAGACCGCACGTCGGAGATGTCGGCGCCACACAAGGGACCTGAGCAGTGCTACCCGGTGTAAGTATCAGATAGACTATTTTTGGATAAGCTGTAAGGTTCCCAACCTTTAATAAGGTAGAGATACCTGTGTTTACAATGCTAGTCCCTGGATCAATAGCTATCATCCACAGTTAAGATGTAATATCAAGAAACAAAGGTCATAATACAACTTTATAACCAGGAATAACATAATTTATTACATCTTACATAGCTCATTTGGCTATCTCATTACAATGCAGCAAAATATAACAATAGCATGGGGTCCTTCATCTTCAAAGTGCCACAGGCAGACATGTTGGTTGTAGACTTGTAATCCTAATCATTAAACTTCACTAATATCAAACAAACCTGCAACATAACAAGTTACAGCCACAAGGGTCAATGCATTTGAATTGTATTGGCAAGTGATACTATGGTAGTATAGTGGAGTCTATCATCTATATGCATTTGGCTAAGTGGAGCTTAGGCTTGCTTTGCTCAAAATAGATTTTCCTTATCATTTGAAAACACTAAGTTTTTGCTTGACAAAAACACCCAAGGCATCTTCCAATAGAAATTGGTGATCCTTTAACCCTTGTTCAACCACAAGATTTTAACTTAGAAATTGGGATGATGAGATTCTTGATAGCTTCCATGTCTTGATGCTCAAATTGTCCTTTGCCAGGGACATGGCTAAGTACTTAGATTTTACACTCTGCAGAGGTGGTGCACTTTCCCCACAAGACTTGGTTTCACCGAGACAAGATCTTTCAGAAGCCTTCCCTTAGACCAGAATGGACGCGTTCCAACCTATCATCCCCTACCACCAACTGTCCATTTGTCTAAGTTATTGCAACCTATATGATCCAGGCAGAGCCCATAATGCCAAGTGGCTGCACTTGAAGCTTCTCAACATTTGACATCTCAAATCTCTTTGTTCCTGGGTGGCCATCCACAAGTGAGATACACAAAGGTAATCCATAGAAATGGGCCTTGTGAACCACTCAACACAAACCATTCCTTCCATTCCACCCAGGTGATTCATTCACTTAGTTGTTTTATTAAACAAAACACAAGTCCACAGACTTAGAAATATTCTATAGTATGAATATATATTCCACCCTTGTTTTATACTAGCTAAGCTAAGCATGATAGTAGTAGGAGTCTTAACTTAGGAAATTTCTACTAAGGTTTCATCTAATAGGATTTCCCATGGCATAGTTTATACTTAGCAAAAATTCCATGCAAGTCCTACTTAGAAATATCACTAATGCATAGTGAAAATAATGAGACAGAAGTATGAAGCATCACTTGCCTTTTTGGTAGAGAATATAAGTTCACTTCTTTATCTTGCAAAAATCACACTCTTCAAATCACTACAATTCAATCAATCAAGCAATATTTCAATCTACCATTCAAGCAACATCACATAAAATAATAGAAACAAAATATTGCATGCAAGCATGCCAAACTTTGTTTTATTTACAAAAGTGGTTTATAATAGGTTATAAACATTCTAAAACACTTATTGGTCATTTTATAAAGTGGCAAAACTATTTGCAAAAGATTTTACCCATAAACCATTTTTAAACCAAATCATTATTTTATGTGGTTGGAAATGCCTTTATCAAAGGAACAATCTTTATAGGGTTCACAAAATACATTTTTAAAGCACAAAACTTGGTGCTTGGGGTCAGAGAGTTTAAATCAAAACATTTCCCAAAGGTTTTCCTCCAAAATCATTTTTAACAAATAAACAGTATTTTTATTTGACTAGAAATGGTTTAAATCAAAGATTCATTCCTTTGCTTCACCAAATATTTTTTTGAAGCCACAAATTGATTTCTATGGTCAGTAGGTTAAAAAAAACAATTTCGAAAGGTTTTATCTCAAAAATCATTTTAGAACAATTTTTATATTCTAAACATGCATACACAAGTTTCTGCAAAAACAATCAATTTAACAGAATCGTTTTACTAAACAAAGTGTATGGTCAGAAAGTACTTGTCTTTCTGATTTCATTGATATAAAATTTGCAAAATTTGGACATGTGGTTTGAAAGTTATGAATTTTTCAAATTAGAACATCTAATAGATCAATTCTTTTTTAATCAAACGAACAGGGCCACGTGGCGTGATACTACTCATCGGTACCGCTTCGGTTGGATCAACAGACAACAGTCGTTGGATCTAAGTTTAATCGCGCGGCTCATATCACTCGATACCCCTTCGGGTTAGTTTCTATCCTAGTCGTCAGATCAAGATCGGACGAAGATGTTTGCCAAAGATGGTATTGGCGGCATGAAAGTGGCGGCGTGTCTGGTGGCAGTGGTTCGGTGAGTCTAGGAAGCGAGGGAGTGAAGGGAGGTGCTCACCGAGTTCGCGGTGTTGTGGGGGTGCTCGAGGTGGTCCTTGCTAGCGAAGGGGCGCTCGGGGTGGTCGTTAATTACTCGCCGGAGTAGTGGTCACCATCGGTTGCGCTCAGACGTCGTTGGTGGCGAAGCTACAGAGCGCGCTAAGACGAGTGGAAGACACGGTCAGATGCGCAAGGTCGTGGCGTGCACAGGAGTATCAAAAAGAGGGGAGAGGGAGGTCAGAGCTCACCGTGTGGAGTCGCCGAAGTCAAGGCAGAGGGTGGCGGAGTTCGGTCGAGGTTGTTGCCAAGCATCTGAGGCTCGCGCGAGTGAAGGAAAGGCACTGGCAGGTGCAGGAGATGATGGCGAGCAAGCTCGTGTGCTCTGGAGGCAGTGAGGCTAGCGGTGGTGGCTGGAATCGTCGGAGAATCTCGCCGGAGTCATGGATGTTCCCGAGAGAAATTCGGGCAGCCCTGGGACGGAGGAGGTGCGACGAGTGAGGGAAAAGAGGGAGAGAGGGCAGGCGCTTATGTACGCGTGATCGCGGGGCTGTTAAATGGCGTCGTTACTGCGTATTCACGCCAGCATTCATTTGGCAGCAACGGCCGGCAAGGTCAGCGGGAGGGTGAGGAAGAAGGGAGATGGCGGTGGGACCTGGCGTCAGCGAGAGATGTAGAGAGGAGGTGGGGTCCATCCGTCGGTGTCTCTGCGGGTTCGTTTGTGAGTGAATAACGTTTCACTGCGGGGTAGATGGAGTGGGCTGCTGATGGGCTTAGTGGGCTAGGTTAGTTGGGCTGCTCCTATTCCATTTTTTTTTGATCTGATTGTTTTTCCTTTTTCTATTTCCAATTTCTGTTTGATTTTTTGTTTAATTAATTCAAACATCCATTTGAATTCAAATCTCAACCAAAATTTGTGTAGGTTTAAATACTGATTAGTAATATAATCTGAAGTCAATTTTGGAATAAATATTTATTCTTTTTGGGGTCTTTTATTTATTTAATTAGGCCCTTGTTTTAAATCAAATAAGATTTAATAATAATTTCAAACTCCATTTAAATTTCTAAATCCTTCCAAATCTTTTCAGTAGGTTTTTATTCACTTAATGGGTGTCAAAATATTCACCTAGAATCATTTGGAATATATTTAATATGATTCATAAATCATTCGAATTGGGTATTTGTTTTATTTCCAATGATATTAAATATAGTTTTAATTCCATAATTTTATTTAGAAGATTTATTTATTTAAATTAATTTAAACAACTTTTATTCCACTTGGGTAAATTCCAAAATACTATTTTCTCATGAATTATATAATTATACTTATTAGAGATTTGTCTTTATTAAAATAGGGATAGAAGGGTTAATGCCATTTTATTTTATTTTGGAAATTATTATCCTTTTATTTTATTTGGATTTGGATTCTATTCATTCTATTTGCTTAATGGATTAGGCCAAGTTTAAATTTGATCTTTAAATAATCCTTATTTAATATTTCTTTCTTCATCTTCTAAAATCCATACCTTTTTATTTATACATGCAAACTTGGTGACTCCAATTTGTAAAATCTTATTTAATGTTTAATTATCCTTTTAAATATATTTAGGATTATTTGCTCACCATTTGGTATGGATTTAGATAAGTGTTTTATTAGCTTTGGAATTTACTTTTCCTTATCTTATTAAATTCATAAGATTTTATCTATGGCTCCAAATTGAATGAAATCAATTTATATGATTTTATAATATTTCCATTTGTTATTCTTGACCATTTTGAAATGTTTGTTTGATCAATTTCTATATGGATCCAATCCATAGACTTAGAGATAACTTGGAAGTGATTTTTCTCCCATTAGGCTTTTAGGGTTTTGGTTTAACTTCTCCAAGTGTTTAAATTTCAAGATGCATTTTATGAGGAATGCATTCCACTTTATTTGAATTTAATTAGATTCAAACATTAACCAAAGTTTGTTCAATATGGGATTTTTAAGTTTCCATTTAGAAACAAAAGTTTCTTTTTACCCAAAATTTCAACAAATAATTATTTTGTTTATTTATTTTTCACATTACAAGATTTGGAAAATCTTGGGATGTGACATAAGCTATGGCTTTCTTGGGTGCAGGGGCGTCGCCTACGGCAGAAGTACCAGCTTCCACCACCGCCTTACCGCTACCAATGGCATCCTTAGCCGGAGCTTCAGCCATTGGGTGTGCGGCACTCTCGTGTGTCGCCTGCTCGCCGACAACAGCGACCTCGGTAGAGGCACCTAAGTCCACTTCCATGGCGGAAGGGCCAGATGCCTCCTTAGTTTGTGAGCTTCTCGGGTCAGGCGAAGGGTTGACGGAGGGAGTGGCAGGGTCGATGGCGGGAGATGCGTCGCGATGCAGCATATCCTTGATGGTTCTAGAAGCCCCCAATGATTTGGAGGTCTTCTTCAAGCTGGTCGTGGCTTTCTTCCTGAAACATGCAAAATGCAAAGTACAGGAGCAAGATAGTTAAGTAGACAATGTCGGAGAGAAAGAAGCTTACACAAGTGGGGGTGCTTTGGCAAAGGGGATCCCGGTAACTTTTCTCTTCTCCGCCTCCAGGGCGGCGGTAGTCTTCTTGGAGGCTCCACCCTCCATCTTCTTCTTCTTACCTCCGTCGGGAGCGTCAGAGGTGGAGCTCTTCCGCTTTCGCGCCAATGGAGCATCATCGTCGAACACGACGATGACTTCCTTCATCTTTGGATCATAGATTTGAGGAGCCATGCTGTCCTCATCTATGTCGCTAAGCTGTAAGGTGAAGAACCACCGTGTTAGACGGGATGACATTTGCTAGTAGGAAGAACTGGAGTATATGTCATACACGGAAAATAAATTACTACCTTTGGGCACTTGCCGTCTACGAACATGTCGTAGGTGATGGTGAAGCCACGCTTCTTGTCCTTCACCTTGACGATGTCCTTGAGGCGAAGATTGACGGAGTCACTTGTCGGGGATATAACCCCAGATACCCCAGAGTTCGGGTATAAAGAGACCTATGCGAAGAAATGAACGGTTGAATGGAAGAAAAGTATGCAAAAGGGACAGATATAAATAAAGATAAATGAAATAGAGAGTAAAAATAAAGATAAGAAAGGCAAAAGGCTGATATGGGCCGACATAGGCATATCTCGGCCCAAACTTCATTGTCTCAGGCCGAATTAGGCCTCTATGAGCCAAAATAGTGGATAACTGGCTGGATAAACGAACTGAGCCGGTTGGGCCGAATCAACCCAGCGGGCCTACCCCGCCACCTCGTCTCTATGGGCCAGATCGAACTAAACCCAGCCTACCACGGGCCGACGTCTCTCTCGCCTGCATCGCCTCTCCCCGCGCTTCCCTCCGGCTCCACGATGCCACGATGCATCGATCGAGCGAGAGAAACCCAGCCGACGTCGGACTAGCGCGGCCCACCAGCGCCGAGCTACCGCGTGTTCCCCAGGTGGTAAGACAGCATTTCGGCCCATGCTGGGTCTTCTCCAGCGCCAACCCAGTGCTCCCAGGACAACCCGGGTGGGCCGACACAGCCTAAGTCGGCCAAACACGGGATCGCTGCCATCAGATCGACCTGAAGCTTGGCCTGGGCTGCTGCTTCGTCTCATGGGCCGAGCTATACAAGATCCGGATGGGCCCTTGGTTGTTTAATTCGGCTGAGGCGAGAAACAATTCGGCTGGGCCTTTGTCTCCAGCAAATAAGACCAGGCCGAACCAGCTAAGAAGAAGGCCGAGATACCACTTCGTCAGGGGCGTCCAGGCCGAAGTATTTCACTCCGAAAACCTCCGTATTCGTCTCCTGAAGGTCCCTCGATCACTACCGCAACACGCCATCAAGTCAGGACAAGCACCACAAATATCGTGCCAGTCTTGTGAGCCCTCCAGCTCATACTGGCACATGACGTGTGTAATATGCCCATGGCATCTAACAAGATGCTAGGGATATGCTCTTGGCATCAAATAAGATGCTAGGTAATATGCCTGGCATCTCCAAAGATGCCAAGGCATATGCTGAGCATCTCTAGAAGATACCCAGAATATGCCATCTAGATGCCAAACGTGTAGAACAAGTCTTGTCCCCTGGGCTCCCCTTTATAAGGAGCACCAGGGGGATCGTTAGAGAGAGAGGCCCCGAATGGCTCCTCCCCTCTCTGCTCAATAGGATCTCTCCTCCTTGTTCCTCCACTCTCACAGAGAGATCTAGATAGTGGCATAGGAGATACAACTCAAGGAGCATGATTGTAGCCACAAG
Organism: Avena insularis; assembly: GCA_023614405.1. Classification (NCBI taxonomy): domain Eukaryota; kingdom Viridiplantae; phylum Streptophyta; class Magnoliopsida; order Poales; family Poaceae; genus Avena; species Avena insularis. The sequence goes on along the minus strand of CM042691.1, from coordinate 288,479,421 downwards.
TATGGCAAGATTATAAGAGATTAGATGTAGAGGAAAATGTGTCATCTCCACATGAGAGCCTCAATCCTAGATACATTGTATTTCTCTTTGTTCATACGAGTGCGGTCTTCACTGCATCATCCCTCCCCGGATTCCTCCACGTCCATCGGCCCCAACTTTAGCCTACCCATGGCATATGACGTGATACCACCACGACATTTGGCGCCCACCGTGGGGCCTCTTAGTGGCGTTGGTTGGGTTTCCATCCGGACGGGAGCATCTTCATCAACCTCTCCCTCATAGAGCTTTTTTCAGCTCCTCCAAGCAAACAGAGAGCAGAGAGGTAAGCGCGGAGGCTCTCCAAGTCTGACTCAGCGAGGCAGGTAAGACTCAGCAAGAATGACTCGAGAGCTTCTCCAAGCATACTGTGAGTACCAAGTAACTCATCAGGGCAGGTATGACTTAGTGAGAATGACTCAAACACTTCTCCGAGTATACTTTAAATACCAGATAACTCAGCCACCAACACTCGATCTTTCGTCCCGTGGAGAAAATAGATTAACCCGGGGACTAGCCAACGTATCCATAGAGTCAGCTTATTTATGATTCGGATAGAATTTGAGTCAGCTCGTTTATGATTTGGATAGAATTTGAGTCAGCTCGTTTATGATTCAGATAGAATTTGAGTCAGCTCGTTTATGATTCAGATAGAATTTGTGTCAGCTTATTTACGATTCGGATAGAATTTGAGTCAGCTTATTTATAATTCGGATAGAATTTGAGTCAGCTTATTTATGATTCAGACAGAATCTGAGTCAATTTATGTATGCTTTAGATTATCCTTTAACTCAGCTCACCAGCCAGCTTATTGTTAATTCGGATAGAATTTGAGTAAGTTTATTCATGCTTCGGATTAAGCTTTATCTCAGCATAGTAGCTTATTACTGATTCGGACTAACATTTGATTCAGCTTGCCAGGGTATCTTATAATTCGGATTTATATTCTAGTTTAGCCTACTAGCGTATCTCAGATTTGAACTAAAGTTTGAATCAGCTCGCCAGATTGCCAGGTAATGCTATGACTCGGATTGATATCTCACTATCTTGCCAGGTTATCCCATATCTCAGATGACTGTTTGCCAGCATATCATATCTTGAATCTATATCTCGGATCTACATCTCGACTCACATATCTCATTGATTAACCCTATTATCAAATCCCAAAACTTAATCTCGGATCCATATCAAAGGCAAATTGACATCATCTCACCGGATCAAGTTATATCGTGGCAAATAGATGACTCGGATTTGAGTCAGATGACTCAGATTTGATATGTATGTCAAGAATGAGTAAAATAACTCGGATTTGGAAACAGATGACTCGGATTTGAGTCATATACCTCGGATTTGAGTCAGATGACTCAGATTTGAGACGTAAGTCAAAACTGAGTAAAGTAACTCGGATTTGGAATCAGATAACTCGGATTTGAGTCATATGCCTCGGATTTGAGTCAGATGACTCAGATTTGAGATGTAAGTCAAGAATGAGTAAAATAACTCGGATTTGGAATCAGATAACTCGGATTTGAGTCATATACCTCGGATTTGAGTCAGATGACTCAGATTGGAGATGTAAGTCAAAAATGAGTAAAGTAACTCGAATTTGGAATCAGATAACTCGGATTTGAGTCATATACCTCGGATTTGAGTCAGATGACTCAGATTGGAGATGTAAGTCAAAAATGAGTAAAGTAACTCGAATTTGGAAACAGATGACTCGGATTTGAGTCATAAACCTCGGATTTGAGTCAGATGACTCAGATTTGAGATGTAAGTCAAGAATGAGTAAAGTAACTCGGATTTGGAAACAGATGACTCAGATTTGAGTTATATACCTCGGATTTGAGTCAGATGACTCAAACTTAAGACATAAGTCAATTTTGTAAGATAACCTGGATTGGGAAACAGATGACTCGGATTATGACTTACCCAAAGGGGTTATGACCAGTTTCCAAGAAGGCCAGAGGTCCAAAGACTTACCCAAAGGGGTTATGACCAGTGCCCAAGAAGGCCAGAGGTCCAAAGACTTACCCAAAGGGGTTATGACCAGTGCCCAAGAAGGCCAGAGGTCCAAAAACTTACCCAGAGAGGTTAAAAGACCAGAGCCAAAAATGGCCAGAAGTCGTAACTTACCCAAAGAGGTTATAAGACCAGTGCCAAAAATGGCTAGAAGTCATAACTTACCTAAAGAGGTTAAAAGACCAGAGCCAGAAATGGCCACAAGTCATAACTTACCCAAAGAGGTTAAAAGACCAGAGCCAAAAATGGCCAGAAGTCATAACTTACCCAAAGAGGTTAAAAGACCAGTGCCAAAAATGGCCAGAAGTCATAACTTACCCAAAGAGGTTAAAAGACCAGTGCCAAAAATGGCCAGAAGTCATAACTTACCCAAAGGGGTCAGAAGACCAGTGCCCCAGAAGGCCAGACTCAGTAACTTACCCAAACAGGTTAAAAGGAACAGTGCCCATAGGGGCTGGGTGTCACGAGCTTACCCAAAAGGGTTATGAGGCATAAAGCTATACGACCAAGATATAATAACTCAGAAAATAACTCTGGGAATATTTGAATTTAAAGCCTATGCACGACTCTGCGAGTCGCACATAGCCTCGGGGACTAATGTCGGGGATATAACCCCAGATACCCCAGAGTTAGGGTATAAAGAGACCTATGAGAAGAAATGAACGGTTGAATGGAAGAAAAGTGTGCAAAAGGGACATATATAAATAAAGATAAATTAAATAGAGAGTAAAAATAAAGATAAGAAAGGCATAAAGCTGATATGGGCCGACATAGGCATATCTCGGCCCAAACTTCATTGTCTCAGGCTGAATTAGGCCTCTATGAGCCAAAATAGTGGATAAGCTTGATAAATAAGCAGGCTGGTTTGGCCGAATCAACCCAGGGCCCGCCACCCGCCACCTCGCTCTATGGGCCGAGACTCAACTAAACCCAGCCTACCAGGCCGCGTCTCTCGCCTCTCGCTTCCTCTCCCGCGCTTCCCTCGGCTCCATGAAGGTTCATGATGCAGCAAGATCGATCAGCGGAGAGCCCCGCGTGGGCCGACGTCGGACTTAGGGGCCCACCAGGGGCCGAGCTACCCCACGCCCGTGTGTTCCTACCTCGGGTGGGCCGGCACGAGCAGCTCGGCCCACCTCGGGGTCTTCTCCAGCGCCAACCCAGCGCTCCCAGGACAACCCGGGTGGGCCGACACAGCCTAAGTCGGCCAACCACGGGATCGCTGCCATCAGATCGACCTGAAGCTCGGCCTAGGCTATTGCTTGGCCTCATGGGCCGACCTATACAAGATCCGGATGGGCCCTTGGTTGTTTAATTCGGCTGAGGCCAGAAACAATTCGGCTGGTCCTTTGTCTCCAGCAAATAAGACCAGGCCGAACCAGCTAAGAAGAAGGCCGAGATACCACTTTGTCAGGGGCGTCCAGGCCGAAGTATTTCACTCCGAACACCTCCGTATTCGGCTCCTGAAGGTCCCTCGATCACTACCGCAACACGCCATCAAGTCAGGACAAGCACCGGAAATATCGTGCCAGTCTTGTGAGCACTCCAGCTCAGACTGGCACATGACGTGTGGAATATGCCCATGGCATCTAACAAGATGCTAGGGATATGCTCTTGGCATCAAATAAGATGCTAGGGAATATGCCTGGCATCTCCAAAGATGCCAAGGCATATGCTGAGCATCTCTAGAAGATACCCAGAATATGCCATCTAGATGCCAAACGTGTAGAACAAGTCTTGTCCCCTGGGCTCCCCTTTATAAGGAGCACCAGGGGGATCGTTAGAGAGAGAGGCCCCGAAGGGCTCCTCCCCTCTCTGCTCAATAGGATCTCTCCTCCTTCTTCTTCCTCCACTCTCACAAAGAGATCTAGATAGTGGCATAGGAGATACAACTCAAGGAGCATGATTGTAGCCACAAGTATGGCAAGATTATAAGAGATTAGATCTAGAGTAAAATGTGTCATCTCCACATGAGAGCCTCAATCCTAGATACATTGTATTTCTCTTTGTTCATACGAGTGCGGTCTTCACTGCATCATCCCTCCCCGGATTCCTCCACGTCCATCGGCCCTAACTTTAGCCTACCCATGGCATATGCCATGATACTGCCACGACATCACTCGAGAAATTTTCCACACAGATGCAGAGGCTATCCCTTCTATCGCTGGTATACTCGTGCATGAGCTTCGCGCGGTGGTGCGGAGGTTGGATTCGCCTGATGAACCGGCACATGGCTAGGTACAAGCCGGTCAAACCCGTCTCTATAAACCATTCTATCCGCCTAATGGCGCGGGAAGCATCAAGGTCGGAGGGAAGGGAGGCGTGGGATCTCCATGACGAGGCTTCAGTGGCGGCTCCATCGACAAAGTCTAGGTACGTTACTTCTCGGCCGGCCAGAGGGATGTCGGGGCCGTAGAAGTAAGTACGCTGCCAGTTTTTGCAGGACTCATGACCGACGATGTCGGGGAACCTCCGGCCAGGACGGATCTTGAAGCTTATGGTGCCACAATTTCTAAGTTCCTCCTTACTGGCTCCGGCTTCACGCTTGACGGTGAAGAAATACACGAAAAGGTCTAGCCTAGGCTTAATCCCTAGGTAACCCTCGCAGAGCGCCGCGTAATTGCTAAGCGCTAAGATGCTATTGGGAGAGAGGTTTTGGGGCTGGACTCTATAGTGATTCAAGACAGAAAGGAAGAATTTAGAGATGGGTAGGGAGATGCCGCGTACCAGTTGGGCTTTGAGTTACACCTTTTCTCCGGCTTGGGGATAAGGTGTCACCTTGCCGGCCGGCGCCGCCCGCCAGGCGAGCCCCTCCGTCGCAGGGAGGTAGCCTTCGGCAATCAGCTCCTTGATGTCGCGGTCCGTGATGTCCGAACCGCGCCAATCGCCTTTGTGCGACTCCAGCTCCTCCTCCAGCGGCTCCAGCGCCGCTGGGTTATGGTCGCCGCCGGTGGACTCCACCACCGCCGAGACGAGGATGACCAAACCCTCCGGGGGCACTACGACGGAGCTCTCCGGCTTCGCCTAACGCCGCCATGGAAGGAGTAGAGCTGCTACTGGCCATTGAGTGGGTTTGGAGGTGACTGGAGAAGATTGGAGCTAGGGTTTTTCGTGAAGATTGCGTGGATAGCTCAAGGGGGCACGCGCTGGAGGAAGAAGACGATGCGAGGAGAGAATGAGGTGAAAAGTAAAAAGTTCCACCTCAGTTACTATTTTTGATCTCCAGCATCAAGATTCATGCAGCTTGATCGGACGGTTGCCGCATAGACGACGTGTGCGCAAACGTGTGTGGAAATTTCGCCACGTCCCAACCGTCGCCGCCAACGGTTCGTATCGCTCGCGCGGGAAAATTGGACATGATTGCGTTCTCTGCATGTGTGAGTTACGAGGCGTCGCTGACCTACGCCTACGTCGCCCTAGCTGACATAGGCAGATGAGCCGTCACATCGGAAGATTCCGGCATGGACGGATCCAGTCCGGCTATGGAAAGAGTACGATGGAAGATTCAGCGTTTCTCCGACTTACAAATTGAAGACGGAGAAAACCTTGTAGGGTTCTTTGGGAGGACTACAAGATATTGCTTGACGATTTGCCGACATCCATCTAGACGGAGCATTCCACATGAAGAGGCGAGGCGGCGCAAGATCTCGGAATTCTCCGGGGGCTACTGTTGGGGATATGCTATATGGGTATCCTCATAGCATGTCTCCTATCCGGATAACCCGGGTGGCCCACAGTTGGTAGCATGGCCCATGGCCTGCTGGGCGGCCCAGTTAGATGGATCCATAAGGGAGGCCCATGCCGGATAAAGGAAGGCTACGGTTGGAGTCACCGACATACCCGGAGCGTTGGAGTGCAAGATACACAAGACTAGTAATAGACGGTGTAGGACTCTGTAACATGTCCGGCTAGGACTTTTACTTGTAACCCTAGGACCTGGCAACTATATAAGTCGGGCCTATGGGAGCCTTTAGGGCATCGATTCATACAACCTCGCACAGCGAACCTATCTCTGTAACTCGGCATATTGCCCTTATAGTGATTTATAGCAGGAGTAGGATTCCGCCACCGTCGTGGGATCTGAACCTTGGTAAGCTATGTTACCTCGTACCCGTCAACCGTCCGCCTTCCCCCACGTCTCTAAACACGCACTGTGAGGACCCCTCCATGGCGTACTCGTCGGCAATACCAAGACACATGATCTAGTGATAGAATTTGGAAAGTATAAGTTTACAGTTAGTATAATAATCCTAGATTCCCAAGGATTGGATGTAATTTTGGGCATGGATTGGATGACTAAGTATAAAGGAGTAATAGATTGTTCCAATCATACTGTTACACTCACAACCCCGGATAATAAATGGATTAGGTTCAAGTCTAACTTTGAATCCAAAGGGAGTAAACTAAATTCTCTTAAGGGGGTTAGTATAGACAGTGTACCAGTGGTGAAGGAGTACCCGGATGTGTTTCCGGAGGAATTTCCAGGAATGCCACCAGATAGATATGTGGAGTTTTTAATTGACTTACTGCCAGGATCTGGACCAATAGCAAAGAGACCCTACAAGATGCCAGTTGGTGATTTGAAAGAACTCAAGAAATAGCTTGGAGAATAGTTGCAGAAAGGATTTATCCAACCAAGTTCTTCGTCTTGGGGTGCACCAGTTCTGTTTGTTGAGAAGAAGGACAAAAGTTAAAGACTATGAATATGTTATCGTTCACTCAATGAGGTGACAATAAAGAACAAATACTCTTTACCTAGAATCAATGATCTATTTGATCAGCTAGAAGGAGCCCGTGTGTTCTCAAAAATTGATCTCCGATCAGGCTATTTTCAGCTAAAGATTAGAGAGCAAGACATACCTAAGACTGCTTTTACCACTATGTATGAACTGTATGAATATACCATGATGCCATTTTGGCTAACAAATGCACCAACCTATTTCATGAACATGATGAACAAAGTGTTCATGGATTTTCTTGACAAATTTGTTGTCGTATTCATCGATGACATTTTGATCTATTCCAAGAGCAAATAAGAACATGAAAAACATTTGCGTTTGATTCTTGAGAAACTCAGGGAGCACAAGTTGTATGCCAAGTTCAGTAAGTGTGAATTTTGGTTGAATGAAGTTTGATTTCTTGGACACATTGTGTCTGGAGATGGTATAGTTGTCGATCCCGCAAAGGTGTCAGGTGTAACTGGGTGGGTATCTCCCAAGTCAGTTAAAGAAGTTCGTAGTTTCCTAGGCTTGGCAGTATACTATAGAAGGTTCATTGAGAATTTCTCAAAAGTAGATAAGCAAATGACGGAGTTACTTAAGAAAGAGAAGAAGTTTGATTGGACTAAAGGATGTGAAATCAGTTTTCAAGAATTGAAGAAGAGACTAGTGTCAGCATCAGTCTTATGTCTGCCAGATTTATAGAAGGACTTTCAAGTCTATTGTGATCAACGAAAAAAATAGCGCGCTAACTTAAATAGCGTGGGCTTCAAAAAACACTTTACGAACGCTATAGCATGCTAATAGCGCGCTATTTTTCAAAATAGCATATCACAAAAAGTAAAAAAAAATCAGGATTTCAGCAGCTATAAAATCATAGATATAGCATTCTGTAGCTATAAAACCACATGTATAACATTCTATAGCCAAACATTAACTATAGATAGTTCACATAGTTCATAACTCCATATCACATAGCCGAAATCACAACCATAGTTCAGAATTCACATACACTAACATAGAGTCAGACGCGTAGTTGACATCTGATGCAGGGATTGTCGGTGACAGATTGAAGGAGGGGAACGAAGGCAGGGTGAAAGCGTGAAGCACTAAAGCTAGGCGTGCAGGCGTCCAAGGCGGAGGTGATTCTAGGCGGAGGCATGTTGATTCCAGGCGGAGACGTCGCATGCATCTTCGCGACGTCTCCTCTCTAAGGCAGTGGAGGAGACGAACTTGGAACTGACGTTATGTGCGCTAGCATGTTGCCCTATTAGGGTTAGTTGGATTAGGGTAGGCCACTAGACCAAAATGGGTCAAAATGGGGAATGGGCTACTAAAAAAACCAACAAAAAAATAGCGCCGCTAGGATGTAACGTCAAATAACACGAATAGCACCGTATTTAGCGTGCGTAGCTCCATAGCGCCCCTGGAATGCATAGCATACCGTCCAGCTCCTGAAAACGCTATAGCGGCACTAATAGCGTTAAATAGTGCGCTATTTTTTTGTTGATTGTGATGCATCTCACCAAGGATTGGGTGGAGTTTTGATGCAAGAAGGAAAATTTGTGGCTTATACCTCGAGACAACTCAAAACTCATGAAGTAAACTATCCTACTCATGAATTAGAGTTAGCCTCTGTTGTCCATGCACACAAAACATGTAGACACTATCTTTTGGGAAAACATTGTGAAGTGTTCATTGATCACAAGAGTTTGAAATATATTTTCAGCCAGAAGGAACTCAATATGAGACAAAGAAGGTGGCCAGAGCTCATCAAGGACTATGACTTGAGTTTGCAATACCATCCCGGTAAAGCAAATGTTGTAGCGGATGCTTTAAGCCGCAAGGTTTATGTGAATGGCCTCATAAAAGGAGAATTACCAGATGATTTCTGTGGTCAATTCAGAGAGCTAAGATTGGAGATAGTGCCTGAACGATATCTCGTGTCATTGGAAGTCCAACCAACATTGTTGGACAAGATCAAAGAATCCCAAAAGTTGTACAACGAAATTTAAAAAATCAAGAGTAAAATTAGTAAAGGAAAGGCTAAAGGATTCCATGAAGATGAATGAGGAACTTTATGGTATGGAAAGCGTACCTGCATTCCACAAGATCCGGAGCTTCGGAAATTGATTCTACAAGAAGCACACAACTCACCATATTCCATTCATCCAGGTAACACTAAAATGTACATGGATGTGAAGGAAAGATTTTGGTGGAACAATCTCAAGAAGGATATCGCGGAACACATTGCCTTGTGTGATGTGTGCAGTCGAGTGAAGGCGGAACATCAGAAACCGGCATGGTTATTACAACCACTACCTATACCTGATTGGAAGTGGGATAAGATTGGCATGGATTTTATAACCGGATTACCAAGGACCAGATCTGGATATGATTCTATTTGGGTTGTTGTGGATCGCCTAACTGAAGTGGCTCATTTCATACCCGTGAAGACTACTTATACAAGTGCTAAATTGGTTAAGATTTGTATGAACATGATTGTATGTCTGCATGGAGTACCTAAGAGTATTGTATCTGATAGAGGAACACAGTTCACTTCACATTTTTGGTGATAACTGCATGAATCATTGGGAACAAGGTTAGAATTCAGTAAAACTTTTCACCCTCAGACTGATGGATAGATAGAAAGGACCAATCATATTTTGGAAGATATGTTGAGGGCATGTGCACTAGACTATGGATTTAGTTGGGATGAAAGTCTGCCATATGCAGAATTCTCTTATAACAAAAGCTATCAAGCAAGCATACAGATGGCTCCGTTTGAATTCCTTTATGGAAGGAAGTGTACTACTGTAGGGTTCGCAGCATAGAAAACAAAAAATTTCCTACGATGGGAACTAAGTACCAAGATCTATCTACTAGATACAAGTAACGGGAGGATATACATCTATAGAATACATACCCTCGAAGACCGAATAGTGTTAACGAGGTTATACTCTTGGATGACGTAGTCGAACGCTTGCCGATCTCAAGATCGTGATGAAGTCCATCTGGTCCAGCCGGTCCAGCACCATCAAGTCCAGCACCGCAAAGCAGTGGTGCATCCGTGATCGCACACATGTCCGGGTACCCCGACAATCTCCACGCCCTCGCTCCAGCGAAGCAGTGGAAGCAACAAATCCTTCCAGAAAAATCCACCGGGAACATGTATCTCGCTGATCCGAGACCATGGGGAAATTCTTAAGGAGGGAGAGAGATCCTTCGCGAGGAGGTGTGAGTGACAAGTTATAGGAGGGGGAAGCCCAAGGGGGCATGGCCGCCGGCCATGGAGGGTGCCCCCACCTCTCCCTCATTCATGTGGTGGAAGATCCACTCACGTAAACACACCTCCACTCACAATTCCACTCACATGCATTAATTTTCCACCAAAATTAATGCAAGCTCTCATTTAATAAAACTCTTTTATTTATTTTATTCAGAATGTTTTAATTACTCTAACTAAAAAAAATTCACATAAAACCCCTTATAACATTTCAATTTCACATGCAGAACCAGTTTCAGCAATTTCAACAGAAACAAGTTTCAGTATCTAGTGAAATAAATTCCTGTGCTTTCTTATTCTTTTCAGCATGAAATTATTTGCTCCAAACGGTGTTGGTAGCCCTTAAGTGTGTAACCCTACAGTTCGCGAATAATGTAGACATGATCGAGACCCCTCTCCAATCAATAATCAGAAGCGGGAACTAGAGATCCGTACTGACTCCCACACATTCAACGATGACATCTGTGATCGTGTGAACCTTATACGAATGTAACTCAATCCCTTTGTATCGTGGTATATTACATGTCCGAGATTTGATCATCGGTATCTCCATACCTAGTTTGATCTTGTTACCGACATGTAATATTTTCTTGTTCCCGTGATATAACATTCTAGTGATCAAATCACTTGCTTGCAAGCTAACTAGTTGTAGCATCCCATTTGTCTAACAACTGTAATGCTACTTGATCTAGTAATATAATGGCTACTTCATACATATAATTGTTGCATCATCATTATATCATGCTCATGTAATCATGCCACCTTGCATTTGAGCATCATGTAAAACCCTTTTTGTGTTGGTTCTTCTCTCATATGCATTGTTAATTGTATTTGCCTCTTGATATTGTATTTGGTTCTTGATATATTGTTTAAATGCCCAAGTTGAGTTGGGGGCATATCTTTTATTCCACTCCACCACCTTATAATTCCACCATTCCATTATCCATGAGCTTGCATTTGATTTTCTTTTGGTATTTAATCTAGCTCATGGGAAATAGGATGGATCTACTTCTATAAATTCTTTTGCTTGGCTTAATTCCACTTTTGGGAATGCATAAGAATAATGCCATGTAAATATTATTGTTTTCACAAGAATAAACATGGCATTAATTATTTTGCATGGGCCATGCAAGTATCACCACATTTAAGTCTTTTGGATTTTATCTGAATTCTTGAGTGGATCATCTCTCATCTTATCTCCCTCCCTCTTGGTATCCCTATCTTGTTTTATACAATCAAGGGCCATTGTTAGGGTCCAATATTTCGGAAAAAGAGTTTTGTTCTTTTACTAAAACCCTAATCTGGTAAGATGCCAAAGTTGACACATACACATTATGTATGTGGGCATCCTCTCTTTCAAATATGCTATTTTCCTCTAGTCTATTTTGTTGCCTAGACACCGTTGTTCAAAATCCCTGCAAAGATTCAAATAGTTTGAATAAGTTGCTTCCTTAAAATTTGGCTAAATATAAACATAAAACAAAACATTTGAGCTAACAAAAATGAAATAGGAAATAAATAAAAGGAGAGAACCAAACCTGGCAGCAGCCCACCTTGGGCCCAGCCGCAGCAGCCCAAGAGAGAGTAGCAGCCCACCAGCACGTCAACCTCCTCCGGCCCACCTTCCTCCACGGCCGTACCCCTTCGACGCCATCTCCTGTTTTCCTCTTCTTTCCGTCGCCACCTCTCTCTGCCTCGCTAACGGGAGGGAGCAGGTTGCCGTCGGCCAACGTCAGCGCGTCACCTCCTGCCCCTCTTCTTATCCCCCCGAGCGGTCTCCGAACCCTAGCTTCCTTTCTCCCTCGCGCCGCCAGCTTCCTCTCTGCTCTGCTTTTTCTTCAAGCCCGGGGACAATCCTCCGGTAGCCATCGCCGCCATCGGGCCAGTCTGCCAAGCGCCGAGCCAAGGGCACAGGCAGCTAGGCCTCTTCGCTAGGGTCCTCTACCGGCTACCAGATCACCCCACGAGCTCAGGACCGTCGGCCAGGTCTACTTCCTCGTCCATGGCCGCCGGCGTTCTTTGGTGATTCCGACGCCCCTGTTCATCATCGGCCTTGTTTCGCTGCTCCAACACCCTCGTGGTAAGCCCCCCTCTCCATTCCCCTCCTTCCTATGACCTCCCTGCCGACGAGAGCTCGCCACCGCAGCCATAGTTCCCCCTCCCTCGTCACCGTCGCGCACGTCAGGCCAGACAAGAGCTCGACAGTTCAGCAGCACCCTGCACGACACCTGCAGCACCGGAATTCCCACTCATCTCCTGGCCTACATAGATCTATTTAGGCACATAACCTTGCTCTATTACAAAGAGGGCACTTCCAGCTTTCAGTAGGATCAAACGGCGCATGAAACGGAGTAGCGAATCTCTCGAAATCATCCTCGCCAGATCACGGTTTCCGTCGTCGAACTGTCGGAGTTCGTCAGCCCGCCCAAGCCGCTTCTGCTCCTCTGTTCATCTCCTTGCCCCGTCCTCTGCAGACCTCCGTTGGCGAAGCTCCAAACACGAAAGTTGTAGCCCTATCGTCCCTCTACAATTTTCATTTTTGCGGCATCACCAAATTCCCAAAGGATTGCTCGCCATAGTCTCCCGAAGACAGGGTTCAGCTGGCTGTTTTCGCGTTTTGAAATACAGTTTCGTCAGTTAGCTACCTCAACCTCCGGAAGATTTTATAAAAAGGGTCCTGGACTTTTCGAACTCTCCACCCGCAGCCCATCCAGCCTAGTCTTTTTATAAAATCATACCCCAAGTTCTTGGAGCTCAACCCGCGGTCCTCAACCCCACCAGTCCTATGCCCAGTCAGCGTCAGGCCCACTCGCCAGAGACTGTGGCTAGGTCTGGTCTGGGTGAAAAAAGGATTTCTGTTTTTCTATTTCGAATTAAATCTTTTCAAAATTGTTTTAAATTCAAATTCAAATCAGTATTTAAATAATTTTTAAAATATAAATTCAAATTAAACAAATGATATATGTTTTCTAATCAGAAAAATGTGAGGATTTCAAATATGCCATCCAAATTATGTTTTGAACACTTAAAATTCAAGTTGATTTAAATTACAATAAAATGCCCCTGGACCTTAATAAATTAATAACTTTTGTTTTATAACTCCAAATTTGACAAATGATATGTCTAAAATGATCAGCTCGACGAGACCTTTCTGTTTATGCATTCCTTGATATAAATTGAAGCATGCATCATATAAATATAATGTGTACAGCAACTAATATGAGGATAAAATGTGACCCAAACTCAATAAAATGCTTATTCCTTGTATCCTACACCTCACCCATGCCATGCTACTTTATTGCCATACAAATTGTGCATCATTCATCATGGCATGATTGTTTGCTTGTCGCATTTTATTCATATGCTTGTGCACTTTATTTATGTTGTCCCTTGTTTGTTTGGTTCTTCTTCGAATAGACGCTGAGCAGGGGATATACCAAGAGACCCAGGAGCACTACCCAGATCCTTCTCTCGCTTCAACTGAGCTGCCAGGCAAGCACTACCACATGCTTGCATACATACAGTACCTATTGCCTCTATCTTATTCTTGCATCATTGAGTCGCGAATGCATTAAACTGAATCCCAAGTATTGCATAGCCTTTACTTTTAAACCCCACCGAAGCTTGTTCCTCCATCCCATGAGCCATTACTACAGGAGTTGTTTGAGCCATGCGAGTCGTAGAACAGCATGTGTAGGGTATGTGAGTGTCTGATGGATAACGAGGTACCTAAACAACTTAACCTGAGTAGTAATGGGATAACTAATGAAAGTGGCACCGGTGGGCAATATCTGCTATTTGGTTTTTTCCTGCTCACTTGTGCCCCGTAGGACCCCGAGTACTTGATTCCTGTTCCTTGAATATTCGCGCTATCCACATCCGGGAGGCTTATGGGACCCCCTAAGCCAGAGCTTGATTCATTCTTATTTCTTGGGGCCACAAACTAGTTCGAGGCTTTATTTACTATCCTGTACTTATGCCATGCTTTACTACTTTATTTACGATTGTGCGAGGAGCACCTGTACTATTTAGGATCGGGACACGATTCCGCGGTATCGACAAGCCCGAGTTTTCGGGTTCGATCGTTCTGGCCCACCCAAACCTTGAGTCCGTCTCGGAGTCAGCTAGCTTCGTTGCGGGTGTACTCAATGGGGTGGCCCCCAGAAATATTTCTGAATCTTGTGATTGCTTTGTCGTGAAGGCCTCGTTGGGTTTTGATTTGGTTTTTCCGAGGTTGATCGAGTGTGTGTTGCTATTTGTGCACCCCTACAGGGTAAAACTTTCTGAAAGCCGTGTCCGCGGTTATGGACGACTTGGAGCACAGTTTCTCGATCATAGACAAGCATAACTAAAGTACCGCTTTTAATTTGACTAAGTAACTGACTAGTAAATAGTGCAATACTCATGGAATGGATAATAAAACTGCCAACGGATGGGGATTGTTAATCCAGCGTCCTCGTCGATGGCGAGGAGGAGGATGGATCTTATATTATTATAAGCTGTTGTTCCTAATTCACGGACATCCGTCTGCCTACATGGTTAAGCGGATGATTAGCAGTATCTATAGAATTGCTAGGGTTTATCTTTTGCTGCAATTGCGTCACCCAAGTTGTGTCCCCTTTAGAGGCATAAAGACTTGCCGAAAATTCTAGGTCTCACACGATAAATTATTTGATTCAGATGAACAGGTGCACTCCGGAGATGGATACTGGGTGGAGGAGACGGACGATGTGGGCAACGATCATTCGGTGTAGAGATTCCGGGAACGGGGATCCGTGAGATATGTGGGCGGTATGTGTTTATTTATGGGGCATCTTATGCCGATTTGCTTCTTATCCGTACTCGGATCTTGTTTGCCGCTTCCGCTTGATACTCTGATGTGTGATGTATGAGGAGATATCCTAAACTATATATCTATCTAGGATATTTGAATCTTGCCATATGGCGTTGCTATATTTCCTTTCTTTTTAGATGGTATGGCTCTGATGTACTGTTGTATGGTGGCTTGCATACATACTCATTTGTGTATGTAGTTGATCCCTTCGCCTGCCGATTACGCCGCCCGTTCTTGTCCCGATGTTTGGAAATGGTTGGGACGGCCGAAAGGTCTACCTGTGAGTGGCATTTGGGCCCCACCGTACTATTTCAACCATTTCCGCTCATCCAGGCTTGTAACTAGGAGCGTAATTCACCGAGGTAGTTACAATTGGTATCGAGCCATCCCGCCTTCGTGGTCTCACCAAATGGTCGTTGTCACCTAGCAAATATTTTTGGTAGCTATGTATACTAGGGAAAACAAAACGTGAGAGTAGGACTGCTTCACTTTCTTCTTACCCACCCACCCTTTTCTGGTAAGGAAGTGTAACGTTTTCAATCCTCTTCTTAAAATTCAAACTAGGATTCACGTGTTCTGGGTTTCCGTAGTACCATAGGTTTTGTGTGTGTGTGTGTAATTCCTTGTCTATCTGTTGCATCCAAGTTGTTATCACAATCGGCCTTTTGGTTATCAACTGTTGGTACATTCCATACCGACAGGCTTTTGCAAACCGACGCAATCTATCTGATTCGTTGTATACCGCCGCGATCTGTCTTACTCTTTGTTATCCGACGTTATCTTGTTTGGGGTGTTCGTTTCCGTAGTTACCAATCTTTAGGTTCATCGTGATAAGAAGGGGTTAGGATATGTGTGCTACTTATTCATGTGCGGAGTAATGATTTGAGTGCGGGATGGAGTCGCGACCATACCACTACTCTTATCATTCGCTTTAGTATATTGAATTGGTAGAGTCACTAATCTTGATTCATTAAGTGATTTTGCGCATCTATTGGTATTTAATGCCGAAATTTGTGGAAAATTTTTCTTTGATATATCTGTGTACCACACTCCTTTTCAGTCGTGTGCGATATGCTTAATATCTTCTAGGTGCTTTGAACTTTGTTGATATTTTAATATCATCTTAGTAAATTGTATCCTTTAATCTTGGTTAATTCCATCTTGGTACTATTTTGGATTATTATTATTCTCCATTATAGTACTGACTTGTGTTTTATATCAATCACATGATGGCACCACCACGCTGTTCTGATGAGGACATACCACCTGAATTGGGGGCCGCGTTGTCAAACATTGCCAATGCCTTGGCAAGAATGCAAAGATGGCGCTTGAAGAGAGTGTTGAGGAACGAGTTTGCTCCACTACCTCCACCTCCCAAGCGAGGAGACATCAAAAGCTTCTGAAGTTCAACCCACGCCAATTTGATGTTTCGATCAACCTTTGGATCTTGATGATTGGTTGCGTGAGATGTCAAGGCTCTTGGCGGCTGATGTTCCTGAGCAAGAATGGGTAAAGTGTGCTACTCACCTTCTGAAGGGAGATGCAGCTCTCTGGTGGGAGAATTACCTGAAGGCAAACTGCACTGGTTTTCAGCCTACTTGGGAACAGTTCACTGGAGCTTTCAAAGAGCAATTCCTGTCAGAGATTGTCATGGAAAGGATGAAGGAAGTGTTCCTCAACCTCAAGCAGGGAAATGATAATGTCAACACCTACATCAGGAACTTCATGAACCTTTCTCGTTATGGTGGCGATGAGATCTCAGATGACAAGAATAAGCAAAAGAGATTCCGGCAAGGGCTCAATGCATCGATTAAATATGCAATCACACATGCAAGGCCAGCGTCTTTCCTGGAACTTCAGCATACAGCTCTGCAGGAAGAAGCAAGTAAGCAAGTGTTTGAGGAGTCAAAGAAACACAACCGCGATGCAGCAAGCTCTTCAGCTATGTCAACTCCTTCTAAGCGTCGTGTCTGGGTTCCTAACACCTCACCGTCGCTCCTGGCTCCACCAAGACCTTCAAGCTTCACGGCAAGGCCACCAAACTTCCTCACTGCTGCTCCCAGGGGCTACAACCACCACTACCCTGGAGCGCCTGGCGGAGTCCCTGGCTACGTTGCTCCACGTCCACCTGGTGTTTGTTACACATGTGGAGAAATTGGGCACCTAAACTGGAACTGTCCGATGAAAAACAAAGCTCTTCCTCCACCGCCTCCAAGATCTGCGTCAAGCTCTCCTATGGTTCGTGCACCACCACCTCGGGCTCTCAACATCAACACCAAGCCCGGGTCTACTGTTGCTCGTGCCAACTATGTCAACGCCGCTCAAGCTGAGCATGCACCTGGAGTTGTGATGGGTATGCTTCCCGTTAACTCAGTCCCTGCACGAGTTTTGTTTGATTCTGGTGCATCGCATTCGTTTGTTTCTCACAAGTTTGCAAATGAAAATGAGTTAGCTATGGTTCCTCTCCTTAAGCGATTGATGGTCCATTCTCCTGGAGCAAACATGAGGGCTGTTCATATCAGCCATGGCAATCAAATTGAGATTGGTGGCTCTTTTTTTCTCGGCGTCCTTAATTGTTCTAGGCAATTCTGACATTGATGTCATCTTGGGCATGGATTGGTTGACAGCAAATGCAGCTGTGATTGATTGTGCTGAACGCTCGGTTTCTCTGAAGATTCCTGAAGGCCATATAGTCTTTTCTCCAAGCCTAACTCCTTCTATTCAGCTTTACTCTTTGGCGGCTCTGAATGATGATGCTATGGAAGCTATTCAGAGTGTTCCGGTGGTCTGTGAGTTCCCAGATGTCTTTCCTGAAGAGTTGCCGGGTATGCCTCCGGATCGTGAGGTTGAGTTTGTAATTGAGCTTGAACCTGGAACGGCTCCTATCTCCAAGCGGCCTTATAAAATGGGTCCTGCTGAGTTGGCTGAACTCAAACGTCAGCTTGATGAACAAGAGAAGTTGGGTTTCATTCAACACAGTACTTCTTCTTGGGGTAGCCCAACAATCTTTGTGAAGAAGCTATACCAGAATGATAGACTTTGTGTTGACTATCAGGCTCTCAATGCTAAAACCATCAAGAATAAATATCCCCTTCCGCGGATTAATGATCTCTTCGATCAGCTAGATGGAGCTGTGGTATTCTCCAAGCTCGACTTGAGAAGTGGTTATCACCAAATCAAGATTCGCAAGGAAGATGTTCCTAAAACAGCTTTCACCACCCGCTATGGCCTGTATGAGTACACGGTCATGTCTTTCGGTCTCACCAACGAACCTGCCACCTTCTCGAGGCTTATGAACTCGGTTTTCATGGAGTATCTTGATAAGTTCGTTGTGGTCTATCTGGATGACATCCTAGTCTATTCCAAGTCAAAGGAAGAACATGAAGAACACCTTCGGTGTGTCCTAAACAAGCTTCGTGAGAACCGCCTGTATGCAAAGTTCTCCAAGTGTGAGTTTTGGCTGCCTCAAGTAACCTATCTTGGTCACGTCATCTCTGCCAAGGGCATTGCAGTCAACCCGGAAACTGTAAAGACAATTGTTGAATGGCTTCCTCCTGTTAATGTCAAAGAAGTGCGGAGTTTCCTCGGTTTGGCTAGTTATTGCCGTCGCTTCGTTCAGAACTTTTCGAAGATAGCGAAGCCTCTTACCGATCTCCTCAAGAAAGGCAAGAAATACCTCTGGACTCCTGCCTGTCAAGCAAGCTTTGAGACACTCAAAGAGAAGCTCACTTCCACACCAGTCTTGGTTCCTCCGGATACATCTAAGCCTTTCCAGATTTTCTGTGACGCCTCTTTGCAAGGATTGGGTGCGGTCCTTATGCAAGAAAAACAAGTTGTTGCTTATGTCTCTCGACAGTTGAAGACGCATGAGATCAACTATCCCACACATGACCTCGATCTCGCAGCAGTTGTCTTTGCTTTGAAACTATGGAGGCACTACTTGCTTGGCAACCGTTGTGAAATCTTTTCTGATCACAAGAGTCTGAAGTATATCTTCACTCAGCCTGATCTCAACCTTCGGCAGAGGAGATGGATTGAAGCAATCAATGATTTCGATTTGACCATCAACTACACTCCGGGCAAGGCTAATGTCATGGCCGATGCTCTCAGCCGCAAAGCTTATGTAAACAACCTCATGATGGAAGAACAACAACCTCTCTTGTGCGAGGAATTCCGTTAGCTCAACCTTGAAATTGTGGAACAAGGGTATCTCCTGAACCTTCTGGCTACTCCTCTCTTGGAAGAAAAGGTTCGCTCTCGTCAGCTTGGTGATCCGCACACCAAAAATATCATCTCCAAACTTCAGCTTCCGAAGTATTAGTCCTTCCACGTCGATGATCAAGGCACGCTTTTCTTTGAACACCGGATGTTTGTTCCGAACTACCCGGGTTTGAGAGAGCAAGTTCTCAAGGAGGCGCACGATTCTGTTCTTTCTATCCACCCCGGCAAAGACAAAGATGTACATGGACTTGAAAACACAATATTGGTGGCCGGGTTTGAAACGATATTGTGCCAAGTATGTCTCGGAGTGTGATGTCTGCCGCAGAGTGAAAGCTGTCCATCAGAAACCTTTCGGTCTTCTACAGCCATTGAAACCCCCGGAATGGAAATGGGAGAAAGTAGAGATGGACTTCATCACTGGTTTTCCAAGGTCGCAGAAGGGCAACAATGCAATCTTTGTTGTCATTGACAGGCTTTCTAAAGTGGCTCACTTCTTCCCGTCAAGGAAACAATTTCGGAATTCATTATTGAGCTCTATATCAGTAATTGTCTCCAGTATGGGGTCCCGCTTGAGATCAGTTCAGACCGTGGAAGCATTTTCACTTCCAAGTTCGGGAAAGTTTCCAAAATGCTTTGGGAACAAAATTGAACTTCAAAGACAGCTTACCACCCTCACCGCAAGGACAAGTTGAAAGGATCAATCGATTGGAGGATATGCTTCGTGCTTGCGTCATCTCTTTTGGCATGAAGTGGGAAGAATGTCTTCCTTATGCTGAATTCTCTTACAACAACAGCCTTCGGAAAAGTCTAAAGATGGCACCATTTGAGGCTCTCTATGGTCGCAAGTGCGTAACTCCGATTGGTTGGTCGGTGCGGAGAAAGAATTTGGTTTGGCCCTGACATTGTAACCCAAGCAGAGGAGAAGGTGCACATCATTCTTGAAAATCTGAAGATTGCTCAAAGTCGCCAGAAGAGCAATTATGACAGGAAGCACACGGACATGGTGTACGTCCCTGGTGATCTTGTTTACCTTCGTGTCACTCCCATGAAAGGCACGCACCGTTTTGGTATCAAAGGAAAGCTAGCTCCTAGATACATCGGTCCATTCAAAATTAGAGGAAGAAGGGGAGAAGTTGCTTATGCTCTTGAGCTCCCGGAAAAACTCAAGGTCCATGATGTTTTCCACATCTCTCAACTCAAGAAGTGCTTCAAGGATCCCGGCAGGACCGTGGATCATGAGCTTATCAATCTCCAAGAAGACCTGTCTTATCAGGAACACCCCACAAAAATCCTTGAGACCGCAGAAAGAAGGACTCGCAACAAGTCCATCAAGTTCTGCAAGGTGCAGTGGTCGCACCATTCCGTTGATTAAGCCACTTGGGAACGTGAAGATGAGCTCCGTGCCAACTATCCTACCCTCTTTGAGTCTTCTTCTTCTTCTTCCTAGAATCTCGGGGCGAGATTCCGGTTTAGTGGGGGAGAGTTGTAGCATCCCATTTGTCTAACAACTGTAATGCTACTTGATCTAGTAATATAATGGCTACTTCATACATATAATTGTTGCATCATCATTATATCATGCTCATGTAATCATGCCACCTTGCATTTGAGCATCATGTAAAACCCTTTTTGTGTTGGTTCTTCTCTCATATGCATTGTTAATTGTATTTGCCTCTTGATATTGTATTTGGTTCTTGATATATTGTTTAAATGCCCAAGTTGAGTTGGGGGCATATCTTTTATTCCACTCCACCACCTTATAATTCCACCATTCCATTATCCATGAGCTTGCATTTGATTTTCTTTTGGTATTTAATCTAGCTCATGGGAAATAGGATGGATCTACTTCTATAAATTCTTTTGCTTGGCTTAATTCCACTTTTGGGAATGCATAAGAATAATGCCATGTAAATATTATTGTTTTCACAAGAATAAACAT
Organism: Avena insularis; assembly: GCA_023614405.1. Lineage (NCBI taxonomy): Eukaryota > Viridiplantae > Streptophyta > Magnoliopsida > Poales > Poaceae > Avena > Avena insularis. The sequence continues at coordinate 288,458,368 of CM042691.1, read as the reverse complement.
GGCATTAATTATTTTGCATGGGCCATGCAAGTATCACCACATTTAAGTCTTTTGGATTTTATCTGAATTCTTGAGTGGATCATCTCTCATCTTATCTCCCTCCCTCTTGGTATCCCTATCTTGTTTTATACAATCAAGGGCCATTGTTAGGGTCCAATATTTCGGAAAAAGAGTTTTGTTCTTTTACTAAAACCCTAATCTGGTAAGATGCCAAAGTTGACACATACACATTATGTATGTGGGCATCCTCTCTTTCAAATATGCTATTTTCCTCTAGTCTATTTTGTTGCCTAGACACCGTTGTTCAAAATCCCTGCAAAGATTCAAATAGTTTGAATAAGTTGCTTCCTTAAAATTTGGCTAAATATAAACATAAAACAAAACATTTGAGCTAACAAAAATGAAATAGGAAATAAATAAAAGGAGAGAACCAAACCTGGCAGCAGCCCACCTTGGGCCCAGCCGCAGCAGCCCAAGAGAGAGTAGCAGCCCACCAGCACGTCAACCTCCTCCGGCCCACCTTCCTCCACGGCCGTACCCCTTCGACGCCATCTCCTGTTTTCCTCTTCTTTCCGTCGCCACCTCTCTCTGCCTCGCTAACGGGAGGGAGCAGGTTGCCGTCGGCCAACGTCAGCGCGTCACCTCCTGCCCCTCTTCTTATCCCCCCGAGCGGTCTCCGAACCCTAGCTTCCTTTCTCCCTCGCGCCGCCAGCTTCCTCTCTGCTCTGCTTTTTCTTCAAGCCCGGGGACAATCCTCCGGTAGCCATCGCCGCCATCGGGCCAGTCTGCCAAGCGCCGAGCCAAGGGCACAGGCAGCTAGGCCTCTTCGCTAGGGTCCTCTACCGGCTACCAGATCACCCCACGAGCTCAGGACCGTCGGCCAGGTCTACTTCCTCGTCCATGGCCGCCGGCGTTCTTTGGTGATTCCGACGCCCCTGTTCATCATCGGCCTTGTTTCGCTGCTCCAACACCCTCGTGGTAAGCCCCCCTCTCCATTCCCCTCCTTCCTATGCCCTCCCTGCCGCCCGAGAGCTCGCCACCGCAGCCATAGTTCCCCCTCCCTCGTCACCGTCGCGCACGTCAGGCCCAGACAAGAGCTCGACAGTTTCAGCAGCACCCTGCACGACACCTGCAGCACCGGAATTCCCACTCATCTCCTGGCCTACATAGATCTATTTAGGCACATAACCTTGCACTAATACAAATAGGGCACTTCCAGCTTTCAGTAGGATCAAACGGCGCATGAAACGGAGTAGCGAATCTCTCGAAATCATCCTCGCCAGATCACGGTTTCCGTCGTCGAACTGTCGGAGTTCGTCAGCCCGCCCAAGCCGCTTCTGCTCCTCTGTTCATCTCCTTGCCCCGTCCTCTGCAGACCTCCGTTGGCGAAGCTCCAAACACGAAAGTTGTAGCCCTATCGTCCCTCTACAATTTTCATTTTTGCGGCATCACCAAATTCCCAAAGGATTGCTCGCCATAGTCTCCCGAAGACAGGGTTCAGCTGGCTGTTTTCGCGTTTTGAAATACAGTTTCGTCAGTTAGCTACCTCAACCTCCGGAAGATTTTATAAAAAGGGTCCTGGACTTTTCGAACTCTCCACCCGCAGCCCATCCAGCCTAGTCTTTTTATAAAATCATACCCCAAGTTCTTGGAGCTCAACCCGCGGTCCTCAACCCCACCAGTCCTATGCCCAGTCAGCGTCAGGCCCACTCGCCAGAGACTGTGGCTAGGTCTGGTCTGGGTGAAAAAAGGATTTCTGTTTTTCTATTTCGAATTAAATCTTTTCAAAATTGTTTTAAATTCAAATTCAAATCAGTATTTAAATAATTTTTAAAATATAAATTCAAATTAAACAAATGATATATGTTTTCTAATCAGAAAAATGTGAGGATTTCAAATATGCCATCCAAATTATGTTTTGAACACTTAAAATTCAAGTTGATTTAAATTACAATAAAATGCCCCTGGACCTTAATAAATTAATAACTTTTGTTTTATAACTCCAAATTTGACAAATGATATGTCTAAAATGATCAGCTCGACGAGACCTTTCTGTTTATGCATTCCTTGATATAAATTGAAGCATGCATCATATAAATATAATGTGTACAGCAACTAATATGAGGATAAAATGTGACCCAAACTCAATAAAATGCTTATTCCTTGTATCCTACACCTCACCCATGCCATGCTACTTTATTGCCATACAAATTGTGCATCATTCATCATGGCATGATTGTTTGCTTGTCGCATTTTATTCATATGCTTGTGCACTTTATTTATGTTGTCCCTTGTTTGTTTGGTTCTTCTTGAATAGGCCGAAAGGTGGATATACCAAGAGACCTGTGAGCACTACCCAGATCCTTCTCTCGCTTCAACTGAGCTGCCAGGCAAGCACTACCACATGCTTGCATACATACGATCTATTGCCTCTATCTTATTCTTGCATCATTGAGTCGAATGCATTAAAGCTGAATCCCAAGTATTGCATAGCCTTTACTTTTAAACCCTACCAAGCTTGTTCCTCCATCCCATGAGCCATTACTACAGAGTTGTTTGAGCCATGCAGTCGAGAACATGTGTAGGGTATGTGAGTGTCTGATGGATAACGAGGTACCTAAACAACTTAACCTGAGTAGTAATGGGATAACTAATGAAAGTGGCACCGGTGGGCAATATCTGCTATTTGGTTTTTTCCTGCTCACTTGTGTCCCGTAGGACCCCGAGTACTTGATTCCTGTTCCTTGAATATTCGCGCTATCCACATCCGGGAGGCTTATGGGACCCCCCTGAGCCAGAGCTTGATTCATTCTTATTTCTTGGGGCCACAAACTAGTTCGAGGCTTTATTTACTATCCTGTACTTATGCCATGCTTTACTGCTTTATTTACGATTGTCGAGAGCACTGTCTTTGTTTAGGATCGGGACACGATTCCGCGGTATCGACAAGCCCGAGTTTTCGGGTTCTCAGTCGTTTACAGCCGTCCACCCAAACCTTGAGTCCGTCTCGGAGTCAGCTAGCTTCGTTGCGGGTGTACTCAATGGGGTGGCCCCCAGAAATATTTCTAAATCTTGTGATTGCTTTGTCGTGAAGGCCTCGTTGGGTTTTGATTTGGTTTTTCCGAGGTTGATCGAGTGTGTGTTGCTATTTGTGCACCCCTGCAGGGTAAAACTTTCTGAAAGCCATGTCCGCGGTTATGGACGACTTCACTACTAGGAAAACGGCTTTTAGTGGCGCACCTGAAACCATCATCTGTGGCGCGCACTGCGATGCACCACAGACGCTTACTTCTTATCTCTCGGTAGTGGCGCCGCCTAATCGCCGGTTGTGTAGAGATAGGCGAAGCGCCTCCTAGTGTGCCACGAGTTTGGCATGGTGTGCTACCCTTGATCTTCGTGGCGCACTACCTAGTGCGCCACTAAACATCCATGGTGCGCTTTAGGTGTAGTGCGCCATGTAGAAGGTAGACCATGTGCGCCCATGTATGTATTTTTGTTTTTTTAATTTCCAAGCCGATTATATGCAATACAGATTATATACAATATTACAGAGAGATATACACACAGATACAAGATATACAATTATATATAAATATACTCAATGAAAAAACAAGATTGAAACAAATACATATAGATAAGTCTCATACATGAATACATAGTCTAAGTTACATTGTTTCGATCATGTTACAAAGTAGTAGTTGGTGACATGCGAATACATGTGCCGATCGAACAAGTTAGAGCTCGAAGCTCGCCTAGACATCTAAACTAGCTAGCTAGACACAAACGGGATAAATAACCAAAGAAGATAAGCATGATCACCGCATGACGAAGGTGTAGGTCTTCATCCGGTTCCTTGTCCTAACTACCGCTAGATAGCGCGTGTATCTAGCTTCGCCTCCGCCATAGTGTTGTACCCTTTGTAGCTATTGTCACTGAAACGGTGCACTGTCTCCTGATCTTCCCAATCATCGTAGACTCCGGGAACCCGTCCCTTGTACACGACGTACCACGTCATCTACAAGTTGACAATAATAACTAACCGGTGATTGAAAAAACATGTATAATTAAAGTCGCATATGAAGATACACTTATAGAAAGTACTCTTAAATCAAAAAGAGCAAACTCAAAAAGCATGCCTCATATATAACTAGGTTGTTGGACACGAGAATATGCTATGACGGAATTTAGCCAAGTAGGATGCACAATTCCTGGACTTGTGCATATCACAAGGCTAACAATCCCGTCATAGCACATTCACATATATATTGTGCCACGACATTTCAATCATCGGCATATTCTCGAAAAAGACAAAAATAACTCGAAAAGAATGCCTCATATATAACTAGCTAGGTCGTTTTGGACACAGGAATATGCTATGACGGGACTGTTAGCCAAGTAGGATGCACAATTCCTGGACTTGTGCATATCACAAGGCTAACAATCCCGTCATAGCACATTCACATATATATTGTGCCACGACATTTCAATCATCGGCATATTCTCGAAAAAGACAAAAATAACTCGAAAAGAATGCCTCATATATAACTAGCTAGGTCGTTGGACACAGGAATATGCTATGGCCGGTATTAGCCAAGTAGGATGCACAATTCACGGACTTGTGCATATCACAAGGCTAACAATCCCGTCATAGCACATTCACATATATATTGTGCCACGACATTTCAATCATCGGCATATTCTCGAAAAAGACAAAAATAACTCACACTTGTCGTCCGAGAACCAAAGAGTAAGCAAAAAAACCAAAGAGTAAGCAAAAAAACCAAGCATTGATTGATATATAATAATAATAAGCAAAATAAGTAAGCGGTGATTCATAAACCTAATAAGATAAGTACACTTGTCGTCCACACACACACACAAAGGTCATCTATAGTTTGCAACTACAACTAGGCCAACATCAAGCCTTACGCTCGGCTTAGGGAGCAGGAGGGCCTCTGTCTCGTCATGAACTTCCTATAGTCACCCTGCATCTCTAGGCGATCTTCTATGTCACGGTTATTCGGGATATTTCCTCCGTAGAAGATCCCCCCCGAAGTCATGACATCACGAAAGATGATTGCCCCAAACTGCTGGATGCGATACATCTCTTGTCTAATATCCGAATCATTGATCTTGGCCTTTGCTTGACCTTTATTTGAGATGATCCGGCGTAGAATTCTGCTGGTCAAGTAGGAACGCCCTCATGTGATGGAGTGCGAGTAGGCTTCCTTCTTCGCTTTCCGGCTGCTTCACGCAGGGAACTCTGTTACGTGGTTGAAGACGTGCCTGCCGAACTTGACCTTCTTACGCACGAAGCTGGTGCCTTCCGTCGAGGCAAAGCCAGTGAGAGCATCATCCAGAACTTCCTTGATCTTGTCGTAGTTTTTCTTCTTTTCTAGACTCCAGTCGAAATACGTGGCGTGGGAATGCTTCGGCGATAAGGAGATGAGCGTGCAGTGTTCATCTCTGCGCAAAAAATTCAAATGGAATGTGTTGAAAAAGAATGATGATAATCTAATAAAGCCAATCGACGGTGGCAAGTGAATAACTACTTACTCGGGAAAGTAAGGCACGAGAATGTATTCCTTTATCTTGTTCGCCACGAGGATTCTTTTTAGTACGAGGCCACGATCGTCGTTGGGGAACCCAAGCAAATCCACGCATGTAGTAGGGGTCCACTATAGCGATGCCGGTGTGTTCTCTCTAATGATCTGCGTGGCGGTGAGAGAAAAGAGGCGGACCATGGTATAGTGCGGGTATAGGTGGAACATATTGAAGATGTCCTCGAACCGCGGGAAGAACAGATCCAGAGGCGAGGTCGTGAAGCCCAAGCTGGTGGCACCTTAACCACGAATACCGGTGCGAGGATCTTTCTCCGATGAAAGGCGTCTCTCTATCGTCAAGACGCCGTCATGCACACTCTGCAGTTCAATGGCGAGCTTCATAAATTCTTAGGTAGCATGGGCTCACCCACATGAATCCTCCACATAATACCCTCGGGTCTTGGTGGCCCGTCCGAAACCTGATCGGATTCGCGATTGTTGACGCCACCGGCTGGCTCGATGCTAGATTTTCTTTTCTGCCCTTTTTCCTTTTGGAGAGCGGGCACATAATCGAGCATCGGCCGCCCTATGTAGTGTGTCGGGCTTAGAATAAAGGGCGGTTGGTTGTATCACTGGCTCAGAAGGCGCAAGTGGAGGCGTCTCGAGAACCAAGCAGACGCTTGGTGATAGTGGCTTTCTCTGTGGGGCCACCAGCTAGGTCTTCTTCGCTACAAGAAAGTCTTGAAGAAGTGATCATTCCGGTCTTAAATGCGTCCTCGGCGGATCCTGCGCCATGTGCATATCATCAACATGATCATCCGACCCACCGCGTGGAGGTGACGGCGAGGCGGTAAGGCCTTGCCACCGCTTGTCGCCGCAACACGACCGGTGCTGTTATGCGTGGCGTGATGGCCCCGCCGTCCCCAAACGGATCATGCTCTTTGGCCATAGCAAGAACAAGCCGAAGCAACTTCTGAGGACAGACGGCTCTTCTTCATCCGCTCCTGGGGGTTGAATGGGAGGTTCCAGGTCGTCGCAGCCCCTTAGCACCCGACTAATTTTAACCCTGTGCACGCTATCTGGCATCGGCTTTGAGTGGAACGTCGCGCAAGGGTTGAACGATGGTACCCTTGGCAACATCCTCATTTCGTTGTTCACGTAGCATAAGAGAGTGCAAGGAACATCCGTCTGCGGAAAACATGTACGGCGTCGTCAGAGCGAGATGCCACAAGAGTAATATATAGATGGCATGAAAGGCGGTAATTAAAGCAATTTGTTTACCGTGATGGCGTCGAGATCGGCTAATGTCGGCCACGCATCTGACGGCGAAGGCGTGCAAAGAGATGGAAGGGCTGCTTGATGGCGCGGTCTGGCCGCCGGTGTATTCTCCCTACCGACGGGTGCTTGGAGCTCCGGTGCGCCGCGACGATGGCGAGGGCACCAACATGTACTCGGCGCCAAGGTGATGGCGAGAGTCACCAACACTTGCGGCGCCCAGCGGTGCTAGCGGAGTCACGAACACGTAGTTCGCTGATTCGTCGGCTTAGCGTTGTTCGAGTGGTCACGACCATGCTTGGAATCGCACGGCCCTACTCGACCACCCGCACTCCAGTTCGCTATTGACTCCACCAAGGTAGGCAGGAAGGACATGAGGGTGATTGCCAGGTTGTCTTGGATGATCTGCGGGATCCGCGCCACTTGTGCCTTAAGTTCTTGAACCTCTCGGTTTTCCTCCTCGCTCCTTCCCGGCGCGCCACATGCGTCCTCGGTGGTGGACCAAAATGATCCACCAATTCTTACCCCGAGGCGGCAGACGGCCGGCCCGACGATGGCTTCTTCAGAATGGCTCTATTTTCTTGGCCCGGTTCGCCATACATAAAGGTTATCCCACCGGGTGGCCGTCGACCCACAGGATGAGGAACCACAGGATCCATGACTAGCAACAATTTCCTCCTCCTGCAGAAGAAGTAAGAGTGAATCATTTAGATCATCGATTAGATTGCAATCATGTTGATCCGTGGTAATTAGATTATACTTACCACAATTTCCTCGAATTCCTTCACCGCAGGATCCGCGGTGAGTTGTTTGGTTTTGGGTCCACATGGTAACGGGCCTCGATGAAGTTTCGAACCTGCGGGTTCGAATTTAGCAAAGGGTTTCTATCCCTTGGATCTATACTCTTCGTCCTCCTTATTCCATTCGGCCTCCGCGGTTACGTATCCACCAGATCCGAGATGGTGATGACCTATATTCATCGCTGCGGCACCTTTCCTCGATTACTATTGGCTGTGGGGCTCTTCGGATTCACACCTCTCCTTGAACTCCGGGCTGATCTTGTGATCTCGGGTCAATCTTCTGGATCTCCTCGAGACTTTTGCCTTCTTTATAGATCTTCTTCTTTATCCGGGTTCTCCGGTGGCGGTGGTGCTCATCTTTGTGAGGGCGGATTTGTTTACCGTTCCCATGATAATTTGTGTTACGATACTTAGCGGGAACTTGTATCCGCGTCTCGAAGAGGAGTGTGCGCAAGTGGCCATTATCTTTATGCCGATTCTCGGTGTTGATCGAGATGGTTGTCCGGGTGATCGCCGCCACTTGCCCACCGTACCCTTTGACGACAAGGGCGGGCTCCAAAGGAACCCCTGATGGGCTCACTTCGGTAATTTCCTCCCTGACCGTGCCGACCGTGTTCGGGCGCCGGTCCTTCGGCTTCTTCTTCTTCTTAGGAGGGTTGCTACCACTCCCTATGCCCTCGCCGCCATCAGTGGGTTCATCGTCCGTTCCTTGCTTCTTCCTCCGTCTTCCATCTCATCATCCTCGCTCTCCGAAGGATGGTATTCTTCATCGTCTTCTAGACGCCGGGCGCCTCGAATGTCAATCGTTTATTGATGCGAGTTCTCCTTCAGTGATGCGCTTAGAACATCCAGCCTCGTCGTTGTCACACATCTTTGCACTAATAAAAAACAAATAATTGGTTAAATGCACGGAAAAATCCGGCATGACCTTTGCTAATTTTCTTAAACTAGGAGTGCCCGATTTCTGCCAAAATGGAAGTTAATCAACATTCCGGCAAAAATCGGGACTCATTTCATACAAGAACCTGCATATATATGGCTAGCATAGCTAGCACACAATAAATGGCCATCATAGCCAGCACAACCAGAAAACAATAAATGGCCAACAACAAAGACATAATCTGGTCACATAGGATAATCTGGCCAACAAAGCCAGCACATAAACATCTAGGTAGAAAACACATTGGTTAAGAATGCATCAACATGCCCAGCCACATCAAGCAATGGGCATTTACAGTTATCATCTGGATTCACCAGGCACCAAGCATATGATGGAAAGAAAATAACTAAAGCCTGCTAGGTCTCTTGAAAAAAGAAAATAACACATATGAGCATACACAGCAGCAACTAAAACCCAAGCATACATGTTCTACAACCCAACTGATGTTCTACCAGAGGCATGCCTCCCTTCTGCATAGTTGTAGCTGTGTGTGCTGACAATAGAAGGCTATTTGCAAGATCTGGACTTCTGGAGCCTATGCAATGGTTTGATTAATTCAGTTCTGAAGGCCCTAGCTACTAACTCTGGTTATAATTGCATATGATCTATTCTTAAAATTTGGACTGAGAAGTTATAACTGCGGGTCCTGCAGTATGGTTTTTCTTGCTAGGATAATGGAATCACTAAGTTGATAATTCTAATATCATAGCACCTAGTCATAAGCATGCGTATCTATCACTCAAAACAGTAAATCAATAAGCTTAGCCTGATGGTTCCCTGGAAACTAAGTTCATTACAAACGAATATATGCTATGGTAGTGTTGTTACTTTTCTGAACTGAATGGCCAAGTAATATAGTAGTAAGATCTTTTCTACTGAAAAACAGTTCCTTTTTTTGATTTCAAGCTGCAATGGCTCTGAGGCTGTGGGCAAGCTCAGCTGCCAATGCCCTCAAGATTTCAAGCAATGGAGCTAGGGCTGCTGCCCCTGCCTACTCTATCTCCAGATACTTCTCCACTGGTACAGTCTTTCTATGCGTAGCTAAAGTAGAATTCTGCAGTATAGGTTGCTATATCACTTTTTGGGTAGAGAGCACATGCTGTGTGCAATGTTCTTGCTCTTTTACATTATTTGTAGACCAACTCTTTCCACTCAATACATTGTTGTGGCTTTCTATTTGTATTTTATTTCCTTCTGGATAGGATACCGGAAAAAGGAAAGGTATAGACAAAAAAATCTTCACTACGAATAGAAAGAGGAATACATTTATAGATAATGCCTGTTTAAAAGTGTAAATCAAGCTACAGTCATGTTTAAACTGTTATGATGCGTGTTGCAGTTCTAAATTTTGTCAACAGCAAGCTTTTGTCAACAGGTCATGTTTGTCAACAGCAAGCTTTTGTAAATCAAGCTACAGTCATGTTTGACCATGCCCAGGTGAACCAACAACAAGCTTTTGTCAACAATATGCCAATTCGAACTGATATGCCAATTCGTTGTCAACAATAATGTTCTTTTGACTTGTATATAAGAGCAAGCTTCACGATTGCTAGACTAATAGACACTTGGCTGCATAATACTAGAGCTGAGTATCGCATAGAGAGTTCTTTTTCAGACCATGAAGCAGAACCCTAACCATGGCCTGCAGAGAGAGGGGAGAGAGGGAGAGAGAGGGAGAGAGGGAGAGAGAGGGAGAGGGGAGAGGAGGCGACGCCACCTCTGACGGACGACCAGGCGGACGGCAGGCGGGACGGCAGACAGGCGGACAACGGCCTCCACCTCCTCCGAGACGCTGCTCCTCCTCGGACACGGGCCTCCTCCCGAGACGCAGGCGACCTCCTCCTCGGACATGGGCGGACCTCCTCCTCCTCAAGGCGGGCAGCCTCCTCCTCCTCGACGCAGCCAGGCGGACGTGATCTGGGGCTGAGAGATGGAGAGATGGGGATGAGAGAGGGGTCAGGCGCGCGTGTGGATAAAGCCACTTAGGCGTGGCGCCTGAGCCATAGTGCGCTACGGATATCTCAGGCGCACTATGGGCTAGTGCGCCACGCCTATCGACTTCTAACTCTTGCATAAGAGAACTACACCCCACTAGCTAACAACTATACTAGCCTATCCCAGGTTACGCCACTACTCTATTCTAAACCCGAGAGCACCTGGTTTGAATCCTGGTGCCCCAATTTTTGTTTTGATTTTAAAAATACTTTTAAATATTCCAAAAATGCCCAAAAGTGGTGATATATGCCATAGAAGTTTTATTTTGATTTTAAAATACTTTTAAATATTCCAAAATGCCCAAAAGTAATAATATTCCAAAAATGCCCAAAATATGATTCAAAGTATAACTAAATTTCATAATACTTTGTCCATGAATATTACAATCTTTTTTCGACCACGCGTTTTACAATATTTTTGAGCTAGCGTTTTACAATCTTTTTCCCTTCTTTGTCGCGGTTGAATAATTTAGCCCGGCACTTTAATGTTTCTTCTTCAACGGGCTACCTTTTTTGGGTAGGGTTGTCCTTTTCTTCTTGTGATGTATGTTGCTGCATCGTAGTCGTCATCTTCAATCTTTGGATCGCGTCTTGGTGAAGTCTTGCTCGTTGGCGACTCCATCCATTCCGATGATGTTTCTTTTCCTCTCCTCACGACAACACGGCTAGGCTTTGTCGTCGGTAATGAAAAACATTGGTCCACTTTGGTAGCCAGTACCCATGGTTCATTTTTCGGCCACGTTTGCACCGTGACCTTGGATTTGGCTGCCGGGTATAACCATGGTTGTGAAATACGGTCTTCTCTTTCGACGCTCTTTGCCCATCGACACGGAACATCGGCACCTTTTCTCCACGATGAGTCGAGCTCCCAGATCTCCTCGATTCTTCCGTAGAATCTTTCCTTCACGTTGTCATCGGTGTAGAATTCCGGCGTTACGCGAGTTCGATAATCACACTTGTTGTCCTTTTCCTCCGTAGAATGTGTAGCCGTTGATATCATACGCCTGATAGGTCACTGGGTTTTGCATCGGTCCCTGCGACAAGGTGAATATGATCTTTTCCGTGTCAGAAGAATGCGAGCGCGGGGGATTATCAAGGAGCGTCTGCCTAAACCAACGCGTGAAATCTGAGTTGTGCTCTTTGATTATTTCTCCCTGCGTCCTCTGTATGCCCAGGCCATCGTACTTCTTCTCGATTAACCTTTTGTGCTTACATGCCCAAGGATCGACCAGTTCTAAATCTCAGTGCGCGACGAGGTTCGCTCGATCAAAGTCTGCGCGTCGAAAATCAAGTCCGCATGCGATGCGGCGACCATCTCGGTGACCAGATCCGTCGAGCTTGCCAAGGTGTCTGCTGACGGGAAGACCGGCCAGGTTCTCGATGTCTAGATAATTCGTGCAGAAGAGATGCACTCTTGCCGAGAAAGCCCTTGGCTATGCTTCCATCTGGGCCGGGACCTGTTGCGACGTATCCTTTGATGTGTCCGTTCATCCTTTGAACGCCATCATGCTGCGGAGGAACATCGGCCCGAGTTATACGATGTCCTCCACGACATGGACCAGCGATGCACCATAATGTCGAAGAATGCGGGTGGGAAGTAGACCTCAAGCTCACATAGTATCACCACGATCTCCTCCTGTAGCCTTCCGAGCTGATTCAAGCCAATCGACTTCCTAGAGATGACGTCGAAAAACTTGCATAGGCCAAATAACGTTTCAGACGTGCTCGTCCATTATCCCTCTTAGTGCGACCGGAAGTACTGCGTCATTAGCACGACACAGTCGTGAGACTTCATGCCCGAACCTCTGCTTCGCCTCGTCTAGGTATCTCGCTTATCTTGCCAGCGTGGCCGTAGGAAATTTGACTCTAGAAGGCACTTGAAAACTGTTTGATCTCATCACGGCTTAGAGTGAAGCAAGAAGGAGGCGTAATATTCGTTCTTCTTGAACTTTTTACCCTTCCGACGACCTTGTGTCGTCTCCGACTCATGATCATCGTCATCTTCTGATCATCGAGTAGTCGTCCTCCGTGAAGCTCCTTAGGATACCCAAGCATATCATGTCGTGCCTTGCTTTCGGACCATCTTTCGTCCTATCGGCATGTTGATTATGGTGGCGACCAGACTCGCACACGTTTTTCGTGATATGCATGATGTCGAGGCTATGAGGCGTCGGAGAAACTTCCAAGATGGCAACTCCCGTAAAACAGACCTTGTTTTCCATACCTTCATCAGCGCTTGTCTTGTTGCTGCCTCTTTCGCTTCTTTCCGTGCTTAGGACAATCTTTCCAGTTTTTCAGCAATTCTTCCACTTCTTCGCTGCTCCTACGCTCTGGGATTCCTCGGTCTCGATTTGCCATCGAACAGGTCCACGCTTTTCTCCATGGATCATTCTTGCCGAGCCACCTCCGGCGCCATGAACACGGTTTTCGATGACCACGGATCTTTCTCTAGTTGGAGATAGCTTGTGTTATCCATGCACCTAACGCATGCGCAGAATCCTTGGATAACCTGCCCCGAGATATACCCGCAACCTGGATAGTCTTTCACCGTAGTGACCAACGCGCTCTCATAGTGAAATAATCTTGTGCGGTGTCGTAAGTATTGGCTCCAGATTCCCATAACGTGGCTAGCTCCTCTTTCAACAGCTGAGATCTGATTGATGTCGGTATCAGGTTGTTTCGCCCTTGAATTAGCATACTCATTTGTATGTACTTCTTCTTCATGCACAACCATGGAGGAGGTTGTACATCCATACAAACACGGGCCAAGTCTTGTGCGTGCTGCTCGCTACGAACGGATTGAGTCCATCGGTGCTCGCACCAAGCCTGATGTTCCTCGAATCTCCACGAATGCAGAATTCGAGGTCCAATCTTTCCAGCGGCTAGCATCCGAAGGGTGCGTCGCAGCTCATCCTTTTCGGGTCATCATCATCTCTGGCTTCTTCCTTTCCGCATGCCATCGCATGAGCTTCGCTTAGGGTCCATGAAATAGCGCCGCAGCGAGGGTGATAGGAAAGTACCATACCACTTTTCGAGGTGCTTTCTTCCCTTTCTTGTATCGACTCACGCCGCACACGGACATGTGGTTTTCTCGCGTCCTCGCCCGATAAATGATGCAATCGTTGATGCATACGTGATATCTAACGTGCGGTAGATCGAGAGACGGACGATTTTCTTGGCATCCTCGATACTAGTTGGACATGTGTTCCCCTCCGGGAGACGATCGTGCCAGAATGCCATCATATCGTCGAATCTTGCGTCGCTCAATTTGTGCTTTGCCTTCATCTCCATAGCCTTGAGCGTTACATTCAACCGGTATCATCGGGCTGCATCCTTCATACAATGGAGTAACCGCATCTTTCTCAAGTTGCAAGCTTGGCTTTCTCTCTAGCGGTAGCTCGGCGTTACTAAATGCTTGAGAAGTAGCTCTTGCACATAAGGGTCCCGCACTTCGACGTTGTTCCATCGCAATACGCTCCTCCGGCATCTAGATCATCATCATCCCGATCCTTCCGCACCTTCACCATCTCGGAGACTCTTCATCATCTCGCCCGTTCGCCCGTGATGATGATCGTAAATCATGTTGGCCACCTTCTTCACCGTCTCCATCATCTCGCCGCCAGCTTATCCAACAGTGTATCCATCCATGAAACCATGGCGGGCAAGTGCGCAGATTCCCGGAATCGGGTCGATCACCCAGTTGAGTTTGCATCTTCTGCACGGACATCTTATATCTGTCTTGTTATTTCGTATCATGTCGGCCGTCGCACATTTCAAAAATCTAGCCACAATGCCTTCGCTCATTATGCGGACCATTTTTGCCTGCACGATGTACACGGTACAATTTTGAAGTCTATTAGAACCACATAATGAATGCATGCATGCAAAGGTCGATAGAAAATTTGGCATGACCTATCCTAAAATTAGGACCTTTGCGAAATGCCAAAGTCTTCCCAAAATGGAAATGAATCAACATTTTGGCAAAACAAATGGCAACTTGTTCACATACAAACACAAGAGAGAGAGACCGATCCATACACACATGAACATATCATTATCCTCTCCATACACACATGCATGAGCATCATCGATACTCTCCATATACACACACATATGACCATCGATCCTCTCCACATACACACATCATGAGCATCGATCATCTACATACATATGAGCACATGCATCATCCATATACACATGAACACATCCTTACATGGACAACTTACGAGATGAGAGAACGATCGAGAAAGATGGAAAGGAGAGGTGCGTCGGCCAGGAGACGGATAGATGAGACCGGAGACCTCCTCTATTACTTATGTAACATCCAAAGCAAGTTTTACATGCTAAAAATGGTGAATGTGTGGAGAAATTGAGGTGGGAAGGAGAAGATCCGACTAGATCTAAGGAGGAAGAAGAAGGGAAAGTGAAGTGTGGGGTGGTGGATGTGTGGGCACACATGTGCACATAAAGTGCTGTCCTAAAAGAATCGACACATCCGTGGCGCACACGGCCCTAGTGCGCCACAGGGAGTACAAACTTCTGTGGCGCACTAGGCCGAGTGCGCCACAGATGTTTTAGTCCTGTGGCGCACTAGGCGGAGTGCGCCATGAAGTTTGTGGCCGTTTGAGGCGAGGGGCATGCGCTTAGGCGTGGCGCACTGCACACGTCGCCACAGATGACCCTAACAACCGTGGCGCACATGTATGTGCGCCATGGATGTTTGGCATGTGGCCAACAGGCCTGGCCACACACATCTCATGGCGCACTATAGTCATGTGCGCCACGGTTGTTCTAGTTATTAGTAGGGCACTGCCCACAGGTGAGCCACGCCTGTTTTAGCCGTGGGGCACTTCAACCATGTGAGCCACGGATGTGCTGATTACCTATAGCCGTTTTCCTAGTAGTGCTTGGATCACAGTTTCTCGATCATAGACAAGCATAACTAAAGTACCGCTTTTAATTTGACTAAGTAACTTACTAGTAAATAGTGCAATACTCATGGAATGGATAATAAAACTGCCAACGGATGGGGGATTGTTCGTCCGCGTCCTCGTTGGTAAGCGAGGAGGAGGATGGATCTGTTAATATTACTGTTATAACTGTTGTTCCTAATTCACGGACATCCGTCTGTCTATGGTTAGGCGGATGGTTAGCGAGTATCTATAGAATTGCTAGGGTTTATCTTTTGCTGCAATTGCGTCACCCCAGGTTGTGTCCCCTTTAGAGGCATAAAGACTTGCTGAGTACCCCTAGGGTCTCACACGATAAATTATTTGATTCAGATGAACAGGTGCACTCCGGAGATGGATACTGGGTGGAGGAGACGGACGATGTGGGCAACGATCATTCGGTGTAGAGATTCCGGGAACGGGGATCCGTGAGATCTGTGGGCGGGATGTGTTTATTTATGGGGCATCTTATGCCGATTTGCTTCTTATCCGTACTCGGATCTTGTTTGCCGCTTCCGCTTGATACTCTGATGTGTGATGTATGAGGAGATATCCTAAACTATATATCTATCTAGGATATTTGAATCTTGCCGTATGGCGTTGCTATATTTCCTTTCTTTTTAGATGGTATGGCTCTGATGTACTGTTGTATGGTGGCTTGCATACATACTCATTTGTGTATGTAGTTGATCCCTTCGCCTGCCGATTACGCCGCCCGTTCTTGTCCCGATGTTTGGAAATGGTTGGGACGGCCGAAAGGTCTACCTGTGAGTGGCATTTGGGCCCCACCGTACTATTTCAACCATTTCTGCTCATCCAGGCTTGTAACTAGGAGCGTAATTCACCGAGGTAGTTACACTAATGTGATATCACCGAGAGGGCCTAGACTATATCTATCCGTCATCGGGATGGACAAATTACAATCTTGATCCATGAGCCTCAACATAACACCTTCGTAGCACTGAACCCATCTTTATAGTCACCCTGTTACGGTGTGACGTTTAATGTTATCAAGATACTCTTCTGGTGTTAGTGATTAACATGATCTCATGGTCTAAGGACTAAGATTACTTCGTATGATCTTATAGCAATATAAACACAATGACCTTGATCGTAATGCTATACTTCAGATGAATGTTAATCACATCATTCCAACAATATTGTGACGTTGTTATTAACAACATCCAATGTCCATGGTCAGGAAACCTTTGATCATCATGTTAATCAACGAGCTAGTTTATAAGAGAGGCATAACTAGGAACTTCCTTTTGTTTATTAAACACACATGTATTAACGTTTCCATATTAATACAATTATAGCATGCAAAATAAACTTTTATCATAAACAAGGAATACGATAATAACCACTTTATTATTGCCTCTCGGGCATATTCACTTCAGTCTCCCACTTGCACTAGAGACAATAATCTAGTATAGAAACTTTGCGTATTGAACACCTATGGCTTTTTGGTCTTCCATATATGCTATTGCAAGTGGTTAACATAATCTATGGATCTGATGCTTTCAGGTCCTTTGCATGTCTTTGCGTCTTCACGCATCACTCATTATCCAATGAGATGGCATTGTATAAATTTGGTCTTTTGGTGAGACCTTTAGTTCCATGGGGTTAAATCATGTTGATACTATTGTCGTACAATATATATTTAGTGTTATCCCATTGCGAACCACACCTTAGTTTGATAACAAACTACTTGACACAAATGCCCTCCTTTGCTGCTATTATAGCAGTCATATACTTAGCCTTTTGTTGTAGTATTCGTCACAATGTCTTAACTTTGGAATTCATCCAAATCCATCATGGAAACTTTCTTTCCATTTCATTTTGCCACCCATAGTTGAAATTGAGATCAACTTAATTTTGTATCTTGTGACAAAACTAGTATCAATGTAACGCTTTATAATGAACTATATGTAATTGTTTGTCACCTCTACACAAATATATTCTTAGTTCTTCCAAAAGATCATAAGAATATCCTTACTATCGTCCAATGATCATTTTATGATTCATTCTGGCATATGCTTATAACACTTAGAGCATAGGACATATCTGGATGTTTACATATCATGGTATGATTGATCAAAACATTCTTGTGATTTCACTCATCAAGTGTCAAAGCACTTGAATCTTGTTTCACTTATTTTCCATGTGACAAGAACCTTTTCTTGTCGTTTCTATATTGAACTCCTTCAATATCTCATATATGTACGTTTGGCATAACCATATTAGCGTCATAGTCTATCCATGTAGACATTCATGCTAAATATTCGGGTATTGCCTAAGTCTTTCATCGAAATGAAATTCTTAACCTTTGTCAATAAAAATTACATCATTTCTAATCAACAATATGTCCTCCACATAATGTATTAGAAATATGTATCAGCGCTCCGACTTAATTTCTTGAAAATGCAAGCATCTTCATCGTCTCCTGATGAAAACTTCTTTAATAGCTTCATCATGACGAAGATTCCAACTCCGCGATGCTTACTTCAACCATTGAAGTTTTCATGCCCCTTTTAGCATCCTTTGAATTAACAAAACCCTTTGGATTGTGTCATGTACACGTCCTAGGTAACCATTCTATTAGAAGAACTTTGTTTTGTTTATTCATCTACCATATACCAAATTATATGAGTGGTTGCTACTTTAATCCGTCCAGAATAAACATCGCTATGAAAGATCAAATCTTGTCATAGTCAACTCCTTGAACATTGTCGTAAAAACTTTACTGACATGTCGAATAATTTATAGATGTGAAACATCCATGTCTGTTTCTTTATAGATCCAAATCGTGAGTATAACGACCGATAGGTTTTTATACCTTTCCGGAGGGTCTTCCAAGTTCAAAAAACTTGATTTCTCGTGTATGGAACTATCACGGATTTCATGGCTTCAAGCCATTTGATGGAGTCAGGGCCCATCATCGCTTCTTTGCATGTATTCGGTTTATCATTGTCAAACTATAATGATTTACTCTCAAATCTTAGTATTTGATTGTTTATCCGACCTACTTGGTTTAGTAGGAACTTAGACCTCCCTGACCACAACCTTTGAGGAACGTGAGCCATGAGCATTGTGGCTGCCTATGGAACATTGTCCGGCGTTGCGCAACTCAGCACATATAGCTAAGGTTCGTTAACCTTATTAACTTTCTATTGTCCTTCCACTGAACTTTTGCGAAAAATTATTTTTTCAAGAAACTTCACGTTTCAAGCGACAAACCCTTTTGTCCTCGGTGTTATGGAGGAATACCCAATGGTTATTCAAAATAACCTACAAAGACATGCTCATCCGACTTTGGTTGTAAACATCTTCCTTATGCTTAGCTTACCAAAATTTAAGAAAGTACAACTTGGGTTTTACCCCAAACCATAACTTCCATGGTGTCATTTCAACGGATTAAGATGGAGCTATTTTTAGTGTAAAATCGGTAGTCTCTAAAGCTTTAATCTTTTAAAATATAATGGTAGTTTTATAAATAACACCTTTGATCCAACCATGTCAAACAAGGTTTCATTACAAATCTCAAACACTCCATATTCCTATGGTGTTTCGGGAGATGCAAATCTAGGTGTTTTTGCTAAACTTGTAACTCAAATAAATCCCTTTATGATAAAATCATAAATTATTTATTTTCTTGTTAAACTTGCAACTCAAATAAATCCCTTTATGATAAAATCATAAATCATTTAATTTCTTGTTACAATGATTTTCCACTTCATCTTGAAAGTCTTTGAACGTTTTCAAATATTTCATACTTCTTTCTCATTAAGTGAACATTTACTCAAATTTCCGGAGAAAGCATATGAAGTTGAAATCCATCGCTTACGACTATACATAATGGACTACATACATCGATATGTATAAATTCCAATATTTTAGTCGTTTGTTCTTCTTTGGGCTTTGAACGAAGTTTTAATTATCCCGAGGAAAGTCTCACAATCACTTGATCAAATCAGCGACTCCAAAAATCCATGAATATGAATATTCTTCTTGTTTTCTTTCCAATATAATTTAAACGGCGATGTCACTTTATAACTGATCTTTCAATCATTTGTCTTGCGACATTTTAGCATTAGTTTTTATTGATGTGATTTCTCCAACTAGATTTGCAAATCATTCATCTTATATGGAATACGGTAATTATTTGAACAAAATTTGTTCTCATAATACCTGATTTAAATACCTATTATTAAAACAAATCTTGAAGGCAAACTTTGATGTCAACGAGAAATACAAACAACGGTTTGATTGTTTTCGATGAACATCATCACATATTCTCTTGCTAGTTACTTAGGCTATTGTGGTTCATGAATTGCGTCGTTCTGTATGAAATATCATACCAACCAATTCGGTATTCAATACCCAAGAACTACATTGTTTAACAAGCAAAGAATACAACCATAACATGTATATCATCCATATACCTAAAACTGGATATTTCTAGTCTTTTCTTTTCCGCCAAATATATTTTATAGATTCTCTTTCAACATTTCCTTTTTCTTTTTTAAAGAATCTATCAACATCAACAGTGGCAACATATACATGACACATAGTCCAAAGTGTGCATATTCAAATACAAATACCTTTGGACTTGCACTTTGAAGTGGATCACCATCATAAAATGATCGGTGTTCTTTCAAAATCCATTATTTAGTAATATTTTAGTATAGTAAACACTTTACATACATATTTTATTCATCCTTATCATGACGACTTTCATGATCAAGCTAATATAGCTTATAAAGGCGAATCGTGAGTATAACATCACATTCCAAAATCCTTTTGGATGATTAGGATTTCTAGAATCTCCAACCTTTGCAAATTCTCGTCCAATTCTCTATCACATTGCAACCAAAACATTGTTTCAGATATCGTTATATCTGCCACACATGATGGTTTCTGAAACAATTCTTTTAGCTCCTAGATAATCTCAATATTTAAATCAAGAATCATAGAGGCAAACATGATACTTCAGATACTAACACCTGAATTGTCACTCTCAATTTAATACGAATTATTAAACTTCACGAAGTAAATAGAGTTTGCTGCAAGTTTGCAATAGGACTTTAAACTTTAGATTGACACTCAAAAAACACGATACCAGTTCGTAAAGTAAATATCCAGAATTCTATAGTTCTATTATCTCAATTACAACTATGCATAAGGTGGTGAACGAATGCCAATGACTACAACAAATTATGCAAAGTCACTTTGATTTAATTTATGATAAATTGAGTTCTACTAATCGAAATTATAAATGAACTCCCACTCAAAAACGACATCCCTCGTATCTTTTTGGTGATTACATGAACCAAATCCACTACACCAAGTCCAATAATCGCGAGAGTCGGTGTAGCTTCAAAGGCAAGCATCAAATGGGCATCATATCTTCCATATGACTCATGCTTAACCTTTCGGTCCGTGTTCCGAGGCCATGTCTGTACATGCTAGGCTCGCCAAGTAATAACCTTAGTATTCGCGTGTGCAACTGTCTTACACCCGAAAAGTGATCGTGTATCCAAGAACACACGATCATCACGTGGTGTCTTGGAGAGACGAAACATAATCGGTGCATACTTAAGGGAGAACACATTTTTTATCTTGATATCTAAATGAGGGATCATCTTATTATGCTAATAAAATGCCAAACAAGCAATATAAGATGCAACAAACATCACATGTTAATAAGTGAAATGATATGGTTCTTGTACTTGATCTCCATCATGTACATCATGGTATGATCGCCATCATACCTCTATGTGTAAGACCAAGGTCTATGGAACTTACACGTTATTTTTTTGTAAGAGTATCGACTTATACTTCTACTTACAACATCACCATATCATGACACTAGCCCAGCAACAATCTAAACTAGATGCCTCTAATTTATCCATTGCAAGTTTTACGTGGCTTAGGGCTTTCGAAGATAGAACCATTCTTACCTACGAACATGAACCACAACGAGGATAACCAAATTTTTGACAACTCATTGCCAATTAGATATTGACTATAGTAGGAGAGACAGACACCCGCTAGCCACTTATGCAAAACTAGTTGCATGTCAATTGTGGAATAGGTCTCATGTGCGAGGACATGTAAAGTTTGTTCGGGCCGCTTCATCCCACTATGCCACCAATATCCAAAGTACAACTAAGAAGGAATAAAATGATCATCATCACCCATATAATCATATGTGTACTACCCATGCAAAGCATCTACGCATAGATCCGGCTCTGATACCACTGTAGTGTTTGCAACATAGAAAACAAAAAATCTCCTACGATGGGAACTAAGTACGAAGATCTATGTACTAGATACAAGCAACGGGTGGATATACATCCATAGAATACATACCCTCGAAGACCGAATAGCGTTAAAAAGGTTGTACTCATGGATGATGTAGTCGAACGCTTGCCGCTCTCACGATCGTGATGAAGTCCATCTGGTCCAGCCGGTCCAGCACCATCAAGTCCAGCACCACAAAGAAGTGGTGCATCCGTGATCGCACACACGTTCGGGTACCCTGACAACCTCCGCACCCTCGCTCCAGCGAAGCAGCGGAAGAAACAAATCCTTCCGAAAAAAGCCACCAGTAACATGTATCTCGCTGATTCGAGACCATGGGCAAATTCTACAGGGGGAGAGAGATCCTTCGCGAGGAGGTGTGAGTGACAAGTGAGAGGAGGGGTTCCTTTTATAGGGGAGGGGGGCAGCCCAAGGGGGCATGGCCGCCGGCCATGGAGGGTGCCCCCACCTTTCCCTCATTCATGTGGTGGAAGATCCACTCACATAAACACACCTCCACTCACAATTCCACTCACATGCATTAATTTTCCACCAAAATTAATGCAAGCTCTCATTTAATAAAACTCTTTTATTTATTTTATTCAGAATTTTTTTAATTACTCTAATTAACAAACATTCACAATAAACCCCTTGTAACATTTCAATTTCACATACAGAACCAGTTTCAGCAATTTCAACCGAAACCAGTTTTGGTATCTAATGCAATAAATTCCTGTAGTTTCTTATTCTTTTCAGCATGAAACTATTTGCTCCAAATGGTGTCGGTATCCCTTAAGTGTGTCACTGTAACACCCCTGTTTTTAGTCAATCATTATTTAGGGTTTGCTTGTGCATCATGAGCATCATGTTTTAAATTGTGCAATAAATAAATCATGGAAAACCCTAAAACCCTAATCCTTCCCTCTCTTTGAAATACATTCAAATGGTTTTTATATTTTTAAAAGCACCAAAACAATTGGAGCCCAAATTGTTACAAGGGATCTGCAATATTTTAGATATTTTACAAATCCTCTGGTAATTTTCAAATTATGCAAAACAGATTGGAAATTCATTTACACAAGAGAGAAATCAAAACAGAAAAGGGAAAATCATTTTGGAAATAAAAACAGAAGCAGACCAGCAGCCCATGCCGGCCCATCTCTCCCTCTTCCTCTTTCATGTGCGCGCGTAGCAGACAACACAACTTCCCACAGCCTAGCCGCGGACCACCTTGGCCCATCTCGGCCCAGTACCGCTTCGGTGACGCCCGTGTCGTCTTCCTCGTGCACGGCAAGCAGCTTCATATCGCCGCCGTCGCCGTTGATTCGCGCCGCTCGCCTGCAGCCGTCAGTCACTCTCTAGGGTGAGAATAAGAGCCACGCCGACCCCCTTCCCCGTCCTTATCCCCTCCCGCTCTCTATCGCAACCTCCCTCACTCGATTTTCTCTCTGGACGAAACCCTAGCCGTCGCAGGACCCGTCCTCGCCGCTGTTACAGACCACCCCAAGCCCCGCCATGAAGCTTGGAAGCTCCGTGTTGCTTGACTCGTTTGATTTCCCTCAACCGTGTGAGCCGGCGTGCTCCCAGGCATCCAAATCTAGCCGTCTACCTGAGCTCCGGCCACCGCGTCCGTCGTTGATTCCGGCGTCGTCCGGCCTTCCCTTGCCTCCCTGACACCACCACCGCGCTCCTGGTGAGCTCCTGGTTCCTGTGGGCCCTCTCCCTTGTCCCCTCTTGCTCTGGTTACCCTCCTCCACGGTCACCTGCAAGCCCCGCCGCCGCCGCTTGTCGGAGTCGAAGCCCCGGTGACCAAATAGGAGTGGCGCTGCCAGGTTTAGGTTTGCCTTGATGAGCTCATTCTAGCGCGCTAAGTTTCGCAGCCCCTTGCACCCTCCTCCGCCGTTTGTCGTCGCCGTTTGGCCCGTTGGCCGGCGAGCCAACATGGCACCCATAAGGCGTCGACGTGGCGCCTGCGTGGCTGTCACATGGGCGCTGACCCCGCTTTGCCAGCGTAGTCGCTGACCTGGCCATAGGGCCCAGTCGTCAGTGACTGAGGCTAGCCTCAGCCCAGTACCAAATGACCCCCACCCTACACTGACGTCATACTAACGCAGTAAACCTATTTAATATGGTTTAATAAATTCTAGAAATTGTTTTAATACTTGTAAATTCAATAAGTAATTATTTATAAGTTATAAAAATATGTATAATATATCAAAATGTTCATAAAAATGAGAACTATCTATTTAACCTATAATCATGCATTGTTCAACAACTTTCATGACAAGTTTATTTAGAAGAACAAACCAATCCCTCTCATATACATCCAGAGTTTCCCCGAGTTAGGGTTTTCACCCCTCGAAACTCCGATTAAATGGTCGAGCATGCCTTAGGGTTACTTTTCAATACAATTCAACTTGTCATATCATCATCCTTGTTTAAGCATTGCATCGATGCCATGTGTTGATTGTTTTTCTTTCTTTCCGGTGTTTGCTTCTCTTCGGTAGAATACGATATCGAGATCAAGATAGAAGACCGAGGACAACACCATCGAAGATCAAAGATCAAAGGACAATACTCGACCAACTGTAACCAAGTCAAGCCAAGGCTTCCGAACATCTGCTTATTGGATATCAACAGACAAAGGGAAGCATAGCCCCACCATGATATAATCCTATGATTTCGAAAGCATTTCATTTCCTGCCATGATGCATATGATTCTAATGTGGTCTTTTATCGATAGATAGAGTATCCTATATGTTGCTTTACTCCCTCCGAGCTTATATTACCTGATCCATTACTCCTAGCATAACTAGGTTTGGCTTGTGTGCACTGCTAGAGCTTATATCTATGTCCTGCTTAGCCATGCATAGCTGTCAGTGCTGGTTCATCCAGATGATGTATCAGATGCAGAGAATCTAGTATGACAGTAGAACGTGATGAGATGATATCAGATGTGATATGAGATTAAACATGCTAAGGCTTGTATGGGAGGCCATCGTGGGATGTGGTTTTTCTAGTCCATGCTCGCCACCACTAGGAACCATAGGGGCCTAAACAACCTCATGACTAACTAACTTGCCTAGTAGATTCCATGAGTCACATAGTTCATGCGTTCCATTCGACATATGCATAGAAAACCTTTTGAAAGATTTGCCGGGTGAAGGTGCATTCATAACAGGTAGGGAAGCGTGGACTGGGTTGCTTGGGGTTGATAGCGCCCCTGGTAAACCAACCTCGCCTCACATCTTTAAGTACCGATTTGACCCGTTATGGCGGCACCATACTTATTGCGTGACTCATGGTCTAGGCAAAAGCAAGGTAAAGGTCGTGTCTAGCCACCCTCTACCGGCCTTCCAAGGAAGAGGGTTATTAGTAGTGGCATTAAGAGAAGGTTAGTACGTGTGGGTAAAGTTTTACACCCCTGCAGGGTTAAATATTTTCGAAAAGCCGTGTTCATGGTTATGAACGACTTGGCGACCGGACTCGAGATCATAGAGAACTATAACCTAATCGTAAAACTTGGCAGATCAACGTGTGCTTAAGGATGCTTCCTCGTGGGTACGAGGGGGTGATCCTAGATAGGGTTCAAATGATGATGATTTGGTGGATATGAAAAGATGATGATCAATACTTTGGAGATGTCAACTCTCTTATCCCCTTTTAAAATACTCTGATTAGACGAGCTTCTTCTCCCTCTTGTTTTATAAACAAAGATGGCTTTATGCAAAACAATTCCATCAGCCATAAGTCTTGCAGAGTACACCCTGTACTCACCCTTGATTTGTTGATACTTTTGTAGCAGAGTAATGGTTCACCTGAAGATTAGTTTGGTACGACATCGACACCGACGAGTAGCTTGGGGTTCCCGGCCGGCAGCCTAGAATCTATGGGCTGGGACGTCATCGTTATGCTTCGGGACTCTTAGGCCATTTGTTAAGTTTGCTATACTTAATAGCATAATTTTCCTTCCTTTGTTTGACATTTGTGGTTAGTGACCTCTGCTTGTAATAATTTGGTTCTCTGCTCAGTTATGAGCTTGCTGTAATAAATTTTGTGTCGTAGGGTCACTGCTGTGTTACCGATTCTTCACTAGATATTCTTGAGATCAAGGTTAAGCTTATGTCAGACGAAGGTCTCGAATTTGTTTAGCCCTGATCCCGGGGGTGTCACAGTCACCCTACAGTTCGCGAATAATGTAGACATGATCGAGACCCTCTCCGATCAATAATCAGCAGCGGGACCTGGAGATCCATACTGACTCCCACACATTCAGTGACTTCTGTGATCGTGTGAACCTTATATGCATGTAACTCAATCCCTTTGTCTCGCGATATATTACATGTTCGAGATTCGATCATCGGTATCTCTGTACCTAGTTTGATCTCGTTACCGACATGTACTCTTTTCTTGTTCCCATGATATACCACTGAAGGGATACGGGTAGGCTACACTAGCGCAAATCAAAATTTTCTACCGCGTAAATCAGGAATACTGTTGTCATAGATCACGGGATTACCACTAGACGCGCAGTTGCGGAATTGATGAAGCGCGTCGAGGCAGTGTAGACGTTCCACGTCTCCTCCTCGTCCTCGTCCCACGAGAAGCTCCCCTTGCGCGGCTCGTACAAGTGCCACAGATGCAGCACCTCCGAGGTATCCACACGTGCAGGGTGGAAGCGTCAGACGCCGGACTACTAGGTCCGCACGTGCAACACAGGCGTGAGGTGTGGCGGCTGGGTGGAATGGTCTAACCCTGGTCAGCTCGCCCCACCGTCTCTTATATAGGCGTCCCTAGTGGGCTTCTACATTAGCAGCCCATTAGAAGCCTAAGCCTGGTCTAATTCGGATCTAATCCTCATTAGGCTTCCAGCCCCTTAAGTGTGTGACCCTATAGGTTCATATACGTGTAGACATGACACGAATACACTTATTCTGTCAATAGTTGGTAGCAACCTCTAGAAAGACGTGCCAACTCCTAAACTCATACAAAGATCATATCGGACGAACCATCACAAGGTTTAGTACATGTCTTTCCCTTTGCCTCACGATATTTGGTCTAGCTCCAAGCTAACCTCCCTTTCTCGATACTGTGATTCGGAATCCCTTTACTAGGTTAACTCTTAACCATATGTATCACGACCATGCATTTCTGGATCGGATCACTCGAGGGGCTCAGAGATATCTCTCTCAAGTAGAGAGGGGCAAATCCCATCTTGATTGACCATGCCTTGCAGCATGTTTCAGGACAAACCTAAAAGCTACCTTTATAACTACCTGAATTCACAGATAGCCCCAAAGTAGGTCGATCCACATCTCAAGTACATGCGAAAATCTCAGGTCTAAGGACAAAACGTACACGATGTGTAGAGAGAGAGCTGCAACTAATTTCCAGTCTCAAGTTGGGTCAGTCCAACCCCATGTTCATAACATGTGTCCACATCATTGGTTTGACATCTCCATGTCTATGACTTGCGAAACATAGTCATCAACCAATCGATTTGCTAGTCTAATATTCACATGTGTCCTCACATGAACTACGACTAGGGACAACTATTAAATAACCATACAAGTAAAGAGTTTCACAAACAATTCACATGATTGCCAATCAATACAAGTTTCCTGATATGGATATTCAAGGAACATTACAATAACTCATGGATACATAAGAATATAACCATCTCTATGATTGCCTCTAGGGCATATTTCCTTCATAACATTCTAGTGATCAAATCACTTTCTTGCAAGCTAACTAATGTGATATCAATGAGAGGGCCCAGAGTATATCTATCCGTCATCGGGATGGACAAATTCCACTCTTTATCCTTGAGCCTCAACATAACACCTTCATAGCACTGAACCCATCTTTATAGTCACCCTGTTACGGTGTGATGTTTAATGTTATCAAGATACTCTTCCGCTATTAGTGATTGACATGATCTCATGGTCTAAGGACTAAGATTACTCTGTATGATTTTATAGCAATATAAACACAATGACCTTGATCAGATAAATGTTCATCACATCATTCCAACAATATTGTGACCTCGTTATTAACAACATCCAATGTCCATGATCAGGAAACCTTTGATCATCTTGTTAATCAACGAGCTAGTTTATAAGAGAGGCATAACTAGGAAATTCCTTTTGTTTATTAAACACTCATATATTAACGGTTTCGTATTAATACAATTATAGCATGCAAAATAAACTTTTATCATAAACAAGGAATATGATAATAACCACTTTATTATTGCCTCTCGGGCATATTCCCTTCAACTACGCCATTACTATGGAATGAGGTAGGAGAAATAAGTTCATTCGGACCAAAATTGATCAAGGAAGATGAAGAGAAAGTTAGAATGGTAAAGGACAGATAAAAGATAGCCCAATCCCGACAAAAGAGCTACCTAGATCCAAAGCTTAGGGAAGTCACCTATGAGGCAGGAGATAGAGCTTATCTTAGAGTCTCACCACTTCATGGTGTGAAGAGATTTGGAGTCAAAGGAAAATTGGCACCAAGATATGTTGGAACATTTAAGATCTTGATGTGCAAAGGAGAAGTGGCTTATGAGATTGAATTGCCTGAATCCCTGTCTGCAGTCCACAATGTGTTTCATTTGAGTTAGTTGAAGAAGTGTCATCCAGAGATGGAAGAAACTTCATCGAAGGACACTATACCTTTGGAAGAGATTCAGTTGGAGAGTGATCTCACTTACAAGGAGAAACCTATCAAGATTCTCGAGACTACAGAAAGAGTCACTCGTACCAAGACTATCAAATTCTGGAAAGTACAGTGGAATCATCATACCGAGGAAGAAGCAACTTGGTGTAACAGCCCAAGTTTGTAATATATGTAATTAGTACTTAAGCATTGCATGCATCTGTTTAAATCAATAAAATGATGGCATGTGATCAAGTGTGTGGTTTAAGAATGCAAATCTAAAACCCTAATTATCCCCTCTCTTTGGAAACACATTCAAGTGGTTTTGAAAATATTTGAAAAATCCAAAATGTTTGGAGCCCAATTGGACTAAAAGGGTCCCACAATGTTTTATATATTTCATAAAAGTATATGGTATATTTTTTTAAATACCCAAAACGGATTTGAAATTGAAAATACAAACAAATAAATAGAAAACATAAAAGGGAAATGTTTCTGAAAGAAAAAACTGTTTTCTAAACCTATCTGGGCCGTGGCGCAACTCTCCTCTCCTCTTCCTGTCGCCCAACTCCTTTCCTGGGCCCAGCAACCGGCCCACGCTAGCCCGCCAGCAGCCTCGTACCGCTTCAACCCCGAGAACGCGTCGCCGTCTTCGTCCCCGACGAAGAAGCTGCTCGCTGGCGCTGTGCTCGCCGTCCGCCGTCGTGCCACGCCAAGATTCGCGCCACCGACGACGCCGACGCCTACAAGAACCCCCGCCACCGCAGTGGAGAACCCTATCCTCCTTTCTCCCCCTCGCGCGCTTCCTTCTTCCTCTTCGGCCAAACCCTAGCCGTTCGGGCTCCGGCGAGCCTCGCCGTCTCTGGCCGCCCCATGCCCTGTCGAGTGGTCTGGAAGAATCGCCACGTCACCGTCGTCGCTTCTGTCAAGCCACGCAAGCTGGGAGGAAGTCGTTTGGCCAGAATCAAGCTCGACCCCTCTGCCGGCCCCGCAGTCATCGCTTCAATTCCTCGCCGTCCGAGCTCACCTCGCCTCCCGTCACCACCGTCGAGCTCGTGGTGAGCCGCTGGTGCTCAGGCACCCCTTCTTTTCCTCCCTCACGCTCTGTGTCGCCCCCGCATCATGCGCCTATAGTCGCCGCCACCGTTTGTTGTCGCGGGCGTAGCTCCGGTTACCATATCTGGGCGGCGCCACCACTGTTTGGTAGCCCGCGCCGCGCTCTCTCCAACGCCTCGAACCACGCACGCGCGCGAGCCCCCAATCGCCTGCCCCGCATCCGATCTGGGAGCCTGCCATTGATGACGTCACCCTGACGTCACAATGATGCAATAAGTTAATTTATTTTCTTAAATTTTTATTTAATTATTTTATGGAAAATAAATAAAACCCTGTGGGCCACACCTGTCAGGTTTTTAATAATTTTCATAAATGTTTTCAGAAATGAATAAAACTATGACATGTGGGCCCAAGTGAATAAATATTTAATATAATCTAAAATTGTTTTATAAGTTCCTAAAATGGATTTAAATTGAGGAAAATCATAACTAATTCATTTTAAATCAGAAAAATACAAATAATATATCAAAATGTTCGAAAAAATGAGATCTATCTAATTACACTATAATCATGCATTGATAATAAACTTTCATGACAAGTTTAATTAGAAAAACATAGTAACCCCTCAGAGGTGATTCCGGAGTTTCCCTGAGTTAGGGTTTTCACCCATCGGAACCCCATTTAAGATGTCAAGCATGCCTTAGGGTTTTATTTAATTACAATTTAACTTGTCATATTATCATCCTTGTTTGAGCATTGCATCAATGCCATGTCTTGATTGTTGCCTTTCTTTCCGCTATTTGGTTCTTCGCGAATAGGAACCGAACCCGAAGCTGAAGTCAACAACACCGAAGATCCGTACCTGTCTACTGACGGAGAAGGCAAGCATAGCCTCTCATTCTGAACCTGCTTTTACAAAGTATATTACTTTCTCTCTATGATGCACACGATTCCAATGTGGTATTTTGTTAGTAGTTAGTGTTACCTATCTGCTGCATAGTTTCCCTCTTGTAGCCTTATACTCCTGATCCACTGCTCCTGGCTTACCTAGGTCTGGCATTTGAGCATTGTTAGAGCTTCTGTTACTGACAGCTTAGCCATGAATCGTAACAATGTCTGATCTATTCAAATGCCGAATCAGAGGTGCCAAGGAAGGTACATGCTAATCATGCTAAGGCTTGTATGGGAGGCCACGTTGGGTGTGGTTTTTGCAGTCCCATGCTCGCCACCAATAGGACCCGAGTTCTTGCCTCTTGAACCCAGACGAGCGTATAACCACACGGGGCCTGGAAAACCCCACGAGCAACTAACTTGCCTAGTAGATTCCATGAGTCACATAGTTTGGGCTTTCCATTTGGCATACGCATTGAAAACGTTTTCGAAAGAGGAGGTGATGGAGGTGCATCATAACAGGTAGGGAAGCGTGGACCGGGTTTCCTGGGGTAGATAGCGCTCCTGGTAAACCAACCTCGCCTCACATCTTTAAGTACCGGCTTAGGGATTTGACCCGTTACGGCGGAATCATACTTATTGCGTGACTCATGGTCTCGGCGAAAGCAAGGTAAAGGTCGTGGTCAACCACCCTCTGCCGGCCTTCCAAGGAAGAGGGCTAATAATTTGGCATTAAGAGTCGGTTGATACGTGTGGGTAAAGTTGTACACCCCTGCAGGGTATTAATCTTTTCGAAAAGCCGTGTTCACGGTTATGAACGACTTGGGAATGGACGTGATGATCATAGAGAACTATAACCTAAGTAAAACTTGTTGATCCACGTGTGATTAAGGATGCTTCCTCTATGTCTAGGGGGTGATCCTAGATAGGTGGTTCTGATAAAGCTGGTGGTTATCGAGATGTGATGAACAAGATGAAGAAGTCGCTATCTTATCCCTTTTAAAAGATTCTGAGTAGACGAGCCTCTTCTCTCTCTTGTTTACAAATAAAGATTGCTTTCCGCAAAAGTAAATCCAGAGAAAGCCTTTCTAGCCAGAGCATGTAGATACTAGATTATCTAAGTCTTGCGGAGTACATTCTCGTACTCAGCCTTGCGCCATTGTTGTACAGAGGATCTGGTTGCAACCGAAGGTGGCTTCTACGTTGACATCGACGAGTAGTTGGGGGTCCCAGGTAGCAGCCTGAGGACTATGGGATGGACGTCGCTTTTGTTTATGGCCTCTTAGGCCTTTTGCTAAGTTGTTGTGTAGAACAACATAATTTGCTTTCGCTGTGTGATGAAATGTTGGGTCTTTGACCTCTGGTTTGTAATAACTCTAATACCTTACTCTGTTAAGACTTTAAACTTATGTTGTTGTATCCCTGTGTTCTGTAATGTTACCGAATCATACTGTGATCTTCAGTGTTTGGAGTTGAACTTATCTTAGATGATGATCTGAGGTTAGTTTAACCCTAATCCCCGATGGTGCTACAGGTTTTGGTATCAGAGCCGGACTGCCTGTAGGAAACCCTTTTATTGGTCGATGTTGAGTCTAGAAGTTGACAAAACTATTTGAAAGTTAAAATTTATTTGCAGAAACTCTGACTAGGATTCCTTTTACTCCTTCTCTGGTGTGTTCTGTTGCTGGAGTCTTTCTTACCCTATTTGGTTTGAAAAGGTTTCATTCCTTACCTCATATCTCAAAACTTTTAGGATCGTGGTTTTGCGGTTGTTTATCTAAACGTACTTTGTACTTGGTTGCTATTCTCAGAGTTCCAAGATATCTCAGTTTCGCTTGGTGTGTAACATCTTAGCATTCCATTGTCATGGTTTGTAAGTTAGCTGGTTAGTGTATACATTAGTATGCGTTGATACTACCACGCTTGATAAGATGATACCTTTATATCAAGTACTCGTTGTTCATCTTTCATCTTATTCCTTTGAACTGTTGTCTAACCTTCTTTCTGTTCTTTCGGGATGCATGACACCTCTCGTGCCCGTACCCGTGCTCATGCTCGTGGTGCTGCAAATGAGGGTGAATCTTCCAACCTTCCTCCACCACCGTCCATGGTTCAACTCATGGCCATGTATGAAACCAACCGTGCTGACAACATGAGGCTCCTTGAAAGGATTGAGCGCAACACTGCTCAACACCAGAACAATCAAGTTGGAATCAAGGATTTCACACGTCTCACCCCGCCAGTTTTTAGCTATTCCACTAAGAAACTTGATGCAGACTACTGGCTTAGCACCATGGAGCACAAATTTCAGGTTGGTCACTTTGCTCAAGCTGATTGGGTGACTTTTACTGCCTATCATCTGGAGGGAGTAGCTAACTCCTGGTGGGAAAATTTCTTGGCTATGCAAGAAGCTCAACATGTTGTTACATGGCAAGAGTTCACTGAAGCCTTCCGAGCTTACCATATTCCGGAGGGTCTGATGGATCAGAAGAGAGAGGAGTTCCTCAAGCTTAAGCAGGGAACTGGTTCCGTGTGTGATTACCAACGCAATTTCAATCATCTTGCCTGCTATGCTACTGAAGAGGTCTCCACTGATGCTAAAAAGCAAGATCTGTTCCGCAAGGGACTGGATCCTGAGGTTTGTCGTGATATCCACCTCATGGACTTTGGTAACTTCCAAGGTCTTGTCAACAAGGCTATGTAGGCCGAGAGTGGAAAAGTGGAGTATGAAGAAACCCGTAAGCGTCCTCAGGAAGGGTATAACAAGACTGGTTCAAGCAATAAGAAGCATCGTGTCTTCGTGCCTTATAGTGCTGTGCCACGTGCTCCTTATACTCCAAGGTCTTCTGGATATGCTCCTCGCCCGAATGCTACCCCAAACAATGCTGGTGG
The DNA here is from genome assembly GCA_023614405.1 of Avena insularis. Taxonomy (NCBI): domain Eukaryota; kingdom Viridiplantae; phylum Streptophyta; class Magnoliopsida; order Poales; family Poaceae; genus Avena; species Avena insularis. Next base: position 288,425,059 of record CM042691.1, on the reverse strand, counting down.
ATCAAATTATCCTGCTGCTGGTACTAGGTCAGGCCTCATATGTTTCAACTGTCGCCAGCCTGGCCACTATGCAAGAGATTGTACTCAAAAGAGTGCTGCTGAGAAGGCACAACCACCAAAGAAGAATGATAAGTATCCAGGTGCTGGAAAAGGATGCCTGAACCATATCTCTGCTGAGGAGGCTCAGGAAGATCCAAGCGTCACCATGTTGGTACGCTTCATATCAATCAAATTCCAGCTAAAGTTTTGTTTGATTCTGGAGCATCGCATTCATTCCTGTCACAAGCCTTTGCTCATATGCATGGGATAATTTTTGATGGGTTGTCTGTTCCTCTGCTAGTTCAGACTCCTGGTTCTAGGTGGTGTTCCACCATGGTTAGTCATGGGAATCTAATCGAAGTTGCATTTCAACTTTTCCCCACTTCTTTGATCGCCCTCAAGTCAACTGACATTGACATCATTTTGGGCATGGACTAGTTGACCCATTATCAAGCCATCCTCGATTGTACAACCAAGTCTGTGACTCTGACTAGCCCTGCTGGCATAACAGTCAAGTATTGTACCGTAGGGTCACTATCTCCTTCAGCTGTTTCTATTCCTGAAGCAGAGTGGTATGATCTTGAAGTTCTACCTCCGTTAGAGATTCAAGATGTTCCCGTGGTCTGTGAGTTTCCGGATGTTTTCCCGAGGAGTTGCCTAGCATGCCACCTGATTGAATTGTGGAGTTTGTCATAGAGTTAGTTCCTGGAACTGCTCCTGTTTATAAAAGACCCTATCGTATGCCTCCTCGTGAGCTTGTGGAGTTGAAGAAGCAATTAGAGGAGTTAGAAGGAAAAGAGTACATTCAGCCCAGCACATCTTCTTGGGGATGTCCTACCATATTTGTTAAGAAGTGGGATACCAATATACTGCGTTTGGTCGTGGACTATCGCCCACTCAATGTTGTGACTATTAATAACAAGCATCCTCTCCCTAGGATCAATGATCTATTTGATCAGTTAAGTGGTGCCACTTTCTTTTCCAAAATGGATTTGAGGTCAGGGTATCACCAGATAAAGATCCGTAAGGAAGATATTCCAAAGACTACTTTCACCACTCGTTATGGTCTTTACGAGTATACATTCATGTCCTTTGGTCTTACCAATTCTCCAGCCACTTTCATGCGGCTTATGAACTTTGTCTTCATGGAGTATCTTGACAAGTTCGTCGTGGTTTACATCGATGATATTCTGGTCTATTCCAATACTGAAGAAGAGCATGCTGAACATCTTCGTTTGGTGTTAACAAAACTTCGAGAACATTGTTTCTATTCCAAGTTCTCCAAATGTGAGTTTTGGTTACAAGAGCTCATATTTATTGGTCATGTTGTTTCCGACCAAGGGGTTGCTGTTATCCCCGATAAGGTCCAAACTATCCTCGACTAGGAGTCTCCTAAATCCGTAAAGGATGTCCGAAGTTTTCTCGGGATGGCTGGTTATTACCGTCGATTCATCGAGAACTTCTCCAGAATTGCAAAGCCAATGACTGATATTCTTAAGAAGGATAAGAAGTTCGAATGGTCTGATAAGGCTGAAGAAAGCTTCTAGATGTTGAAAACCAAGTTAACCACTGCTCCGGTGTTAGATCTTCCATACACTAGCAAAGATTTTGTAGTCTTCTGCGATGCTTCTCACCAAGGTCTCGGATGTGTGTTGATTCAAGATGGGCATGTGGTGGCTTATGCCTCCCATCAGCTGAAACCACATGAGAACAACTACCCAACTCATGATCATGAACTTGCAGCGGTTGTTCATGCTCTTAAGCAATGGCGACATTACCTTCTCGGTAGTCATTGTGAGTTATACTCGGATCATCAGAGTCTGAAGTATCTTTTCACACAACCTGATTTGAATCACATGCAAATAAGATGGTTGGAACTCATCAAGGACTATGATCTGGGTCTCAACTATCAACCTGGCAAAGCCAATGTCGTTGCTAATGCGTTGAGCTGTAAATCTTATTGCAACACCCTGATGATAAAACAAGCACAACCTTCTCTTCATGAGGAATTTGCTCGATTGAATCTTGAAGTAGTTCCTCGTGGATTCCTTTCTACCCTTGAAGTGAAATCTTCCATAGGGTATGAAATCAAGCTCACTCAGAAGAATGACTTTGAAGTTGCTGAGATCAAAGGGAACATTGCTACTGGAGTGGCTAAGTGTTTCTCTAAAGATAATCAAGGTATTGTTTACTTTGGTAACCGTCTGGTAGTGCCAAAGAGAACAAAGTTGAGGAATATAATCCTTACCGAAGCTCATGAATCACCTTTTTACATTCACCCCGGAGGTACTAAGATGTATCAGGACCTTCGTCAAAGATTTTGGTGGTCTGGTATGAAGAAAGATATCGGTCGTTTTGTTTCTGAATGTGATGTTTGTCGTCGCGTCAAAGCTGAACATCAAAGGCCCGCTGGTCTCCTAGAACCACATCGTATTCCTGAGTTGAAATGGGATGAAATCGGTATGGACATCATCACTAGTCTCCCTAAAACTCAAAAAGGAAATGATGCAATCTGGGTGATCGTTGACTACTTGTCCAAGGTCGCTAACTTTCTTCCCATCAAGGAAAGCCTTCGAGCGAGTGAACTGGCTGATCTTTACATCTCTCAGATTGTTGTTCTTCATGGTATTCCTAAGAAGATAACATCTGACCGTGGAAGTCTGTTCACCTCCAAGTTCTGGGAGAGTTTCCAAACTGCTATGGGAACTCGCCTTTCCTTTAGCACAGCCTATCATCCTAGTACCGGTGGTCAAATCGAAAGAGTGAATCAAATCCTTGAAGACATGCTTAGAGTGTATGTCATATCTTTTGGCAAGAACTAGGATAAATGCCTTCCTTTTGCTGAATTCTCCTACAATAACATTTTCAGTCTAGTATTGGTATGGCACCATTCTAGTTTCTATATGGAAGAACCTGTCGTACTCCTTTGAACTGGTCAGAAACCGGCGAAAAAAAGTTCTTTGGTCCGGATATGATCCATGAAGCAGACGATCAAGTTCGTATCATTCGAGATCGTTTGAAAACTGCTCAGTCTCGCCAGAAAAGCTATCATGATCGTTACCATAAGCATGTTGAATATGAAGTTGGTGATCAAGCTTATCTCCGGGTCACTCCTCTGAAGGGTGTCCATTGTTTCGGTATCAAAGGAAAACTAGATCCTCTCTATGTTGGTCCTTTTCCTGTTCTATCCAGGCAAGGTAACCTCACATACAAGTTGGAGTTGGCTGCAAACTTCCCTGAGGTGCATGACATCTTTCATGTGTATCAACTCAAGCGTTGTGTCAAAGATCCAGTCCGTGGTGTTGATCACCAAACTCCTGTCTTATCGTGAGTATCCTATTCGTATCCTTGAAGAAACCGAGCGCAAAACTCGTCGTCAAAACATCAAGTTCCTAAAAGTTCAGTGGTCTCATCACTCTGAGGATGAAGCAACCCGGGAACGAGAAGATCGTCTCCGATCTGAGTACCCTGCCTTCTTTTCTAAAACTTAGTTATCTCGGGTCGAGATTCTTGTAAGGGGGGTAGAGCTGTAACAACCCAAGTTTGTAATATATGTAATTAGTACTTAAGCATTGCATGCATCTGTTTAAATCAAAAAAATGATGGCATGTGATCAAGTGTGTGGTTTAAGAATGCAAATCCAAAATCCTAATTATCCCCTCTCTTTGGAAACACATTCAAGTGGTTTTGAAAATATTTGAAAAATCCAAAATATTTGGAGCCCAATTGGACTAAAAGGGCCCCACAATGTTTTATATATTTCATAAAAGTATATGGTATATTTTTTAAAATACCCAAAACAGTTTTGAAATTGAAAATATAAACAAATAAATAGAAAACATAAAAGGGAAATGTTTTTGAAATAAAAAACTATTTTCTAAACCTATCTGGGCCATGGCCCAACTCTCCTCTTCAGCCCGGTAGCCTTTCCTTGGCCCAAATCGGCAGACTCTGCATCGCTTGGCCCGAAGCAGCGTCGTCGTCTTCGTCCCCGACGAAGAAGCTGCTCGCTGGCTCTGCGCTCGCCGTCCGCCGCCGTGCCACGCCAAGATTCATGCCACCGACGACACCGACGCCTACAAGAACCCCCGCCGCCGTAGTGGAGAACCCTATCCTTCTTTCTCCCCCTGGCGCGCTTCCATCTTCCTCTTCGGCCAAAACCTAGCCGTTCGGGCTCCGGCGAGCCTCGCCGTCTCCGGCCGCCCATGCCCCGTGGAGTGGTCTGGAAGAATTGCCGCGTCACCGTCGTCGATTCTGTTAAGCCACGCAAGCTAGGAGGACGTCGTTTGGCAGGAATCAAGCTCGACCCTGACGCCGGCCGCCGCAGTCATCGCTCGGATTCCTCGCCGTCTGAGCTACCCTCGCCTCCCCGTCACCACCGTCGTGCTCAGGCACCCCTTATTTTCCTCCCTCACGCTCTTTGTCGCCCCCGCATCATGCGTGTGTAGTCGCCGCCGCCGTTTGTCATCGCCGGCGTAGCACCGGTTACCATATCTGGGCGGCGCCACCACTATTTGGTAGCCCGCGCCGTGCTCTCTCCGATGCCTCCAACCACGCATGCGTGTGAGCCCCCAATCGCCTACCCCGCAACCGATCTGAGAGCCCGCCATTGATGACGTCACCCTGACGTCATAGTGATGCAATACCTTAATTTATTTTCTTAAATGTTTATTTAATTATTTTTTGGAATATAAATAAAACCCTGTGGGCCACACCTGTCAGGTTTTTAATAATTTTCATAAATGTTTTTAGAAATGAATAAAACTATGACATGTGGGCCCAAGTGAATAAATATTTAATATAATCTAAAATTATTTTATAATTTCCTAAAATGGATTTAAATCGAGGAAAATCATAACTAATTCATTTTAAATTAGAAAAATAAAAATAATATATCAAAATGTTTAGAAAAATGAGATCTATCTAATTACACTATAATCATGCATTGCTAATCAACTTTCATGACAAGTTTAATTAGAACAACATAGTAACCCCTCACAGGTGATTCCGGAGTTTCCCTGAGTTAGGGTTTTCACCCCTCGGAACCCCCTTTAAGCTATCAAGCATGCCTTAGGGTTTCATTTCAATGTAATTAAACTTGTCATATCATCATCCTTGTTTGAGCATTGCATCGATGCCATGTCTTGATTGTTGCCTTTCTTTCTGGTATTTTGTTCTTCGCGACTAGGAACCGAACCCGAAGCTGAAGTGAACAACACCGAAGATCCGTACCTGTCTACTCACGGACAAGGCAAGCACAACCTCTCATTCTGAACCTGCTTTACAAAGTATATTAATTTCTCGCTATGATGCACACAATTTCAATGTGGTCTTTTGTCAGTAGTTAGTGTTACCTATCTGCTGCATAGTTTCCTTCTTGTAGCCTTATACTCCTGATCCACTGCTCCTAGCTTACCTAGGTCTGGCATTTGAGCGTTGCTAGAGATTCTGTTACCGAAAGCTTAGCCATGCATAGTAACAATGTCTGATCTATTCAAATGACGAATCAGAGGTGCCAAGGAAGGTAGTAAGGTAGGAGATGGTGACATCATCGAAGTAGTTAGCTAATCATGCTAATGCATGTATGGGAGGCCACATTGGGTGTGGTTTTTGTAGTCCCATGCTCGCCACCAATAGGACCCGAATTCTTGCCTCTTGAACCAAGACGAGCGTACAACCACACGGGGCCTGGAAAACCCCACGAGCAACTAACTTGCCTAGTAGATTCCATGAGTCACATAGTTTGGGCTTTCCATTTGGCATACGCATTGAAAACGTTTTCGAAAGAGGAGGTGATGGAGGTGCATCATAACAGGTAGGGAAGCATGGACTGGGTTTGTAGCACCCCGGTTAAACCCTAATTATAATATCGCCTATTGTCACCCAAAAGGCCCAGCCGGCAGATCAAATCCTAGCCTAACCCTAACCCTAACCGAACCCCTCACCCCACTCCCTCTCCCAGCAGCCACCACCAACCCACCCCGTACCCCACTCACCTCTTCTAGATCTGGTCAACCCAGCGGCCCCACCAGCCTGCGGGCCTGCGGGCCCCACCCCAACACGATCCCCTGGAACGTCCCTGCTCTCCTCTCCCATATTTTTTCCTCGATCCCACCCGCAGGCTCCCCACACCCGTCGCTCAATCTCCCCGCAACCGCCGCCGCCCTCCCGCTCGCCTCCTCTTGCAAGCTTTCCTTGCCGCCGGCCCCCTCCCGATCGGCTGCGGGCCTCCCCTTCCTCACCTCCCTGGCATCACCCCAGTCGCCGGTAGCTCGTCGCGTCCCCCTGTGCGCCCACCCCGCATTCTCCGAACCCCATCGCCAGGCGTCGCCAGGCGTCGATGTTCCATCGTTGTTGGGTGGTTAGCACATGCTTAATGGTGGATATGATCATGGATTTAATTATTGTTTAATAACTAAAATTGAAAGTAGGAAAATGCAGAGGCACCAGTGGGTAATAGACAATATTTGGTTTTTAACCGCCCACTTGTGTCCCGTAGGACCCCGAGTTCTTGACACCTGTTCCGAGATCGAGCGCGCTAACCACAGGTGGGGTGTGTGGGCACCCCCATCGATTTAGTACCTGATTTCAAAGTACTGTACTGGGGGCCACAAAGTAGTTTGGGGCTTTATTACTATCCTGTACTTATGCCGTGCTTTACTGCTTTATTTACGATTGCGCGTGGAGAGCCTGTACAGTTTAGGAACCCCGTGATACGTTTTCGCTGTATCGACACGCCCAGTCACACTTTCGGGTTCCCAGTCGTTTACAGCCCTCGACACAAACCCTGAGTCCATCTCGGAGACCGCTCGACTTCGTTACGGGTAGCTTATTGGGGTGGACCCCTGTGCTTGCTTTGGGTCTGGGAAACATCGTGTCCGAAACCCCGTCGACATACCGTTGGGTGTATGTTTTGTGATCTTGTACCTACCTGATCTGACAACAAGGGTGTAGGTGCCTGTTGGAACATTGGTGCACCCCTGCAGGGTTTAATCTTTTCGAGAAGCCGTGTCCGCGGTTATGGATGACTTGGAGCACAGTTCTCGATCATAGACAAGTATAACTAAAGTTTACTATTATAATATGACTTTTATCTGATATGACTAGTAAGTTGGATAACCACCATGGAAAGAATGAATAACACTGCCAACCGTGTGAGTTTCCTCGTCTTGACTTCATCGTTTGGTCTCAAGGGGGAAATACCAGGATGGGTATGATTGGTGGTAGTAACAGGTTGGTTCCGAATAGGTCTTTCTCATCTCTCTCCGATAGCCGAAAAATGCATTGAGTCTCTATAGGTTGTTTAGCGCATGCTCCGCTGCCGCTTTAGTCCACCATACCTATGTAGGCGAGGACTGCCGAATTCTAGTCTCGCCGTGTGCTGGCCTCAGTACTGACCGCTCTCTTTTTCCTTTGCCCTTTGTCGGCACCCCTTTTGTTTAGCAAGTTTTGAGATCGACGTCGTTAGCAGGGTTACCCTTCCGGCTTGTCCTGGGAAGGGTTATGGACGCCATTGGTTATTCTTCGGGCCTCTTAGCCCAATTTGCATCTTGTCCGTACTCGGGCGTTGTATTGTTTTCAAGGTGATTTGGATCTTTGGACTGTATATCTGTATTCTTGACTCATGGATTCGTTGTTGTATATATATGTTCTATGGGTTCCATCATGGACTATTGTGTAATGATATTACTTCGTTTTCCACCCGCACGAAAGTGCCTGGTGGGCACCTTTGAATCGTTTCTATGCGGGTTTGGCGGGATTCGCTAAAACTTGCATAGGGCCGATGAGCGGGTGATATCAGAGCTCAGCAGTTACGATACCCCACTGGTCCAGCCTATAGGATAACCTAGCTAACGGACGTTGTAGAGTGTCAAGACTTTTGAAAAATCGGTTGGATAGATCTAATTAGGTCTTCTTTTACTCCTTACCCCTCTGCTATTCTTATCTTACCTTTGCGAGTTTTGAATGTACCTCTTATATTTTCTTCGAGTCCAGGATTTCTCGTGGTTGGGTTTCCGTCGTACCTTCAGGGTTTCGCTTCCTTCCTTTTATAACGATGGTGCTACAAACATCTTATCTGCATCTCGTTTGGTGTACCCTTCATCCAATCTTCTTGTTTCTTGAATTCATTATCTGTATGTGTACCTTGGTGGATATCTGTATCGTTGAAATACATATGAGAAGGACGAGCATTGGTGGAGTATACCTTGAGCATGTGTTGTTCATGCCAATGGAACCATCACGAAACCTAATCATTATGTATTTTCATACAATTTCTTTTGTATCTTTCGGTGTTTTCCGACGTGATAACATCATCTACATCAGATCCGATGCAGAGCTTGCATCATCCCTTTGTTCCGAATACCGCTTGTGAAGATCTTCATTCTAAATTTCGAGAGCTGTGTTGCACGATTTTCCTATTCAAGTATGGAGTTAATAGTTTGAGTAAGGGACGGACTGATCACCCTACCCGACTCTTACTGTTCACCCTTGTACATCGAACTGGTGGATCAATGTAACTTTTCCTCTTTTCATGGAAGTTAGAGGTGGCCTTAACTTTTGATACCTCTACCTTCTTCCTTTGTTTCTCCGAACTGTTCTCTCGATGAACGTGCACCATAACCCCTTATTGGTGGTGTCGCCGATTTCAAGATGGAGTAAGAATCATTGTTAGTGGTGTCACAAAGATCTACATGAAGCGAGAAGACTTTGATCGTCGGCCTTCTTTCCCGTACCAAGAGGCGAATCTCGAGGGCAAGATCCATTGTTAGTGGTGTAGAATTGTAGCACCCCGGTTAAATCCTAATTATAATATCGCCTGTTGTCACCTATTGCGTGCACCATCATTGCATCATACATTTATTTTGCCTCTCAAAATATATTAACTAAAGCTATTTTTGTTTACTACAATATCCCTCCTCTTGTTTCAAAACAAAATCCTATATTTATCTGCTAAACAATTTGCTAAAAATATTTAAAATAAATCAAAACAAAAGAAAATGTCTTGTCAAAATAAATAAACCTAAACCTGGACCTAGACCTAAACCGGCCAGGCCCAAAAGGCCCAGTTGGTAGGTCAAATCCTAGCCTAACCCTAACCCTAACCTGACCCCTCACCCCACTCCCTCTCCCAGCCGCCACCACCAACCCACCCCGTACCCCACTCACCTCTTCCCGATCTGGTCAACCCAACGGCCCTGCGGGCCCCACCTCGACACGATCCCCTGGAACGTCCCCGCTCTCCCCTCCCCGATTTTTTTCCTCGATACCACTCGCAGGCTTCCCACACCCCTCGCTCAATCTCCCTGCAACCGCCTCCGCCGCCCTCCCGCTCACCTCCTCTCGCAAGCTTGCCTTGATGCCAGCCCCGCCCCGACCGGTTGCGGGCCTCCCCTTCCTCACCTCCTTGGCATCGCCCCATTCGCCGGAAGCCCATCGCATCCCCCCAATGCGCCCACCCCGCGTTCTCTGAACCCCATCGCCAGGCGCCACCAGGGGTGCCTCGACTCCGCCTCTGCGCCTCACCGTCTGAGCTCGCCCCGGCCATGGCGCAACCGCCTCGGTGTCCCTCCCCTTCGGCCCTTCCCCCTGCATCGGCCCTGCAATCCACCTCACGTCGCACCTCCGCTGCGGGGTCTCCGCGACACCGCCGCCGCCAGGGTCCCCCTGGCCGCCACCTACAAGTTCCCCTGCCTCCCCGACGGCCTCGCTGGTCGCCCTCCCTTCAAGGCTAAGGCCTGGCTCTCATTGCCGTGCTCCTCGGCCTCGCCCCGGGTGCGGCCCCACCCTGTTACGCGCCTCCGCCCTCCCAGATGCTCCGGCCACCCCTTCGTCGCCTCTCTGCATTGCACGCCTCTGCCTCGGTTTCCCTTGTGCGCCCTCTGCAAAACGGTGTTCGGTTTGTCGCTCCCCAGCATGTCTGCCTCGTCGCCGATGTATTTATTTATTGTTGTAGTATCAAGCTATCCTGTTGGTGTTTGGATATACTGTTGTGGTTGTTGGATAAGTGGCGTTGTCCTCGGGTGTTTTATTTCATCCGCCGCCACTTGTTGATGTTGTTCGATCGACAGACCAAACCCGAGAAGCTTACCAAGATCTCCTGAAGGCCCTCAGTATCAAACAAGTTCTCCATCGGCAACAAGATCGTCACACGAACCCCGACCACGGAACACCATGAACTCCTTCACGGATTCCAAGGCCCACCCGGTGTTTATTCTTCCTCTCGGAATCAAAGGCACTAAGACCCTGAAGCCCTCTCTGAAGACTGGACCCGGTGTTGCACCAAGTTCTCCTTCCCGGACCAGATGTCCGAAACCTAACCCCGTCGAACCCTAACCAAGATCGCCGAACCCCGTGTGTGACCCTCTTTCCGAGACCTTATTTTTGTAAATGAAATATATATCTTGTTGCATATGAATTGAGTATCCTTGCATACCTATTGCGGGGTTGGGGGTATGTTGTCGACTCACCTAATATTAAATATGGAGACTATATGCGGGCGAATCTAGTCTAATATTGGTCCCATTTAAATTTGTGCATCGAACCGGTGAAATATTTTTCCTTGTTAAGACAACATTTAAATTGCGGGGTATCTAAATAACATGAACCTATTAATTAATTGTCGGGATCTCGGTTCCGCTTAATATTGCCTAATTGCATCGCATCTTGCCATGTCATACATCATACATGCATCATGCCCAATCTTCTGTCGTAGTATTAAATAGTGCATCCGGTGTTTTCTTCTAGTGCTTTGCTTCTTCACGGATTAGGCCGATGAGTTGATGCAAGTATCGACCCGATCTTCGGATGAACCTCCAGCAATGTTTTCAGGCGAGCATTCTCCCTCTTTCTACCTATTTTATATTCTAGTCTTTATTTCCTCCTGTTGATCTATTGCTATCCATGTTGTGATGCTTCAGTTTCCGTACCCCTATTATAATACTTGCAGCCTCTATATTGCCTTGGACACCTCCTATTGCTTGTTGATTGTTAGACAGTCGGCCTTGCGAGTCGTAGTTGCTTGCTCAGGTGCTGCTTCGCGTCGTCGATGTTCCACCGTTGGTGGGTGGTTGGCACATGCTTAATGGTGGATATGATCATGGATTTAATTATTTTTTAATAACTAAATTGAAAGTAGGAAAATGCAGAGGCACCGGTGGGTAATAGACAATATTTGGTTTTTAACAGCCCACTTGTGTCCCGTAGGACCCCGAGTTCTTGATACCTATTCCGAGATCGAGCGCGCTAACCACATGTGGGGTGTGTCGGCACCCCCATCGATTTAGTACCTGATTTCAAAGTACTGTATTGGGGGCCACAAAGTAGTTTGGGGCTTTATTACTATCCTGTACTTATGCCATGCTTTACTGCTTTATTTATGATTGCGCGCGGGGCGCCTGTACTATTTAGGAACCCCATGATACGTTTTCGCTGTATCGACAAGCCCAGTCACACTTTCGGTTTCCAGTCGTTTACAGCCGTTGACACAAACCCTGGGTCCGTCTCAGAGACCGGCTGACTTCGTTATGGGAAGCTTAGTGGGGTGGCCCCCTGTGCTTGCTTTAGGTCTGGGAAACGTCGTGTTCGAAACCCCATCGACATGCCGTTGGGTGTATGTTTTGTGATCTTGTACCTACCTAATCTGACAACAAGGGTGTTGGTGCCTGTGGGAACTTTGGTGCACCCCTGCAGGGTTTAATCTTTTTGAGAAACCGTGTCCGCGGTTATGGACAACTTGGAGCACAGTTCTTGATCATAGACAACTATAACTAAAGTTTACTGTTATAATATGACTTTTATCTGATATGACTAGTAAGTTGGATAACCACCATGGAAAGAATGAATAAAACTGCCAACCGTGTGAGTTTCCTCGGCTTGACTTCCTCGTTTGGTCTCGAGGGGGAAACACAAGGATGGGTATGATTGGTGGTAGTAACAGGTTGGTTCCGAATAGGTCTTTCTCATCTCTCTCTGATAGCCAACAAATGCATTGAGTCTCTATAGGTTGTTTAGCGCATGCTCCGCTGCCGCTTCAGTCCACCATACCTATGTAGGCGAGGACCGCCGAATTCTAGTCTCGCTGTGTGCTGGCCTCAGTACTGACTGTCGTGGGAATGACCACGACAGATGCTGCAATCGGCAGCGAGTAGTAGAACATGGGGAAAGGGCGGCCAGCCATCTGCGGTGCGAGATGAGGGCGGAGACACAAGGATTTACCCAGGTTCGGCCTCCGGAGGGTAAAGACCTACTCCTGCTAGATTGTATTATGGGGAAAGTACAATGGGGCGAGCTCGGCGGCTAGGTAGAGAGTCACTTGGGTGGATGATGGAACGTATCCTCTACTCGCCCTCTAGGGAGGTTTATATAGACTCACCCCCCTAGGGTTTACAGATCTCAACCGAATCAGTTAAGGTTTCAGCAATCGTTTAACCTAATTTGACTGGGCCTATCTATGCTCCTAGGCCTTCATCTTCCAGTCGCTTGAGTCCACGCCAGGTCTTGATCCAGTCGCCGTTACCGTGGGCCCACTCGCAGGTGCCTGGGCCAATCGGAAACGTCTTGCTGGGTATACCCCGGTAGGCATATCCCCATCAGTAGTTCCCGAGGCCGTCGTTGATTGGTCGCAGGTGGTCGCTGGCAGTCGGTGTATATGTCTCCAATGCGGACGCCCAGTCGAATCGGCGGCGGACTCCTGAATAAAAGAAAAATCAGTTACTCTGGTCGCACTAACGGCGAACAATTGGGTCGCAGCTTGGCGAACGGGTCGGCGAATATCTAGTCACTGTTGGAGTAATCGGGTCAGCGAATCAGCAAGTCACACAGAGCGACGAGTCGAGTGGATGAAGTTGAACCATCACGTGGGACCCAAACTAGCCGTTGGGGTAATCCAACGGTAACTTTTGGCGTAATCACCGCGCAGTAACGGCTCCCGAAATTGGCGGGTAACAACCGCTATATAAGGAGAATGACAGGCGAGCAGAGAAACACTCCCTCATCTTTCCTCCGATCTCGCCCATCTCCGTTTCTGCTCCACTTCGCAATCCGACCGATCCAGAGAGCCCCGACCTCCACAAATCTTCCAACCGATGGCCCCCTCCACCGAACCATGGGGCCGATCCAAGTGCACCGGGGCGCTATTGGCGTCGTTCGAGGAGGCCGGGATCCTGAGCGCCGGCAGGTGGCGCATCCCCGCGGCCGGAGAGGTGACTCCGGACCCGCGCGAGGGAGAATTCGTTTGCTTCCCCATCCACCTGGAGAGGGGGCTGGGATTTCCCACTTCTCTTTTCTTCTGGCGTTTCTGCGCCTTCTACGGGATCCAGCCGTCGGACCTAGGCCCGCATAGCATCGAGCAGCTCGCCATTTTCGTGGCGCTCTGCGAGTGCTATCTGGGCTGCAGGCCCTACTTCCCCCTGTGGCAAGATCTATTCCACGGGAGGATTAGTCGCAAAGAATCAGGCGGCCTGATGCTGGCTACGGGTGGCCTGACGTTTCAGTAAAGTCGAAAGCGTCGTTCTTCGACCTGATGCTGCCGGCCAAGGCGGCAAACAAGTGGAATAAATCCTGGTTCTATGTCACCAAGGCGACTCCAGATGGAGAGGTGGCACTTCCAAGGTACTCCGCCTACCGACCCGAACCGCGTCGGCTCCAGGTCGGCAAGCTCCCGCTGGACCAGCGGATGGTTGTCGACGAATTGTTGCAAACCACCCGCGGCCTGAAGAAGAAGGGCCTCCAAACCATAAATCTTTACAACTGCTGGCTCGGGCGGCGGCTCGTGCCTTTGGCCCACCGCGACCATTATATGTACGAGTACGCGGGTAGGGACGACTCGACAAAATCCTGCCTCGTCGAGTGGAAGATCGAGGACTACATCCTAGCTCCGAAGAAAATCACCCAGGCGGCGTACCTGGACGCGAAGGCCGGGGTCGCCCCCTATACCGCAAGGCGCCCAACTCCGATGGTAAGTCGCCATTTTTGTCGCCATTCGCAGTCACAGATGATGCAGTCGCGGTTATGCTGACGTTGTTTCATTTTTATTGTAGCTGTTCCAAGTGGTGGAAGGATGGCTCCCACCTGCAGATGACGAAAACTCGAACTCGTCCGTTCAGGACAGGAGCGAGTCGCCACCCGCCAGAGGCGACGTCGGGAGCGACGCGGGTGATGACGACGATGATGACGAAGACGAGCCCGTGGAGGACGCCGCCCCGATGGTTCACAAAACTCGCGAGCAACATCAACGCGAGCTTGAGGCGAGTAGAAGCCTCTAACGTCATGATGACGACGACGACGAGCTCCCCGAGCACACATCGCGTCATGAGGCTACGCCGTCAAAAAAGAAGAAGAAGAAGAAGAAGAAGAAGAAGAAGAAGAAGAAGAAGAAGAAGAAGGAAGTGAAGGCTCCGCCGAGGAGAAAGACGAAGCCGACGAAGCAGGCGTCTCCGCCTCGTTCGACGACTAGTTCCGACGCCACCAGCTCGGCCAAGGTGAAGCGACGCATACGACAGCAACACCGGACACTGCCACCCCCCTGGATGAGGTACCTCTGGCCTCGCTTCCACCCCCGTTTGCCCCGGTCTCTGGGTTGGGGGCTACTCCAGCCGCAGCAGCTTATCCTCCTAGGAGAGCTCCTGCCGACGTCATCATGGACGCTCCTGTCGCGGCCTCGTCTTCGAAGAGGCCCTCCGTGTCTTGGGCACATGATGTGTTCGAGATGGGCCTCAGTCGGAAGCTGGGCCCCAAGCTGGAGAAGCCGGCCAGTATCCGCACGGGACTACGGTTCATACCAGTCGCCAAGTAAGTCTTATTCGTCTGTTTGCCTTCCGTTGTAATCGGAAAATTGTGCTGATATCTTTGTTTCACAGGACTGGAGTTAAGAAGATCGGCCACCCTTCTGTGGCTAAGGTTCCGCCAGTCGTCGCCGAGGAGGACCCCTCACGGAAGAGGAAAGCTGAGGAAGTCGCTGCCACCGCAGACAGCACTAAAAAGGCGAAGGGCGACGATGTCGTCACGGTCTCTGATGACACAACGGTTGCTCCAAGTCATCCTCCGACTGCGGCGGAGGTGGCCTTGAAGACCAAGGAGGCTGTTTCCTCGCCCGGACTGGGCGAGCCGGCTCCTAGTGGCGCTGGAGCATCCGCTGCGACCTTCCCCCGCTTTATGGCCAAAGCGGCTATAGCGAGTGGCACAGCGCCGTCGAGCCAAGCACCTGGGGTCACCGAAATGGAGGTCGAGCAGCGTCGCGGACACACTCCGGCTCTTCTCGCATCTATGGACGCGCTACAGCTCCACGGCATGCTGGGCGCAGCCATCCAGGTATGTCCAGTCCCCGAGGATCGGGCCACTGAATTTCAGTGGTCGGATTCTTTTATTGTTTTTTTTAGCACCCAGTCTCCGAGTGCCTAGTCGCTGAATTTCAGCGGGTGGGCACTTAGGATTTTTGATCTCCAGTCCCCGAGTGCCTTAGTCGCTGAATTTCAGTGGGTGGGCACTTAGGATTCCATTGTTGTTGACTGTTTTGATTTGTGCGCAGGGCTTGCAGCGTGAATTGGCCGATCGGCTTGCTGCAAAGTGTCGCATGGAGAAGGAACTTGCGTCCGTCCAAGAGACGAACAAGGGACTCCAAGCCATTGCTGCCAAGGCAGAGGAGGTCCTCCAAGGCCTTGTCCCAGCGGGTGAGCTGACGGCGGCTCAGTCGGCTTTGAGTACAACCGAGAAGCGGATCGCCGATCTGGAGCACAATCTCAAGGAGGCGAAGGCGGAGGCTAGCTCGGCGGATGGGCGAGCGAAAGCAGCTGTCACGGCTACCGCTGAAGAGCGCAAGGTCTCTGACGCCCTCGTTGTTGGGCTGCAGAACGACTTCTCCTCGCTTCAAAGTTTCATCACGGGCATCTGCCGTGCTTTAATTGGTGAGTGTTCTGCCTCTTCTTGTAGTAGCTGCATTACGACATCGTTGTTGTACTCACTGACGACCCCTGTCCGCAGGTCGTATCATCGACAGCTCGGAGGAGGCGCAGTCGTACGACGCACGACAGTGTGTGACCACTCTGGTCGACTCGGCCACGCTGTCTGCGGCTTGCATTCGAGCATATCTTCAGGAGATATCGCCTACGGAAGTGATTCCCAACGACCTCGTCGAAGTATGGCGGTATCTGGAGAAGGCGCCGTCAGTCGTCGAGTTCATGACGCGGTCGGCGTTCTGGCGCGGGGCTGCGACGGCTCTCAGCCTTGGGCTTGCCCACTTCCCGGAGAACTTCGATCTCGACGATGTGACGAGTGGCTATCCCTCGTCGACGGGCTCGGTGGAGATCGCCGAGGTGTTGAAGCTGACGGACCGGGCCGCGGTGTACTCCGATCGCGTCTGGGCGATGGGCGACCTCCTCCCCTATCAGGAGATGACTGTCGCGCCCAACGATCCTGAGCCGCCGCATCAGGACTTCAAGGTCGAGCAGCCATTCCGTGCAGCGATGGCGGGTGAGTTGATGACATACCTGTCGAACCCGTACACGCCTTTTATTCGCAACCGCAGGGGCGGCGAGTCGCCGTCGAAACCTGCGGAATAGAAATATTGTGCCCTGGAGCGTTAGTAGCAATTGTCCATTGGACTCAATTTGTATTTTGGAACGACTTTATTCTGCTGTAATGAAACCTCGTGTTCTTTTGTGAATTATTTCGTGATTTTGATTGCTGATTGGACGAGTCCCCGAGCGTGTCCGCCCTTTTTATGGGGTTTACCTCATTTGTTATGTGTTTATGGTTTTGAGTGTTTTTTCAGTTGTTTTGTTATTGAGGTCGACTCGCCCGAGCTCGGAGAGCATGTCGCAGGGCGACTCCCGTGAGTGCTCTTTACTTGACCGTTTTCCCTTGCACGAACAAGGTCGGGTGGCCGAGTCCCCGAGCGTGGTACTTGGTGGTTCTAGTCGCAGCTCCAGGGTGGGTGAGGACTAAGCGCGTTAGATTAAGCGCGTCACTCCTGCCAGACCTGTAGGGTCAGTCGCATGGCAAGTCCTGGGCACGCTCTCATGCTTGGCGTTTTTCCCTAGTCGCTCGTGCTCGACTGGTCGTCAGTCCCCGAGCGTGGTACTTGGCCGTTCGAGTCGTTGTGCCAAGGATGCGGAGGACCTTGGTCGTTGTGAGGAACGAGGGCAGTTGTCTTGGCTCGTTAAGCCAGTCGATCTAGGAGACTCCAATGGTGCTCCGGGTTGGCGTTTTTCGTGGACGTTACGAGTCCTGGGGTAACCCAGTGCCCTCGGAACGCACTACTTGGCCGTGCCGGTCGCTGTACCAGAGGTTGACTTCTGCGGTTAGCTTGACACTGTTATTACGAGTGCGAGTGGCACAAGGCACGAAGAGTAGACGCACTTTGCGGTAACCAATCTATTTTATTTCATAGCAGGAGGGGAGTACATGTGTGGAATTCTAGGAGTAGAATTTCCGTAGTAGGTTTACATTCCACGGTCGCTTGACGTCGAGTTTCCCATCTCCTCGGACGTCGATAAGGTAGTAGGCGTCGTTGCCTAGAACTCGCCCGATGGCGAATGGTCCCTCCCAAGGGGGGGATAGATTCTGCATGCCCTTCTTGTCCTGGATGAGGCGTAGCACCAGATCGCCTTCCTGGAACGTGCGAGTCCTTACTCGCCGGCTATGGTAGCGGCGGAGCCCTTGTTGGTAGATGGCGGTGCGGGAGTGAGCTAGGTCACGTGCCTCGTCGAGTTGGTCGACTCCATCCTGGCGTGCGAGTTCGTTTGCGGCCTCTGTGTAGTGGACAACCCTTGGCGAGTCGTGCTCTAGGTCGGTGGGCATGACTGCCTCGGCACCATACACCATGAAGAAGGGGGTGAATCCTGTCAACCTGTTGACGGAGGTGCGGATGCCCCAGATGACGGAGGGTAGCTCCTCGACCCAGCACCCGGCGGTGCGCTCGAGTGGTACTTGGAGCCATGGCTTCAGGCCATGGAGGATGCTCTGGTTGGCCCATTCCGCCTGGCCGTTGGACTCCGGGTGAGCGACTGAGGCGAGGTCGAGTCGGATGTGATGTTCTTCGCAGAACTCGGCCATGGCTCCTTTGGCGAAGATGGTGCCGTTGTTCGTGATGATGCTGTTTGGGAACCCGTAGCGATAGATGAGCTCGCGTAGGAACTTGGTGGCGGTCTTCCCGTGGCATTTCCGGACTGGCTTGGCCTCCACCCATTTTGTAAATTTGTCGACTGCGACCAGGAGGTGGGTGAAGCCGGAGGGGGCCTTTTTGAATGGGCCTACCATGTCCATACCCCACACGGCAAACGGCCAGGTGATGGGGATTGTCTTGAGCGCCGAGCTCGGCACGTGGGTCTGGTTGGCGTATTTCTGGCACCCGGCGCATCGCTAGACGATGTCGACGGTGTCTGCGTGTGCGGTGGGCCAGTAGAAACCATGTCGCATAGCCTTTGCGACTAGGGAGCGGGCGCCGGCGTGGTGGCCGCAGTCGCCGGAGTGGATGTCGTGGAGGATTTTGCGTCCCTCGGCGGGTTGGACGCAACGTTGGAACACGCCGGTCATGCTGCGCTTGTGGAGCTCGCCGTCGATGAGGACAAAGGACTTGCAGCGACGTGCGATCATCCTGGCATCTATTTTGTTTGCCGGCAAGGTGCCGCCCTCTAGGTAGGCGATGTACGGCGTAGTCCAGTCGTCTAGCTCGGCGATGAGTGCGACCAGGGCTGCCTCTGGTTGCAGCGGGACTCCGATGTCGATCTCCCTTGGGGGAGAGACGGAAGGCTTGGTGATGGTGTCGAGGAAGACGCCGGCGGGTGGTGCGAGTCGAGCTGAGCCGATATGAGAGAGTGCGTCGGCCTCCTCGTTCTTCCGCCTGTCGATCCACTCGACGGAGTAGCCTATGAAGTGTCCGCCCAGCTTGTCCACTACTTGGCGGTATGCCGCCATGGTGGGGGAAACGGCGTCGCAGGTACCAGCGACTTGGCCAGCGACGAGGTCGGAGTCTCTGTAGCAGCGTAGGCGGTTGACATTCATCTCCTTGGCAGCTCGCATGTCGTGGAGTAGTGCCTCGTACTCGGCCATGTTGTTGGTGCAGGGGGTGAAGTCGAGGCAGAGGACGTAACGTAGCTTGTCCCCCTTTGGAGAGGTTAGCACGATCCCTGCTCCTGCGCCGTCCGCATTCTTGGAGCCGTCCAAGTGTAAACTCTAGTAGCGAAGGTATGGCAGCTTTTCTGGCTGCTGGTCCTCCTCCCAGTCGGCGATGAAGTCCGCGAGAGCTTGCGACTTGATCGCTTTGGGCGGCTCGTACTTGATGTTGTGGACGCCGATTTCAACGTCCCACTTGGCGACTCGCCCGGTCGCCTCACGGTTGCGGATGATGTCCTGCAACGGTGCTGAGGAGACGACCGTTATTGGGTGCTCCTGGAAGTAGTGCGGCAGTCGCCGCTGTGCTCTGAAGACCGCGTATACCAGTTTATGGTATTGCGGGTATCGCTGGCGCGACTCGGTGAGGACCTCGCTGATATAGTACACTAGTCGCTATACTGGGCGCTCCTTTCCTTCCTATGGTCGCTCGACGACCATGACGGCGCTGGCGACGTGCTCGGAAGCCGCGACGTAGACCAGCATGGGTTCCTTGTCGACGGGGGCGGCTAGTAATGGTGCTGCGAGTAGCACCTTCTTGAGGTCGCAGAGCGCGTCGTCCGCCTCCTTGTCCCACTGGAAGGTGGGGTTCTTGCGCATCAGGCGGTACAGGGGCATCGCCTTTTCGCCCAATCGGGGGATGAAGCGACTGAGAGCCGCGACTCGCCCGACCAGCTTCTGGACGTCGCGCAGGCACTCGGGTTTGCCGAGTCGAGCGATCGTGTCAATCTTGGTGGGATTCGCCTCGATCCCGCGCTTGGAGACGACGTATCCCAGTACACTACTAGGAAAATGGCTATAGGTAATCAGCACATCCGTGGCTCACATGGTTGAAGTGCCCCACGGCTAAAACAGGCGTGGCTCACCTATGGGCAGTGCCCTACTAGTAACTAGAACAACTGTGGCGCACATGACTATAGTGCGCCACAGATATTTGTGGGCCAGGGACCTGTTGGCCGCACGCCAAACATCTCAGAAGACATAGGCTGGTGCGCCACGGTTGTTAGTGTCAACCGTGGCGCACATGGGGGTGCGCGCCACGCCTAAGCGCATGCCCCCCTTAGCTGTGAAACGGCCAGACACATCTGTGGCACACTCTGCCCTAGTGCTCCATAGGGAGTAGGAACATCCGTGGCGCACATGCCATAGTGCACCACGGATGTTCCTACTCCCTGTGGCGCACTAGGGCAGAGTGCGCCACGGATGTGTCGATTTTTTTTACAACACTTGATGTGCACATGTGTGACCACATCCACCACCCCACACTTCACTTTCCCCTTCTTCTTCCTCCTTAGATCTAGTCGGGATCTTCTCCTTCCCACCTCAATTTCTCCACCCATTCACCATTTTTAGCATGTAGAACTTGCCTTGGATGTTACATAAGTAATAGAGGAAGGTCTCCGGTCTCTCATCTCCTTCTCCGGTCGATGCGCGCACCTCTCCTTTCCATCTTTCTCGCGATCGGTCTCTCATCTCGGTAAGTTGTCCATGTAAGGATGTGTTCATGTGTATATGGATGATATGCTCATATGTATGTAGATGATCGATGCTCATGATGTGTGTATGGAGAGGATCGATGGTCATATGTGTGTGTATATGGAGAGTATCGATGATGCTCATGCATGTGTGTATGGAGAGGATAATGATATGTTCATGTGTGTATGGATCGGTCTCTCTCTCGCTTGTGTTTGTATGTGAACAAGTTGCCATTTGTTTTGCCAAAATGTTGATTCATTTACATTTTGGCAAGACTTTGGCATTTCGCAAAGGTCCTAATTTTAGGATAGGTCATGCCGAAATTTTCTATCGACCATTGCATGCATGCATTCATTATGTGGTTCTAATAGACTTCTAATTGTACCGTTCACACCGTGCAGGCAAAAATGGTCCGCATAATGAGCGAAGGCATTGTGGCTAGATTTTTGAAATGTGCGACGGCCGACATGATAAGAAATAACAAGACGGATATAAGATGTCCATGCATAAGATGCAAACTCAACTGGGTGATCGACCCAGATTTCGGGAATCTGCAGGCGCACCTGCTCCGCCATGGTTTCATGGATGGATACACTCGTTGGATAAGCGATGACGAAGACGATGGAGACAGTGAAGGTGGCCAACATGACGATGATCATCATCACGGCGAGAACGGGCGAGATGATGAAGAGTCTCCTGGAGATGGTGAAGGTGCGGAAGCAGACCGGGATGATGATGATCTAGATGCCGGAGGAGCAGACGACGATGGAACAACGTTAGGCTGGGTGCAGGACCCTTATGTGCAAGAGCTGCTTCTCAAGCAGACGAGTAACGCCAGGGCTGCCGCTAGAGAGAAAGCCAAGCTTGCGCAACTTGAGAAAGAGGCGGTTACTCCATTGTATGAAGGATGCAGGCCCGATGATACCCTGTTGAATGTAACTCTCAAGGCTATGGAGATGAAGGCAAAACACAAATTGAGCGACGCAAGCTTCGACGATATGATGGCATTCTGGCACGATCGTCTCCCGGAGGGGAACACATGTCCAACTAGTATCGAGGACGCCAAGAAAATCGCTCATCTCTCGATCTACCGCACGTTAGATATCACGTATGCATCAACGATTGCATCATTTATCGGGGCGAGGATGCGGAGAAAACCACATGTCCGGTGTGCGGCGTGAGTCGATACAAGAAAGGGAAGAAAGCACCTCGAAAAGTGGTATGGTACTTTCCTATCACTCCTCGTCTGCCGCACTATTTCGCGGACCCTAAGGAAGCGAAGCTCATGCGATGGCATGCGGAAAGGAAGAAGCCAGGAGATGATGATGATGACCCTGAAAAGGATGAGCTGCTGACGCACCCTTCAGATGCTAGCAAGTGGAAAGAATTGGACCTCGGATTCCCAGAATTCGGTGGAGATTCGAGGAACATCAGGCTTGGTGCGAGCATCGATGGACTCAATCCGTTCGGTAGCCAGAGCAGCACGCACAGCACTTGGCCCGTGTTTGTATGGATGTACAACCTCCCTCCATGGTTGTGCATGAAGAAGAAGTACATACAAATGAGTATGCTAATTCAAGGGCTGAAACAACCTGGTACCGACATCAATCTGTATCTCGGGCTGTTGAAAGAGGAGCTAGCCACGTTATGGGAATCTGGAGCCAATACTTACGACGCCGTCGCACAAGATTATTTCACTATGAGAGCCACGTTGGTCACTACGGTGCAAGACTATCCAGGTTGCGGGTATATCTCGGGGCAGGTTATCCAAGGATTCTGCTCATGCGTTAGGTGCATGGATAACACAAGCTATATCCAACTAGAGAAAGATCTAGTGTCATCGAAAACCGTGTTCATGGCGCACCGGAGGTGGCTCGGCAAGAATGATACATGGAGAAAACGTGGAGACCTATTCGATGGCAAATCAGAGACCCGAGGAATCCCAGAGCATAGGAGCAGCGAAGAAGTGGAAGAGTTGCTGAAAAACTGGAAAGATTGTCCTAAGCCTGGAAAGAAGCGAAAGAGGCAGCAACAAGACAAGCCGCTGATGAAGGTATGAAAAACAAGGTCTGTTTTCTAGGAGTTGCCATACTGGAAGTTTCTCCGCACGCCTCATAGCCTCGACATTATGCATATCACGAATAACGTGTGCGAGAGTCTGGTCGCCACCATAATCAACATGCCAGATAGGACGAAAGATGGTCCGAAAGCAAGGCACGACCTGATATGCTTGGGTATCCGGAAGGAGCTTCACGGAGGACGCACTACTCCTGATGATCAGGAAGATGACGATGATCATGAGTCGGAGACGACACAAGGTCGTCGGAAGGGTAAAAAGTTCAAGAAGAACGAATATTACTGCCCTCCTTCTTGCTTCACTCTAAGCCTGGATGAGATCAAACAGTTTTTCAAGTGCCTTCTAGGAGTCAAATTTCCTTACGGCTACGCGGGCAAGATAAGCAGATACCTAGACGAGGCGAAGCAGAGGTTCAGTGGCATGAAGTCTCACGACTGTGACGTGCTAATGACGCAGGTACTTTCGGTCGCACTAAGAGGGATAATGGACGAGCACATTCGTGAAACGTTATTTGGCCTATGCAAGTTTTTCGACGTCATCTCTAGGAAGTCGATTGGCGTGAATCAGCTCGGGAGGCTACAGGAGGAGATCGTGGTGATACTATGTGAGCTTGAGGTCTACTTCCCACCCGCATTCTTCGACATTATGGTGCATCTGCTGGTCCATGTCGTGGAGGACATCGTACAACTCGGGCTGATGTTCCTCCGCAGCATGATGGCGTTCGAAAGGATGAACGGACACATCAAAGGATACGTTCACAACAGGTCCCGTCCAGATGGAAGCATAGCCAAGGGCTTTCTGGCCGAAGAGTGCATCTCTTTCTGCACGAATTATCTAGACATCGAGAACCCTGTCGGTCTTCCCGTCAACAGGCACCTTGGCAAGCTCGACGGATCTGGTCACCGAGAGGCCGTGACATCCGCATGCAGATTTTCGATGCGCAGACTTTGATCGAGCAAACCTCGTCACGCTACAGCATTTAGAACTGGTCGATCCTTGGGTACAGAAGCACAAAAGGTTAATCGAGAAGAAGTACAGTGACCGGGGCATACAGAGGACGCATGGAGAAATAATCAAAGAGCACAACTCAGATTTCACGCATTGGTTTAGGCATACGCTCCTTGATAATCCTCCGCGATCGCATTCTTCTGACACGGAAAAGATCATATTCACCTTGTCGCAGGGACCGATGCAAAACCTGGTGACCTATCAGGCGTATGATATCAACGGCTACACATTCTACACGGAGGAAAAGGACAACAAGTGTGATTATCAGAACTCAGGCGTAACGTCAGAATTCTACACCGATGACATCGTGAAGGAAAGATTCTACGGAAGAATCGAGGAGATCTGGGAGCTCGACTACTGTGGATAAAAGGTGCCGATGTTCCGTGTCAGATGGGCAAAGAGCGTCGAAAGAGAAGACCGGTATTTCACAACCATGGTTATACCCGAAGCAGCCAAATCCAAGGCCGCCGGTGCAAACGTGACCGTGAAAAATGAACCGTGGGTACTGGCTACCAAAGTGGACCAATGTTTTTTCATTACCGACCCGACAAAGCCTAGCCGTGTTATCGTGAGGAGAGGAAAAAGAAACATCATCGAAATGGATGGAGTCGCCAACGAGCAAGACTTCGACCAGTACGGCGATCCAAAGATTAAAGATGACGACGACTACGATGCAGCAACATACATCACAAGAAGAAAAAGGACAACCCTACCCAAAAAATGTAGCCCGTTCGAAAGAATAAACATTAAAGTGCCGGGGCCAAATTATTGAACCGCGAAAAAGAAGGGAAAAAAGATTGTAAAATGCTAGCTCAAAAAATATTGTAAAACGCGTGGTCGAAAAAGATTGTAATATTCATGGATCTGTTCTTATGAAATTTAGTTATACTTTAAATTATATTTATACCACTTTTATGACATATATTATCACTTCTGGGCATTTTTTGAATATTTAAAAGTATTTTAAAATCAAAACAAAACTTCTATGGCATATATCACCACTTTTGGGCATTTTTTGGAACATTTAAAAGTATTTTTGAAATAAAACAAAACAGGTGGGCACCAGGATTCGAACCTGGGTGCTCACAAGTTTAGAATAGAGCTAAGGGAGGAACCAGTGGGATAGGCTAGTGTAGTTGTTAGATAGTGGGGCTGTAGTTTTCTTATACAGTAGTTAGAAGCCGATAGGCGTAGCGCACTAGCCCATAGTGCGCTACAGATATCCGTAGCGCACTATGCCCCAGTGCGCTATGCCTAAGTGGCTTTATCCACACGTGGCGCTTGACCCCCCCCCCCTCTCTCATCCCCATCTCTCCATCTCTCAGCCCGATCGAGCACGATCCGCCGCCGCCGCCGCTCGCGATCCGCCGCCGCCGCGTCTGAGGAGGAGGAGGCCTGCCCGCGTCCGAGGAGGAGGAGGTCCGCCCGTGTCCGAGGAGGAGGCCCGCGTCTCAGGAGGAGGCCCGTGTCCGAGGAGGAGGAGGCCCGCGTCTCAGGAGAAGGCCCGTGTCCCGAGGAGGAGCAGCTGCCGCGTCTCAAGAGGTGGAGGCCGCCGTCATCCGCCCGTCGTTGTCCGCCCGTCGTCCGCCTGTCAGAGGTGAGCGTCGCCTCTCCCTCTCTCTCCCTCTCTCCCTCTCTCCCCTCTCTCTGCAGGCCATGGTTAGGGTTCAGTAGGCGTGGACATGGCCTGCAAACACCAAGTCCTCTCTCTGAAGTCAACTTCCCCTTGCTAACTCGATAAGGCCAAGATGCTCTCTGAAAGGAGAAACTCGGGTCTCAGAAAGCAAATTGCGACTCCCTTCAGTGCCTGCCGTCTGACTGTCGAAAACTGCCTGATTGTGCACAGTTGGATGTTCCGGAGTTGCAAGAACAGTTACATGGCAAATGTTTCACCAATCAATACATCCTAGAGTGATTTTCCATTACCCAAACAGATAATGTTTCCTAAAATCTTAGGTGAACAAATGCCAACTGTTTATATTTTCACGTTGTTTTTTCAGTAGAATGTCTCCTAAAATCTTAGGTGAACAAATGCCAACTGTTTCTTTGGTTGCAAGTAGCATGGCAATCAGTGCAATGTTTCATTGTGTATATTGACGAGTTATATTCTTTTCCGAATGGCTATGATGATTTTTGCCCCTTGGTGTTCAAGATATTTTAACAGATCTGGAGTTGGAGGTGTTTTTGGTTCCATGCAAATGTGCTCATTAGACACCTAGTCGTTAAACTAGGATGCCTTGCTCTGCTGCAAGTTACCAGTTGCGGCTAGTTGTTGCTGGAGAGAGAGAAAGAGAGAGATTGTATTGCATGATGCTGCTACCGAAGCATTTTCCAACTTCGGGTGATTGATGGTCGGGTGAATCTGAGCCATTAAAGTAGTGTTAAAATCCCAGTATTTTATAAATTATTCCTCATGAGTCATTTCCACCATTACCACTGCTCTGAGTTCTACTTGGAGTCCAGCTTCTAATGCCGTGTTGAACTGTAGATATTCTGTATACTTTTGAAGGTAGTCCCCCTGTTCGATTTCTGCTATTAGCTGTGACGGGTGATGGAGTAAATATGGCTTAAATAAAATTTCCTTGATTATCTCTCTGTTACTCCTTTTACTGGATTTGTTTTGCTAAATTTTGTGCTCCTTCTTACTTCCAGTACTTAAATATTTGAACAATATTTTCTGCTACTGCTCATGGCTGAGTCCTTTGAATAGATGATGCATCCATAGGTATTACTTTGAGTCAAAACTTTCTATGCATGCAATATTTCTTACATCTTTTGCTCAAATTATGCCACACAATTTGCAACTTGGCATAATTTGTACCTTGTGCATTCTGTTACTAATCCAAGCATTTCTGTTTTCATTTTATTTTGCATTATTTCTTCTAATCTCACAGTGCTTCTCTGTACCATTTTGCCAATGCTCCCCATTAATTTAAGGCTCACATATTTCGTTGGGTAGCATTTGACGCATAAATCTGTCCTGTTCTCAATCCAGTAAATTTTTATAGACTGTGCTGTGGAATGTTGCCTAGTGAGGTTCAATGATCAGAAACGTTTTACACCTCATTCTTTTATCTCTAGACTCTAGGAACAGTACAACTGCATTTATACAGATACACAGATACTTGTTTACTTGGTATTTGCTCTTGGTCTGTTTTCCAGTCGCAATCCTTATTTGCTTGGTATTTGCTGTCATATTTGCTGTCATATACTTGCTGTCATATAATCCATACTTGCTGCATATACTTGCTGTCATATTTGCTGTCATATACTTGTTGTCATATAATCCATACTTGCTGTCATATACTTGTTGTCATACTTGTTGTCATACTTGCTGTCATATACTTGCTGTCATATACTTGCTGTCATACTTGTTGTCAATGACAGTTGATATAATCTGTGGTGATATAATTGTAGCACTTGAAATTGTGCTTGTGCTTGTATATGAAGCACTTTATTATGTGTGTATGCAGGTTCTTGTATGAAATGAGTCCCGATTTTTGCCGGAATGTTGATTAACTTCCGTTTCGGCAGAAATCGGGCACTCCTAGTTTAAGAAAATTAGCAAAGGTCATGCCGGATTTTTCCGTGCATTTAACCAATTATTTGTTTTTTATTAGTGCGAAGATGTGTGACAACGACGAGGCTGGATGTTCTAAGCGCATCAGCGCTGAAGGAGAACTCAGACCTCCGAATAAACAATTGACATTCTGGGAGGCGGCCCAGCGGCTAGAAGACGATGAAGAATACCATCCTTCGGAGAGCGAGGATGATGAGATGGAAGACGCGGAGGAAGAAGCCGAAGGAACGGCGGACGATGAAACCACTGATGGCGGCGAGGGCACAGGGAGTGGTAGCAATCCTCCTAAGAAGAAGAAGAATAAGCCGAAGGACCGGCGCTCGAACACGGTCGGCACTGTCAGGGAGGAAATTACCGAAGTGAGCCCATCAGGGGTTCCTTTGGAGCCCGCCCTTGTCGTCAAAGGGTACGGTGGGCAAGTGGCGGCGATTACCCGGACAACCATCTCGATCAACACCGAGAATCTCCGGCATAAAGATAATGGCCACTTGCGCACACTCCTCTTCGAGAAGCTGCACGCAAGATACAAGTTCCCCGCTAAGTATCAGAACACAAATTATCATGGGAACGAAGTAAACAAATCCACCCTCACAAAGATGAGCACCGCCCTGGCCAGCTGGAGAACCCGGATAAAGAAGAAGATCTATAAAGAAGGCAAAAGTCTCGAGGAGATCCAGAAGATTGACCCGCAGATCACCGAAGATCAGTTCCGGGAGTTCAAGGAGAGGTGTGAATCCGAAAGAGCCCTGGCCAATAGTAATCGAGGAAAGGTGCTGCAGGCGATGAATATAGGTCATCAGCATCTCGGATCTGGTGGATACAGAACCGCGGAGGCCAAATGGAATAAGGAGGACGAGGAGTATAGATCCAAGGGGATAGAAAACCCCTTTGCTAAATTCGAACCCGGGCAGGTTCAAAACTTCATCAGGGCCCGTTACCATGTGGACCCAAAAACCAAACAACTCAGCGCGGATCCTTCGGTGAAGGAATTCGAGGAAATTGTGGTAAGTATAATCTAATTACCGCGGATCAACTCGATTGCAATCTAATCGATGATCTAAACGATTCACTGTTACTTCTTCTCCAGGAGGAGGAAATTATTGCTAGTCATGGATCCCAGGGTTCCTCGTCCTAGGGGTCGACGGCGGCCACCCGGTGGAATAACCCTTTTAACAGGGCGATGAACCGGACCAAGAAAATAGAGCCGGTTACGAAGAAGCCGTCACATCGCTGGCCGCCCGCCGCCTCGGGGTAAGAATTGGGTGGATCATTTTGGTCCACCGCCGAGGACGCATGTGGCGCCGTCGGGAAGGAGCGAGGAGGAAAACCGCGAGGTTCAAGAACTTAAGGCACAAGTGGCGCGGATCCCGCAGATCGTCCAAGACAACCTGGCAATCACCCTCACGTCCTTCCTGCCTACCTTGGTGGAGTCAATAGCGAACTAGAGTGCGGGTGGTCGAGTAGGGTCGTGCCCTATTCCAAGCATGGTCAGCAGCCACTCGAACAACGCGGCGCCGACAAATCAGGCGAACTACGTGTTCGTGACTCCTCCCGCTAGCACCGCCGCGCCGCAAGTGTTGGTGACTCCCCCTGCCATCACCGCGGCGCCGGAGTACATGTTGGTGCCCCCCTGCCATCGTCACGGCGGCACCGGAGCTCCAATCACCCGTCGGTAGGGAGAATACACCGGCGGCCAGCACCGTGCCATCAAGCAGCCCTTCCGTCTCTGCGCCTGTCGCCAGATGCGCGATGCGTCGACATTAGCCGATCTCGACACCATCACGGTAAACAAATTGCTTTAATTACCGCCTTTCATGCCATCTATTACTCTTATGGCATCTCGCTCTGACGACGCCGTACATGTTTTTTGCAGACGGATGTTCCTTGCACTCTCTTATGCTACGTGAACAACGAGCTGAGGGATGTTGCCAAGGGTACCATCGTTCAACCCTTGCAGCGCACGTTCCACTCAAGGCCGATGCTAGATAGCGTGCACAGGGTTAAAATTAGTCGGGTGCTAAGAGGCTGCGACGACCTGGAACCTCCCATTCAACCCCCAGGAGCGGATGAAGAAGAGCCGTCTGTCCTTAGAACTTGCTTCGGCTTATTCTTGCTATGGCCAAAGAGCATGATCCGTTTGGGGACGGCGGGGGCCATCATGCCACAGACAACAACACCGACCGTCGTGCCAGGGACAAGCGGTGGCAAGGCCCCCTTACCGCCCTCGCCGTCACCTCCACACGGTGGGTCGGATGATCATGTTGATGATATGCACATGGCGCAGGATCCGGCCGAGGACGACGAAGACTGGAATGATCACTTCTTCAGCACTCAGTTTGGCAATGAAGACCTAGCTGGTGGCCCCACAGAGAAAGCCACTATCACCAAGCGTCTGTTTGGTTCTCAGGAGACGCCTCCAGCTTGCGCCTTTACAGAGCCAACTGATACAACCAACTGGCCCTTTATTCTAAGCCCTGACACACTACATAGGGCAGCCGGTGCTCAGATTGTGGTGCCTGCCCGCCCTCCAAAAGGAAAAAAGGGCAGGAAAAGAAAATCTAGCAGCTCGAGCCAGCCGGTGGCATCTACAACTGCGAATCCAATCAGGTTTCGGGACGGGCCACTAAGACCCGAGGGTATTATGTGGAGGATTCACGTGGCGGGTGAGCCCATGCTACCTAAGAATTTGCGGAAGCTCGCCAGTTCGAAACTGCAGAGTGTGCATGACGGCGTGCTGACGATAGAGAGACGCCTTCTATCGGAGAAAGATCCCTCGCACCCGGTATTCGTGGTTAAGGTGCCACCAGGCTTGGGCTTCGTCGACAATGCCCCTGTGGATCTGTTCTTCCTGCGGTTTGAGGACATCTTCAATATGTTCCACCTATACCCGCTGCACTATACCACGGTCCGTCTCTTTTCTCTCAGCCTGGCCATGCAGATCATTAGAGAGAACACACCGGGCATCGCTATAGTGGACCCTTACTACATGCGTGACGGCTGCTTGGATTCCCCCGCCGAACGACGTATCGTGGCCTCGTACCTAAAAAGAATCCTCGTGGCGAACAAGACAAAGGAACACATTCTCGTGCCTTACTTTCCCGAGTAAGTCGTTATTCACTCGCCACCATCGATTGGCTTTATTAGATCATCATCATTCTTTTTCCAACACATTCCATTTGAATTTTTTGCGCAGAGATGAACACTGCACGCTCATCTCCTTATCGCCGAAGCATTCCCACGCCACATATTTCGACTCGGGGAGTCTAGAAAAGAAGAAAAACTACGACAAGATCAAGGAAGTTCTGGATGATGCTCTCACTGGCTTTGCCTCGACGGAAGGCACCAGCTTTGTGCGTAAGGAGGTCAAGTTCGGCAGGCACGTCTTCAGCCACGTAACGGAGTTCCCCTGCGTGAAGCAGCCGGAAAACAGTAAGAAGGAAGCCTACTATGCACTCCATCACATGAGGTCGTTCCTACTTGACCAGCAGAATTCTACGCTGCCAGATCATCTCAAACAGTGGGCCGAAGCAAAGGCCAAGATCAATGATTCAGATATTAGACAAGAGATGTATTGCATCCAGCAGCAGTTTGGGGCAATCATCTTTTGTGATGTCATGACTTCGGGGGGGGGGGGGATCTTCTACGGAGGAAATGTCCCGAATAACCGTGACATAGAAGATCGCCTAGAGATGCAGGGTGACTATAGGAAGTTCATGACGAGACAAGGCGTCCTCCCGTTCCCTAAGCCGAGCCAGAAGGCTTGATGTTGGCCTAGTTGTGTGTGTGCGTGTGTGGCAGAAGACAAACTATAGATGACCTTTGTGTGTATGTGGACAAGTGTACATGCTACTATACTTACCTTATTAGGTTTATGAATCATCGCTTATTTCTTTTGCTTATTATTATTATATATAAATCAATGCTTGGTTTTTTTGCTTACTCTTTGGTTCTTTGCTCATTTTGGTCCTTCTTTTTTTCCTTACTCTTTTTTCGAGAATAATGCCGATGATTGAAATGTCGTGGCACACTATATATGTGAATGTGCTACGATGGGATTGTGAGCCTTGTGATATGCACAAGTTCAGGTCTTGTGCATCCTACTTGGCTCACTGTTCCATTGTAGCATACACTATGTCCAACGAGACCTATGTATATATATGAGGCATTCTTTTCGAGTTATTTTTGTCTTTTTTGAGAATAATGCCGATGATTGAAATGTCATGGCACAATATATATGTGAATGTGCTACGACGGGATGGTTAGCCTTGTGATATGCACAAGTCCAGGAATTATGCATCCTACTTGGCTAACCGTTCCGTCATAGCATATTCCTGTGTCCAACGACATAGCTAGTTATATATGAGGCATTTTTTTGATTTACTTTGGTCTTTTTCGAGAATAATGCCGATGATTGAAATATCGTATGTGGCACAATATATATGTGAATGTGCTACAACGGGATAGTT
Source organism: Avena insularis (assembly GCA_023614405.1). Lineage (NCBI taxonomy): Eukaryota > Viridiplantae > Streptophyta > Magnoliopsida > Poales > Poaceae > Avena > Avena insularis. The sequence goes on along the minus strand of CM042691.1, from coordinate 288,393,306 downwards.
AGCCTTGTGATATGCACAAGTCTAAGTCTTGTGCATCCTACTTGGCTAACTGTTCCGTCGTAGCATATTCCTGTGTCCAACGACCTAGCTAGTTATATATGAGGCATTCTTTTCGAGCTACTTTGGTCTTTTTCGAGAATAATGCCGATGATTGAAATGTCGTGGCACACTATATATGTGAATGTGCTACGATGGGATTGTACGCCTTGTGCTATGCACAAGTCCAGGAGTTGTGCATCCTACTTGGCGTATGGTTCCATCGTAGCATATTCCTGTGTCCAACAACCTAGTTATATATGAGGCATGCTTTTTGAGTTTGCTCTTTTTGATTTAGGAGTACTTTATATATGTGTATCTTCATATGCGACTTTAATTATACATGTTTTTTCAATCACCGTAATTATTATTGTCAACTTGTAGATGACGTGGTACGTCGTGTACAAGGGGGACGGTTCTGAGTCTACGATGATTGGGAAGACTGCCGGAGACAGGTGCACCGTTTCAGCGGCAATAGCTACAAAGGGTACAACACTATGGCGGAGGCGGAAGCTAGATACACGCGTTATCTAGCGGGAGTTAGGACGACAAGGAACCGGATGAAGACCTACACCTTCGTCGCGGCGGTGATCATGCTTATCTTCTTTGGTTGTTTATCCCGCGTTTGTGTCTAGCTAGTTTAGATGTCTAGGCGAGCTTCAGAGCTCTAACTTGTTCGATCGACACATGTATTCGCATGTCACCAACTACTACTTTGTAACTTGATCGAAACAATGTAACTTATACTATGTATTCATGTATGAGACTTATCTATATGTATTTGTTTCAATCTTGTTTTTCATATTGTGTATTTATATATATAATTGTATATCTTGTATTTGTGTGTATATCTGCTGTAATATTGTATATAATCTGTATTGTATATAATCTGGATCGGAAATAAATAAATAAAAACACATCTGTGGCGCACATGATCTACCTTCTGTGGCGCACTACACCTAAAGCTCACTACAGAAGCTTAGTGGCGCACTAGGAAGTGCGCCATAGAAGATCCCAGGCGTAGCGCACCTGCCCACACATCTGTGGCGCACTAGCAGGTGCGCTACGCCTATCTCTACACAACCGTGGCGCACTAGGCAGTGCGCCACGGCTGAGAGATAGCCGTAGCGCAAGGCACGTGGCGCACTGCTAGTGCGCCACTAAAGGCCGTTTTCCTAGTAGTGGTAGTTGCCCTGCTGGTACACCGAAGGTGCATTTGCCTGGGTTTAGTTTTATCTTGTATTTCCGCAGGTTGGCGAATGTTTCCGCCAGGTCGGCGAGTAGGTCGCCTTGGCGAGCGGACTTCACTACCACATCGTCGATGTAGACGTGGATATTGTGGCCAATTTGGCTCGCAAGGCACTCCTGCATACACCGCTGGTAGGTCGCCCCAGCGTTCTTGAGGCCGAAGGTCATGGCCATGTAGCAGAAGGCTCCGAATGGCATGATGAACGCCGTCTTCTCTTCGCCCCAGCGTTCTTGATCTGTTTGTACCCAGAGTAGGCGTCGAGGAAGCATAGCGACTCCGAGCCCGCGGTGGAATCGATTATTTGGTCGATCCGTGGGAGGACGAATTGCTCCTTCGGGCAGACACTGTTTAATTTTGTGTAATCGATACACATCCTCCAGGTCCCATTCTTCTTCTCGACCAGGACTGGGTTTGCCAGCCATTTGGAGTATTTGATTGGCCGGATGAAGCCTGCAGCGAGTAGACGCTGCACCTCCTCGGCGATTGCTCGACGGCGCTCTTCATTGAAGGGCCGCAGCGACTGCTTGACAGGTCGCACTTTGGGGTCGGCATTGAGTTTGTGCTCAGCGAGTTCCCTAGGGACACCAGGCATGTCAGAGGGCTTCCATGCGAAGATGTCCCTATTCTCACGGAGGAACTCGATGAGCGCGCCTTCCTATGCTGGGCTCATGCCCGTCCCGATCGTCACCGTCTGGCTGGAGTCGCCTGGGACCAGCTCGACGGTGCGGGTATGCATCGTTGCCTCGAAGGCTGAGGTGTTGCCGCCCTCCGAGTTGGGCTTCTTGAGTATAGTGGGTCGTCGTTGTTGACCCCGCCGCAGATTTGGCGAGCTCGTCGGCATGCTTGGCCTCTCGCCGCGATGACGGCGCCGGGCGAAGTTCGGCCTTTGTTTTGCACTCGGCGGCCATGTCGGGGTCGCCGTGGATGGTGATGACGCCGCGCGGTCCGGGGAGCTTCATCGCGTTGTACGCTTAGTGGGGCGCCGCCATGAATTTGGCGAACGCCTGGCGCCCCAGGACGCAGTGGTATGGGCTGTCGAAGGGCACCAGCTCGAAGATGATCCGCTCGGTGCGGAAGTTTGCCGGTGTGCTGAAGGTTACTGTCAGTGTGACCTTGCCGATCGGGTACGCCTTCCGACCGGGGACGATGCCGTGGAACATGGTGTAGGTCATCTCGACCATCGACTGCGGGAGCCGCAGTCGCCTGAAGGTGTCCAGGTACAGGATGTTGATGGAGCTGCCGCCGTCCATCAATGTCTTGACGAGCCAGTAGTCTCCCACCTTGGGCTTGACTACCAGGGGACTCGGCCTGTGTACTCGATGCGTGGCGAGTGGTCCTGGCGGCTCCAGGTGATGGGTTGCTCCAACCAGTTGAGGAACTGGGGAACGTCCACCTGGACCACCGCGTTGACGGCGACGACGCGGGTGATGACATTCTTCTCGCGCTTCGTGTTGAAGCCTGTGAAGGTGTGGAGCGAGCCAGCCACGCTGCCAAATTTTCCGCCGTTTGGCGGGTTATTGTCAGGGTCTTCCCGCGCTTGTCGTCCCTTCTCGATCTCTTTCAGAGAGTGGCAGTCGGCGGTCGTGTGCGTGGCAGGCTTTCCTTCCCTGCTGTGAAATGCACAAGGTTGGTTAAGGAGGGCCGCGGGGTCGAACCTTGGTTTCGCCTTGTAGTTGCCGCCGTCGCGGCGGAAGCTCTTGGGCTCGCGCTGCACGTGCCCAGCGTTGGCGACGAAGTCGACTCGCCCGTCACTGCGGCTCTTGCCGGTGAGGCGAGTGTTGCTGTAGCGTAGATCGGATCGGCGTCCGTTGTCGTTGTCGCTCATGCGGCGTTGTCCTCCCGACTCGTCGTCGGTTTCTTGGTTTGGGTCTTCCTCCGCGTATCTTTTGGCGATCTCAAGGAGGTCCGGTATGTTGTCGAGTGTGCGGTATGCTCGTTTGAGCTTGGCGACCAGGGGCTCGTAACGGCACGAGGTCTTGAAGCAGTGGATTGCGGTGTCTGGGTGGATACCGACCGTGTTGTACCACAGTTCTTGCCACCGTTGGACCCAGATGCGGGTCGACTCGCGAGGTCCCTGGACACATCGTTCCAGGTCCTCGATGGTGGTGGCGCGGGTGTATGAACCCTCGAAGTGCCTGACGAAGGCATCACGCATCTCTTCCCAGGAGTCGATGCTATCCGCGGGGAGAGTGTTGATCCACTGCCTGCACGCCCCCTCCATCATCAGGGGGAGGTAGCGGGCGGCGAGTAGATCAGTGTGGCCTGCGATCCCCATTGCCATGAGGTAAGTATCCAGCCACACGGAGGGATCGTACGAGGGGTCGTACTTCTCTATTTCCTTTGGCGCTTTGAAGTTCGTCGGGTATCTTTCGCCTCGGATCATCGGTCCAAAGCACCGGGCCGAACCAGGCTTAGCGACCCCTTCGCGCCGTCGCGGCGGTTGGTTAGGTATGTCGCGGTCGTCGGGCTGGCGACGCGCCAGCTCTGGTTGTTGATGTTGTGGAGTGCGCGCCGACGGGCTGACCGTTGGCGGCGACGAAGTTGGTCGCCGGCCGGGGGTCGTTGGTGGAGAGTGCCGCGTTCGCGGGTCGGTGTTGGAGCTGCAGTGGTTCGGGTGGCGGGCAGTTGAGGGTGTTTGCCGCTAAGGGACGGCCGCTTGAGGCCGCTCTGCTACCCGATGAACGCGAGTACATCCGACCCTGTGAGTCGACGCCTGCATTTTGTTGCTCGACCGCCTTTGCGAGCAAGGCCTTGACGTACTGGATCTGTAGGGCGTCGTCACCGGTGGCCGTGATGTTGTCGGCTGCTGCTCGGCCCGCGACGAGGTTGTCCATCGGGGTGGAGAACAGTGGTAGGCCGTTCGCGTCTCGCTCCCGTGAGGAGACCACAATCCGCGGCTGGTCCCTGGGGGGTGCGCGGTTGGGTGGTGGTGGGGCGCCATTCACCGTCGAGCGGGCGCTTCCCCTGGTGGCGGCGTTCTCACCGTCAGCGCTCCTACTTGGCGGGCAGGGCCCTCGTCGTTGAAATTCAGGGCGCGCCCCTGGACGATGGGGTTTAGGCGCGACCTGATTCGTTGCTGGTGGTAGCGCGACAACTCCTGTGCCGTCACCTGCTCGAGGCAAAAAAAATCGCGCTCGGCTTCATCCTTGCGGACTGCTTCCGCCAGCTTCAGGCAGAGTTCCTCGACCTCCGTTGCTGTTGCGTTGGGAGGGATCGGGGTGGAGAATGGATCCTCTGGTGGGTCGGCTCCAGTCGCCATGTAGGTCGCGACGTGGCGACCGGTCCTGTCGCGGAGATCGGCGGAGTTCTCTGACCCGGAGTCGTAGTCGAAGATCCCAAGGATGGAGGGATCCTCGAAGTCTCCGATGTTGGAGACCTGGGTGATGGAGCCCGCGGGCGACGCGGCGACGATGGATCCGGCGAGTGACGCCGGGGTTGCCGAGTCGGCGTCGTCGTTGAGGCCGCTTCTTCCGCGGCCGCGGTGGTTTCAGCCACGTCGTTGTGGGCTGAGTTGTACTCGGAGGCGAGGCGGTGGATCGTGCGGACCTGACTCTCGGAGAGCCGGTCGCGTGGCGGCGACTCGCGGATGCGATCCGAGTCCTCCGAGACGATGACGTCGGTGAGGCCGACGAAGAGACTGATCGTGCCGACCGGCAGGATCATGCTATGCGTGACGGGTCGCGTCGCCGGGACGTAGCTGCTCGGCAAGATTTGGAGCATCTCGCCGATCGCTATCATGCGGCCGGTGGCGACCGACTCGTTGATAGGCAGATTGGATCTCGCCGCAGAACACCGGCCAGACCGGCCAGGCCCCACGGTGGGTGCCACTGTCGTGGGAATGACCACGGCAGATGCTGCAATCGGCAGCGAGTAGTAGAATATGGGGCAAGGGCGGCCAGCCATCTGCGGTGCGAGATGAGGGCGGAGACACAAGGATTTACCCAGGTTCGGCCCCCCGGAGGGTAAAGACCTACTCCTTCTAGATTGTATTATGGTGGAAGTTCAATGGGGTGAGCTCGGCGGCTAGGCAGCTAGTCGCTTGGGTGGATGATGGAACGTATCCTCTACTCGCCCTCTAGGGAGGTTTATATAGACTCACCCTCCTAGGGTTTACAGATCTCAAGCGAATCAGTTAAGGTTTCAGCAATCGTTTAACCTAATCCGACTGGGCCTATCTATGCTCCTGGGCCTTCAGCTTCCAGTCGCTTGAGTCCATGCCAGGTCTTGATCTAGTCGCCGTCACCGCGGGCCCACTCGCAGGTGCATGGGCCAGTCAGAAACGTCCTGCTGGGTATACCCCGGTAGGCATATCCCCATCACTGACCGCTCTCTTTTTCCTTTGCCCTTTGCTAGCACCCCTTTTGTTTTAGCAGGGTTTGAGATCGACGTCGTTAGCAGGGTTACGCTTCCGGCTTGGCCTGGGCAGGGTTATGGACGCCATTGGTTATTCTTCAGGCTCTTAGCCCAATTTGCATATTTTCCGTACTGGGGCGTTTTATTGTTTTAAAGGTGATTTGGATCTTTGTACTGTATATCTGTATTCTTGACTCATGGAGTCGTTGTTGTATATATATGTTCTATGGGTTCCATCGTGGACTATTGTGTAATGATATTACTTCGTTTTCCACCCGCACGAAAGTGCCTGGTGGGCACCTTTGAATCGTTTCTATGCGGGTTTGGCGGGATTCTCTAAAACTTGCATAGGGCCGATTCCGAGGGTGTTACAGGGTTGATTGGGGTAGATAGCGCTCATGGTAAACCAACCTCGCCTCACATCTTTAAGTACCGGCTTCGAGATGTGACCCGTTACGGCGGAATCATACTTATTGCGTGACTCATGGTCTCGGCGAGAGCAAGGTAAAGGTCGTGGTCAACCACCCTCTGCTGGCCTTCCAAGGAAGAGGGCTAATAATTTGGCATTAAGAGTCGGTTGATACGTGTGGGTAAAGTTGTACACCCCTGCAGGGTATTAATCTTTTCGAAAAGCCGTGTTCACGGTTATGAACGACTTGGGAACGGACGTGATGATCATAGAGAACTATAACCTAAGTAAAACTTGCTGATCCACGTGTGATTAAGGATTCTTCCTCTGTGTCGAGGGGGTGATCCTAGATAGGTGGTTCTGATAAAGCTGGTGGTTATCGAGATGTGATGAACAAGATGAAGAAGTCGCTATCTTATCCCTTTTAAAATATTCTGAGTAGACGAGCCTCTTCTCTCTCTTGTTTACAAATAAAGATTGCTTTCCGCAAAAGTAAATCCAGAGAAAGCCTTTCTAGCCAGAGCATGTAGATACTAGATTATCTAAGTCTTGCGGAGTACATTCTCGTACTCAGCCTTGCGCCATTGTTGTTTTTCTATAGAGGATATGGTTGCAACCGAAGGTGGCTTCTACGTTGACATCGACGAGTAGTTGGGGGTCCTGTGTGACCGAGGACTATGGGATGGACGTCGCTTTTGTTTATGGCCTCTTAGGCCTTCTGTTAAGTTGTTGTGTGGAACAACATAATTTGCTTTCGCTGTGTGATGAAATGTTGGGTCTTTGACTTCTAGTTTGTAATAACTCTAATATCTTACTCTTTTAAGAGTTTAAACTTATGTTGTTGAATCCCTGTGTTCTGTAATGTTACCGAATCATACTGTGATCTTCCGTGTTTGGATTTGAACTTATCTTAGATGATGATCTGAGGTTAGTTTAACCCTAATCCCAGGAGGTGCTACACTTGGGAAAGATAAGATGACCTTTGGAAAGACCACCCACACCTATTTGCTAGCCAATGCGAATCTCGAGGCTGAGATTCATCTTAAGGGGGTTAGGTTTGTAACATCCCAAATTTCATCAAATACAAAATCATATTATTGCATTCATAGCATCATGGCATTTTGATCTTGCACAAAGTTTTTCAAAGATAAACCCTAAATAAAACCATATTTATACCCCTTTTATTATATATGTATGTGGCATGGTTTTTATTTTATTTTATGACCTCAAAAAGGGTTTTGAGTGTTAGTATGTGTTTAACACACTTTTGAATACTAGGGTCACCATGCAAAAATTTGGTGAAGGTTTGAATTCAAACAAATTTGAATTGATCATTCCAATCCTTTTCAGAAAATCAAATCAGAAAAAGAAAAGGCAGAAAGACAAAATAATAGCCAGCGCTACCTATCTGGCCCAACCCCACTTGCGGCCCAGCAAGCCCACCCGGGTTTCCCCTCCCCCTTTATCTCTCTCTCCCCGCGCGCACCCCCTCTCTCACTGCCAGTGGCCCCGACGCCATGTCAGACCCGTCATCCCCAAACCCAGCCCATGACCTGTTCCTCCACCGTTTCTTCCCCAGTCACTGCAGGGATTGAATTCGATTAAATTGGCGATGAATGAGCGCGTGATTCGCGCCCCTGCTCCTGCTTCTTAACCCCCACCTCTCTGCGGCCATTTCCCCTCACCTATCCCACACTAAGCGCCGCCAGGCTACCCTAATTCTCGCTCACACCGCCCCAGACCCGAGCGACTCTGGCGACACATTCTGGTGAGCTCCGTTCTCCCCTCTGACTCTCGTTCCAATGAGCGTGTCCTCATGTCCTTGCTCTTTTCCCGATGCCTCTGGTTTGCCTTATTTCACCCTAGGTCCCTGTCCCCGTTGATGACTGCGAGCACCCGAGGCACCGCTCAACTCCGACGAACAATCTAGGTAATTCCCGAGCTCCCCTTGCCCTCTGATTCAAACCATCATGTTCGTCGTGAACTTGTGCACCTCCTAATGCCATTTGTTTGCCTGATTGCGACCTAGGTCGTCGCCCTTGTCCCTGGTCGTGAACACCTGACGCTAGCATCATCTCCAACGAGCTCCTACGCCCGCGTCCGTGCGCACCTGTCCAAGCCAATCGCACGTTGAGATTCATCGCGTCCATGCGACTCTGGTAAGCCTTGGAACCCCCTAACCCCCTAGCCTCGCCGGCGTGTCACCGGCTGTAACATCCCTAAAAACATGACTTCAAAGATTGCATATCATTCATGCATGCATATAGAATTGAGATCAAATTTCAAAACTCATTTCAGAAAAACAGAAGCACATAGTGCTATCATTTCATGTGAGCAAACTTAAATCAAATGGCCATCCCCATTTGAGAGTTTGAATGTTTTAAAAACTAGATTGTTTGTCTCCTTTGTTGAATGGATTGAGTGTGGAATTTGAACCAAGCTTTACAAAATGGAAATGGTTTCAAAAACCATTTTTCAAACATTTTCCAATCAACTGCAAAGTCCCTGTTATTTTGCTTCTCCAAAAATGACCAAGCCTTTACGAAGTAACCACATAGTTTTATGCCTAGATTTGAGACTGTTGCACACTGCAAAAACCTCAGAAAGATTTGAATTCAAAAAGAGTTTGAATTCATTTGAAAACCATTCCTGAAAATCAAAACAGAAAAAGAAAAAGGATTAAACAAAAGAAAAGGGCCAGGCGCTCCTATTCTAGCCCAGCAGCAGAACCGGCCAAACTAGCCCACCCGGCCACTCGCCGTCAAGACGCCTTGGACACACCACAGACGCCGACACGGACCCCACCCTCTCCGTCTCACTCATCGACCGTGGACCTCGCCAGCTCACCGTCTTCCCCAAATCGCTACCGACTTCCGTGCCGCCGTTTCCTCCGCCCATCACTGCCGCGATTGATTCTCGCTTAATTGCCATTGATTCCACGCTTAATCGCCGCTCCTCTCTCGCCTACATAATCCCCTCTGCACCGCGGTCATTTTCCACCACTCTCCTCGCTCACTCCGCCACCAGGCTGCAAGCATTTGACCTCGAAACCCCGCAGTACCGACGACTCCGGTGACTAATTCCGGTGAGCCTCGACCGCCCCCCTCTCTCTGGTTCAAACTATCATGTCCAGCATGATCTGGTGCATCTGCTGACACTTTTATTTTGTCTGCTCGTGACCCAGGTCGTCGTTTCCATTCACGCATCAAGACAACCGCGCTGCCGCTGACTCCGGCGAGCAATAGCGGTAAGTCCCGAGCGCCCCTCGCCTTCCCTTTGATACTAACTGGTTCGCCAGTCATTTGCGCATCTTCTGAACCCTCTACCTTGTACTAGGACGACGCGGAGCCTCGCCAGTGACCTCGACGACAAGAGACAGACGCCGCCGCAACTCCGACGAGCCCCAGAGACCGTGCCCGTGCGCCCCTCGTCAAGCCACTGCTAGGTTGAGCTTCTCCTCGACGCTGCGAACCTGGTAAGCATCCTCCTGCCCCTCCGGATGACCTGTAGCGCCCGTGCGCCATGGCAGAACTTCGCCGCCATGTAGCCGCCCAGCCTCGCCCGTTTTTGGTCGTTTGATCCAGAGCCGTCAGATCTGGATCCAACGTATAGAATTAGATCATTTAGCGAATCGTTATGGGTAGATCTGAGCCGTGAGTTTTAAATAGATCCAACGGCACGGGAGGGTGATCTTGAAAGAAACGGTATCAGCCAATAGGATTAAGACGCGTGTCTAGGGTTTGATTCAAAAACAGATTTAAAAACACATTTAGATCAAAAATTGAAATGGCTATAACTTTTGATTCCCACGTTAGTTTTTTGCAAATTTTATATCGTTGGAATCAGGGAGACAAGCCCTTTCTGTTTATGCAATGTGTTTAATGAAAAGTTTCTGTTAATATGACTTTTTATGCAGAAACTTGTTTAGGACTATTTTGAGTATAGAATTTGTTTAGTAAATTGTTTTAGTGCTAAATAAGTTTGATTTAGCAAGTCTTTGACTTAGTTATGATTCAGTATCATGCACCTGCTTGGTGGAATTTTAAAAAAAATCATCACTTAGCATTCTTGCATGCATGCATATATATTTTTGTTTGTATATAAATTGTATGTGATTGCGGTTATATTCTTTGTGTAGATTTTGGTGCTAGTGATTGTGATTGTGAAGAGTGCTACTCTCCCCATTACCAAGTCAAGTGGTACTTCATGAATATTTCCATCCCTATATTTTGTACAAGCATTATAAATATTTTGGTAAGTCTTGCATGTTATTATTTTACCAAATGCTATGTTGGGAAATCCTAAGTAGTTGTAGAATTGCTAGGAAATTTCCTAAGTTAAGTTACTATGCCATGCTTAGCCTAGCTAGTAGCAAACAAGGGTTGGTAAAGTATATACATGTTATGATGAAAATATTTCTAAGTCTTTTGACTTATGTTTTCTTAATAAAACAACTAAGTCAATGAATCACCTAGGTGGAATGGGACTTGAATGGTGGTTTTTGGTTGAGTGGTTACACAAGGCCCATGGACATGGTTTACCTTGTGTATCTCACTTGTGGTATGCCACCTAGGCACAAAGGGATTTTAGAGGCCAAGTGTTGAGAAGCTTATAGTGCAGCCACTTGGCAATATGGGCTCTGCCTTGATCACATAGGTTGCTAGAACTTAGCCATTTGGACAGTTGGTGGTAGTGGGAATGTTAGGTTGGAGCGCGTCCATTTGGTCTAAGGAAAGGCTTCTGAAAGGTCCTGTCTTGGGAAACCAAGTCTGGTGGGGAAAGTGCACAACCTCTGTAGATGGAAAAATCTAAGTACTTAGCCAAGTCCATGGCAATGGACATCTTGAGCATCAAGACATGGAAGCTATCAAGAATCTCATCGCTCCAACTTCTAAGTAAAACTTGTGGGTGAACAAGGGTGAAGGACCTCAATGTCTATTGGTGGTTTCTTGGGAAAGTTATTGACAAAGAAAAACTTAGTGATTTCAACTAATAGGAAAAACCTATTTTGAGCAAAGCAAGCCAAACTACACTTAGCCAAAAAATGCATATAGTAATATAGTCCACTTAAAAATTACTAAGGTATCACTTGCCAATACTATTCCAAAGTATTGACCCACTGTGGCTGTAACTTGTGATGTTGCAGGTTACTCTGATGAGGATTAGGTGTCATGAGTCTACACTCAACATGCTTGCCTGTGGCACATGAAGATGAAGACTTATGTTTATTTACTTACTCCAAACTCTTGTATTAGGCCTGTGGCCTTGAGTTGTAAAAGACTATGTTTTATGTCTGGAATGGATGTAATAAATGACCTTTGTATCTGTGTACTTCATCTTAAACTGTGGATGCTAGCAATGATCCAGGGACTAGCATTGCAATCACAGGGATCCTTTTCCTTTACAAAGGAGGGATCTTACAGATGGTATCAGAGCACTGTGTTGCCTGTAGGATTATGACCCTAGGATTGGAAACCACTAAGGAAAAATTTTCATCTATTTCTACACTTGTCTATTCTTCTCATAAACTTTTCTAAACTTCTCTTTCTCATCTCTAATTGTAGATGAACTCCATCAACGAAACCGTAAGGAAAGGACCACTCATGACCATGACCTTGGAGTGTGAGACAGAGTTTCTCAAGATTCTCAAGGACCTCATGGTGGCAATGGAAATACATGGTGCAGCTGTGTATAAAGGCTTTCCTATGATGGATGAAGGAGTTGAGTACTGGTGGGTGCAACTTCACTTGTATAAAAACAAGGAAGACAACCACAAAGAAAAAGGATTTTGCATGTACGCCAACACTGTGGTGCACACCACATTCTTTGAGTCAGCAAGAGAAGCAGCTTGGAGGACCATCAAAGAACTTAGTGCTAGAGTCAAGTGCAGAATGCTCAACCTCCAAAAATACTTAGAGAAAGAGAAGGAGCATACCCAAGAGTTGGAAGCCACCAACCAAACCTTAAGAGGAGATATTATAGACTTAGTGATGGAATCATGTGAGCAAGATAGGCTGATTGCCTCTAGGAACATTGTGTTAGCCAACAGATCCAGTGAGATAGGTTTGTAAACGTACATCGTTAGTTGGACCACCACCTATCACCTTATTTTTCCAAAATGATACCTTAAATATGTTTGGACCTTGGTTGATGTAATGGATTCATGTATGCATGACTTGTGTGATTTGTGTTCCAAGGATGTGTACGTGATGTTTGTCCTTGTTTTCTCTTAAATTGTGTTGTTCTAACTTTTCTATCTTATAAATAGATGCCTATTACCATCAGCACTGTTGAGGAGTTCCAGGTTACCCGTTTTGGTCCTCGTATAGTTGAGCTTACCACTTTGCTCAATCTCCCTCTTCCCACCATCATGGTGCATCCACTCACCAAGTTCGAGAGGAAGGACCTCTGGGGCTTCAAGGTGAACCAGCCCGGACGCCAGACAGAGCCTACTACGGAGGCCATCGTCTTCAAGCTTATGCACGATGACAGGGAGAGAGGCATGGAGGTAGTTATGCAGGACCTGATAGGACGTCTGCTAGGAAGACACTCCCGACAGGTTAGAGGCACTCACTTCCACGTCTTCGGAAGACGTGATGAGGACGGAGAGTCCATCGACTTCGAGGACGACTCGAGGGACGCAGCAGAGCCGATACGCCTATACCTCCAGGACTTAGAGTATCTCCTTAGGAACGTGGACACGGACAGGACCAATGTCATGCTCAGCAACGACAAGCTCCAGGTGCAGCTTCGCGAGAAGGACAAGCTCTTCGCGCAGCAGGACGAGATAGTCAAGGAAACGGAGGCGAAGTTCGAGACCCAGGATAAGAAGTTCAAGAGTCAGGAGAAACGTGTCCAGGATAGGAACAAGAAGATCCGGGACATGACTGAAGAACTGCAGTCCAAGGACTTCGAGCTAGAGCAGCAGCAGACGATGATTGAGAGACTTCGTTCCCAGAAGAGGTCTCTCAAGGCCAAGATTGAGTCCTTGACCACTACCATTGAGGAGAACAAGACCGCGATGGAGAACGCAGGTCTTACCTTTGTCGAGGAGGATATTGATGCTGATGAGTAGACTTGACTACTCGTTTATCTTTTATTATCGTACTTGTTATTTGTGAACTTGTTATTGGACCATCCGACATGTGGATGGCTTGCCACTTGTGTGTTTTACTTTGTGAACTTGTTATCTTGTTGTTGAACTTTTATCTTCTGTTGCATGCTATGTGTTTGCTTATGTGATGTAATGTGCATAAACACACCTATGGGTATCTCATTCTTATCACTATTTGAATAAACCACAGATGCCTCCCCATCGCGCAAACCCCAACCCCAACAACAACAACATCACTCCAGAAATGCAGCAAATGATGACTGCTCAAACACAGCTCATGCAGATGATGACAACATTTATTCAGAACCAAAACAACAACAACAACCCCAATAACAACAACAATAACAACAACAACCCTCCAGGCTTTGATATGCTCACCAGATTTTTGCGATTGAGGCCAGCTAAGTTCTCGGGGATGACTGATCCCATGGTGGCCAATGATTGGCTACGTTCTGTAAACAAGGACTTAGTAACCGTGGGCTGCACGGATGCTGAAAAGGTCAGATTTGCAGCACATTTGATGTAAGGGCCAGCCGCCACTTGGTGGGACAACTTCCAAATCACCACTCCTATAGATGAGGTGACTTGGGCTATCTTTGAGGATGGCTTTCGGACTGCTCATATCTCATCAGGAATAATGAGCCTGAAAAAGAAAGAGTTCCACAATCTGAAGCAGCGCCACCGCATCGTAGCTGAGTACATTGAAGAGTTCAACAATCTGGCATGTTATGCACCGGATGAGGTTGACACAGATGCCAAGTGAAAGGAAAAATTTCTTGAGGGCTTGAATGACGAACTGAACCTGCAGTTGGCAGTAGCCTATGTTCCCACATATCAGTCGCTCTGTGACAAGGCTGCTATATTGGAGAACAAAATGAAGCAAGTCGAGAGTAGAAAGAGAAAGCACTCCGACAAGCACAGCTCGGGGTTGTCTCACAAACGATCTCACTATGATGACAGTGGAAGCTCAGGATCCCACAAGCATGGGAAATTCAACAAGCACCACAACCACAACCGTCATGACAACAAGCATCACCGCAGTCATGACAATGACAAGTACAAGAACCACAAGAGTGGACATAAGAGCCACCATAGTGGTAATGGCAGTGGGAGTGGAAGTCAGCCTGCTAAGAGAGACATCAGTCAGTTTGAATGCTTCAAATGCAAGAAGATGGGACACTATGCAAATGAGTGCCCCGAAAAGAAAGTTGAAGGACCTGTCAAGCCCAATCCTTTCTAGAAAGGACAGGTGAACCACATCAATGTGGAGGAGGTCTATGAGGAACCTGCTGCTGTTGCTGGTAAGTTCAGACTCAATTCTATTCCAGCATTTGTTCTTTTTGATACTGGAGCATCGCATTCATTCATATCAAAAGCATTTGTTGATAGAAATGGGTTTCCATCTGAAAACATTGGGTGTCCAATAAAGGTTAGTTCTCCGGGTGGAGAAATGATAGTAAGTCTTGGATGCCGGGATCTAATAATAGAATTTGGAAAACATAAGTTTCCAGTGAGCCTGATAATCCTAGATTCCCAAGGACTGGACGTAATATTGGGAATGGATTGGATGGCTAAGTATGAAGGAGTACTAGATTGTGCTAATCGTACTGTTGCACTCACAACCCCGGAAGGAAAAAGAATTAAATTCAAGTCCAACTTTGAATCCAAAGGAAGTAAGCTAAATTCTCTTAAGGGGGTTATCATGGACAGTGTGCCAATTGTGAGTGAATATCCGGATGTGTTTCCGGAAGAACTGCCAGGAATGCCACCGGATAGAGATGTGGAGTTTCTGATAGATTTGGTACCGGGTTCGACCAATAGCAAAGAGACCGTATAAAATGTCAGTAGATGAACTGAAAGAGCTCAAGAAGCAACTAGGAGAACAGTTGCAGAAAGGATTTATTCAACCAAGTTCTTCATCTTGGGGAGCCCCAGTTTTGTTTGTGGAGAAGAAAGACAGAAGTCAAAGGTTATGCATAGATTACCGTTCACTTAATGAGGTAACTATCAAGAACAAATATCCTTTGCCTAGAATAAATGACTTGTTTGATCAACTAGAAGGAGCCTGTGTGTTCTCAAAGATTGATCTCCGATCAGGCTATTTTCAACTCAAGATAAGAGAACAAGACATACCTAAAACAGCATTCACTACAAGGTATGGATTGTATGAGTATACTGTGATGCCTTTTGGCTTGACCAATGCTCCAGCATACTTCATGAATATGATGAACAAGGTGTTCATGGAATTTCTTGACAAGTTTGTTGTCGTTTTCATCGATGACATCTTAGTCACTCCAAGAGCAAAGAAGAACATGAAGGACATTTGCGTTTCATACTTGAGAAATTAAGAGAGCATAAAATTTATGCCAAATTCAGCAAGTGTGAGTTCTGGTTAGAAGAAGTTGGTTTTCTTGGTCATGTTATGACAAAGGATGGTGTAGCAGTTGATCCTGCTAAAGTTTCAGCTGTGACTGAATGGGAATCTCCTAAGAACGTGAAAGAGGTTCGCAGTTTCCTTGGCTTAGCAGGTTACTACAGAAGGTTCATTGAGAACTTTTCAAAGGTTGCTAAGCCAATGACTGAATTGTTAAAGAAAGACAAGAAGTTTGCTTGGTCTGAAGGTTGTGAACTCAGCTTTCAAGAATTGAAGAAAAGACTTATGACGGCACCAGTCTTGTGTCTGCCAGATTTGGAAAAGGATTTACAAGTATATTGTGATGCATCTCATCAAGGTTTGGGTGCAGTACTTATGCAAGACGATAAAGTTGTGGCTTATGCCTCGAGACAACTCAAAACTCATGAGGCAAACTACCCTACTCATGATTTGGAGTTAGCCTCTGTCGTCCATGCACTCAAAACGTGGAGGCACTACCTTTTGGGAAAGCGTTGTGAAGTATTCACAAATCATAAAAGTTTGAAGTATATCTTCACCCAGAAGGAAATTAATATGAGACAAAGAAGATGGTTAGAACTTATCAAGGACTATGACTTAAGTTTGCAATACCACCCCGGTAAAGCAAATGTTGTAGCAGATGCTCTAAGTCGTAAGGTATTTGTGAATGGCCTTACCAAAGGAGAATTACCAGACGATTTGTGTACCCAATTCAGAGAACTCAGATTGGAGATTGTACCTGAAGGACATCTCATGTCTTTAGATGTTCAACCCACTTTGTTGGACAAAATTCAACAAGCTCAAAAGACTGATAAGGAAATTGAAGAGATTAAGGAAAAGATTGGCCAAGGGAAAGCTAAAAAATTCCATGAAGACGAACAGGGTACTTTATGGCATGGGAAACGTATCTGTGTTCCACAAGATCCGGAGTTGCGGAAACTGATTCTGCAGGAAGCACACAACTCTCTGTATTCTATTCACCCGGGAAACACTAAAATGTAGATGGACATGAAAGAAATATTTTGGTGGAACAATCTCAAGAAGGACATCGCCGAACATATTGCTTTGTGTGATGTGTGTAGTAGAGTGAAAGCGGAGCCTTAGAAACCAGCAGGTTTGCTTCAACCACTACCTATTCCTGATTGGAAGTGGGACAAAATTGGTATGGATTTCATTACCGGATTACCAAGGACCAGGTCAGGATATGATTCAATATGGGTAGTAGTAGATCGCCTAACTAAAGTGGCTCATTTCATACCCGTGAAGACAACTTATACAAGTGCTAAGTTAGCCAAAATCTACATGAGTAGAATTGTATGTCTACATGGAGTACCCAAGAGTATTGTGTCTGATAGGGGAACTCAATTCACTTCCCATTTTTGGAGACAGCTACATGAGTCATTGGGAACGAGGTTGGAATTCAGCACTACTTTTCATCCTCAAACCGATGGACAAACAGAAAGGACTAATCAAATTCTGGAAGACATGTTGAGGGCATGTGCCCTAGACTATGGAGCCAGTTGGGATGAAAGTCTGACTTACGCAGAATTTTCTTATAACAATAGCTATCAAGCCAGTATTGAGATGGCACCGTTTGAGTTTCTCTACGGAAGAAAGTGTACCACCCCATTGTTATGGAATGGTGTGGGAGAAAGAAGTTTATTTGGGCCAGATCTTATCAAAGAAGACGAAGAGAAGGTCAAATTGGTTAAGGATAGGTTGAAGATAGCATAGTCCCGACAGAAAAGCTACGCAGATCCTAAGCGTAGAGAAGTCACCTACGAAGTTGGTGATAGAGCTTATCTTAGAGTATCACCACTTCGTGGAGTGAAAAGATTCGGAGTCAAAGGAAAGTTGGCACCAAGATATGTTGGGCCATTCAAGATTCTGAGTCGCAAAGGAGAAGTTGCTTATGAAATTGAACGCGAATCTTTGTCGTGATCCATAATGTGTTTCATGTGAGTCAGCTTAAGAAATGTCACCCAGAAATGGAAGAAACCTCTTTGAAGGATACCATACCTTTGGAGGAGGTGCAACTAGAAAGTGACCTCACATATGAGGAGAAACCTATCAAGATTCTTGAGACTGCAGAAAGAGTCACAAGGACAAAGACTATCAAGTTCTGCAAAGTACATTGGAATCATCATACCGAAGAAGAAGCAACATGGGAAAGAGAAGATGATCTTCGGAAAGACCACCCTCACCTATTTGCTAGCCAATCCGAATCTCGAGGGCGAGATTCACCTTAAGGGGGTTAGATTTGTAACATCCCTAAAAACATGACTTCAAAGATTGCATATCATTCATGCATGCATATAGAATTGAGATCAAATTTCAAAACTCATTTCAGAAAAACAGAAGCACATAGTGCTATCATTTCATGTGAGCAAACTTAAATCAAATGGCCATCCCCATTTGAGAGTTTGAATGTTTTAAAAACTAGATTGTTTTTCTCCTTTGTTGAATGGATTGAGTGTGGAATTTGAACCAAGCTTTACAAAATGGAAATGGTTTCAAAAACCATTTTTCAAACATTTTCCAATCAAGTGCAAAGTCCCTGTTATTTTGCTTCTCCAAAAATGACCAAGCCTTTACAAAGTAACCACATAGTTTTATGCCTAGATTTGAGACTGTTGCACACTGCAAAAACCTCAGAAAGATTTTAATTCAAAAAGAGTTTGAATTCATTTGAAAACCATTCCTGAAAATCAAAACAGAAAAAGAAAAAGGATTAAACAAAAGAAAAGGGCTAGGCACTCCTATTCTAGCCCAGCAGCAGAACCGGCCCAACTAGCCCACCCGGCCACTCGCTCGCTCGCTCGCACGCGCGGACACACCCACACAGACGCTGACACCCGGGCCCCACCCCCTCTCCGTCTCACTCACTGACTGGTGGACCTCGCCAGCTCACCCTCGTCTTCCCCAAATCGCGCCCGACCCCGTCGCCGGCCGTTTCCTCCGCCCATCACTGCCGCGATTGATTCTCGCTTAATTGCCATTGATTCCACGCTTAATCGCCGCTCCTCTCTCGCCTACATAATCCCCTCTGCACCACGGTCATTTTCCCCCACTCTCCTCGCTCACTCCGCCACCAGGCTGCAAGCATTTGACATCGAAACCCCGTAGTACCGACGACTCCGGCGACTAATTCCGGTGAGCCTCGACCACCCCCCTCTCTCTGGTTCAAACTATCATGTCCAGCATGATCTGGTGCATCTGCTGACACCTTTATTTTGTCTGCTCGTGACCCAGGTCATCGTTTCCATTCACGACCGCAACCACTCAACCGCCGCTCGACCGGCGAGCAATAGCGGTAAGTCCCGGCGCCTCGCTTTCCTTTGATACTAATCGTTCGCCCCACTTGCGCATCTTGAACCTCCGCCTTGTACTAGGACGACGCGAGCCTCGCCAATGACCTCGATCGCAAGCGGCGACGCCGCAACTCCGACGAGCCCAGAGACCGTGCGCGGCGCCTCGTCAAGCCACCGCTAGGTTGAGCTTCCTCGACGCCGCGAACCTGGTAAGCATCCTCCTGCCCCTCCGGACGACCAGAGCGCCGCCGCATGTAACTCGCCGCCAAGAGCTGCCAGCGCCGCCCCGTTTTAGTCGTTTTATCCAGAGCCGTCAGATCTGGATCCAACGTATAGAATTAGATCATTTAGCGAATCGTTATGGGTAGATCTGAGCCGTGAGTTTTAAATAGATCCAACGGAACGGGAGGGTGATCCTGAACGAAACGGTATCAGCCAATAGGATTAAGACGCGTGGCTAGGGTTTGATTCAAAAACAGATTTAAAAAACAGATTTAGATCAAAAATTGAAATGGCTATAACTTTTGATTCCCACGTTAGTTTTTTGCAAATTTTATATTGTTGGAATCAGGGAGACAAGCCCTTTCTGTTTATGCAATGTGTTTAATGAAAAGTTTCTGTTAAAATGACTTTTTATGCAGAAACTTGTTTAGGACTATTTTTAGTATAGAATTTGTTTAGTAAATTGTTTTAGTGCTAAATAAGTTTGATTTAGCAAGTCTTTGACTTAGTTATGATTCAGTATCATGCACCTGCTTGGTGGAATTTTAAAAAAAAAATCATCACTTAGCATTCTTGCATGCATGCATATATATTTTTGTTTGTATATGAATTGTATGTGATTGCGGTTATATTCTTTGTGTAGATTTTGGTGCTAGTGATTGTGATTGTGAAGAGTGCTACTCTCCCCATTACCAAGGCAAGTGGTACTTCATGAATATTTCCATCCCTATATTTTGTACAAGCATTAGAAATATTTTGCTAAGTCTTGCATGTTATTATTTTACCAAATGCTATGTTGGGAAATCCTAAGTAGTTGTAGAATTGCTAGGAAATTTCCTAAGTTAAGTTACTATGCCATGCTTAGCCTAGCTAGTAGCAAACAAGGGTTGGTAAAGTATATACATGTTATGATGAAAATATTTCTAAGTCTTTTGACTTATGTTTTCTTAATAAAACAACTGTAACACCCTCAGAATCGGCCCTATGCAAGTTTCAGCGATTCCCACCAAACCCGCATAGAAACGATTCAAAGGTGCCCACCAGGCACTTTTGTGCGGGTGGAAAACGAAGTAATACCATTACACAATAGTCCACGATGGAACCCACAGAACAGATATATACACAACACGACTCCATGAGTCAAGATTACAGATATAATATACAAAGATCCAAATCACCTTTAAAACGATATAGCGTCCGAGTACGGACAAGATGCAAATTGAGCTAAGAGCCCTGAAGAATAACCATTGGCGTCCATAACCCTGCCCAGGCCAAGCCGGAAGGGTAACCCTGCTAACGACGTCGATCTCAAAACCTGCTAAAACAAAAGGGGTGCCGACAAAGGGAAA
Organism: Avena insularis; assembly: GCA_023614405.1. Classification (NCBI taxonomy): domain Eukaryota; kingdom Viridiplantae; phylum Streptophyta; class Magnoliopsida; order Poales; family Poaceae; genus Avena; species Avena insularis. Next base: position 288,372,871 of record CM042691.1, on the reverse strand, counting down.
AGGATAAAAGAGAGAGCGGTCAGTACTGAGGCCAGTACACGGCGAGGCTAGAATTCGCGGTCCTCGCCTACATAGGTATGGTGGACTGAAGCGGCAGCGCAGCATGCACCAAACATCCTATAGAGACTCAATACAACTGGCGGCTATCAGAGAGGGATAAGAAAGACCTATTCGGAACCAACCTGATACTACCACCAAACATACCCATCCTGGTGTTTCCCCCTCGAGACCAAACGAGAAAGTCAACCGAGGAACTCACACCGTTGGCAGTTTTATTTATTCGGTTATCGTTGCAGCAATTACTAGTCAGGTATAGATAGTCATCCTGATAGAATAAGTAGTGGGCAATTTTAGTTAACCATTCCGTTGTAGTTGCAGCACTTACTAGTCAGATACAAATAGCATGAGATCACCCAAAACCCAGCAGTTGTTGGTACTTTTATTTAGCCATTCCGTTGTAGTTGCAATACTTACTAGTCAGGTACAATGGTAGCAAGCGACAATCCAAACAAGCAATTGTTGGCAGTTTTATTTAGCCACTCCATTATAGTGAAGCTGATTACTAGTCATTATAAAGTCAAATTTATAGCACTACTTTAGTTATAGTTGTCTATGATCGAGATATCATGCTCCAAGTCGTCCCATAACATGGACACGGCTTTCAGAAAGTTTTACCCTGCAGGGGTGCACAAATAGCAACACACACTCGATCAACCTCGGAAAAACCAAATCAAAACCCAACGAGGCCTTCACGACAAAGCAATCACAAGATTCAGAAATATTTCAGGGGGCCACCCCATTGAGTACACCATAGAACGGTTAGCTGACTCGACACGGACTCAAGGTTTGCGCCATGGTGTCAGAACGACCGGAACCCAAAACTCGGCTTGTCGATACCATGAAAACACTCGCTTACCTAAATAAAGATAGTGTGCTATCCATCGCACAATTTAAATAAAGCAGTAAAGCATGGCATAAGTACAGGATAGTAAATAAAACCTCAAACTAGTTTGTGGCCCCAAGAAATAAGAATGAATCAAGCTCTGGCTCAGGGGGGTCCCATAATCCTCCCGGATGTGGATAGCGCGAATATTCAAGGAACAGGTATCAAGTACTCGGGGTCCTACGGGACACAAGTGGACGGTCAACAACCAAATAACATCTATTGCCCACCTGTGCCTCTGCTTACCTACTTCAATTTTAGTTATTAAACAATAATTAAAGTTATGAAATTTAAAACCAAGATCATCTCCAACATTAACATGCGGCAACACTCCAACAACTGTGGTACTTGACGACACGCGACAGCACTTGAGCAAGCGACTACGACGCGCAAGTCCAACTATCTACCAAACAACAGGTAATAGGAGGTGTCCAAGGCAATATAAGGCTGCAAGGGATATCACGGGTACGAAAAACTAGAGCATCGCAACACAGATAGCAATAGATCAACAGGAGGGAATAAATACTATAAAAGTAAGATAGGTAGAAAGGGGGAGATGCTCGCCTGAAAACATTGCCGAAGATTCAGCCGAAGATCGGGTCGACACTCGCATCAACTCATCGGCCTAATCCGCGAAGAAGCAAAACACTAGAAGAAACACCGGATGGACTATTTAATACTACGGCAGAAGATCGGGCATGATGTATGTATGATGTATGACATGGCAAAGCTGCGATGCAATTAGGTCATATTAAGCGGAACCGGGGTCCCGACAGTTAATTAGATGGTTCATGTTGTTTAGCTACCCTGCAATTTAAATGTTGTCTTAACATGGCAAAGATAGCACCGGTTCGCTACGCAAATTTAAATGGCGCCAATATTAGACTAGATTTGCCCTCATATGGACCCCGTATTAATTATGAGGTGAATCGGCATAATGCCCCCAAACCACATGATATGTATGCGACATGATCAATTTAATATGCACCAAATATATATCATTTATAAAATAAGGTTCGGATAGGGGTTATACACGGGGTTCGGCGAACTTGGGGCTCAAAGGGGTTCGAGGAGCTACGGATCGGTCTTCGGGCTCCATGATCGGCTTCGGATCCATGAAGGAGAACTTGGCGCCTGGGGTTCCGACGAGCTTGGCGTCCTTGTCAGAGTTCTCGGGTGACGATGTCGGTCTTGGGGTCCGGGGATTCTTCCGGGTCCATGACGGCATCCTCAATGCCCTGCGTCGAAGGCATCGGAGTTCCGTGATGGAGACCTTGTCGGGGGTTCATACTTGCCACTGGGTTCGTTACGGTCTTCAGATCGCACGGGTTCTCGACAGGGTCCTCTCGGATCAAGCACCGGTCGGCGTTGTTGAAGGGATCTTCACGAACTTATTCACCGCGTACCACGCCAAAGAAAACGGACTGCCACGAAACAACAACGGCGACACAGACAACAAAATTTGGCTGCATCGCACTATTGCAGGGCTAGCACACATGCAGGGCAAGAGGGGTCGTCGGCGGACTTGATGCGGCTACGGCAGGGCCGATCTCGAGGGAGCGGTCCAGGGGATGCGGGGTGGGCGCTCCAGGCGGCGACACGACGAGGGGCAGGGCCTCATCGGGACGGCAGAGCTCTGCGAGGGGGCCGGCGGCGAGGAGGGCCAGAGGAGGGAGGTGTATGGCGACGGCGGTTGCGGAAGGTGCTGGCGGCGAGCTTGCGGGGCCGAGGCAGGATGGGCGCGGGTCGACGGTTCCGGGGCGCGGAGAGCGGGAGGTGCCATGGCAGCGGGACCTCGACGAGGCGTGGACCGAGCGGAGGAGGAAGGCCGGGAGAGGCGGCGGCCGGCGGGGAGGCGCGACGAGGGAGAGGGGGCCACCGGCGCCGGCAGGAGGGGCCAAGGCCTGGGTCACGCAGAGAGGGGGTGCTTGGGGAGACGGTGCAGAGGGCGGCGGTGGCGGTGTCTGCGGGCTGCAGGGGCGCAGGAGGACGGCGGGGTCGGGGCCCTTCTCGGGAGCGGCGGCGCGCGGAGGAGAACCAGGCGGCGGTGAGGTCGGCGATGCGGGGCCGTCTGGTGGCGACGGGGAGATGAGCTCGAGCGGCGGGAGGAGGGGGTCGTCGTCGGGGACGGGGAAGAGGGCGCGGAGGTAGGGGGTCGTCGTCGGGGACGGGGAAGAGGGCGCGGAGGTGGGGGGTCGTCGTCGGGGACGGGGAAGAGGGCGCGGAGGTGGGGGTCGTCGTCGGGGACGGGGAAGAGGGCGTGGAGGAGGGGGTCCTGGCGAGGACGAGCGGCGACAGGGGCGAGCGAGGCCAGAGGGAGCGACGGGTTGGGGAGGGGGAAGGAGCAAGACGAGGGGCGGTGTCGGTCGGGGAGAGAGAGAGGTGGGCCAGGGCACTGTGGCAGGTGGGTGGGACCGACAGGTGGCGTGAGGCATGTGTGGGTTGGGCGTGCGTGGTGTGTGTTGGTGTGTGTTGCGTGCGTGTGTTGTGTGAGAGGCAGGTGGGGAGAGGGAGGGAGCTGGGGGGGTGAGGTGGCAGCGCGGGATTGGGTAGAGGGAAGGGAGAGGTGATGTGGCGAGATAGGATAGGTTGGGGTGAGGTGGCTGGGGACTGGGTAGGTTAGGACTAGGTAGAAAAAGGATTTAGGGTTCTTTAGGTGGGCCGGGTGGTAGGTAGTCTGGTCAGGTTGGGCCTCTGGCCTGACTGATCGGACTGCCTCCCCGGACAAAACATTTGATTATTTATTTTATTTGTAAAACATTTTTGTAAATAATTTTTAGACAAATAAAAGACCTGAACAGACCGATATTTTAATTTGAAATGAAGACGGGGGTTATTTAGAAAACAAAACTAGGCGTTTCGAAAATAGTTTCAGTCAAACAATGCATGATGATGACGATGCAATGCACAAAAACAACGCGATTTTCTAGTAGCGGTTTTTGCGGGATGCCACAATTCGACACCACTAACAATGGATCTCGCCCTCGAGATCCGCCTCATGGTACCGGGAAGAAGGGCGGCGATCTGAATCTTCTCACTTCATGTAGACCCTCGCGACACCACTAGCAATGGATCCTTCTTCGTCTTGAAATCGGCGACACCACCAACAAGGGTCGGTACTCACGTCCGTCGAGAGAACACTCCGGAGAAACAAAGGACGAAGGTAGTGGTATCAAAAGATAAGGCCACCTCTAACTTCCATGAGAAGAGGAAACGTTACATTGATCCACCAGTTCGATGTACAAGAGTGAACAGTAAGAGTCGGGTAGGGTGATCAGTCCATCGCGCACCCAAACCATTACTCTGCACACGAATAGGCGGATTATGCAACCAACTCTCGGAATTAGACTGAAGATCTCGACAATCGAGGTGCAGAACAAAGGAGTGATGCAGACTCTGCATCGGATCTAGCGTAGATGATGTCGTCGCTTCGGAAAACACCGGAAGGCACGAACAAGGAACAAAGAATGGTACCACAGTAGACGGATTCCTCAGACAGCGTGAAGACCAGATATAGCAACACCGTTACCAAAGGAGGAAGCGAAACCCTGAAGGTACGACGGAACCCAACCACGAGAAATCCTAGACTCGAAGAGAGAGAAGAGAGCGGATTCAAAACACGCAGAGGTGAGAGGAGAGCAGCAGAGGGGTAAGGAGTAAAATCAGACCTAATCAGAACTATCCAACCGATTTTCCAAAAATAGTTTTTGACACTCTACTTCGGCCGTTAGCTAGGTTATCCTACAGGCTGGACTTGTGGGGCATCGTAACTGCTGAGCTCTGATACCACTCTGTAACACCCTCAGAATCGGCCCTATGCAAGTTTCAGCGATTCCCACCAAACCCGCATAGAAACGATTCAAAGGTGCCCACCAGGCACTTTCGTGCGGGTGGAAAACGAAGTAATACCATTACACAATAGTCCACGATGGAACCCACAGAACAGATATATACACAACACGACTCCATGAGTCAAGATTACAGATATAATATACAAAGATCCAAATCACCTTTAAAACGATATAGCGTCCGAAATGCGGACAAGATGCAAATTGAGCTAAGAGCCACGAAGAATAACCATTGGCGTCCATAACCCTTGAGCCAAGCGGAAGGGTAACCTCGCTAACGACGTCGATCTCAAAACCTGCTAAAACAAAAGGGTGCCGACAAAGGAAAAGGATAAAAGAGAGCGGTCAAGATCGAGGCCAAGACATGGCGAGGCTAGAATTGGCGGTCCGCCTACATAGGTATGGTGGATCAAGCGGCAAAGATGCACCAAACATCCTATAGAGACTCAATACAACTGGCGGCTATCAGAGAGGGATAAGAAAGACCTATTCGGAACCAACCTGATACTACCACCAAACATACCCATCCTGGTGTTTCCCCCTCGAGACCAAACGAGGAAGTCAACCGAGGAACTCACACCGTTGGCAGTTTTATTTATTCGGTTATCGTTGCAGCAATTACTAGTCAGGTATAGATAGTCATCCTGATAGAATAAGTAGTGGGCAATTTTAGTTAACCATTCCGTTGTAGTTGCAGCACTTACTAGTCAGATACAAATAGCATGAGATAACCCAAAACCCAGCAGTTGTTGGTACTTTTATTTAGCCATTCCGTTGTAGTTGCAATACTTACTAGTCAGGTACAATGGTAGCAAGCGACAACCCAAACAAGCAATTGTTGGCAGTTTTATTTAGCCATTCCATTATAGTGAAGCTGATTACTAGTCATTATAAAGTCAAATTTATAGCACTACTTTAGTTATAGTTGTCTATGATCGAGATACTGTGCTCCAAGTCGTCCATAACCGCGGACACGGCTTTCAGAAAGTTTTACCCTGCAGGGGTGCACAAATAGCAACACACACTCGATCAACCTCGGAAAAACCAAATCAAAACCCAACGAGGCCTTCACGACAAAGCAATCACAAGATTCAGAAATATTTCAGGGGGCCACCCCATTGAGTACACCCGCAACGAAGCTAGCTGACTCCGATACGGACTCAAGGTTTGCGCCAGTGGCTGTAAACGACTGGGAACCCGAAAACTCGGGCTTGTCGATACCGCGAAAACACTCCGCTTACCTAAACAGTATAGTGTGCTATCCATCGCACAATTTAAATAAAGCAGTAAAGCATGGCATAAGTACAGGATAGTAAATAAAACCTCAAACTAGTTTGTGGCCCCAAGAAATAAGAATGAATCAAGCTCTGGCTCAGGGGGGTCCCATAATCCTCCCGGATGTGGATAGCGCGAATATTCAAGGAACAGGTATCAAGTACTCGGGGTCCTACGGGACACAAGTGGACGGTCAACAACCAAATAACATCTATTGCCCACCTGTGCCTCTGCTTACCTACTTCAATTTTAGTTATTAAACAATAATTAAAGTTATGAAATTTAAAACCAAGATCATCTCCAACATTAACATGCGGCAACACTCCAACAACTGTGCTACTTGATTTACACGCAAGCGGCTGAGCAAGCGACGCGCAAGTCCAACTATCTACCAAACAACAGGTAATAGGAGGTGTCCAAGGCAATATAAGGTTGCAAGGGATATCACGGGTACGAAAAACTAGAGCATCGCAATACAGATAGCAATAGATCAACAGGAGGGAATAAATACTATAAAAGTAAGATAGGTAGAAAGGGGGAGATGCTCGCCTGAAAACATTGCTGAAGATTCAGCCGAAGATCGGGTCGACACTCGCATCAACTCATCGGCCTAATCCGCGAAGAAGCAAAACACTAGAAGAAACACCGGATGGACTATTTAATACTACGGCAGAAGATCGGGCATGATGTATGTATGATGTATGACATGGCAAAGTTGCGATGCAATTAGGTCATATTAAGCGGAACCGGGGTCCCGACAATTAATTAGATGGTTCATGTTGTTTAGCTACCCTGCAATTTAAATGTTGTCTTAACATGGCAAAGATAGCACCGGTTCGCTACACAAATTTAAATGGCGCCAATATTAGACTAGATTTGCCCTCATATGGACCCCATATTAATTATGAGGTGAATCGGCATAATGCCCCCAAACCACATGATATGTATGCGACATGATCAATTTAATATGCAACAAATATATATCATTTATAAAATAAGGTTCGGATAGGGGTTATACACGGGGTTCGGCGAACTTGGGGCTCAGAGGGCTTCGAGGAGCGACGGATCGGTCTTCGGGCTCCATGATCGGCTTCGGATCCATGAAGGAGAACTTGGCGCCTGGGGTTCCGACGAGCTTGGCGTCCTTGTCAGAGTTCTCGGGTGACGATGTCGGTCTTGGGGTCCGGGGATTCTTCCGGGTCCATGATGGCATCCTCAATGCCCTGCGTCGAAGGCATTGGAGTTCCGTGATGGAGACCTTGTCGGGGGTTCATACTTGCCACTGGGTTCGTTACGGTCTTCAGATCGCACGGGTTCTCGACAGGGTCCTCTCGGATCAAGCACCGGTCGGCGTTGTTGAAGGGATCTTCACGAACTTCTTCACCGCGTACCACACCAAAGAAAACGGACTGCCACGAAACAACAACAGTGACACAGACAACAAAATTTGGCTGCATCGCACTATTGCAGGGCTAGCACACATGCAGGGCAAGAGGGGTCGTCGGCGGACTTGATGCGGCTACGGCAGGGCCGATCTCGAGGGAGCGGTCCAGGGGATGCGGGGTGGGAGCTCCAGGCGGCGACACGACGAGGGGCAGGGCCTCATCGGGACGGCAGAGCTCTGCGAGGGGGCCGGCGGCGAGGAGGGCCAGAGGAGGGAGGTGTACGGCGACGGCGGTCGCGGAAGGTGCTGCTAGCGAGCTTGCGGGCCGAGGCAGAGGCTGGTCAGCAGTTCCGGGCGCGGAGAGCGGGAGGCGCCATGGCAGCGGGACCTCGACGAGGCGCGGACCGAGCGGAGGAGGAAGGCCGGGAGAGGCGGCGGCCGGCGGGGAGGCGCGACGAGGGAGAGGGGGCCACCGGCGCCGGCAAGGTGAGGGCCGCGCGTCGGGGTCACGCAGAGAGGGGGTGCTTGGGGAGACGGTGCAGAGGGCGGCGGTGGCGGTGTCTGCGGGCTGCAGGGGCGCAGGAGGACGGCGGGGTCGGGGCCCTTCTCGGGAGCGGCAGCGCGCGGAGGAGAACCAGGCGGCGGTGAGGTCGGCGATGCGGGGCCGTCTGGTGGCGACGGGGAGATGAGCTCGAGCGGCGGGAGGGGTCGTCGGGGACGGGGAAGAGGCCTTGAGGTAGGGGGTCGTGCGGGGACAGGGAAGAGGCTTGAGGTGGGGTCGTCGTCAGGGACGGGGAAGAGGACGCGGAGGTGGGGGGTCGTCGTCGGGGACGGGGAAGAGGGCGCGGAGGCGGGGGTCCTGGCGAGGACGAGCGGCGAAGTGAGCGAGGCAGGAGCGGCAGGTTGGGGAGGGGGAAGGAGCAAGACGAGGGGCGGTGTCGGTCGGGGAGAGAGAGAGGTGGGCCAGGGCACTGTGGCAGGTGGGTGGGACCAACAGGTGGCGTGAGGCATGTGTGGGTTGGGCGTGCGTGGTGTGTGTTGGTGTGTGTTGCGTGCGTGTGTTGTGTGAGAGGCAGGTGGGGAGAGGGAGGGAGCTGGGGGGTGAGGTGGCAGCGCGGGATTGGGTAGAGGGAAGGGAGAGGTGATGTGGCGAGATAGGATAGGTTGGGGTGAGGTGGCTGGGGACTGGGTAGGTTAGGACTAGGTAGAAAAAGGATTTAGGGTTCTTTAGGTGGGCTGGGTGGTAGGTAGTCTGGTCAGGTTGGGCCTCTGGCCTGACTGATCGGACTGCCTCCCCGGACAAAACATTTGATTATTTATTTTATTTGTAAAACATTTTTGTAAGTAATTTTTAGGCAAATAAAAGACCTGAACAGACCGATATTTTAATTTGAAATGAAGACGGGGGTTATTTAGAAAACAAAACTAGGCGTTTCGAAAATAGTTTCAGTCAAACAATGCATGATGATGACGATGCAATGCACAAAAACAACGCGATTTTCTAGTAGCGGTTTTTGCGGGATGCCACAACAACTAAGTCAATGAATCACCTGGGTGGAATGGGACTTGAATGGTGGTTTTTGGTTGAGTGGTTACACAAGACCCATGGATATGGTTTACCTTGTGTATCTCACTTGTGGTATGCCACCCAGGCACAAAGGGATTTTAGAGGCCAAGTGCTGAGAAGCTTATAGTGCAGCCACTTGGCAATATGGGCTCTGCCTTGATCACATAGGTTGCTAGAACTTAGCCATTTGGACAGTTGGTGGTAGTGGGAATGTTAGGTTGGAGCGCGTCCATTTGGTCTAAGGAAAGGCTTCTGAAAGGTCCTGTCTTGGGAAACCAAGTCTGGTGGGGAAAGTGCACAACCTCTGCAGATGGAAAAATCTAAGTACTTAGCCAAGTCCATGGTAATGGACATCTTGAGCATCAAGACATGGAAGCTATCAAGAATCTCATCACTCCAACTTCTAAGTAAAACTTGTGGGTGAACAAGGGTGAAGGACCTCAATGTCTATTGGTGGTTTCTTGGGAAAGTTATTGACAAAGAAAAACTTAGTGATTTCAACTAATAGGAAAAACCTATTTTGAGCAAAGCAAGCCAAACTACACTTAGACAAAAATGCATATAGTAATATAGTCCACTTAAAAATTACTAAGGTATCACTTGCCAATACTATTCCAAAGTATTGACCCACTGTGGCTGTAACTTGTGATGTTGCAGGTTACTCTGATGAGGATTAGGTGTCATGAGTCTACACTCAACATGCTTGCCTGTGGCACATGAAGATGAAGACTTATGTTTATTTACTTACTCCAAACTCTTGTATTAGGCCTGTGGCCTTGAGTTGTAAAAGACTATGTTTTATCTCTGGAATGGATGTAATAAATGACCTTTGTATCTGTGTACTTCATCTTAAACTGTGGATGCTAGCAATGATCCAGGGACTAGCATTGCAATCACAGGGATCCTTTTCCTTTACAAAGGAGGGATCTTACACCGGCAGAGCCATCGCCGATGCCAGTGCCATGCGCGTCGCCAGGTTTTGGTCAATTAGATCTAGGCTGTTAGATCTGCACCCAGCGGTTTAGATTAGATCACTTACTGAACATGTACAATTGGATCTGGAGCGTTAGATCTAACTTAATCTAACGGTGCGGAGGATTCTATGCAGAACCATTTGTAGGATTATTTTGGACATATAAAATGTTTAGAAAATTGTTTTAGAGTAGTTTTTGGTTTATTTAAACTTTAGAAAGTTTACTTTGTGTTCAGTACTGTATAGTTTGAATTTTTAGTGTAGAGAATCATTCCATTGCATTTGCATGCATTCATATGTATTTTTGTTTGAATATTGAATGTGAATTTGGTGTTATGATTTTATGTGTAGATTTTGGTGATTATGGTTGTGAGGACTGTTGCTATTCTCCTAGCTACCAAGGCAAGTGATGCTTCATATTTTTGTCTTATTATTTTATCCATCCATTAGTAATATTTTGAGTAGGATTTCCATAGAGATTTTTCTAAGTATATGCTATGCCATGGGAAATCCTATATATGTTGTCTTAGTAGAATTATCCTAAGTTAGGAGACTTGTTATATTAGCATGCTTAGCCTAGCTAGTAGAACACAATGGTGGAATATTCATGCTATGATATTATGCAAAATCTATGACTTTGTTTTTGAATAATAAAACAACATGTGAATGAATCACCTAGGTGGAATGGAAAGATCGGTTTGTGTTGAGTGGTTACACAAGGCCCATGTCTATGGTTTACCTTGTGTATCACACTTGTGTATGGCCACCCAGGAACAAAGGGATTTGAGACATTTAGTGTTCAGAAGCTTCTAGTGCAACCACATGGCATATGGGCTCTGCCTTGACCAACTAGGTTGCAAGAACTTAGCCAGATGGACAGTTGGTGGTAGGGTTGATAGGATGGAACGCGTCCATGGTGGTCTAAGGGAATGCTTCTGAAAAGTCTCGTCTCGATGCATTTCGAGTCTTGTGGGGAAAGTGCACCACCTCTCGAGAGGGTAAAACCTAAGTACTTAGCCGTGTCCCGGCAACGGACAATTTGAGCATTAAAGACATTGAAGTGATCAAGAATCTCCTCATCCCAATTTCTCTAAGTTAGAACTTGTGGTTGAACAAGGGTTAAGGTCCACCAATGTCTATTGGTGGTTCCTTGTGTGTTTTATCAAACAAAAACTTAGTGTTTTCAACTAATAAGAAAACCTTATTTTGAGCAAAGCCAGGCTGAACTACACTTAGCCAAATTCATATAGTTATTAGATGTTTCTATACTACAATGGTATCACTTGCCAATACAATTCCAAATGTATTAACCCTATGTGGCTATAACTTATGATGTTGCAGGTTACTCTGATGGAGACTAGGATTATGAGTCTACACTCAACATGTTTGCCTGTGGCACATGAAGATGAAGGCTTATTTTTATTTACTTTATGTTATGAACTCTATGTATTAGCCTTGGGCTAATGAGTTGTAAAGACTATGTTATCTCTGGAATGACAATGTAATAATGACCTTTGTATCTGTGTACTTCATCTTAAACTGTGGATGCTAGCAATTCGATCCAGGGACTAGCATTGCAATCACATGGGCCTTTACCTTAAAAGGTGGGGTCTTACAACCAATGACTTCAGCCTAAACATCTCAAAGGACTTCAGCTTCAATTTCACCAAGGACTTCAATTTGGACATCACTAAGGACTTCAAGTGAGATAAGAATAATACTCAAGACTTGGAGACTAAGGAAACTCAACTCATAAGGAACCATTATAGACATCACCTTTGAAATTTGTGACCAAGATGCAATAATTTCTTCCAAGGATACCATGATCTTGTACCAGATGTAAAAGCTAAGACGAAGGATTGAATGACGTCAAGTGATACCCAATAGTTGGACCACCATACTAGTGTTTAGTTTATAAATCGATTTGCTGATCATTTGTTGGTCATACCAACCTATGTGGTGTGACAATAATATTTTGTTTGCCTAAGTTGTGCTTGAACCTTGTTGATTGAGTGGAATGCATGATTGATAATGCTTGCTTATTGCTTGTGTGTGAGTATAATTCGTTCCCTAGAAATCTTTTGTCTATTCTAATCCCAACCCAAGCAGATGACTTCTCCAAGAGACAACAACTCCAACATCAAGGATGGTGACAACAACAACCTGGAGATGCACATGATAGTACAACTGCTAGCAACCCAAGCTAAGTTGAATCAAGTGACAACCCAGTTTTTATCCAACAACCACACGAACACTGAGTTAGTCCCAACCATTCTAAAGTTATTGGGATCCCAATCCCAATTGTTGCAAAGGATGACCAATCAGATGATCAACATGAGAAGCAACCCTTCCCATATAGATTGTGATAATAATGATTTCAAGGATGATATTGTGGGAAGAACACAAGCCTGCAAAATCTATGGAGACATAGGATATACATATAAAGAGCATATGGACCAATGCCTTCATTGTGAAGAGAACCATCCAGCTAGACAGTGCCCCACATTTCAAATTCATGTTTCCTATGTGAAGGAACTAATCATGTCCCTGTCCAATGCCACATCTATCCCATAGTTCAACAGATAAAACATCAAGCTAAGGATGGAATACATCAAGTCTTTAGAAACATCCATGAAGGTACAACTTCCACCAAGAATGATGAAGACAAAGTCAAATCTCAATATGCACCTCCATACAAGGTAACCAACTTTGATGAACAAAAGAGGAAACGTGGACGTTATCCTAGGAACCGTTCTAAGAACCGAGGAAGTTTTCCTACATTTGTAGTGAATTATGAAGAACATGAACTAAGAGACCTCCTAGCCTTGGAGAAACCGAAGAACAAGAAGAATCGCTCCAACCCCAGCAAGAAAGACATTAGCCAGATGCAATGTTACAATTGCAAGGAGATGGGACACTATGCTAAAGAATGCCCAGAAAATAAGAAAGGCCAAGGAAACAAATAAGAGGTAGTGATACCAGAGATAAAGAGGAATATTATCAAAGTTATGTGCCACAAATGCAAAGAGCTAAGCCATTATGCATCAAATTTTCCAGAAAAGGAGAAGAACAAGACAAGCAAGCATGTGAAGGATCTCAACCTTGTCACATGTTTCAAATGTGGGGATAAGGGACACTATGCAAACAACTATCCAGAGAAGTTGCCTCAAGGCACCAAGTAAGCCAAGATGCAATCTAGTTAAAATTGTTTTAAGGGTGGTAGTACCCTAGCTGTCCTAAAACTAACTTGTTTTTTCTAGCCTTCCCAAATCTCGGGACGAGATTCTTTTAATGGTGGTAGTCTGTCACATCCCAAAATTTTGCAAATTTTGAAATGTGAAAAATAAACAAACAAAAGAAACAAATGTTGAAATTTAGGGGGAAAAGAAACTTTTGCTTCTAAATGGAAACATAAAAACCTTACTTGAAAAAAAATTTAATGAAAAAGAAAAAAACAAATTTTCAATCAAATCAAATGCATTCATGCATGGAATGTATTTTGAACATTTGGAAAAGATAAACCTAAACCCTAATAAAAGAAATCAGCATTAAGATCACTCCAAGATTATGGCTTTTTTCCATATAAAAATTTAGCAACAACATTCCTAAATCATCAATAATGGTAAACCACAAAATTAAAAAACCATGGGAATTGACTTCACTCCATCTGGAGCCATGGATAAAAACTTATGATTTTGTTAAGACAAAAGAAAATATTCCAAGGCTAATAAAGCTCATAACTAAAATAAATGCTTAATTGTGAAGAAAATAATCCTAAAAGGATTTAAGAAGATAAATAAATATCAAATAAAATTATACAAATTGGAATCACTATTATTGGAGCTATAAATAAAAAGATATGAATTTTATAAGACAAAGAAAGAAATAAATAAGAATTGTTGCAAAGACAATTTAAACCATGCCAAAAATTCATAAGTAAATGGAATAAAAGTTTACTAAATAATATAAAAGGATAAAAAATTATTTAAATAAAATTTTATGGGCTTATGAACCATATTCAAATTTTATTTAAAGAAATGCCAAAGAGAATCACTTCATTTTAAATGAATATTAATTTGATAATTTTTTTTTGAATTGGACTAAATAATACACTAATAATTGGTTTAAAACCTACTGAAAATATTGGAGATTATTTGAATTAAAATTGAAGTTTGAATCAATTGTTTTGAATAAAAATGGAAAACAGAAAAAGAAAAGGAAAAAAGATCTGAAGAAAAAAAGGGAAGAGAAGCTACCTGCCTAGCCAGTCTAACACCCCAGCCCACTAAAAGCCCACCCGGGCCACCTCTCTCTCCCCTTTGCCTCCCTTTCTCACCGCGCACATGCCCACACCCCTCACTGACTGCACGTACCCACCCTGCCCCGTCATCATTGTCCTCACTGCGCATTGAACATGCCCTCTGACATTTCCTTCCCCCCGATTCAATTCGAATGAATTCGATTAACTGCTGGAGTAAACCCCTCCCTCGACCACTCTCTCTTAACCCCCTCTCCCTCCTATACTTTTACCCTCAACCATCACCACTAAGGAGCCACAGTGCTCCACGAATTTGAGCTCAACATCTCGCCGTCTCGGACGAACTCCGGCGCCAATTCCGGTGAAGAAAGACACTCCCGCACCTCCATTTCTGTGCTAACCTCCTTAGTTTTCTGTCACGCACCTCACTGACTCCTTGTTTTGATTTCTTGAGCCCCAGGTGCTCGCCGTTTTCTTCATCTGCAAGCGTCGCCGCAAGCGCACCTCCGGCCACCACTAGGAGCCGCTCTAGGAAGCAAGTCTCGACCGAGCCAACAACATCGACTTCATTTAGACCTGTTGCGCATCTTCTTCGTCTCCACCATATTCGGAAACCACCAGAATGTTGCCTCGTTACACTTCCGGAGCATCACTGCCGACCACACCATCGCGGTGACCTGAGCTGCAAGGTGAGCCAGCGCCTTCTATTCCTTAACCTTTGATCTGATTTCAACGGACACGATTAGACTTAGCCAAGCCTAGCCGAGCCACACGCCGTGAGCCAAGCCGCCAGCCTAGATCAAGCCCAGATGAATCTGCACCGTTTGTTTTATGTAAACCGTACAGCCCGCACCGCTAGATCCAACGGAAACGGTATAGGCCAATCAGAACACACCACGTGGCCATGCTTTTGATTTAAAAACCAGAATAGATCTATTAGATGTTTAAACTTGTAAAATCAATAACTTTTGATATGTAACTCCAAAAATTACAAACTAGGAGTCTATGGATTCAGAAAAATGTGTACTTTGCACCTATAGACTTACTTTGGTCATTTTCCTCAAAAAATTAGAGTTTTATGCAGAGACCTGTTTAGGGCTATTTTGGCTATAAAAATTGTTCTAAAAATCATTTTTGAGAAACCCTTTTGCAAATGGTTTTGTTTTGAACCCTCTGGCCATAAAAACTAACATTTGAAATTAAAAGTATATTTTGTTGATACTAGGAATTATTCCTTTGAATAAAAGCTTTTCTAAGAAAAGAAAAATGATTTAAATGACTTATTTTCACTAACTTGGTTTCAAATGAAATTCCACTTTTATAAAAGACCAGTAGGTGTTTTGAAATGTTTAGAACGTTTTTAGAAACAAATTTTTCAATAAAATGACCTTTTTCATGCTCACATGCATTTCTTTGTTTTCTTGTTTTTGTTTTGTTAATTTTTGTGTTGTAGTTTTGAGTGTGTGCTTTTTCTTGATTTTATTGTAGTGAAGTTTGAAGAGTGTGACATTTGCAAGATCAAGGAGAGTACCTAGATTTTCTACTAAAAAGGAAAGTGATACTTTGGTCATCAAAAGTCCTATCTTTTCAATATTGCATTAGTGATATTTTTGTAGTTTTTATGATAGGACTATTTTGTACTTCTATGCTATGCTAATCCTATAGGATATACCTTGGTAGTATTTCCTAAAGAATATGAGACATGGTAAGTTTAGAATGATTAGTCTAGCTATATGGAATTATGGGTGGAAATCATGATATGATGTCTTATGAAAATACAAATATTGTTTTTGGACTAATGAAAACAACTGATGTTAATGAAACACCTGGGTGGAAATGGTAATTGCATGGATGGATTTTTGTTGAGTGGTTACCCAGGGCCCATTTCTATGGTTTACCCTGGTGTATCTCACTTATGGATGGCCACCCAGGAACAAAGAGATTGGAGACATTCTTGTCGCGAAAGCTTCTAGTGCAGCCAGATGGCATATGGGCTCTGCCTTGACCAACTAAGTTGCAAGAACTCAACCAGATGGACAAATAGTGGTAGATATGATAGGATGGAACGCGTCCATGGTGGTCTGAGGGATTGCTTCTGAAAAGTCTCGTCTCGATGCATGTCGAGTCTTGTGGGGAAAGTGCACCACCTCTCTAGAGGGTAAAAACTAAGTACTTAGCCATGTCCCCGGTTATGGACAATTTTGATCATCAAGACAATGAAGTAGAATCAAAGATCTCATCATTCTAATTTCTCTAAGTTAAAACTTGTTGGGTGAACAAGGGTAGCACCTAGTGTGTATCCAGTGTGCCATGTTTGATGAAGTGTTTTGAAAAAGATAAAAACTATTTTTCAAAGGATAGGGAAAACTTATTTTATGCAAAGGCCAGCCAAAACTCCACTTAGCCATATATTCATGTAGATGTTAGATTCTCCATATCAATATGATATCACTTGCCAATACAATTCAAATGTATTGACCCTTGTGCTTGTAACTTATCATGTTGCAGGTTTGTTTGATGTTAGTGAAGTTTGATGAGTAGGGATTACAAGTCTACAACCAACATGATTGCCTGTGGCATATGAAGATGAAGGACTCCATGCTTTATAGTTATATTTGCTGCTCTATAATAAGATAGCCATATGAGCTATGTAAGTTGTAATGAACTATTTTATTCCTAGTTATGAGTTGTAATATGACCTTTGTTTCTTGATATTGCATCTTAAACTCTGGGTGCTAGCTATTCGATCCAGGGACTAGCACTGTAAATACAACGACTTGTACCTTATTGGGTTCAGGCCTCTACAAGATACCTTCCGGAGGTTAGGTTTCGGTGATTTCTGGATGTTCTGTATGTTGTCTCCCCGATCTAGTTGCACAGGGTGAAACTATTTGGATGCCTAAGTCAATGGGAATCGTTATTCCCAAGGACACAAGCTTATCGGCGTAACCCGACATCTTGAGTACATGCTCACTAACGGAGATGTGCTCTTCCATCATGCAGCTAAAGAACTTTTCTGAAGCGTTGTAGCTCTCTACAACAGCATGTGTGTCGAAAATCATTTTCAACTCACCCATTGTATCAAAAACATTGCCGTTTTCGAAACGCTTTCGAAGTTCCGGCTCTAGCCCATACAATATGCCGCAATGAACTAAGTTGTGGTCCTCCTGACGAGTCTGATAGACATTCTTCTCCACGTCAGGGGCATCCTCAAAAGGTGGGGGGCCTAGTGGCGCTTCTAGCACGTATTGCTTTTGTGCAGCAGAGAGGACAATCCTCAAATTCATGGCCCATTCGGTAAAGTTGCTACCATTCGTTGCAAGTTTCTCTTTCTCCATGAACACATTGAAATTAAAAGCAGGTGGTGCCATCTAAAACAAAATTTGTAAATTTTAGACTAAGTGTATGATAGATTGAGTTCAACTAATCCATATTATGAATGAACTCCCACTCAAAAACGACATCTCTCGTGCCTTTTTGGTGATTACATGAACCAAATCCACTATACCAAGTTCGATCATCATGTGAGTCGGTATAGCTTCAAAGGCGAGCATCAAATGGGCATCATATCTACTATATGACTCATGCTTAACCTTTCGGTCCATGTTCCGAGGCCATGTCTGTACATGCTAGGCTCGCCAAGTTAGAACGTTAGTATTCGCATGTGTAACTGTTTTACACCCGAAATATGTTCGTGGATCCAAGAACACCCGATCATCACGTGATGTCTTGGAGCGACGAAAACATAATCGGTGCATACTAAAGGAATAACACGTTCTTATCTTGATATTTAAAAGAGGGATCATATTATTATGCTAACAAAGCGCTAAACAAGCAATATAAGATGATATCAAACATCACATGTTTATTAGTGGAATGATATGGTTACCGCATATGATCTCTATCATGTGCATCGTGGTATGATCACTCTCATACCTATATGTGTAAGTCCAAGATCTATGGAGATTACATGTTATGTATGTTGTAAGTGTAGGGGTTCGTAGCATGGAAAACAAAAAATTTCTATCGCATACAAACAAACAAGCCAAGATCTATCTACTAAATTGTAGCAACGATTCGATGGAATAACTCACCCTCGAATATTCCAAAGTGTTTAACGAGAGCGGATTCTTGTGGGTGATGTAGTCGTACTCTTGCCGATCACAAGATCGTGTAGACGATCCTTCCGGTGCTGCATTCCGGCAACGCTTCCGCAGTCGGTCACATGTTCGGTACTCGACGAAGACCTTCCTCTCCCTTGTTCCAGCAGGCAGTGGAGGTTGTAGCACTCTCCTCGCGATTCCGGAAGCACGATGGCGTGGTACCGAAAGTAGAGGGGAGATCTCGCAGGGCTTCGCCTTAAGCCGGAGCGAGTATGGTGGACTATGAGAGAGGCCTTGGCGATCTAGGGTTTAGACACACCAAGGAGAGGGGGCTAGGCCGGCGGCTAGGGCTTGGGGAAGCCCAAGTCGGCGGCTAGGGTTTGCCCTAGGCGGCGGCAGCAGGAGGTGGTGGCGCCGGCGGCTTGGGGCTAGGGTTTTGCGGAGGCAAGGTGTAGTCTTGGAGGGGCAGCCCTACCCCTCCTTATATAGGTGGGAGGGCGTGGCCAAGGGGAGGGGAGTCCCTCCCCAACTCGGCTTCCAAGGCCGGCGGTGGAGGGAGAGGGACTTCCTCCCCAAGTAGGTTTCCTACTCTCCCTCCACCAAGCAAACTTGCCGTTTGACTTTTCAAATTGGCGTTTGACTTTTCAAACTAGGATTTGATTTATCCCTTTATTTTTCTCAGCGATGACACCTAATACATGATGCAACCATTCCAACTTGTTATGACACATTCATGTACCCTTCCCCTCCGGAGTGCCGGACCTTCCAGAACCTTCTAAAACATTCCCAATGAAAACACCGGAACCATTCTCCAACCCCGAAACAGGACTTTCCTTATATGAATGTTATTCTCCGGACCATTCCAGATCTCCTCATGATATCCCGGATCCCATCCGAGACTCCGAACAACATTCGGTCTCTTACCCATCATTCCATAACTACTCAACAACATCGAATCCTTAAGTGTGTCTCCCTACGGTTCGTGAATTATGCGGACATGATCGAGACACTTCTCCGAACAATAACCAATAGAGGAATCTGGAAATTCATATGGTTCCCACATATTTCTACGATTACTTTGCGATTGAATGAACCACTTACATACGATACCAATTTCCCTTTGTCTCGGGATAGTTTACTTATGCGAGGTTTTGATCGTCGGTATCTCTGCATACCTAGTTCAACCTCGTTATTGATAAGTACTCTTTCCTCATTCCCGTGATATGTGATCCCTTGTGAGCCAGTCACATGCTTGCAACCCAATTGGATGACATTCCACCGAGAGGGCCCAGAGTGTATCTATCCGTCATATGGATGGACAAATCCCACTCTTGATCCATGTGTCTCAACCCATACTTTCCGAACACTCAATGCCACCTTTATAGACACCCAGTTACGGTGTGGTGTTTGATGTCATCAAAGCACCCTTCCGGTGATGGTGATAAGCATGATCTCATGGTCGAAGGAATTAGATTACTATGTATCAGAAAGCATATAGCAATTGAACTATTAAAATGACTTGATCTTTATGCTATGCTTATCTATAGGAATATGTCCATCATACCATTATCCTAACGATATGATCTTGTTGTTAATAACATCTCAATGTTCATGATAGGGAAACAACAATCATTTATTAACCAACAAGCTAGTATTATGAAGAGGCTTTACTAGGGACTCTAATTTAGTTTACAAATCACACAAGTATTAATGTTTCCTTGTTAATACTATTATAGCATGAATGTAAACATTTATCATAAACACAAAGATATAATAATAACTATATTTATTATTGCCTCTAGGGCATATCTCCAACAGTCTCCCACTTGCACTAGAGTCAACTAATCCAGATTACATGGTAATATACCGAACACCCATGGCAGTTTGGTGTTGGTCATGTTTTGCCCTCGGGAGAGGTTTAGTCAACGGATCCGCCACATTCTGATCTGTGTGTACTTTGCAAATCTTTATGTCACCATCTTGGACATGTTCTCGAATAGCATGAAAACGTAGCTTGATGTGCTTCAACTTCTTGTGTGACCTTGGTTGTTGCGCATTGGCTATGGCACCCATGTTATCATAGTAGATAGACATTGGGTCCAGCGCACTTGGAACCACACCGAGCTCTGTAATGAACTCCTTCATCCATATCGCTTCTTGTGAAGACTCTTAAGCAGCTATGTATTCCGATTCAGTTGAAGATCTCGCCACAACGCTTTGCTTTGCACTCCTCCAGCTAACTGTTGCACCATTCAAAGTAAATACGTAACCAGATTGAGATTTAGAGTCATCCGGATCGGTGTTCCAACTAGCATCGGTGTAACCATTAACAATGAGCTGTTCATCACCTCCATAAGAAAGAACCATATCATTAGTTCTTCTCAAGTACTTAAGGATGTTTTTGACCGCTGTCCAATGATCCACTAATGGATCACTTTGATATCTGCTAGTCAAACTAACAGCATATGCAATGTCGGGTCTAGTACATAGCATGGCATACATTAGAGATCCTATGGCTGAGTCATAGGGAGTCTTACTCATCCTTTCTCTATCTTCTGCCGTTGTTGGACTTTGAGTTTTACTCAACGTCGTATTGGGCAACATGGGCAAGAACCCTTTCTTGCTATCTTCCATTCCAAACCTCTTTAGAACTTTGTCCAAATATGTACTTTGTGACAATGATATTAGGCGTCTTGATCTATCTCTATAAATCTTTATGCCTAATATGTAAGCTGCTTCGCCAAGATCTTTCATTGAAAAACTATTATTCAAATATTCCTTGACACTATTAAGAAGGTCTACATCATTCCCAATCAACAATATGTCATCTACATATAGTATTAAGAATGCTACAGAGCTCCCACTCACTTTCTTGTAAATACAAGCTTCTCCATAAGTTTGTATAAAACCAAAACTTTTGATTACCTTATCAAAACGCTGATTCCAACTTCGGGATGCTTGCTTCAATCCATATATGGACCGTTGAAGTTTGCATACCTTGTTAGAATCTTTAGGATCGACAAAACCTTTGGGTTGCATCATATACAACTCTTCATCAATGTCTCCATTGAGGAACGCTGTTTTGACATCCATCTGCCATATCTCATAATCATAATATGCAGCGATTGCTAACATAATCCTCACAGACTTTAGCTTCGCTACTGGTGATAAAGTCTCATCGTAGTCAACTCCTTGAATTTGTCGAAACCCTTTTGCGACAAGTCGAGCTTTATAGACAGTAACATTACCATCAGCATCTGTTTTCTTCTTGAAAATCCATTTGTTCTCGACAGCCTTCCAGCCATCCGGTAAGTCCACCAAAGTCCATACTTGGTTTTCGTACATGGATCCAATCTTGGATTTCATGGCTTCTTGCCATTTATTGGAATCTGGGCTCATCATCGCTTCCTCATACGTCGCAGGGTCATCGGTGTTGTCCACCAACATGACACTCATGACGGGATCATACCAATCAGGAGTGGTACGAGTTCTCGTTGACCTGCGATGCTCTGTAGCAACTACAACCGAAGTTTCATGATCATCATCATTAGCTTCCTCTCTTATTGGTGCAGGAACCACAGGTACTTCTTCCGGTGATGCCCTACTCGCAAGTTCGAGAGAAGGTTTGACAACCTCGTCGAGTTCTACTTTCCTTCCAGTCACTTATTTCGAGAGAAATTCCTTCTCTAGAAAGGATCCATTCTTGGCAACAAAATATTTTGCCTTCGGATCTATGATAGAAGGTATACCCAATAGTTTCTTTTGGGTATCCTATGAAGATGCATTTTTCCTCTTTGGGTTCAAGCTTGTCCGGCTGTAACTTCTTTACATAGGCTTCACAACCCCAAACTTTAAGGAACGACAATTTAGGTTTCTTCCCAAACCATAATTCATACGGTGTCGTTTCAACGGATTTAGATGGTGCCCTATTTAAAGTGAATGCGGCTGTTTCTAATGCATAACCCCAAAATGATAGCGGTAAATCTGTAAGTGACATCATAGAACGAACCATATCTAAGAGAGTTCGATTACGATGTTCGGATACACCATTACGCTGTGGTGTTCCCGGCGGTGTCAATTGTGAAAGTATTCCGCATTTCTTCAAATGCTCGCCAAACTCGTAACTTAGATATTCACCTCCACGATCAGAACGTAGAAATTTAATCTTCTTGTTACGTTGATTCTCAACCTCACTTTGAAATTCCTTAAACTTCTCGAAAGTTTCGGACTTATGTTTCATGAAATAGATATACTCATATCTACTCAAGTCATCCGTGAAGGTAAGAACATAACGATAACCACCGCGCGATGCTACACTCATTGGACCACATACATCGGTATGTATGATTTCCAATAAGTCCGTAGCTCGCTCCATCATACCAGAAAATGGAGTCTTAGTCATTTTACCCATCAGACATGCTTCGCATCTTTCAAGTGATTCGAAATCAAGTGATTCAAGAAGTCCATCGGAATGGAGTTTCTTCATACGCTTCACTCCAATGTGACCAAGACGACAGTGCCACATATAGGTCGAGTTATCGCTCGATTTCAAACGTTTAGCTTCAATGTTAATAATATGTGTATGTCCACTATCGAGATTCAATAAGAATAGACCATCTATAAAAGGAGCATGTGCATAAAACATATTACTCATATAAATCGAACAACAATTATTCTCGGACTTAAACAATTAACCGTCTCGCAATAAACAAGATCTCGATATAATGTTCATGCTTAACGCAGGCACCAAATAACAATTATTTAAGTATAAAACTAATCCCGATGGTAGATGAAGAGGTAGCGTGCCTACCGCGATGACATCAACCTTTGATCCATTTCCTACGCGCATCGTCACCTCGTTCTTCGCTAGCTTCCATTTATTCTACAGCACCTGTTTCGAGTTACAAATATGAGCAACCGAACTAGTATCAAATACCCAGTAACTACTACGAGTACTAGTGAGATACACATCAATAACATGTATATCGGATATACCTTTCTTCTTGATGTTGCCGTTCTTCAAATCCGCCAAGAAATTTGGGCAATTCCGCTTCCAGTGACCTTCTCCCTTGCAGTAAAAGCACTCAGTATCAGGCTTAGGTCTAGCCTTGGTCTTCTTCGTCGGTGCGGTAACTTTCTTACCACCCTTCTTGAAGTGTCCCTTTTGCTTAGACTTGCCTTTATTGAATTTGGTGGTCTTATTGACCATCAACACTTGGTTCTCTTTCTTGATCTCCACTTCTGCAGATTTTAACATGGAGAAGAGTTCTAGCAACTGCTTGTTCATGCTTTGCATATTGTAGTTCATCACAAAGTTCTTGTAACTTGGTGGTAGTGATTGGAGGACACGGTAAATACCCAAAGCATTAGGAATCACTATACCCAAGCTTTGGAGTTTGTTTGCGTGCCCAGACATCTTAAGCACATGCTCACTGACGGAGCTACCCTCTTCCATCTTGCAGTTAAAGAACTTTTCAGAAGCCTCATAGCTCTCAACTGCCGCGTGTCTCAAAAATCAATTTGAGTTCACGGACAATATCGTGTGGGTCTGAATTCTCAAACCTTTTCTGAAGCTCCGATTCCAAACCATACAAGATAGCACCTCGAGCATGGAGTACTGATTCTTCCGAGCGAGGTAAACGTTCTTTACTTCATCGGTAGCATCAGCTGCAGGCGGGTCACCCAGCGGTGCATCCAGCACATAGGTCAAATTACCATCATTGAGGACAATCCTCAAATTGCGGAACCAATCCGCGAAGTTGCTTCCATTGTTTTTCAACTTTTCTTTCTCTAGGAACGCATTAAAATTGATGGTAGGGGCCGCCATTGGTATACAACATATTTGCAATAGTTTAGACTAAGTTTATGACAAATTGAGTTCTAATTAATAGTTAAATTAATCTAGGTGAACTCCCACTCAAAACAATATCCCTCACATTGTTTTAGTGATCACACGAACCAAATCCACCACATCAAAACCGATCATCACGAGAGTTGATGTAGCTTCAATGGCGAACAATCGACATGTTCATCATATCTACTATATGATTCATGCTTTACCTTTCGGTGATCCGTGTTCCGAGACCATGTCTGTACATGCTAGGCTCGTCAAGATCAAACCTTAGCTTCCGCATGAGCAAATCTGGCTTGCTCACGTTGTATACACTTGCAGAATCTAACACACCCGATCATCACGTGGTGCTTCGAAAAAACAAGCTTTAGCAACAGTGCTTACTAAGGATGAACACTTTAGAACTTGAAATTCATGTGCATGAGGGATCATCTTATAATGCTACCGTCGTTAACTAAGCAATACAAGATGCATAAAGGATTAACATCACATGCAATTCATAATATGTGATATGATATGGCCTTTCTTCTTTCTTCTTCCGATCTCCATCTTCAAGCACGAACATGATCTCCGTCATCACCGGCATTGCATCAAGGTCAATGACGCTGCTCCATGATTGTCTTCTACCAGTTTCAACTATTACAACTACTTTGAATAGACACGCGGGTCTTACCAGAAATTAAAGACAACCATATGGCTCCTGCCAGTTGCCAACTTACAATAAGGAACATTGCATACATCAAATATAATCACAATCATGGACATATCACATCATAGCACACCCCTGCAAAACAAAGTTAGACGCCTCTAATTTCTTTGCATATTTTACATGGTTTTGGGGCTTTCAATAAGTGTCGATCTAACTTACGAACAAGAACCCCAACGTTGATGTTTGAACTATCAAGTGCCCGTTGTAAATTGGATCTATACTATAATGGGAGAGACAGACACCCGCAAATCCACTTATGCAATACAAGTTGCATGTTGAGCGTGAAGCAAGTCTCATGAACGATGTCATGTAAGGTTAGCTCGGGCCGCTTCATCCCATCATACCGCAAGATGCAAAGTACACAAGAAGCAATTGATAATAAAAGCACCACCGCCCACAATGACCATTGTGTTCTACTCGTGCAATAGATCTACATATAGACATGGCTCTGATACCACTGTAGGGGTTCGTAGCATGGAAAACAAAAAATTTCTATCGCCTACAAACAAACAAGCCAATATCTATCTACTAGATTGTAGCAACGAGTCGATGGAATAACTCACCCTCGAAGATTCCAAAGTGTTTAACGAGAGCGGATTCTCGTGGGTGATGTAGTCGTACTCTTGCCGATCTCAAGATCGTGTAGACGATTCTTCCGGCGCTGCGTTTCGGCAGCGCTTCCACAGTCGGTCACACGTTCGGTACTCGACGAAGACCTTCCTCTCCCTTGTTCTAGCAGGCAGCGGAGGTTGTAGCACTCTCCTCGCGATTTCGGCAGCACGACGGCGTGGTACCGGAAGTAGAGGGGAGATCTCGCAGGGCTTCTCCTTAAGCCGGAGCGAGTATGGTGGACTATGAGAGAGGCCTTGGCGATCTAGGGTTTAGATACACCAAGGAGAGGGGGCTAGGCCGGTGGCTAGGGCTTGGGGAAGCCCAAGTCGGCGGCTAGGGTTTGCCCTAGGCGGCGGCAGCAGCAGGAGGTGGTGGCGCCGGCGGCTTGGGGCTACGGTTTTGCGGAGGCAAGGTGTAGTATTGGAGGGGCAGCCCTGCCCCTCCTTATATAGGTGGGAGGGCGCGGCCAAGGGGAGGGGAGTCCCTCCCCAACTCGTCTTCCAAGGCCGGCGGTGGAGGGAGAGGGACTTCCTCCCCAAGTAGGTTTCCTACTCTCCCTCCACCAAGCTAACTTGCCGTTTGACTTTTCAAATTGGCGTTTGACTTTTCAAACTAGGATTTGATTTATCCCTTTATTTTGCTCAGCGATGACACCTAGTACATGATGTAGCCATTCCAACTTGTTATGACACATTCATGTACCCTTCCCCTCCGGAGTGTCGGACCTTCCGGAACCTTCTAGAACATTCTCGATGAAAACACCGGAACCATTCTCCAACCCCGAAACAGGACTTTCCTTATATGAATATTATTCTCCGGACCATTCCGGATCTCCTCGTGATATCCCGGATCCCATACGAGACTCCGAACAACATTCGGTCTCTTACTCATCCTTCCATAACTACTCAACAACATCGAATCCTTAAGTGTGTCTCCCTACGGTTCGTGAATTATGCGGACATGATCGAGACACTTCTCCGAACAATAACCAATAGAGGAATCTAGAAATTCATATGGTTCCCACATATTTCTACGATTACTTTGCGATCGAATGAACCACTTACATACGATGCCAATTTCCCTTTGTCTCACGATAGTTTACTTATCCGAGGTTTTGATCGTCGGTATCTCTGCATACCTAGTTCAACCTCGTTACTGATAAGTACTCTTTCCTCATTCCCGTGATATGTGATCCCTTGTGAGCCAGTCACATGCTTGCAACCCAATTGGATGACATTCCACCGAGAGGGCCCAGAGTGTATCTATCCGTCATATGGATGGACAAATCCCACTCTTGATCCATGTGTCTCAACCCATACTTTCCGAACACTCAATGCCACCATTATAGCCACCCAGTTATGGTGTGGTGTTTGATGTCATCAAAGCATCCTTTCAGTGATGGTGATAAGCATGATCTCATGGTCGAAGGAATTAGGTTACTATGTATCAGAAAGCATATAGCAATTGAACTATTAAAATGACTTGATCTTTATGCTACGCTTATCTATAGGAGTATGTCCATCATACCATTCTCCTAACGATATGATCTTGTTGTTAATAACATCTCAATGTTCATGATACGGAAACCACAATCATTTATTAACCAACAAGCTAGTATTATGAAGAGGCTTTACTAGGGACTCTAATTTAGTTTACAAATCACACAAGTATTAATGTTTCCTTGTTAATACTATTATAGCATGAATGTAAACATTTATCATAAACACAAAGATATAATAATAACTATATTTATTATTGCCTCTAGGGCATATCTACAACAGTAAGAGTATCATCTCATACTTCTACTTACAACATCACCATACCATAACACTAGCCCAGCAACAATCTAAACTAGACGCCTCTAATTTATCCATTGCAAGTTTTACGTGGCTTAGGGCTTTCGAGATAGAACCGTTCTTACCTACGAACATGAACCACAACGAGGATTACCAAATTGTTGACAACTCGTTGCAAAATAGATATTGACTATAGTAGGAGAGACAGACACCCGCTAGCCACTTATGCAAACTAGTTGCATGTCAAGCGTGGAACAGGTCTCATGTGCGAGGACATGTAAAGTTTGTCCGGGCCGCTTCGTCCCACTATGCCACCAATATCCAAAATTACAAGTAAGGAGCAACAACATGATCATCATCGCCCACATACTCATATGTGTACTACCCGTGTAAAGCATCTACGCATAGATCCGCTCGATACCCTTTGAGGGTTCGCAGAGAAAACAAAAAATTTCCTATGATGTGAACTGTACCAAGATCTATCTATTAGATACAAACAACCATGGATGTATATCCGTAGAGAACATACCCTTGAAGACCGACAAAGCTTAACGAGTTCAACTCGTGGTTGATGTAGACGATCTCTTGCCGATCTCAAGATCGAGAGGAAGTCCTAGCACCGCAAATCAGCAGCGCATCCGTGCTCGCACACACGTTCGAGGCACCGAGAAACCTCCGCCTCCTCGCTCCAGCGATGTAGCGGAAGCACAACTCTTTCTTGCCGAATAGCCACCGGGAACATGTATCTCGCTAGTCCGAGACCATGGGGGATAAATTCTAGAGGGGGAGAGAGATCCTTCACGAGGAGGTGTGAGTGAGAAGTGAGAGGAGGGGCTCCTTTCATAGGAGGAGGGGGGGCACCCAAGGGGGTGGCCGCCGGCCATGGAGGCTGCCCCTCCCCTCCTTCATTCATGTGTGTGGACACTCCACTCACAAAATGGCCCTTCAATTTTCTCCACTCAAAAACCCACTCAAATTCCCATTAAATTTCCACCAAATTTAATGCAAACTCTCATTAAATAAAACTCTTTTATTTTATTCAGAATTTTTTCAATTACTTTAATGACAAACATTCACAAATAACCCCTTGCTAGAATTCCATTTCACATGCATAACCACTTTATGCAATTTCACCCGAAAACCTGTTTCGGTATCTAGTGAAATAAATTCCTACGCTTGTTCATTCTTTCGGCATGAAACTTTTGCTCCAATTGGATGTAGGTGTCTCTTAAGTGTGTCACCCTACAGTTCGTGAATAATGCGGACATGATCGAGACCCCTCTCGGATCAATAATCAGAAGCGGGATCTAGAGACCCATACTGACTCCCACACATTCAACGATGACTTTCTTGTGATCGTCGGAACCTTTTACGCTAGTATATTAATCCCTTTGTTTCACGATATATTACATGTCCGAGATTCGATCATCGGTATCTCCATACCTAGTTTGATCTCATTACTGACATGCACTCTTTTCTCGTTCCCGTGATATAACATTCTAGTGATCAAATCACTTGCTTGCAAGCTAATCAATATGATATCACCGAGAGGGCCCAGAGTATATCTATCCGTCATCGGGATGAACAAATTCCACTCTCGATCCATGAGCCTCAACATAACACTTTATTAGTTCTGAATCCATCTTTATAATCACCCTGTTACGGTGTGACGTTTGATGTTATCAAGAAACTCTTCCGGTGTTAGTGATTGACATGATCTCATGGTCTAAGGATTAGGATCACTTCGTAAGTTGTTATAGCAATCTAAACACAATGACTTTGATCGTAATGCTATACTTCGGATGAATGTTCATCACACCATTACACTAATGTTGTGATCCCGTTATTAACAACATCCAATGTCCATGATCAGGAAACCTTGATCATCTTGTTAATCAACGAGCTAGTTTATGAGAGAGGCATAACTAGGAACTTTCTGTTTGTTTATTAAACACACATGTATTAATGTTTCCGTATTAATACAATTATAGCATGCAAAATAAACATCTATCATATACTTGGAATACACATAATAAACATTTTATTATTGCCTCTCAGGGCATATTCCCTTCAGCTAAGAAAATCGTCTATCCTCTCGATCTACTACACATTAAATACCATGTCTGCATCAATGATTGCATCATTTATCGGGGAGAGGACACAGAGAAAACCACATGCCCGGTGTGAGGCGTGAGTCGATACAAGAAAGGGAAGAAAGCTCCACGAAAAGTGGTATGGTACTTTCCTATCAGTCCTCGTCTGCAGCGCTATTTGCGGACCCTAAGGAAGCAAAGCTCATGCACTGGCATGCGGAAAGGAAGAAGCCAGGAGATGATGATGACCCCGAAAAGGACGAGCTGCTGACACACCCTTTAGATGCTAGCTGATGACTGCAAGTGCACAGATGGTTTGTAGCTAGTTTCTAAATAAATATATCGATCCCACAGGGAGCAGGAGTCTGAATTCTAATGATTCTTAAATTAAATACTAAAATATAAATGCTGAAATAAAGTTCTAAGTCACAAGATAAAATGTGAATATTATGTAGAAAGGTGTTTTGGGGTTTTTGGTATAAGAGAACAATAAGTAAATTAAAACAAACTGAATGTAGAAAGTAGGAATCAATGTAAGAGAGATGTGAAAGTGCAATGGTGAAAAGCATTCTCAGGGATTAGCGGATACGCCACTAGAATTATAAAGGACTAAGGTAAAGATTATTATCATAAACATTCTTAACTATGTATGTGTGGTAGCAACTCCGTATTTGGATAAATATGCAGCAACTACTGCTCACATTATCCTCATAACCACAACAGACAGCAATCAACATCAATTGAATTACTGCGCTATTAAGGGACTTAATCCTGCAGGACGTATCCCATGGCATGGATAGTGTTCCGTGAGTTTCCTCGGTCCCCAAGTTGATACGTAAGGATTGCCAATAGCTTTATAGTCACTTTAAGTTCTAACACACCTCCATCTACCAACAAGTAGTTCCCTCCATCAATTCCCCACAAGAGGCATATATTGAGAGGTCGACTTCTCCCAACATCAAGATGAAGACAATCTAACACATGGTCACAGTGATGAATATCATAATAAACTTTATCTTATTTCAATCTCATGCTAGGGTTTCTCCATCTCCACAAGAACTGATGATCTACTCAGACATGGAGGCAATCAACATCATGGCAAAAGTAATCGAATCTATCATAGATGAATAGTACTTGTATAAATCCACAACGAGTATGGAAATTACAACAAGATCTAGACAAGATGTAGATGGGATGGATGGAGATGGTGGTGATACAATGGTTGATGATGAAGATCAATGCCTTAGCCTCCTGGATCTGCGCAGGGCAAAGATGGATCCACGGTGGATGAGTTCCCCCTCCAAATGCCTTTCGGAGGTGAGGTTTCGGTGATTTCTGATAGTTCTGTTTGCCGTCTCTTTGATCTAGTTGGACAGGGTGAAACTATTTGAGGAGGCGGCATCAAATATACGGCGGGAACTATACGGCCGGAATTTTTTTCCCGCCGTATAGTTGGTCATTAAATCTTCTATATACGTTGTTCGCTTCGGGTTTTCTTCTAGTATTATTTATATTTCCCAAATAAGAGATTTACGTTGTTTTTGAATCCTTTTTGCTCCAGTACAACTGCTCCAAGAATTGTATCCATTGTGTCCATCATCTATCTTGATCCTGTTGAAAATAAACATAAAAGGTGCACGCGAACGCCATAAAATACCAAGATCCTACTACTACAATGCAAATTAATAATATAAAACATGATGCAAATATGCACTCATCAACTTCCCCAAGCTTAGACTCTTGCTCGTCCCGAGCAAGCTTTGCTTAATGGATGTGATCCTCATATTAATGGAGCTGAGTCAATAAAATAAATGAGGTGGTTGCAGCTTGTGTTTATCATATATGATACATAAGAATAAGTTCATGAGTGGTACCTTACTCGAACCATTAGAATAATATTAGCAGGCTTCCACACCTTAGCATTTAATAGTTCATAGAAGATAAAACTCAATATGATGTAAAAATATTTCGGTTTGACCAGTTAGTTAGCGAGGTAGTCCCAAGTGTTTAGGATTGACACATTCACTTGGGATTCAAAATATCAAACGTTCTATTGTCTCACCAGAAGACAGTGGTGTATGCCTACTTTCTCTTTGCACATTCGCACTTTTTCTTCTCTCTTTTCTTCTTTCTTTTTTATATATGCTCACACTTTTGTTTAAGTGATGTGCAAAGGAGCTAGCCATACATTCCACTTCATGTAGGAATTCAAAGTTTTTAACGATCTCAATTACCAATTTCAATTGTTTATGCAGCATCTTTGTGGCTTGATGACTCTACCTCGACTTGTTCTCACTCTAATTTGATAGCATTTTTAATTTTCCTTTGTTCAAGGTTTCTTTCTCAACTTGACTATATATATATATTCTTTCTTTATAAATCAATCCATGAACTTACAACATATTGACTAAATTATCTTTGTATGTTCCATTAATACCAATGGTGTGGACGACTCCTATTGCTATCATCAAGTGCAAGTAAAATTATACTCAAGTCATTCATATATCTAATAAGAAAATCACAAACTCAATAATGCTCCATATATAATAATAAACTCAGAATTTCATAAAAGGGATCAACTATTCCTGAAGGGAATTCTAATGATGCAAGATTTATTTCTAAACTCGAACTAATGCATGACTAAAATAGTATTATAAAAATTATAAGATAGATTACAAGGACTTAAAGATCTCCCCAAGCTTGGAATCAAGACAGGCGGGATCAAATAATCCCTCGCGATTATTTGATACTGTGATTATTGTAGATCACTATGGAGCCATGGCATGTAACACCGCGGTGCGCAGCTTCTTGTTGGTGTCCTCCAGGGCAGTGATGCGGCTGTAGCACCTGCGTAAGTCAGATTGCAAAGTGTCCACCTTGACTGCAAATTTAGTCACTAATGGGAGGAAATCTTCCTTCTTTTCTATCTCCTTGAGGCGGTGACGGACTTCAACACGATGGAGTAGCTCTTGCTTCTGATATATCTCCAATGCTCGTACGCGGTCCTTGGTCCTAGGGACAACTTCTTCTTCCTCGTCCATAATTGATGGATCGGAGAAATAGAAGCCGTTCCTCCACTCTTCTTGAGTCTTCGCCCTCATACGATCTCCAATGGTAGGCCTCGAGAGTGGCAACTTTGCTTCCTTGCTAGAACTTGCATAAATTTTAGGTAATTCCTTACGCTTGTGCGGCTTGGGATCCGTGGTGATGAACTTGACCATCTCCACATGCCCTTTCCCATGTGGCTTGTGCCCTTATCTTTCTTGTTGAGCTCTCTTCATTGCCGCCCGGTTGATCTTTGGGGGATCATATACATCACGACTGATGTAGATGTCACCCCAATCTTCATCGACATCGTTGGTGTAGAAGCTTGGATCGACGATCTACTTGTACCTCGGGATAAACCTCTCCACATCCTCGTTGCCTTCCTCCATGGAAGGACTGCGAGAACGGTCCCTGGAAGGAGCAATGAGGCCCAGAGGTTTACCACGGTCTCAGACGGGGTATAACAAGGCTAGATTGGTTCCTGGTGATTATGATTAGAGAGATACACAAGAGAAATATATAAGAGGGGTCAGAGGTCGGTAAATGTCAACATCCAGATTTTTAATCCCAGATACCTGTTATGCCATACATCGCAATCCCAGGATTACCATTTTTGCGAGACATAACAGATTGTATATCATAGTACATCATCCATTACAAACCATACATAAGGTCTTACAACAAATAAATGATCTCATGATCCAGTCTTAATACAATTCAAGCAGTGGAATAACGTAATGATAACGGTAGTGTGAGCGAAGCTCCATCTTCATGGTCACAGGCAATGCTGACGATGGGAGATGATCCTAGTTGCCGTAACCTTCCTGCGGTCCTTCCTCCTGATAGTCCTCTTCATAGTCTGGCCACGGGAATAGCCAGGGACAAAGCCATAAGTACTCTTTAAGTACTCGCAAACTAATACTAACAAGTGAAATGGTTTTTGAGTGGGGAGTACTAGGCTCTAGGTTGTTTTGCAAAAAGCCAAATTTATCTCTACTGAGTTCAGAAGCAAGAAAATCTAGTTGAAAGTTTTATAACACCTAAGTGGGAACTTGAATTTCATTTCACAACCCTATTGTGGTGAAGTCAAGTCATGATTCATTTCACAAGACATTTTGAAAACATCTGTCGACGGAACAGTATGCCCACTACAACTGTCCATAACCGCGGACGCGGCTATTCGAATAGTTTGACACTCTACAGAGGTGGTACACTTTCACCACAATATTCGATACATCCGTCAGGAACAATCTTGAATTCACCATACTCAGTATGCAGATAATAAATCCTAACCTTTCAATTACACGCCCTAGTATAGGCACCTCTCCTGTGAGTTTGGCCTCCCAACCATGACCAACTGTCATCTTGGGAACTTCACAGGTGGACAATCTTCACAAGGTAGGCTCAGCTCAAACCTTGGCCGCAAGGGAACCCATACTAAAGTATATAAACTTCTAGTCAACCCATACGCAAATTTCGAGTATTGTGGGTGTACAATAAAATTGGAATGGTATCGCATCTAGAGAACCATCAGTTTTATAAAGGGCTAAGGCTCATGCCTCAACATTTCCATCATCAAAATCATCTGGTGTTCAAGAACACATGGCAAAACATTTCAGTAGAATGACTCATCATTCTAAGGTTTTCATAACTATTTTCACCAAGTATTCTCATCTAAAGTGATCAAGTTTTATGCTTAGCACTAGCATCTACAAGTGGGGGTAAACACTAATGAGGGGTGGTAAAGAAGGATAAGTGATCTAAGTTCAATCTCATGCCTCAGGATGACATCAAGATTTATCTAACTTAGTTCAAGTTTTATGCTCTTTATGCTACCTTCAGATATCTTTCTAAAATCTACAATTAACTAAGTAAACCAGACTAAAGAGCTTTGATAAAGAAATAAATAACTAAGCTTGCAAATAAAACTAGGATTGGGTATAATCAAAGGGATATAATCACATATGCCTAATGCATCTAGTTTGCATAATTATCATGCAACGGTTAACTTGCAAAGTCACTTGTTTGGTGAAGCTTGCCTAGTCAACAGGTAGTATTAGGCTTGCTAAGATATTAGTATAAGCTTGCTAGGATAGCTTGCCTTGTGCAGAGCAGTGGTTGAAGTTCTCCTCGGCTTCTTCCTCGTAGTATTCTCCTTCCTCCTCGTATCCTTGGTCGGTACTAGCATCTATAAATAAATACGAGGTACACAATCACCAAACAATACTTAACTACTTTTATTTATCACACCAAGGTTTTCCCTAGATGATCTAGCATCATCACACATTTACAATCATCAAAGTACATGTCTTATTTATTCTATTTTTGGAAAAGTAATTTCTACTCATTGAAAAACTACTTAAGATTTAATATTCTCCAACTCAAAAATGGGATCATGTTGACACATGTCATCACCACATATTTCAATACATGGGAATGTGATTTAAAGTGGTGTCACAATTTAATAAGGTTTAACCTTTTATTTTGATTAATTAAAGTGGCTACAAATGCCCATGAGGACTTCTTTTATTACTTGTCCATTATTTCCGCAAGTAAACCTAGATATTTTATATATTCAGAAAGGTCTTGTCAAATGTGATTTTTGAGATTTGGAATCAACTCAAAAGATTCTTGTGGTTGAAAATGTTTGAATGCAGAAAAGCTTCTGCCTTGTTATTTTTACTATAGGTGATCTACAAATCCAAATGATTTGAATCCAATGGGCTTGGATTAAGAATTACAGTACCTTACTAACAAAATTGGTTTCATGCATTTTGGGTCAATGAATCAACCTAGGTTAATTTTTTAATCTAGGTATAGAACTAGGTTTGAAACTAAATTAGAAAATTTAAATTCAAACTAACTGGGTTGTGCGAGATGTTAATTGGGCCGACCCACGATGCACAGCGCACGCGCGGGTGGTTTAAGTGGATGACCCCACCAGTCAGCGAGACAGGGGGTGCGAAGGGGTATGGGGTGATCTAGACTGCATGATCAAACTCTAACCGAACGGTTGTGGTTCATCGTCCACGTCGGGCAACGCCGGATAGATAGAACCCTAGAGCGGCCAGTGGGGGTCTACGGGGGATCAACGGGGCTCAGGCGACGGTCGGTGATGGGGGCGAACGACGAAGTTGACGACGGAAAACCTCCTGGTACCGATGGCTTCTCCTAGGGCGGCTCCAATCGCTGGCTCCTCTTCTCCTCCTCCACGACAGACTCTGTAAAATTCCGGCGATGTGCTACTCGCCTTGCTTTGGGAACGAGTGGGGGTGGTTCTGAGAGAGAGAGGGGAGTGAGATGTTGTGCTCAATTCGAAAGGGGGTGGCTTCCTTTTATAGTGCAGCGAGGGGACCGAAGGGCGCGGGCTGAGCTCATCAGTGTCGTCGACACATCGAGCTAAAGGCATGGGCGACGGTAGGGGCGGTGCTGTGCTCCCTGGCGAAGCTCAACGCCATGGTTACGCAGTGTGGGGCGGTGCGAGACGGTCGGAACGCTGCGGTGCTCTAAGCGGGTCCGACGGGAAGTTTAATGGCGCACCGCGGCTACGGGTCGCACGGCGGCGAACGAGGGTGTCTGGCGGTCTCCTGGGACGGTGGTGATCACGCTTGCATGCAGCGAGGGCGGCGTGCAGTCTGTGGGCGTGTGTCGCGTGCGGCGCGCTGACGCGCTCTCGGCATGTCGCAGAGGCATAGGGCGCGGCGATTCTAGGGTGGTCCAAATGCTTGGTGCTCGTTGGCGTTGGACAGGGGGTGGCGGTGGACGGTGGTCAATGTCCCAAACAAGGTGGCTAGGCTTGGTGCTACTCGTAGCTTGCTGTCGACTGGGGGTGGCAAGTTGAGCTCAGCATGGTCACCATTGATGGAAATGGCAAGCTCACAGTGGTGCTAGGGCTTGTTAACTAAGCTAGATGATCTACTAATATCCTGTTGTGAGCTATAGAGGGAACAAGTTAGGCCAAAATCACTGCTCACTATAGTGTTTGATGTTTGTTTGTTTTGTGTTTGCAAGGTGTTTGATGAAATGGCCAAAAGAGATTCAAATTTGAATTTTTGATTCAAACTTTGTGGGTGTACTAGTTACATACTCATTAGTCTCCGGTTAGTTGGAAAGGTAAAGGGAAATTGGTTTGGTTGGTTTTTGAGAATTGGGTGATCTTCACATATGAACCAGATTCAATTTTGAATTGTCATTTGAATCAAGTTGCCAATTGTTTCTGTAAGTTTGAAAGGTGGGATTTGATTCACTTTTACTTGGTATAGCAAGGGGTGAAATAAATAGAATTGTTTCTGTTTGAAATCTTGGACTAGAAATACTCAAAGTGGTCTAGTGAGCAAGATTGGCAAAAGTGACCATTTGCTTATTTGATTTGTTTTTGAATTTATCTTGATTTGTTTCTGCTTGGAAATGTTTTAGATGATGTTGTTTTCACCTTTAAACCATTCCTTGCTATTTAGAACAATAACACAAGTCCATTCGTGCATTCATACAATCATCACATACACACATGCATTCATAATGATTTTAATTCACAAAGTTTTTGTTAACACTAATTTGAGTGATTTGAATTGATAATCTTGGTCAATATTTTTGGGATGTTTCAAACCTTCCCTCTTTAACAAAATCCCGTCTCGAGATTTCAGAAAAAAAAAGAAAAAAAAACTAGGACTAAAGAGATCGGGAAACTCCGTCTTGATGTGATCTTCTCTTTCTTAGGTAGCTTCTTCTTTAGTGTGGTTACTCCATTTAATCTTGAGAAACTTGATGCTCTGGGTCTTGGTGGTCCTGAAAGCTTCCTCCAAAATACGGATGGGTACTTCGGGATATGTCAGGTCATCGTTGATCTCTATGGTTCGGTGACCAATGTTCTTGAAAACTTCAGTCTTTTACGGGACTTCAAGGCATTTGCGAAGTAACGATATATGGAACACATTATGCACTGCTGACATCACCTCTGGCAGTTCCAGTTGAGACGATACTTCTCCTCGATGATTCAAAATCTTGAAGGGTCCGATATATCTGGGGGCTAACTACCTTTGAGCTGGAAACATTGCATTCCCTTCAAAGGCGACACTTTGAGATACACAAAATCTCCGATATTGAAAGCGAGATCTCGACGTCTCTTGTCGGCATAACTCTTCTGTCTGGACTAGGCGGTCTTGAGGTGCTCACGGATCTTGTGAACTTTCTCTTCTGCTTCTCGTAGGATGTCGGGTTCAAAGATCTGACTTTCTCCTACTTCTGACCAATTCAAAGGGGTACGGCACTTCCGTCCATACATGAATTCAAAGGGGTCCATTTGAAAACTAGCTTGATAACTATTGTTGTAAGAAAATTCTGTGCACGGCAGACAGTCTTCCCATTTATATTCATACTCTAGCACACAGGCTCTCAACATATCTTTGAGTATTTGATTTACTCACGCCGTTTGTCCATCGGTCTGAGGGTGATACGCTGTGCTTAAATCCAATCGGGTTCCCAAGCCTTCCTGTACTTTCTTCCAGAATCTCGAGGTAAACTGGGTTCCTTGATCTGATACAATGTTCTTGGGGACTCCATGCAAACTGACGATTCTATCGATGTACAATTCTGCTAGTTTCGAGCTCTGGTAAGTTGTCTTGACTGGTAAGAAATGGGCTACCTTGGACAATCTGTCAACTATGACCCAAATAGAGTCATTTTCCCTACTAGATGTAGGTAATCCGGTGATAAAGTCCATTCCAACTGAATCCCATTTCCATTCCGGTATCTGCAGTTGTTGCAACAGTCACGCGGGTCTCTGATGTCCCGCCTTGACTCTCTAACAAATATCACACTTGGCGATATAGCTTCCTACTCTTCATCTTATGCCACCAAAATTGCTCCTTTAAATCCTGATACATCTTCATTCCTCCGGGGTGCATAGAATAAAGAGTATCACGGGACTCTTTCAAAATAGCTTCCTTCAACTCTGAATCTGCTGGTACACAGAGATGTCCTTTGTACCACAAAACTCCTTCTTCATCCTCAGTGAATCCAGGTACTTTGCCTGTACCGATACGACGTTTAATTCTATCGATACTCGCATTTCCTTTCTACGCCTCCATGATCTGACTGATCAAAGTGGGTTGAAGTTCTATGCTATCCAAAAATCCTTCACTTACTAATTCCATTCTAAAATCTTCCATCTCTTTGTGCAGACTTGGTTGCTCCTTCAGAATCATGGAATTCAAGCGGCACATCACTCTGCTAAGGGCATCTGCTACCACATTGGCTTTACCGGGGTGATAGTGAATGTCCAAATCATAGTCATTGATTAGATCTACCCATCTTCTCTGCCTCATATTTAGCTCCTTCTGAGTGAATATATACTTCAGGATTTTGTGATCCGAATAAATCTCACATTGATTACCCATAAGGTAATGCCTCCATGTCTTCAGGGCTAAAACTACAGCTGCTAGTTCAAGGTCATGAGTAGGATAATTCTGCTCATGCTCCTTCAGTTGTCGGGACAAATAAGATATAACTTTTCCTTCTTGCATTAGTAGACATCCGAGACCAATCTTGGATGCGTCACAATTCACATCAAAGGGCTTCGTAATATCCGGCATGATCAAGATTGGGGCTGAAATAAATATCCTCTTGAGTTCTTGAAAACTCGCTTCACACTTGTCTGTGAATTCAAAATTCTTGTCCTTCTTTAGCAATTGGGTCATGGGTCTTGCGATACTCGAGAATCCTTCTACAAACTTGCGGTAATACCCCGCTAATCCGAGAAATGCACGAACTTGGGTTTGAGTGGTTGGGGCTTGCCAATCTTCAACATCCTTCACCTTTGCAGGATCAACGACAATTCCTCCGGCTTATACGATATGTCCGAGGAAACCTACCTCCTGTAACCAGAATTCACGTTTGCTAAACTTGTCATACGACTGATGCTCCCTAAGGGTTCCAAGGATGGTCCTTAGGTGTACCTCATGTTCTTCTTTTGATTTGGAATAGATCATAATGTCATTGATGAAAACAACGACAAACTTATCCAGGAAGTCCATAAAAATCTTATTCATTAGATTCATGAAATAAGCGGGGGCATTGGTTAATCCAAAAGACATGATAATATACTCGTATAATCCATATCTGGTGGTAAAGGCAGTCTTTGGAATATCCTCTGCACGAATCTTGAGTTGATGGTAACCAGTTCTAAGATCAATCTTCGAAAACACCTTGGCACCAGTCAACTGGTCAAACAGGTCTTCTATCTTCGGCAACGGGTACTTGTTCTTGATGGTGACATCATTCAACTTCCGATAATCCGTACACAAACGGTTACCTCCGTCCTTCTTGTCCACATATAGGACAGGTGATCTCCATGGCAACGCACTTGGTTGAATGAGTCCTATCTCCAGCATGGCATCCAGTTGCCTCTTCAGCTCCACCAATTTCGATGGGTTCATAATATATGGTCTCTGGGCTATGGGTCCGGTTCCAGGGATTAGTTCAATGATAAACTCAATATCCTGATCTAGGGTCATAACGGGCAAAACATCTGGAAATACATCGAGGTATTCACAGACTATTCTCACTTGGTCAATGGTTGGCTGGGCTAGACTCTTGTTGCACTTGAATTGACGGGGCAAGGTTTCAAATACATGCTCTACTGATATTCCAGCTGTACTAGTCATGGTTATGGCTTTCTTGGCACAGTCGATTAATCCTTTATGTTTTGACATGCAATCCATTCCTAGTACTACTTCTAAACCTTTAGTTACGAGTACTGTTAGATTAGCATAAAAATCTATGCCATGGATTTGGATAGGCACTGCCTTGCAAATTTGTCTAGCTTTGGTGGTTGAACCAGGTATTTGAACTATCATAACATGCTTCAATTTTGTTGGTTGAATCTTACTAGTGCATGCAAATTCTTCGGTAATAAACGAGTGCGATGCTCCAGAATCAAACAACACACTTGCAAGTACTAAGTTAACAGAAAACATACACAGCACGACATCTGGCACTTCTTGGGCTTCTTCAGCATGCATGAGAAAGAGTCGGCCATTACGGTTGAGCGTATTTCCTGGGGCAAACCTTCTTCTAGGCTGAGCACGACGCTGCTGACGAACTGGGACATTTGCATTGGGGGCTTGTCACATCCCAAGATTTTCCAAATCTTGTAATGTGAAAAATAAATGAATAAAATAAAACTTTGTTGATTTTCAGGGTGAGAAGAAACTTTTTGATTCCAATTGGAAACTTTCAAAACCTATTTTGATCAAGATAAATCCTAAAGGGATTTAAAAAGTTAAACATTTAATAAAGGAAAATAAAAATATTTGGTTTTACTATTTTGGATCTTTTAATAAAAAGATTTGGTTTTTAAAAGAAAAGATAGATTTATAAATAAGGACTATTTTATGGAGCCAAAATAAACCTTGGTCAAGCTTTGAAATAAAACATTTTGTTTTGATAAATATAGTAAAGGTTTATTTAAATAAAATAATAAGGATTTAATATCCAATTTTATCTAAGTAAAGGCTTTTTCCATTTTAAATAAACACTAAAACTTATTAAAATATTTTAAATAAGTTTTCCAAGTATTTTATATTCTTAACCTACTGAAGTGTTTTGGTTTTATTTTTAGATTTCAAAATAAAGATTTTAATAAAACAAATCCTATTTGATTTAATAACTAAGGTCCATTTTATTTAAATTATTAATGGACCCTAAAATAAAATGTTATTTTATTCTAAACAAGTTTTCCAAGTATCTTCTATTTTCAAATAAAACCTACTGATTTGGTTTTGAAAATATTTAGATTTCAAATGGAGTTTTAAATAAATTAAAACCCATTTGATTTATTAACTAGTGTCCATTTTATTTAATTATAAATGGACTCTAAAATAAAAATATTATTTTATTTTGGGAATTGGTTTATGTTGTGAAACAGAACCAAATTCAATTACAAGTGTGGTGAATGTTTGAATTAGTTTGAATGTTTGTTTTGTTGTTTAAATTGTTGGTTGAAATTCAAAAAAGAAAATCAATTAGAAAAAGAAAAAGTTTACTGAATAAAAAAAAGAGAAACAAGTCAGCCCAGCCATGCCAACCAGTCCACCCACCTATCCCTCGCCTCAAGCGTTTTCCTTCATGAAAGCAACCCCACTAAGTCACTGACTTGTGGACCCCAACTCCCCTCTCCCACTCCCGTGGCTTATTTACGAGCCTTCTTTCTCACCTGCCGCGACTTCTTTCCCCAAACCACGTCGTCGTTTCTGCCGTTGAAAGCTCCTTCAATCCCCGTTAACTATCGTGTTAATTCGCCCACCCATCACGCAAGATAAAAGCGCCTGCCTCCCCTCTTCCGTTTCCCCCAGACACCGCCCCCTCTCTGCCCTCAGGCTGCCCACATTGCTTGCGACAACCTCCCTGCCTCCGACAAACAACCGCGGCAATTTCCGGCCAGTCCACGTTCCCCTTTGGTCTCTGGCGCACCCGAGCTTCCTCCCCACCTCCAGGCGAACCTCCCCATAGCGCCGGCTTGCCCGCACATGCCTTGCAGCCTCGACTCTGTCCATGTCTGAGCGCCACCGACGATAAGCCCAACTCCGGTGAGCCATAGCCGACGACCTCGTGCACCCCTTGCTCGCTGGTGAGCGTTTTCGTGAACCTCGAACTCGTGTGCATCTTCCTGATGCGTTGTTTCTCTCGCTTGCGCCCCAGACGCTCACCTCCGACAACATCTGACCGCACCCGAGGAGAGGTACAACTCCGGCGAGCGATTCAGGACTACCCTGTGCGCCCCTTGCCAAGACGACTCCACGTTGAGCTTCGGCGTCGCCCTGCGATCACTGTGAGCATCTCCTCACCTTCCTTTGCTTCCTGTACCGCCAGCACCACCGCATCCCGAGCGTGCGCTGCCGGTAGCCATCGCAGCGCCGCCCATCTCTGGCTAGTAGGTTTAGCACCGTAGGATCTTGATCCGACGCTCACGATAGATCCTTAGCCGAAGGGGTAAGTATCCACCTGTGCCGCACGATCTGACTTGATCCAATGCACCAGAGTGCTCGATCCAACCGAAACGGTATGGACGAATCAGAATAGGACGCGTGTCACTGGTTGGAGTTAAAACAGATTTTGAAATCAG
Source organism: Avena insularis (assembly GCA_023614405.1). NCBI lineage: Eukaryota > Viridiplantae > Streptophyta > Magnoliopsida > Poales > Poaceae > Avena > Avena insularis. The sequence continues at coordinate 288,330,294 of CM042691.1, read as the reverse complement.
ATTTGTTTGCAAATTTGAAACTCTTGTAACTTTTGATCCACACGTCCAAAATTACAAACTTTATATCAATGGAATCAGTAGAACAAGCCCTAGCCAACCATGCCATTTGTTTAGTGAAAAGCTTTTGGAAAAATGTTTGTTTTTGTAGAAACATTTGTATGCTTGTTTAGATTGTAAAAAAATTGTTCAAAAATGATTTTGGGGATAAAACCTTTTGCAAATGGTGTGTTTTGAACCTACTGACCATAGGAAACACTTTGTGGTTACAAAAATGTTTTTGGTGAAACGAAAGAATGATTCTTTGATTTAAAACCATTTCTAGTCAAATAAAAATATAGTTTATTTATTAAAAATGGTTTTGGAAGAAAACTTTTGGGAAGTGTTTTGTTTTAAACTCTCTGACCCCAAACACCAAGTTTTATGGTTTGAAAACATATTTAGTGAACCCTATATATTAATGCTTTAGTAAAAACATTTCTACACCACATAAAATGATACCTTGTTTTGAAAATGATTTTTGAAGTGAAATCTTTTGCAAATGACTTTGCCACTTTACCAAAATGACCATTAGGTGTTTTCAAATTTTTATGACCCATTAGGAACCACTTTTTAAAATAAAACAAAGCTTGGCATGTTTACATGCATTACTTTGACTTTATGATTTTATGTGATGTTTTGCTTGATTGGTAGATTGAGTTTGTGCCTTGCTTGATTGAATTGTAGTGACTTGAAGAGTGAGATTGTTGCAAGGACAAGGAGTGAACCTATACTCTACCAAAAAGGCAAGTGTGCTTCATACTTTTGTCCCATTACTTTCACTATGCATTAGTAATTTTTCTAAGTAAAACTTGCATGGAATTTTGCTAAGTATAAACCTTGCTATAGGAAAACCTAGTAGATGAAACCTTAGTAGAAATTCTCCTAAGTTAAGATTCCTACTACTATCAAGCTTAGCTTAGCTAATAGAAAACAAGGCTGGAATATATATCCATACTATGAAAAATTTCTAAGTCTGAGGACTTGTGATTTTGTTTAATAAAACAACTAAGTTAATGAATCACCTGGGTGGAATGGGACTTGAATGGTGGATTTTGGTTGAGTGGTTACACAAGGCCCATGTTTATGGTTTACCTTGTGTATCACACTTGTGGATTGCCACCCAGGAACAAAGAGATTTGTGATGTCAAATGTTGAGAAGCTTCAAGTGCAACCACTTGGCATTATGGGCTCTGCCTGGATCATATAGGTTGCAAGAACTTAGCCATATGGACAGTTGGTGGTAGAGTTTGATAGGTTGGAACGAGTTCCATTTTGGTCTAAGGGAAGGCTTCTAAAAGACCTTGTCTTGGGAAACCTAGTCTTGTGGGGAAAGTGCACCACCTCTGCAGAGTGTAAAATCTAAGTACTTAGCCATGTCCCTGGTAAAGGACAATTTGAGCATCAAGACATGGAAGCAATCAAGAATCTCACCATTCAAGTTTATAAGTTAAAAACTTGTGGTTGAACAAGGGTTAAAGGATCTTCAATCTTTGATTGGGAGATGCCTTGCAAAAGATTATTTTTGTGAAGCAATAACTTAGTGTTTTGAAATGATAGGGAAAATCTATTTTGAGCAAAGCAAGCCTAAGCTCCACTTATCCAAATGCATATAGATGATAGACTCCACTATACTACCATAGTATCACTTGCCAATACAATTCAAATGTATTGACCCTTGTGGCTGTAACTTGTTATGTTGTAGGTATGATTGATTTAGTGAAGTGTGTTGATTAGGATTACAAAGTCTACAACCAACAAGTCTGCCTGTGGCACTTTGAAGATGAAGGACCCCATGCTTATAGATATTCTGCTGCAATGTATTGTAATAGCCAAATGAGCTACGTAAGATGTAATAAAATTATGTCATTCCTGGTTATAAAGTTGTATTATGACCTGTGTTTCTTGATATTACATCTTAACTATGGATGCTAGATATTGATCGAGGGACTAGCATTGTAAACACAGGGGACTCTACCTTATTAAAGGTTGGGAACCTTACAGATGGTATCAGAGCATCGTGTTGCCTATAGGATTTTTAACCCTAGGATTGGACAAAACCCCTTAGAAAAAAATAGGAGTTGTATTTGTTCCAAAACTTATTTACAAACAATCTTGTAAACTCTTTCCTCAACCATTTTGGTTTCAACTCTACATCTCTTCTAATTCAACTTGATGGAAAAACCTACCCCATGGCCAAAGACTTCACCATGTGCAAAGGACTCCATCAACTCTAATGACTTCAACATCTTCAACTCTAATGACTTCAATATCTTCAGCATTTTCACCAAGGACTTCAACCTTGGATAGCACTAAGGACTACAAGTGAGACAAGAAATATTGCTCAAGACTTGAAGACTAAGGAAACACAACTTAGAAGGAGCCATCATCACCTTTGGAGTTTTGTGACCAAGAGTTTTTCCCAAAGAAACCATGATCTCATGCAAAAAGAATCAACCAAGAAGGATGGAAAGATCACAAGTCAACCATATAGATGGACCACCATATCTAGTTAAGTCAAACACACCAACTTATGTGGTATAACAAAAATATTTTTGTTGCCTAAAAATGTGTTTGAACTTCATTATTTGAGTGAAAAGTTGTTTGAGTGAAAAGTTGGTTGTGATTGCTTGCACATTGCTTGTGTGAATTGTGATGTGTGTGGTTAGAATCCTTACTTAGAAATATTCTGCCTATTCTAATCCCAATCCAACCCAAACAGATGACTACTCCAAGAGACACCAACATCAAGGTTGATGACAACAACAACAACCAAGAGGACAACATGAGAGAACTTATAGCAACCCAAAACCAGATGAGCCAAGAGACAACTCAGCTTTTAGCCAACAACAATGGACTAGACCTAGCCATACAAAGGATTTTGAAACTTCAATCCCAATTTTTGCAAGGATTGGTTACTCAAATGATCAACATGGGAGAAAACTTTTCCCAAAGAGATAATGACAACAAGGATGACAAAGATGTTAATCTAGAAGGAACCCAAGCTAGCAATATTTGTGGAGACAAGGATCATGCATAAAAGGAGCATGAAGATCAATGCCCTAATGGTGAAGAAGAAAGTCATATCTCTACTAACTGCCCCAAGAAGAGAGAAAGATTGCCCACCTTTGAGGTGAGATATAAAGAGCATGAACTAAAAGAACTCCTAGCTTTGGAGAGACCCAAAATGAAGAAGAAGGACATAAGCCAGTTGCAATGTTACAATTGCAAAGAGAAGGGACACTATGCCAGTGAATGTCCAGAAAAGAAGAAGAACCAAAGAAACAAACAAGAGGCAATGACATCAAAGGAAAATAAAGATATCAGCCAAGTGATGTGTTTCAAATGCAAGGAACTAGGCCACTATGCAAACTTCTGTCCAGGAAAGTTACATCAAGATCCCAAGCAAGCCAAGATGTAAATTAGTTGGAAATTTTTTAAGGGTGGTAGTACCCTAGATGCTTTGAGCCAATTTGTACCCCTAGCCTCCCCAAATCTCGGGACGAGATTTATTTTAAGGGTGGTAGCCTGTCACATCCCAAGATTTTCCAAATCTTGTAATGTGAAAAATAAATGAATAAAATAAAACTTTGTTGATTTTCAGGGTGAGAAGAAACTTTTTGATTCCAATTGGAAACTTTCAAAACCTATTTTGATCAAGATAAATCCTAAAGGGATTTAAAAAGTTAAACATTTAATAAAGGAAAATAAAAATATTTGGTTTTACTATTTTGGATCTTTTAATAAAAACATTTGGTTTTCAAAAGAAAAGATAGATTTATAAATAAGGACTATTTTATGGAGCCAAAATAAACCTTGGTCAAGCTTTGAAATAAAACATTTTGTTTTGATAAATATCGTAAAGGTTTATTTAAATAAAATAATATGGATTTAATATCCAATTTTATTTAAGTAAAGGCTTTTTCCATTTTAAATAAACACTAAAACTTATTAAAATATTTTAAATAAGTTTTCCAAGTATTTTATATTCTTAACCTACTGAAGTGTTTTGGTTTTATTTTTAGATTTCAAAATAAAGATTTTAATAAAACAAATCCTATTTGATTTAATAACTAAGGTCCATTTTATTTAAATTATTAATGGACCCTAAAATAAAATGTTATTTTATTCTAAACAAGTTTTCCAAGTATCTTCTATTTTCAAATAAAACCTACTGATTTGGTTTTGAAAATATTTAGATTTCAAATGGAGTTTTAAATAAATTAAAACCCATTTGATTTATTAACTAGTGTCCATTTTATTTAATTATAAATGGACTCTAAAATAAAAATATTATTTTATTTTGGGAATTGGTTTATGTTGTTAAACAGAACCAAATTCAATTACAAGTGTGGTGAATGTTTGAATTAGTTTGAATGTTTGTTTTGTTGTTTGAATTGTTGGTTGAAATTCAAAACAGAAAATCAATTAGAAAAAGAAAAAGTTTACTGAATAAAAAAAGAGAAACAAGCCAGCCCCATTGACCAACAGCCCACCTATCCCTCGCCCAAACGCTTTTCCTTATCTGAAAGCAACCCACTAAGTCACTGACTTGTGGACCCCAACTCCCCTCTCCCACTCCGCTGACGAAACGGCCCCACACCCGAGCCTTCTTCCTCACCCGCCGCGACTTCTTCTTTCCCCAAACCACGTCGTTGTTTCTGTCGTTGAAAGCTCCTTCAATCCCCGTTAACTACCGCGTTAATTCGCCCACCCATCACGCAAGATAAAAGCGCCTGCCTCCCCTCTTCCGTTTCCCCTAGACACCGCCCCCTCTCTGCCCTCAGGCTGCCCGCATTGCTTGCGACAACCTCCCTGCCTCCGACGAACAACCGCGGCAATTTCCAGCCAGTCCACGTTCCCCTTTGCTCTCTGGCGCACCCGAGCTTCCTCCCCACCTCCAGGCGAACCTCCCCATAGCGCCAGCTTGCCCGCACATGCCTTGCAGCCTCGACTCTGTCCATGTCTGAGCGCCACCGACGATAAGCCCAACTCCGGTGAGCCATAGCCGACGACCTCGTGCACCCCTTGCTCGCTGGTGAGCGTTTTCGTGAACCTCGAACTCGTGTGCATCTTCCTGATGCGTTGTTTCTCTCGCTTGCGCCCCAGACGCTCACCTCCGACAACATCTGACCGCACCCGAGGAGAGGTACAACTCCGGCGAGCGATTCAGGACTACCCTGTGCGCCCCTTGCCAAGACGACTCCACGTTGAGCTTCGGCGTCGCCCTGCGATCACTGTGAGCATCTCCTCACCTTCCTTTGCTTCCTGTACCGCCAGCACCACCGCATCCCGAGCGTGCACCGCCGGTAGCCACCGCAGCGCCGCCCATTTCTGGCTAGTAGGTTTAGCGCCGTAGGATCTTGATCCGACGCTCACGATAGATCCTTAGCCGAAGGGGTAAGTATCCACCTGTGCCGCACGATCTGACTTGATCCAATGCACCAGAGTGCTCGATCCAACCGAAACGGTATGGACGAATCAGAATAGGACGCGTGTCACTGGTTGGAGTTAAAACAGATTTTGAAATCAGATTTGTTTGCAAATTTGAAACTCTTGTAACTTTTGATCCACACGTCCAAAAATTACAAACTTTATATCAATGGAATCAGTAGAACAAGCCCTATCCAACCATGCCATTTGTTTAGTGAAAAGCTTCTGGAAAAATGTTTGTTTTTGCAGAAACATTTGTATGCTTGTTTAGATTGTAAAAAAATTGTTCAAAAATGATTTTTGGGATAAAACCTTTTGCAAATGGTGTGTTTTGAACCTACTGACCATAAGAAACACTTTGTGGTTACAAAAATGTTTTTGGTGAAACGAAAGAATGATTCTTTGATTTAAAACCATTTCTAGTCAAATAAAAATATAGTTTATTTATTAAAAATGGTTTTGGAAGAAAACTTTTGGGAAATGTTTTGTTTTAAACTCTCTGACCCCAAACACCAAGTTTTATGGTTTGAAAACATATTTAGTGAACCCTATAGATTAATGCTTTAGTAAAAACATTTCTACACCACATAAAATGATACCTTGTTTTGAAAACGGTTTTTGAAGTGAAATCTTTTGCAAATGACTTTGCCCCTTTACCAAAATGACCATTAGGTGTTTTCAAATGTTTATGACCCATTAGGAACCACTTTTTCAAATAAAACAAAGCTTGGCATGTTTACATGCATTACTTTGACTTTATGATTTTATGTGATGTTTTGCTTGATTGGTAGATTAAGGTTGTGCCTTGCTTGATTGAATTGTAGTGACTTGAAGAGTGAGATTGTTGCAAGGACAAGGAGTGAACCTATACTCTACCAAAAAGGCAAGTGATGCTTCATACTTTTGTCCCATTACTTTCACTATGCATTAGTAATTTTTCTAAGTAAAACGTGCATGGAATTTTGCTAAGTATAAACCTTGCTATAGGAAAACCTAGTAGATGAAACCTTAGTAGAAATTCTCCTAAGTTAAGATTCCTACTACTATCAAGCTTAGCTTAGCTAATAGAAGACAAGGGTGGAATATATATCCATACTATGAAAAATTTCTAAGTCTGAGGACTTGTGATTTTGTTTAATAAAACAACTAAGTTAATGAATCACCTGGGTGGAATGGGACTTGAATGGTGGATTTTGGTTGAGTGGTTACACAAGGCCCATGTTTATGGTTTACCTTGTGTATGACACTTGTGGATTGCCACCCAGGAACAAAGAGATTTGTGATTTCAAATGTTGAGAAGCTTCAAGTGCAACCACTTGGCATTATGGGCTCTGCCTGGATCATATAGGTTGCAAGAACTTAGCCATATGGACAGTTGGTGGTAGAGTTTGATAGGTTGGAACGCGTCCATTTTGGTCTAAGGGAAGGCTTCTGAAAGATCTTGTCTTGGGAAACCAAGTCATGTGGGGAAAGTGCACCACCTCTGCAGAGTGTAAAATCTAAGTACTTAGCCATGTCCCTGGTAAAGGACAATTTGAGCATCAAGACATGGAAGCAATCAAGAATCTCACCATTCAAGTTTCTAAGTTAAAAACTTGTGGTTGAACAAGGGTTAAAGGATCTTCAATCTTTGATTGGGAGATGCCTTGCAAAAGATTATTTTTTTCAAGCAATAACTTAGTGTTTTGAAATGATAGGGAAAATCTATTTTGAGCAAAGCAAGCCTAAGCTCCACTTAGCCAAATTCATATAGATGATAGACTCCACTATACTACCATAGTATCACTTGCCAATACAATTCAAATGTATTGACCCCTGTGGCTGTAATTTGTTATGTTGCAGGTTTGATTGATTTAGTGAAGTGTGTTGATTAGGATTACAAAGTCTATAACCAACAAGTTTGCCTGTGGCACTTTGAAGATGAAGGACCCCATGCTTATAGATATTCTGCTGCAATGTATTGTAATAGCCAAATGAGCAACGTAAGGTGTAATTAAATTATGTCATTCCTGGTTATAAAGTTGTATTATGACCTGTGTTTCTTGATATTACATCTTAGCTGTGGATGCTAGCTATTGATCCAGGGACTAGCATTGTAAACACAGGGGACTCTACCTTATTAAAGGTTGGGAACCTTACAGGGCTGCGGCAATCTTCTTGGGGCACTCATTGGAATAGTGACCCTTGGTTCCACATTCAAGTCACTTGGGACTTGTCCTTTGCTGCAACAGGCACAACATTGCTTTCAGTCCTTGGGGCAGTGTTGGTGTTGGTGGCGACATTGTTGTTGTTGAACTTGGGTGGGGCACGGTTGAAATTGCTGGGGTTGCCGGGGTTGTTGTGGTTTCCTCCGGGCCTTGGGTTTCCACGGTTGGAATAGGTCGGGCGGTTCATCAGGGGTCTATTGTTTCTTGGGGCAAATCCTGGATATGGGTTGGAGCGATACTTTGGGGCATGATGGGTTCCTAGTTGATTCATCATTCTGCGCTTGCGGTTCTCATTAGCTTGGTTGATCATGCCTTCCATCTGAATGGCAGAGTCCACTAAGGCTTCAATATCAGCAAATGGGATATTGACTAACACTGTCCGCATCTCATCATGCAGACCATTCAAGAATCTTTCCTTTTTCTTAGCCTCGGTATCTATCTCGTCCGGTGCATACCTAGCCAATGACAAAAATTTGTCATGGTACTCGACTACGGTCATCCTTCCTTGTTTCAGTTCCCTGAATTCATCTCTCATCCTCTTGATCAAACCCGATGGCACATGGGTTCTGCTAAACTTGACTTTTAATTCCTCCCAAGTCATCATTTGACCTCCATTCATGGCACGAACGCTGTTCCACCATGATCTTGCATCTCCTGCTAGATAGTGGGTGGAAAACAATACCTTCTCGTTGGCTTCCACTCCGGCAACTTCTAGGTGGTTCTCCATGGTTTGCAGCTAATCATCTGCATCTAGGGGTTCTTCAGACTTAGTGAAAATGGGTGGGTTGGTGTTCTGGAAGTTCTTGAGATTTGATCCATGGTTGTCCTAATTTCCATGGCCTTGGTTATTGTTGTTGGCCATCTGAGCTATGTGCTGAAGGGTGGCTAAGTTGGCTTGATGTTCGGCTCTTTCGGCTTCATGGTCTTGTAACATACCACCTTTTGTGTAATATTAATAAAGACATCTTTGAGCATTGCATGCATGCATAACACTTGCATTTTGGTTTAATAATATAAGAACAAACAAAACCTTAATAGCTTCCCTCTCTATTTGAAATGAATTCAAAAGAGTTTTGATATATTTGAAAAGTATAAAAAGGTTTGGAACCCAAATGGTTATAAAGGGTCTCCATGGTATTTTAAATATTTATTAAAGTATATGTTTTTTTTGAATTATTCAAAATAGTTTGGAAATTGGAAATACAAACAAAAATTGAAAAACAAAAAAGAAAAACAGTTTTCGTAGAAAAAATAACTAACTAGCTCTATTGGGCCGTGCCCACCTCTCCTTCCCTCTCTCTCTACCGCCAGCGCAGCACACAACAGCCAGCAGCCGACCCACCTGGGGCCCAAACCAGCCCAACTGGCCCATACCCCTTCGCTTGTCCTATTCTCGTATTCCTCCTCGCCGGTGGATGCAGCGAATCACCTCACTATCGCCAGCGCTGCCGTCGCCGGCGCCAAGATTCGCGTCGCCACCCCCGGACGCCTACAAGACCCTCTGGCCACCGCTTGACCAACCCTAGGCCCATTCTTCCCCTCTCCCTTGCTCTCCTATGCCATGGCCGACGAACCCTAGCTGCTGTCGCCGTTCGTCCCCGTCGTCTCCGGACGCCCTAGCTCAAGCCGACGCCACCGTTGGAAGCGCCTCATCGCCCTCGTCCTCCCCCTCGAAGCACGCGTGCTGGGAAGCCCCCTCCTCATCGGAATCGACCCCGATGCGCTGTCGGCCGCCACCGTTGTCGGCCTCGATTCATTGCCGTCTGAGCTCTCCTTGCCTCCTCGACACCACCGTCGTGCTCTCGGTGAGCTGCTGGTGCTCAAGCACCCCTCCGTTGTCCCCCTCTCCCTTTGTATCTTCCTCCCTGCATGAGCCCGACGCCGCTATTCGTCGTCGCCTCGCCGTCTTCGGTGACCCCCTGCAAGCGGCGCCGCCACTTTCTAGTCGCCCGTGACGCCCTCTCTCCAACGCGCCCCTCCGCGTGTCCAGGCGTGCACTGGATCGATGGATCCATGCTTGACCTGGGAGCATCACCATTGATTACATCAGCATGATGTCATGCTGATGTCATAATCTCTTTTTCATTTTTCTTTTATTGTTTTCTGTAATTATTTTTTGTAAACAAGAAAACCCTGATAGGTGGGCCATACCTGTAAGACCTTTAATATTTTCTGAAATGATTAAATCTATGACATGTGGGCCCAACTTGGAAAATAAATTAAATATTCCAAAAATGATTTAAAATGAATTAAAATTGGAGAATTCATAACTAATTCATTTTAAATCAGAAAAATACAAATAGTATATCAAAATGTTTAGAAAAATGAGCTCTATCCAACTAAGCTATAATCATAAATTGTTAACCAACTTTCATGACAAGTTTAATTAGAAGAATCAATTGAACCCCATAGGTGATTCCAAGGATCCTCCTGTTCTAGGGTTTGGACCTCTCGGACCCCGTTTAAAATGACCAAGCTTGTTCTAGGGTTCATATCAACATCAATTAACTTGTCATATCATCCATATTGTATGAGCATTGCACATTCCATGTGTTGAATGTTACTTTTCCTTTTCCGGTGATTGGTTCTTCATGAATAGGAACCAAAACTGAGGCTGAAGTCAACGCCACCGAAGAACAGTACTAGTCCAACAACGGACAAGGCAAGAGAAGCCCCACGCATACATATGTATCCTATGTTTACAAAGTATTTCATTCTCGCCATATGCATTCAGTTCAACAGTCTTTTATTAGTAGATAGAGTAGTCCTATCTGATGCATGTTTCCCTTTGTGAACTATATTACCTGATCCACTGCTCCTAGCATAACTAGGGTTTGGCTTATGAGCATTCGCTAGTGCCACAGTTCAGTCAAGCTTAGCCATGCTTAGTGGTCTAATGCGGATCATGTAGAAGATGCGCTTGAGATGCGAATGAATCTAGTATGGTAGGATGTCGTGATGTGATCACAGATGGATACTAAACATGCTAAGGCTTGTATGGGAGGCCACATGGGTTGTGGTTTTTGCAGTCCCATACTTGCCACCCTTAGGACCCGATGTTCTTGCCTCTTGAACCAAGACGAGCGTACAACCACACGGGGGCCTGGAAACCCCCTCGACCAACTAACTTGCCTAGTAGATTCCATGAGTCACATAGTTCGGGCATTCCATTCGACATACGCATTTTTGTTGTTCTTGAATGCAGGTGAAGGAGGTGCATGCATAATAGGTAGGTAAGCGTGGCCAGGAACAAGATATGCCCGGCATCCGTAATCTTGAATCCTGCACACATCATTAGGGACCGGCTTCGGGACTTGACCCGTTATGGTGGCATCTCCCTAGTGCGTGACTCATGGTCTCGGCGAAAGCAAGGTAAAGTTCGTGGTCAACCACTCTCTGCCGACCTTCCAAGGAAGAGGGCTAATAGTTTGGCATTAAGAATTGGTTGGTACGTATGGGTAAAGTTGTGCACCCCTGCAGGGTTATTAATCTTTTCGAAAATCCGTGTCCATGGTTATGGACAACTTGGGAATGGACGTGAAGAGCATAGAGAACTATAATAGAATGATAAAACTTGGCCAACTAAAGTGAGATCCGGAATACTTCCTCGGTGTTGTTTGAGGGGTAGTCCGGGAAGAGAGGTTCAGTTGATGTTGGTTCTTGGTGGATATCAAAGATGATTCTAATAGCTAGAGTTGTAGTCCTCTTATCCCCTTTGAAAATGATCTGACTAGACGAGCTTCTTTTCCTTCTTGTTTTGAAAACAAAAGATGGCTTTATGCAAAACCACTCCACTAGCCATAAGTCTTGCGGAGTACACCCTATACTCAGCCTTGCCTCGTTGATGTTTTTCTACAGATGAAGTTACTCCGACTGAAGGTGGTTTCTACGTTGAAGTAGACGAGTAGTCGGGGTTCCCGGGCAGCAGCCTAGGATCTATGGAAGGGTCGCTACTTTTGTTTACGGCCTCTTATGTCATGGTATTGCCGACGAGTACGCCATGGAGGGGTCCTCACAGTGCGTGTTTAGAGACGTGGGGTAAGGCGGACGGTTGACGGGTACGAGGTAACACAGCTTACCTAGGTTCAGATCCCACAACGGTGGCAGAATCCTACTCCTTCTATAAATCACTATAATGGCAATACGCCGAGTTACAGAGATAGGTTCACTATGCGAGGTGTATGCTAATCGCTACTTGGTCGTGCCCTAAAGGCTCCCATAGGCCCGACTTATATAGTCGCCAGGTCCTAGGGTTACAGGGAAAAGTCCTAGCCGGACAGGTTACAGAGTCCTACACTGTCTATTACTAGTCTTGTGTATCTTGTACTCCAAGGCTCAAGATGCACGTTGGTGACTCCACCGTAGCCTTCCTTTATCCAAGCATGGGCCTCCCTTGGATCCATCTAATCAGCCACCCAGCAGGCCATAGGCCATGCTACCGACTATGGGACACCCGGGTTAGCCGGATAAGAGACATGCTATAAGGATACCCATATAGCATATCCCCAACAGTAGCCCCCGGAGAACTCCGAGATCTTGTGCCGTCTTGCCCCTTCTCGTGGAATGCTCTGTCTAGATGGATGTTGGCAAATCGTCAAGCAACATCTTGTAGTCCTTCCAAAGAACCATGCAAGGCTTTCTCCGTATTCGACTTGTAAGCCGGAGAAATGCTGAATCTTCCATCGTACTCCTCCGTAGTCAGATTGAACTCGTCTATGTCGGAATCTTCGATGTGACGGATCATATACCCATGTCAGTTAGGACGATGTAGGCTTAGGTCAGTGACGCCTCGTAACTCACACATGTAGAGAACGCAATCATATCCTATTTTCCCGCGCGAGCGATACGAACCGTTGGCGGCGACGATTGGAGACGTGGTGAAATTTCCGCGCACGTTCGCGAACACGTCGTCTACGCAGCAACCGTCCGATCAAGCTGCACGGATCTTGACGCCGAGGATGGTAAATAGTAACCGTGGGGAAATCTCGACTTTTTACCTCATTCTTCTCGCTATCTTCTTCCTTCAGCCGCGCGTCTCCTCGAGCTCTCCGCGAGAAACCTCGAAAAAACCCTAGCTCCCATCTGCACCAGTCGCACCCAACCTTCACTCCATGTCTAGTAGCAGCACCTCCCCATCGATGGCGGCGTTGAGCGAAGCCGCGGAGAAGCCGACAAGCACCCTCGTCGTTCCCCCAGAGGGCTTGGTCATCCCCGCATCGGCGGTGATCGAATCCACCGGCGGCAACCAAAATTTGGCGGCGCTAGAGCCACTGGAGGAGGATCAGATTCGCACAAGGGCGACTGGCGCGGCTCGGACATCACCGACCGCGACATCCAAGAGATGGTCACCGAAGGCTACCTCCCCGCGACGGAGGGACTTGCCTGGCGGGCGGCGCCGGCCGGCGAGGTGACACCTTCTCCCCAAGCAGGAGAAAAGGTGTACCTAAAAGCTTAGCTGGTACGCGGCGTTTCCCTGCCTATCTCCCACTTCTTCCTCTTCGTCTTAAACCACTATAGGGTCCAGCCCCACAACCTCTCCCCCAATAGTATCTTAGTGCTTAGCAACTTCGCGGCACTTTGCGAGGGATATCTAGGGATAAGGCCTAGGTTAGACCTTTTTGTGTACTTCTTCACCGTCAAACATGAAGCCGGACATAGTAAGGAGGAGCTTAGGAACTGCGGCAACATAAGCTTCAATATTCGACCTGGCCGGTGCTTCCCCGACATCGTCGGCCACGAGTCGTGCAAGAATTGGCAGCGGACGTACTTCTACGGCCCCGACATTTCTCTAGCGGGCCGAGAAGTAACGTACCCGGACTTCGTGGACAGGGTCGCCGCTGAAGTTTCCACATGGAGATCCCAAGCCTCCCTTTCCTCCGACCTCGACACTTCTCGCGCTATAAGGCAGATCGAATGGTTTGTAGAGACGGGTTTGACCGGCTTGGACCTAGCCATGTGCTGGTTCATCAGGCGGATCCAACCTCTGCAGCACCGTGCGAAGTACATGCACGAGTATACCAGAGACAGAAGGGATAGCCTCCGCATCTCCGTGGAAAACTTCTCGAGCGACTCCGTCAAGCTCCGCCTTAAGGACATCGTCAAGGTGAAGGATAAGAAGCGTGGCTTCACCATCACCTACGACATGTTCGTAGACGGCAAGTGCCCAAAGGTAGGTATTTATTTTCCGTGTTCGACATATGCTCCAGTTGTTCCGTCTTGCCAATACCATTTTTTCTAACACGGTGATTTCTCGCTTAACAGCTTAGCGATCTAGATGAGGGCAACCTGGCTGCCCAAATCTACGATCACAGGATGAAGGAAGTCACGGTCGTATCCGACGACGAGGTCCCGTTGGCGTGAAAGCGAAAGAGCTCCACCTCTGACGCTGCTGATGGAGGCAAGAAGAAGAAGACGGAGGGTGGAGCCCCAAAGACTACTGGCATACGAGGCGGAAAAGAGAAGAACCACCGGGATCTTTGCCAAAGCACCCCCCTAGTGTAAGCTTCTCATTCTCCGACATTGTCTATTTATCTGTCTTGCTCTTGTAGTTATGCATTTTTCACATTTTAGGAAGAAAGCCACGACCAGCAAGAAGACCTCCAAAACTTTGGGGGCTTCTCGAAACATCAAAGATTCAAAGACATGCTGCATCGCGATGCCTCCCCCGCCGTCGCCCCTGCTACTCACATCGAGCAAGCTCACAAGCTAAGGAGGCACCAGGCCCTTCCGCCATGGAAGTGGACTCTGGCGCCTCCACCGAACTCGCTGTTGTCGGCGAGCAGGCAACACAGGAGAGCACCGCTCACCAAATGGCTTAAGCTCCGGCTAAGGATGCCATCGGTAGCGGCAAGGCGGTGGTGGAAGCAGGTACTTCTACCGAAGGCAGCGCCCTTGCTCCCCAGAAACCCTTTGAGCTCCCAAAGATAGTCTACCCGATGCTTACGCCGAGTTACACAACTCTGGTTCCTGGAGGAGTACCGTCATCTCCGACATGCGGTCTTGAGGAGCTCCTCCGACAAGCAGACATATTGCGAGGAAATAGCGTTTCCTTTGGCAAGCTGCTAGATGAGAGCGCTACAAACCTCAATATCATCGCACTTGTAATTTACTTTGCCTTTTGCATTTCATATGAGTATCCCACTGTATCCCCCGAGGATGTAGACGGAAAACCATAGGTTTTGAATCTATATGCTCTAAGAGTGACTAAGTTAGAAAAAACTCTTACTGTAGCCCCCAGGCATTTAGGTGGAATGAACTATTCCGACTAGATGCTTTAAGAGTAGCATACGCAGTGTTTATAATTTTTCAATACTGTATCCCCCAAGCCTCTAGTTGTAACTGAATTAGTTCCGACTAGATGCTTTAAAGAAAAGCTAAGCAGATTCCGAGTTAAAAACTTTATACTGTAGCCCCCAAGCTTCTAATCAAGAACTGAATTAGCTCCGACTAGATTCTTAAAGAATAGCTAAGCATATTGCTAAGTAAAAAACTCTCGCTGTAGCCCCCGAGCGTCTAGGTGGAAAATTTCCGACTAGATGCTTCCAAGTAGACTAAACAACAATTTAACTTTTTTCTTTTTTCCATAGAACGAGAATGCTCGGAGGGGCATGGCCAATGACAAGTACCAGAAGATGCGCACAGATCTTGAAGCCGAAAAGGGTAAAACTGCCATCTTGAAGGAACAGATCATCAAAAACAAGAGTCTGTTTTCTTTTTTGCGCATTCCGTCTTGGTTTTGTGCCTACATTCTCCGAGTACTCACTGTGTACTTTGTTTTCTCCGACTTTGCAGAACATGTTGCCAAGGCCAAGGACATTGTCGAGGAGTCCAAGCATATCCAGCAGCTAGATAGCGAGAACAAGATCCTTAAGGAGGAGAGGAAATAAATGCTGACAATGCATGAAGATTCCATGAAGGCCCTGCAGGACTCTGCCTCCGCGGAAATCAATTGCTTGAAGGAGGAGCTTGCGATCTTAAAAGATCAGAAGCAAGCAGCTGATGAGAAAAACCATCGCCACAGCGAGGCGTATAAGCTCCTCCAACAAGAGAAAGAATCCCTGGCGGACACCCTCTGGCAGGCTAAGGCCAGCATCTTCAGTAAGTTTCCTCTGTCTTGTATTTCTGTAGTCTGGATACTTTAAATTTATTGAACTCATATGCTCCTTGTCGGAACTTGCAGCTCCTATGGGTTTAACCCAATCGCCTACTTCGGACAAGGAATGCATGATTCTGGTCGGCAACTTTATCAACACCGCCATCACCCAAGCCAAAGAGATTGCCAAGCCCCTTCAGATACACATCAAGGCCTCAGACTCCGTGGCCAAGTACTCGGAGATTCTGCGCCGAGCCCCCGAGCGTGTCACAAGCTGGAAAGCTTCATGTGCATGGGCTGGAGCAAGGATGGCGCTGTGAATGGTGAAGGCACACTACGAAGATGCCGACATCGACACGGTGACCTCTGGTATCCCCGACGCTGACGATGACGGCAAAGAGGTTGATCACGAAGCCATCTTGTCGTTACTCGCGGGTTATGACACGAGAGTTGCCGAGTTGGTGGACATCGACGTCTTTGTTCCCATGAACACCATCGACAGCGTCAACCAAGACTCCTCCGAGTCCCACCACAGTGCCGACGTTGAGGGTGATTCTCCGGCTGGTGACGATACTGCTTCCAAGTCTCCTGCGCCAAAGGAATGAAAAACAACTTTGTAATATTTGTTTCACCTTTGGTGTATACGCGGAAAAAACTTGTTGATGTAACTTAAGGCAGAAAACAATGGTTGTTATTTCCTGCTACTTAAGAACTAGTTTCCAGCATGTATATATTTTTTAAGCAAGTGCTGGCTTATCCATTACTTTGGTTCTTATGCTTGACTTTTCGTGAGTCTGAAGACTCGTTGTCGGAACCATGCGCGTAGGTGATGATGCCCAATGGCACCGTTAATAACCTAAGCACAAAATCGCCGACAATAAGTGCCAAAAGTCACTGCTCCAAAATCCACATATAAACAACAAAGAACGTGTAGACTAGAAAACTTAAGCTAACGCCCGTAGGCGGAATTTTCACAAGTGCAAACGCAATACTTGTGCATAAAGGTTTTACATGATCCAAAAATAAACACTAAAGGAGGTAAAAGACTCAGAAATATGAGTGAACCAAAGAGCTTTATTTCGTTGATCATATAAGAGATACACAATTAGATAAAAAATGCTAAGTGTAAAAAGGACGTAGCTATGTTATGTTCCATGGCCGATCAAGCTCCGGGTAGTCATCATCCGGGTCACGTCGCTTACGCTTATGATCCTTGTTGGGTCTATCCTTTAGTTCATGATTGTCAACAAGGTAGTAAGACCCATTGAGTAGCGCCTTGCTTATGATGAACGGTCCTTCCCATGGGGGGGATAATTTGTGTGTCTTCTTCTGCTTAAGTCGGAGCACCAAATCCCCCTCTTTGAACGAGCGATGCCAAAAGCGGTGACTATGGTAGCTGCGTAGCTTCTGCGGGTAGATGGCGGATCTTTGGCATGCCAAAACACGCTCCTCCTCGAGAAGGTCCACATCTAGGCGTCTGGATTCTTCAGCGTCATCTTCATCGTAGGTGGAAACTCTTGGTGCATCGTGGAGAATATTAGAGGGCAGGATGGCTTCTGCTCCATATACCATGAAGTAAGGGGTGTAGCCGGTAGATCTGTTGGGTGTAGTTCGTAAACCCCACAGCACAGATGGCAATTCTTCTGCCCAGGCTCCAGCTTCTCTATGTAGCGGTTGTAGGGTTCGCAGCATAGAAAACAGAAAATTTCCTACGATGTGAACTATGTACCAAGATCTATCTATTAGATACAAACAACAGGCTGATGTATATCCGTAGAGAACATACCCTTGAAGACCGACAAAGCTTAACGAGTTCAACTCGTGGTTGATGTAGACGATCTCTTGCCGATCTCAAGATCGAGAGGAAGTCCTAGCGCCGCAAAACAGCAGAGCATCCGTGCTCGCACACACGTTCGAGGCACCGAGCAACCTCCGCCTCCTCGCTCCAGCGATGCAGCGGAAGCACAACTCTTTCTTGCCGAATAGCCACCGGGAACATATATCTCGCTAGTCCGAGACCATGGGGGATAAATTCTAGAGGGGGAGAGAGATCCTTCACGAGGAGGTGTGAGTGAGAAGTGAGAGGAGGGGCTCCTTTTATAGGGGAGGGGGCAGCCCAAGGGGGCATGGCCGCCGGCCATGGAGGGTGCCCCCACCTCTCCCTCATTCATGTGGGTGGACACTCCACTCACAAAATGGCCCTTCAATTTTCTCCACTCAAAAATCCACTAAAATTCTCATTAAATTTCCACCAAATTTAATGCAAACTCTCATTAAATAAAAGTATTTTATTTTATTCAGAATTTTGTCAATTACTTTAATGACAAACATTCACAAATAACCCCTTGCTAGAATTCCATTTCACATGCATAACCACTTTATGCAATTTTACCCGAAAACCTGTTTTGGTATCTAGTGAAATAAATTCCTGCGCTTGTTCATTCTTTCGGCATGAAACTTTTGCTCCAATTGGATGTCGGTGTCTCTTAATTGTGTCACCTTACGGTTCGTGAATAATGCGGACATGATCGAGACCCCTCTCGGATCAATAATCAGAAGCGGGATCTGGAGACCCATACTGACTCCCACACATTCAATGATGACTTTCTTGTGATCGTCGAAACCTTTTATGCTAGTATCTTAATCCCTTTGTTTCACGATATATCACATGTCCGAGATTCGATCATCGATATCTCCATACCTAGTTTGATCTCGTTACTGACATGCACTCTTTTCTCGTTCCCGTGATATAACATTCTAGTGATCAAATCACTTGCTTGCATGCTAATCAATGTGATATCATCGAGAGGGCCCAGAATATATCTATCCATCATCGGGATGAACAAATTCCTCTCTTGATCCATGAGCCTCAACATAACACTTTATTAGTTCTGAATCCATCTTTATAATCACTCTGTTACGGTGTGACGTTTGATGTTATCAACAAACTCTTTCGGTGTTAGTGATTGACATGATCTCATAGTCTAAGGATTAGGATCACTTCGTTAGTTGTTATAGTAATATAAACTCAATGACTTTGATCGTAATGCTATACTTCGGATGAATGTTCATAACACGATTACACTAATGTTGTGATCCCGTTATTAACAACATCCAATGTCCATGATCAGGAAACCTTGATCATCTTGTTAATCAACGAGCTAGTTTATGAGAGAGGCATAACTAGGAACTTTCTGTTTGTTTATTAAGCACACATGTATTAACGTTTCCGTATTAACACAATTATAGCATGCAAAATAAACATCTATCATATACTTGGAATACACATAATAAACACTTTATTATTGCCTCTCAGGGCATATTCCCTTCAATCTCCCACTTGCACTAGAGATAATAATCTAGTTACATAGTGATAAATCTAACACCCATCGACTTCTGGTGTTGATCATGTTTTGCTCTAGGGAGAGTTTTAGTCAACGGATCTGCTACATTCAGATCCGTGTGTACTTTACAAATCTTTATATATCCATCCTTGACATGCTCGCGGATGGAGTGAAACCGGCGCTTAATATGCTTGGAATGCTTGTGAGACCTTGGTTCTTTGGCATTGGCAATGGCACCATTGTTGTCACAATAGATCACCATTGGGTCCAACGCGCTTACAACCACACCTAGTTCGGATATGAACTCCATCATCCAAACTGCTTCCTAAGCCGCTTCTGAAGCAGCAACATATTCGGCCTCCGTTGTTGATCCTGCCACCACAGGTTGTTTGGAACTCCTCAAACTAACCGCTCCGCCATTCATGAGAAATACATATCCGGATTGAGACTTAGAGTCATCCGGATTGGTGTCAAAGCTAGCGTCGACATAACACTTAGCGACGAGCTCTTCTTCACCTCCGTATACAAGAAACATATCCTTAGTTCTTCTACTTAAGGATATTCTTGACCGCTATCCAGTGTTCCGAACCTGGATCCGATTGGTACCTACTAGTCAAACTAATAGCATGTGCCACATCCGGTCTTGTACATAGCATGGCGTACATTATAGAGCCTATGGCTGAAGCATAGGGGACCTTGTCCATTGTCTCTCTTTCTTCCGCCGAAGCCGGACTTTGAGTCTTACTCAATGTCTTGCCTTGCAACATAGGTAAGAACCCCTTCTTACTTCTATCCATTTTAAACTTCTTTAAAATCTTATCAATGTATGTACTTTGCGATAGCCCTATTAGGCGCCTAGATCTATCTCTATAGATCTTTATGCCTAATATGTATGACGCTTCACCTAGGTCCTTCATTGAAAATTTGCTGTTTAGATAACTTTTAACACTGTTTAAAAGATCTATATTATTTCCAATCAATAATATGTCATCCACATGTAATATCAGAAATGCCACATTGCTCCCACTCACTTTCATGTAAATACAAGCTTCTCCATAAGTTTGGACAAATCCAAACTCTTTGATCACCTCATCAAAGCGGAGATTCCAACTTCGTGATGCTTGCTTCAATCCATAGATGGATCGCTGGAGCTTGCACACCTTGTTAGCATCCTTAGGATCGACAAAACCCTTTGGTTGTATCATATACAAATCTTCTTCAATATTACCATTGAGAAACGCGGTTTTGACATCCATCTTCCATATCTCATAATCGAAATATGCAGCAATTGCTAACATAATCCTAACTGACTTTAGCATCGCTACGGGAGAGAATGTCTCATCGTAGTCAACTCCTTGAATTTGTCGAAACCCCTTTGCGACAAGTCGAGCTTTATAGACGGTCACATTACCATCAGCATCAGTTTTCCTTTTGAAAATCCATTTGTTCTCCACGGCCTTTCGGTCGTGAGTTAATTCCACCAAGTTCCAAACTTGATTTTCATACATGGATTCCATCTCAGATTTCATGGATTCTAACCATTTGTTGGAATCCAGGCTCATCATCGCTTCTTCAACCGTCGCAGGGTCATCATTTTCATCAACCATGAAATTCATGACAGGATTTCCGTCTGACTTCGGGGCTGCAGCGTCTGCTAGACTGCTTGATTCGATAGTACTCTCTTCGAGTTTCATGATCATTATCATTAGTTCCCTCTTCAGCGGTGAAGCCAACTCCGGAACAACTTCCGGTCTGTGCTACTCTCCATACTTTGAAGAGAAGGTTCAATAACCTCTTGAGTTCTACCTTGGCTACTCACACCTTTCGCGAGAAACTCTTTCTCTAGGAAGGATCCATTCTTAACAAAAACCTTGCCCTCGGATCTGTGATAGAAGGAATACCCAATAGTTTCCTTAGGGTATCCTATGAAGACGCATTTTTCGCTTTGGGTTCGAGTTTATCCGGTTGAAGTTTCTTCACATAAACGCATCCCCAAACTTTAAGAAATGACAGCTTAGGTTTGTTTCCAAACCACAATTCATCTGTGTCTTTTCAGCGGATTTAGATGGTGCCCGATTTAAAGTGAATGCAGCAGTTTCTAGTGCATAACCCCAAAATGACAACGGCAAGTCCGTCGGAGACATCATAGATCGAACCATATCTAATAAAAATGCGATTCTGACGTTCAGGCACACCATTTATTTGTGGTGTTCGGCAGTGTGAGTTGTGAAAAATTCCACACTCTTTCATGTGAGTGCTAAACTCGTAACAGATACTCACCTCCACGGTCGGACCGTAGAAATTTGATCTTTCTATTACGATGATTTTCCACTTCATTCTGAAATTCCTTGAACTTTTCAAAGGTTTCAGACTTGTGTTTCATCAAGTAGATATAACCGTACCTACTCAAATCATCCGTGAAATTAACAAAATAACGATATCCACCTCGGGCCGACACACTCATTGGACCACATACATCAGAATGTATGATTTCCAATAAATCTGTCGCCCGTTCCATTGAACCGGAAAACGACGTTCTAGTCATCTTGCCCATAAGGCATGGCTCACATGTATCAAATGATTCAAAATCAAGTGATTCCAAAAGTCCATCCGAATGGAGCTTCTTCATGCGTTTAACGCCAATATGACCTAGACGGCAGTGCCACATATATGCGGATATATCATCATTAAGTTTAATCCTTTTAGCATCAGCATTATGAATATGTGTAACATTATCATCGAGATCTAATAGAAATAAACCATTCATCATCGGTGCATGACCATAAAAGATTTCATTCATATAAATGGAACAACCATTGTTCTCGGATTTAAATGAATAACCACTTCGCATCAAACACGATCCAGATACAATGTTCATGCTCAGTGCAGGCACCAGATAACAATTATTCAAGTTTATAACTAATCCCGATAGCAAATGGAGAGGTAGCGTTCCGCCGTCGATCACATCAACGCTTGATCCATTGCCGACACGCATCTTGACCTCACCCCTTGCTAGCGGTCGCTTGTTCCGCAGCCCTTGATTCGAGTTACAAATATTAGCAACTGAACCGGTATCAAATACCCAGGTGCTACTATGAGCACTAGTCAAGTACACATCAATAACATGTATATCATATATACCTTTGTTTGCCTTGTCGGCCTTCTTGTCTGCCAAATACTTGGGCGATTCTTCTAGTGGCGATCCCTTACAATAGTAGCACTCGGTATCAGACTTAGGTCCAACTCGGGGTTTCTTTTCAGGCACAACAACCGGCTTGCCGCCCTTACTTCCCTTCCGTTTTCCCATCTTGTCTTTCTTGAAACCAGTGTTCCTATTGATCATCAACACTTGATGTTCCTTTTTGATCTCCACTTCTGCAGTTCTAAGCATTGACAGAAGCTCGAGGAGACACTTCTTCATGCCTTGCATATTATAGTTCATCACAAAGCTCTTATAGCTAGGTGGCAGAGGCTGCAGAACACGATGGATGCCTAAGTCAATGGGAATCGTTATTCCCAAGGACACAAGCTTATCGGCGTAACCCGACATCTTGAGTACATGCTCACTAACGGAGCTGTGCTCTTCCATCATGCAGCTAAAGAACTTTTCTAAAGCATTGTAGCTCTCTACAGCAGCATGTGTGTCGAAAATCATTTTCAACTCACCCATTGTATCAAAAGCATTTGCTGTTTTCAAAACGCTTTCGAAGTTCCGGCTCTAGCCCATACAATATGCCGCAATGAACTAAGTTGTGGTCCTCTGTGAGTCGATAGACATTCTTCTCCTCGTCGGGGCTTCCTCAAAAGGTGGGGGCCTAGTGGCGCTTCTAGCGTATTGCTTTTGTGCGTGAGAGGAGAATCCTCAAATTCATGGCCCATTCGGTAAAGTTGCTACCGTTCGTTGCAAGTTTCTCTTTCTCCATGAACACATTGAAATTAAAAGCAGGTGGTGCCATCTACAACAGAATTTGTAAAGTTTAGACTAAGTGTATGATAGATTGAGTTCAACTAATCCATATTACGAATGAACTCCCACTCAAAAACGACATCCCTCGTGCCTTTTTGGTGATTACATGAACCAAATCCACTATACTAAGTCCGATCATCACGTGAGTCGGTATAGCTTCAAAGGCGAACATCAAATGGGCATCATATCTACTATATGACTCATGCTTAACCTTTCGGTCCGTGTTCCGAGGACATGTCTGTACATTCTAGGCTCGCCAAGTTAGAACCTTAGTATTCGCGTGTGTAACTGTTTTACACCCGAAATATGTTCGTGGATCCAAGAACACCCGATCATCATGTGATGTCTTGGAGCGACGAAAACATAATCGGTGCATACTAAAGGAAGAACACATTCTTATCTTGATATTTAAAAGAGGGATCATCTTATTATGCTAACAAAGCGCTAAACAAGCAATATAAGATGCTATCAAACATCACATGTTTATTAGTGAAATGATATGGTTCCCGCATATGATCTGTATCATGTGCATCGTGGTATGATCACTATCATACCTATATGTGTAAGTCCAGGGTCTATGGAGATTACACGTTATGTATGTTGTAAGAGTATCATCTCATACTTATACTTACAACATCACCATATCATAACACTAGCAAAGTAACAATCAAAACTAGACGCCTCTAATTTATCCATTGCAAGTTTTACGTGGATTAGGGCTTTCGAGATAGAACCGTTCTTACCTACGAACATGAACCACAACAAGGATAACCAAATTGTTGACAACTCGTTGCAAAATAGATATTGACTATAGTAGGAGAGACAGACACCCGCTAGCCACTTATGCAAACTAGTTGCATGTCAAGCGTGGAACAGGTCTCATGTGCGAGGACATGTAAAGTTTGTCCGGGCCGCTTCATCCCACTATGACACCAATATCCAAAATTACAACTAAGGAGCAACAACATGATCATCATCGCCCACATACTCTTATGTGTACTACCCGTGTAAAGCATCTACGCATAGATCCGGCTCTGATACCACTGTAGGGTTCGTAGCATAGAAAACAAAAATTTTCCTACGGTGTGAACTATGTACCAATATCTATCTATTAGATACAAACAACGGGCGGATGTATATCCATAGAGAACATACCCTTGAAGACCGACAAAGCTTAACGAGTTCAACTCATGGTTGATGTAGACGATCTCTTGCCGATCTCAAGATCGAGAGGAAGTCCTAGCGCCGCAAATCAGCGGCGCATCCGTGCTCGCACACACGTTCGAGGCACCGAGCAACCTCCGCCTCCTCGCTCCAGCGATGCAGCGGAAGCACAACTCTTTCTTGCCGAATAGCCACCGGGAACATGTATCTCGCTAGTCCGAGAACATGGGGGATAAATTCTAGAGGGGGAGAGAGATCCTTCACGAGGAGGTGTGAGTGAGAAGTGAGGAGGGGCTCCTTTTATAGGGGAGGGGGGCAGCCCAAGGGGGCATGGCCGCCGGCCATGGAGGGTGCCCCCACCTCTCCCTCATTCATGTGGGTGGACACT
This sequence comes from Avena insularis, assembly GCA_023614405.1. Taxonomy (NCBI): domain Eukaryota; kingdom Viridiplantae; phylum Streptophyta; class Magnoliopsida; order Poales; family Poaceae; genus Avena; species Avena insularis. The sequence goes on along the minus strand of CM042691.1, from coordinate 288,305,663 downwards.
CCACTCACAAAATGGCCCTTCAATTTTCTCCACTCAAAAATCCACTCAAATTCCCATTAAATTTCCACCAAATTTAATGCAAACTCTCATTAAATAAAACTATTTTATTTTATTCAGAATTTTGTCAATTACTTTAATGACAAACATTCACAAATAACCCCTTGCTAGAATTCCATTTCACATGCATAACCACTTTATGCAATTTCACCCGAAAACCTGTTTCGGTATCTAGTGAAATAAATTCCTGTGCTTGTTCATTCTTTCGGCATGAAACTTTTCTCCAATTGGATGTCGGTGTCTCTTAAGTGTGTCACCCTACGGTTCGTGAATAATGCGGACATGATCGAGACCCCTCTCGGATCAATAATCAGAAGCGGGATCTGGAGACCCATACTGACTCCCACACATTCAATGATGACTTTCTTGTGATCGTCGGAACCTTTTACGCTAGTATCTTAATCCCTTTGTTTCATGATATATCACATGTCCGAGATTCGATCATCGGTATCTCCATACCTAGTTTGATCTCGTTACTGACATGCACTCTTTTCTCGTTCCCGTGATATAACATTTTAGTGATCAAATCACTTGCTTGCAAGCTAATCAATGTGATATCACCGAGAGGGCCCAGAGTATATCTATCCGTCATCGGTATGAACAAATTCCACTCTCGATCCATGAGCCTCAACATAACACTTTATTAGTTCCGAATCCATCTTTATAATCACCCTGTTACGGTGTGACGTTTGATGTTATCAAGAAACTCTTCCGGTGTTAGTGATTGACATGATCTCATGGTCTTAGGATTAGGATCACTTCGTAAGTTGTTATAGAAATATAAACTCAATGACTTTGATCGTAATGCTATACTTCGAATGAATGTTCATCACACCATTACACTAATGTTGTGATCCCGTTATTAACAACATCCAATGTCCATGATCAGGAAACCTTGATCATCTTGTTAATCAACGAGCTATTTTATGAGAGAGGCATAACTAGGAACTTTCTGTTTGTTTATTAAGCACACATGTATTAACGTTTCCGTATTAACACAATTATAGCATGCAAAATAAACATCTATCATATACTTGGAATACACATAATAAACACTTTATTATTGCCTCTCAGGGCATATTCCCTTCAGCGGTGCCTCAAGACGTGGCTTGATTCCCTGCAGAATTAATCCATTGGCTCGCTCGACCTGAACATTGGATTGTGGGTGTGCCACAGATGCAAGGTCAAGTCGGATGCCTTTCTCCCAGCAATAAGCCTCCACTTCTTCGAGTGATAAATTGCTGCCGTTGTCGGTGATAATGTTGTGTGGGAGACCAAATCTCACCACTAGATCTCAGACGAAACTGAGGGCAGTTGCCCCATCAAGCTTTTTAATGGGTTTAGCTTCTATCCATTTAGTGAAATTGTCAACTGCTACAAGAAGATGCGTAAACCCACAAGGTGTCATCTGTAACGGTCCCACCATGTCTACAAACGGCCAAGTTATTGGTATTGTTCGCAATTCTTCAGCAGGAACATGTGGTTGTCGGGCATAATACTGGCATCCCATGCATGTCTCAACCAGCTTGTCGGCGTCCGCCTTGTGATCGACCCGGTAGAATCCTTCTTAGGAAGGCTTTCGCGACCAACGATCGAGGAGCGGCGTGATGCCCGCAATCTCCGAGATGGATTTCACGCAGGATTTCCATACCTTCTAGCTAGGAAACACACTTTAGGTATACACCAGTAGTGCTCCTTTTGTAGAGTTGCCCATTGATTATGGTATAACCCTTTGCTCGTCGTACTATTTGCCGTCTTTCGACTTCGTCGTCGGGCAAAGTTCCGTGTTCGAGGTATTCCATGAACGGTTTTGTCCAAGCCGGAGGGACCTTGGTCACCTTGTTGACAAAAGAGTCAGTTCTATCCGGGTTGTCGATGTCGGCTCCCTTCACGGATGGTGTGCGCAGGTGCTCTAAGAAAACTCCTCGCGGAATTCGCTTGCGCCCTGATCCTAGCTTAGAGAGCAGATCAGCCGCCTCGTTTTGCTCCCTAGGCACATACTTGACTTCGTAGCCCAGGAAGCTCTTGGCCATCTCGTCCACTTCGTCTCGATATGCCGCCATCATAGGGTTCCGCGCATTCCAGGTGCCATCCACCTGCTGGGCAACCAAGTCGGAATCTCCACAACAAACTATGCGCTTGATGCCAATATCCTTGGCTACACGTAGTCCGTGAATGAGTGCTTCATACTCCGCCATGTTTTTTGTAGCCTCGAAGTGGATCTGCAGAACGTAGTGTAGCTTGTCTCCTATTGGTGACTGTAGCAATACACCAGCCCCTGAGCCATTGAGCAGCTTTGACCCGTCAAAGTGCATCACCCGATACTACGGTTACGCAGCGGAGTAGCGTCTGGCATCTCCGTCCAATCTGCAACAAAATACGCCAAGGCTTGTGACTTGATAGTGTCGCGTCTCTTGTAGGTGATCTCGAAGGAGGCAAGTTTAATGCCCCACTTCACGACCCTTCCTGTAGCGTCGCTATTATTGATAATGTCGGACAGTGGAGTCTTGCTCACCACTGTGATTGGGTGCTCCTGAAAGTAGTGCCTTAGCTTCTGAGAGGCAAGGAATACTCCATAAGATATCTTTTGGTAGTGCGGGTAACGCTACTTGGACTCCGTCAAGACCTTGCTCACATAGTAAACTGGTCGTTGAACTCCGTGCTCATAGCCTGGTTCCTTCCGCTCTACCACGACGACGATGCTGATAACCCGGTTGGTTGCCGCCATGTAAATTAACAGGGGCTCACCAGGCTCGGGTGCTACAAGTATGGGTGCTGAGGAAAGAATCTCCTTGAGCTGCTTCAATGCTGCATCTGCCTCGTCCGTCCATGTGAATTTGTCCACCTTCTTCAGCAACTTGTCTAGCGACAGAGCCTTCTCTCCAAGTCGGCTGACGAACTGACTAACTGCTGCAACACAACATGTTAGTCGTTGAATGTCCTTTAGGCATGTCGGACGGTTTATGCTTAAGATGGCCTTGATTTTCTCTGGGTTGACCTCGATTCCACGTTGGGAAACGATGAAGCCCAACAATTTGCCGGCTAGAACCCCGAAGACGCACTTCTTAGGGTTAAGCATCATGTTGTATTTCTGGAGATTATCAAAGGTTTCTTTAAAGTCGGAGATTAAGTCATTTGACTTTTTAGACATCACCGCGATATCGTCCACATAGGCGTGAACGTTCCGACCAATTTGGTCGTGAAGGCAATGTTGCATTATCTGCTGGTAGGTAGCACCTTCGTTTTTTAGCCCAAAGGGCATCGTGACATAGCAAAACGTGCCGTATGGGGTAGTGAACGAAGTGGCCAATTGGTCCGACTTCCTCATATTGATCTGGTGGTATCCTGAGTATTCATCGAGAAAACACAAAAGTTTCGAGCCAGCCGTCGAGTCAATGACTTGGTCAATGCGAGCAAAGCAAACGGATCTTTGGGACATGCTTTGTTCAAGCCAGTGTAATCAACGCACATTCTTAATTCATTGGTTCCCTTTTTGGGGATAAGTATAGGTGTCAACACCTGGATTTTTCAATCCTAGATGCCTGTTATGCCATACATCGCAATCCCAGGATTACCATTTTTGCGAGACATAACAGAATTGGAAACCATAGTACATCATCCCTTACAAACGATACATAAGTTCTTACACAAATAGGGATGTCATGATCCAGTTCTTAATACAACTTCAGGCAGCGGAATACATAATAATAACGGTAGCGTAGGCGAAGCTCCATCTTCGGGGTCACAGGCAATGCTGACGATGGGAGATGATCCTAGTTGTCGTAACCTTCCTGGGGTCCATCCTCCAGGAACTCCTCTTCATAGTCTGGCCATGGGAATAGCCAGGGACAAAGCCATGAGTACTCTTTAAGTACTCGCAAACCAATACTAACAAGTAACAGGGGTTTTTTGATAATAGGACACTAGGCTCTAGGGTTCTTTTGCAAAAGCCAGATTTATCTCTACTAGGTTCCAAAGCTAGTCACAATTTTATAACTCCTAAGTGGGAACTTGTATTTCATATCACAACTCTGTTGTGGTCAAGTCAAAGTCTCAATTTATTTCACAAGTCATTTTGAAAAGTCTGACGGGGAACAGTATGGCCACTCCAACTGTCCATAACCGCGGACGCGGCTATTCGAATAGTTTGACACTCTGCAGAGATTGTACACTTTCACCACAACATTCGATACATCCGTCAGGAACAAATCCTGAATTCACCATACTTATAATGCGGATAATCAATCCTAACCTTTCAATTACACGCCCTAGTACAAGCACCTCTCCTATGAGTTTGGCCTCCCAACCATGACCAGCTGTCATCTTGGGTACTGCACAGGTGGACAATCTTCACAAGGTAGCCTCAGCTCAGACCTTGGCCGTGAGGGAACTAATACTAAGGTATATAAGTTTCCAGTCAAGCCCTACCCAATATTCGAGTATTGTGGTTGTACGATAAAATTGGAATGGTATCGCATCCAGACAACCATCCGTTTTTATAAAGGGCTAAGGCTCATGCCTCAACATTTTTATCACCAAAATCATCAAGTGTTCGGAAACACATGTCCAAAACATTTCAGTAGAATGATCCATCATTCTAAGGTTTTCATAACCATTTTCACCAAGTATTCCCATCTAAAGTTGATCAAGTTTTATGCTTAGCACTAGCATCTACAAGTGGGGGTAAGCACTGATGAGGGGTGGTAACTAGTAGGTGCGAACTAAGTTCAACCTTATGCCTTGGGAGGATATCAAGGTTATTTATCTTAGGCCAAATTTTATGCTCTTTATGCAACCTTCAAATATCTTTCTAGTATCTATAATTCACTTGAGTAAACTCTAAGTAAGTTTTGATAAAGAAATAAAGTAAGAGGCTTGCAAATAAAACTAGGATTGGTTTATCAAGTGGGTGTGATCACATATGCTTAAGGCATATAGTAGGCATAGTAACAAGCAAGTATTTGCTTGCACCAAATCAGTATAAGCTTGCTAAATTGCAAGTGTTAGCTTGCATAGGTCAACTTGATTAGTATGGCTTGCACATTCAACTAGTAGTATTAGGCTTGCCTTGTGCAGAGCAGTGGTTGAAGTTCTCCTCGGCTTCTTCGTAGTATCCTCCTTCCTCCTCGTATCCTTGGTCGGTACTAGCGTCTATGAATAAATACGAGGTACACAAGCACCAAACAATACTTAACTACTTGCAATCATCACACACAAGGGTCCTATAGATGATCTAGCATCATCACTAACATTACAAGATTAAAGCTTGGTTTAATTCCTTTTATTTTTAGAAAAGTAATTTCTACTCATTGAAAAACTACTTAAGATTTAATATTCTCCAAACCAAACATGGGATCATGTTGACACATGTCATCACCACATATTCTAGTTCATGGGAATGTGATTTAAAGTGGTGTCACAATTTAATAAGGTTTTACCCTTTTATTTAATTAAATAAAGTGACTAGAAAAGCCTATGTAGCAATCTTTTATTACTAGAACATTATTTCTGCAAGTAAACCTATATATTTTTATATATTCTGAAAGGTATGATCAAATGCGATTTTTGAGAGTTGGAATCAACTCAAAAGCTATTACGGTTTAAATTTGAAAAATGTTTGAATGCAGAAAAGCTTCTGCCTTGTTATTTTTACTATGGGTGATCTATGGATCCAAATGACTTGAATCCAACGGGCTTGGATTCAGCATTCACAGACCTTTCCAACAAAATTGTATTCATTCAATTTGGTGTAGTGAATCGATCTGGGTTGATTTTTGAAGTTGGGTACAAAAGTGTGTTTGAATTGAAAATAGAAAAAGTTTAATTTGAATAAGCTGGCTTATGAGGAAAAGTGCCCAGGCGGCCTGCTAAGCGCAGTGCTCCCGCGGGCTGCTTAAGTGGGTGTCCCCACTCGTCAGTGACACGGGGCTGGGCGAAGTGGTATGGGGCGTTGTGGGTCGTTCGATCTAGTTCTAATCCAACGGCTGGGAGTCATCGTCGACACGAGACAACGCCGGCGAGACTGAAACCTAACGCGGCGGGTGAGGGGTGCTGGGGGCTCACTGGGGTACTGGCGAGGGTCGGCGAGGCGGGCGAACGACGAAGTCGACGACGGCAAACTCAGGGGTGGTCGCGGCAGCTCCTGGGGTGGACGAAATCGATGGCTCCCTTCTTCTCTAGAGACGGCGGGCTCCGGTGAAATTCCGGCGGGGTGGTGCTCGCCTTGCTCCAGGAACGGTGTGGCACGATCAGTGAGAAGAGGGGAGTGAGATGGTGTGAAGAAATCGTGCGGGGGTGGCCTCTATTTATAGTCGAGCGAGGGGACCGTCGGGGCGCACGGTGAGCTCGTCGGGGGCGATGTTACAGGCGGCTAATGGCATGGGCGAAGGTAGGGGACCGTGCGGTGTCTCCTGGTGATGCTCAACGACATGGTTTCGAGGCATGGGTAGTGTTTGGTGCAGGCAGGCGATGCTCTCTGTGGCGGGCGTCTTGACGGGCGGCGGTGGGCTGTCTTGACGCAGGCGGCAAACGGGGATGTCTGGCGGTCTCCTGGGTCGGTGGGGGATTGTGTGTGCACGCGGCAAGGGCGGCACGCGGTCTGTGGGCGCTGGTCGAGGGTGGTGCTCTGGCGCACGCTCGGCATGGTCTCTGGCGGTCTGGGCGTGGCTTGTGCGCGTGGTCCAGGCCTTGGCAACGCTCGCGGCTGGGACAAGGAGTGGCGGTGGACGGTGGGCTGCCTCCCAGACATGCTGGCTAGGCTTGCTGCTGCTCCTAGCTTGCTGTCGACTATGGGGTGGCAAGGGTGTGCTCGGCTGTTCACCATTGATGGCAATGGCAATCTCACAGTGGTGCTACTCCTTAGTTAATCTTCCTAGATGATCTACTGAGCTGGGTGTGAACTAACTAGGGAACAAGTTAGGAAAGAATCACTGCTCACAATAGTGTTTGATGTTTGTTTGGTTTGTGTTTGCAACCTGTTTGATGAAATGGCCGCATGAAATCAAGTTTTGAATTTTGAATTGAATTTTGGTGGGTTTGCTAGATTGGTGCTGGTGAGTTTGCAGATGCTTGGGTTTTGAAATTTGAACTTGTTTGAGTGGTTTTTGAAAAATTGGGATCTTCCCATATGATAAAGATTCAATTTTGAATTGTCATTTAAACTATGCATTTGAAAGTTTCTGGATGATCACAAAGTGGGCCTTGATACTTTGTTATGAGTACATTCAAGGGGTGCAAAGATCCAGAAAAGTTTCTGTTAGGTTTTGAAAGTTTGAGACAGACAAAGTAGGCATGGGAGTTAAATTGGTCAAAATGACCATTCATTTAATATATGTGTTTTGATTTACTTGTCTTTAGGACAAGTGTGGGAAATGTTTTAGATGATGTTTATTTCACCTAAGAAACATTTTACAAGCAATGAAACAAACAAACAAGGTGGTTTTAAAAGAATTCCAAATCAATGCATACACATATGCATGCATTCATAATTTTATTTAGACAAGTTTTTGTTAACCCTAATTTTGATGATTAGAGTTTGATGATCCAAGCTTAGTATTTTTGGGATGTTACAAACCTTCCCCCCTTAAACAAAATATCGTCCCGAGTTTTGAAAAAGGACGAAAAGATTACCTAGGATTTGAAGAGATCTGGAAACTCCGTCCTGATGTGATCTTCGCGTTCCCAGGTAGCTTCCTCTTCTGTGTGGTTGCTCCACTGAATCTTGAGAAACTTGATGCTCCGGGTTCGGGTAGTTTGAAAAGCTTCTTCCAAAATGCGGATGGGTACTTCAGGATAGGTCAGGTCATCGTTGATCTCTATGGTCCGATGGTCGATATTCTTGAATACTTCGGTCTTCTCGGGGACTTCGAGACACTTGCGAAGTAACGAGATATGGAACACATTGTGCACGGCTGACATTTCTTCAGGTAGCTCCAATTGGTAAGATACTTCTCCTCGACGGTTTAGAATCTTGAAAGGTCCGATATATCTGGGGCCTAACTTTCCTTTGAGTTGGAAACGCTGCATTCCCTTCAATGGCGACACTTTCAGATAAACAAAATCTCCTATGTTGAAGGCGAGGTCTCGACGTCTCTTGTCGGCGTAACTCTTCTGTCGGGATTGGGCGGTCTTGAGGTGCTCACGAATCTTGTGAACCCTCTCTTCTGCTTCTCGTAGGATATCGGGTCCAAAAATCTGACTCTCTCCTACTTCTGACCAGTTCAGAGGGGTACGACACTTTCTTCCGTACATAAACTCAAATGGGGCCATTTGCAAACTGTCTTGATAACTGTTGTTGTATGAAAATTCGGCAAACGGCAGACAGTCTTCCCATTTGGATCCATATTCTAACACACATGCTCTCAGCATATCTTCGAGTATTTGATTTACTCGCTCCGTTTGTCCATCGATTACGAGGGTGATCTGTGATCTGAAATCTAGGCGGGTTCCTAAACCTTCTTGGACCTTTTTCCAGAATCTCGAGGTAAACTGAGTTCCTCGATCTGATACGATGTTCTTGGGGACTCCATGCAAACTAACTATTCTAGCGATGTACAACTCCGCTAGCTTCGAACTCTGATATGTGGTCTTGACGGGCAAGAAATGGGCGACTTTGGACAATCTGTCCACTATGACCCAGATAGAGTCATTTCCCCTACTAGAAGTAGGTAGTCCAGTGATAAAGTCCATTCCTACAGAATCCCATTTCCATTCCGGAATCTACAAGGGTTGCAACAATCCAGCGGGTCTTTGATGTCCTGCCTTGACTCGCTGACATATATCACACTTGGCGATATAGCTTCCTATTTCTCTCTTCATCTTATGCCACCAAAATTTCTCCTTTAAATCTTGATACATCTTAGTTCCTCCGGGATGGATAGAATAAAGAGTATCATGAGCCTCCTTCAAAATAACTTCTTTCAACTCAGAATCAGCTGGTACACAAAGGCGTCCTTTGTACCACAAAACTCCTTCTTCATCCTCGGTGAATCCGGGTACTTTGCCTGTACCGATCCGATGCTTGATTCCGTCGATACTGGCATTTCCCTTCTGCGCCTCTTTAGTCTGACTGATCAAAGTGGGCTGAAGTTCTATGCTAGCCAAAAATCCTTCACTCACTAATTCCATTCGAAAATCTTCCATCTCTTTGTGCAAACTTGGTTGCTCCTTCAAAATCATGGAGTTCAAGCGGCACGGCAATCTGCTAAGGGCATCGGCTACCACGTTGGCTTTACCAGGGTGATAGTGAATGTCCAGGTCGTAATCCTTGATTAGCTCAATCCATCTTATCTGCCTCATATTCAGCTCCTTTTGAGTAAATATATACTTTAGTGTCTTGTGATCCGAATAAATCTCACAACGGTTTCCCATCAGGTAATGTCTCCATGTCTAAATCTCACTACGGCTGCGAGTTCGAGGTCATGGGTTGGGTAATTTTGCTCGTGTTGCTTCAATTGTCGGGATAGATAAGATATAACTTTGCCTTCTTGCATTAGCACACATCCGAGACCGATCTTGGACGCATCACAATACACATCGAAGGGCTTCGTGATATCCGGCATGATCAATATTGGGGCTGAAATCAATCTCCTCTTGAGTTCTTGAGAACTCGCTTCACATTTGTCTGTCCATTCAAAAAATTTGTCCTTCTTCAGCAATTGGGTCATGGGTCTGGCGATACTCGAGAATCCTGCTACGAATTTGCGGTAGTATCCCGCCAATCCGAGAAATGCACGAACTTGGGTTTGAGTGGTTGGGGCTTGCCAATCTTCTACATCTTTCACTTTGGCAGGGTCAACGGCAATTCCTCCGGCTGATACAATGTGACCGAGGAATCCTACCTCCTGTAACCAGAATTCACATTTGCTAAACTTGGCATACAACTGATGCTCTCTAAGGGTTCCAAGAATGGTCCTTAGGTGTAGCTCATGTTCTTCTTCTGACTTGGAATAAATCAGAATGTCATCGATGAAAACAACGACAAACTTATCCAGGAAATCCATAAAAATCTTATTCATGAGGTTCATGAAATAGGCGGGGGCATTGGTTAATCCGAAAGACATGACCGTATACTCATACAATCCATATCTGGTGGTAAAGGCAGTCTTTGGAATATCCTCTGCACGAATTTTGAGTTGATGATAGCCAGTTCTAAGATCAATCTTAGAAAACACTTTGGCACCGGTCAACTGATCCTAACCTTTCAATTACACGCCCTAGTACAAGCACCTCTCCTATGAGTTTGGCCTCCCAACCATGACCAGCTGTCAACACCCGGATTTTTCAATCCTAGATGCCTGTTATGCCATACATCGCAATCCCAGGATTACCATTTTTGCGAGACATAACAGAATTGGATACCATAGTACATCATCCATTACAAACGATACATAAGTTCTTACAAATAGGGATCTCAGGATCCAGTTCTTAATACAACTTCAAGCAGCGGAATACGTAATAATAACGGTAGCGTAGGTGAAGCTCCATCTTCGGGGTCACAGGCAATGCTGACGATGGGAGATGATCCTAGTTGTCGTAACCTTCCTGGGGTCCATCTTCCAGGTACTCCTCTTCATAGTCTGGCCATGGGAATAGCCAGGGACAAAGCCATGAGTACTCTTTAAGTACTCGCAAACTAATACTAACAGGTAAAGGGTTTTTTTGGATAATAGGACACTAGGCTCTAGGGTTGTTTTGCAAAAGCCAGATTTATCTCTACTAAGTTCTAAAGCTATTCATATTTTTATAACTTCTAAGCGGGAACTTATACTTCGGGTCACAACTCTTTTGTGGTCAAGTCAAAGTCTCAATTCATTTCACAAGTCATTTTGAAAAGTCTGACGGGGGAACAGTATGGCCACTCCAACTGTCCATAATCGCGGACGCGGCTATTCGAATAGTTTGACACTCTGCAGAGATTGTACACTTTCACCACAACAATCGATACATCCGTCAGGAACAAATCCTGAATTCACCATACTCAGTATGTGGATAATCAATCCTAACCTTTCAATTACACTCCCTAGTATAAGAACCTCTCCTGTGAGTTTGGCCTCCCAACCATGACCATCTCATCATCTTGGAGTGCTTGCATGTGGACAATCTTCACAAGGTAGCCTCAGCTCAGACCTTGGCCGTGAGGGAACTAATACTAAGGTATATAAGTTTCCAGTCAAGCCCTACCCAATATTCGGGTATTGTGGTTGTACGATAAAATTGGAATGGTATTGCATCCAAACAACCATCAGTTTTATAAAGGGCTAAGGCTCATGCCTCAACATTTTTGTCACCCAAATTCTCAAGCGTTTGGAAACACATGTCCAAAACATTTCAATAGAATGATCCATCATTCCAAGGTTTTCATAACCATTTTCACCAAGTACTCCCATCTAAAGTTGATCAAGTTTTATGCTTAGCACTAGCATCTATAAGTGGGGGATGGGTACTGATGAGGGGTGGTAAGCTAGTGGAGTTTCAACTAAGTCCAACCTTATATATTAGGCTGATATCAAGGTTTCTAGCTTAGGCCAAATTTAATGCTCTTTATGCAACCTTCAGCATCTTTCCAAATCTACTTAGTCACATGGATAAGCTTTGATAAAGAAATAAAGTGAGAGGCTTGCAAATAAAACTAGGATAGGTTTATCAAATGGGTATGATCACTTATGCTTAAGGCATAGTAACAAGTAAGGGTTTGTTGCATCAGTAGGGTATCTTGCAAGTGTTAGCTTGCATTGGTAAAATATCATCTTGCCTTGTGCAGAGCAGTGGTTGAAGTTCTCCTCGGCTTCTTCTTCGTAGAATCTTCCTTCCTCCTCGTATCCTTGGTCGGTACTAGCGTCTATGAATAAATACGAGGTACACAATCACCAAACAATACTTAACTACTTGCAATCATCACACAAAAGGGTCCTATAGATGATCTAGCATTATTACTAACATTACAAGATTAGGGTTTGTTTTAATTCCTTTTATTTTTAGAAAAGTAATTTCTACTCATTGAAAAACTACTTAAGGTTTAATATTCCCCAAACCAAACATGGGATCATGTTGACACATGTCATCACCACATATTGTAGTCCATGGGAATGTGATTTAAAGTAGTGTCACAATTTAATAAGGTTTTACCCTTTTATTTTAATTAATTAAAGTGACTAGAAATGCCTATATAGCATTCTTTTCCTACTTGATCCTTATTTCTGCAAGTAAGTCTATATATTTTTATATATTCTGAAAGGTATGGTAACATGTGATTTTTGAGAGTTGGAATCAACTCAAAATCTCTTATGGTTTAAATTTGAAAAATGTTTGAATGTAGAAAAGCTTCTGTCTTGTTATTTTTACCATGGGTGATCTATATGTCCAAATGACTTGAATCCAACGGGCTTGGCTTCAGCATTCACAGACCTTTCCAACAAAATTGATTTCACTCAATTTGGTGCACTGAATCGATCTGGGTTGATTTTTGAATTTGGGTACAGAAGTGTGTTTGAATTAAAATAGAAAAAGTTTAATTTGAATAACTGGGCTCGCGCGGGAAAAGATACTGGGCCGGCCTGGGAAGCGTAGTGCTCCCGCGGGCTGCTTAAGTGGGTGTCCCCACTCGTCAGTGACACGGGCTGGGCGAAGCGGTATGGGGCGACGTGGATCGTTCGATCTAGTTCTAATCTAACGGCTGGGAGTCATCGTCGACGCGAGACAACTCCGGCGAGACTGAAACCTAACGCGGCGGGTGAGGGTCACTGGGGGCTCACCGAAGTGCAGGCGTCGGCGAGGCGAGGCAGCGAAGTTGACGACGACGAACCTCCTGGTACCGGTGGCTTCTCCTGGGGCGGCTCCAATCGCTGGCTCCTTTCTTCTCCGGCAGCGGCAGGCTCTGGTGAAATTCCGGCGAGGTGCTGCTCGGCTTGCTCTGGAAATGGTGTGGCACGATCAGTGGGAAGAGGCGAGTGAGATGGTGTGAAGAAATCGAGCGGGGGTGGCCTCTATTTATAGTCGAGCGAGGGGACCGTCGGGGCGCACGGTGAGCTCGTCGGGGGCGAAGTTACAGGCGGCTAACGGCATGGGAAAGGGTAGGGTACGGTGCTGTGTCTCCTGGCGATGCTCAACGACATGGTCACGAGGCATGGGGCGGTGTGGTTTGGTCTGGAACGGGCGGTGCTCTGCGCGGCAGAGGCGGCGTCTTCGACGGCGGGCGGTGGCTGTATGGCACGGGGCGGTAAACGGGGATGTCTGGCGGTGTCCTGGGTCGGTGGTGATCGGGTCTGCACGCGGTGAGGGCGGCGCGCGGTCTGTGGACGATAGTCGAGAGTGGCGCTCTGGCGCACGCTCGGCATGGTCTGGGCATGGCTTGTGCGCATGGTCCAGGGCTTGGCAAAGCTAGAGGATGGGACAGGCAGTGGCGATGGACGGTGGGCTGCCTCCCAGACAAGGTTGGCATGGCTATTTCTTCCTCTAGCCTGCTGTCGACTATGGGGTGGCATTGAGGTGCTCGGCTGTTCACCATTAATGGCAATGGCAAGCTCACAGTGGTGCTACTCCTTAGTTAATCTTCCTAGATGATCTATTGAGTTGTGTGTGAGCTAAATGGGGAACCAGTTAGGCAAGAATCACTGCTCACAATAGTGTTTGATGTTTGTTTGTTTTGTGTCTGCAACTTGTTTGATGAAATGGCCGCATGAAATCAAGTTTTGAATTTTGAATTGAATTTTGGTGGGTTTGTTAGATTGGTGCTGGTGAGTCTGCAGATGCTTGGGTTTTGTAAGTTGAGCTTGTTTGAGTGGTTTTTGAAAAAGTGGGATCTTCCCATATGATAAAGATTCAATTTTGAATTGTCATTTGAACTATGCATTTGAAAGTTTCTGGATGATCACAAAGTGGGCCTTGATACCTTGTTATGAGTACATTCAAGGGGTGCAAAGATCCAGAAAAGTTTCTGTTAGGTTTTGAAAGTTTGAGACAGCCAAAGTAGGTATGGGAGTTAAATTGGTCAAAATGACCATTCATTTAATATATGGGTTTTGATTTACTTGTCTTTAGGAAAAGTGTGAGAAATGTTTTATATGATGTTTATTTCACCTAAGAAACATTTTACAAGCAATGAAACAAACAAACCAGGTGGTTTTAAAAGAATTCAAAATCAATGCATACACATATGCATGCATTCATAGTTTTCTTTAGAAAAGTTTTTATTAACCCTAATTTTGATGATTAGAGTTGGATGATCCAAGCTTAGCATTTTTGGGATGTTACAAACCTTCCCCCCTTAAACAAAATCTCGTCCAGGTATTTGAAAAAGGACGAAAAGATTACCTAGGATTTGAAGAGATCTGGAAATTCCGTCCTGACGTGATCTTCGCGTTCCCAGGTAGCTTCCTCTTCTGTGTGGTTGCTCCACTGAATCTTGAGAAAATTGATGCTCCGGGTTCGGGTAGTTCGAAAAGCTTCTTCCAAAATACGGATGGGTACTTCGGGATAGGTCAGGTCATCGTTGATCTCTATGGTCCGATGGTCGATATTCTTGAATACTTCGGTCTTCTCGGGGACTTCGAGACACTTGCGAAGTAACGAGATATGGAACACATTGTGCACGGCTGACATTTCTTCAGGTAGCTCCAATTGGTAAGATACTTCTCCTCGATGGTTTAGAATCTTGAAAGGTCCGATATATCTGGGGGCTAACTTTCCTTTGAGTTGGAAACGCTGCATTCCCTTCAATGGCGACACTTTCAGATAAACAAAATCTCCTATGTTGAAGGCGAGGTCTCGACGTCTCTTGTCGGCGTAACTCTTCAGTCGGGATTGGGCGGTCTTGAGGTGCTCATGAATCTTGTGAACCTTCTCTTCTGCTTCTCATAGGATATCGGGTCCAAAATCTGACTCTCTCCTACTTCTGACCAGTTCAGAGGGGTACGACACTTTCTTCCGTACATAAACTCAAATGGGGCCATTTGCAAACTGTCTTGATAATTGTTGTTGTATGAAAATTCGGCAAACGGCAGACAGTCTTCCCATTTGGATCCATATTCTAACACACATGCTCTCAGCATATCTTCGAGTATTTGATTTACTCGCTCCGTTTGTCCATCGGTCTGAGTACTGAAATCTAGGCGGGTTCCTAAACCTTCTTGAACTTTCTTCCAGAATCTCGAGGTAAACTGAGTTCCTCGATCTGATACGATGTTCTTGGGGACTCCATACAAACTGACGATTCTAGCGATGTACAACTCCGCTAGCTTCGAACTCTGATATGTGGTTTTGACGGGCAAGAAATGGGCGACTTTGGACAATCTGTCCACTATGACCCAAATAGAGTCATTTCCCCTACCAGAAGTAGGTAGTCCAGTTATAAAGTCCATTCCTACAGAATCCCATTTCCATTCCGGAATTTGCAAGGGTTGCAACAATCCAGCGGGTCTTTGATGTCCTGCCTTGACTCGCTGACATATATCACACTTGGCGATATAGCTTCCTATTTCTCTCTTCATCATATGCCACCAAAATTGCTCCTTTAAATCTTGATACATCTTAGTTCCTCCGGGATGGATAGAATAAAGAGTATCATGAGCCTCCTTCAAGATAACTCCTTTCAACTCAGAATCTGATGGTACACAAAGGCGTCCTTTGTACCACAAAATTCCTTCTTCGTCCTCGGTGAATCTGGGTACTTTGCCTGTACCGATCCGACGCTTGATTCCGTCGATACTGGCATTTCCCTTCTGCGCCTCTTTAATCTGACTGATCAAAGTGGGCTAAAGTTCTATGCTAGCCAAAATCCTTCACTTACTAATTCCATTCGAAAATTTTCCATCTCTTTGTGCAAACTTGGTTGCTCCTTCAAAATCATGGAGTTCAAGCGGCACGGCAATCTGCTAAGGGCATCGGCTACCACGTTGGCTTTACCAGGGTGATAGTGAATGTCCAGGTCGTAATCCTTGCTTAGCTCAATCCATCTTCGCTGCCTCATATTCAGCTCCTTCTGAGTGAATATATACCTTAGGCTCTTGTGATCCGAATAAATCTCACAACGATTTCCCATCAGGTAATGTCTCCATGTCTTCAGGGCTAGAACTACGGTTGCGAGTTCGAGGTCATGGGTTGGGCAATTTTGCTCGTGTTGCTTCAGTTGTCGGGATAGATAAGATATAAATTTGCCTTCTTGCATTAGCACACACCGAGACCAATCTTGGATGCGTCACAATACACATCGAAGGGCTTCGTGATATCCGGCATGATCAAGATTGGGGCTGAAATCAATCTCCTCTTGAATTCTTGAAAACTCGCTTCACTTTTGTCGGTCCATTCAAACTTCTTGTCCTTCTTCAGCAATTGGGTCATGGATCTGGCAATACTCGTGAATCCTTCTACGAATTTGCGGTAATATCCCGCCAATCCAAGAAATGCACGAACTTGGGTTTGAGTGGTTGGGGCTTGCCAATCTTCTACATCTCTCACTTTGGCAGGGTCAACGGCAATTCCTCCGGCTGATACAATGTGACCGAGAAATCCTACTTCCTGTAACCAGAATTCACATTTACTAAGCTTGGCATACAACTGATGCTCTCTAAGGGTTCCAAGAATGGTCCTTAGGTGTAGCTCATGCTCTTCTTCTGATTTGGAATAAACCAGAATGTCATCGATGAAAACGACGACAAACTTATCCAGGAAGTCCATAAAAATCTTATTCATGAGGTTCATGAAATAGGCGGGGGCATTGGTTAATCCGAAAGACATGACCGTATACTCGTACAATCCATATCTGGTGGTAAAGCCAGTCTTTGGAATATCCTCTGCACGAATTTTGAGTTGATGATAGCCAGTTCTAAGATCAATCTTAGAAAACACTTTGGCACCGGTCAACTGATCAAACAAATCTTCTATCTTAGGCAAGGGGTACTTGTTCTTGATGGTGACGTCATTCAATTTCCGATAATCCGTACACAAACGGTTACCTCCATCTTTCTTGTCCACAAATAAGACAGGTGATCTCCACGGGGATGCACTTGGTTGAATCAATCCAATTTCCAACATGGAATCCAGTTGCTTCTCCAGTTCTGCTAGCTCTGACGGGTTCATACTATAGGGTCTCTGGGCTATGGGTCCTGTTCCGGGGATTAGTTCGATGATAAACTCGATATCCCGATCTGGGGGCATACCGGGCAAAACATCTGGAAATACATCGGGGTATTCACAGACTATCCGGACTTGGTCAATGGTAGGTTGGGCTATACTCTTGTTGCACTTGAATTGGCGAGGTAAAGTTTCAGATATATTTTCGACTAATATTCCAGCTGTACTGGTCATGGTGATGGCTTTCTTGGCATAGTCAATCAATCCTTTATGTTTGGACATCCAATCCATTACTAGTACTACTTCCAAACCTTTAGTTCCGAGTACTATTAGGTTAGCATAAAAATCTATGCCATGGATTCAGATAGGGACGGCTTTGCAAATTTGCATAGCCTTGGTGGTGGATCCGGGAATTTGTACAATCATCACATGCTTCAGTTTGGTTGGTTGAATTTTACTAGTGCAGGCAAATTCTTCGATGACAAATGAATGCGATGCACCAGAATCAAACAACACTCTTGCAAGTACTGAATTAACAGAAAACATACCCAGCACGACGTCTGGCGCTTCCTGAGCTTCTTCAGCATGCATGAGAAAAAGACGGCCATTGCGGTTGAGTGAATTTCCTGGGGCAAATCTTCTCCCTGGCTGAACACGACGCTGTTGTTGAGCTGGGGCATTGGCATTGGGGGCTGTAGCATTCTTCTTGTTAGGGCACTCGTTGGAATAATGGCCTTTATTTCCACAGTCATAACAGGTCACTTGCGACTTGTCCTTGGCTGAGACAGGCACAGCATTGCTTCCAGTCCTCGGGGCAGTGTTGGTGTTGGCGGTAGCATTGTTTGTGTTGAACTTGGGTGGGGCACGGGTGAAATTGCTAGAGTTGCCGGGGTTGTTGTGATTTCCTCCAGGTCTAGGGTTTCCACGGTTGGGATAGGTTGGACGGTTCATCATAGGTCTGTTGGTTCTTGGGGCAAATCCAGGAGATGGGTTGGGGCGATATTTTGGGGTCTGATGGGTTCCTGGTTGATGCATCATACGACACTTGCGGTTCTCATTTGCTTGGTTGATCTTTCCTTCCATCTGGATGGCAGAGTCGACAAGGGCTTCAATATCCGCAAAGGGGATATTGACTAATACAGTTTGCATCTCGTCATGCAGACCATTCAGGAATCTTTCTTTCTTCTTGGCTTCAGTATCGATCTCATCCGGGGCATACCTAGCTAATGACAAAAATTTGTCACGGTATTCCACTACAGTCATCCTTCCTTGCTTCAGCTCTCTGAACTCGTCTCTCATTCTCTTGATCAAACCCGATGGCACATGGGTTCTGCTGAACTTGACCTTGAATTCCTCCCAGGTCATCATTTGGCCTCCGGTCATTGCGCGAACACTGTTCCACCATGCCCTGGCATCTCCGGCTAGATAATGGGTGGTGAACAGGACTTTCTCGTTGGCTTCCACTCCGGCAACTTCTAAGTTATTTTCCATGGTTTGCAACCAATCATCGGCATCTAGGGGTTCTTCTGACTTTGTGAAAACGGGTGGGTTGGTATTCTGGAAATTCTTGAGCTTAGATCCATGGTTGTCCTGATTTCCATGGCCTTGGTTGTTGTGGGCTAGCTGGGCTATCTGTTGCAGAGTGGCTAGGTTGGCTTGACGTTCCGCTCTTTCAGCTTCGCGGTCAGAAGTCAACATTTGCAGAATTTGCAACATCGGGTCCGGGGCTGAACCACTTCCTCCACGTGGCATCTGAAGGTTGATATAGATCATGAGAAAAGAGGGAAATTTCTAAGGTTTTGGGTCTTTGAAAAGTTTTTTAAAGTTTGGATCAGGTTTTTCTAGCAACTTGCTTTTTCATTCATTCATTCATAGCACACAGTACAACACACACCACAACAAAGAAAAACAACCATTCTGGAGACTACGATACAGTGGGACCGACTACTACTCACTACGCTAGTGCTCAGTACTACTACTCCTCGGAGTCTGTGGCTTCATCATATTCATCATCATCGATGAAGGCGAAATCATCCTCATCGGTGAAGAAGTCCATGGCCTGATCCTCCAGAAAATCATCGTCATCGCTGAGATAGGAGTAAGGGTCTCCACGAAGATCCTCTCCGGCATTCTCCCTTTCCTCCAACTGCATGTCTCTCTCGTGGATGGTCTCCTCCAGAGATGAGATCTGATGTGAAAACGCAATGATGCGCTCCTTCTTGTCGAGCTGACGGCGGCGAGACTTGCGATCCTTTGCTAGCATGGCGATGGTCTGATCCTTCGTCCTGATGATGGCAGACTTGTGGTTGCAATAGTCACGGCAGTTGTCCAATTCCTGCTGACGATCGTACATCATGAAGCTAAGGTGGTCCAATAGGGTCTTCAGCTCGGGGTGGTATGGGGCTTCCAGGGGTTGTCCATTAGCATCACGCCTTGGGCAAAACTCAAAGCGAGTACCCTTGATTTGATTAATGTTCTGCCCACAAAGACGGGAAAGAGCTTCCTGCATTGCTCTGGCAAGTCCATCGAGCCAGTTGTTTTCCCTCAAGGTAAACTGAATTCCCTCCGCAGTGGGAGGTTCAATCTTTCCTCCGAGACTTGCAACAATTAGCCACTGCAGATCCTCTCCTCCTTGATCATTGAGCTAAGCTCCGAAGAACTCGGGGTGTGGACGCTCCAGAAGTTCCGAAAGCTGGTCCAAATCCCTCTCAAAGATAAGGTCTCCTCCATTCCCAAGTTGGTAAAACTTGCTGTACTTCACGTCCATCTATAAAAATAGAGGATGAGTAGATTAGCAAAGTGATCAAGTGTGTCAAAGTTTTATCTATTTTGCAAGAGTTTTTGAGGAACATGAATTTTTATGAAAGAATTAAAGAGGTAAGAATGAGAATAAGTTTTCATAAATATTTGTTTTCTTTGGTTTTGAAACTAAGTTTTTGGTTCAACGTCCAATCTAACTAGGGTCTCATATGGTCAGGATGGCTCTGATACCAACTTGTCAAGACCCGGATTTTTCAATCCTAGATGCCTGTTATGCCATACATCGCAATCCCAGGATTACCATTTTTGCGAGACATAACAGAATTGGATACCATAGTACATCATCCATTACAAACGATACATAAATTCTTACAAATAGGGATCTCAGGATCCAGTTCTTAATACAACTTCAAGCAGCGGAATACGTAATAATAACGGTAGCGTAGGTGAAGCTCCATCTTCGGGGTCACAGGCAATGCTGACGATGGGAGATGATCCTAGTTGTCGTAACCTTCCTGGGGTCCATCTTCCAGGTACTCCTCTTCATAGTCTGGCCATGGGAATAGCCAGGGACAAAGCCATGAGTACTCTTTAAGTACTCGCAAACTAATACTAACGGGTAAAGGTTTTTTTTTGGATAATAGGACACTAGGCTCTAGGGTTGTTTTGCAAAACCCAGATTTATCTCTACTAAGTTCTGAAGCTATTCATATTTTTATAACTTCTAAGCGGGAACTTGTACTTCGGGTCACAACTCTGTTGTGGTCAAGTCAAAGTCTCAATTCATTTCACAAGTCATTTTGAAAAGTCTGACGGGGGAACAGTATGGCCACTCCAACTGTCCATAACCGCGGACGCGGCTATTCGAATAGTTTGACACTCTGCAGAGATTGTACACTTTCACCACAACAATCGATACATCCGTTAGGAACAAATCCTGAATTCACCATACTCAGTATGCGGATAATCAATCCTAACCTTTCAATTACACTCCCTAGTATAAGAACCTCTCCTGTGAGTTTGGCCTCCCAACCATGACCATCTGTCATCTTGGGTACTGCACAGGTGGACAATCTTCACAAGGTAGCCTCAGCTCAGACCTTGGCCGTGAGGGAACTAATACTAAGGTATATAAGTTTCCAGTCAAGCCCTACCCAATATTCGGGTATTGTGGTTGTACGATAAAATTGGAATGGTATTGCATCCAAACAACCATCATTTTTATAAAGGGCTAAGGCTCATGCCTCGACATTTTTGTCACCCAAATTCTCAAGCATTTGGAAACACATGTCCAAAACATTTCAATAGAATGATCCATCATTCCAAGGTTTTCATAACCATTTTCACCAAGTACTCCCATCTAAAGTTGATCAAGTTTTATGCTTAGCACTAGCATCTATAAGTGGGGGAAGGGTACTGATGAGGGGTGGTAAGCTAGTGGAGTTTCAACTAAGTCCAACCTTATATATTAGGCTGATATCAAGGTTTCTAGCTTAGGCCAAATTTAATGCTCTTTATGCAACCTTCAGCATCTTTCCAAATCTACTTAGTCACATAGATAAGCTTTGATAAAGAAATAAAGTGAGAGGCTTGCAAATAAAACTAGGATAGGTTTATCAAATGGGTATGATCACTTATGCTTAAGGCATAGTAACAAGTAAGGGTTTGTTGCATCAGTAGGGTATCTTGCAAGTGTTAGCTTGCATTGGTAAAATATCAGCTTGCCTTGTGCAGAGCAGTGGTTGAAGTTCTCCTCGGCTTCTTCTTCGTAGAATCTTCCTTCCTCCTCGTATCCTTGGTCGGTACTAGCGTCTATGAATAAATACGAGGTACACAATCACCAAACAATACTTAACTACTTGCAATCATCACACAAAAGGGTCCTATAGATGATCTAGCATTATTACTAACATTACAAGATTAGGGTTTGTTTTAATTCCTTTTATTTTTAGAAAAGTAATTTCTACTCATTGAAAAACTACTTAAGATTTAATATTCCCCAAACCAAACATGGGATCATGTTGACACATGTCATCACCACATATTGTAGTCCATGGGAATGTGATTTAAAGTAGTGTCACAATTTAATAAGGTTTTACCCTTTTATTTTAATTAATTAAAGTGACTAGAAATGCCTATATAGCATTCTTTTCCTACTTGATCCTTATTTCTGCAAGTAAGTCTATATATTTTTATATATTCTGAAAGTTATGGTAACATGTGATTTTTGAGAGTTGGAATCAACTCAAAATCTCTTATGGTTTAAATTTGAAAAATGTTTGAATATAGAAAAGCTTCTGTCTTGTTATTTTTACCATGGGTGATCTATATGTCCAAATGACTTGAATCCAACGGGCTTGGCTTCAGCATTCACAGACCTTTCCAACAAAATTGATTTCACTCAATTTGGTGCACTGAATCGATCTGGGTTGATTTTTGAATTTGGGTACAGAAGTGTGTTTGAATTGAAATAGAAAAAGTTTAATTTGAATAACTGGGCTCGCGCGGGAAAAGATACTGGGCCGGCCTGCTAAGCGCAGTGCTCCCGCGGGCTGCTTAAGTGGGTGTCCCCACTCGTCAGTGACACGGGCTGGGCGAAGCGGTATGGGGCGACGTGGATCGTTCGATATAGTTCTAATCTAACGGCTGGGAGTCATCATCGACGCGAGACAACTCCGGCGAGACTGAAACCTAACGCGGCGGGTGAGGGTCACTAGGGGCTCACCGGGGTACGGGCGAGGGTCGGCGAGGCGGGCGAACGACGAAGTTGACGACGGTGGCTTCTCCTGGGGCGTCACCAATCGCTGGCTCCTTTCTTCTCCAGCAGCGGCAGGCTCTGGTGAAATTCCGGCGAGGTGGTGCTCGTCTTGCTCTGGAAATGGTGTGGCACGATCAGTGGGAAGAGGGGAGTGAGATGGTGTGAAGAAATCGAGCGGGGGTGGCCTCTATTTATAGTCGAGCGAGGGGACCGTCGGGGCGCACGGTGAGCTCGTCAGGGGCGAAGTTACAGGCAGCTAACGGCATGGGCAAGGGTAGAGGACGGTGCTGTGTCTCCTGGCGATGCTCAACGACATGGTCGCGAGGCATGGGGCGGTGTGGTGTGGTCTGGAACGGGCGGTGCTCTGCTTGTAGGCGGCGTCTTCGACGGCGGTGGCTGTATGTGGCGGGATGGCAGGGATGTCTGGCAGTGTCCTGGGTCGGTGGTGATCGGGTGTGCATGCGGTGAGGGCGGCGCGCGGTCTGTGGATGATGGTCGAGAGTGGCGCTCTGGCGCACGCTCGGCATGGTCTGGGCATGGCTTGTGCGCGTGGTCCAGGGCTTGGCAAAGCTAGAGGATGGGACAGGCAGTGGCGATGGACGGTGGGATGCCTCCCAAACAAGGTTGGCATGGCTATTTCTTCCTCTAGCCTGCTGTCGACTATGGGGTGGCATTGAGGTGCTCGGTTGTTCACCATTAATGGCAATGGCAAGCTCATAGTGGTGCTACTCCTTAGTTAATCTTCCTAGATGATCTATTGAGTTGTCTGTGAGCTAAATGGGGAACCAGTTAGGCAAGAATCACTGCTCACAATAGTGTTTGATGTTTGTTTGTTTTGTGTCTGCAGCCTGTTTGATGAAATGGCCGCATGAAATCAAGTTTTGAATTTTGAATTGAATTTTGGTGGGTTTGCTAGATTGGTGCTGGTGAGTCTGCAGATGCTTGGGTTTTGTAAGTTGAGCTTGTTTGAGTGGTTTTTGAAAAAGTGGGATCTTCCCATATGATAAAGATTCAATTTTGAATTGTCATTTGAACTATGCATTTGAAAGTTTCTGGATGATCACAAAGTGGGCCTTGATACCTTGTTATGAGTACATTCAAGGGGTGCAAAGGTCCAGAAAAGTTTCTGTTAGGTTTTGAAAGTTTGAGATAGCCAAAGTAGGTATGGGAGTTAAATTGGTCAAAATGACCATTCATTTAATATATGGGTTTTGATTTACTTGTCTTTAGGAAAAGTGTGAGAAATGTTTTATATGATGTTTATTTCACCTAAGAAACATTTTACAAGCAATGAAACAAACAAACCAGGTGGTTTTAAAAGAATTCAAAATCAATGCATACACATATGCATGCATTCATAGTTTTCTTTAGAAAAGTTTTTATTAACCCTAATTTTGATGATTAGAGTTTGATGATCCAAGCTTAGCATTTTTGGGATGTTACACCAACTATCATCTTGGGTACTGCACAGGTGGACAATCTTCACAAGGTAGCCTCAGCTCAGACCTTGGCCGTGAGGGAACTAATACTAAGGTATATAAGTTTCCAGTCAAGCCCTACCCAATATTCGGGTATTGTGGTTGTACGATAAAATTGGAATGGTATTGCATCCAGACAACCATCCGTTTTTATAAAGGGCTAAGGCTCATGCCTCAACATTTTTATCACCAAAATCATCAAGTGTTCGGAAACACATGTCCAAAACATTTCAGTAGAATGATCCATCATTCTAAGGTTTTCATAACCATTTTCACCAAGTATTCCCATCTAAAGTTGATCAATTTTTATGCTTAGCACTAGCATCTACAAGTGGGGGTAAGCACTGATGAGGGGTGGTAACTAGTAGGTGCTAACTAAGTTCAACCTTATGCCATGGGAGGATATCAAGGTTATTTAGCTTAGGCCAAATTTTATGCTCTTTATGCAACCTTCAAATATCTTTCTAGTATCTATAATTCACTTAAGTAAACTCTAAGTAAGTTTTGATAAAGAAATAAAGTAAGAGGCTTGCAAATAAAACTAGGATTGGTTTATCAAGTGGGTGTGATCACATATGCTTAAGGCATATAGTAGGCATAGTAACAAGCAAGTATTTGCTTGCACCAAATCAGTATAAGCTTGCTAAATTGCAAGTGTTAGCTTGCATAGGTCAACTTGATTAGTATGGCTTGCACATTCAACTAGTAGTATTAGGCTTGCCTTGTGCAGAGCAGTGGTTGAAGTTCTCCTCGGCTTCTTCTTCGTAGTATCCTCCTTCCTCCTCGTATCCTTGGTTGGTACTAGCGTCTATGAATAAATACGAGGTACACAATCACCAAAAAATACTTAACTACTTGCAATCATCACACACAAGGGTCCTATAGATGATCTAGCATCATCACTAACATTACAAGATTAAAGCTTGGTTTAATTCCTTTTATTTTTAGAAAAGTAATTTCTACTCATTGAAAAACTACTTAAGATTTAATATTCTCCAAACCAAACATCGGATCATGTTGACACATGTCATCACCACATATTCTAGTTCATGTGAATGTGATTTAAAGTGGTGTCACAATTTAATAAGGTTTTACCCTTTTATTTAAT
This sequence comes from Avena insularis, assembly GCA_023614405.1. Taxonomy (NCBI): domain Eukaryota; kingdom Viridiplantae; phylum Streptophyta; class Magnoliopsida; order Poales; family Poaceae; genus Avena; species Avena insularis. The sequence continues at coordinate 288,280,435 of CM042691.1, read as the reverse complement.
TAAATAAAGTGACTAGAAAAGCCTATGTAGCAATCTTTTATTACTTGAAAATTATTTCTGCAAGTAAACCTATATATTTTTATATATTCTGAAAGGTATGATCAAATGTGATTTTTGAGAGTTGGAATAAACTCAAAAGCTATTATGGTTTAAATTTGAAAAATGTTTGAATGCAGAAAAGCTTTTGCCTTGTTATTTTTACTATGGGTGATCTATAGATCCAAATGACTTGAATCCAACGGGTTTGGATTCAGCATTCACAGAACTTTCCAACAAAATTGTTTTCATTCAATTTGGTGCTCACAATAGTGTTTGATGTTTGTTTGGTTTACTGAGCTGGGTGTGAACTAACTAGGGAACAAGTTAGGCAAGAATCACTGCTCACAATAGTGTTTTGTCACATCCCAAGATTTTCCAAATCTTGTAATGTGAAAAATAAATGAATAAAATAAAACTTTGTTTGATTTTTAGGGCCAAAAGAAACTTTTTGAATTCAATTGGAACTTCAAACCAATTTGGATCAAATAAATCCTAAAGGGATTTATAAAGATAAACATTTAATAAAGGAAAATAAAATGTTTTGTAAATTACTATTTTGGATCTTTTAAATAAAAGGATTTGGTTTTCAAATGAAATAGAAGTTTTATAAATAAAGATTATTCCCTAGAGCCAAATTAAACCTTGGCCAAACTTTTGAAATAAAACATTTTGTTTTGATAAAAATAGTAAAGGTATATTTAAAATAAAATAATAGGGATTTAATATCCAAGTTTTATTAATAAAGGTTTTATTATTTTCCAAGACATCAAAACTTATTTATTTATTTAAAATAAGTTTTCCAAGTATTTTATATTCCCAAATAAAACCTACTGATTTGGTTTTAAAAATATTTAGATTTCAAAAGAGGTTTTAAATAAATCAAATCATATTTGATTTAATAACAATGGTCTATTTATTTAATTAATAATGGACCCTAAAATAAAAATTTATTATTTTGGTTTGAATTATTGGTTTATTTTACTGAACAGAACCAATTTCAAGTTTCAAAGAGTGGTGTTTGTTTGAATTGATTTGAATGTTGATTTGTTTGTTCAAATTCAAAACAGAAATCAGAAGTAGAAAAAGAAAAAGGTTTCAGGAAAGAAAAAAAATGGAATCTGGTCGACCCAACCCAGCAGTCCAACAAGGCCCAGAACCAGCCCGGCTCTCCCTCCCCGAAGAAAAACGATTCGCACTCAGGTTCTAACTCAAACAGACGCTGACTGGTGGACCCTTCCCTCACTCCTTTTCCCACTGACCAGCAGACCCCACTTTTCCAGCTCATCTCCTTCCTCGCGACGACCACGCCGGCCGTTTCTGCCGTTGATGTCGCGGCTTCAATTCGAAGTAATGTCACGCCTTAACCTCGCCGTGACTGCATGCTATTAAACGCCAGCGTCTTGTCCTCCTTTCCCCTCACACGCCACTCCCTCTCTGCCCCGAGGCTGCCTCAATTTGGCTTGGCACTCCCTCTGTTCCGACGACGCTCCGGTGCCAATTCCGGCGACTCAGCGCCGCCCCTTGTCTCAATGACCACGCACACACACTCACCACTCCCAGGCGCATCTGCATGTGTCCTTCATTCGACTGCGGGCGCCCCAGAGCGTCGACTACGACAAGCTTCCGAACACCGCCGCGTCTGTCTTCTTCTCCGGCGAAGCCTCCTGGTAAGAACAGACCGCCCCTTCACCTCTCGTTCACGCACACAGCTTTGCCTTGATCCTGCGCGTCTAACCGCGTCTTCGTTTTGTCTCGGGGTGAACCACAGCATCGTCCCCGACCTCGACCAGAGCCAACCGTCGCCAGACCAAACTCCGGCGAGGAATTCCTCCTGCCCTCGTCCGCCCCTTGCCCCGACGACCACACGACGAGCTTCCCCAGCCTCCTGCGATCTCGGTGAGCACCTTCCCATCCTCCCTCACATCCTGTTTTGCCGGCACCGCCACCGCCTGGCCGTGCGCTGCCGCTAGCCACCGTCGGCGCCACTCGCATATGGTCAAGCATGCTAGCACCGTAGGATCGAGATCTGACGCTCACGATAGAATCACTTAACCGCGAAAGGGTACGCTCTCTGGACCACACGATCTATTTAGATCCAACGCGCCGCAGAGCCGATCCGGCCGAACCGGTATCGACCAGTGAAATAGCGACACGTGGCCAGTTTTGGTTTAAACAGAATTTTGAAAACAGAATTGTTTGTGAATTTGAAAACACTATAACTTTAGATCCACACGTCCAAAAATTACAAACTTTATACCGTTGGAATCAGTGGAACAAACCCTAGCCAACCATGCCTTTGGTTTAACAAATAGTATCTGTTAGATTGGTTGATTATGCAGAAACATTTGAATGCTTGTTTAGTTTAGAAAAATGATTCAAAAATGTTTTTGAGGTTGAAACCTTGGCAAATTAGTTTGTGGTGAACTTACTGACCCTAGGAACCAACCCATGGTTTTTAAAATGAATTTGGTGAAGTTTAGGTTGGATTAATTGATTTAGTCCATTTCTAGCCAAATGAAAATAAAGATTTTGGTTATGAAATTGTTTTATAAAGAAAACTTTGGGAAAATGTTTTGATCAAACCTACTGACCCTAAACACCAAGTTTTGAGAAAACAGCAACTTATTTTTTGAACAACTTAAAGTTGTTGCTTTGATAAAAATATTTTTCACCACATAAAATGATGAAATGATTTAAAATGGTTTATGGATAAAACCCTTTTGCAAATGACTTTGCCACTTTGAAAAATGACTAACTTGAACCTTACAAAGTTTAGAAGCCTAGTGGAGACCATCTTACAAATAGAACCATCTCTTGCATGCTTACATACATGACTTAGATCCCATTGTTTTATGTGTGTGTTTGTTTGATTATTGGTTTGGAATGCTTGTTGATATTGGGTTTGCTTGATTGATTGTAGTGAAGTTAGAAAAGTGTGAGACTAGCAAGATCAAGGAGTGAACCACCATTCCCTACCAAAAAGGCAAGTTACACTATCATCTAAAGTCCTACTATTTTCATTATACTTAGTGGATTTTGAAACATGCATGAAAAGAATTTCTATACTTATGCTATGCTAAATCCTAATAGGATTCCCTATATATTCCTTAGTGAAAACATTGTAGTTGTTACATGCTTAGCCATGCTTTATTTTGAAAAGAGATACATGTTGAGATTTTATGAAGTTGAAAAAAAAAGACTTGTGTTTTATATAATAAAACAAGGACTCAATGAACCACCTGGGTGGCCAAGGATACTTTGAGTTTTGGAGAAGGTGGCAACAAAAGGAACCATGTTTATGGCTATCTCTTTGTGTTGTGCTCCAAAGGAAACCACCCAGGAAACTTAGAGATTGAACATGTTTCTCCATTTGTGGCTTTCGTGTGCAACCACATGCTATTATGGCTCTGGCTTAGTCAACTACATTGGGAAGACCCATGCATTGTCTCCAAACTACTGGACATGAGGACCTGGAATCCTACATGGGTACTTGAAGACAAGCTAGCAATGGTGCATGGGAGGACTCTTTGGAAAGACTTCGTCACATTCTCAATCTGCCGGTACTCCATCTTGGTGAGCACTAATCCAGTGGCCACTGGTGGAAAAAGCATGAGATTGTGACATGTGGGTAAAGTGTACTCCTTCTGCAGAAGATAATAAAATCTAAGTACTTAGCCATGTCCCCGGTTATGGACAATACTGAGCAACTAAAGTTTGAAGCTATGGGAAATCTCGACATTCTAATTTCTAAAAGAAAACTTTTAAGGACTTGATGCACTTGGGGTTACCAAGGAGCTCAAGAGACTTTGACAAAACTTGATGTACTTGGGGTTACCAAGGAACTCAAGAGATTTTGTTGAAAACATGAACACTTGGGGTTACCAAGGAACTCATGAGATTTTTATAAGACTTGATGCACTTGGGGTTACCAAGTAGCTCAAGGGATTTTTGACAAAGACTTGAACACTTGGGGTTACCAAGGAGTTCAAGGGATTTTTGAAAAGAAGATTTGACAAAGGACCAAAACCATTTTGAAAAGATAGGATAAATTTTGCTTTATGCAATTGAGCCTAAAACTCTACTTAGCCAAATATGCATGTAATGTTAGGATCCACTTTTATTCCACATAGTAGTGAAACTTACCAATACAATTCAAATGTATTGACCTTTGTGGATGTAACTTGTAATGTTGCAGGTTTGATTGTTTTTAGTGAAGATTGATTGATTAGGATTACAAAGTCTACAACCAACATCTGCCTGTGGCACTTTGAAGATGAAGGACCCCATGACTATAGTTATTCCGCTGCAATGTAATGTAATAGCCAAATGAGCTATGTAAGATGTAATAAAAACTATGTTAATCCTGGTTATAAAGTTATATTATGACCTTTGTTTCTTGATATTACATCTAAACTGTGGATGCTAGCTATTGATCCAGGGACTAGCATTGTAAACACAGGGGACTCCACCTTATAGTGAATAAAGGTTGGGACACTCCCTCTACATGTTTGATGTTTGTTCGGTTTGTGTTTGCAACCTGTTTGATGAAATGGCCGCATGAAATCAAGTTTTGAATTTTGAATAGAATTTTGGTGGGTTTGCTAGATTGGTGCTGGTGAGTCTGCAGATGCTTGGGTTTTGAAAGTTGAGCTTGTTTGAGTGGTTTTTGAAAAAGTGGGATCTTCCCATATGATAAAGATTCAATTTTGAATTGTCATTTAAACTATGCATTTGAAAGTTTCTGGATGATCACAAAGTGGGCCTTGATACTTTGTTATGAGTACATTCAAGGGGTGCAAAGATCCAGAAAAGTTTCTGTTAGGTTTTGAAAGTTTGAGACATCCAAAGTAGGCATGGGAGTTAAATTAGTCAAAATGACCATTCATTTAATATATGTGTTTTGATTTACTTGTCTTTAGGAAAAGTGTGGGAAATGTTTTAGATGATGTTTATTTCACCTAAGAAACATTTTACAAGCAATGAAACAAACAAACAAACAAACAAACAAACAAACAAGGTGGTTTTAAAAGAATTCCAAATCAATGCATACACATATGCATGCATTCATAATTTTATTTAGAAAAGATTTTGTTAACCCTAATTTTGATGATTAGAGTTTGATGATCCAAGCTTAGTATTTTTGGGATGTTACAACAGGATTGGCCACCCATTGGGTGTGAAGGACTTCTCGGATAAATCTAGCCTTAAGTAACCTAGCTATCTCTTTGCCAATGGCGCGTCTCTTCTCATCTCCAAAGCGTCGTAGAGGTTGTTTCACTGGTTTGCATTTTGGATAAATGTTTAAGCTGTGCTCGACAAGTTCCCTAGGTACACCTTTCATGTCGGCAGGTTGCCAGGCAAAGATGTCCCTATTATCACGGAGGATCTTGACGAGCGCACTTTCCTATTTGGGGTCCAGGTTCGTCCCAATGGCGACGGTCTTGGAGGCATCTCCTACCACAAGTTCCACCGGCTTGGTCTCGATGGCGGCCTTGAACGCAGGAGCGGAGTCCGAGATCTGCTTCTTCGACGCGGGCATCTCTGAGTCATTGACCTTGCTCTGGATCTCGTTGAATTCTTCGCTATAGAGGACAGCTTTTGCAACGGCTGCTTCATTGATCTCGCAGTCCCTTGCCTTGGTAAAGCTTCTGGATACGGTGATGATACCATTTGGTCCGGGTATCTTGAGTTTGTTGTAGACGAAGCATGGCTTGGCCATGAACGTGTGGAATATGTCGCGGCCGAATATGACGTGGTACACGCTCTTGAAGGGGACCACCTTGAAGGTCATCCGCTCTTGGCGGTAATTATTAACATCGCCAAAGGCAACCTGAAGTGTAATGCACCCAAGGGACCGAGCCTCCCGACCAGGAACTACGCCGTGGAAGATGGTGTTGATCCGCCTTAGGTTTGCCTCCGTCAAGTTCATCTTCTGTAGTGTATCCAGGTACATGATGTTGATGCTGCTTCCACTGTCCACCATACACTTGGTGAACTCCACGCCGTCAATCAAGGGGTTGATGACTATGGCGTACTGGTTCTCCGTTGGCACAAGGTCTAGATGGTACGTCCTGTCCCAAGTTATTGGAACCTCCGACCAGCGCAGGTACTAGGGAACTGGGGGGAGAGTGGCCATCAGGATCCTCAGAGAGGTCTTCTATTGTCGGACGGTGGGGGTGCCAAGGAAAGTGTGGTAGACTGGAGCCTTCTTTGCGAAGGGGTTCTTGCCCTTGTCGTTGCTCTTGGCGGCATGCTTGGGGTCAACGTCTTCGTCCATGTCACTTGAATCCTTGGACTCCTCCTCCTTCTTCTTCCCCTTGCCCTTGCCTCGTGGTCTGTTCTTCCGACTTCACTTGTAGCCGGACTCCGGGTCTTCCTTGAGGTCGTTGACGAACTTGTCGTGTCGATTGGTATGGGTGGCCTTGCCGTTGGCATCAAGGTGTACGAGGCACGACATATTGCGGTACTCTTTGTAGGTTTGGGGAACGCGGAGCGGCGCCGAGGTGGTTTCACTTCCTCGCTGCTGCCCACGACCAGCTCCCCTTCCTCGGCCACGTTGTCCGCCTTCTCCTCATCCTGCAAAAGTCATAGCGACCATGTCGGTAGATTGCTTTTCTTCTAGAGCGGTTTTCCGCTTTGTACTGTTGTTCCTCCGAGCTTGAGTTGGAACGGCCGTTGCTGGCAAGGAGCTACGAGCATCGTCGTCGGCAGCTGCGAACTCACTAGCCAATTGAATCATCTAGTTCAAGTCAAGCTGGTGATTGTCCTTCAAGCGCTTCAGCTTATGTCGGAGCAGCGTGCCCCTTTCCAACCCGTCGATGAAGGCGGCCATGGCGGTTTGAGCGTGCACTCCTGCACAAGAATTCTTCATATCCAGCCAGCAGGAGAGGTAGGCGCGAGATGTCTCGTCTTTCTCTTGCACGCACCACTGTAGATCGCCTACGGTGCAGGGACGCTTGTATGTAACCTCAAAGTTCTTGGTGAACGCTTCTTGCATCTCCAGCCAGTTGTAGATAGATTTCTCCAGCAAGTCATCGATCCATTGACGGGCCGTGCCCGCCAACATTAACGGGAGGTACTTGACGGCGACGTTGGGGTTGCCTCCGGCAATCTCCACCGCGTTGCCGTAGTCCTACAACCATGCGGCTGTCTTGGCGGTGCCGTCATAGGGCTAGATGGTCTTGTCAATCCGGAACCTTTGGGGTAAGTTGCGGACCGTATTGCAGGTCCAAATCAACATGGTCCCAGGTATGGTCCTTCCCGGGCCTCGTGGATCTTATCGATCCGCGAACGTGCATCGTATGGCTCCGGGTTCTTCTTCTTTTTGTCAACAGGGGATGGGCTGCATGAGCGACGCGGGCCTCCTCCGCCATGGTGACTGCTTGGTGGTGACAGAGGCGGAGGTGACAGTGGGTTAGCCTTCTTGCTGTTACTCTCATGCGACACCTCACGCCTGTCATGGTTGCTTGTTAGACGCGGAGGGTCATGGCGCAACCTGCTCTTGTGTCGTTGGTTGCACTCTCCGTCATGACGGTTCTGCTCCGTGTTGTCACGGATGACGATGCCGCACTACTTTGGTGGGGGCATATCCGTAGGATGGTGAGCCTTGTAATCTTCGTGATGTCGGGGAGATCGGGGCGGTGGCGATGGGTGACGAGGTCGGGCCTTTTCTCCGTGGTCAGAGGATATGGGGATGGCATCCTTCCTGTTGCGCGCATCCTTCCGTCTTCGTTCTGATGAACCCGACTGGGATCCGACATCAAGAGGAGATATGTTCCTTAGCGGCTTGTACTGGCTAGATTGGCAGAGCGCTGGGTCAGACTCAAGCCTCTGAGAGGTGGCCTTTTCCTGCTGCTTCACCGCCTTGGCCACTAGGTCATAGACCTGTTCCACTGCCTCAGGAGATCAATCCTTCTCCAGAAGGGTCTTGGCAATGGCGAGGTTAAGGAGTGGGGTGGGCATCACCTGCTTGCCTTCATTGTCAATGTATGGCTTGGCCTGTGCCGGCTTCGAGGGAGCCCATCCTAGGTTGCGCCGTACACCAGGATCGTTGATGACGCGAGCCGGAGCTTTCTTAGCCTTCTGCTGCAGCAGCAAAGTCTTATACTCGGCCTCCATTGCTCTAGCTTTCTCTATGGACTTCTATGCGTTGATCAGATCTCGATCTAGTTGAGCGCCTTGCTCCGCGATGGCCTGCGCTTCCTCCAGCAATTGTTGGCGCTTCTCGTCAAGCTGGGTCATGTTCCGGATATGAGCAACGGTTAGTGGCTCGAAAAGGAGATTGTCGTACATCACTCTATCAGCTAGAGTAACTTGGGCTGCTGCCGACATAGATGCTGGAGGCGGCAAGTTTGCGGTGTTGTTGTTGCTCGGGCCGGTGCCGAGTTCCTGCGGCTCCTGCACTGGGTTAGGCGGAGGAGGCATGACTTTTGCGCGATCATCATCAGCAGCAATAAGTGGCCCCTTCCCCTTTTCCAGTGCCGTAGGCGGAGCTCGTCCGGGTTGATCTTAATCCATCGCCGTCCCAATGGTGACGAACACCCCTCAGGATGTGACGACGTTGTTGGCTTGCTCGTCGCGCGAGTACTCCTCCTCCATCTCATGCATAGCGGAGTCTAGCTCTTCCGGGCCGAAGTCTATCTCCTCTGAATCTACACTGAAATGAGCATAAAGCGCATCAATGATAGAGTCGGAGGGTGCCAGGACTTCCTCGATGACGGGCGGTGGAGGTGCAACGGCCTCGACGATTACTGGAGGTGGTGGTGCTGCTACGACGATGTTTGCCGGAGGTGGTGGTGGCGGTGAATGAATCGGAGGGGCTCCGTCAAGGAGCACGAGCGCTGTTTGAGCTGCCGCTTCGGCCTCCGCATAGTTGTTGACGGTGCTCACCATATCTTCGAGGGTAAGACGTCATGTTGTCTGCTGCCGTCTTAGAGAATGTCGGAGAAGCGTGCCACGGTCCAGTCCTTCCACGAAGTGATACAAAGCGTTATCATCGGGGTAGTGGGCCAGATTGGCTCGTATACGGAGCCACCTGGCCAGGTAATCGCGTGGGTTTTTGCCCTCTCTCTGAAGGCAGCGCGCCAGATCGAAGATGGTAACCACGTCGACGAACTTGGATCTCTGCTATCCAGACGCACGGACGGAGCCAGCGGATTTGCAGTGATCTTACACCTTTATATCCTGCACAGGGGCGGTTTGGGTGGGCCATGAATTTTTCCGATCTTTGCCAGCAAACTCCGAGGAGAGATCCGACATCGATTCTTCCGCGAACGTATCCTTCCCGTAGGCGGTCCGTGCAGGTCTTGATGCTCCTCCTACTCCCAGGGAACTAGTGCCCGAGTCGGTTTCGCAGATGAAGAGGTGGATGTCTCCTATAGGAACGATCGAACACTGCATAGGGTTCGTCTTCGTCGGGATCCAGAACTCGTCAGGAGGGACGATCGGAATGTTGCCGGAGAAGAGAACGCGACCGATGGCTACGGTTTTGCCGATTCCCGCGAAGATCTTAGTCCTCGCCCATTGAAGACTGGCGCCTCTTGCTACGGTGGCGCCAGCATCATGGTATTGCCGACGAGTACGCCATGGAGGGGTCCTCACAGTGCGTGTTTAGAGACGTGGGGTAAGGCGGACGGTTGACGGGTACGAGGTAACATAGCTTACCCAGGTTCAGATCCCACAACGGTGGCGGAATCCTACTCCTGCTATAAATCACTATAATGGCAATACGCCGAGTTACAAAGATAGGTTTGCTATACGAGGTGCATGCTAATCGCTACTTGGTCGTGCCCTAAAGGATCCCATAGGCCCGACTTATATAGTCGCCAGGTCCTAGGGTTATAGGGAAAAGTCCTAGCCGGACAGGTTACAGAGTCCTACACTGTCTATTACTAGACTTGTGTATCTTGTACTCCAAGTCTTCGGGTACGTTGGTGACTCCACCGTGGCCTTCCTTTATCTGGCATGGGCCTCCCTTCTGGATCCATCTAACTGGGCCGCCCAACAGGCCATAGGCCATGCTACCGACTATGGGCCACCCGGGTTAGCCGGATAAGAGACATGCTATAAGGATACCCATATAGCATATCCCCAACATCTTAGGCCCTTTGCAAGTTTGTTGTTTAGAACAACTTGTTTGCTTCCATTGTTTGTTGTAATGATGGGTATATGACCCCTGGCTTGTATGACTAGTTTGTAACTCTCTTAAGAGTTTACCTTATTAATGTATGGTTTTAATTTTCTGTAATGTTACAGATCTCTCCCTGTGCACTTCGGAATTTAGGTTAGGCTTATATCAGATGAGGATCTGGCATTTCTCTAGCCCTGATCCCGGGTCATGAAAGATTTTGGTATCAGAGCAGGACTACCTATAGGAAACCCTTCTAGCTGGTCGATGTTGAGTCTAGAGTTTAAGAAAACTATTTGAAAGCTAAAAATTACTTGCAAAACTCTGAATAGGACTTTGTTTTACTCCTTATCCAAGGTTGTTCTATTGCTGAGTTATCTTACCTCGTTTGCTTTGAAAAGTTGTCACTTCTCGTCTATCATTTCAAACCTCTAGGACATACGGGTTTCGGTTGTTTTTCCTAGTACTCCGTACTTGGTTGCAAGGCTCGGAGTTTCCAAGATAAATCCGTGCAACCGAAGCATTGTTTTTCAACTTTTCTAAGGATTCCTCTAATCCCGCTCACTAATCTTTTGTGACTTGTTGGTACCATATCATGCTTGCATTCCATTGTTATGGTTTGTATCTAAGTTGGCAGCGTATACGTTTCGTATGCTTGTTCTACTACCATACTTAATGCATTGATATAATCTTCAACCACATGTTCATCTAAACCATGATCTTTTGATATGGTTTTTGTCATCCTTTGATGTATCCTTTTTGGTGAATCCATTCTCATGGTTTCTGTTTTCTCCTCAGAATGTCGTCTGGTACTCATGGTTCTGTTGGCCGTCGAGGAAACAACAATGCTGAACAGGAAATTTCGCCACCTCCCACAATGGCCGAGGTTCTCAACAACATTGAGACCAACCGCCTGAGGAATGAACGCCTTTTGGAGCGTGTGGCGCAGAACACTGAACGTCGTCCTGACGACTGTGTCACACTCGGAGATTTCATCCGCTCTTTTCCTCCAATCTTCACCCACCCCAAGGAGCCCCTTGATGCTGATGATTGCCTTCACACCATAGAGCGCAAGTTCAGTGCTCTTCGTGTCCGTCCAGCTGATCGTGTTAACTTCGCCACCTATCAACGGGGAGGTGAGGATGGTGTTTGGTGGGAAGGTTTTCTGAATCTGCAAGATTAGGGACATGTTGTTACTTGGGGAGAGTTTGTTGCAGAATTCCGTGCCTCTTATATTCCTAAGCCCGTCATGTGTCTCAAAAGGAGGGGGTTTCTGGATTTGACTCAGGGTTGCAGGGATATTATTGAAATATATGGGCATGAGTTTACTCGCCTGGCTCGTTATGCAACCAGGGATGTGCCCAATGATGAAGATAAGCAAGAGTTGTTCCGTAAGGGACTTAACCCTGCACTTCGCTACGAGTTGCTTCCCTTCAAGTTCCAGTCTTTCCAGGAAATGCACAATTAGGCTCTCACTTTGGAGCATGGAAGGAAGGATATGGAGGTCTCTCAGAAGCGTGAAGAAGGAAATTCTCGTGTTTCTTCCTCTGGTAACAAGTAGCGTTGTGTCTTTGTTCCATACAGTGCTATGCCTCGTGATCCTTATGCACCCAAGTCTTTTGGCAATGATTCTCGTCAGCCACAGTCAAATACTGGTGGAACAAATTATCGTCCTCATGTTGGTTCTTACATTGGAGTTACCTGCTACTCCCGTGGTCAGCCTGGTCACTACTCAAGGGAGTGTTCCCAAAGGGCTGTCGGACGCAATGATCAGCTGGCAAAGAAGAATGATAAATCTCAAGGTGCTGGACATGGTCGCTTAACCCATGTCACTATTGAAGAAGCTCAGGAAGATCCACGCATCATTCTAGGTACGCTCCGTGTCAATTCAATTCTATCAACAGTCTTGTTTGATTCTGGAGCATCACATACATTCATATCACAAGATTTTGCGCAAATGCATGATATCACCTTTCAAGCTATGGACTCTCCTCTAGTTATTAGAACTCATGGGTCTCGTTGGCATACCATATGGGTTACTCATGGGGTTGAGATAGATATAGCATATCAGAAGTTTCCCACTTCCCTCCTTGCAGTCAAGTCAACTGACATTGATGTCATTCTGGGCATGGACTGGTTAACCAAGTATCAAGCCGTCATTGACTGTGCACTTAGACTCGTTACTGTGACCTCTCCCGCTGGCATAAATGTCAAGTATTGGACAAATGGTTCAAAGTCTCCGTCAGCAGTCCTCAAACCTTTATCGGGGTTGTATGCCATGGATGTCCTACCTACTCTCGAGGTCCAAGAAGTCCATGTAGTCTGCGATTTCCCGGATGTCTTTCTTGAAGAGTTGCCTGGCATGCCACCTGATCGAAGTGTGGAGTTTATCATAGATCTAGTTCCTGGAACTACTCCTATCTCCAAAAGACCTTACCACATGCCTCCTCATGAGTTGGTTGAGTTGAAGAAGCAACTTGAAGATCTTGAAGGCCTAGGCTACATCCAACCTAGCACATCCTCTTGGGGTTGCCCTACCATCTTTGTCAAGAAGCAGGATACAAATATTCCAAGATTGGTGGTTCATTATCGTCCACTCAACGTGGTGACAATCAAGAATAAGTACCCACTTCCTCAGATAAATGACCTATTTGATCAATTAAGTGGTGCCACTGTCTTCTCCAAAATGGACTGAAGATCAGGGTATCATCAAATCAAGATCAGAAAAGAGGATATCCCAAAGACAACATTCATAACTCGTTATGGTCTTTACGAGTATACAGTGATGTCCTTCGGGTTAACCAATGCCCCTGCCACAATTATTGGGCTCATGAACTCCATCTTCATGGAATATCTCGACAAGTTCATCATGGTATACATTGACGACATTCTAATCTACTCCAAGACCGAAGAAGAGCATGCCGAACATCTACGTTTGGTGTTGACTAAACTTCGTGAACATCTACGCCAAATTCTCCAAATGTGAGTTCTGGTTACAAGAGCTCATCTTCCTTGGCCATGTTGTGTCTGCAAGTGGTGTTACTTTCATACCAGATAAGGTTCAGACCATCCTGGAATGGAAGTCACCTACTTCATTCAAGGAAGTCCAAAGTTTTCTTGGAATGGCTGGATATTACTGCCGATTCATCGAGAACTTCTCCAAGATAGTGAAGCCTGTGACTGATCTTCTTAAGAAAGATAAGAAGTTTGAATGGTCAGAAAAGGCAGAATAAAGCTTCCAAGCCTTGAAAACTAAGCTAACCACCGCTCTTGTGCTTGTCCTTCCAGATACAAGCAAGGATTTCACCATCTATTATGATGCTTCTCTTCAAGGGCTCGGTTGTGTGTTGATGCAAGATGGTCATGTAGTGGCCTATGCTTCTCGGCAGTTGAAGCCACATGGGAGCAATTATCCAATCCATGATCTCAAACTCGCTGCTGTTGTTCATGCTCTTAAGAAATGGCGACATTACCTCATCGGTAACCATTGCAAACTTTACTCAGATCATCAAAGTCTGAAGTATCTCTTTACCCAGCCAGATCTGAATCTCAGGCAAATACGATGGTTGGAACTCATAAAAGATTATGATTTGGGTCTCAACTATCAACCCGGCAAAGCCAATGTCGTTGCTGATGCGCTAAGTTGGAAGTCTTATTGCAACAATCTGATGATTTCACAAGCCCAACCTGCTCTCTATGAGGAAATCAAGCGTCTTAACCTGGAGGTAGTTCCTTGTGGATTCCATGCTAACCTTGAAATAAAATCTTCTCTCGAGGACCAAATCAAGGAAGCTCAACAGCAAGATGATGAGGTTACCAAGATCAAAGAATGTGTTGCAAGCGGTGAAGCTAAATGTTTCTCAGTCAATGATCAAGGTATCTTATACTTCAGTAACCGGCTAGTGGTTCCAAACAGTCGGAAAATCAAAGATCTAATCTTACTAGAAGCTCATGAATCTCCTATGTCTATCCATCCTGGTGGTACCAAGATGTACCGAGATCTCCGTCAAAGATTCTGGTGGAGTGGAATGAAACCAGAAATTGCTCGCTTTGTTGCAGAGTGCGACGTTTGCCGTCGTGTGAAGGCTGAACACCAAAGGCCTGCTGGACTTCTGCAGCCGTTAAAAATTCCTGAGTGGAAATGGGACAAAATTGGTATGGATTTCATTACTGGACTCCCAAGGACACAAGCAGGAAATGATGCTATATGGGTAATAGTTGATCGGTTATCCAAAGTTGCTCATTTCCTTCCGGTTTGTGAAACTATCCGTGCTGGTCAAATGGTTGACCTATACATCTCTCGGATCGTTGTTCTTCATGGTGTTCCCAAGAAGATCATCTATGATCGTGGAAGTTTGTTTACTTCCAAATTCTGGCAAAGTTTGCAAGAAGCAATGGGAACTCATGTCTCCTTCAGCACAGCTTATCATCCTAAGACCGGTGGTCAAACCGAAAGAGTGAATCAAATCCTTGAAGACATGCTCAGAGCGTGTGTCATATCCTTTAGAAAGAACTGGGAGAAATGTCTTCCTTTCACGGAGTTCTCTTACAACAAGAGTTTTCAATCCAGTTTGGGCATGGAACCTTTCCAATTCCTGTATGGGAGAACATGTCGAACGCCATTGAACTGGACAGAAACCGGCAAAAAACAATTCTTTGGTCCGGACATGATCCAAGAAGCAGAAGATCAAGTTCGCATAATTCGAGAGCGTTTGAAGGCCGCTCAATCTCATCAGAAGACCAACTACGATCGCATCATCTCGATGTTCATTATGAAGTTTGGTGATCAAGTTTACCTCCAGGTCACTCCTATTAAGGGTGTCCATCGATTCGGTATCAAAGGAAAATTGGCTCCTCGCGACGTTGGTCCCTTTCGCATTCTCTCCAAGCGGGGTGAGCTTGCCTACCAATTGGATCTACCTTCAACTTTTCTAGAGGTTCATGATGTCTTTCATGTATCTCAACTCAAGAGTTGCTTCAAAGATCCCATTCGTGGTGTGGACCATGAAACTTTGGATCTCCAAGATGATCTAACCTACCGAGAATACCCTGTTCGTATATTGATGAAACCGAGCACAAGACTCGTCGACAAACCATCAAGTTCCTGAAATTTCAATGGTCTCATCACTCTGAGTTAGAAGCAACCTAGGAACACGAAGATCGTCTTCGATCTGAGTACCCTGCCTTCTTTTCTAAAACCTAGGAATCTCGGGTCAAGATTCTTGTAAGTGCGGTAGAGCTGTAACATACCACCTTTTGTGTAATATTAATAAAGACATGTTTGAGCATTGCATGCATGCATAACACTTGCATTTTGGTTTAATAAAAGAAGAACAAACAAAACCCTAATAGCATCCCTCTCTATTTGAAATGAATTCAAAAGAGTTTTGATATATTTGAAAAGTATAAAAATGTTTGGAACCCAAATGGTTATAAAGGGTCTCCATTGTATTTTAAATATTTATAGAATTATATGGTATTTTTGAATTATTCAAAACAGTTTGGAAAATGGAAATACAAACAGAAAAGAAAAACAGTTTCCTAGAAAAAATAACTAACCTAGCTCTATTGGGCCGAGCCCACCTCTCCTTCCCTCTCTCTCTGCCGCCAGCGCAGCGCGCAATAGCCAGTAGCCGGCCCACCTGGGACCCAAACCAGCCCAACTGGCCCGTACCTCGTTGCTTGTCCTATTCTCGTCTTCCTCCTGGCCGGTGGATGCAGCAAAGCACCTCGCTATCGCCAGCGCCGCCGTTGCCCCCGGACGCCTACAAGACACTCTGGCCGCTGCTGGATGACCCCTAGGCCCATTCTTCCCCTCTCCCTAGCTCTCCTGCGCCATGGCCGATGAACCCTAGATGTTGCCGCCGTTCGTCCCCGTCGTCTCCGGCCGCCCTAGATCAAGCCGACATCACCGTTGGACGCGCCTCATCACCCTCGTCCTCCCCCACGAAGCACACGTGCTGAGAAGCCCCCTCCTCGTCGGAATCGACCCCGATGCGCCGTTGGCCGCTGCCGTTGCCGACCTCGATTCGTCGTCGTCCAAGCTCGCCTTGCCTCCCCGACACCACTGTCGTGCTCACGGTGAGCTGCTGGTGCTCAAGCACCCCTCCGTTGTCCCCCTCTCCCTTTGTATCTTCCTCCCCGCGTGAGCCCGACCCCGTCGCCGCTGTTCGTCGTCGCCCCGTCGTCTCCGATGACCCCCTGCAAGCAGCACCGCCACTTTCTGGTCGCCCGCGATGCCCTCTCTCCAATGCGCCCCTCCGCGTGTCCAGTCGTGCACTAGATCGATGGATCCATGCTCAACCTGGGAGCATCACCATTGATGACATCAGCATGATGTCATGCTGATGTCATAATCTCTTTTTCTTTTTTCTTTTATTGTTTTCTGTATATTTTCTGTAAAGTGTTGGGCCACGCAGAGATAAAAGAAAACTTTTTCCTCTAACATGGTGATCCCAAGATCTAGCCGAGGTAGAAGGCCACGACGTTTACCACTAGACGCAGCGATTGCGATTACCGATGAAGCGGCGTCGATTGATGCGGTCGATCCTTTGTGATCCGATCATCCTGGTGTTGATCGTACAGCACCTCTGCTGGTATCCACACGTACAAGGTGGAGCACCGGCGGTGAACTTCTAGGTTCGTATCGATGGCAGGACTGCTGTGGAGCTAGGGTTTCCAACACATGGAATGACCTAACCGAACAACGATTAACCCTTCTGGGTTACTATGCTCCACTATACATAGGGAGTGAACGTGGGCTCCACTCTCGTGGCCCATTCACTAAAGCCCATATAACACTAGTCACCGCGAGTCCGACTCACTGACTTAGTCCTAATCCGGCTTGGGTCCAACCCGGCCCGATTTCAAGTTTATATCCAATCCAAACTTGCTACCGCTCTTAAGTGTGTGACCCGGCAGGCTCATGGCTACTCGGACACGATTGGAGTCCAACTCACAAACGATCAGTCGGCAGCGGCTCCTAGCAGAACGTGCCTACTCCCAAGTACCAAAGAGTCATGACGACTTGCCTTTCCAATGTGCCTTACGTCCAAGTCCCTTTTGCCTCACGATATGCCTTGTCAGACTATAGGCGAATATTCGTCATCCCTTAAATAGTCCGACTCTCTTCTTGATCCGAGATAAGTGATTCACCCGACTAACTTTTAGTCGACCGCCTCGGTTAACACTTAACCGAGTCGTGCATGGCCATGCTTTCCGAATCATATCTTTCGAGAGGGCCTAGAGAATATCTCTCCGAGTGGAGGGGCAAAATCCCATCTTGGTTATTCACATCACGCAGCTTGATTCTTAGTCGACCTAAACTCTGCCTTTATAATTGCCCAGTTACGGATCAGCGTTTGACAGAACCTAAGTCGGTGATCCTCAACTTGGACTATGCAACAATCTCAGGTCTAAGGATTACATTGATTGAGATATACAAATGACTACGTGTTCGTTGTACCTCAATCCGACTCGCTAAACTCTTTAGCCGAATATGTGTAAGTCGGAATAGCATATCCATGCCCATGACAAGTGGAACCGAGTCATCAAGCCGACTTTCACATTGGTCTAAGTTGTGTGTCCAGCACAACCTCGATGACCAAGGACATTTAGTACAAACAACATGAATGCATAGTTCCACAACCGAATCACATATTCAATGATACACATCAGATGTTTTTACAAGGACAACTTAATAACTTTATGAATACAATGGGAAATTCCATCATGCATGATTGCCTCTAGGGCATATTCCCAACAGTCTCCCACTTGCACTAGAGTCAATCTTCCGACATCACATGTCTAAGCATCTAATGCCCATGGCTCTCAGGTGCTCCTCATGCTTTGGCTATGGTAACGGCTTTGTCAATGGATCCGCAATATTTGCATCCGTGTGTACCTTGCATAACTTGATATCACCTTGATCCATGAACTGGCGAATCAGGTGGTACTGCATGAGTATGTGCTTGTTCTTCTGGTGTTGTCTAGTTTACTTGGCTTGTGCAATAGAACCATCGTTGTCACAATACACATCTAACCAATTGGATGAGCCCTGAACCACACCAAGATCCATGAGGAAATTCCTCATCCAAACAGCTTCCTTTCCTGCCTTCGAGGCGGCAATATACTCAGCCTCTATTGTAGATGCAGACACAGTCTCTTGCTTGGAACTCTTCCAGCTCACAGCACCTCCGTTTATAATAAACACATATCCGTATTGCGAACGAGAATCATCAGAGTCGGTAAGATAACTCACATCCGTGCAACCCTTTACACCGAGTTCATCTTCACCACCATAAACCAAGAACATATCATTAGTCCTTCTCAAGTACTTTAGGATATTTTTAGCCGCTGTCCAATGGATCTCTCCAGGATCAGCCTGGTGTCTGCTCACAACACTTAGAGCATAGGAAACATCCGGCCTAGTACAAATCATGGCATACATGATGGATCTGATTGCAGAAGCATACGGAATCACACTCATCCTACTTAGCTCATTAGTTGTCGAAGGACACTGAGTCTTGCTAAGTTTTACACCATGGGACATTGGTAAGAACCCCTTCTTAGACGATTCCATGTTAAACTTCTTCAACACTTTGTCCAAATAAGTACTCTGACTCAATCCAACAAGCCTCCTTGATCTATCTCTATAGATTCGGATTCCGAGGATGTATGTTGCCTCGCCCAAGTCTTTCATTGAGAAACTCCTTTCCAATGATTCCTTGGTTTCTTGCAACATCTGGACATCATTTCCAATCAGTAATATGTCATTCACATATAAGATTAGAAAGTTTACTTTGCTCCCACTAAACTTCTTGTATAAACAAGAATTATGATCACTCTTGATGAAGCCAAACGATTTGACTACCTCATCAAAGCGAATATTCCAACTCCGAGATGCTTGCTTCAACCCATAAATGGATTTCTAAAGTTTACATACCTTGTCAGCATTAACCGGATCAACAAAACCATCGGGATGTATCATATACACATCCTCGGTTAAATTTCCGTTAAGGAAAGCCGTTTTGACATCCATCTGCCATATCTAATAGTCGAAATAGGCTGCTATAGCTAACATGATCCGAACAGATTTAAGCATCGCTACGAGCGATAAAGTCTCGTCGTAATCAACTCCTTGAACTTGTCGGAACCCCTTCGCAACAAGGCGTGCTTTATGGACGGAAACATTTCCATCCATATCAGTTTTCTTCTTAAAGACCCATTTGCACTCGACGGGTCTTGCACCGTCTAGCAGATCAACCAAGTTACAAACTTGAATTTCATCCATCGACTTTAACTCGGATCTCATGGATCCAAGCCATGACTCGGAATCAGATCCCACCATCGCTTCCGAATAATTTGCCGGCTCATCACTGTCTAACAGTAACACATCACGAACACTTCGTAATCTAGCCGATCTTCGTAGTACAGGTGCTGCTGTCGGGTCAGCTGCCACGACTGACTCAACCTCCAAGGTTTTTGCCGACTTGCTACTAGCCGATTCCTCTTGAATTTCTTCGAGCTGCACCGTGCTCCCACTTACTCCCCGACTGAGAAACTCTTTCTCAAGGAAGACATCGTTCCGAGCGACAAACACTTTTCCCTCTTCTCGGTTGTAGAAGTAGTAACCCAAAGTTTCCCTCGGATACCCCACGAAAATACACTTATCCGACTTGGCCGTGAGCTTGTCCTACTGAAGTCGCTTGACAAATGCTCCACAACCCCAAATCTTAAGAAAAGACAAACTCGGCTTTTTGCCTGCCACATCTCATGCGGTGTCTTCTCTACTGATTTTGATGGTACTCTGTTTAGTGTGAACGCCGCTGTTTCTAGACAATAACCCCAAAATGATAAAGGCAGATCTGTCCGACTCATCATTGATCGTACCATGTCCAACAAGGTTCGATTCCGCCTTTCCGAAACACTGTTCCTTTGCGGCGTTCCCGGCGGAGTAAGTTGAGGAACTATTCCACAAGTTTTCAGATGGTCGTCAAACTCATGGGTCATGTACTCGCCTCCTCGGTCCGACCGAAGAAACTTTATTTTCTTGTCGAGTTGATTCTATGCTTCATTCTGGAATTCTTTGAACTTTTCAAAGGCTTCCGACTTATGTTTCATCAAGTAGATATATCCATACCTACTCAAGTCATCAGTGAAGGTAATGAAGTACTCATAACCACCTCTGGCTGTCGTGCTCATTGGTGCCGTCATAGGGCTTGATGGTCTTGTCAATCCGGAACCTTTGGGGTAAGTTGCGGACCGTATTGCAGGTCCAAATCAACGTGGTCCCAGGTATGGTCCTTCCCGGGCCTCGTGGATCTTATCGATCCGTGAACGTGCATCGTATGTGTAACATCCTCAAAACTATGTTTCAAACTTATGCATATCATCCATGCATCCATGAGCATATGAATTTCATTTCAAACAAATCAATTCAAAACAGAAGCATTTGTGCTTATTATTTTATGTAAGTTTGCTCAAGCCTTAGTGCCATCTTCCAATGAGAAGAAATACTTGATTTGATTCAGTAAAGTTTGTTAAAAATCAAACTCAGACACCACCAAAGGTTTGAAAAAAATTTCAAAAACAAAATAAATAATAAAACCAATATTATGCCTATTGAATATATATCATAAAGGCATGGTTTATTTTATTTTCAAAAGACCCAAGTGTGTGTGGGTGAACAAATGTGTTGGGCACACATTTGAATGCAAGGCTTGCAGTACAAAAACCTAGAGATAATTTTAATTCAAACTCATTTGATTTGAATTGGAAAATCAATCCAGAAAATCAAAACAGAAAAAGAAAAGAAGAAAGGAATTAGAAAAAGGCCGGCGCTGCTATTTCAGCCCAGCAGTGAAACCAGCCCACAAGCCCACCCGGGCCGTTTCCCCCTCTCCCTCTGTTTCTCATCCGCGCGAGTACCCCCCCCCCTCTCACTGACGCCCCGGACCCACCTGCCCCGTCATCGTCGTCCCCATAATCACGCCTGCAGACCACGTCACCGCTGCCGTTGATGCCGATAATGGCGCGGCGTAATTAGCCTTGATTCCGCGGACGTTTCCTATCGCGCTTCTGCCTACTTAAACCCCTCCCCTCGCCGCTCGTTTCCCCTCACACCACTCGCTCGTTCCGCCACCAGGCTGCCTCAATTCCGTGTTGCAACGCCGCAGACAGAACCAACTCCGGCGATGAATTTCCGGTGAGCCAGACCACCCCTTTCCTTCTAATTCAAACGAGCATGCTCCTTGCCACCTTGTGCACCTCCTGACCCCTCTCGTTTGGCCGCGCTTGAACCAGACAGCCGTTTCCGTCTACCGCTGCAAGCAACAGCGCCGCCGCTCAACTTCGACGAGGAATACCGGTAAAGCCCGAGCGCCCCTTGCATCCTCTCTGACCCTATCATGTTCGCCACTATCTTGTGCATCATCTGGTGCCGCTTGTTTGTGCTAGGGAGACCAGGAGCATCGCCAACGTCGCCGTCTGCTCGAACCAGCGCCGCCGCAACTCCGTGAGCTCCAAGCAGCCACCCGTCGCCTTTGCCAAACCGCCGCCAGGTTGAGCATCAGCACGCCACCACGGTTCTGGTAAGCCCCTCCGACGACCCTAGGACGACCTGTAGCCGCCGCACCGCCGTAGACAGAGCCGCCGCCGCCAGATGACATCGCCGACGCCGCCCATCTGTGGTCGCTTGAGCGATGACCGTTGGATCTAGATCCAGCGCGTAGGAATAGATCACTTAACGAAGCGGTATGCTTAGATTTGGACCGTGCGCGATCACTTAAATCCAATGGCCTGCATTGACTGATCCGAGCGAAACGGTACGCACCAATCAGAGCGTGACGCGTGGCTAGGGTTTAGATTTAAAAACAGGATTTGAATCTGATTAATGTTTGAATTTGATTTGGCTATAACTTTTGATCCCCACGTTAGAATTTGACAAATTTTATACCGTTGGAATCAGGAGAGCAAGCTCTTTCTGATTATGCAATGTGTTTAAAGTTTTGCTTCTGTTAAAAAGGTTTTATTTGCAGAAACTTGTGTAGGTATAATTTGAGTATATGAAATGTTTAGGAAATGATTTAGGGTTTAAATAAATGTTGTTTGGCAAATATTTAACTTGTTAATGAACCAGTACTGTTTACTTGCTTGGTGGAGTTTTAAAAATCATCACATACCATTTTGCATGCATGCATACATTTTTGGTTGTATATGTTTTGTATGTGATTTGTTGCTATGATGCTTTGTGTAGATTTTGGTGCTAGTGATTGTGATTGTGAGGAGTGCTACTCTCCAAACTACCAAGGCAAGTGGTACTCATGAATATTTTTATCCTATGTTTTCTACTAAGCATTAGAAATATTTTGTTAGACTTGCATGCTAATATTTTGCTTATATGCCATGTTGGGAAATCCTAGTAGTTGTAGAAATGCTAGGGAATTTCTAAGTTAAGTTACTATTTATGCCATGCTTAGCCTAGCTAGTAGCAAACAAGGGTTGGTGAAATATACTTGCTATGATGAAAATATTTCTAAGTCTTTGGACTTGTGTTTTACCTAATAAAACAACTAAGTTAATGAAACACCTGGGTGGAATGGAAGGTTTGGTTTATGTTGAGTGGTTACACAAGGCCCATTTCTATGGTTTACCTTGTGTATCTCACTTGTGGAAAGCCACCCAGGAACAAAGGGATTTTAGAGGCCAAGTGTTAAGAAGCTTCTAGTGCAGCCACTTGGCAATGTGGGCTCTGCCTGGATCACATAGGTTGCTAGAACTTAGCCATTTGGACAGATGGTGGTAGTGGGATGATAGGTTGGAACGCGTCCATTTGGTCTAAGGGAAGGCTTCTGAAAGGTCCTGTCTTGGTGAAACCAAGTCTGGTGGGGAAAGTGCACAACCTCTGCAGATGGAAGAAACTAAGTACTTAGCCAAGTCTATGGTAATGGACAACTTGAGAATCAAGGCATGGAAGCTATCAAGAATCTCCTCATCCCAATTTCTAAGTAAAACGTGTGGATGAACTAGGGTGAAGGACCTCAATGTCTATTGATGGTTCCTTGGGAAAAGTTTTGACAAAGAAAAACTTAGTGATTTCAACTAATAGGCAAAATCTATTTTGAGCAAAGCAAGCCAAGCTACACTTAGCCAAATTGCATATAGTATCTAGTCCACTTAAAATTTTACTAAGGTATCACTTGCCAATACTATTCCAAAGTATTGACCCACTGTGGCTGTAACTTGTGATGTTGTCGGTTACTCTGATGAGGATTAGGTGTCATGAGTCTACACTCAACATGTTTGCCTGTGGCACATGAAGATGAAGACTTTTATTTATTTACTTATTCCAAACTCTTGTACTAGGCCTGTGGCCTTGGAGTTGTAAAGACTATGTTTATCTCTGGAATGGCTGTAATAAATGACCTTTGTATCTATGTACTTCATCTTAAACTGTGGATGCTAGCATTGATCCAGGGACTAGCATTGCAATCACAGGGATCCTTTCCCTTTATAAAGGAGGGATCTTACAGATGGTATCAGAGCACTGTGTTGCCTGTAGGATTATGACCCTAGGATTGGAAACCACTAAGGAAAAAATTTCAGCAACTTCTACACTTGTCTATTCTTCTCGTAAACTTTTCTAATCTCTTTCTCATCTCTATTTGTAGATGAACTCCATCAACGAAGCCGTAAGGAAAGGACCACTCATGACAATGACCTTGGAGTGTGAGATAGAATTCCCCAAGGCTCTCAAGGACCTCATGGTTGCATTAGAAATACAAGGTGCAGCTGTGTACAAAGGTTTTCCTGTGATGGATGAAGGAGTTGAGTACTGGTGGGTGCAACTACACTTGTATAAAAACAAGGAAGACAACCACCAGGAAAAAGGATTCTGCATGTTCACCAACTCAGTGGTGCACACTACATTCTTTGAATCAGCAAGGGATGCAGCTTGGAAGACCATCAAAGAACTTGGTGATAGAGTCAAGTGTAGAATGCTCAACCTTCAAAATGACCTAAAGGAAGAGAAGGAACATAACCAAGAGTTGGAAGCTACCAACCAAACCTTAAGAGGAGACATTATAGACTTAGTGATGGAGTCATGTGAGCAAGATAGACTGATTGATTGATGGCGACTCTCTCACCCACCTACCCACCCATGGCGACTCCTTGGCGATCTAGGGTTTTCTATCCCTCTCCACGGTGATGGAAACTCTCCTCCATTGGGATTTATCTCCTGGCCAGGCTTTGGCTAATCAGGTGCGTCGACGCTTTGGATCTACGGTGCACTTCCTCCCTTCCTCGACTGCCAATGAGTTCTTCTTGGTGGTGTCCTTCTCCTCGGCCTCCTTTTCTCTTAATGTTGAATCTGTGGGTCTTGCTCTTCAATGTTGCATTGGTGGAATTGCGGCTAGATTCAGGGTTTTTCAGTTAAGTGATCGAAGATTTCGATTCTCTGTTGCTTCAAATAAAGTGGGGCATTTCCTTTATAGTTTGAGAGATAGAGTCTGGCCTGATTTTGTGTGCCATTTCAGTTTGTTTCGAGGATTCCATCCTCAGATCTCTGGCTTCACTCATGATCACTCGTGCTCTGGCTTGCCCTTTGATAATTCTGTGAAGAGTCCTCCATCTAACCCTGTTCGTTTTAAGCCAAATTTGGACTTCCTCAAGAAAAGTGTTGCACAAGATCTTCATTCGGATTCATCACATGAATTGGCTAAATTTGGTTTTCATCAACAAGGATCTCCTGGGTTTTCTTCGGATGGATCTGTTCTGGCGAGACATCTGTTTTTTGGAAGTTTCTCTGATCCTATTTTGGTGGATCATGAACGTGTTCATAAGGAAGTTTTTTCTGGTTCAACGTTTGTTCGTCAATATTGCATGCAACTGCCTTCTGTCACGTTAGAGAAGATTGAAGATATGAGACAGGCGCTATATTCTAATCAGGACATCATGCATGCTTTGGACTTAAAATTTGTTCCTACCAAAGCTATGGTTTTTGAAATTCTGGGACGCTGCTCAAATTGTGGAGATCATGATCATCTTGTGGATTCTTGCCAGAAATCTTGTGATTGTATTTTTTCTCTAGGTCATAAATGTTTGAAATGCCTTTCTTTGCGTAGCGAATGGTGTGTCAAATGTTTAATTTCTGGTCACCTGGCGAGTAAATGTGTCTTGGGCTGGCGTTGTCGGAGTTGTCATTTATTGGGCCATTGGGCCAGGAGTTGCCCAAAGAGGATCCGAAGAGTTTGGCAAAAAAAGAAAACTGCATTAAACAATCAGGCCGATATTTCTGGTCGGAATATCTGGGTAGTTAAGAAGCAGCCAGTTTTTTCACCTGGAGTTTCACCCCTTCTCTCTCCTGTCGCTTCATCTCCTTCTCCGCCGACCGCCGAAGTTTCTCTCTCCACCTCGACAATGGCCAACTTTCCTGTGAATCCTTTAGCGTTTCTCCCCAATGGCTTGACTATTGATCCAGGGCTAGTTGATCGCTTGGTGAGGTCACACATGGTGGTTCCTGCTGAGGCTCCTCTGCAGCATGACAGAAAGATAATCGCTGAGACCAACAGATTTATTCCGATTCATCTTAGAGAAGACTATAGGATTCAGGTGATGAATCTTCTCAATGAGTCACAGTTGTTTGTCAGTCGCTTTGATGATCATCCTCTAGGACTTGGCATTTTTACTATGACTGAAACCCTGATTGCGGATGCTACAGTTGGAACTGCCTTTGAGATTGATGAGATTACCATTGTTACATTTGTGAAACACAATGAAGCCAGAAATATGCGTCTTACTGCTTTTGGCAGGGAAACTTGGATACAATTCTTAGCTTTTCCCCTTGACTATCAGACTAGCCATTATATTCATAGTGCTGTTCAAGAGTTTGGTCTGTTGTCCATGTGGCATAACCCAAGAGGGCATGATAAAACTGTTTTGGTCAAGGTGTGGATTGTTCATCCTAAGTTTGTGCCCAAAAGTTTGGTTATTCATCAGATTGGGGGGGGCTAGGCACTCCTGGACTGTCCCTGTCATCTTACTAAGGTGTGCTGACTGGAATGCTCACTTGCCTGAAATTCTGCCACCTCCTGAAGACCCTGAACCTGATGATGGCAATCCCCATCCCATGCATGGTGAAGGTTTATCTGCTGAACAGCTATACCAACAGCAGCTTAACAATTGGAATCAGCAGAATCAGATGCCTGGAGGGGGACATGCTCAAGGAGGAAATGCTGGAGGAATAAACAATGTTGCTCTGTTTCATCAACCTGGAAATTTTGTCCCTGCTCAGGTCATTGCTGCACTTTTTGATAATAATGTTGCACAAGATGAAAATTTTGTTGCACCTGTTGTGGAGGATGCTGTAGTTGTTCCCAACCCACCATTGATCAATTTTCAGCAGATCCTAGCTGCACAGGGGGTTTCTTTTCAGGATGGTGTGCCACCTCCTATCACCAATGTCCAGGACAGTCCTATGCAAGCTTGGCATGACAGTATTTCTGATGTTTCTGATGGAAATTCCTCTGGTTCAGATTTGATGCAGGTTGATACCACTTTATCCATCAACTTTGCTCTGGTTGATGACAATCTTTTGGATGTCAGTTCTAAAATTTGGATGACAAGGAATTTTGCTAAAACTGCTTTTAAAGAGTTGTGCTTCCCTAACTTTGCTCTAGATAATGCCAAGCTCCTTTCTTTCACTCTTCCTATGCCCAAGTCTATGCAGTTTGAGTTGGTGGATGAATGGGAGTTGTTGCTCCATTCAAGGAAGAAACAGGAAATGAACTTTCACAAAAACTTTGGGGTATCCTGATTCTATTCAAGCAGGCACCAAAAGGAAGATTCCTGAGTTTGATGATACTGATGTGGTTTCCTTTGGGACACCTATCTCTACTAATCAAGTCAGAAGAAGCTCAAGGTCTACTAGATACAGGGGCTTTAGGCCTAAAATCATTTGTGACTCCAAGATCACTAAATCTAAAGTGAAACAAAGGAAGATTCCAGAGGTCAAGGCTGTTGAAGTCACACAAGAACTTGCTCAGATAAATCCTGGTCAGGTTGGCATAATTTCTGATAGGACTCTCCTTGCAACACCAGTCCCAGTGCTTCAGTCTATTGGAATATCTCTTTGTGGGGTGCCTCAGGAAGATCTCACTCCTCAGAAGCTCATGGAAGCATGGCAGGGGAAGGAAAATGCTGACAGTGCCTAGTGCATGTATATTTATACTTTGGTTTATCTACTTTTGAGTTGTAATAATGTCACCTCTTAAACAATGGGTTATTTTGTGCTGGAACATCAGAGGAATTAATGCTAGAGAAAAACAATTAGCCTTATTGAATGCTATTAAAGTAAGTGGATGTTCAGTTATTTGCCTTCAAGAAACAAAGAAGGAGGATTTTGATCTGCAATTTATTAAATCCTGTTGCCCTGCAAATTTTGATGAGTTTGTTTTTGTGCCTTCTGTGGGGGCTTCTGGTGGCCTCATTATTATTTGGAATAGTTCAATTTTTTCTGGAATGGTCATGCACTGCGAAAAGTTTGCTCTCTCTGTTCATTTCACTTCAACACATTCTAGACAGTCTTGGACCTTAATTAACATTTATGGCCCTTGCAATGGTGAATTGAGGGAGAAATTTATTGAATGGATGTTTGAGGTGCATATTCCTGATGATGAGGACTGGATCCTAATGGGGGACTTTAATTTTATTAGGTACCCTGCAAATAGGAATAAACTTGGGGGAATGTTAATGATATGCTCATATTCAATGACTTCATTAGAGAACAACATCTCACTGAATTGCCAATCAAAGGAAGAAAATATACTTGGAGTAACATGCAACAAGATCCTCTGTTGGAGCAACTTGATTGGTTTTTCACCTCCATTCACTGGACAACTAGTTTCCCTAACACAGTTGTTTCCACACAAGGCAAACCTATCTCTGATCACACTCCCTGTGTTGTCTCTATTCAAACCATGATCCCTGGGAATAGGATTTTTAGATTTGAAAACTTTTGGGTTGCACATCCTGGTTTTATGGAAGTGGTTGCAAAATGCTGGAGTAAGCCAACTCACAAATCTAACAGTGCTGCAAATCTTAATGCAAAGCTAAAAAATCTGAGATATGATTTGAAATTTTGGAGCAAATCAATCTCAAAATTTTCCACTTGTATTGACAATACCAATAAAGTTCTCTCTGAACTTGATAATCTGGAGGACAAAAGGCCTTTATTCTGTCAAGAAGCAAATTTCAGGAGAATTCTAAAAGCTCACCTAGTAAGACTTTTACAATACCAAAATGATTATTGGAAGAAAAGATGCACAGTCAGATGGACAAAGTTTGGAGATGAAAACACAAAATTCTTTCATAATTTTGCTACTGAAAGATATAGAAAGAATAATATTGCCTCACTCAAACTATCAGATGGTTCTTTTGTTAGTGAGCATGCTGATAAAGAAAATGCTATTTATCAAGCCTATAAAGAAAGATTGGGCACTTCTACACAGCCTGAGATGCTTTTTAATCTTTAGCATCTGATTACTCCAACTGAGGGGCTTGAGGTTCTATCCATACCATTTACTCGAGAGGAAATTGACAAGGTAGTGAAAGAATTGCCAAGTGATAAAGCCCCTGGCCCAGATGGTTTTAATGGTCTCTTCTTAAAAAGCTGTTGGCACATCATCAAGGAGGATATCTACTCTTTATGTTTTCAATTCTATGAAGGAGATATGAATTTAGAAAGTATAAATATGGGTCATATTACACTCATTCCAAAGATAGGTACACCTGAATCTATCAATGATTTCAGGCCAATTACCCTGCTTAATTGTGTGCTGAAGCTTATAACAAAAATCTTGTCTAATAGGCTATAGAAGGTTATATTGAAGATTATTCATAGAAATCAATATGGTTTTTTAAAGGGCAGAAACATTCAGGATTGTCTTGCGTGGGCATTTGAATTTCTGTATCAATGTTAAGCTTCTAAGAAAGAGATTATTTTACTCAAGTTGGATTTTGCAAAAGCTTTTGATACTATTGATCATTCGGCTATGATGAAAATTATGAAACAGATGGGTTTTGATGATAAATGGTTGAAATGGATTGAAATTATTTTTGGTTCTGGAAACTCTTCTGTTTTTCTCAATGGAGTACCTGGGAGGCAATTTCATTGCAAAAGAGGTGTTAGACAAGGAGACCCTCTGTCCCCCCTTATTTTTGTACTTGCTGCTGATTTACTGCAATCTGCAATCAATAAGGTATTCAGAGAAAACATACTCAGGGCCCCTTTCTCCCCTGACTTGGACAAGATTTTCCAGTGGTTCAATATGCAGATGACACCTTGATTATAATGCAAGCAGATAAAGATCAAATACAGATAATGAAAGGGATTCTTCAGAATTATGCTGCTTCTACTGGTTTACAAATTAATTTTCATAAGTCACACCTAATACCAATAAATCTGGATGATAACTTCACCCAGGAAATTGCAGATATATTGGGATGTGCAATTGCCAAAATGCCTTTCACCTATTTGGGGCTTCCTCTTGGTACCACTAAACCCACTGTTTATGATCTTATGCCACTGATTGACAGAGTGGAAAGGAAGGTTTCTGCTTCATTCATGATGATGTCTTATAGTGGGAGAGTTACTGTGATTAATTCTTTACTGGCTTCAATAGCAACTTTCACAATGTGTGCAATCAAACTGCCAGATAAGATAGTGGGGCATATAGAAAAAATTCAGAGACATTGTTTGTGGAACAAGAAAACTGAAGAGGGTGAAAAATGCAATTCTCTAGCTGCTTGGGATATGATTTGCAGGCCAAAATGTAGAGGAGGTGTTGGCATTCTCAACCTTAGAATTCAGAATGAAGGCCTGTTGCTTAAATTCCTGCATAAGTTCTATAATAAGGATGACACACCTTGGGTATCCCTAGTATGGAATGCATATTACAGCAACAATATTCCTCATGCTTCTGGACCTTGTGGCTCTTTCTGGTGGAGAGATGTTTCTAGGCTTTCACATTTATTCAGAGGAATAGCTACAAGCTCTATTGGTAATGGAGCTACCACACTGTTTTGGAAGGATTAATGGTCTGCAACTATCTTAGAAGAGAGTCATCCAATCATTTATTCCTATGCTAGGAAGGAAGATATATCTATACAGGAGTTTCTTACAGCTGATAGTTTGACACAACTTTTCTATCTCCCTTTATCACCTGAAGCACTAGCTGAATTGAGAGACATCCAGAACAGCTGTAGAGAAATTGAACTAAGAGAACATTCACATGACACTTGGAGCTATGTTTGGGGGGCCAAGGATTACACTTCCAGCAAATATTACCAATATAATTTCAGAAATATAAATCCACACATATCCTTTAAATGGCTGTGGAAATCGAAATGCACTGCAAAAGTGAAGATCTTTGGCTGGCTGATTCTGTCTGACAGATTGAATACAAGAAACATGTTAAGAAGAAGACATTATGCACTAGGGACTGGATATGACTGTTTTATGTGTAATCACAATACTGAGGAAACCATTGAACACCTGCTTTTTCATTGCCCATTTAGCCAAGCTTGCTGGAGTTCAATTAACATCTCTTGGTCTATGACTAACTCCAGACTTCAGATTATTGAACAAGGAAAAAAGAGCTGGAATAAAAAGCTGTTTATGGAAATTACCTTGCTAGGCTCTTGGAACATCTGGAAAGAGAGAAATAACCTCTGGTTTAATAACATACAACCCTCAGTTCAGGCTTGGAAGTCAAGATTAGCTGTTGATCTATCATTGCTGATTCATAGGACAAAAGAGGAGCTACATCCACTTATCAAGAGCATTATTCATAGTTTGTAAACCCTCTTGTAATCCTAGACTTACTTGTTCTGACTTTTAGAGACTTCCCCCCTCTTTGGTCTCTATGTAAATATGTAACTATATAGATTCTGACCCATTATTAATGAAAATGAGGTAGTAGGAGCCTTTCCTACTGTTATTACCCTCCAAAAAAAGATAGACTGATTGCTTCTAGAAACATTGTGTTAGCCAACAGATCCAGTGAGATAGGATTGTAAGCATACTTCGTTAGTTGGACCACCACTTATCACCTTATTTTCCAAATGTTGCTTTAAAATTGGATTGAACCTTGGTTATTGTAATGGTTTCATGTATGCATGACTTGTGTGTTTTGCTTTCCAAGGATATGTATGTGATGTTTTGCCTTATGTTGTAACTTGAATTGTGTTCTTCTAACTTTTCTATCTTATAAATAGATGCCTACTGTTACCATCAGCACTGTTGAGGAGTTCCAGGTTACCCACTTTGGTCCTCGTATTGTTGAGCTTACTACTTTGCTCAATCTCCCTCTTCCTACCATCATGGTACTTCCCCTCACCAAGTTTGAGAGGAAAGACATTTGGGCCTTCAAGGTCAACCAGCCCGGACGCCAAACAGAGCCTACTACGAAGGCCATCATCTTCAAGCTCATGCATGATGACAAGGAGAGAGGCCTTGAGGTAGTCATGCAGGATCTGAAAGGACGTCTGCTAGGGAGACACTCCTGACAGGTTAGAGGTACTCACTTCCACTCCTTCGGTAGACGTGATGAGGATGGAGAGTCCACTGACTTCGAGGACACTGCGAGGGATACAGCGGAGCCCATTCGTCTATACCTCTAGGACTTAGAGGCTCTCATTAGGCACGTGGACTCTGATAGGACCAACGTCATGCTTAGCAATGACGAACTCAAGGTGTAGCTTCGCGAGAAGGACAAGCTCTTCGCGGAGCAAGATGAGATAGTCAGGGAGATGGAGACGAAGTTCGAGAGCCAGGACAGAAAGTTCAAGAGTCAGGAGAAGCGAGTCCAGGATAGGAACAAGAAGTTCCGGGACATGACTGAAGAACTGCAGGCCAAGGACTTCGAGCTCGAGCATCAGCAGACGGTGATTGAGAGGCTTCGTTCTCAGAAGAGGGCTCTCAAAGCCAAGATAGAGACCTTGACCACTAGTGTTGAGGAATACAAGACCGCGATGGAGAACGCAGGTCTTACCTTTGTCAAGGAGGAGGTTGATGCCGAGGAGTAGATTTGACTACTCATTTATCATTTATTATCGTACTTGTTGCTTGAGAACTTGTTATTTGACCATCCGACATGTGGATGGCTTGCTACTTGTGTGTTTTACTTTGCGAACTTGTTATCTTGTTGTTGAACCTTTATCCTTATTGTTGCATGCTTTGTGTTGTTATGTGATGAAATGTGCATGTTAGCATCTATGGGTATCTCATTCTTATCTCTATTGAACAAACCACAGATGCCTCCCTGTCGTGCAAACCCCAACCCCAACAACAACAACAACAACAACCACAACAACAACAACATCACTCCAGAAATGCAGCAAATGATGACCGCTCAAACTCAGCTGATGCAGATGATGACGACGTTCATCCAGAACCAAAACAACAACAATAACAATAACAACCACAACAACAACAACAACCCACCGGGTTTTGACATGCTTACCAGGTTCTTGAGATTGAGGCCAGCAAAGTTCTCAGGAACGACTGATCCCATGGTGGCCAATGATTGGCTACGCTATGTGAACAAGGACTTGGTAACCGTGGGCTGTACGGATGCTGAAAAAGTCAGATTTGCAGCACATCTGCTGGAAGGACCAGCCGCCACTTGGTGGGATAACTTCCAGATCACCACTCCCATAGAAGATGTGACATGGGCTATCTTTGAGGATGGCTTTCGTACTGCTCATATCTCATCTGGGGTGATGAGTCTGAAAAAGAAGGAGTTTCATAACCTGAAGCAGCGCCACCGCAGCGTGGCTGAATATATTGAGGAGTTCAACAATCTGGCGCGGTATGCACCGGATGAAGTTGACACTGATGCGAAGAGGAAAGAAAAGTTCCTCGAAGGGTTAAATGACGAACTGAATCTGCAGTTGGCAGTGGCCTATGTTCCCACTTATCAGTCTCTCTGTGACAAGGCTGCTATTTTGGAGAACAAAATAAAACAAGTTGAAAGCAGGAAGAGAAAGCACTCAGATAAGCACAGCTCGGGATCGTCTCACAAGCGTTCCCATTATGAAGATAGCGGAAGCTCAGGATCCCACAAGCATGGGAAATTCAACAAGCACCACAACCACAACCGTCATGACAACAAGCATCACCGCAGTCATGACAATGACAAGTATAAGAACCACAAGGTTGGATACAAGAGTGACCACAGTGGTAATGGAAGTGGAAGTGGAAGTGAGCCTGTCAAGAAGGACATCAGTCAGGTTGAATGCTTCAAGTGCAAGAAGATGGGGCATTATGCAAATGAATGCCTAGAAAAGAAAGTTGAAGGACCCAACAAGCCCAACCCTTTTCAGAAGGGACAGGTTAACCACATCAATGTGGAGGAAATCTATGAGGAGCCTGATGCTGTTGCTGCTAAGTTCAAACTCAATTCTGTTCCAGCATTTGTTCTCTTTGATACCGGTGCATCTCATTCATTCATATCAAGAGCATTTGTTGAAAGAAATGAACTGCCAGTAGAAACTATTGGGTGTCCTATAAAGGTAAGTTCTCCTGGTGGAGAAATGATACTGAATTCAGGATGTCATGATCTAGTCATAGAGTTTGGAAAGTATAAGTTTCTTGTTAACCTGATAATTCTAAACTCCCAAGGATTGGATGTCATTTTGGGAATGGACTGGATGACTAAGCACAAGGGAGTGACAGATTGTGCCAACCATACTGTCTCACTCACAACTCCGGAAAATAAAAGGATCAGATTCAAGACCAACTTTGAAGCAAGAAGGAGTATGCTAAATTCTCTTAAGGGGGTTAGCATAGAAAGTGTGCCAATTGTGAGTGAATATCTGGATGTGTTTCCGGAAGATTTACCGGGAATGCCACCAGATAGAGATGTGGAGTTCCTTATTGATTTGCCACCAGGATCTGGACCAATAGCAAAGAGACCGTACAAGATGTCAGTTGATGAACTGAAAGAGCTCAAGAAACAACTTGGAGAGCAGTTGCAGAAAGGATTTATTCAACCAAGTTCTTCATCTTGTGGAGCCCCAGTTTTGTTCGTGGAGAAGAAAGATAGAAGTCAAAGGTTATGCATAGATTACCGTTCACTCAATGAGGTAACTATCAAGAACAAATACCCTTTTCCTAGAATCAATGACTTGTTTGATCAGCTAGAAGGAGCTTGTGTGTTCTCAAAGATTGATCTCCGGTCAGGTTATTTCCAACTCAAGATAAGAGAACAAGACATACCTAAGACAGCTTTTACCACAAGGTATGGATTGTATGAGTATACCGTGATGCCATTTGGTTTAACCAATGCTCCAGCATACTTCATGAATATGATGAACAAGGTGTTCATGGAATTCCTTGACAAGTTTGTTGTCATTTTCTTCGATGACATTTTAGTCTACTCCAAGAGCAAAGAAGAGCATGAAGGACATTTGCGTTTGATACTTGAGAAGTTAAGAGAACATAAACTTTATGCCAAATTCAGCAAGTGTGAATTCTGGTTGAATGAAGTTGGATTTCTTGGTCATGTTATGACAAAGGATGGTGTAGCAGTTGATCCTGCTAAAGTTTCAGCGGTAACTGAATGGGAATCTCCCAAGTCGGTGAAAGAAGTTCGTAGTTTCCTTGGCTTAGCAGGTTACTACAGAAGGTTCATTGAGAATTTCTCCAAGGTTGCTAAGCCTATGACAGAACTACTAAAGAAGGACAAGAAATTTGGTTGGTCGGAAGGTTGTGAACTCAGCTTCCAAGAATTGAAGAAGAGACTTGTGACAACACCGGTCTTGTGTTTGCCAGACTTGGAAAAAGATTTCCAAGTATATTGTGATGCATCTCATCATGGATTGGGTGCAGTACTTATGCAAGAGGGAAAAGTTGTGGCTTATGCCTCAAGACAACTCAAAACTCATGAAGTGAACTATCCTACTCATGATTTAGAGTTAGCCTCTGTTGTCCATGCACTCAAAACATGGAAGCATTATCTTTTGGGAAAGCGTTGTGAAGTGTTCACAGATCACAAGAGTTTGAAGTACATCTTCACCCAGAAGGAAATTAATATGAGGCAAAGAAGATGGCTAGAACTCATCAAGGACTATGACTTAAGTTTGCAATACCATCCCGGTAAAGCAAATGTTGTGGCGGATGCTCTAAGCCGTAAGGTTTTCGTGAATGGCCTTACCAAGGGAGAATTGCCCGATGATTTGTGTGCCCAATTCAGAGATCTCAGATTGGAGATTGTGCCTGAAGGACATCTCATGTCTTTGGATGTGCAACCCACACTGTTGGACAAGATCAAAGAAGCCCAGAAAACTGATAAGGAAATTGAGGAAATTAAGGAAAAGATTGGCAAAGGAAAAGCCAAAGGGTTCCATGAAGACGAACAGGGTACTTTATGGCATGGGAAACGTATTTGTGTTCCACAAGATCCGGAGTTGCGGAAACTGATTTTGCAAGAAGCACACAACTCTCAGTATTCCATTCATCCGGGTAACACCAAAATGTACATGGATATGAAGGAAAGATTTTGGTGGAATAATCTCAAGAAGGACATCGCCGAACATATTGCCTTGTGTGATGTGTGTAGTAGAGTGAAGTCGGAACATCAGAAACCAGCAGGTTTGCTTCAACCACTACCTATTCCTGATTGGAAGTGGGACAAGATTGGTATGGATTTCATTACCGGATTACCAAGGACCCGGTCAGGATACGATTCTATTTGGGTAGTAGTGGATTGCCTAACTAAAGTGGCTCATTTCATACCCGTGAAGACAACTTATACAAGTGCTAAGTTAGCTAAAATATACATGAGTAGAATTATATGTCTTCATGGAGTGCCCAAGAGTATTGTGTCTGATAGGGGAACTCAATTCACTTCCCATTTTTGGAGACAGTTACATGAGTCATTGGGAACGAGGTTGGAATTCAGTACCGCTTTTCATCCTCAAACTGATGGACAAACAGAAAGGACCAATCAGATTCTTGAAGACATGTTAAGGGCATGTGCCCTAGACTATGGAGCCAGTTGGGATGAAAGTCTGCCTTACGCAGAATTTTCTTATAACAACAGCTATCAAGCCAGTATTGAGATGGCACCATTTGAGTTTCTATATGGAAGAAAGTGTACCACCCCATTGCTATGGAATGGTGTGGGAGAAAGAAGTTTATTCGGACCAGATCTTATCAAAGAAGCCGAAGAGAAGGTCAAGTTGGTTAAGGACAGGTTGAAGATAGCTCAGTCCCGACAGAAAAGCTACGCAGATCCTAAGTGTAGAGAAGTCACCTACGAAGTTGGTGATAGAGCTTATCTTAGAATGTACCACTTCGTGGAGTGAAGAGGTTCAGAGTCAAAGGAAAGTTAGCCCCAAGATATGTTGGACCGTTCAAGATTCTGAGTCGTAAAGGAGAAGTTGCCTATGAAATTGAAATGCCAGAATCTCTGTCAGCTGTCCATAATGTGTTTCATGTGAGTCAACTTAAGAAATGTCATCCAGGAATGGAAGAAACTTCTTTGAAGGATACTATACCTTTGGAAGAGGTTCAGTTGGAGAGTGATCTTACTTATGAAGAAAAACCTATCAAGATTCTTGAGACCACAGAAAGAGTCACACGGACCAAGACTATCAAGTTTTGCAAAGTCCAGTGGAACCATCATTCCGAAGAAGAAGCAACATGGGAAAGAGAAGATGATCTTCGAAAAGACCACCTCACCTATTTGCTAGCCAATCCGAATCTCGAGGGCGAGATTCACCTTAAGGGGGTTAGATTTGTAACATCCT
Source organism: Avena insularis (assembly GCA_023614405.1). Lineage (NCBI taxonomy): Eukaryota > Viridiplantae > Streptophyta > Magnoliopsida > Poales > Poaceae > Avena > Avena insularis. Next base: position 288,243,456 of record CM042691.1, on the reverse strand, counting down.
CAAAACCATGTTTCAAACTTATGCATATCATCCATGCATCCATGAGCATATGAATTTCATTTCAAACAAATCAATTCAAAACAGAAGCATTTGTGCTTATTATTTTATGTAAGTTTGCTCAAGCCTTAGTGCCATCTTCCAATGAGAAGAAATACTTGATTTGATTCAGTAAAGTTTGTTAAAAATCAAACTCAGACACCACCAAAGGTTTGAACAAAATTTCAAAAACAAAATAAATAATAAAACCAATATTATGCCTATTGAATATATATCATAAAGGCATGGTTTTATTTTATTTTCAAAAGACCCAAGTGTGTGTGGGTGAACAGATGTGTTGGGCACACATTTGAATGCAAGGCTTGCAGTACAAAAACTTAGAGATAATTTGAATTCAAACTCATTTGATTTGAATTGGAAAATCAATCCAGAAAATCAAAACAGAAAAAGAAAAGAAGAAAGGAATTAGAAAAAGGCCGGCGCTGCTATTTCAGCCCAGCAGTGAAACCAGCCCACAAGCCCACCCGGGCCATTTCCCCCTCTCCCTCTGTTTCTCACCCGCGCGAGTACCCTTCCTCTCACTAACGCCCCGGACCCACCTGCCCCGTCATCGTCGTCCCCAAAATCACGCCCGCAGACCATGTCGCCACTGCCATTGATGCCGATAATGGCGCGGCGTAATTAGCCTTGATTCTGTAACACCCTCAGAATCGGCCCTATGCAAGTTTTAGCGAAACCCGCCAAACCCGCATAGAAACGATTCAAAGGTGCCCACCAGGCACTTTCGTGCGGGTGGAAAACGAAGTGATAACATTACACAACAGTCCTCGATGGGACCCACAGAACAGATATATATACAACACGACTCCATGAGTCAAGAATACAGATATGCAATACAAAGATTCAAATCACCTTGAAAATGATAGAGCGTCCGACTACGGACAAGATGCAAATGGGGCTAAGAGCCCTGAAGAATAACCAATGGCGTCCATAACCCTGCCCAGGCCAAGCCGGAAGGGTAACCCTGCTAACGACGTCGATCTCAAAACCTACTTAAACAAAAGGGGTGCCGACAAAGGGCAAAGGAAAAAGAGGCGTCGATCGAGGCCAAGACACGGCGAGACTAGAATTCGGCGGTCCTCGCCTACATAGGTATGGTGGACTGAAGCGGCAGCGGCAGCATGCACTAAACAACCTATAGAGACTCGATATAACTGTCAGCTATCAGAGGGGGGTAAGAAAGATCTATTCGGATCCAACCTGATGCTGCCATCAGACAAACCCATCCTGGTGTTTCCCCCTCGAGACCAAACGAGGAAGTCGACCGAGGAACTCACACAGTTGGCAGTTTTATTTATTCAGTTATCGTTGCGGTATTTACTAGTCAGGTATAGGTAATCATCCTGATAAAATAAGCAGTGGGCCGTTTTAGTTAACCATTCTGTGGTAGTTGCGACACTTACTAGTCAGATACAATTAGCATGAGATAACCCAAAACCCAGCAGTTGTTGGTATTTTTATTTAGCCATTCTGTTGTAGTTGCAATACTTACTAGTCAGATACAATTGTCGCAGGCGACAAACCAAACAAGCAATTGTTGGCAGTTTTATTTAGTCATTCCGTTGTAGTTGAAGCTGATTACTAGTCATATCAGATACAAGTCAATTTATAACAGTAAACTTTAGTTATAGTTGTCTATGATCAAGATACTGTGCTCCAAGTAAATCCCCATAACCATGACACGGCTTTGAAAGTTTTACGGCGGGGTGCACCAATAGCAACACACACACGATCGACCTCGGAAAAACCAAATCAAAACCCAACGAGGCTTTCACGACAAAGCAATCACAGGATTCAGAAATATTTCAGGGGGGCACCCCTTGGAGTACACCCGCAACAAAGTAAGCTAGCTCCGAGACGGACCCGAGGTTTGGGTGGACGGCTGTGAACGACTGGGAACCCAAAACTGAGCTTGTCGACACCGCGGAATCGTGTCCCGATCCTAAACAGTACAGTGTGCTCCTCGCACAATCGTAATAAAGCAGTAAAGCATGGCATAAGTACAGGATCGTAAATAAAACCTCAAACTAGTTTGTGGCCCCAAGAAATAAGATGAATCAAGCTCAAGCTAAGGCCCCATAATTCCCCGTATGTGGATAGCGCGATAAATCAAGGAACAGGTATCAAGCACTCGGGGTCCTACGGGACACAAGTGGACGGTTAACAACCAAATAACATCTATTGCCCACCTGTGCCTCTGCTTACCTACTTCAATTTTAGTTGTTAAACAATAATTAAAGGGAGCAATAAATAAAGCCATGATCCTCTCCAACATTAAACAGGCGGCAATTCTCCAACAACTGTGGTACTTGACGACACGCAACAGCACTTGAGCGAGCGACTACGACGCGCAAGTCCAGCTATCTACCAAACAACAGGTAATAGGATGTGTCCAAGGCCATATAAGGTTGCAAGGGATATCACGGGTACGAAAACTAGAGCAGCGCAACACAGATAGCAATAGATCAACAGGAGGGAATAAATACTATAAAAGTAAGATAGGTAGAAAGGGGAAGGTGCGCGCCTGAAAACATTGCCGAAGGTTCAACCGAAGATCGGGGCGAAGCTCACATCAACTCAACGGCCTTATCCGCGAAGAACCAAAGCACTAGAAGAAACACCGTATGCACTATTTAATACTACGGCAAAAGATCGGGCATGATGCATGTATGATGCATGGCATGGTAATATGCGATGCAATTAGGTCATATTAAGCGGAACTGGGGTCCCGACAATTAATTAGATGGTTCAAGTTATTTAGAACCCCCGCAATTTAAATGTTGTATTAGCAAGGCAAATGATAGCACCGGTTCGCTACGCAAATTTAAATGAGTCCAATATGAGACTAGATTTGCCCGCATATGGGCCCCATATTTAATTGTGAGGTGAATCGGCATAAGGCCCCCAAACCACAGACAAGTATGCATGCATGAACAATTAATATGCGACAAGTTGGATTATATTATAAAATAGGGTTCCGGGAAGGGGCTCACACATTAGGGTCTCGACGAACTTGGGGTTCGGGGTTCGGTCTCGGGGTTCAGGGGGTTCGGTCTCGGCGGGAGCGTTCTCGGATACAGAGTAGATCTTGTCGCATCCGGGAGCAGGACTTGGGTCGGTCTCGGGGCGCATCGGATTCTTCCGGGTCGGTGCCGATCTTGTCGTCGCGAAGGTCTTGTCGGGTCCGCGTACCGAGTCGGTCTTGGCGTTCGGGGTGAAGTTCTCGGTGTTCCGAGGAGAAGATCTTGGCGTCCGAGGGTTTCTCCGCGTCCGTGGTGAGTCCGTGATGTAGATCTTGTCGCACGGCGGGATCGGTCTTCGGGTCCGTGAGGCGGTCTTGATGCTCCGTGTCGAAGTCCTTGAGGTTTTCTCCTTATTCTCCGGTGGCGAACTTGGAAACGGCGTCAGGGTCCTCGGGGGTGCGCCATGTTCATTATTCAGAAACATCGTCATCTAGACGGTCTTGTCGACGGAGAAAACTTGATGACTTGTTGGCATTCTAGTCGGTCACCTTCCGGGCTTGTCTCTCGTCAGGTTGACACCGGAGGCAAAGCGCTCTCGATAGGGAAGCGGCGGTGAGGGCGTCCGGCGGTGGTGCTAGGGACTCCGAGAGGTGGGGGTTGCCGGCAGGGCGGAAGGGAGCGGTGGCGACAGAGCAGATGGCGAGCAAGCTACGGCAGAGGCAGGGCGGGGCTCGCTGGCGAGGCGGAGGGCGGGGCCGGCGGTGATGGGAGGCGGGGCAGAGCGGCGCTGCCTGCCGGTGGCGGGGAGATGCAGAGGCGGGGCGGAGGCGGGAACGCATCTGGAGGAGGAGGGAGGAGGCAGGCGCCATGGAGAGGGAGGCGGTAAAGGAGCGGCGGCTCAGGGAGGTGGTTCGGGAGAGCGGAGGCGGGCCAGCGAGGAGAAGAAGGCGGGGTGGCGGGGGTGGCAATGGAGGAGGAAGGGGCGGAGCTCGCGGGCGGAGCACGGGGAGGGAGCGTTCCAGAGAGGAGAGAGGAGAGGAGGCCGAGCGGGAGGTAGGGGGAGAGGGGTCGGGCTAGAGGGGAGAGACGGGGCGGGGCACAGGGAGAGGTGGGGCCACGGGGGAGCGGGGCCAGGGCGATGGGGGGTGAGTGCGTGGTGTGTGTTGTGTGCTGGGTGGGGTGGGCCCAGGAGGAGAGAGGGGGAGAGAGAGAGGGGGTGGGCCAGGAGAGGTGGCAGCTGGGGATTGGGCCAAGGGAGGGGCTGGGTGAGGTGGCGAGAGGCTATTGGTTGGGGTGAGGTGGAGGCAGGGTGGGTAGTTTAGGTCTGGGTATAAAAAGGGGTTTAGGCAGACCGATTTATTCTGGGGGTGGTCGTCCGGGTCGAATAGGCCCGTTCGACTGCCCCACTAAAAATAATTAAATATTTTATTTATTTCAAACAGGGTTTTTGCAAACCGATAGCAGACAAAACAAAATAATCCGGAGACCCGGGCTTTGCGTTTGAACAAAGACGGGGCGTTTTAGAAAACACAAAATAGGTTTTCTGCAAATAGTTTTATGCAAACAAAAATGCAAGATGATGACGATGCTCAAATGCAATGCGGCATGATGACATGAGCATGCGGTCATGATGATGCAATGCACAAAAACAACGCGATTTTCTAGTAGTGGTTTTTGCGGGATGCCACAATTCGACACCACTAACAATGGATCTCGCCCTCGAGATCCGCCTCATGGTACCGGAGGGAAGGTCGGCGATCCGAATCTTCTCGCTTCGTGTAGATCCTCGCGACACCACTAACAAGAGGTCGTTGTCCGTGATCGTCGAGAGAACACTCCGGAAACAAAAGGTCGAAGGTAGAGGTATCAACAAATAAAGCCACCTCTAGCTTCCGTGGACGGAGTAAAATTGCTGGGTCCACTGATTCGGGGTACAAGAGCGAATGATAAGAGTAGTCGAATGGTGATCAGTCCATCGCGCACCCAAACCATTACTCTACACACGAATAGGCGGATTATGCAACCAACTCTCGGGATTCAGACTGAAGATCTCGACAAGCGAGGTTCGGAAACAAAGGAGTGATGCAGACTCTGCATCGGATCTGGCGTAGATGATGTCGTCGCGTCGGAAAACACCGGAAGGCACGAGAAGGATCAAAGAATGGTACCACAGTAGACGGATTTCTCAGGCAGCATGAAGACCAGATGTAGCAACACCGTTACCGAAGGAGGAAGCGAAACCCTGAAGGTGCGACGGAAACCCAACCACGAGATATCCTGGACTCGAAGAGAGAGAAGAGAGCGGATTCAAAACACGCAGAGGTGAGAGGAGAATAGCAGAGGGGTAAGGAGTAAAATCAGACCTAATCAGAACTATCCAAACAATTTTTCAAAAATAGTTTTGACACTCTACTTCGGCCGTTAGCTAGGTTATCCTACAGGCTGGACTTGTGGGGTATCGCAACTGCTGAGCTCTGATACCACTCTGTAACACCCTCAGAATCGGCCCTATGCAAGTTTTAGCGAAACCCGCCAAACCCGCATAGAAACGATTCAAAGGTGCCCACCAGGCACTTTCGTGCGGGTGGAAAACGAAGTGATAACATTACACAACAGTCCTCGATGGGACCCACAGAACAGATATATATACAACACGACTCCATGAGTCAAGAATACAGATATGCAATACAAAGATTCAAATCACCTTGAAAATGATAGAGCGTTCGACTACGGACAAGATGCAAATGGGGCTAAGAGCCCTGAAGAATAACCAATGGCGTCCATAACCCTGCCCAGGCCAAGCCGGAAGGGTAACCCTGCTAACGACGTCGATCTCAAAACCTGCTTAAACAAAAGGGGTGCCGACAAAGGGCAAAGGAAAAAGAGGAGCGTCAGTAGTGAGGCCAGTACACGGCGAGACTAGAATTCGACGGTCCTCGCCTACATAGGTATGATGGACTGAAGCGGCAGCGGTAGCATGCACTAAACAACCTATAGAGACTCGATATAACTGTCGGCTATCAGAGGGGGGTAAGAAAGATCTATTCGGATCCAACCTGATGCTGCCATCAGACAAAACCATCCTGGTGTTTCCCCCTCGAGACCAAACGAGGAAGTCGACCGAGGAACTCACACAGTTGGCAGTTTTATTTATTCAGTTATCGTTGCGGTATTTACTAGTCAGGTATAGGTAATCATCCTGATAAAATAAGCAGTGGGCCGTTTTAGTTAACCATTCCGTGGTAGTTGCGACACTTACTAGTCAGATACAATTAGCATGAGATAACCCAAAACCCAGCAGTTGTTGGTATTTTTATTTAGCCATTCCGTTGTAGTTGCAATACTTACTAGTCAGATACAATTGTCGCAGGCGACAAACCAAACAAGCAATTGTTGGCAGTTTTATTTAGTCATTCCGTTGTAGTTGAAGCTGATTACTAGTCAAATCAGATACAAGTCAATTTATAACAGTAAACTTTAGTTATAGTTGTCTATGATCGAGATACTGTGCTCCAAGTCGTCCATAACCGCGGACACGGCTTTCAGAAAGTTTTACCCGGCCGGGGTGCACCAATAGCAACACACACACGATCGACCTCGGAAAAACCAAATCAAAACCCAACGAGGCTTTCACGACAAAGCAATCACAGGATTCAGAAATATTTCAGGGGGCCACCCCTTGGAGTACACCCGCAATGAAGTAAGCTAGCTCCGAGACGGACCCGAGGTTTGGGTGGACGGCTGTGAACGACTGGGAACCCAAAACTGAGCTTGTTGACACCGCGGAATCGTGTCCCGATCCTAAACAGTACAGTGTGCTCCTCGCACAATCGTAATAAAGCAGTAAAGCATGGCATAAGTACAGGATCGTAAATAAAACCTCAAACTAGTTTGTGGCCCCAAGAAATAAGACTGAATCAAGCTCTGGCTAAGGGGGCCCCATAATTCCCCGTATGTGGATAGCGCGATAAATCAAGGAACAGGTATCAAGCACTCGGGGTCCTACGGGACACAAGTGGACGGTTAACAACCAAATAACATCTATTGCCCACCTGTGCCTCTGCTTACCTACTTCAATTTTAGTTGTTAAACAATAATTAAAGGGAGCAATAAATAAAGCCATGATCCTCTCCAACATTAAACAGGCGGCAATTCTCCAACAACTGTGGTACTTGACAACACGCAACAGCACTTGAGCGAGCGACTACGACGCGCAAGTCCAGCTATCTACCAAACAACAGGTAATAGGATGTGTCCAAGGCCATATAAGGTTGCAAGGGATATCACGGGTACGAAAACTAGAGCAGCGCAACACAGATAGCAATAGATCAACAGGAGGGAATAAATACTATAAAAGTAAGATAGGTAGAAAGGGGAAGGTGCGCGCCTGAAAACATTGCCGAAGGTTCAACCGAAGATCGGGGCGAAGCTCACATCAACTCAACGGCCTTATCCGCGAAGAACCAAAGCACTAGAAGAAACACCGTATGCACTATTTAATACTACGGCAAAAGATCGGGCATGATGCATGTATGATGCATGGCATGGTAATATGCGATGCAATTAGGTCATATTAAGCGGAACCGGGGTCCCGACAATTAATTAGATGGTTCAAGTTATTTAGAACCCCCGCAATTTAAATGTTGTATTAGCAAGGCAAATGATAGCACCGGTTCGCTACGCAAATTTAAATGAGTCCAATATGAGACTAGATTTGCCCGCATATGGGCCCCATATTTAATTATGAGGTGAATCGGCATAAGGCCCCCAAACCACAGACAAGTATGCATGCATGAACAATTAATATGCGACAAGTTGGATTATATTATAAAATAGGGTTCCGGGAAGGGGCTCACACATTAGGGTCTCGACGAACTTGGGGTTCCGGGGTTCGGGGTTCGGTCTCGGGGTTCAGGGGGTTCGGTCTCGGCGGGAGCGTTCTCGGATACAGAGTAGATCTTGTCGCATCCGGGAGCAGGACTTGGGTCGGTGTCGGGGCGCATCGGATTCTTCCGGGTCGGTGCCGATCTTGTCGTCGCGAAGGTCTTGTCGGGTCCGCGTACCGAGTCGGTCTTGGCGTTCGGGGTGAAGTTCTCGGTGTTCTGAGGAGAAGATCTTGGCGTCCGAGGGTTTCTCCGCGTCCGTGGTGCGTCCGTGATGTAGATCTTGTCGCACGGCGGGATCGGTCTTCGGGTCCGTGAGGCGGTCTTGATGCTCCGTGTCGAAGTCCTTGAGGTTTTCTCCTTATTCTCCGGTGGCGAACTTGGAAACGGTGTCAGGGTCCTCGGGGGTGCGCCATGTTCATTATTCAGAAACATCGTCATCTAGACGGTCTTGTCGACGGAGAAAACTTGATGACTTGTTGGCGTTCTAGTCGGTCACCTTCCGGGCTTGTCTCTCGTCAGGTTGACACCGGAGGCAAAGCGCTCTCGACAGGGAAGCGGCGGTGAGGGCGTCCGGCGGTGGTGCTAGGGACTCCGAGCGGTGGGGGTTGCCGGCAGGGCGGAAGGGAGCGGTGGCGGACGGGCTGGGTGGCGAGGCGGAGGTGCACGGCCGGGGAGAGGGACGCCGGGGCGACAAGAGCCCGCTGCTGGGGAGGGAGGACGGCGACACAGCTGAAGAGATGAGGGCAGCGCAGCAGCGGCTCATGATTCTGACGAGAGGCAGCTCAGCGAGGCAGGCTGGGCTGGCGAGGGCGGGCCAGGGGATGGGAGGCGGGCGGGCGCTGCAGTGGTGAGGGAGATGCAGAGGCGGGGCGGAGGCGGGAACGCGCATGCGGGCGGAGGAGGGAGGCGGCCGGAGGCGCCGCGCGGAGAGGGGAGGAGGCGGTGAAGGAGCGGCGGGCAGAGGCCTGCGGGGGAGGTGGTTCGGCGGCGAGCGGAGGCGCGAGAACGAGCGGAGGAGAAGGGCGGGGTGAGCGGGGGTCGCCGGCGGCAGCCGGAGGAGGAAGGGGCGGAGCTCGCGGGCGGAGCACGGGGAGGGAGCATGCCGGAGAGGAGAGAGGATAGGAGGCCGAGCGGGAGGTAGGGGGAGAGGGGTCGGGCTAGAGGGGAGAGACGGAGCGGGGCACAGGGAGAGGTGGGGCCACGGGGGAGCGGGGCCAGGGCGATGGGGGATGAGTGCGTGGTGTGTGTTGTGTGCTGGGTGGGGTGGGCCCAGGAGGAGAGAGGGGGAGAGAGAGAGGGGGTGGGCCAGGAGAGGTGGCAGCTGGGGATTGGGCCAAGGGAGGGGCTGGGTGAGGTGGCGAGAGGCTATTGGTTGGGGTGAGGTGGAGGCAGGGTGGGTAGTTTAGGTCTGGGTATAAAAAGGGGTTTAGGCGGACCGATTTATTCTGGGGGTGGTCGTCCGGGTCGAATCGGCCCGTTCGACTGCCCCACTAAAAATAATTAAATATTTTATTTATTTTAAACAGGGTTTTTGCAAACCGATAGCAGACAAAACAAAATAATCCGGAGACCCGGGCTTTGCGTTTGAACAAAGACGGGGCGTTTTAGAAAACACAAAATAGGTTTTCTGCAAATAGTTTTATGCAAACAAAAATGCAAGATGATGACGATGCTCAAATACAATGCGGCATGATGACATGAGAATGCGGTCATGATGATGCAATGCACAAAAACAACGCGATTTTCTAGTAGTGGTTTTTGCGGGATGCCACAGATTCCGCGGACGTTTCCTGTCGCGCTGCTGCCTACTGAAACCCCTCCCCTCGCCGCTCGTTTCCCCTCACTCCACTCGCTCGCTCCGCCACCAGGCTGCCTCAATTCCGTGTTGCAACGCCACCAGGCGACGAATTTCCGGTGAGCCAGACCACCCCTTTCCTTCTAATTCAAACGAGCATGCTCCTTGCCACTTTGTGCACCTCCGGACCCCTCTCGTTTGGCCGCGCTTGACCCAGACAGCCGTTTCCGTCCACCTCTACAAGAAACAGCGCCGCCGCTCAACTCCGACGAGGAATTCCGGTAAAGCCCGAGCGCCCCTTGCATCCTCTCTGACCCTGTCATGTTCGTAACTGTCTTGTGCATCATCTGGTGCCGCTTGTTTGTGCTGGGGAGACCAGGAGCGTCGCCAACATCACCGTCTGCTCGAACCCGACGCCGCCCGCAACTCCGACGAGCTCCAGCAGCCCACCTCGTGCGCCCCTTGCCAAACCGCCGCCAGGTTGAGCATCAGCACGCCGCCACGGTTCTGGTAGCCCCTCCGACGACCCTAGGACGAGCTGTAGCCGCCGCACCGCCGTAGACAGAGCCGCCGCCGCCAGATGACATCGCCGGCGCCGCCCATCTGTGGTCGCTTGAGCGATGACCGTTGGATCTAGATCCAGCGCGTAGGAATAGATCACTTAACGAAGCGGTATGCTTAGATCTGGACCGTGCGCGATCACTTAAATCCAACGGCCTGCATTGACTGATCCGAGCGAAACGGTACGCACCAATTAGAGCGTGATGCGTGGCTAGGGTTTAGATTTAAAAACAGGATTTGAATCTGATTAATGTTTGAATTTGATTTGGCTATAACTTTTGATCCCCACGTTAGAATTTGACAAATTTTATACCATTGGAATCAGGAGAGCAAGCTCTTTCTGATTATGCAATGTGTTTAAAGTTTTGCTTCTGTTAAAAAGGTTTTATTTGCAGAAACTTGTGTAGGGATAATTTGAGTATATGAAATGTTTAGGAAATGATTTAGGGTTTAAATAAATGTTGTTTGGCAAATATTTAACTTGTTAATGAACCAGTATTGTTTACTTGCTTGGTGGAGTTTTAAAAATCATCACATACCATTTTGCATGCATGCATACATTTTTGGTTGTATATGTTTTGTATGTGATTTGTTGCTATGATGCTTTGTGTAGATTTTGGTGCTAGTGATTGTGATTGTGAGGAGTGCTACTCTCCAAACTACCAAGGCAAGTGGTACTCATGAATATTTTTATCCTATGTTTTCTACTAAGCACTAGAAATATTTTGTTAGACTTGCATGCTAATATTTTGCTTATATGCCATGTTGGGAAATCCTAGTAGTTGTAGAAATGCTAGGGAATTTCTAAGTTAAGTTACTATCTATGCCATGATTAGCCTAGCTAGTAGCAAACAAGGGTTGGTGAAATATACTTGCTATGATGAAAATATTTCTAAGTCTTTGGACTTGTGTTTTGCCTAATAAAACAACTAAGTTAATGAAACACCTGGGTGGAATGGAAGGTTTGGTTTATGTTGAGTGGTTACACAAGGCCCATTTCTATGGTTTACCTTGTGTATCTCACTTGTGGAAAGCCACCCAGGAACAAAGGGATTTTAGAGGCCAAGTGTTAAGAAGCTTCTAGTGAAGCCACTTGGCAATATGGGCTCTGTCTGGATCACATAGGTTGCTAGAACTTAGCCATTTGGACAGATGGTGGTAGTGGGATGATAGGTTGGAACGCGTCCATTTGGTCTAAGGGAAGGCTTCTGAAAGGTTCTGTCTTGGTGAAACCAAGTCTGGTGGGGAAAGTGCACAACCTCTGCAGATGGAAGAAACTAAGTACTTAGGCAAGTCCATGGTAACGGACAACTTGAGCATCAAGGCATGGAAGCTATCAAGAATCTCCTCATCCCAATTTCTAAGTAAAACTTGTGGGTGAACTAGGGTGAAGGACCTCAATGTCTATTGATGGTTCCTTGGGAAAAGTTTTGACAAAGAAAAACTTAGTGATTTCAACTAATAGGCAAAATATATTTTGAGCAAAGCAAGCCAAGCTACACTTAGCCAAATTGCATATAGTATCTAGTCCACTTAAAATTTTACTAAGGTATCACTTGCCAATACTATTCCAAAGTATTGACCCACTTTGGCTATAACTTGTGATGTTGCAGGTTACTCTGATGAGGATTAGGTCTCATGAGTCTACACTCAACATGTTTGCCTGTGGCACATGAAGATGAAGACATTTATTTATTTACTTATTCCAAACTCTTGTACTAGGCCTGTGGCCTTGGAGTTGTTTAGACTATGTTTATCTCTGGAATGGCTGTAATAAATGACCTTTGTATCTGTGTACTTCATCTTAAACTGTGGATGCTAGCATTGATCCAGGGACTAGCATTGCAATCATAGGGATCCTTTCCCTTTATAAAGGAGGGATCTTACAGTATGGCTTCGGGTTCTTCTTCTTTTTGTCAATAGGGGATGGGCTGCGTGAGCGACGCGGGCCTCCTCCGCCATGGTCACTGCTTGGTGGTGACAGAGGCGGAGGTGGCGGTGGGTTAGCCTTCTTGCTGTTACTCTCCTGCGATGCCTCACGCCTGTCACGGTTGCTTGTCGGACGCGGAGGGTCATGGCGCGACCTTCTCTTGTGTCGTTGGTTGCGCTCTCCGTCATGACGGGTCTGCTCCGCGTTGTCGCCGATGACGATGCCGCACTACTTTGGTGGGGGCATATCCGTAGGATGGTGAGCCTTGTAATCTTCGTGATGTCGGGGAGATCGGGGCGGTGGCGATGGGTCACGAGGTCGGGCCTTTTCTCCGTGGTCGGAGGATATGGGGATGGCATCCTTCCTGTTGCGTGCATCCTTCCGTCTTTGTTCTGATGAACCCGTCTGGGATCCGACATCAAGAGGAGATATGTTCCTTAGCGGCTTGTACTGGCTAGATTGGCAGAGCGCTGGGTCAGACTCAAGCCTCTGAGAGGTGGCCTTTTCCTGCTGCTTCACCGCCTTGGCCACTAGGTCATAGACCTGTTCCACTGCCTCAGGCGATCTATCCTGCTCCAGAAGGGTCTTGGCGATGGCGAGGTTAAGGAGTGGGGTGGGCATCACCTGCTTTCCTTCACTGTCAATATATGGCTTGGCCTGTGCTGGCTTCGAGGGAGCCCATCCTAGGTTGCGCCGTACACCAGGATCATTGATGACGCGAGCCAGAGCTTTCTTAGCCTTCTGCTGCAGCAGCAAAGTCTTGTACTCGGCCTCCATTGCTCTAGCTTTCTCTATGGACTTCTACGCGTTGATCAGATCTCGATCTAGTTGAGTGCCTTGCTCCGCGATGGCCTGCGCTTCCTCCAGCAACTGTTGGCGCTTCTCGTCAAGCTGGGTCACGTTCCGGATATGAGCAACGGTTAGTGGCTTGTAAGATCCCTCCTTTGTAAAGGAGAATGGATCCCTGTGATTGCAATGCTAGTCCCTGGATCATTGCTAGCATCCACACTTTAAGCTGAAGTACACAGATACAAAGGTCAGTTATTACATCCATTCCAGAGATAAAACATAGTCTTTTACAACTCAAGGCCACATGCCTACTACAAGAGTTTGGAATAAGTAAATAGACACAAGTCTTCATCTTCATGTGCCACAGGCAAGCATGGTGAGTGTAGATTCATGACACCTAATCATCATCAGAGTAACCTGCAACATCACAAGTTACAGCCACAGTGGGTCAATACTTTGGAATAGTATTGGCAAGTGATACCTTAGTAAATTTTTAAGTGGACTATAAAACTATATGCAATTTGGCTAAGTGTAGCTTGGTTTGCTTTGCTCAAAATAGGTTTTTCCTATTAGTTGAAATCTCTAAGTTTTTCTTTGGCAAACTTTTCCCAAGAAACCACTAATAGACATTGGGGTCCTTCACCCTTGTTCACCCACAAGTTTTTACTTAGAAGTTGGAGTGATGAGATTCTTGATAGCTTCCATGTCTTGATGCTCAAGTTGTCCATTGCCATGGACTTGGCTAAGTACTTAGATTTTTCCATCTACAGAGGTTGTGCACTTTCCCCACCAGACTTGGTTTCCCAAGACAGGACCTTTCAGAAGCCTTTCCTTAGACCAAATGGACGCGCTCCAACCTAACATTCCCACTACCACCAACTGTCCAAATGGCTAAGTTCTAGCAACTTATGTGATCAAGGCAGAGCCCATATTGCCAAGTGGCTGCACTATAAGCTTCTCAACACTTGGCCTCCAAAATCCCTTTGTGCATGGGTGGCATACCACAAGTGAGATACACAAGGTAAACCATATCCATGGGCCTTGTGTAACCACTCAACCAAAAACCTCCATTCAAGTCCCATTCCACCCAGGTGATTCATTGACTTAGTTGTTTTATTAAGAAAACATAAGTCAAAGGACTTAGAAATATTTTCATCATGGCATGTTCATACTTTACCAACCCTTGTTTGCTACTAGCTAGGCTAAGCATGGCATGGTAACTTAACTTAGGAAATTTCCTAGCAATTCTACAACTACTTAGGTTTTCCCAACATAGCATTTGGCAAAATAGTAACATGCAAAACTTAGTAAAATATTTCTAATGCTTGTACAAAAATAGGGATGGAAATATTCATGAAGTACCACTTGCCTTGGTAATGGGGAGAGTAGCACTCTTCACAATCACATTCACTAGCACCAAAATCTACACATAAAAAAATGGTAGCACAAATTTACACACAATTCATATACAAACATAAATATATGCATGCATGCAAAAAAAATGTTATGTGATGATTTTAAAACCCAACCAAGCAAGTGTAAAATACTGAATCATAACGAAGTCAAAAACTTGCTAAACCAAACTTATTTAGCACAAAAACAAATTACTAAACAAATTCTATACTCAAAATAGTCCTAAACAAGTTTCTGCATAAAAAGTCATTTTAACAAAAACTTTTCACTAAACACATTGCACAAACAGAAACAGCTTGTCTTCCTAAATCCAACGGTATAAAGTTTGCAAAAATCTAACGTGGGAATCAAAAGTTATAGCCATTTCAATTTTGGATCTAAATCTGATTTCAAATCTGTTTTTGAATCAAACCCTAGACACGCGTCATATTCCTATTGGCGCCAGTCGCTCCGGATCACGCCGCCGTCAGAGATCTAACTAACGCGCACGGCTCAGATCTACCCATAACGGTTCGTTAAGTGATCTAATCCTATACGCTGGATCCAGATCTGACGGCTCTGGATCAAACGACCAAAGCGAAGCGCTGGCGGCTACATCGGGCGCGGCAAGCTCTCAGGGCGGTGCGGCGCTACAGGTCGTCCGGAGGGGCAGGAAGATGCTTACCAGGTTCGCAGCATCGAGGAGAAGCTCAACCTAGCAGTGGCTTGACGAGGGGCGCACGGGCACGGTCTCGGGGGGCTCGTCGGAGTTGCGGCGGCGTCTGTCGCTTGCAGTCGAGGTCGCTGGCGAGGCTCCGCGTCGTCCTAGTACAAGGCAGAGGGTTCAGAAGATGCGCAAGTGACTGGCGAACCAGTTAGTATCAAAGGGAAGGCGAGGGGCGCTCGGGACTTACCGCTATTGCTCGCCGGAGTCGAGCGACGGCGCAGGTGGTTGCGGTCGTGAATGGAAACGACGACCTGGGTCACGAGCAGGCAAAAGAAAGGTGTCAGCAGATGCACCAGATCATGCTGGACATGATAGTTTGAACCAGAGAGAAGGGGGCGGTCGAGGCTCACCGGAATTAGTCGCCGGAGTCGTCGGTACTGTGGGGTTTCGAGGTCAAATGCGTGCAGCCTGGTGGCGGAGTGAGCGAGGAGAGTGGGGGAAAATGACCGCGGTGCAGAGGGGATTATGTAGGCGAGAGAGGAGCGGCGATTAAGCGTGGAATCAATGGCAATTAAGCGAGAATCAATCGCGGCAGTGATGGGCGGAGGAAACGGCCGGCGACGGGGTCGGGCGCGATTTGGGGAAGACGAGGGTGAGCTGGCGAGGTCCACCAGTCAGTGAGTGAGACGGAGAGGGGGTGGGGTCCGGGTGTCAGCGTCTGTGTGGGTGTGTCCGCGCGTGCGAGCGAGCGAGCGAGTGGCCGGGTGGGCTAGTTGGGCCGGTTCTGCTGCTGGGCTAGAATAGGAGCGCCTGGCCCTTTTCTTTTGTTTAACCCTTTTCTTTTTCTGTTTTGATTTTTAGGAATGGTTTTCAAATGAATTCAAACTCTTTTTGAATTCTAATGTTTCTGGGGTTTTTGCAGTGTGTAACAGTCTCAAATCTAGGCATAAAACCATGTGGTTACTTTGCATAGGCTTGGTCATTTTTGGAGAAACAAAATATCAGGAGCTTTGCACTTGATTTGCAAATGTTTGAAAAATGGTTTTTGAACCATTTTCATTTTGTAAAGCTTGGTTCAAATTCCACACTCAATCCATTCAACAAAGGAGACAAACAATCCAGTTTTTAAAACATTCAAACTCTCAAATGGGGATGGCCATTTGATTTAAGTTTGCTCACATGAAATGATAGCACCATGTGCTTCTGTTTTTCTGAAATGAGTTTTGAAATTTGATCTCAATTCTATATGCATGCATGAATGATATGCAATCTTTGAAGTCATGTTTTTAGGGATGTTACAAATCTAACCCCCTTAAGGTGAATCTCGCCCTCGAGATTCGGATTGGATAGCAAATAGGTGAGGGTGGTCTTTCCGAAGATCATCTTCTCTTTCCCATGTTGCTTCTTCTTCGGTATGATGATTCCACTATACTTTGCAGAACTTGATAGTCTTTGTCCTTGTCACCCTTTCTGCAGTCTCAAGAATCTTGATAGGTTTCTCCTCATATGTGAGGTCACTTTCTAGTTGCACCTCCTCCAATGGTATGGTATCCTTCAAATAAGTTTCTTCCATTTCTGGGTGACATTTCTTAAGCTGACTCACATGAAACACATTATGGACAGCTGATAGAGATTCTGGCAGTTCAATTTCATAGGCAACTTCTCCTTTGCGACTCAGAATCTTGAATGGCCCAACATATCTCGGTGCCAACTTTCCTTTCACTCCGAATCTTTTCACTCCACGAAGTGGTGATACTCTAAGATAAGCTCTATCACCAACTTCGTAGGTGACTCTCTACGCTTAGGATCTGGGTAGCTTTTCTGTCGGGACTGTGCTATCTTCAACCTGTCCTTAACCAATTTGACCTTCTCTTCGGCTTCTTTGATAAGATCTGGCCCGAATAAACTTCTTTCTCCCACACCATTCCATAACAATGGGGTGGTACATTTTCTTCCGTAGAGAAACTCAAAGGGTGCCATCTCAATGCTGGCTTGATAGCTGTTGTTATAGGAAAACTCTGCGTAAGGCAGACTTTCATCCCAACTGGCTCCATAGTCTAGGGCACATGCCCTCAACATGTCTTCCAGAATTTGATTAGTCCTTTCCGTTTGTCCATCGGTTTGAGGATGAAAAGCAGTACTGAACTCCAACCTCGTTCCCAACGACTCATGTAGCTGTCTCCAAAAATGGGAAGTGAATTGAGTTCCCCTATCAGACACAATACTCTTGGGTACTCCATGTAGACATACGATTTTACTCATGTAGATTTTGGCTAACTTAGCACTTGTATAAGTTGTCTTCACGGGTATGAAATGAGCCACTTTCGTTAGGCGATCCACTACTACCCATATTGAATCATATCCTGACATGGTCCTTGGTAATTCGGTAATGAAATCCATACCAATCTTGTCCCACTTCCAATCAGGAATAGGTAGTGGTTGAAGCAAACCTGCTGGTTTCTGATGCTCCGCTTTTACTCTACTACACACATCACACAAAGCAATATGTTCGGCGATGTCCCTCTTGAGATTGTTCCACCAAAATCTTTCTTTCATGTTCATGTACATTTTGGTGTTACCCGGGTGAATAGAATATGGAGAGTTGTGTGCTTCCTGCAAAATCAGTTTCCGTAACTCCGGATCTTGTGGCACAGATACGTTTCCCATGCCATAAAGTACCCTGTTCGTCTTCATGGAAATTTTTAGCTTTCCCTTGGCCAATCTTTTCCTTAATCTCTTCAATTTCCTTATCAGTCTTTTGAGCTTCTCGAATTTTGTCCAACAAAGTGGGTTGAACATCTAAAGACATGAGATGTCCTTTAGGTACAATCTCCAATCTGAGTTCTCTGAATTGGGTACACAAATCGTCTGGTAATTCTCCTTTGGTAAGGCCATTCACAAATACCTTACGACTTAGAGCATCTGCTACAACATTTGCTTTACCGGGGTGGTATTGCAAACTTAAGTCATAGTCCTTGATAAGTTCTAACCATCTCCTTTGTCTCATATTAATTTCCTTCTGGGTGAAGATATACTTCAAACTTTTGTGATTTGTGAATACTTCACAACGCTTTCCCAAAAGGTAGTGTCTCCATGTTTTGAGTGCATGGACAACAGAGGCTAACTCTAAATCATGAGTAGGATAGTTTACTTCATGAGTTTTGAGTTGTCTCGAGGCATAGGCTACAACTTTACCATCTTGCATAAGTACTGCACCCAAACCTTGATGAGATGCATCACAATATACTTGGAAATCCTTTTCCAAATCTGGTAGACACAAGACTGGTGTTGTCACAAGTCTCTTCTTCAATTCCTGAAAGCTGAGTTCACAACCTTCAGACCAAGCAAACTTCTTGTCTTTCTTTAACAATTCAGTCATGGGCTTAGCTACCTTAGAGAAATTCTCAATGAACCTTCTGTAGTAACCTGCTAAGCCAAGGAAACTACGAACCTCTTTCACATTCTTGGGAGATTCCCATTCAGTCACAGCTGAAACTTTAGCAGGATCAACTGCTACACCATCCTTTGTCATAACATGACCAAGAAATCCAACTTCCTCTAACCAGAACTCACACTTGCTGAATTTGGCATAAAGTTTATGCTCCTGTAACTTCTCAAGTATCAAACGCAAGTGTCCTTCATGTTCTTCTTTGCTCTTGGAGTAGACTAAGATGTCATCGATGAAAACGACAACAAACTTGTCAAGAAATTCCATGAATACCTTGTTCATCATATTCATGAAATATGCTGGAGCATTGGTCAAACCAAAAGGCATTACGGTATACTCATACAATCCATACCTTGTGGTGAATGTTGTTTTGGGTATGTCTTGTTCTCTTATGTTAAGTTGAAAATAGCCTGACCGGAGATCAATCTTTGATAACACACAGGCTCCTTCCAGCTGATCAAACAAGTCATTTATTCTAGGCAAAGGATATTTGTTCTTGATAGTTACCTCATTGAGTGAACGGTAATCTATGCATAACCTTTGACTTCTGTCTTTCTTCTCCACAAACAAAACTGGGGCTCCCCAAGATGAAGAACTTGGTTGAATAAATCCTTTTTGCAACTGTTCTCCTAGTTGCTTCTTGAGCTCTTTCAGTTCATCTACTGACATTTTGTACGGTCTCTTTGCTATTGGTCCAGATCCTGGTAGCAAATCAATAAGAAACTCCACATCTCTGTCTGGTGGCATTCCTGGCAATTCTCCCGGAAACACATCCGGATACTCACTCACAATTGGCACACTGTCCATGCTAACCCCCTTAAGAGAATTTTGCTTACTTCCTTTGGATTCAAAGTTGGACTTGAATTTAATTCTTTTTCCTTCCAGGGTTGTGAGTGCAACAGTACGATTAGCACAATCTAGTACTCCTTCATACTTAGCCATCCAATCCATTCCCAATATTACATCTAGTCCTTGGGAATCTAGGATTATCAGACTCACTGGAAACTTATGTTTTCCAAATTCTATTATTAGATCCCGGCATCCAAGACTTACTATCATTTCTCCACCCGGAGAACTAACTTTTATTGGACACCCAATGTTTTCAGATGGAAACCCATTTCTATCAACAAATGTTTTTGATATGAATGAATGCGATGCTCCAGTATCAAAAAGAACAAATGCTGGAATACAATTGAGTCTAAACTTACCAGCAACAGCATCAGGCTCCTCATAGACCTCCTCCACATTGATGTGGTTCACCTGACCTTTCTGGAAAGGATTGGGCTTGACAGGTCCTTCAACTTTCTTTTCGGGGCACTCATTTGCATAGTGTCCCATCTTCTTGCATTTGAAGCATTCAACCTGACTAATGTCTCTCTTAGCAAGCTGACTTCCACTCCCACTGCCATTACCACTATGGTGGCTCTTATGTCCACTCTTGTGATTCTTGTACTTGTCATTGTCATGACTGCGGTGATGCTTGTTGTCATAACGGTTGTGGTTGTGGTGCTTGTTGAATTTCCCATGCTTGTGGGATCCTGAGATTCCATTGTCATCATAGTGAGATCGTTTGTGAGACGACCCCGAGTTGTGCTTGTCGGAGTGCTTTCTCTTTCTACTCTCGACTTGCTTCATTTTGTTCTCCAATATAGCAGCCTTGTCACAGAGCGACTGATAAGTAGGAACATATGCCACAGCCAGTTGCAGATTCAGCTCATCATTCAAGCCTTCCAGAAATTTTTCCTTTCTCTTGGCATCTGTGTCAACCTCATCTGGTGCATAACGCGCCAGATTGTTGAACTCTTCAATGTACTCAGCCACTCTACGGTGGCGCTGCTTCAGATTGTGGAACTCTTTGTTTTTCAGGCTCATTATTCCTAATGAGATATGAGCAGTGCGAAAGTCATCCTCAAAGATAGCCCAAGTCACCTCATCTATAGGAGTGGTGATTTGGAAGTTGTCCCACCAAGTGGCGGCTGGCCCTTCCAGCAGATGTGCTGCAAATCTAACATTTTCAGCATCCGTGCAGCCCACGGTTACTAAGTCCTTGTTTACAGAACGTAGCCAATCATTGGCCACCATGGGATCAGTCGTCCCCGAGAACTTAGCTGGCCTCAATCGCAAAAATCTGGTGAGCATATCAAAGCCTAGAGGGTTGTTATTGTTATTGTTGTTATTGTTGTTGTTATTGTGGTTGTTGTTGTTGTTGTTTTGGTTCTGAATAAATGTTGTCATCATCTGCATGAGCTGTGTTTGAGCAGTCATCATTTGCTGCATTTCTGGAGTGATGTTGTTGTTGTTGGGGTTGGGGTTTGCGCGACGGGGAGGCATCTGTGGTTTGTTCAAATAGAGATAAGAATGAGATACCCATAGATGTTTTTTATGCACATTACATCACATAAGCAAACACATAGCATGCAACAGAAGATAAAAGTTCAACAACAAGATAACAAGTTCACAAAGTAAAACACACAAGTGGCAAGCCATCCACATGTCGGATGGTCCAATAACAAGTTCACAAATAACAAGTACGATACTAAAAGATAAACGAGTAGTCAAGTCTACTCATCAGCATCAATCTCCTCCTCAACAAAGGTAAGACCTGCGTTCTCCATCGCGGTCTTGTTCTCCTCAATGGTAGTGGTCAAGGACTCAATCTTGGCCTTGAGAGCCCTCTTCTGGGAACGAAGTCTCTCAATCACCGTCTGCTGCTGCTCTAGCTCGAAGTCCTTGGACTGCAGTTCTTCAGTCATGTCCCGGATCTTCTTGTTCCTATCCTGGACACGTTTATCCTGACTCTTGAACTTCCGGTCCTGGGTCTCGAACTTCGCCTCCATTTCCTTGACTATCTCGTCCTGCTGCGCGAAGAGCTTGTCCTTCTCGCGAAGCTGCACCTGGAGCTCGTCATTACTAAGCATGACATTGGTCCTGTCCGTGTCCACGTGCCTAAGGATAGACTCTAAGTCCTGGAGATACAGACGTATTGGCTCTGCTGCGTCCCTCGAGTCATCCTCGAAGTCGATAGACTCTCCATCCTCATCACGTCTTCCGAAGACGTGAAAGTGGGTGCCTCTAACCTGTCGGGAGTGTCGTCCTAGAAGACGTCCTATCAGGTCCTGCATAACTACCTCCATGCCTCTCTCCCTGTCATCGTGCATAAGCTTGAAGACGATGGCCTCCGTAGTAGGCTCTGTCTGGCGTCCGGGCTGGTTCACCTTGAAGCCCTAGAGGTCCTTCCTCTCGAACTTGGTGAGTGGATGCACCATGATGGTGGGAAGAGGGAGATTGAGCAAGGTGGTAAGCTCAACGATACGAGGACCAAAGCGGGTAACCTGGAACTCCTCAACAGTGCTGATGGTAATAGGCATCTATTTATAAGATAGAAAAGTTAGAACAACACAATTTAAAATAAAACAAGGACAAACATCACATACACATCCTTGGAACACAAATCACACAAGTCATGCATACATGAATCCATTACATCAACTAAGGTCCAAACTTATTTAAGGTATCATTTTGGGTGGTAGGTGGTGGTCCAACTAACGATGTACGTTTACAAACCTATCTCACTGGATCTGTTGGCTAACACAATGTTCCTAGAGGCAATCAGCCTATCTTGCTCACATGATTCCATCACTAAGTCTATAATATCTCCTCTTAAGGTTTGGTTGGTGGCTTCCAACTCTTGGGTAAGTTCCTTCTCTTTCATCAAGTCTTTTTGGAGGTTGAGCATTCTGCACTTGACTCTAGCACTAAGTTCTTTGATAGTCCTCCAAGCTGCTTCTCTTGCTGACTCAAAGAATGTGGTGTGCACCATAGTGTTGGTGTACATGCAGAATCCCTTTTCTTTGTGGTTGTCTTCCTTGTTTTTGTACAAGTGAAGTTGCACCCACCAGTACTCAACTCCTTCATCCACCACTGGAAAGCCTTGGTACACAGCTGCACCATGTATTTCCATTGCCACCATGAGGTCCTTGAGAATTTTGGGAAACTCAGTCTCACACTCCAAGGTCATGGTCATGAGTGGTCCTTTCTTTACGGCTTCGTTGATGGAGTTCATCTACAAATAGAGATAAGAATGAGAAGATTAGAAAAGTTTACGAGAAGAATAGACAAGTGTAGAAGTAGTTGAAATGTTTTCCTTAGTGGTTTCCAATCCTAGGGTCATAATCCTACAGGCAACACAGTGCTCTGATACCATCTGTAAGATCCCTCCTTTGTAAAGGAGAATGGATCCCTGTGATTGCAATGCTAGTCCCTGGATCATTGCTAGCATCCACACTTTAAGATGAAGTACACAGATACAAAGGTCATTTATTACATCCATTCCAGAGAGAAAACATAGTCTTTTACAACTCAAGGCCACAGGCCTACTACAAGAGTTTGGAATAAGTAAATAGACACAAGTCTTCATCTTCATGTGCCACAGGCAAGCATGTTGAGTGTAGACTCATGACACCTAATCATCATCAGAGTAACCTGCAACATCACAAGTTACAGCCACAGTGGGTCAATACTTTGGAATAGTATTGGCAAGTGATACCTTAGTAAATTTTTAAGTGGACTATAAAACTATATGCAATTTGGCTAAGTTTAGCTTGGTTTCCTTTGCTCAAAATAGGTTTTTCCTATTAGTTGAAATCTCTAAGTTTTTCTTTGTCAAACTTTTCCCAAGAAACCACCAATAGACATTGGGGTCCTTCACCCTTGTTCACCCACAAGTTTTTACTTAGAAGTTGGAGTGACGAGATTCTTGATAGCTTCCATGTCTTGATGCTCAAGTTGTCCATTGCCATGGACTTGGCTAAGTACTTAGATTTTTCCATCTGCAGGGGTTGTGCACTTTCCCCACCAGACTTGGTTTCCCAAGACAGGACCTTTCAGAAGCCTTTCCTTAGACCAAATGGACGCGCTCCAACCTAACATTCCCACTACACCAACTGTCCAAATGGCTAAGTTCTAGCAACTTATGTGATCAAGGCAGAGCCCATATTGCCAAGTGGCTGCACTATAAGCTTCTCAACACTTGGCCTCCAAAATCCCTTTGTGCCTGGGTGGCATACCACAAGTGATATACACAAGGTAAACCATATCCATGGGCCTTGTGTAACCACTCAACCAAAAACCTCCATTCAAGTCCCATTCCACCCAGGTGATTCATTGACTTAGTTGTTTTATTAAGAAAACATAAGTCAAAGGACTTAGAAATATTTTCATCATGGCATGTTCATACTTTACCAACCCTTGTTTGCTACTAGCTAGGCTAAGCATGGCATGGTAACTTACCTTAGGAAATTTCCTAGCAATTCTACAACTACTTAGGTTTTCCCAACATAGCATTTGGCAAAATAGTAACATGCAATACTTAGTAAAATATTTCTAATGCTTGTACAAAAATAGGGATGGAAATATTCATGAAGTACCACTTGCCTTGGTAATGGGGAGAGTAGCACTCTTCACAATCACAGTCACTAGCACCAAAATCTACACATAAAAAAATGGTAGCACAAATTTACACACAATTCATATACAAACATAAATATATGCATGCATGCAAAAAAAATGTTATGTGATGATTTTAAAACCCAACCAAGCAAGTGTAAAATACTGAATCATAACTAAGTCAAAAACTTGCTAAACCAAACTTATTTAGCACAAAAACAAATTACTAAACAAATTCTATACTCAAAATAGTCCTAAACAAGTTTCTGCATAAAACGTCATTTTAACAAAAACTTTTCACTAAACACATTGCACAAACAGAAAGAGCTTGTCTTCCTGAATCCAACGGTATAAAGTTTGCAAAAATCTAACGTGGGAATCAAAAGTTATAGCCATTTCAATTTTGGATCTAAATCTGATTTCAAATCTGTTTTTGAATCAAACCCTAGCCACGCGTCATATTCCTATTGGCGCGTACCGCTTCGCTCCGGATCACGCTCGCGAGCCGTAGGATCTAACTAACGCGCACGGCTCAGATCTACCCATAACGGTTCGTTAAGTGATCTAATCCTATACGCTGGATCCAGATCTGACGGCTCTGGATCAAACGATAAAGCGGCTGGCGGCGGCGGCATCTGGCGGAGAGCTCTGCTCAAGGGCGCGGCGCTACAAGTCGTCCGGAGGGGCAGGAAGATGCTTACCAGGTTCGCAGCGTCGAGGAGAAGCTCAACCTAGCAGTGACGAGCGAGGCGCGGCACGGCCTCGGGGCTCGTCGGAGTTGCGGCGGCGTCTGTCGCTTGCAGTCGAGGTCGCTGGCAAGGCTCCGCATCGTCCTAGTACAAGGCAGAGGGTTCAGAAGATGCGCAAGTGACTGGCGAACCAGTTAGTATCAAAGGGAAGGCGAGGGGCGCTCGGGACTTACCGCTATTGCTCGCCGGAGTCGAGCGACGGCGCAGGTGGTTGCGGTCGTGAATGGAAACGACGACCTGGGTCACGAGCAGGCAAAAGAAAGGTGTCAGTAGATGCACCAAATCATGCTGGACATGATAGTTTGAACCAGAGAGAAGGGGGCGGTCGAGGCTCACCGGAATTAGTCGCCGGAGTCGTCGGTACTGCGGGGTTTCGAGGTCAAATGCGTGCAGCCTGGTGGCGGAGTGAGCGAGGAGAGTGGGGGAAAATGACCGTGGTGCAGAGGGGATTATGTAGGCAAGAGAGGAGCAGAGATTAAGCGTGGAATCAATGGCAATTAAGCGAGAATCAATCGCGGCAGTGATGGGCGGAGGAAACGGCGCACGGGTCGCGCGATTTGGGGAAGACGAGGTGAGCTGGCGAGGTCCACCAATCGATGAGTGACGAGAGGGGTGGGGTCCGGGTGTCGTGCTGTGGTGTGTCTCACAAGGCGTGAAGCGAGCGAGTGGCCGGGTGGGCTAGTTGGGTCGGTTCTGCTGCTGGGCTAGAATAGGAGCGCCTAGCCCTTTTCTTTTGTTTAACCCTTTTCTTTTTCTGTTTTGATTTTTAGGAATGGTTTTCAAATGAATTCAACCTCTTTTTGAATTCTAATGTTTCTGGGGTTTTTGCAGTGTGTAACAGTCTCAAATCTAGGCATAAAACCATGTGGTTACTTTGCATAGGCTTGGTCATTTTTGGAGAAACAAAATATCAGGAGCTTTGCACTTGATTTGCAAATGTTTGAAAAATGGTTTTTGAACCATTTTCATTTTGTAAAGCTTGGTTCAAATTCCACACTCAATCCATTCAACAAAGGAGACAAACAATCCAGTTTTTAAAACATTCAAACTCTCAAATGGGGATGGCCATTTGATTTAAGTTTGCTCACATGAAATGATAGCACCATGTGCTTCTGTTTTTCTGAAATGAGTTTTGAAATTTGATCTCAATTCTATATGCATGCATGAATGATATGCAATCTTTGAAGTCATGTTTTTAGGGATGTTACATGGCTCGACAAGGAGATTGCCGTACATCACTCTATCAGCTAGAGTAACTTGGGTTGCTGCCGACGTAGATGCTGGAGGCGGCAAGTTTGCGGTGTTGTTGTTGCTCGGGCCGGTGCCGAGTTCCTGCGGTTGCTGCACTAGGTTAGGCGGAGGAGGCAAGACTTTTGCGCGATCATCGTCAGCAGCAATAAGTGGCCCCTTACCCTTTTCCAGCGACGTAGGCGTAGCTCGTCTGGGTTGATCTTAATCCATCGTCGTCCCAATGGTGACGAACACCCCTCGGGACGTGACGATGTTGTTGGCTTGCTCGTCGCGCGAGTACTCCTCCTCTGTCTCATGCATAGCGGAGTCTAGCTCTTCTGGGCCGAAGTCTATCTCCTCTGAATCTACACTGAAATCAGCATAAAGCGCATCAATGATAGAGTCGGAGGGTGCCAGGACTTCCTCGATGACGGGCGATGGAGGTGCAACGGCCTCGACGATGACTGGAGGTGGTGGTGCTGCTACGACGATGTTTGCCGAAGGCGGTGGTGGCGGTGGCTGAATCGGAGGGGCTCCGTCAAGGAGCACGAGCTGCCGCTCGGCCGCATAGTTGACGGTGCTCACCATCTCTTCGAGGGTAAGACGTCATGTTGCCTGCTGCCGTCTTAGAGAATGTCGGAGAAGCGTGCCACGGTCCAGTCCTTCCACGAAGTGATACAAAGCGTTATCATCGAGGTAGTGGGCCAGATTGGCTCATATACGGAGCCACTGCCGTAATCGGGGTTTTCGCCTCTCTCAACGCAGCGCCGCCAGATCAAGATGGTAACCACGCCGAACTTGGATCTTCGCTGTCCGCACGCAGACGGACGGGCGGATTTGCAGTGATCTTACACCTTTATATCCTGCACAGGGGCGGTTTAGGTGGGCCTTGAATTTTTCTGATCTTTGCCAGCAAACTCCGAGGAGAGATCTAACATCGATTCTTCCGTGAACGTATCCTGCCCGTAGGCGGTCCGTGCGGGTCTTGATGCTCCTCCTACTCCCAGGGAACTAGTTCCCGAGTCGGTTTCGCCGATGAAGAGGTGGATGTCTCCTATAGGAACGATCGAACACCGCATAGGGTTCGTCTTCGCCGGGATCCAGAACTCGTCAGGAGCGACGATCGGAACGTTGCCGGAGAAGAGAACGCGACCGATGGCTATGGTTTCACCGATTCCCACGAAGATCTTAGTCCTCGCCCGCTGAAGAGCCTGAAGCGCCTCTTGCCCCACGGTGGGCGCCAACTGTCGTGGTATTGCCGACGAGTACGCCATGGAGGGGTCCTCACAGTGCGTGTTTAGAGACGTGGGGTAAGGCGGACGGTTGACGGGTACGAGGTAACACATCTTACCTAGGTTCAGATCCCACAACGGTGGCGGAATCCTACTCCTGCTATAAATCACTATAATGGCAATACGCCGAGTTACAAAGATAGGTTCGCTATGCGAGGTGTATGCTAATCGCTACTTGGTCGTGCCCTAAAGGCTCCCATAGGCCCGACTTATATAGTCGCCAGGTCCTAGGGTTATAGGGAAAAGTCCTAGCCGGACAGTTCACAGAGTCCTACACCATCTATTACTAGTCTTGTGTATCTTGCACTCAAAGGCTCCGGGTACGCTGGAGACTCCATCGTATCCTTCCTTTATCCGGCATGGGCCTCCCTACTGGATCCATCTAACTGGGCCGCCCAGCAGGCCATAGGTCGTGCTACCCACTATGGGCCAACCGGGTTATCCGGATAGGTGACATGCTATGAGGATACCCATATAGCATATCCCCAACAGTAGCCCCCGGAGAACTCCGAGATCTTGCGCCGTCTTGCCTCTTCAGATGAATGCTCCGTATAGTTGGATGTCGGCAAATCGTCAAGCAATATCTTGTAGTCCTCCCAAAGAACCCTGCAAAGCTTTCTCCGTTTTCAACTTGTAAGCTGGAGAAATGCTGAATCTTCCATCGTACTCTTCCATAGTCGGATTGGATCCGTCCATGTCGGAATCTTCGATGTGACGGCTCATCTACCCATGTCAGCTAGGACGATGTAGGCTTAGGTCAGCGACGCCTTGTAACTCACACATGCAGAGAACGCAATCATGTCTGATTTTCCCGCGCGAGCGATACAAACCATTGGCGGCGACGGTTGGAGAGGTGGCGAAATTTCCGCGCACGTTCGCGAACACGTCGTCTACGCGGCAACCGTCCGATTAAGCTGCACGAATCTTGATGCTGATGATGATAAATAGTAACCGTGGGGAAATTTCCACTTTTTACCTCATTCTCCACGCATCATCTTCTTCCTCCAGTCGCGTGCCTCCTCGAGATCTCCGCGAGAACTCTCGAAAAAACCCTAGCTCCAATCTTCTCCAGTGACCTCTGCACTCACTCCATGGCCAGCAGCAGCACCTCCCCATCGATGGCGGCGCCGAGCGAAGCCGCGGCGAAGCCGGCGAGCTCCATCGTCGTGCCCCAGAGGGTTTGTTCATCCCCGCATCGGCGGTGATCGAGTCTACCGGCGGCGACCTTAATTTGGCAGTGCTGGATCCATTGGAGGAGGAGATGGACTCGCACAAGGGCGACTGGCGCGGCTCAGATATCACAGACTGTGATATCCAAGAGTTGATCGCCGAAGGCTACCTCCCTGCGACAGAGGGGCTCGCCTGGCGGGCGGCGCCGGCCGGCGAGGTGACACCTTCTCCCCAAGCCGGAGAAAAGGTGTACCTCAAAGCCCAATGGGTACGCGGCGTCTCCCTGCCCATCTCCAATTTCTTCCTCTCCATCTTGAACCACTATAGGGTCCAGCCCCAGAACCTTTCCACCAATAGTATCTTAGTGCTTAGCAACTACGCGGCGCTCTACGAGGTATACTTAGGGATAAGGCCTAGGTTAGACCTTTTTGTGTATTTCTTCACCATCAAACGTGAAGCCGGACATAGCAAGGAAGAGCTTAGGAACTGCGGCACCATAAGCTTCAATATTCGACCTGGTCGGCGGTTCCCCGACATTGTCGGCCACGAGTCCTGCAAGAATTGGCAACTGACGTACTTTTACGGCCCAAATATTCCTCTGGCTGGCCGACAAGTTACGTACCCGGACTTCGTTGACGGAGCCGCCGTTGAAGCCTCGTCATGGAGATCCCAGGCCTCCCTTCCTTCCGACCTCGATGCTTCTCGTGCCATAAGGCGGATCGAATGGTTCGTAGAGACGGGTTTGACCGGCTTGGACCTAGCCTATGCTGGTTCATCAGGCGAATCCAACCTCTGCAGCACCGTGCAAAGCTCATGCACGAGTATACCAGCGACACTAGGGATAGTCTCCGCATCTCCGTGGACAACTTCTCGAGCGACTCCGTCAAGCTCCGCCTTAAGGACATCGTCAAGGTGAGGGATAAGAAGCGTGGCTTCACCATCAACTACGACATGTTCGTAGACGGCAAGTGCCCAAAGGTAGGTATTTATTTTCCGTGTATGACATATACTCCAGTTCTTCCGTCTTGCAAATGTCATCTTATCTAACACGGTGATTTCTCACTTAACAGCTTAGCGATCTAGAGGAGGGCAACCTGGCTGCCCAAATCTATGATCCAAAGATGAAGGAAGTCATGGTCGTGTCCGACGATGAAGCTCCGTTGGCGCGGAAGCAGAAGAGCTCCACCTCTGACGCTGCCGACGGAGGCAAGAAGAAGAAGACGAAGGGTGGAGCCTCGAAAAAGACTACCGCCGCCCTGGAGGCGGAAAAGAGAAAAGTTACTGGGATCCCCTTTGCCAAAGCACCCCCACTTGTGTAAGCTTCTCATTCTCCGACATTGTCTATTTATCTGTCTTGCTCCTGTACTTATGCATTTTGCACGTTTCAGAAAGAAAGCCACGACCAGCCTTAAGAAGACCTCAAAAACATCGGGGGCTTCTCGAAATATTAATGATATGCTGCATCGTGACGTCTTCCCCGTCATCGCCCCTGCCACTCCTGACGTCAAGCCCTCGTCTGCCCTGACAAGCTCACAAGCTAAGGAGGTATCAGGCCCTTCCGCCATGGAAGTGGATTCCGGCGCCTCTACCGAGCTTGATGTTGTCGGCGAGCAGGCAACGCAGGAGAGTACCGCCCAACAAATGGCTGAAGCTCCGGCTAAGGATGCTGGTAAGCAAGCGGTGGTGGAGGCTGGCCACATGCTACGCCCCACACCAAGAAAACCATAGCCTATCCGAAGATAGTCTTTCCAGTACTTACACCAGGTAGCACTGCTTTGGTCCCAGTGCGAACGACTTCTCTCCGACGATGCGGTCTAGAGGAGTCTACTGCAGCGTAAATCTTGCAAGGAAATAGTGAATCCTTTGCCAAGCTGCTGGCCGAGAGTGCTACGAACCTCAAGATCATCGCACTTGTAAGTTTTCTTTGCCTTTTGCATTTCATATGAGTATCCCACTGTAGCCCCCGAGGATGTAGACAGAAAAACCATAGGTTTTTGCATCTATATTCTCTAAGAGTGACTAAGTTAGAAAAACTATCACTGTAGCCCCCAAGCATTTAGATGGAATGAATTATTCCGACTAGATGCTTTAAGAGTAGCATACACCGTGTTTATAAATTTCAGTACTGTAGCCCCCAAGCTTCTAGTTGCAACTGAATTAGTTCCGACTAGATGCTTAAGGAAAGCTAAGCCAATGTCCGAGTTAAAAAACTTTATACTGTAGCCCCCAAGCTTCTAGTTGTAACTGGATTAGTTCCGACTAGATGCTTTAAAGGAATCTAAGCATATTGTTAAGTCAAAACTCTCGCTGTAGCCCCCGAGCGTCTAGACAGAAAATTTCCGACTAGATGCTCCAAGTAGACTAAACAACGTTTAACTTTGTCCTTTTTTCCATAGAACGAGAATGCTCGGAGGGGCATGGCAAATGACAAGTACCAGAAGATGCGTGCAGATTTAGAAGCTGAAAAGGGTAAAACTGCCTTCTTGAAGGAACAGATCACCAAGAGAAAGCGTATGTTTTCTTTTTCGCATTCCGACTTGGTTTTGTGCCCATATTCTCTGAGTACTTACTATGTACTTTGCTTTCTCCGACTTGCAGAAACCATCGCCAAGGCCAAGAATATGGTCGAGCAATCCAAGCACATTCAAGAGCTGGATAGCGAGAACAAAATTCTTAAGGAGGAGAGGAAAGACATGCTGAAAATTCATGAGGATTCAATGAAGGCCCTGCAGGACTCCGCCTCCGCGAAAATCACTCGCTTTAAGGAGGAGATTGCGATCTTAAAAGATCAAAAGAAAGTTGCCGATGAGCAAAATCAACGCCATAGCGAGGCGTATAAGCTCCTCCAACAAGAGAATGAATCCTTGGCGGACACCCTCTGGCAAGCTAAGGCTAGCATCTTCAGTAAGTTTTCTCCGTCTTGGATTTCTTTAGTCTGGATACTTTGAATTGTTGAACTCATGTGCTCCTTGTCGGAATTTGCATCTCCTATGGGTTTAAACAGATCGCCTCCTTCAGGCAAAGAATGCATGGTTCTTGCCGGCAACTTCATCAACACCGCCATCACGCAAGCCAAGGAGATTTCCAAGCCCCTCCAGATAAATATCAAGGCATCAGACTCTGTGGTGAAGTACTCATAGATTTTGTGCCGAGCCCCCGAGCGTATCACAAGCTGGAAAGCTTCATGTGCACGGGCTGGCGCAAGGATGGCGATGTCAATGGTGAAGGCACACTATGAAGATGCCAACATCGACACGGTGACCTCTGGCATTCCCGACATAGACGACGATGGCAACGAGATTAACCATGAATCCATCTTGTCGCCGCTCGTGGGTTATGATACCAGAGTTGCCGACTTGGTCGATATCAACGTCTTCGTGCCGATGACACTACTAGGAAAACGCCTGTTCGTGGCGCACCTGAAAAGGCCATCTGTGGCGCACTAGCAGTGTGCCACGGGCCTCGCGCTACGGCTATCTCCTAGCCGTGGCGCACTACCTGGTGCGCCACGGTTGTGTCGAGATAGGCGTGGCGCACATGCCAGTGCGCCATGGAAAGTAGTCCAGGTGCGCCACGCGTATGAAACGATAACCGTGGCGCACTAGGTGTTGTGCACCACAGATATAAATTTCAAAATTCAAAAAAGCAGCGATCTCGTCATCGCTGCCGTGGCCGGTGCAGGTCGCCGTCGTCGCCTCGTTGTCGCCTCCTCGTCGTCACCTCGTCGTCGTCGGAACTGCAAGGAGGAGGAGGAGAATAGGAGGAAGAGGAGGAGAAGAAGAGGAGGAGGAGAAGAAGAAGAAGAAGAAGAAGAAGAAGAAGAGGAGGAAGAGGAGGAGAAGAAGAGGAGGAGGAGAAGGAGAAGAAGAGGAGGAGGAGGAGAAGAAGAAGAGGAGGGCCTCGTCGTCGTTGGAACTACAAGGAGGAGGAGGAAGAGGAGGAGAAGAAAGAGCCCGCCATCTCGTCGTCGGAACTGCAAGGAGGAGGCCGCCGCCATCACCATCTTCACTGCAAGGAGGAGGAAGAGGAGGAGAAGGAGAAAGAGAAAGAGAAGGAGAAGGAGGAGAAGAAGAAGGAAATGATAAAGAGGAAGGTGGGCGGGGTGGGGATTTGAAATTTGAATCCCGCCCAAGCTTATCCGTGGCGCACTAGGTGGTGGTGCGCTACGGGTAAGTCGCCCTCTATTTTTTTTCTGCAGGAAAAAACGGTCTTTTGACCATAACTTTTTACTCTTTTCGAATTTTGAAAATCTAAAAAATCTCTAAACGACCGGCGGATGCGAAATCTCGTTCTGCTCATTTTTTATATTATACGATTTTTTCGATATCGTCTGCAAAAGTTACGGCCTTTTTACCGTGGCATGACTTTTTTTTGCAAATAAAGTCGAAACTCATTTTTTTTAATTTTACTAGAAGCTATACCACATTACCTACCTAAATATGAAAGGATTTAATTTTTTAAAGTGTTTATCATTTTCTTTTATTTTTTGCAAAGTCTAAAAAGGCGATCCACGGGGGGGTGGAGTTGGTGCAGGATAGTTAGGCGTAGGGCACTAGGGCAAGGTGCCCTACTACTAAGTTTATACATCCGTGGCGCACATGCCATAGTGCGCCACGGATGTGTCTGGCCGTTTCATAGCAGAGAGGGGCATGCGCTTAGGCGTAGCGCACCCCCTCCATGTGCGCCACGGTTGACACTAACAACCGTAGCGCACCTACCCTATGTGCTTCTGGATGTTTGGCGTGCGCCAACAGGCCTCGCCCACACATATCTGTGGCGCACTATGGTCATGTGCGCCACGGTTGTTCTAGTTACTAGTAGGGCACTGCCCATAGGTGAGCCACGCCTGTTTTAGCCGTGGGGCACTTCAACCATGTGAGCCACGGATGTGCTGATTACCTATAGCCATTTTCCTAGTAGTGTGAACACCATCGATGGCGACAACCAAAGCTCCTCCGAGTCTCTTCACACCGCTGACTTCGAGGGTGGCTCTCCTGCTGGTGATGACATTGGTTCTAAGTCTCCTGCGCGAAAGGAATGAAGAACAACTTTGTATTATTTGTTTCACCTTTGGTGCATGTGCGGAAAAAACTTATTGATGTAACTTAAGGCAAAAAACAATGGTTGTTATTTCCTGCTACTTAAGAACTAGTTTCCGGCATGTATATATTTTTTAAGCAAGTGTTGGCTTATCCATTACTTTGGTTTTTATGCTTGACCTTTCGTGAGTCGGAAGACTCGTTGTGGGAACCATGCGCTCAGGTGATGATGCCCAATGGCACCGTCAATAACCTAAGCACAAAATCGCCGACAATAAGTGCCAAAAGTCACTACTCCAGAATCCACATAAAAACGACAAAGAACGTGTAGACCAGAAAACTTAAGCTAACGCCCATAGGCGGAATTTTCACAAGTGCAAACGCAAGGCTTGTGCATAAAGGTTTTACATGATCCAAAAATGAACACTAAAGGAGGTAAAAGACTCAGAAATATGAGTGAACCAGAGAGCTTTATTTCATTGATCATATAAGAGGTACACAATTACATAAAAAATGCTAAGTGTAAAATGGACGTAGTTGTGCTATGTTCCATGGCCGATCAACCTCCGGGTAGTCATCATCCGGGTCACGTCGCTTACGCTTATGATCCTCGTTGGGTCTATCCTTCAGTTCACGGTTGTCAACGAGGTAGTAAGAGCCATTGAGTAGCGCCTTACTTATGATGAACGGTCCTTCCCATGGCGGGGATAATTTGTGTGACTTCTTCTGCTTAAGTCGGAGCACCAAATCCCCCTCTTTAAACGAGCGATGCCGAACACGGCGACTATGGTAGCTGCGTAGCTGCTGCTGGCAGATGGCAGATCTCTGGCATGCCAAAACGCGCTCTTCCTCGAGAAGGTCCACATCTAGGCATCTGGATTCTTCAGCGTCATCTTCGTCGTAGGCGGCAACTCTTGGTGCATCATGAAGGATGTCAGAAGGCAGGATGGCTTCTGCTCCATATACCATGAAGTAAGGGGTGTAGCCTGTGGATCTATTGGGTGTAGTTCATAAACTCCACAGCACAGATGGCAATTCTTTCGCCCAGGCTCCAGCTGCTCTATGTAGCGGTGCCTCAAGACGTGGCTTGATTCTATAAGATCCCTCCTTTGTAAAGGAAAGGATCCCTGTGATTGCAATGCTAGTCACTGGATCAATGCTAGCATCCACAGTTTAAGATGAAGTACACAGAAACAAAGGTCATTATTACAAGTCATTCCAGAGACAAACATAGTCTTTTACAACTCCATGGCCACAGGCCTAATACAAGAGTTTAAATAAGTAATAAGATAAATAAGTCTTCATCTTCATATGCCACAGGCAAGCATGTTGAGTGTAGACTCATGACTCCTAATCATCATCAGAATATCCTGCAACATAACAAGTTACAGCCAGAGTGGGTGAATACATTGGAATAGTATTGGCAAGTGATACCTTAGTAGAATATTGGTGGGCTAAATACTATATGCATTTTGGCTAAGTGTAGCTTAGGCTTGCTTTGCTCAAAATAGGTTTTGCCTATGAGTTGAAAACACTAAGTTTTTCTTTGACAAAAATTTTCCAAAGGAACCACCAATAGACATTGGTGAACCTTCACCCTTGTTCAACCACAAGGTTTACTTAGAAATTGGGATGAGGAGATTCTTGATAGCTTCCATGTCTTGATGCTCAAGTTGTCCCATACCAGGGACATGGCTAAGTACTTAGATTCTTCCATCTGCAGAGGTTGTGCACTTTCCCCACAAGACTTGATTTTCACCAAGACAGGACCTTTCAGAAGCCTTCCATTAGACCAAATGGACGCGTTCCAACCTATCATCCCACTACCACCAACTGTCCAAATGGCTAAGTTATTGCAACCTATATGATCCAGGCAGAGCCCATATTGCCATGTCTGCACTAGAAGCTTCTTAACATTTGGCCTCTCAAATCCCTTTGTTCCTGGGTGGCTTTCCACAAGTGAGCTACACAAGGTAAACCATAGAAATGGGCCTTGTGTAACCACTCAACATAAACCATTCCTTCCATTACACCCAGGTGTTTCATTCACTTAGTTGTTTTATTAAGAAAACACATAGTCCAAAGACTTAGAAATATTTATTCATAGCATGAATATACCACCCTTGGTTGCTACTAGCTAGGCTAAGCATGGCATTGATAAGACTTAGAAATATTTCTAGCAATTCTACAACTACTAGGATTTTCCCAAGCATAGCATATAGATCAAAAATATACATGCAAGACTAGTAAAATATTTCTAATGCGTATTTGAAATCATAGGAATAAAATCATGAAGCACCACTTTACTTGGTAGTTTGGAGAGTAGCTACAATCCTCACAATCACAATCACTATTTGCACCAAAATCTACACATAAAATGATAGCCCCAAATCACATACAAAATAAATACAAGCAAAAATATATGGATGCATGCATATGATATGTGATGATTTTCTATACTCAACAAGACAAGTGCATAGTATAGATTCATAAACAAGTTCAAAACTTGCCAAACAACCTTTATTTGAACATTAAAACATTTCCCAAATATTTGTTATACATAAAATAGGCCTACACATGTTTCTGTAAAAATAACCATTTTAACAGAAACAAAACATTAAACACATTGCATATATGGAAAGGGCTTTCTCTCCTGATTCCATTGATATAAAATTTGTCAAATTTGGACGTGGGAATCAAAAGTTATGAATTAAATAAGTTTAAACATCTAATAGATTTAAATCAGAATTTTAAAACCAAACTCGTGCCACGCCTTCTAACCTTCTAATCGCTTGGTACTGGATCGCGTCTGCGAGCCGTTGGATCTAACTAAAACGCGCGGCTCTGATTAAAACATACCGCTTTGCTTATGATCTATCATGTCCACTAGATCTAAATCGAACGGCCCTTAGCAAAAGACCAACAAGTGGTGGAGCTAGCGGCGGCGACAGGCGGCGGAGCGCTCAGTCAGTGGCGGAGCCGGCGAACTAGGTCACCCGGGGAGGTGGGAGGATGCTCACCAGAATCGCCGTGACGAGGAGAAGCTCGACGTATGCTCGGTTGGCGAAGGGGCGCTCGGAGTTGTCGCGGATTGCTCGTCGGAGTAGTCCCTGGCGACGGTGGCTTCTGTTCGTCGACGTTGGCGACGCTCTGGGCCGCGCTAAGACGAGAGAAAGGTGTCGTTAGATGCGCAGGACACTAGGGATCTCACGTGTATCAAACATAGGGAGAGGGGAGGCTGGGACTTACGGGAAAAGGTCGCCGGAGTTCGAGCAGAGGGCGGCGGAGCTCAGTCGTGGACGTTGCCGAGGCTACAGACCATGCGCGAGGAAACGGAGAGTGTCAGTAGGTGCGCACGGAGATGTAGAACAAGCCAGTATGAACCATAGACAGAGGGGAGTGCGGTGCTCACCGGAATTTGATGACGAACTCGTCGGAGCAGCGGGCGTCCAGAGAGAAATTCGTGCAGCCTGGTGGCTCCGGTGAGGTGTGGTTTGGGGGAAAAGGAGGAGGGGAGCAGGGTGTTTAAGTAGGCGAGACAGGGTCGTGAATCACTCAGGCATTGAACGGGAATTGACGCCGCGAATTAAGCAGGAAACGCTCGGCGTAATTTGGGGATGAACCAGTCGCTGGGTGGAGACGACGATGGCCGTGTGGGTCGTGGCTGTCAGCGAGAGGAAAGGAGAGGAGGTGGGTCCAGACAGTCAGCGACTCAGTGGGTGCGGGTGTGCGTGAAAGAAAACGATTCGCGGGAGAGGCTGCTGGGCTAGCTGGGTCGAGTTGGGCTAGGTTGGGCCAGATTGGCTTGCTGCTTATTTTTTTCCTCTTTATTCCTTTTCTTTTTCTGTTTGGTTTTCTAGAATTGGTTTTCAAACTCCATTTCAATTCAGTTTGAATTCAAACCTTCTCTAGCTTTTTGTACAGTGTACTTTGCACTCAAATGTGTGTCAAACACTTCTGTTTACAAAAACATACTTGGGTCATTTGGAAAATAAAATAAAACCAAGCCTTTATGAGATATAGTAATAGGCATAAACTTGGTTTTATTTCATACTTTGTTTTGAAACTTTGTTCAAGCTTTTGAAATCACTTAAGTTTGAACTCAAAACATTACTGAATGAATATTAGTACCTTTATCATTAGCACGTAGCACAAAGGCTAGAGTATTCATGCATAAAATAATGAGAAATATATGCTCCTGTCTTTTGAAATGAAACCCTAAATGATCATGGATGCATGGATGATATGCATGAGTTTTGAAACATGATTTTAGGGATGTTACAAATCCAACCCCCTTAAGGTGAATATCGCCCTCGAGATTCGGGTTGGCTAGCAAATAGGTGAGGTTGGTCTTTCCGAAGATTGTCTTCTCTTTCCCATGTTGCTTCTTCTTCGGAATGATGGTTCCATTGAACTTTGCAGAATTTAATAGTCTTAGTCCGAGTAACTCATTCTGCAGTCTCAAGAATTTTGATAGGTTTCTCCTCATAAGTGAGATCACTTTCCAATTGGACCTCTTCCAAAGGTATAGTATCCTTCAAAGAAGTCTCTTCCATTTCTAGATGACATTTCTTAAGCTGACTCACATGAAACACATTATGAACAGCTGACAAAGACTCTAGCAATTCAATCTCATAAGCTACTTCACCTTTTCGACTCTGAATCTTGATTGGTCCCACATATCTTGGGGCCAACTTTCCTTTGACTCCAAACCTTTTCACTCCACGAAGTGGTGACACTATAAGATAAGCTCTATCACCTACTTCATAGGTGACCTCCCTACGCTTAGGATCTGCGTAGCTCTTCTGTCGGGACTATGCTATCTTCAATCTGTCCTTAACCAACTTGACTTTCTCTTCAGCCTCTTTGATTAGTTCTGGTCCGAACAAACTTCTTTCTCCCACACCATTCCATAGCAATGGGGTGGTACACTTTCTCCCATAGAGAAACTCAAATGGTGCCATCTCAATACTGGCTTGATAGCTGTTATTGTAAGAAAATTCTGCGTAAGGCAGACTTTCATACCAACTGGCTCCATAGTCTAGGGCACATGCTCTCAACATATCTTCAAGAATCTGATTAGTCCTTTCTGTCTGTCCATCAGTTTGAGGATGAAATGCAGTGCTGAATTCCAACCTTGTTCCCAATGATTCATGTAGTTGCCTCCAAAAATGAGAAGTGAATTGGGTTCCCCTATCAGACACAATACTCTTGGGTACACCATGTAGACATACAATTCTACTCATATAGATCTTGGCTAGTTTAGCACTTGTGTAAGTTGTCTTTACGGGTATGAAATGAGCCACTTTAGTTAAGCGATCCACTACCCAAATAGAATCATATCCTGACCGGGTCCTTGGCAATCCGGTGATGAAATCCATACCAATCTTGTCCCACTTCCAATCAGGAATAGGTAGTGGTTGTAATAATCCCGCTGGTTTCTGATGTTCCGCTTTCACTCTACTACATACATCACACAAAGCAATATGTTCGGTGATGTCTTTCTTGAGATTATTCCACCAAAATATTTCCTTCATATCCATGTACATTTTGGTGTT
Organism: Avena insularis; assembly: GCA_023614405.1. Taxonomy (NCBI): domain Eukaryota; kingdom Viridiplantae; phylum Streptophyta; class Magnoliopsida; order Poales; family Poaceae; genus Avena; species Avena insularis. The sequence goes on along the minus strand of CM042691.1, from coordinate 288,204,485 downwards.
ACCCGGATGGATAGAATATGGTGAGTTATGTGCTTCTTGTAATATCAGTTTCCGAAGCTTCGGATCTTGTGGAACACAGATACGTTTTCCATGCCATAAATTACCATATTCGTCTTCATGGAATCCTTTGGCTTTTCCCTTGCCAATCTTTTCCTTAATCTCTTCAATTTCCCTGTCTGTCTTCTGGGCTTCTTTGATCTTGTCCAACAAAGTGGGTTGAATATCCAAAGATATGAGATGTCCTTCAGGCACAATCTCCAATCTGAGATCTCTAAATTGGGCACATAGATCATCTGGCAATTCTCCCTTAGTAAGACCATTCACAAAAACCTTATGGCTTAGAGCATCCGCTACAACATTTGCTTTACCGGGGTGGTATTGCAAACTCAAGTCATAGTCCTTGATGAGCTCTAGCCATCTTCTTTGTCTCATGTTAATTTCTTTTTGGGTGAAAATATACTTTAAACTCTTGTGATCTGTGAACACTTCACATCGCTTTCCCAAAAGATAATGTCTCCATGTTTTGAGTGCATGGACAACAGAGGCTAACTCTAGATCATGAGTTGGGTAGTTTACTTCATGAGTTTTGAGTTGTCTCGGGGCATAAGCCACAACTTTCCCTTCTTGCATAAGTACTGCACCTAATCCATGATGAGATGCATCACAATATACTTGGAAATCTTTCTCCAAATCTGGCAAACATAAGACTGGTGTTGTCACTAGTCTCTTCTTCAATTCTTGAAAGCTGAGTTCACAACCTTCATACCAAGCAAATTTCTTGTCTTTCTTTAGCAATTCTGTCATAGGCTTAGCTACCTTGGAGAAATTCTCAATGAACCTTCTGTAGTAACCTGCTAAGCCAAGGAAACTACGAACCTCTTTCACTGAGTTGGGAGATTCCCATTCAGTTACAGCTGATACTTTAGCAGGATCAACTGCTACACCATCTCCTGACACAACGTGTCCAAGAAATCCAACTTCATTTAAACAAAATTCACACTTGCTGAATTTGGCATACAGCTTATGCTCTCTAAGCTTCTCAAGTATCAAACGTAGATGTCCTTCATGCTCTTCCTTGCTCTTGGAGTAGATCAAAATGTCATCGATGAAAACGACAACAAACTTATCAAGGAATTCCATGAACACCTTGTTCATCATATTCATGAAGTATGATGGTGCATTGGTCAAACCAAATGGCATCACGGTATACTCATACAATCCATAGTGGTGAAAGCTGTCTTAGGTATGTCTTGTTCCCTTATCTTCAACTGAAAATAACCTGACCGGAGATCAATCTTTGAGAACACACAAGCTCCTTCTAGCTGATCAAACGAGTCATTGATTCTAGGCAAAGGGTATTTGTTCTTGATAGTCACCTCATTGAGTGAACGGTAATCTATGCATAACCTTTGACTTCTATCTTTATTTTCCACAAACAGAACTGGTTCTCCCCAAGATGAAGAACTTGGTTGGATAAATCCTTTCTGCAACTGTTCTCCAAGCTGTTTCTTGAGTTCTTTCAACTCATCAACTGACATCTTGTACGGTCTCTTTGCTATTGGTCTAGATCCTGTTAGCAAGTCAATAAGAAATTCCACATCTCTATCTGGTGGCATTCCCGGCAATTCTTCCAGAAACACATCCGGATATTCACTCACAATAGGATAACTATCTATGCTAACCCCCTTAAGAGAATTTAGCTTACTCCTTTTCGATTCAAAGTTGGTATTGAATCTAATCCTTTTGTTTTCTGGAGTTGTGAGTGAGACAGTATGGTTGGCGCAATCTAGCACTCCCTTGTGTTTAGTCATCCAGTCCATTCCAAAAATGACATCCAATCCTTGGGAATTTAGGATTATCAGATTAACGGGAAACTTATACTTCCCAAACTCTATGACTAGATCATGACATCCTGAGTTCACTATCATTTCTCCGCCAGGAGAACTTACTTTTATAGGACACCCAATAGTTTCTACCGGTAGTTCATTTCTTTCAACAAATGCTCTTGATATGAATGAATGAGATGCACCAGTATCAAAGAGAACAAATGCTAGAACAGAATTGAGTTTGAACTTACCAAAGAATAAAGATCGCTCCTCATAAATTTCCTCCACATTGATGTGGTTCACTTGTCCCTTTTGAAAAGGGTTGGGCTTGTTGGGTCCTTCAACTTTCTTTTTTGGGCATTCATTTGCATAATGCCCCATCTTCTTGCACTTGAAACATTCAACCTGACTAAGATCCTTCTTGACAGGCTGGCTTCCACTACCACTTCCACTGTGGTGGCTTTTATATCCACTCTTGTGGTTCTTGTATTTATCATTGTCATGACTACGATTGTGCTTGTTGTCATGATAACGATTGTGGTTGTGGTGTTTGTTGAACTTCCCATGCTTGTGGGATCCAGAACTCCCACTGTCATCATAATGGGAATGTTTCTGAGACGATCCCGAGTTGTGCTTGTCAGAGTGCTTTCTCTTCCTACTTTCAACTTGTTTCATCTTGTTCTCCAAAATAGCAGCTTTGTCACAAAGAGATTGGTATGTGGGAACATAGGCCACAGCTAACTGCAGGTTCAGTTCATCATTCAACCCTTCAAGGAACTTTTCCTTCCTATTAGCATCAGTGTCAACTTCATCCGGTGCATATCGCGCCAGATTGTTGAACTCCTCAATGTATTCAGCCACGCTGCGGTGGCGCTGCTTCAAGTTATGGAACTATTTCTTCTTCAAACTCATCACTCCGGATGAGATGTGAGAAGTACGGAATCCATCTTCAAAGATAGCCCATGTCACATCTGCAATGGGAGTGGTGATCTGGAAGTTATCCCACCAAGTGGCTGCTGGTCCTTCCAACAAATGTGTTGCAAATCTGACTTTCTCTTCATCAAGATGCAACTGTTACCAAGTCCTTGTTCACAGAGCGTAGCCAATCATTGGCCACCATAGGATCAGTAGTTCCTGAGAACTTTGCTGGCCTCAGTCTCAAGAACCTGGTAAGCATGTCAAAACCCGGTGGGTTGTTCTGATTGTTGTTGTTGTTATTGTTGTTATTGTTGTTGTTGTTGTTGCTGTTGTTGTTGTTGTTCTGATTCTGGATGAACGTAGTCATCATTTGCATCAGCTGAGTCTGAGCTGTCATCATTTGCTGCATCTCAGGGGTGATGTTGTTGTTGTTGGGGTTGGGATTGGCACGTCGGGGAGGCATCTATGGTTTTCAATGGAGATAAGAATGAGATACCCATAGATGCTAACATGCACAATACATCACATAAACAATCACCAATCATGCATCATAATAAAAGTTCAACAACGTAAACGGCAAGTTTTGCAAAGTAAACACACCAATAGCAAGCCATCCACACGTTGGATGGTCATTGCGACTCAATAATCAAAGACATGATAAATAAAGGTAAATGAGTAATCATCACTACTCCTCGGCATCAACCTCCTCCTCAACAAATGTAAGACCTGCATTCTACATAGCGGTCTTGTATTCCTCGACATTGGTGGTCAAGGTCTCTACTTTGACTTTGAGAGCCCTCTTCTGTGAACGAAGCCTCTCAATCACAGTCTGCTGATGCTCGAGCTCGAAGTCATTGGCCTCTAGTTCTGCAGTCATGTCTCGAATCCTCTTGCTCCTATCTTGGACTCGCTTCTCTTGACTCTTGAACTTTCTGTCTTGACTCTCAAACTTGGCCTCCATCTCCTTGACTATCTCATCTTGCTCCGCGAAGAGCTTGTCCTTCTCACGAAGCTGCACCTGGAGTTTGTCGTTGCTGAGCATGACGTTGGTCCTATCAGTGTCCATGTGCCTAAGAAGAACATCTAAGTCCCGGAGGTATAGACGAATCGGCTCTGCTGTCTCCTCGAGGTATCCTCGAAGTCAATGGCCTCACCATCCTCATCACGTCTACCGAAGGCGTGGAAGTGAGTACCTCTAACCTGTCGAGAGTGTCTCCCTAACAGACGTCCAATCAAGTCCTGCATGACTACCTCTAGGCCTCTCTCCTTATCGTCATGCATGAGCTTGAAGATGATTGCCTCCGTGGTAGGTTCAGTCTGGCGTCCGGGCTGATTGACCTTGAAGCCCCAAAGGTCTTTCCTCTCAAACTTGGTAAGGGGAAGCACCATGATGGTAGGAAGAGGGAGATTGAGCAAACTAGTGAGCTCAATAATACGAGGGCCAAAACGAGTTCCCTTGAACTCTTCAGCCGTGCTGATAGTAACATTAGGCATCTATTTATAAGATAGAAAAAGTTAGAGTCAACACAATGAATAATTTTACAAGACAAAGCATCGCAAGCATAACATTGGCAAACACATAAGTCATAGCAAACATAAATTCCATTACAAGCGTCCAAGGTTCAACTTATTTAAACAACATTTTGGAAAATAAAATGATAAGTTTGGTGGTCCAACTAACGAAGTATGCTTACAATCCCATCTCACTTGCCAAGTTGGCTAACAAGGCATCCCTAGAGGCAATCTGTTTATCTTGATCACATGACTCCATTGCTAAGTCTATGATGTCTTTCCTTAAACTTTGGTTGGTAGCCTCTAACTCATGGGTATGTTTCTTTTCTTCCCTAAGGTCATTCTGGGTGTTAAGCATATGCACTTGATTCTATCACCAAGTTCTTTGATGGCCCTCCAAGCTGCATCCCTTGCTGAATCAAAGAATGTAGTGTGCATCACTGTGTTGGTGACCATGAAGAATCCCGAGTCCTTGTGGTTGTCTTCCTTGTTTTTATACAAGTGAAGTTGCACCCACCAGTACTCAACTCCTTCATCCATCACAGGAAAACCTTTGTACACAGCTGCACCATGTATTCCCATGGCAACCATGAGGTCCTTGAGAGCCTTGGGGAATTCTGTCTCACACTCCAAAGTCATTGTCATGAGTGGTCCCTTCCTCACGGCTTCGTTGATGGAGTTCATCTACAAATAGAGATGAGAAAGAAGATTAGAAAAGTTTACGAGAAGAAAAGACAAGTGTGGAAATTGTTGAAAAATTTTCCTTAGTGGTTTCCAATCCTAGGGTCATAATCCTACAGGCAACACAGTGCTCTGATACCATCTGTAAGATCCCTCCTTTGTAAAGGAAAGGATCCCTATGATTGCAATGCTAGTCCCTGGATCAATGCTAGCATCCACAGTTTAAGATGAAGTACACAGAAACAAAGGTCATTATTACAAGTCATTCCAGAGACAAACATAGTCTTTTACAACTCCATGGCCACAGGCCTAATACAAGAGTTTAAATAAGTAATAAGATAAATAAGTCTTCATCTTCATGTGCCATAGGCAAGCATGTTGAGTGTAGAATCATGACTCCTAATCATCATTAGAATATCCTGCAACATCACAAGTTACAGCCATAGTGGGTCAATACATTGGAATAGTATTGGCAAGTTATACCTTAGTATAATTTTCCCAAGGAACCACCAATAGACATTGGTGAACCTTCACCCTTGTTCAACCACAAGTTTTACTTAGAAATTGGGATGAGGAGATTCTTTATAGCTTCCATGTCTTGATGCTCAAGTTGTCCCATACCAGGGACATGGCTAAGTACTTAGATTCTTACATCTGCAGAGGTTGTGCACTTTCCCCACAACACTTGATTTTCACCAAGACAGGACCTTTCAGAAGCCTTCCCTTAGACCAAATGGATGCGTTCCAACCTATCATCCCACTAACACCAACTGTCCAAATGGCTAAGTTATTGCAACCTATATGATCTAGGCATAGCCCATATTGCCAAGTGGCTGCACTAGAAGCTTCTTAACATTTGGCCTCTCAAATCACTTTGTTCCTGGGTGGCTTTCCACAAGTGAGATACACAAGGTAAACCATAGAAATGGGCCTTGTGTAACCACTCAACATAAACCATTCCTTCCATTCCACCCAGGTGTTTCATTCACTTAGTTGTTTTATTAAGAAAACACATAGTCCAAAGACTTAGAAATATTTTTTCATAGCATGAATATACCACCCTTGGTTGCTACTAGCTAGGCTAAGCATGGCATTGATAAGACTTAGAAATATTTCTAGCAATTCTACAACTACTAGGATTTTCCCAAGCATAGCATATACATCAAAAATATACATGCAAGACTAGTAAAATATTTATAATGCATATTTGAAATCATAGGAATAAAATCATGAAGCACCACTTGCCTTGGTAGTTTGGAGAGTAGCTACAATCCTCACAATCACAATCACTATTTGCACCAAAATCTACACATAAAATGATAGCACCAAATCACATACAAAATAAATACAAGCAAAAATATATGGATGCATGCTATATGATATGTGATGATTTTCTATACTCAACAAGAAAAGTGCACAGTACTGATTCATAAACAAGTTCAAAACTTGCCAAACAACCTTTATTTGAACATTAAAACATTTCCCAAATATTTGTTATACATAAAATAGGCCTACACATGTTTCTGTAAAAATAACCATTTTAATAGAAACAAAACATTAAACACATTGCTTATATGGAAAGGGCTTTCGCTCCTGATTCCATTGATATAAAATTTGTCAAATTTGGACGTGGGAATCAAAAGTTATGAATTAAACAAGTTTAAACATCTAATAGATTTAAATCAGAATTTTAAAACCAAACTCGTGCCACGCGGCGCCTTGTAACTGGCTGGTACCACTTCGCGCTGGATCGCGTCTGCAAGCCGTTGGATCTAATTAAAATGCGCGGCTCTGATTAAAACATACCACTTCGCTTATGATCTATCGTGTCCACTAGATCTAAATCGAACGGCCCTTAGCAAAAGACCAACAAGTGGCAGCGCTAGCGGCGGCGACAGGCGGCGGCGCGCTCAGTCAGTGGCAGAGCCGGCGAACTAGGTCGCCCGGGGAGGTGGGAGGATGCTCACCAGAATCGTCGTGACGAGGAGAAGCTCGACGTATGCTCGGTTGGCGAAGGGGCGCTCGGAGTTGTCGCGGATTGCTCGTCAGAGTAGTCCCTGGCGACGGTGGCTTTTGTTCATCGACGTTGGCGACGCTCTGGGCCGCGCTAAGACGAGAGAAAGGTGTCATTAGATGCGCAGGACACTAGGGATCTCACGCGTATCAAACAGAGGGAGAGGGGAGGCTGGGACTTACTGGAAAAGGTCGCCGAAGTTCGAGCAGAGGGCGGTGGAGCTCAGTCATGGACGTTGCCGAGGCTACAGACCATGCGCGAGCAAACGGAGAGTGTCAGTAGGTGCGCACGGAGATGTAGAACAAGCTAGTATGAACCATAGACATAGGGGAGTGCGGTGCTCACCGGAATTTGACGACGAACTCGTCGGAGCAGCGGGCGTCCAGAGATAAATTCGTGCAGCCTGGTGGCTCCGGTGAGGTGTTGTTTGGGGGAAAAGGAGGAGGGGAGCAGGGTGTTTAAGTAGGCGAGACGGGGGCGTGAATCACTCAGGCATTGAACGGGAATTGACGCCGCGAATTAAACCGGAAACGCTTGGCGTAATTTGGGGATGAACCAGTCGCTGGGTGGAGACGACGATAGTCGTGTGGGCCATGGCTGTCAGCGAGAGGAAAGGAGAGGGGGTGGGTCCAGACAGTCAGCGACTCAGTGGGTGCGGGTGTGCGTGAAAGAAAACGATTCGCGGGAGAGGCTGCTGGGCTAGCCGGGTCGAGTTGGGCTGGGTTGGGCCAGATTGGCTTGCTGCTTATTTTTTTTTCCTCTTTATTCCTTTTCTTTTTCTGTTTGGTTTTCTAGAATTGGTTTTCAAACTCTATTTCAATTTAGTTTGAATTCAAACATTCTCTAGCTTTTTGTACAGTGTACTTTGCACTCAAATGTGTGTCAAACACTTTTGTTTACAAAAACATACTTGGGTCATTTGGAAAATAAAATAAAACCAAGCCTTTATGAGATATAGTAATATGCATAAACTTGGTTTTATTTCATACTTTGTTTTGTAACTTTGTTCAAGCTTTTGAAATCTCTTAAGTTTGAACTCAAAACATTACTGAATGAATATTAGTACCTTTCTCATTAGCAAGTATCATAAAGGCTAGAGTATTCATGCATAAAATAATGAACAATATATGCTCCTATCTTTTGAAATGATTTTGAAATGAAACCCTAAATGATCATGGATGCATGGATGATATGCATGAGTTTTGAAACATGATTTTAGGGATGTTACAGATTCCCTGCAGAATTAATCCATTGGCTCGTTCAACCTGACCATTGGATTGTGGGTGTGCCACAGATGCAAGGTCAAGTCGGATGCCTTTCTCCCAACAATAAGCCTCCACTTCTTCGAGTGAAAAATTGTTTCCGTTGTTGGTAATAATGCTATGTGGAGACCAAATCTCACCACTAGATCCCGGACAAACCTGAGGGCAGTTGCCCCATCAAGCTTTCTAATGGTTTTAGCTTCTATCCATTTAGTGAATTTATCAACTGCTACAAGCAGATTTGTAAACCCACAAGGTGTTGTTTGTAACGGTACCACCATGTCCAGCCCCCAAACTGCAAACAGCCAAGTTATTGGTATTATTCGCACTTCTTCAGCAGGAACATGTGGTTGTTGGGCATAATACTGGCATCACATGCATGTCTCAACCAGCTTGTCGGCGTCCGCCTTCGCGGTCAGCCAGTAGAATCCTCGCTGGAAGGCTTTCGCTACCAACGATCGAGGAGCGGCGTGATGCCCGCAATCTCCGAGATGGATTTCGCGCAGGATTTCCATACCTTCTAGCTGGGAAACACACTTTAGGTATACACCAGTAGTGCTCCTTTTGTAGAGTTGCCCATTGATTATGGTATAACCCTTTGCTCGTCGTACTATTTGCCGTCTTTCAACTTCGTTGTCGGGCAAAGTTCCGTGTTCGAGATATTCCATGAACGATTTTGTCCAAACCGGAGGGACCTTAGTCACCATGTTGACGAAAGAGTCAGCTCTATCCTGAAGGGAATATGCCCTGAGAGGCAATAATAAAGTGTTTATTATGTGTATTCCAAGTATATGATAGATGTTTATTTTGCATGCTATAATTGTATTAATACGGAAACGTTAATACATGTGTGTTTAATAAACAAACAGAAAGTTCCTAGTTATGCCTCTCTCATAAACTAGCTCGTTGATTAACATGATGATCAAGGTTTCCTGATCATGGACATTGGATATTGTTAATAACGGGATCACAACATTAGTGTAATGGTGTGATGAACATTCATCCGAAGTATAGCATTACAATCAAAGTCATTGAGTTTATATTGCTATAACAACTTACGAAGTGATCCTAATCCTTAGACCATGAGATCATGTCAATCACTAACACCGGAAGAGTTTCTTGATAACATCAAACGTCACACCTTAACAGGGTGATTATAAAGATGGATTCAGAACTAACAAAGTGTTATGTTGAGGCCCATGGATCGAGAGTGGAATTTGTTCATCCCGATGACGGATAGATATACTTTGGGCCCTCTCGGTGATATCACATTGATTAGCTTGCAAGCAAGTGATTTGATCACTAGAATGTTATATCATGGGAACGAGAAAAGAGTGCATGTCAGTAACGAGATCAAACTAGGTATGGAGATACCGATGATCGAATCTTGGACATGTAATATATCGTGAAACAAAGGGATTAAGATACTAGCATAAAAGGTTCCGACGATCACAAGAAAGTCATCGTTGAATGTGTGGGAGTCAGTATGGGTCTCCAGATCCCGCTTCTGATTATTGATCCGAGAGGGGTCTCGATCATGTCCGCATTATTCATGAACCGTAGGGTGACACACTTAAGAGACACCGACATCCAATTGGAGCAAAAGTTTCATGCCGAAAGAATGAACAAGCGCAAGAATTTATTTCACTAGATACCGAAACAGGTTTTCGGGTGAAATTGCATAAAGTGGTTATGCATGTGAAATAGAATTCTAGCAAGGGGTTATTTGTGAATGTTTGTCATTAAAGTAATTGACAAAATTCTGAATAAAATAAAATAGTTTTATTTAATGAGAGTTTGCATTAAATTTGGTGGAAATTTAATGGGAATTGAGTGGATTTTTGAGTGGAGAAAATTGAAGGGCCATTTTGTGAGTGGAGTGTCCACCCACATGAATGAGGGAGAGGTGGGGCACCCTCCATGGCCGGCGGCCATGCCCCCCTCCCCTCCCTATAAAGAGCCTCTCCTCACTTCTCACTTACACCTCCTCGTGAAGGATCTCTCTCCCCCTCTAGAATTTATCCCCCATGGTCTCGGACTAGCGAGATACATGTTCCCGGTGGCTATTCGGCAAGAAAGAGTTGTGCTTCCGCTGCATTGTTGGAGCGAGGAGGTGGAGGTTGCTCGGTGCCTCGAACATGTGTGTGAGCATGGATGCGCTGCTGATTTGCGGCGCTAGGACTTCCTCTCGATCTTGAGATCGACAAGAGATCGTCTACATCAACCACGAGTTGAACTCGTTAAGCTTTGTTGGTCTTCAAGGGTATGTTCTCTACGGATATACATCCGCCCGTTGTTTGTATCTAAATAGATAGATCTTGGTACATAGTTCACATCGTAGGAAAAATTTTGTTTTCTATGATGCGAACCCTGCATATCCGGGTTGTCGATGTCGGCTCCCTTCACAGATGGTGTGCGCAGATGCTCTAGGAAAACTCCTGGCGGAATTTGCTTGCACCCTGGTCCAAGTTTAGACAGTAGATCAGCCGCCTTGTTTTGCTCCCTAGGTACATACTTGACTTCGTAGCCCAACAAGATCTTGGCTATCTTGTCCACTTCCTCTCGATATGCCGCCATCATAGGGTTCCGCGCATTCCTGGTGCCAGCCACCTGCTGGGAAACCAAGTCGGAATCTCCACAGCAAACTATGCGCTTGATGCCAATATCCTTGGCTACACGTAGTCCGTGAATGAGTGCTTCATACTCCTCCATGTTGTTTGTAGCCTCGAAGTGGATCTGCAGATGTAAAGATTCCCAACCTTTAATATAAGGTAGAGTCCCCTGTGTTTACAATGCTAGTCCCTGGATCAATAGCTAGCATCCATAGTTAAGATGTAATATCAAGAAAACAAAGGTCATAGTACAACTTTATAACCAGGAATAACATAATGTATTACATCTTACATAGCTCATTTGGATATTACATTACATTGCAGCAGAATATCTTTAAGCATGGGGTCCTTCATCTTCAAAGTGCCACAGGCAGACATGTTGGTTGTAGATTTTGTAATCCTAATCAATCAACTTCACTAATATCAATCAAACCTGTAACATTACAAGTTACAGCCACAAGGGTCAATACATTTGAATTGTATTGGCAGGTTTCACTATTATGTAAGCATAAGTGGATCCTATCAATACATGCATATTTGGCTAAGTAGAGTTTTAGGCTCATTTGCAGAAAGCAATACTTTATCCTATCTTTTCAAAATGGTTTTAACCTTTTGTTAAATCTCTTTGTCAAAATCTCTTGAACTCCTTGGTAAATCCCTAAGTGCTCAAGTCCTTGTCAAAACCAGTCAGTATTATTCCTGCACCTAGCCCATTTCTTAACTTGGACCCGTCAAAATGCATCGTTCAATAGTTCGGATCTGGCAATGGGGCTCATACTGTACTTCGGCCCAATCCACAAAGAAGTCGGCCACTGCTTGAGACTTAATTGCATCTCGCCTATCAAATTGCGGAGCATAAGGCGATAACTCGATTGCCCATTTTGCTATTCGGCCACTCGCATCTTTGTTGCTTAATATCTCGGCTATGGGTGCCTCACAAATCACTTTTATCGGGTGTTCTTCGAAATAGTGTTTGAGTTTTTTCGCCGACATGTATACTCCGTAAGCCATCTTCTGGTAGTGCGGGTAGTTTTGCTTTGAGGCCGATAATACCTCACTTAGGTAATATACCGGCCTTTGTACCGACTTATCCTCTTCGTTCCGTTCCACAACAACCACTGCACTTACTACTCTGTTAGTAGCTGCCACATAGAGTAGCATAGGATCTTTTGACAATGGATAAGCCAAAATCGGTGCCGTGACCAGCATCTTTTTTAACTCATGAAATGCACTATTAGCCTGCGGCGTCCAGATGAACTTTTCGGACTTTTTCATCAATTGATATAGAGGTAATGCTTTTTCCCCTAGCCGACATACGAACTGACTCAGTGAGGCAAGACACCCTGTAAATTTGTGTACATCGTTCAGACACCTTGGCAGTTCCATTCTTTCAACTGCTCGGATCTTAGTTGGATTCGCCTCTATACCTCGGCTGGACACGAGGAAACCGAGTAATTTTCCAGCCGGCACACCAAAGGTACATTTTTCCGGGTTAAGTTTCATTCGGAACCTTCTCAGGTTCGCGAATGTCTGCCGAATATCTTCCAGGAGCGTTTTGCTCTCTTTGGTTTTTATAACCACATCATCAACATATACTTGCACATTTTTTCCTATTTGATCATGCAGACATTTTTGCATGCATCTTTGGTATGTTGCTCCTGCATTACGCAGGCCAAATGGCATGGTGCGGTAGCAATAAGCCCCATACGGGGTGATAAACGCAATTATTTGATCAGCCGGGTTTAACGGTATCTAGTGGAAACCAGAATACGTGTCTACAAATGATAACAGCTCACAGCCTGCGGTCGAATCAATGACTTGGTCTATCCTAGGTAAAGGAAAAGGATCTTTGGGACACGCCTTATTGAGGTTCGTGTAATCGATGCACATTCGCCATACGACGGCTACATTGGGTCATCCTTTTTCTTTTCTACCAACACCGGATTTGATAGCCAATCCAGGTGAAGCACATCCATAATAAACCCGGCTGCAAGGAGCCGAGCTATCTCATCCCCTATTATCTTTCTCCTGTCTTTGGTGAAGCGGCGGAGAGGTTGCTTCACCGGCCTTGCTCCTGGCCTTACATGCAAAGAGTGCTCAGCCAACTCCCTCAGAACACCTTGCAGGTCCTGAGTTGACCATGCAAAGATATCCTAATTCTCACGGAGGAAGTTAGTGAGCTCGCTTTCCTATTTGGCATCTAAGCCAGCACCAATCGTGATGGTGCGCTCTGGGAACTGGTCATCAATCTGGATCTTTTTCGTCTCCTTAGTCGGCTGGAAAGATACACTTCCATGCGGGTTGGCTAATGCAGGCATATTAAGCTGTGCCGACTGAGCCAGAGCTGCCACTTCTTTTCTCTCTTGCAATTACCAATGACTCGGCCAGGTTTGACCTGGCTGAAGCGCATTCCATTGATTTTCTGTAATCCCCTGCTACTGTTATTACTCCCTATGGTCCTGGCATCTTCATTTTTAAGTACGTGATGTGACAGCTGCTCATAAATTTAGCCAATGCTGGCCGTCCGAGTAAAGCATGATAGCAACTTTCTAGGTCGACCACCTCAAACTCCAGATTTTCGGCTCTACAATTCTCCCTTGTGTCGAATAACACATCTACTCGGACTTTCCCAATAGGCTCGCACAAGAGCCCTGGAACTATCCCATGGAATGTGGTCCTTGTGGGCTGCAGCATATTCTGTGTTATTCCGAGTTTGTGCATTGTGTCCTTGTACATGATGTTGATATTGCTTCCATTATCTATGAGTACTTTCGAGAACTTCACATTGATGCTAGGCCCGACAAATGTCGGATCCAATACCAAGGCACACGACCCTGGGTTCGGCATTATCTTCGGGTGGTCCTTTATGCTCCAGGTTATCTCTTGATCGGACCATGGCACGTATCTCGGTACTGCCGGCATAACTGCATTCACTTCCATATGCCGGCGTTGTACGCTCTGTCTATCTTGTTGTTCTGTTGTGAACACACAATATGATTGGTGATGCTCCCTGTAATCATTGCGTCCATTGTTCCCGGGGTTTCCCCTTCCGTCTTGATTCTGATTTACTACTTGGTGCACTGCATCCCTCCGGTCTGGGTTATCATACCTCGGAGGGGGTGGTGGTAACATTAGCTGTTGTGCATTCCCCCCGGTTAACTGTGGCTACTGCTGTTGATGTACTTGATGCGAAGGTGCTTGTATGCCCGTCGGGTTTCCCATTGCACTTTTCATCCAAGCGCATTGGCGAGTAGTGTGATTGGCTGGCTTGGCCGGGTTAGGCGTGTGGAATTTACACGGTTGATCCAGCATGGATTCAAATGTGTACTTTGGCCTCTCCTGCCATTGCTTCTTCTGTTCTGGTGTCCACTACCTTTTCCCTTCATTCCTCGGCGTCCACTGCTGAGGACCATTCTTCTATCGCTGATTGTTCCCATGACTCGGCTGATCCTGCATAACCGTTGCCACTTGATTGGAAGCGTATCTGTAATCCGACCTCTCGTCCCTTCTTCTACCTCGGTATTCATTACGCCGCGATGATCCGGCACCATCTCTAACATAATGATCCTGCTGCTCCCGATGCTCTGCCGACATTAACTGTGGTTGAGTTGGATCACCTAAGGCATATGAGTCTGCTATCCTGATGGTTTCTGCCAACGTGGTTGGCATATCTCTCTACAACCTCTGCCATAATACGCTTGCATATCTGCAGCCCTGAGCAAACCAGGCTATCGCTTGAGATTCGATGACCCCTTCGCATGAGTTTCTGAGGTTGCACCACCGAGTCAAGAATTCTCTATTTGTCTTATTCGGCTTCTGCTTGCACATCGCGAGCTGTTGTGGCCTGTTTGGCCTCTTATATGTACTGGTGAAATTACTGACAAACATTTCTTCAAAATCTAACCAACAGTTGATACTTCATGTTGGTAAATTGTTCAGCCATACTCTGGCCGGTCCTTCCAGCATCTGTGGGACTTATCTTACCGCCCATCTTAAATATCCGCCAGCTATTTTTACTGTCGTGGCATAGTCAATTAACCAATCTTGTGGCTTCGTACTCCCATTGTATGTTTTTGTACCTCTTGCCAACTGGAAGTTCGGCATGGGCAGTTCGCCCATGATCCGAGGTCCAAAACATGCTGGGCTGGGTGGACCCTGTTCTTCCAACATCTCGGACCGATACAGCCTGTCCAGCTTCGATCTTGCGTCAGTTGACGGCAAGTTTCTATAGATAACTCTCTCCTGTATTCCATAGTGATTTTGCCCACCATGATCTGCATACTCCATGTCCAAGTAGCCATCATTGTATCTATCATTTGCCTGATTTTGTTGAGCTGGTCTTGCTTCTCGCTCTTGCCGAGGCTCATACCTCGGCTGAGGATCCTGCGGGGGGTACCTCCTCCCTTCCGCCGGGTTATTGTTTCCATGGTTTCCCCTTCCGAGGTTTCCGTGCTCTCTGTTTGCACGGTCGGGGTTTCTATCACCGCTGTTACCTCGGCTCCCATTGCCTCTATTCTCATTGACCTTCCCGACCACCGCCGGATCATATGGGATAATCTTCTTATTTCTTTTTCCCGAAGTCACTGCTCTGTCTTTTCGCGCATTGTTTCCGGGCGAGGATGCCGCTTCCACAGACAATGCGGGGGAAGCTCCTGCCGAATGAACCATGCGAGAAGCTCCTGGCTTCGCCGGGTCAGCCCTAAGCATTTCTTCATTCTGCTGGTTCGCAATGCTTACCAGTTCATTTACTCTTTCTTGCTGTTTTTGCCAGGCTTCCCCGCTTAACCCCTCCAACTCTAGGGCTGCAGCATTTGCCGCCCTGAGGTTCTTTGCTGGGGTACTATACCTCGGCAAGCCTGGATATCCCGAATCATCTGGACGAGCCTCGTGCTCTTTGTTGATATCATTCATGAGGTTCTTTCCTCTTAATCTCAGTTCATCTACTCGGTCAGGGGCCACATCTAGTTTGTTTGCCCTAGCGTATTCTCGCAAGGTCCTGTTTAAGGATTCCCACAAGGCCGACACCTTTTTTGCCTCTACTACCACTTTCCGTCTAGTTTCTTCTAACTCCGTCTGTGCGTTTGTTGGGTCAAGTATCGGCGCTACAGGCGTAGTTAGGTTGTCTATAGTTGCCTGAAGGATATTCTCTGGTCTCTCTAGAGGTGGCCATCTTACCCTGTCGCCTTTGGAGTCACCTCCTGCACCTCGGCCGCCCTGGTCGCTAGTGGATCTACCTCGGTAGGCTTTGGAGCTGCTTGCTTCGTGGCCACATGTCCTCCTGTCGCCGGGTCCTTGCTTGGTCCGGCTCCTGCTCCTGCTGCTGGTGTCGGGGCCATCATCATCACCTCGACGCTGCCTGTGGGGCGAACTCCACGCTGACCGCTAGCAGCACAGAGGGGAGGGTCTCCCTCCTCGATGACTCGGTGCGGGTAGATGCAGGAGGTGTCGATGCCGACGTAGACCTTGTGAGCGCCCAGGTTGATGAAGATGCCGTTACGCAGGGGTGCTTTCCTCCCAAAGCTGCCAACGTTATCACTAACATAGTCCCAGATTGTAGGGTTCGCAGCATAGAAAACAAAAAAATTCCTACGATGTGAACTATATACCAAGATCTATCTACTAGATACAAACAACGGGCGGATATATATCCGTAGAGAACATACCCTTGAAGACCGACAAAGCTTAACGAGTTCAACTCGTGGTTGATGTAGACGATCTCTTGCCGATCTCAAGATCGAGAGGAAGTCCTAGCGCCGCAAATCAGCAGCGCATCCGTGCTCGCACACACGTTCGAGGCACCGAGCAACATCCGCCTCCTCGCTCCAGCGATGCAGCGGAAGCACAACTCTTTCTTGCCGAATAGCCACCGGGAACATGTATCTCGCTAGTCCGAGACCATGGGGAATAAATTCTAGAGGGGGAGAGAGATCCTTCACGAGGAGGTGTGAGAGACAAGTGAGGAGGGGGGCTCCTTTTATAGGAGGAGGGGGGAACCCCAAGGGGGTGGCCGGCGCATGGGGCTGCCCCCTTGCCCTCCCCTCTTCATGTGGGTGGACACTCCACTCACAAATCTCCTTTAAATTCCCTCCACTCAAAAGTCCACTCAAATTCCCATTAAATTTCCACCAAATTTAATGCAAACTCTCATTAAATAAAACTCTTTTATTTTATTCAGAATTTTGTCAATTACTTTAATGACAAACATTCACAAATAACCCTTGCTAGAATTCTATTTCACATGCATAACCACTTTATGCAATTTCACCCGAAAACCTGTTTCGGTATCTAGTGAAATAAATTCCTGCGCTTGTTCATTCTTTCGGCATGAAACATTTGCTCCAATTGGATGTCGGTGTCTCTTAAGTGTGTCACCCTACGGTTCGTGAATAATGCGGACATGATCGAGACCCCTCTCGGATCAATAATCAGAAGCGGGATCTGGAGACCCATACTGACTCCCACACATTCAACGATGACTTTCTTGTGATCGTCGGAACCTTTTACGCTAGTATCTTAATCCCTTTGTTTCACGATATATTACATGTCCGAGATTCGATCATCGGTATCTCCATACCTAGTTTGATCTCGTTACCGACATGCACTCTTTTCTCGTTCCTGTGATATAACATTCTAGTGATCAAATCACTTGCTTGCAAGCTAATCAATGTGATATCACCGAGAGGGCCCAGAGTATATCTATCCGTCATCGGGATGAACAAATTCCACTCTCGATCCATGAGCCTCAACATAACACTTTATTAGTTCTGAATCCATCTTTATAATCACCTGATTACGGTGTGACGTTTGATGTTATCAAGAAACTCTTAGGTGTTAGTGATTGACATGATCTCATGGTCTAAGGATTAGGATCACTTCGTAAGTTGTTATAGCAATATAAACTCAATGACTTTGATCGTAATGCTATACTTCGGATGAATGTTCATCACACCATTACACTAATGTTGTGATCCGTTATTAACAACATCCAATGTCCATGATCGAAACCTTGATCATCTTGTTAATCAACGAGCTAGTTTATGAGAGAGGCATAACTAGGAACTTTATGTTTGTTTATTAAACACACATGTATTAACGTTTCCGTATTAATACAATTATAGCATGCAAAATAAACATCTATCATATACTTGGAATACACATAATAAACACTTTATTATTGCCTCTCAGGGCATATTCCCTTCAGTCTCCCACTTGCACTAGTGACAATAATCTAGTTACATAGTGATAAATCTAACACCCATTGAGTTACGGTGTTGATCATGTTTTGCTCTAGGGAGAGTTTTAGTCAGCGGATCTGCTACATTGAGATCCGTACTTCTAAATCTTTATATCTCCATCCTTGACATGCTCACGGATGGAGTGAAACCAGCGCTTAATATGCTTGGAATGCTTGTGAGACCTTGGCTCTTCGGCATTGGCAATGGCACCATTGTTGTCACAATAGATCACCATTGGGTCCAAGCGTTTGCCACCACTCCTAGTTCGGATATGAACTCCTTCATCAAAGCGCTTCTGAGCCGCTCAAGCGGCAACATATTCGCCTCCGTTGTTGATCCCGCTACCACAGGTTGTTTGGAGCTCCTCCAACTAACCGCTCCGCCATTCATGAGAAATACGTATCCGGATTGAGACTTAGAGTCATCCGGATCGGTGTCAAATCTAGCATCGACATAACACTTAGCGACGAGCTCTTCTTCACCTCCGTATACAAGAAACATATCCTTAGTTCTTCGTAAGTACTTAAGGATATTCTTGACCGCTATCGATGTTACGAACACGGATCCGATTGGTACCTACTAGTCAAACTAATAGCATGTGCCACATCCGGTCTTGTACATAGCATGGCATACATTATAGAGCCTATGGCTGAAGCATAGGGGACTTTGTCCATTATCTCTCTTTCTTCATGAAGCGGACTTTGAGTCTTACTCAATGTCTTGCCTTGCAACATAGGTAAGAACCCTTCTTACTTCCGTCCATTTTAAACTTCTTTAAAATCTTATCAAGGTATGTACTGCGATAGCCCTATTAGGCGCCTAGATCTATCTCTATAGATCTTTATGCCTAATATGTATGGCCTTCACCTAGGTCCTTCATTGAAAATTTCTTTGTTTAGATAACTTTTAACACTGTTTAAAAGATCTATATCATTTCCGATCAATAATATGTCATCCACATATAATATCAGAAATGCCACATTGCTCCCACTCACTTTCTTGTAAATACAAGCTTCTCCATAAGTTTGGACAAACCCAAACTCTTTGATCACCTCATCAAAGCGGAGATTACAACTTCGTGATGCTTGCTTCAATCCATAGATGGATCACTGAAGCTTGCACACCTTGTTAGCATCCTTAGGATCGACAAAACCCTTTGGTTGTATCATATACAACTCTTCTTCAATATTACCATTGAGAAACGCGGTTTTGACATCCATCTGCCATATCTCATAATCGAAATATGCAGCAATTGCTAACATAATCCTAACTGACTTTAGCATCGCTATGGGAGAGAAAGTCTCATCGTAGTCAACTCCTTGAATTTGTCGAAACCCCTTTGCGACAAGTCGAGCTTTATAGATGGTCACATTACCATCAGCATCAGTTTTCCTTTTGAAAATCCATTTGTTCTCCACGGCCTTGGTGTCGTGAGGTAATTCCACCAAGTTCCAAACTTGATTTTCATACATGGATTCCATCTCGGATTTCATGGCTTCTAACCATTTGTTGGAATCCGGGCTCATCATCCCTTCTTCATACGTCGCAGGGTCATCATTTTCATCAACCATGAAATTCATGACAGGATTTCCGTCTGATTTCGGGGCTGCAGCGTCTGTTTGACCTGCGAGGTTCGGTAGTACTCTCTTTTGGAGTTTTATGATCATTATCATTAGTTCCCTCTTCAACAGGTGGAGCCAACTCCGGAACAACTTCCGGCGCTGCGCTACTCGCCATACTTTGAAGAGAAGGTTCCACAACCTCTTCGAGTTCTACCTTCCGACTACTCACACCTTTCGCAAGAAACTCTTTCTCTAGAAAGGATCCATTCTTGGCAACAAAAACCTTGCCCTCGGATCTGTGATAGAAGGAATACCCAATAGTTTCTTTAGGCTATCCTATGAAGACGCATTTTTCCGCTTTGGGTTCGAGTTTATCCGGTTGAAGTTTCTTCACATAAACATCACATCCCCAAACTTTAAGAAATGACAGCTTAGGTTTGTTTCCAAACCACAATTCATACGGTGTCTTTCAACGGATTTAGATGGTGCCCGATTTAAAGTGAATGCAGCAGTTTCTAGTGCATAACCCCAAAATGACAACGGCAAGTCCGTCAGAGATATCATAGATCGAACCATATCTAATGAAGTACGATTACGACGTTCCGATACACCATTTCACTGTGGTGTTCCGGCAGGTGTGAGTTGTGAAACAATTCCACACTCTTTCATGTGAGTGCTAAACTCGTAACTTAGATACTCACCTCCACGGTCGGACCGTAGAAATTTGATCTTTCTATTACGATGATTTTCCACTTCATTCTGAAATTCCTTGAACTTTTCAAAGGTTTCAGACTTGTGTTTCATCAAGTAGATATAACCGTATCTACTCAAATCATCCGTGAAAGTAACAAAATAACGATATCCACCTCGCGCCGACACACTCATTGGACCACATACATCAGAATGTATGATTTCCAATAAATCTGTCGCCCGTTCCATTGAACCGGAAAACGGCGTTCTAGTCATCTTGCCCATAAGGCATGGCTCACATGTATCAAATGATTCATAATCAAGTGATTCCAAAAGTCCATCCGAATGGAGCTTCTTCATCGTTTAACGCCAATATGACCTAGGTAGTGCCACATATATCGGATATATCATCATTTAGTTTAATCCTTTTAGCATCAACATTATGAATATGTGTAACATTATCATCGAGATCTAATAGAAATAAACCATTCATCATCGGTGCATGACCATAAAAGATTTCATTCATATAAATGGAACAACCATTGTTCTCGGATTTAAATGAATAACCACCGCATCAAACACGATCCGGATACAATGTTCATGCTCGGTGGGCACCAGATAACATGTATTCAAGTTTATAACTAATCCCGACGGCAAGTGGAGAGGCAGCGTTCGACGGCGATCACATCAACGCTTGATCCATTGCCGACCATCTTGACCTCACCCCTTGCTAGCGGTCGCTTGTTCGCAGCCCACGATTCGAGTTACAAATATTAGCAACCGGTATCAAATACCCGGTGCTACTGCGAGCACTAGTCAAGTACACATCAATAACATGTATATCATATATACCTTTGTTTGCCTTGTCGGCCTTCTTATGCGCGGATACTTGGGGCGATTCGCTTCGATGGCGATCCTTACAATAGTAGCACTTTTCGGAATCAGACTTAGGTCCAACTCGGGGTTTCTTTTTGGTAGACAGCAGGCTTGCCGCCCTTACTTCCCTTCCGTTTTCCCTTCTTGTCTTTATTGAAACCGGTGTTCCTATTGATCATCAACACTTGATGTTCCTTTTGATCTCCACTTCTGCAGTTTTAAGCATTGATGTAAGCTCGGGAAGACTTCTTCATGCCTTGCATATTATAGTTCATCGAAGCTCTTATAGCTAGGTGGCGAGGCGAGAACACGATGGATCTCTAAGTCAATGGTAATCGTTATTCCCAAGGACACTAGCTTATCGGTGTAACCCGACATCTTGAGTACATGCTCACTAACGGATCTGTGCTCTTCCATCATGCAGCTAAAGAACTTTTCTAAAGCGTTGTAGCTCTCTCTGACATGTGTCGAAAATCATTTTCAACTCACCCATTGTATCAAATGCATTGCCGTTTTGAAACGCTTTGAAGTTCGGCTCTAGCCCATACAATATGCAATGAACTAAGTTGTGGTCCTCCCCAGTCGATAGACATTCTTCTCCTCGTCGGGGCATCATCTAAAGGTGGGGGCCCTAGCGCTTCTAGCACATATTGTTTTTGTGCGTGAGAGGAGAATCCTCAAATTCATGGCCTATTCGGTAAAGTTGCTACCGTTCGTTGCTAGTTTCTCTTTCTCCATGAACACATTGAAATTAAAAGCAGGTGGTGCCATCTACAACAGAATTTGTAAAGTTTAGACTAAGTGTATGATAGATTGAGTTCAACTAATCGAATGAACTCCCACTCAAAAACGACATCCCTCGTGCCTTTTTGGTGATTACATGAACCAAATCCACTACACCAAGTCCGATCATCACGTGAGTCGGTATAGCTTCAAAGGCGAGCATCAAATGGGCATCATATCAACTATATGACTCATGCTTAACCTTTCGGTCCGTGTTCGAGGCCATGTCTCATACATGCTAGGCTCGCCAAGTTAGAACCTTAGTATTGGCGTGTAACTGTTTTACACCCGAAATATGGTCGTGGATCCAAGAACACCCGATCATCACGTGATGTCTTGGAGCGACGAAAACATAATCGGTGCATACTAAAGGAAGAACACATTCTTATCTTGATATTTAAATGAGGGATCATCTTATTATGCTAACAAAGCGCTAAACAATAAATATAAGATGCTATCAAAACATCATATGTTTATTAGTGAAATGATATGGTTCCCGCAGATGATCTCTATCATGTGCATCGTGGTATGATCACTATCATACCTATATGTGTAAATCCAAGGTCTATGGATTTTACACGCTATGTGTGTTGTAAGAGTATCATATCATACTTCTACTTACAACACTACCATATCATAACACTAGCCCATCAACAATCTAAACTAGACGCCTCTAATTTATCCATTGCAAGTTTTACGTGGCTTAGGGCTTTCGAGATAGAACCGTTCTTACCTACGAACATGAACCTAGCGAGGATAATCAAATTGTTGACAACTCGCTTGCAAAATAGATATTGACTATAGTAGGAGGCAGACACGCTAGCCACTTATGCAAACTAGTTGCATGTCAAGCGTGGAACAGGTCTCATGCGAGGACATGTAAAGTTTGTCGGCCGCTTCATCCCACTATGCCACCAATATCCAAAATTACAACAAAGGAGTAACAACATGATCATCGCCCACATACTCATATGTGTACTACCGTGTAAAGTATCTACGCATAGATCCGCTCGATACCCTTTGTAGGGTTCGCAGATAGAAAACAAAAATTTTCCTACGATGTGAACTATATACCAAGATCTATCTACTAGATACAAACAACGGGCGGATGTATATCCGTAGAGAACATACCCTTGAAGACCGACAAAGCTTAACGAGTTCAACTCGTGGTTGATGTAGACGATCTCTTGCCGATCTCAAGATCGAGAGGAAGTCCTAGCGCCGCAAATCAGCTGCGCATCCGCTCGCACACACGCTCGAGGCACCGAGCAACCTCCGCCTCCTCGCTCCAGCGATGCAGCGGAAGCACAACTCTTTCTTGCCGAATAGCCACGGAACATGTATCTCGCTAGTCCGAGACCATGGGAATAAATTCTAGAGGGAGAGATCCTTCACGAGGAGGTGTGAGAGACAAGTGAGGAGGGGCTCCTTTTATAGGAGGAGGGAACCCCGAGGGGTGGCAGCGCATGGCTGCCCTGCCTCCCTCTTCATGTGGGTGGACACTCCACTCACAAATCTCCTTTAAATTCCCTCCACTCAAAAGTCCACTCAAATTCCCATTAAATTTCCACCAAATTTAATGCAAACTCTCATTAAATAAAACTCTTTTATTTTATTCAGAATTTTGTCAATTACTTTAATGACAAACATTCACAAATAACCCCTTGATAGAATTCTATTTCACATGCATAACCACTTTATGCAATTTCACCCGAAAACCTGTTTCGGTATCTAGTGAAATAAATTCCTCGCTTATTCATTCTTCGGCATGAAACATTTGCTCCAATTGGATGTCGGTGTCTCTTAAGTGTGTCACCCTACGGTTCGTGAATAATGCGGACATGATCGAGACCCCTCTCGGATCAATAATCAGAAGCGGGATCTGGAGACCCATACTGACTCCACACATTCAACGATGACTTTCTTGTGATCGTCGGAACCTTTTACGCTAGTATCTTAATCCCTTTGTTTCACGATATATTACATGTCCGAGATTCGATCATCGGTATCTCCATACCTAGTTTGATCTCGTTACCGACATGCACTCTTTTCTCGTTCCTGTGATATAACATTCTAGTGATCAAATCACTTGCTTGCAAGCTAATCAATGTGATATCACCGAGAGGGCCCAGAGTATATCTATCCGTCATCGGGATGAACAAATTCCACTCTCGATCCATGAGCCTCAACATAACACTTTATTAGTTCTGAATCCATCTTTATAATCACCCTGTTACGGTGTGACGTTTGATGTTATCAAGAAACGCTTCCGGTGTTAGTGATTGACATGATCTCATGGTCTAAGGATTAGGATCACTTCGTAAGTTGTTATAGCAATATAAACTCAATGACTTTGATCGTAATGCTATACTTCGGATGAATGTTCATCACACCATTACACTAATGTTGTGATCTCGTTATTAACAACATCCAATGTCCATGATCAGGAAACCTTGATCATCTTGTTAATCAACGAGCTAGTTTATGAGAGAGGCATAACTAGGAACTTTCTGTTTGTTTATTAAACACACATGTATTAACGTTTCCGTATTAATACAATTATAGCATGCAAAATAAACATCTATCATATACTTGGAATACACATAATAAACACTTTATTATTGCCTCTCAGGGCATATTCTCAAATCTCTGAACTAAGCCAGAAACAACCCGCTCGCCGGTGTGGATGAAGTTTCCCGTCCGGATCTTGACTCCAGCTAGCACCGCTGCTGGCCCCACGGTGGGCGCCAACTGTCGTGGTGGTGGCACGGCAGATGCCATGGGTAGGCTAAAGTATGGGGCCAATGGATGCTAGAGGGATCCGGGGAGGGAAGATGTAGTGGTTTCTACACACAATTGACTGATAAGTAGATCTTTATTTCTCCTCTAAATAGTTGCAAGTGCTCCTAGAGCTGTATCATAGAGAAGAAGAGGAAGATTGCTACACGAGCCCTTTGGTGTCAAATGAATCGATCCCCTCTCCAGGAGCCCGTGCCCCTCGTTATAAAGGGGTCCCTTGGTTCCTCCTAGGGCTGACGTGGCAAGCATATTCTTGGAATATGCTTGTCCCAAAGTGGTAACTCGGCGGACTCCTTTCTGTGTCCCCCTTCTATCGGCAGCAAAGACCCAGAGGCCCTCACATGTGTGCCTCGGGCTTCCTCACTGTCACCTCTGTGACGCTTGTCTGCCCCTCTGCTGCTCTGCTCTTTGTCCTTAGCGCCTGGCTCTGTGTAGATTCCTCCTTGCCAACAACTAGGGTTTGACTATAGGCTCCTTCTACTTCTTTTGCAAGTTTCCCGTTATTCGGCCTCATCTCGCATAAATCGGGTCGTCCTTCACCTGCATACAAGTCAATCAACCTTATTTGGCCGACTTAGCTCACACGTCAGCCGAGTAATGTGTTAATCACTCTATATTTGCCAAGCCTCAGCTTACCTCGGCCGAATCTTGCATGATTCGGCTGACTCATCTTATAATTCGGCTTAAGGTAAGGGAGACTCCTCCCTTATTTCCCCTATCTTGACCCTACCCAGGGTCAGTCCCCCAACAATAGGTTAGTTACAGAAAATATACAAAAACATCTCAAAGTATAGACAAAGCAAAGCAAAGTAGATACAAAACAAGCATGGAGCATCAAAAATTATAGATACGTTTCCGACGTATCAAGCATCCCCAAGCTTAACTCCTGCTCGTCCTCGAGTAGGTAAGTGATAAAAGAAAAAAAATTGAGGTGACATGCTGATACGTTGGAAACGTATCTATAATTTTTTATGCTCCATGCTTGTTTTGTATCTACTTTGCTTTACTTGTCTACACTTTGAGGTGCTTTTTACATGTTTTCTGGTACTAACCTATTAACAAGTTGCAACAGTGTCGGATGCCTGTTTTCTGCTATTTTTGGTTTCAGAAAAGTTAGTAAAGAAATATTCTCGGAATTGGACGGGACAAACGTCAAAGTCAATTACTTTTCGTGGTGAACAAGAAGTCTAGAGGAGAGCCGGAGGGGCCGGCCAGGTGGGCCAGACCCACCCCAGGCGCGGGGGCAGGTGGGCTCGCGACTGGCTAGGGTTTGGTGGCCCTGGCCGCCTCCCGGTCTCGCCCCTTCGCCTAGAAGAAGCCCCCGATGCAGAAACCCTGAGTACCCAATTAGAAATCCACAAAACCGTTTGTAGCCGCCGCCACCATTGTCCCTAGATCGGGGGGATCTGAAGTTCTTCTCGGCACCCTGCTGGAGGGGAGATCATCCCGGAGGCCTTCTCTCTCGTATGATGCGTGAGTAGTTCCACCTTCGACTATGGGTCCATGTAGTAGCTAGATGGTTGTATCTCCTCCTTTGTGCTTTCATGTATGGATCTTGTGAGCTCCGTTCATGATCAAGATCTAATCTATTTCTAATCATGCATGTTGTGTTTGCAGGGATCCGATGGATATTGAGATTATAATGTTGGTTTCATTAATGGTTTTATCTTTATGATTCTATCATGTATGTGTTGTTTGTGATCTTGCATGCTCTCCGTTGCTAGTGGTTATCTTGGCCAAGTAGTTGCTAGTGACTCCAAGAGGGGGTATTTATGCTTGATAGTGGGTTCATGCCTCTAGTTTCCAAGGGAAGTGACAGAAATCTCTTCGGTTGTAGATGTGCTATTGCTACTAAGTATTCGCCTAATAAACTTGAACCATTGTGACAAGGCAAGCAGACAATGAGCATCTCAGCATTCTTCTTATTTACCATGGGAATATGGTGCTTTTTCTCTCTTTCCTTTTTTCTCAATGTGTCTCTTTTTTTATAAGAAGAGTGCTTCATAGATGTCACTATGGTGATGCTGCAAGTTTCCACCATGATTAGGCATGGCTTAGGCTAGCAGCCCAGGCGTTTTTCTAACACAGGATACAAACTCCATGGACTTACAAGTTCCCTCTTTATTTCACACCGGTGACATCCATAGACAAAAGAGCATGATATCAACTAAGTACAAAGTACAAGTGCAATGTTGAAAACGTTCCCCGTGACAGCACGGTTCTGCTAATTCTAACATATAAGTGCAAGCATATACAACAAAGTTGTCACAATGGTTCAAGTTTATTAGGGGCAAATAATATAAAGTGTGCCATCAAGTTCGTGAGGGCTTTAATCACTAAGTTTTCACATAACAAAATAATTTTTAATTGGAAGATAGCCGAAAACAAGAATATACTTGGAATGGTGTAACACACCATGCATAGGAGTTTATAGTGGACACTTTGGAATAACTTGGTTTCTTGGGAGTTGGAAGCATGAGTAGAGCTTACTCATACAAGTGGAGGCTAGCAAAAGACTGGGAGGAACCAACTAAGAGAGCATAATGGCCATAATCATGCAGAGCAACAAAGCACTACTAATAAAAGCATAGAGTGGTACTACAAGTCAAGGACTAAATGATCATAGAGGCTATGGTGACTTGTCATAGTCATAACATGGTGTGAGCATGTGCCAAGTCAACCCAAACAAAACAGCAAAGGATAATACCATAATATTATGCTTTTGTATGCTAAAACAATGCCTAATTTCTTCAAGGCACACTAAGCAATCCAATTGTTTGGAACAAGTCATTCTACAACAATAATCACTAAGCATAAAGTCAAAACAACACCTAGCATGTTATTCTAAAGTCTAAGTCACAGTCAATGCAAGCTCCTCTTGCACTTACAAGCAAGAACTTACTGCTACTTTCCAACACCAAGCAACTTATTTGAAACAACTCACAAAGATAATAATCAATAAAGATCAGTGAGCTTGTCTCACAAATCCACAAAGAAGAACTAAAAAATTTTAAGCTAAAAGCACAAGAAAACTAAGGCTACACGCAGTGCTAGCAAAAGTGAACACTCACAAAACAATAAGAGTGAAAACTAGAGTGTTCTAGGCAATGAAAACAGAGTGTGTCTCTCTCCAAAAGAAGTGTGGTGTAACCAACCAACTTACTCAAGCAAACTAAGCAAACAAAAAATAAAAAATAAAAACTAAGACGCTCCAAGAACAACACAACTATGCATGAAACAATAAAAACAAAGTGTCTAGAAAGACCTGGGATTTTTATTGATGAAGAAGGGGATGCCTTGGGCATCCCCAAGCTTTGACGCTGGTACCTCTTGGATATTTCTTGGGGTGACACCGAGGTGGCATCCCCAAGCTTGAGCTTTTGTCCATTCTTGATCTCATTACATCATTCTTTCTCTATACCTGAAAATTTTCCTTCATACAAAACTTCACACAATCATCATTAGCAATATTAGTGTATTCAAAAGATATTAGACCTCTGGCAAAGCTTTAGAACAGCAAGTTCACTAAAAACACAACCTACTATAGTAACTTCTTCAAAAAGCTCAATTCCCCAAAAGAGAACTCAAAAAGGAATCAATAAGAAGCAAATGCAAATAATGGCAGAAATTTGTCAAAACAGACCAATAGGTAGAAACCGATTTTTTAGAAAATCTTCTATTGCTCAAATCAAAAAGTGTTGAACTAACGAAAGTTAGATAACATACTGGCGGATTTATTCGTAAATTTTGAGCTCAATGCGAGTTACATAGACTCCTCACTAATTTTTATGGTAGAGGATAGAAATCTGTTTCGGGACAGCAACTCCCCAAATCTTACTTCCCTCTCATTAGACGTCATTCTTGGCACAAAAAGCAAACAAAAAGTATAAAGAGAGGTCATTACTGAAGTAATAACTTCCAAGACTCAAGGAAACTCTTGGGTTATCTTCCAACAAGTACTTTTCTTTAATGCCTTTAAGTTAGGCTTGATAGTTTGAGAAGATGCTCACATAAGAAATATGAATTGATTTAAAAGAGAGCATCAAGAAGCAAATTCAAAACACATTTAAGTCTAACTCACTTCCTATGAATAGGAATCTTATAAAGAAACAAGTCATTAAAGCACAAAGCAATAAGCATAGAAAAGCAAAACAA
The DNA here is from genome assembly GCA_023614405.1 of Avena insularis. Taxonomy (NCBI): domain Eukaryota; kingdom Viridiplantae; phylum Streptophyta; class Magnoliopsida; order Poales; family Poaceae; genus Avena; species Avena insularis. The sequence goes on along the minus strand of CM042691.1, from coordinate 288,175,560 downwards.
GTGCAACTTCAAGATTTTCAACATAAAGAGGGGAAACTTAATATTTTTGAGATGCATAAAACCATGTTTCCCTCTCTCATAATAACTTTCAGTAGCATCATGAATAAAATTAACAATATAACTATCACATAAAACATTCTTATCATGAGCCACATGCATAAAAAAAGTATTACTCTCCACATAAGAATAGTCATTCTTATTAACAGTAGTGGGAGCAAATTCAACAAAATAGCTATCACTATTATTCTCATCACCATAATCATCAAATATAGGAGGCATATTGTAATCACAATTAATTTCCTCCTCAATAGTTGGTGGACTGAAAATATCATACTCATCATTGTAATCATCATAAATTGGAGGTTTGGTATCATCATAACCAATAGAATAGCTATCTTCCAAAGCTGGGGAACTAAAAGGATCATTTTCATACAAACTAGCTTCCCCAAGCTTAGACGTTTCCATAGCATTATCAATAATGGTGTCCAAAGAATTCATACTAATAACATTGCTATTAGTATGCAAATAAAGCTCCATAGGTTTTTTAATTTTCTCTTCAAACACTTCATGTCCTAACTCAAGATAAACACTATAGAGCTCTCTAATTTTTTTGTTGTTTTCCATTAAGCCTAACTAGTAAAAACAAGAAACAAAAAGACAAAATTGCAGAATCTAAAGGAAATAACTTCGAGCACTCACACACCAAGAGGATGTGAGTACCTTTTACCTTACCTCCCCGGCAACGGCGCCAGAAAAGACTTTTGATGGCGCTTTGTTGACGAGAGAGCTTCTTCTTCTTTATTCCCTGGCAACAACGCCAGAAAAGAGCTTGATGTCTACGCACTTCTATTCTTGTAGACAGTTGTTGGGCCTCCAAGTGCAGAGGTTTGTAGAACAACAGCAAGTTTCCCTTAATTGGATTACCCAAGGTTTATCGAACTCGGGGAGGAAGTGGTCAAAGGTATTCCCTCTCAAGCAACCCTGCAATCAAGATACAAGAAGTCTCTTGTGTCCCCAACACACCTAATACACTTGTCAGGTGTATAGGTGCACTAGTTCGGCGAAGAGATAGTGAAATACAAGTGGCAACGGTGCCAGAAAAGAGCTTGACAGTGAGGTAAAGACTAAAGGCAACAAGAAGGAAGCAAGCAAACATGCAACATATCTAGTAGCAAACGGCGTTTCAATGATTAGAAACAAGGCCTAGGGATCATACTTTCACTAGTGAACACTCTGTCATATAAATATCCTCTCTTCATGATACTACTCTTAACTACTCTCCGGTTGGACACTCTAATCATCGGTAGGGCTATAACAACACCCCTCAAAGTCCGCCTTCCCCAATCTAGATAACCCCACACTGTCACCTTGAGCGCTAGATGGTTCCAACAAACACCACAATTTCATAGAGACATCCAACTCCAAATATAACTCATAAGAAATATTCAATCTAGCCAAAGTGCCACACACGGTATGCACGCTGTCACTTTCACACACGTGGGGAAAAGCATATATCTATTAAACCACAAAGAGTATTTATGTAGACTCTAGCCTAAGTGCCACCATGGCGTGCACGCTGTCACTTTCACACACATGAGGAGAGCAGAGATCTAATGAAGCACTTGAGTAGCAAGGTAGATCTACTTGATTACAAAGCTCATGACCACAACAAGATCATGCATAGAGAGAGATTAACACATAGCTACCGGTAGAGCCCTTAGCCTCGAGGAAGAAGTACTCCCTCCTCATCATGGGAATCAGCAACGATGATGAAGATGGAGATGGAGATCGATGGAGATGGCTCCGGGGGTACTTCCCCATCCCGGCATGGTGCCGGAACAGAGACTTCCTGTCCCCTGAATCTCCCCTTCGGTGGCGGCGGCGGCGCTATAGAGGTTTTCGTGGATTTCTTCTGGATTATTTAGGGTTTTGGGGTCGGAGGCTTCTTATAGGCGCAGGAATCAAGGTCAGTGGGGGTCCAGGGGGCCACACCCCCTCCAGGCGCCTCTAGGGCTTGCCCGCGCCTAGGGGGATTTGGCCACCCTGTGGCCCCCTCCGGATCTGCTTTGTGGTTACGTGTTGCTCCGGGAAAATAATAACTTTGGCTTTTGTCCCGTCCAATTCCGAGAATATTGATTTTCTGCCTTTCTGGAACCAAAAACAGATTAAAACATGCAACTTGCATTGTGATAACTTGTTAATAGGTTAGTTCCAGAAAAGATATAAAAACACCTGAAAGTATAGACAAAGCAAAGCAAATTAGATACAAAACAAGCATGGAGCATCAAAAATTATAGATACGTTTCCGACGTATCATCCTCACAAAAGCTGCTTTCAACAACAACTTGTCACTCAACTTGGGCGCAATTCTTGTGCGCTACATGGAACACCGGTCCTCCCAAAGCCAAGGACCAATTACAGGTGGAGGCGTCATCACTATGATTGACATTGCCCTAGGCATCGTCCTAGGTGAGTTGCAACCATTGCAAGGTGAGCGACGTGTTGGTTTCTCTACTTTAAAAGCTTGTGGAATGCTCACTAGGAGAGTTGGCGGTTTTTACTTGCATATTGCAGGAGCTGGGCGTCTCTACCCCGCTCCATTGCCTAATGGTCTCTTCTCTATCGAGGAGGGATGTTTGCTATATGATGTGTAGGTTGAACTACACCAACCCGAGGAGGAGATTCCGGATGAGGATGAGGACCAAGAAGAGGAGCAAGAAGTTACATATCAAGAGGAGCAGCCACCAAAATAGTTCGCTACATATCAAGACTTTTAAGAACTTGGAGGAACAGTGGAGGGGATGCATAATCTTGCTCTGAACCTCCGAGAAACCACAAGTAACTTATCAACTCAATTTGCAAACTGGAGTTACAACTTTTCCCGCCACCACAATGATTTGAAGGGCTTGCAAAGGCCTAAGTGATGGGGATATGCCTACCGGGGTATACCCAGCAGGACGTTTCCGACTGGCCCAAGAATCGGCGAGTGGGCCTGCAGAACGGCGGGTGGATCGAAGCCCAGCAAGGAACTGAGCGACTGGAAGCTGAAGGCCCAGGCGAGTAGATAAGCCCAGTCGGGTTAGGTTAGACAGCTACCGAAGCTTTAACCGAATCGGTTGAGATATGTAAACCCTAGGGAAGGTGAGCCTATATAAACCTCCCTATAGGGTGAGTGGAGACACGTTCCATCATACACCCAAGCAACTCGCCGCCTAGCCGCCGAGTTCGCCCATTGTAACACCTCGATAATACAATCTAGCAGGAGTAGGTCTTTACCCTCCGGGGCCAACTCGGTAAAACCTGTGTCTTTGCCTCATCTCGCACCGCAGATGGCTGGCCGCCTTGCCCCTCGTTCTACTACTCGCCGATTGCAAAGATTCCGCCGTGATTTATTCCCACGACAGTGGCACCCACCGTGGGGCCTGGCCGGTCTGGCCGGTGTTCTGCGGCGAGATCCAATCTGCCCATCAACGAGACGGTCACCACCGGCCGTATGATAGCGATTGGCGAGATGCTCCAAATCTTGCAAAGCGAAACGCGTCCGGCGGCGCGACCGTCACGCGACGTGATCCTGCCGATCGGCACGATCAGCCTCTTCGTCGGCCTCACCAACATCATCGTCTCGGAGGATTCGGCTCGCATCCGCGAGTCGCCGCCACGCGATCGGCTCTCCGAGAGCCAGATCCGTACGATCCATCGCCTCGCCTCCGAGTACAACTCGGCCCACAACGACGTGGCCGGGAATTCGGCGGCCGCAGGAGACGCGGCCCTCGCCGACGACGCTGACTCGGCGACCCCGGCATCACTCGCCGGATCCATCACCATGGCTTCATCCGCAGGCTCCATCACCCAGGTCTCCAACGCGGGAGACTTCGAGGATCCCTCCATCCTCGGGATCTTCGAGTTCGACTCTGGATCTGAGAACTCCGGCGACCCCCATGACGGAACCGGTCGCCACACCGCGACCTACATGGCGACCGGCACCGATCCGCCGGAGGACCCGTTCTCCACCCCAATCCCTCCTAACGCCACAGCAACGGAGGTCGAAGAACTCCGCCTGAAATTGGCGGAGGCGGTACGCAAAGAGCAAGCCGAGCGCGAAAAGTTCCGCCTCGAGAGGTTGACGGCGCAGGAGCTGTCACGCTACCACCAGCAGCGGATCAGGTCACGCCTGAACCCCACCGTTCAGGGGCGCGCCCTGAACTTCGACGACGAAAACGACCCGGCCCGCGTGGCCGAGCGCGCGATCTGCGAGAACGCGCCGCCAGGAGGAAGTGCCCGGCCCCCGCCAGGATCAACTGCAATGGGCGCCCCACCGCCACCCAACCGCACCCCTCCCAGGGACCAGCCGCGGATAGTAGCCTCCTCACGGGAGCGAGATGCAAACGGCCTCCCACTATTCTCCACCCCGATGGAGAACCTCGTGGCAGGAAGAGCAGCGGCCGACAGCATCACGGCCACCGGCAACGGCGCCCTGCAGATCGAGTATGTCAAGGCCTTGCTCGCGAAGGCCGTCGAGCAGCAACGAGCGGGCGCCGACTCGCAAGGACGAGTATACTCGCGCTCCTCAGGAAGTAGAGCGGCCGCCCAGCTACGGCAAACACCCTAAACTGCCCGCCACCAGAGCCACCGCAGCTCCAATACCGACCCACGAACGCGGCACTCTCCACCAACGACCCCAGGCCGGCAACCAACCTTGTCGCCGCCAACAGGCAACCCATCGACGCCCGCACCCACATCATCAACAATCAAAGCTGGCGTGCACGCCAGCCCGACGACCTGCGACATACACTAACCAATCGCCGTGACGGCGAGCCCATGGGGTCGCTCAGTCGACTCGGGCCTAAGTGCTTCGGACCAATGATCCGAGGCGAGAAGTATCCGCCAAACTTCAAGGCGCCAAAGGAAGTGGAAAAGTACGACCCCTCGTACGATCCCGCCATTTGGCTCGACACATACCTCATGGCAATGGGGATCGCAGGCCACACTGACCTGCTCGCCGCCCGTTACCTCCCCCTGATGATGGAGGGGACGTGCAGGCAGTGGATCAACACCCTCCCCCAAGACAGTATCGACTCCTGGGAGGAGATGCGCGACGCCTTCGTTAGGCACTTCGAGTGCTCCTACACGCGCGCCACCACCATCGAGGACTTGGAGCGTTGCGTCCAGGGACCCCGCGAGTCGACCCGCAACTGGGTCCAGCGGTGGCAGGACCTCTGGTACAACGCGGTAGGCATCCACCCAGACACCGCGATCCATTGCTTCAAGACCTCGTGCCGCTACGACCCACTGGTCGCCAAGCTCAAGCGACACTATCGCACACTCGACAACATACCGGACCTCCTCGAGATCGCCAAACGGTACGCAGAGGAAGATCCAAACCAGGAAACTGACGACGAGTCGGGGGGCCAACGCCGCACGAGTGGCAATGACAACGGACAACGGCCCACCCTACGTTACAGCAACACTCGCCTCACCGGCAAGCGCCGCAGTGACGGGCGAGTCGACTTCGTCGCTAACGCCGGGCACGCGCCGCGCGAGCCCAAGAGCTTCCGCCGCGACGGAGGACAACGCCGCGACGGCGGCAACTACAAGAACAAGCCAAGGTTCGATCCCACGGCCCTCCTTAACCAACCATGTGTGTTCCATAGTAGGGAAGGGAAGCCCGCAACACACACCACCGCCGACTGCCACACCCTCAGGGAAATCGAGAAGGCACGGCGAGCACGGGAGGACCCCAACAACGACCCGCCAAACGGCGGACAGTTCGGCACAGTGGCCGGCTCGCTCCACACCTTCACATGCTTCAACACGAAGCGCGAGAAGAAGGTCATCGCCCGCGTTGTCGCCGTCAATGCGGTGGCCCAAATAGACGTCCCCCAGTTCCTAAACTGGTCGGAGCAGCCCATCACATGGAGCCGCCAAGACCACTCGCCACGCGTCGAGTACCCAGGACGAGTCGCCCTGGTGGTCAAGCCCAAGGTTGGCGACTACTGGCTCCCCAAGACATTGATGGACGGTGGCAGCTCCATCAACATCCTCTACCTCGACACCTTCAGGCGGCTGCGGCTCCCGCAGTCCATGATCGAGACGACTCACACCATGTTCCACGGCATCGTCCCCGGTCGGAAGGCGTACCCGATCGGCAAGGTCACGCTGCCAGTAACCTTCGGCACACCGGCAAACTTCCGCACCGAGCGGATCGTCTTCGAGCTGGTGCCCTTCGACAGCCCCTACCATCAAGGCCCCGGGCGCCAGGTGTTCGCTAAATTCATGGCAGCGCCCCACTACGCGTACAACGCGATGAAGCTCCCCAGGCCGTGCGGCATCATCACCATCCACGGCGACCCCGACATGGCCGCCGAGTGCGAGGCCAAAGGAGCCGAGCTCGCTGACGCCGTCATCGCGGCGGAGACCAACCACGCCGACGAGCTCGCCAAATACGCGAGCGGAGTCAACAACGACGACCCCACCATACTCAAGAAGCCCAACTCAGAGGGCGCAAACACCTCAACCTTTGAGGCCACGACGCACACCCGCACCGTCGAGCTAGTCCCAGGCGACTCCAGCCAGACGGTGACGATCGGGACGGGCATGATCCCGGCATAGGAAGGCGCGCTCATCGAGTTCCTCCGTGAGAACAGGGACATCTTCGCATGGAAGCCCTCCGACATGCCCGGTGTCCCTAGGGAGCTCGCTGAGCACAAGTTAAACGCCGACCCCAAAGTGCGTGCGATTGCGGCCGCGTCTTCAATGAAGAGCGCCGCCGAGCAATCGCCGAGGAGGTGCAGCGTCTACTCGCTGCAGGCTTCATCCGGCCAATCAAGTACTCCAAGTGGCTGGCAAACCCAGTCCTGGTCGAGAAGAAGAACGGGACCTGGAGGATGTGTATCGACTACACAAATTTGAACAGCGCCTGCCCAAAGGAGCAGTTCGTCCTCCCGCGGATCGACCAGATAATCGACTCAACCGCGGGCTCGGAGTCGCTGTGTTTCCTCGACGCCTACTCCGGGTACAACCAGATCAAAATGGCCATTGAGGACGAGGAGAAGACGGCGTTCATCACCCCATTCGGAGCCTTCTGCTACACCGCCATGACCTTCGGCCTCAAAAATGCCGGGGCAACCTACCAGCGGTGCATGCAAGAATGCCTCGCGGGCCAAATTGGCCGCAACATCCACGTCTACATCGACGACGTGGTCGTCAAAACTACTCGCCAGGCCGACTTACTCGCCGACCTGGCGGAAACATTCGCGAACCTGCGGAAATACAAGATAAAGCTAAACCCAGGCAAATGCACCTTCGGTGTTCCAGCAGGACAACTACTAGGGTACGTCGTCTCCAAACGAGGGATCGAGGCGAACCCCACCAAGATCGACACAATCGCCCGACTCGGCAAACCCGAGTGCCTGCGCGACGTCCAGAAACTGGCCGGGCGAGTAGCGGCTCTCAGTCGCTTCATCCCCCGCCTAGGCGAAAAGGCGATGCCCCTATACCGCCTGATGCGCAAGAACCCCACCTTCCAGTGGGACAAGGAGGCAGATGACGCGCTTCGCGACCTCAAGAAGGTGCTACTCGCTGCACCGCTACTCGCCGCCCCCGCCGACAAAGAACCCATGCTGATCTACGTCGCGGCGTCCGAGCGCGTCGTCAGCGCCGTCATGGTCGTCGAGCGACCAGAGGAAGGAAAGGAACGCCCAGTACAGCGACCAGTGTATTACATCAGCGAGGTCCTCACCGAGTCGCGCCAGCGGTACCCGCAGTACCAAAAACTGGTATATGCGGTCTTCAGAGCCCAGCGGCGCCTACCGCACTACTTCCAGGAGCACCCGATCACGGTCGTCTCCTCAGCGCCACTGCAAGACATCATCCGCAACCGCGAGGCGACCGGGCGGGTCGCCAAGTGGGCCGTTGAGATCGGCGTCCACAACATCAAATACGAGCCACGAAGAGCGATCAAATCGCAGGCCCTAGCGGACTTCATCGCCGACTGGGAAGAGGCCCAGCAGCCAGAAAAGCTGCCGTACCTCCATTACTGGAACCTGCACTTTGACGGCTCCAAAAACGCGGACGGCGCCAGCGCAGGGATCGTGCTAACTTCACCAAAAGGCGACAAGCTTCGCTATATCCTCTACCTCGACTTCACACCCTGCACCAACAACATGGCCGAATACGAGGCCCTACTCCACGGCATGCGAGCCGCCAAGGAGATGAACGTCAACCGCCTACGTTGCTACGGAGATTCCGACCTCGTCGCGGGGCAAGTCGCCGGCACCTGCGACGCCGTCTCCCCCACCATGGCGGCGTACCGCCAAGAAGTGGACAAATTGGGCGGACACTTCACCGGCTACTCCGTTGAATGGATCGACGGGCGGAAGAACGAGGAGGCCGACGCACTCTCTCGCATCGGGTCAGCTCGACTCGCACCACCCGCCGGCGTGTTCCTCGACACGATCACCAAGCCATCAGTCTCCCCCCGAGGGAGATCGACATCGGAGTCCCACTCCAACCAGAGGCAGCCTTGGTCGCATTCGTCAATGAGCCAGACGACTGGACCAAGCCCTACATCGCCTACCTGGAAGCCGGCACCCTACTGGCAGACGAGACGGACGCTCGAATGATCGCTCGCCGATGCAAGTCCTACACCATCATCAATGGCGAGCTCCACAAGCGCAGCGTCACCGGCGTGTTCCAACGCTGCGTCCAACCAACTGAAGGACGCAAGATCCTCCACGACATCCACTCCGGTGACTGTGGCCATCACGCCGCCACTCGTTCCCTGGTCGCCAAGGCTATGCGACACGGGTTTTACTGGCCCACCGCACACGCCGATGCCGTCGATATCGTCCAGCGATGCGCCGGGTGCCAGAAATACGCCAACCAGACGCACGTGCCGAGCTCGGCGCTCAAAACAATTCCCATCACGTGGCCATTCGCTGTGTGGGGCATGGATATGGTAGGCCCCTTCAAGAAAGCCCCCTCCGGCTACACCCACCTCCTAGTCGCCGTCGACAAGTTCACAAAATGGGTGGAGGCCAAGCCAGTCCGGAAATGCGACGGGAAGACCGCCACCAAATTCCTACACGAGCTCATATATCGCTACGGGTTCCCAAATAGTATCATCACGGACAACGGCACCAACTTCGCCAAGGGAGCCATGGCCGAATTCTGCGAAGAGCACCACATCCGGCTCGACCTTGCGTCAGTCGCCCACCCGGAATCCAATGGCCAGGCGGAACGAGCCAACCAAAGCATCCTACACGGCTTGAAGCCGCGACTCCAGGTACCACTCGAGCGCACCGCCGGGTGCTGGGTCGAGGAGTTACCTTCTGTCATCTGGGGGATCCGCACCTCGGTCAACAGATCGACAGGGTTCACTCCCTTCTTCATGGTTTACGGCGCCGAGGCAGTCATGCCCACCGACCTCGAACACGACTCGCCGCGGGTCGTCCACTATACGGAGGCTGCGAACGAGCTTGCCCGCCAAGACGGGATCGACCAACTCGATGAAGCACGTGACCTCGCTCGGTCACGCACCGCCATCTACCAGCAAGGACTCCGCCGCTACCACAGCCGGCGGGTGAAAGCTCGCACCTTCCAGGAAGGCGACCTGGTGTTACGCCTCATCCAGGACAAGAAGGGCATGCACAAGCTCTCCCCTCCGTGGGAAGGCCCATTCGCTATCGGGCGCGTACTCGGCAACGACGCCTATTACCTCATCGACGTCCGCGGGGACGGCGAACTCGACGTCAAGCGACCATGGAATGTAAACCTCCTACGGAAGTTCTACTCCTAGAACCCTACACATGTACTCTCCAGTCGCTATGAAATAAAAAGAAACGGTTACCGCACATTGCGCCTACTCTCCTTGACTTGTGCCACTCGCACTCGTAATAACAGCGTTACGCTAATTGCAGAAGTCAACCTCTGGTACAGCGACCGGCACGGCTAAGTAGTGCGGTATAAGAGCACATAATCACCTCAGGTCTTACACCGTCCACGAAAAACGCCCACCCGGAGCACCATTGGAGTCGCCTAGCTCGACTGGTTCTCCGAGCCAAGACAACTGCCCTCGCTTCTCACAGCGACATTGGTCCTCCGCATCCTCGGCATAGCGACTCGAACAGCTAAGTACCACGCTCGGGGACTGAAGACCAGCGCGTCGCGAGCGGCCAGGGAATACGCTAAGTAAGAGAGCATGCCCAGGACTCGCCACGCGACTGACCCCACGGGCCAGGCAGGAGTGACGCGCTCACACCAACGCGCTAAGTCCTCAACCACCCTCGAGTTGCGCCTCGAACAACCAAGTACCACGCTCGGGGACTCGGCCACCCGACCTCGTTCGCGCAAGGGAAAACGGTAAAGTACAGAGCACTCAAGGGAGTCGCCTAGCGACTGGCTCTCCGAGCTCGGGCGAGTCGACCAAAACAACAAAACACATAATAACAACAAATCTATCATACACGAGGTAAACCCCACAAAGGGCGGACGCGCTCGGGGACTCGTTCAAAATCAATCAAAAACACACAAACAATTACCAAAATAAACACAACGTTGCATTCAATCGAATATTGCATTGTGCCATGTTACACAATATGCCCGCACGGCAGAATTGCTGCTAACGCCACAAGGCAAACTACACTACTCTGCAGGTTTCGATGACGACGCGCCAACATCTTGGCGAGTGCGGATGAACGCCGTGTACGGGTTTGATGGATATGTCGTCAGTTCACCCGCCATCGCCGCGCGAAAAGGTTGCTCGACCTTGAAGTCACGATGCGGCGGCTCGGGGTCGTTCGGCGCGACAACCGTCTCCTGGTATGGCAGGAGGTCGCCCATTGCCCAGACACGTTCTGAGTATGCGGCGGCACGTTCTTGCAACTTGAGGACCTCAGACAGCTCCACCGCGCCAGTAGACGATGGATACCCACTCGTCACATCATCAATGTCAAAATCTTCGGGGAAGTTGGCGAGTCCAAGGCTCAGTGCCGTTGACGCGCCACGCCGAAACGCCGACCGCGTCATGAACTCAACGACGGCGGGCGCCTTCTCCAAATATTTCCACACCTCAACGAGGTCGCTGGGAATCACCTCCGTGGGCGATATTTCTTGAAGGTAGGCGCGGATGCACGTCGCCGACAATGTCGCCGAATCAATAAGCATACTTACGCACTGCCTCGCATCGAGCGAGCTCGCCTCCCCTTCATCATCAATGATGCGAGCTGCGAGTGGAAGACAATAATGAGTACGATGGACACACCCAAAGCCACAACCACTACAAAGGGAAGATGTACTCACCAAGCAACGGGCGGGCGAGCCCCGTGATGAAGCACTGAAGCGACGTGTGGTCGTCCTGAAGCCCAGCAATAAGGACTTCCGACACCTTGCGATCCTCTTCAGCGGCCGCAACGGCGGCCTTAGCTCGCCCGTCAGCCGCGCTCGCCTCTTCTTTCGCCTCCTGCAGTTCGCGCTCCAGATCCGCGATCCGCTGCTCAGCGGCACTCAGAGCAGATCGCGCCGCCACCAACTCACCAGCGGAGACAAGTCCCTGGCGTGCTTCCTCTGCCTTTGCAGCAACAGCTTGAAGCCCCTTGTTCGCCTCCTGGACGACGGCCAGCTCCCTCTCCGCGTGCTGTTTCGCGGCCAATCGGTCCGCTGACTCCAGCTGCAGACCCTGCACGTCACCAAAAAGCTAATCAAGAAAAAATTCCTCAGTACCCACCCGCTGAAATTCAGCGAGTGCGCACTCGGGGACTGGCGATCAAGAAAAAATTCCTCAGTACCCACCCGCTGAAATTCAGCGAGTGCGCACTCGGGGACTGGCGATCAAGAAAACATTCCTCAGTGCCCACCCGCTGAAATTCAGCGAGTGCGCACTCGGGGACTGGCGGTCAAGAAAAAATTCCTCAGTGCCCACCCGCTGAAATTCAGCGAGTGCGCACTCGGGGACTGGCGGTCAAGAAAAAATTCCTCAGTGCCCACCCGCTGAAATTCAGCGAGTGCGCACTCGGAGACTGGCGGTCAAGAAAAATTATAAGAATCAGGCCGCTGCAACGCACCGACCTGATCCTCGGGGACTGGATGTACCTGGATGGCCGCGCCAAGCATGTCATGAAGTTGTACCGCGTCCACGGACGCGAGAAGCGCCGGCGTGTACCCGCGGAGTTGGTTAACTTCAGCATCGGTGGTCCCACGGGCGTGGCTCGAGGGCGCAGGTCCACTCGCCGTGGCCACCTTGGTCACGAAGCGCGGGAAGGTAGCGATGGAGGCACCCGCCCCGAGAGAAGTCGCCTCCGCCGTTCCAGGCAAGGAGGCGCCTTCCTTCGTAGACGCGGCTGCCTCCGTCACGGGCTCGGCTGTTGCAGCCCCGGTGTCATCAGAAATGGTGACGGTATCGCCACCCTTGGCCTTCTTGCTGCCATCCGCCGAGACGACGGTCTCGTCCGCCTTCCTCTTACGGGAAGGGTCTTCCTCGCTAGCAACGGGCGGCACCTTAGCCACGGTCGGATGGCCCATCCTCTTTACTCCGGTCCTGCACATCGATTGAATAAGTAAACATAACTGAAGAAATTATGAAAGACAAGGAAGGGTAATGGCACTCACTTGGCGACTGGAATAACACGTAACCCCGTACGGAGGCCGGCTGGCTTTTCTAGTTCAGGGCCCAGTCGGCGACTGAGCCCCAGCTCCAGGATGTCGCGTTCCCAAGACACGGACGGCTTCTTCGTCGTTGAGGCCGCAGCGGGCGCCTCTGGGACGTTCTCGGCGGGAGCCTCCTTGCGAGACGAAACCGCCGCAGCCGGAGCCTCCTTGCGAGGCGAAATCGCCGCGACCGTAGCCTCCCTCAGCCCAGAAACTGGGGCGAATGGCGGAGGCATTGAGGCCAGCGGCGCCTCCACGGTTGCCGCGTCCAGCTCGGCAGCCGCTGACGGCGCGTCGCCACCAGCTGGGCTGGGAACGTCGGAGCTGCTCGCCGAGTGCGCCGGCGAGGCCGTCTTCGACGGCTTCGTCTTCTTCTTCGGGGGAGCCCTCGCCTCCCTTTCCTTTTTCTTCTTTAACGGAGTGGCTTGGCGGCGCGAGGTGGTCTCTGGGAGTTCGTCGTCGTCATGACGCTCGAGACTTCTGCTTGCCTCGATCTCGCGCTGTCGTTGCCCGCGGGTCTTTCGGATCAGCGGGGCGACCTCCTCGTCAGAACCATCCTTGTCGTCCTCATTGCCCCTGGCAGGCGGCGATTCGCCTGTGTCCTGGGCGGATGGGCTCAGGCTCTCATCGTCTGAAGGTGGGAGCCACCCTTCCACCACTTGGAATAGCTGCGACGAATACAGGACAGAGTCAGAATTACCGCGACTGCTTGAACTGCGACTGCGAGAAAGGTGAAGTAATTACCGTTGGAGCCGAGCGCTTCGCGGTGTAGGGTGCGACCCCGGCCTGCGCGTCCAGGTACACGGCCTGGGTAATCTTCTTCAACGCTGGGATGTAGTCCTCCAGCTTCCACTCGTCGAGGCAGGCCTTCGTCGAGTCGCCCCGGCCCGTGTACTGGTACATATAGTGGTCGCGCTGGGCGAGTGGAACGAGCCGCCGCCCGAGCCAGCAATTGTACAGGTTTATCGTTTGGAGGCCCTTCTTTTTTAGACCGCGGATGGTCCGGAGAATCTCGTCAACGACCATCCGCTGATCGTTGGGGAGCTTGCCGACTTGGAGATTGCGCGGCTCGGAACGATTAGCGGAATACCGCGGGATCGCCACCTCGCCCTCCGGGCTAGCCTCGGCCACGTAGAACCACGACTTCTTCTAGTCGCTCGCTGCCTTGGCGGGCAGCATCAGATCGAAGAAGGAAGCTTTGGATTTGAGTTGGAACGTCAAGCCGCCTGTGGCTAGCATCGACGCCTTTGCCTCTCATGGCTGATCCGTCCGTGGAACAGTTCTTGCCACAAGGGAAAGTAGGGTCGGCAGCCCAAGTAGCATTCGCAGAACGCCACAAAGATGGCGAGCTGCTCGATGCTGTGGGGACCCAGATCTGAAGGCTGGATCCCATAGTAGGTGCAGAAGCGCCGGAAGAACAGGGACGTAGGAAACCCTAGCCCCCGCTCGAGATGACTGGTGAAACAGACGAATTCCCTCTCTCGCGGGTTTGGAGTCGTTTCTCCGGCTGCGGGGATGCGCCATGAAGCTCGCAGGATCCGGCCTCCTCGAAGAGGCTGCCCTCGTGCACCTGGATCTCCCCCACGGCTCGGCGGAAAGGGCCATGGCCGAGAGATTGGATGGAGATCGGAGGATTTCGAGTCGGCTGGTTCGCGGTGTGAAGGAAGGAAAATGCGTGCACTCGGAAGATATGTTGAGGGGTTGGCCCTACGATTACCTGCTATTCCTCTTATATAGCGGGAGTTACCCGCCAAATCAGGGAGCCGTTACCACGCGGTGATTACGCCGAAAGCTACCGTTGGATTACCCCAACGGCTAGTTTGACCGCACCTGACGGTCCAACTACGGCCATTCGGCTCGCTGACCCAATCGCTGAGACGGTGGATCACCGACTCGGCTCGCCGAAGCAGCAGCCAAGATGACTGGATTTCTCCTTTATACAGGAGCCCACCGACGATTCGACTGGATGTCTACTTTGAAGCCGCATACTCGATCGCCGTGACCACCGCCAAATCAACGATAGCCTCGGGGACTACTGATGGGGATATGCCTACCGGGGTATACCCAGCAGGACGTTTCCGACTGGCCCAAGAATCGGCGAGTGGGCCTGCAGAACGGCGGGTGGATCGAAGCCTAGCAAGGAACTGAGCGACTGGAAGCTGAAGGCCCAGGCGAGTAGATAAGCCCAGTCGGGTTAGGTTAGACAGCTACCGAAGCTTTAACCGAATCGGTTGAGATATGTAAACCCTAGGGAAGGTGAGCCTATATAAACCTCCCTATAGGGTGAGTGGAGACACGTTCCCTCATACACCCAAGCAACTCGCCGCCTAGCCGCCGAGTTCGCCCATTGTAACACCTCGATAATACAATCTAGCAGGAGTAGGTCTTTACCCTCCGGGGGGCCGAACCTGGGTAAAACCCTGTGTCTTTGCCCTCATCTCGCACCGCAGATGGATGGCCGCCCTTGCCCCTTGTTCTACTACTCGCTGCCGATTGCAGCATCTGCCGTGACGATTCCCACGACACTAAGCTTGGGGAAGTTTCCTCATTATCTTTATTTGGCGTTCATTTGTTTTTATTTATTTCGAGGTTATGCTTTTTATTTGAGTTTATAAGCACTTGTGTTGGTTTCCCCACTTTATCTTTAGTTATTTTATTTTTGATATTTTCAAGCTGAGCTTTTCCGCCAATTTTCTATTCTTTAATTCCCTCTCTCAAAAACAACAAAAATATTTCTCCATTTATCTTTATTTCCCTCTTTCTTTTATTTTCTCCTTGAGGTTCTCGTATATTTACAGGAGAGTGATCTACTTCGAGTTTCCAAAAAACAAATCAAAAGGAAAGAGAGAAGTGGAAGTAAACATGAGAGGTATGCCTTATGACTCCCCACTTTTGAAGTTTGACTTTATATTGGTGGAGTGAGTCTTTATATTGTACTAAAATTTTGTTTGCATGGGTATTTAGTTGAGTATGTTTTGTTCCAGCTCTTGTAGTTAACCAAGTACTGCCTAAAAATTTGCTGAACAATTGAAATAAGAAAAGGTCTCACAATTGAAGACTTGGGTGTTGTAGTGTTTACTCTTGAAAGCTTATTCCTAGATACACTCAACACCACAGAAAACAATGATTAACTTGATAGCTTTCTTTGAAAAAATTTGTTCAATTGAATTAATGTTTAGCGATATTTGTGAGCATGCCAAAGTTTGACTTGTGAATCATAAGAATGATATAGCTTTATGCGTGTCAAACTTCATGGGATGTGATGTGTCGTAAACGTATCTATAATTTTTGATGCTCCATGCTTGTTTTGTATTAACTTTCTTATGTTTTGTCTACAATTTGAGGCATTTTTATACATTTTCTGGAACTAACCTATTGACAAGATGCCATAGTGTCAGTTGCCTGTTTTCTGCTGTTTTTGGTTTCATAAAAGCTAGTAAAGAAATATTCTCGGAATTGGACGGAACAAAAGCCAAAGTCAATATTTTACCCGACACGACACGGAGATAGAAGGAGAGAGAAAGTGGGGCCACGAGGCGGCCACACCATACGGTGGCGTGGACAGGGGCGCCACCAGGTGGTGTGGGGCCCTCTAGGTTCCACCGACCTTTCCCTTTTGCCTATATATACGTCTCCCCGAGACGTAAACCCTAGTCAGATCAGAAATCCACGAAAAGTTCCGCAGCGCCACCGAAGAGGAGATTCAGGGGACAGAAGTCTCTGTTTCGGCACCCTTCCGGGACGGGGAATTGCCCCCGGAGCCATCTCCATCGAATCCACCGCCATGTCCATCGCCGTTGATGACTCCCACGATGAGGAGGGAGTAGTTATCCCCCGAAGCTAAGGGCTCTACCGGTAGGTATGTGTTCATCTCTATCTATGCTTGATCTTATTGAGATCATGAGCTTTGTAATCAAGTAGATCTACTCTGCTACTCAAGTGCTTTAATTAATCTCCGCTTATCCCCACGTGTGTGAAGTTGACAGTGTGCACACCGTGTGGCACTTAGGCTAAAGATTACAGAAATACTTATCATGAGTTATATTTTGAGTTGGATGTCTCTATGAGTTTGTGGTGTTTGTTGGAACCATGTAGCACTCGAGGTGACAATGGGGTTATCTAGATGGGGAATGTGAACTTTGAGGTGTACTGTTATAGCCCTACATCGTCCAACCGAAGAGTAGTTTAGAGTAGAATAATGAAGAGAAGATATTTATATGAGAGTGACCATTAGTGAAAGTATGATCCCTAGGCCTTGTTTCTAAGCATTGAAACACCATTTACAATCAGTCCTGTTACATGTTTGCTTGCTGCCACTTTTATTTCAGATTGCAATTACCACTTATAATCATCCATATTACTTGTATTTCACTATTTCTTCGCCGAACTAGTGCGCCTATACACCTGACAAGTGTATTGGGGACACAAGAGACTTCTTTTATCTTGATTGCAGGGTTGCTTGAGAGGGATACCTTTGACATCTTCCTCCCTGAGTTCGATAAACCTTGGGTGGTCCACTTAAGGGAAACTTGTTGCTGTTCTATAAACCTCTGCACTTGGAGGCCCAACACTGTCTACAAGAATAGAAGCGTGCGTAGACATCAGGATGCCTCCAACTCCGCTAGCCTACGAACGATCTTCATGGAGGAAACTCCTAGATTTCGACTATGAGTTGATTAAACATATGTAGCAGCAATGCCATAATGGGTAAGATTCTTGGCACTCCCTGGTATTTGTGTTCATGATGGAATCACTCCTATGGCTGATATGAGTAATCATTATGCAAAAGGAACAAAAACCTTAGTGATGCCAGGAGTGTCCATCACAACCCGATAAACTAATGTTTTTTTGGCATGCTCTCAATTACTTAAGAACTGAGATTCTTGAAGGACAATGAATAGAAAAGTAGTGCTTGAAAAGTCTTGACTTATCGATGTGGGAGAATTGAGATACTTTAGTGTATATGCTTTTCATGACAATCTCTCACACTCTCAATTTTATATGATTATACTTTATTGTTCAAAGGCAAGCTTATGAGTTGATTACATGACATGGAATAGAGTTTACTCATTTGAATCATCCATGCTAACAATAATCTTGTTGCGCTATAAGGATTCACTAAAACCTGTATGATATGCTTGCCATTACTCTATCTATGCTGATTTTTTTAGATTAATAAAGTGGAGGAAACATGATACTACCAATCATGAGTAAGATCATCATCTCGTTATTTCAGTTTAAATGCTGAGTTCCTTTTTGGTTTTGATTTTCTTGCTCGAGGACGATCAAGTTTAAGCTTGGGGAGGTTGATGGATGTGAAATATAGCCATCCACACTCACATTTAAACTGGATATTATTGATATACTTGATGAAATATCTCTCTAAACCCTGCCACTAATGGCTAATGATCAAAGGGGTATGCAATCCTTTCTTTCTATCTTTCCCTGCGCAGATAATGATGTTTGATGATGGGAATCACTACATTAAAGTCAAAGATATGGGATTTCCAACGACCCAAAGAAACCAGGAGTCGTGAAGCGGACGCAGAAGCTTTAACGACCAACTATACAACGGGAATAAAATTCCGGCAGTATAGTTGGCACCGACACCGCTAGGTCAAACAGAACAACTTTCGTGAAGGGACCCCTATATAAAGAGGCCTCAGGCGACGGGAAATCTCGACTCTTTCTTCCGCCTCCCTCCACCAGAAGCCACCACGCAGGAGGAATAGATCTAGATCTAATATCCAAACCCTTCTCCACCACCATAGCCATATTCCACCACTTGTAATAGTAGACATCTTCTCCAATTGGTGACATTGTAAGACTATTTTCTATCAATCTCATGATTTCCATTACAATGTTTATGATTGTTGATTTCATCTCTATGTGTGAGTAATTATCCTTGGGATAAGGGCTTCGGCCTAGCCATGTATCTTTGTGCATGTTATTTATCATAGATGGGATCATGTATTAGTTTGTATGACATGATGATTATTGTACCCTCTCTTGCCTCAATCTAAGGACTTGTCAGGTACCCAAGACCCCAAGGATTGATCTAGGTATATAGAGTGTGAGTAATGACAAATCTGCATGATGGGAACCCTAGTGACAGAAGGGGTAGTATGGTTGTATGTGAGGGATTTACTTGGGATTAACGGTGACATCACAATGCATATCATTAGTTCTCTTTTTTCTATGGATGAGACTAGTAGGTTATTGCTATAAGCGCTTGCGGAGGCAATAGCAATTATGGATGCACTGCCCACATATAATTATCTTGCTCTAACAATTACATCCATACATTATTACTATCTTTTATTCCCATCAAATGTTTTACACAGCTACTGGTGAAACCGAAAGCCCCAAGCCCTATCTCTCCATCATCGACAGCAATAAAAGATTGCAAACTCTTGGTCCGGTAAAACACATAAGAAATTCTAAAACTCCTGAAAGTCTGTTAAAGTAACCTTACTACGCTTTTTGCTTCCCGAGGATTTGATAAACCTAGGTCTACTAGGGAAAAAGAACTATACTACATCCGTAATCCGAATCGAAGGTATCATCCACTCGGGCCCACCTCGACACACACACACAACTCACGCGTCACTACTCTGGCTTGGTCTCACCCTCTACTTCATCTGCTATCATTTCTTTTGTTTCAGGGTTCAGACTTTATCTCTCGGCGACGCCTTGAGCTGGTGGCACACCTGACGGCACGGCAAGGGTGACATTGCCCTCCCCTTGAGACGAATCTTGTCCCCAAGCTTTTGTAGTCGGGTAGCGGGTGTGCAGTACATCATTATCTTCCCAAGTAGCCATTGATGATGGAAGTGAAGACCATTTCACCAAGACCTGAACGTGCGCAACATTTCCTTGTTTGACCAAGCTACGGTACAAGATTTTTTCAGGATTGACACAGAGTTTGTCCAACTGTAATGCAGGCGGTAGTGTAATAAATACTGGTGTGAAGTCAGGCACCTGTACTTTGAGTTGTGAAAGATGAAAAACAGGATGAACTTGACTTTGATCCGGTAGTTCCAATTTGTAAGCCAGTGATCCTATCTTCTCTAGGATTGTATAAGGGCCAAAGTATTTCATAGTAAGTTTAGGAAAGGGACGGTTAACCACCGAATGCTATGCATATGGTTGTAATTTGAGCCTTCTCTCCCACATTGAAAGTTCTAAAAGCATCTGCATAGTGTTTCATCTTGTTTTGTGCTCAAGCCAGTTGTTGTTTCAGCCAGTCAGGGTAAGCTGCTCTATCCTACATGAAAGAAGTAGCCTCTGCACACTTACTTCCTTGAGCAGGTAGCATCACATAGCGGGGATCTGTACCATAAAGAGCTTTGAAAGGAGTAGTGCCCAATGAGGTGTGGTAAGAGGAATTGTACTAGAATTCGTCCATGGATAGCCAGGAGGACCACTTAGCAGGAGTAGTGCCGACAGAATATCTTAAGAATATTTCTAAATAAGGTTGCAACCACCGTTGGGAAGTAAAATCTAGAGACATATTATTCAGAATTATGAATTATGCTAGTATCCAGTCTAACCGCCAGCCGAAATACCAACGCTGGATCAATCCTATTCCGAAAGTAAGGCGGTTAGTTGAGCACCAGCGATTCACACTCAAATACTGCCTATAATTAATCTACAAAGGGAAACGGTGCTTACTCAGATGGAATCCATGCGTTAGATCCCTCTGATTCCACTCAATCTTCTCCGTGGTCGACAGGCAAGATCGATACACCAGTCGGCATTACATACTATGCCGCGAAAGGGGTAGATCTAGCAGAGACGGGGGCAGAGCCGGAGGTGGAGTGGGCTCTGTGGCCCGGGGAGGGGCGACTCGGGGGCTGAGGAAGACATAAGGTAGGAGGGCACGAAGGCGGGGCATCGGAGGGCGGTGTGGGGGTTGTTCTAGGCTCAGGGGGAAGCGAATACTTTGGGTGAGCGAGAGATGGCCGGTCCGACGTGTCTCCATGCGGCCCCACCCTTCACCACGTATGCAGGACCCGTCCCAATGCGGCCCCATCCTTCACCACATATGCACAACCCGCCCAACACGGCCCCACCCGTCAGCATGTAACGGTCAAGGCCACGTAACATAACGCTCAACGCACGACCCATCCCAACATGGTCCCACCCATCTGCATGTAATGGTCAAGCCTTTGACCTGACGGCATCCCTCCATCTAAGCGTCTGTGAGGGTTTTATAATTGAGGGAGGGAAAAGTGAGAAAAAGTTAAGAGACTCGACAAACCGAGTAAAACTAATGAAGCAAGAGCACGAAAATAGAAATCCGATATATCTATATCTAACGTCCAATTCTAACTCGATACAGGTTGGTGTTCTAATTACATTGCAATCTTAACTCGCATGTTTATTCCACATTTCATTTCATTATCCTCATACCTTCATATAAAATGTCTAACCAAAGATCAAATGTTGAGGTGAAGACCATCATCTAGTGTTAAATATCCAAGTTCCGGAGTCATTGTTGTTGGAATTTTTGCCTAAATAGGTCCAGCCCATTTATTATATGCCAATAAATTCCTGAAATCCTAGAACTTCATGCACAGTCCTAGTCACATAATAAAATCCAAAAAAATCCAACAAATCCAAATGTTACCTCTAGCAAACATACATCAAAAGCCTGTAGAAACAGTACTTCGAGTAAAACATCTCTTGTACTTAGGCTTTAATGTTATACACTACAATTTTTGATACATATAGTGTATGGAATTCTACCGTTATGTACCTATTTGTATGGCTCATAATGTTCTTTGCCTCTGAAATTACACCATTTTCCCATTTACAAAGGGATAAATTTTGGTAAAATTTGATCCGACTCTAGAGATAGTTGGTTAAATCACTCTATAATTGGTTATAAACTAATTATCCTTGGAGTCACATACTAAACCTTATCCTCACATTTCTACCCTTAACTTATAATTTTAACTTTTCTAAGAATAATTCTCAAGTTTTAACTAATTTCATAACCTATATAGGTCTACTTGTACTATAAGAATACTGCCTTGTCATTCATGCCACTATGGATTTGGCATATTACATGGGGTTAGATAAGCATAACCCTATTTATTACTCTTAATAAGATTCTATTCTTTATATAATAGCTCTTAGTTAAACAAAACATTAGTTACTTCCCCTACAATAACATGTTGTTTAAGGTTTTGGGGTATACTCCTCTGGTATTTACTATTAGTATAAAGATAATAACAAAGTTTTACTTCATTTCATGGCTTCTCTTGGTAAGATAACGCCATGATTAACTACTCCCTTATGAGGGACTCTGACTTGGTGATATACTACTCTAGTTTAGTTATAGTATAGAATAGTCTAGTAGAAGATATATTGCTTACTTATGAAATACGGGATAGGTACTTCCTAAATTAAATAGTAGATACGCATCATTAATAAGGAAAGAAGTAATTTTAAGAACCTTAATAAGGTGTGAAAAGGTTATTCTCAAGTGAATATCCATCACATGTATAAGGAAATATAGTGTAGATAAGATGGCTTCCTAAAGTCACTATCCAACCTACAGGTTCTACCCATTTACTAGGTTTCCAACCTAAGGTCAAAGCATATGCTCTGATACCAACTGCGGTGACCCAGCATACCACTGCATGGTGTAGTACACTATAGTCGTTGATATAACACCAATGGAACACCGTTCCATCCGCATTATATCCCTCAGAGTGGTACAACAGAAACATCGCGGGTCCAAGACAACACTTTATATTACATATAGCATATTACAAAAGATCTAGAGAGCTTCCTCGGACAGTGAGGAATATTATACAGAAAGATCCACTCGGAGTTACTTTAGAAGTACTACTATGAATAAATGTATAAGGCTTGAAAGTACTACTATAGTATTATTCTACAGAAGTAGGTTCTAGATTCTAGGAGTTTTATTTCTATTCTACGCTTTAGCTTGTCTTCGATAGATTCTGGTAAGGTCTTTGACTCCGTTGATCTCCCTTAGATATCTTCAACTCTTCAAGTGACTTATTTCCTGGAAATGCCATTGGTTTCTCCAAGATCTAGCAAGGGTTAAGAAGATATGTTGAGTACGAGCGTACTCAGAAAATTCACTAAAGAGGAGTGTTTGCTGCACTATCTACAGCCACAGACCATAGGTCGTAGGCAATGCAAGTTTTCGTAAACATTTCTTCAGAGGTTGATTTTATTCTGAAAATCTATGTCCATCAGCCTTCACAGGTTTACCAGAACTTTCATGGAGTTCCTTTCCCGCAGTATTCGCAGCTCCTTCCCGGAACAGGGAGTAACAAGTTAAAGTTCTTACACTCTACAGAGGTGCGTCACTTTACCCATGAGAGATCTTAGCTTTGTTGCACATCCGAGTTATAGGCTCGTTCACACTTCCTTGGTATGAGCCCCAGACTAAGATCCAAGCCAATCACTGTCCTTCTCCGCGACCCCGCATACACCACAATTGTTGGATGACCAAACTCAAGGTAGACTTTTCCCCGTATAAAACGGCTATACCTTAATTGGATACACACAACAACCATTAACACTAGATATCTGTCTTTTGTAAGACCAGATCCACGATAGACTTCCCCCGTATAAAACGGCTATACCCACGATCTGCAACTTACAAATGCCCAGAACAGTGTCCAATGCATGCGAAAGGGAGCCGATCCAGCTGACTTCTCCGTCCCATTCCAAATCTCATGGTTAACGCGTCATATACGGTGCAAGAATCACTGGGGACATTGGTTGTTAAGTCCTAGATAATATGTTCCTTTACCATCGGAACTTTCATAGTAGATTATTACCTCATGGTAAATAACCTATAATCATATTATTATGAAAATAGTGTTTTCTGATCTTTTTCAAATGTAGGTGATGACAACACTGGATTTGCAAAATACTTTACAGAAAATAATCAAAGGACATGAGCAAGTGTGAACTTGCCTTTTCTGATTGTAAGATTATGCACTCACGGTCTTCGAGATAATAGAAGATCCAATATCTGAAATCAGCATCATTGGTCTTGTAAGGACTCATGTTTAAAGAAGCAAGATGCCATTATGCATAAATAATGCTATGCAATTTTATAATTCCCAAAGTGAAACCCTTAGTATTTTGAATAAGTTGTATCGTCTTAAAGATTGGGTTTAGTTTTAAGTTTATTTCATAAGCAATGGCATTGATAAGGAACTTAAGTGTTAACAATCCAAAATATACAAGTACTAATAGAATAATGTGATTATGATTAATTGTTATCTGGTGATTGGGATAAAAAGTCCTTGAGTTGAGTTCTTAAGAGCTGAAGGAACTATTATAGACTTGTTTGTGTGAAGTGGCAAAAAGAATAACATTTGAAGAAACTAGTATTAGTTAAGGTTAATTAGTCTTAAGGTTTATTAGGTTTTACATTAGGGTTTGTGAGGGTTACAAATGATGTTGAGTTATCATATTTCAATTAATGATACAAGTGATTAAAGTTAACTTTAAAACACAAATAAACTTCAAATGAGATGTTTATGATGGTTTAGACCAAAGTTAACTATAAAAATAGAAGTGAATTGTAAGATATAATGAGTTTTAGAATAGCATTAGATGAGTCTTAGGATTTTGGCAAATATGATTAAGGATGATCCCATTTAATTTAAGTGAAAGATAAATTTAATAATATGCAATTTATTAATGGGAGCATATTTAGATGATCTTACAAATTTATTTGAGTTTAGAATCATTTTTAAGAGTGGTTGAGGGATGGATATTATTCACCCTCTTACACATGAGTGTTATGTAATATTTATTTAAAAAAAGTTTAATTTGAATTTAAGATTTAAAAACATTTAAAGGTTAATAATTATATTTAAGTGTTATTTTGATTATAGATTTATACTTAGTAATTAAACTTTAAAGGTTTTGGTGTTTTATAAGAAAATGTGATTATTTCTTACTTAAGAAATAATTTTAAGTTTTAACAAAGTGGTTATTTTATTTGAGTAAAATTAGTAATGAATTTTATTATCTTAAAATGTTTTTGAATAATATACATAGTATTTTTCTGGTGAAATATACTTACTAAAGATCTTAAAAATGAATTTTATTTATTTTTAAGTATATTACCTTTATTTTTATAAAATTCTTTAATTATTTAAGTTCTTTAAATATTTGATTTATATTTTATTTGTAAAAAACTCTGAGTTAGTATTTTTATAAAATAGTAAAGTTATTTTTATACACAAAAATGATTTTTATTTATTTTTAGGAGTTTTTCTTATTTTATGAAATTTTACTTAATATTTAATAGTGTTTAATCTTTATTTGCATTTGATTAACTTAAATAAGTATAGTTATATTTTTCTTAGGTGGATATTATTTTTGTGATAATTTTAATATATTAAATATATTTTTATGATTTTTCTATAATTTTCTATAGCTGGAAATGTTTAAAGGTTATTTTGGTAATTTATTTATTTTTGTTTTATTTTATTTCTTATTTTATTTTGAAATGGGCCTAGTACCCAACATTGGGCCAAATTGGCCCAGCAGAGGGGGTACTGGATCGGTCAAATCGACCCAGCCCGCACTCACCTTATCCCCTCGAAGCCTCTCCTCCTCTCTCCTTTCTCCTCGAGTTCCTGGGCGCTGCCACCGCCGGCTTGATTCCGGCAAGGTAGCACTGGCCTCAGCTCCAGGCTCTTGGAGCTCACTTCCTCAGACGAACCTAGCCCTCCATTTCGATTTGAGTATTATGCTCCTATGTGCCCACCACCAGCCCCAAACCCTAATTCCCCATTTTTCCATTAATCCGGCGGGACGGCGAGGTTCTCGGCAACCCCGATGATATGGTGAGGGCGTTTGGATGTTGGGACTTGCTGGTGGTGTGGGCTGAGGCAGTGCAGTGCCATGGCTCACCTCGTGTGGTTGTTCCGCCGTGCTGAGCTTCATCTCTGTCTGCCGCCACAATCAGCATTTGCGATGCTTAGACTCGCCATCAGGTAGGTACCACTTCCCCTTCTCACAACCTCTCTCAATCCTAGTGCACAATATTAATTAGATTTCTTCTTCCTACATGTTTTGGATGCTTGATGTTTCACAGTGGTTTGCTTAGTGATCAATTGTGTGCCTGTGACCCTTATCTTGATTGAGTGCTCCTGATGCTAGTGGTATAAGTTGTTACTTGTATTAAATATAATGAGCCTCTGTTGTATTCTGATGAATTCATACTTGGAATATAAGATGTTGAAGCTTGCTTATGTGCTTGATGCTTTGAGTCTACTATAACTGTACCTTGGCTTAATTTGTTATCTCCTGAATAGGATGATTGTTATGAGTGGCAACAGATTTGACTACAAAGTTGATTCCTGGTAACCATCCTAGGAAAATGATTTGTTGTCTTGTGGGAATAAGCTATACAAGCAAAGCTTGTCCATATTATTGTTTCTGTCAACATGACAGGGATTATGTGATGATGTAAAGGTCCCCTTTGAATGATCTCTGTTAACTAGCACCTGAACCAAGCATGCACAATTGTGCCTCGTTATCACTGTTGTGATTAGCTGTGTGGAACATATGATTAAGTTGATAATCTTCTAGCTTCCATTATGTTGAGCGGTGAATACATATCTATCTGATTCCTAATGTTTATTTTTAGGAAAATGATTTGAATTCATTACTAAATGAAATTCTAAATATATATACTTGATTCTTAGGGTTAATGCCTAAGAAAATGATATGAATTAGTCCCTTTTAGTTTTTGGTTCGCTTCTCTGACAAAAGGTGTGGATCCTTGACTCAGGTGCATATATGATGATGGTGGTGATTTGGTTTACTGTCTTTGTTGATAGTAAAATATAGTATACCATTGATTCCAAGAGTGTGTTGTTAGGAAAATGATAGGTTTGTTTGGCTGAGATATCTCAATGATGATTTTGGGTGATGATACATTATAATGCCATTGTGTATCAGACTTTCACTGTGGGGCCTCCATTTTGGAGTGTGCATAGTGACAGATCCTGTTTGCAAGATCTGTTGTGAGCTTAATATTGTGGAACCCAATTGAAGGGTGCATAGTAGCATACTCATAGTGAGTAGGATCTATTGCTATGTTAATTAATCAACATGGTCAATGCTCATTAGTCCTTGATGATTGTTGTGAGCAACAAGATCCAGCCTATGATGCAAAGGCTGAGGCCCTAATGATGATTGAAACAGATGCTATAGTTTTATCCTTTCTAACTCAATGATGAGACTAGCATAGCACTTCTATGCTAGTCTGAGAGTTCTCCATTTTTCCCCACTAACACTTATGCTCTAAAAGATGAAATGAGCATGTGTTGTTACTATTATAGTTGGTAACCTGATATGCAGAGTAGATTAGCTTGACTTGGTGAGATTGTGGTTAAGCTGCAGCTGCTCTTGATCTACTGTTGTTGTTGTTGTCTTGCCCTTGTGATGGATCTTGATTGATTCATGTCCATTCCGCTGGATATTAATCTTGCCTTGTACATCTGGCCTTGATTTCCCCTTGTCCTGGCTCTAGGATGGCTCCTGGGAGCAACCAGAGCTATGGTGGTGTGGTTTGACACTCTGGTGGTGATGTTGTGTGAATGTGTTGTGGAGTGTGGGCAGGTACTTGTTGGCTACGGCTGTTTCCTTCTTATCTGGTTTCCTGGGTAGCTGTGGTGTTGACAGCACATATGCATGCATGTGTGAGCTGCCTGTTTGTGTGCCTGGTATTGTCCAGGTTTCATCTGTGAGATCTTTTGCCCTGAATGTGTTCAGCTAATTTGGTATTATCTTAAGTTGAGCTTCATTTTTGGATGTTGCCAAGTGGAAGCTTGATTCTTTTACTATTTTACCAAGGTGAAACTTGCCCATTTTTGACCTATGATGTTGTGCTGAAGTCATTAGATAGAACAAGAACATATACTACACTTGTTCCATTTCAAATCACTCAATGATGAGCTTAAGCATATCATTAGTATGCTAATTCTGAGAGTAATCTAATCCCAAAACTAACCCCTGTATTTTATTTTTTAGTTGTTTGTTTTTGCAGGAACATCTGGGGTAAAGGATACAAGATAAAGAAGTAGCTTAGGAACAATAGTTTAGGATTTCTCTTTTATATAAATATATGTAATTTCTTTTCTGATTGAATAATGTTGAGATATTGTAATTTATATTATGTTTTATATATTGTAAAAACATTGTATTATTGTATTCAATTCAATAAAGTTTACTTATTTCATTTTTTATTTATCTTACAATTTTTTTGTAAGGACAATGTCAAATATATTGTTGTAATAAAGAATGTTGTTATTTATTTCAATTGTAATTCTTTTTCCTACTTATTTGTTTTCTAATAGTAAAGACAAGGTCTTATATAAAGAATTCTTTGATTTATCTATTGTAAAATAATACTATATGCATATATATTTATATTAATAAAGAATC
This sequence comes from Avena insularis, assembly GCA_023614405.1. NCBI lineage: Eukaryota > Viridiplantae > Streptophyta > Magnoliopsida > Poales > Poaceae > Avena > Avena insularis. The sequence continues at coordinate 288,147,450 of CM042691.1, read as the reverse complement.
CTTGTTATATTATTTACGTACTCATTTTATTTCAAGTTATTAAATATTTCCAATTCTTATTTGTGAATTTTATAAATTCATTTGAATTTCATATTTGAAATTCAAATGCTTGTTTGAACAAATTTTCCCTGAAACAAAGAATTCTACAAAGGTCATGTCGAAATCTATCGCACTTGCTCCGAAGTTTTCTTCAGTACAAAAGAGATCCCGATCCCTCCATAGCTCTTTTAGTTTTGCGCAAAAATTCCCCGGATTTTCTTATGCATGAATGCAATGCACAAACCTGTGTCCTCTCTATTTCTAGGTGCTAAATCATGGGATGTTACACGCGCGCTACGGGTTGCGGTAATCTCGCCGAGACGAACTTTATTTTGTCACGCATGAATGGTATATGAATATTTGTACAGAAGCTGAAACGTTTTGCTCGAGTGGAATTTTAATATGAGCTAAATGAATACGAACTGAGTGGAGGCTGTCCGGTGGGCTGCCGCTTGTTCGCTTCAACTTCTGTCCATTCGTTTCATCTCCTGCGCAGCCTGTTTGCCTCCCCCTCTGTGCCTATATAAGAGAGAGGCCGCGCCTCCTCTCAGACACACGACTACACATCCTTTGAGCCTCCAGTTCCAGAGCACTGCGCTACCTAGATCTTCCCCATCCCGTCTTGCGGCGTGCACCGTGAGCCGGGACAATAGGCCTCTGAGACCCCGCTGCTTCGAGTCCTGTACGGGAGAAGGGCGATAAGGTTTTTGGGGAGCGTTATCGGCGCGACTACTGACTTCATCACGGAATCCCTCTCAGATAGCGATTGCACTGGCGTCTTCCCCAATGAGGACTTCTTCCCCGACATCAGCACCCTCTTCCTCGATGACATGGCTAACGATGGTGCCAACACGAACACCGGCGGTTCCTCTTCTGCTGCTGCCGTGTATGTTTTCTTTCTCAATCTTGTTCTGATCGCATCTCAAGATCTTCGTCTTGCAGTCTGTTTGGTTACCTGTCTTAATATGTTTTCGCTATTTCATATGATTAGCATTTTGTCTATTATTCTAATCATGTGTTATCTAGCCTTTTACTATGGGTAATTCGCTTGGTAAATTGCTCTTTTATTCAACAATCCAAAAACCTTATTTCAGGCAATTTGCCCCAAGTGGCTTTGTTGCTTCTATGAAGCCACCTGTGTTCGAAGGTGTCAATTACAAACGATGGCGTGCGAGTGCAGTTCTCTGGTTTCAGACCATGAGCTGCTATAACACCATCTATGGCGCACCTGAGGGAGAACTTAATCCCGCTCAGGAAGAAGCGTTCCAAAAACTTGATACCACTTTCAAGGCTTCCTTGATCAGTATTATTAGCGACAATATTGTCGATTCATATCTGTCATTTAGCAATGGCAAGGATATGTGGGATGCGCTCGAGAGAAAATTTGGAGTCTCCGATGCTCGCAGTGAACTGTATGTCATAGAAAAATTCTATGACTATAAGATGGTTGATGACCGCCCCATTGTGGAGTAGGCTCATGAGATACAGTCACTTGCCAGGGATCTTGAGCACTTCACTTGTGTGTTACCGGACAAGTTTGTTGCCGAAGGCATTATTGCCAAACTTCCCCAGTCATGGAGGAATTTTGCTACTTCTCTGAAGCACAAGAGACAAGAGTTCTCCGTGACGGATCTCATTGGGACTCTTAATGTGGAAGAGAAGACGAGAGCAAAAGACACACGTGCTCGAGGTACCGAGGGAGGTTCTAATGTCAATCTAGTACAGAAAAGGAACTTCCAGCCTCATAAGTTCAAGAACAAAGGCAAGTTTGACGGCAAAGGAAAGTTCGATGGAAAGAACAAGGCCTCACAGTCCACCAGCTTCAAGAAGAAGACTGATAAAAGGAAAAGTGCTTGTCATGTGTGCGGTGATCCTGATCATTGGGCTCCTGCTTGTCCCAACCGCTTTGACAAGCGCCAGCATGGGAAGGGCAGCAAGACTGCTAATGTTGTCATCGGCGACGTTGAGATGAAACATGTTGGGCATGATATATTACCTACTGTTCTTTTATTATGTCATTCTCCTGATTGGTGGATTGACACGGGCGCTAATGTACATGTTTGTTCTGATATTTCCATGTTTTCTTCATATCAGGTCAGAGGGACTCAAACCATGCTGATGGGGAACGGCTCGCATGCTTCTGTTCATGGTGTTGGTATGGTCGATCTGAAGTTCACTTCGGGAAAGACCGTGCGCCTGAAAAACGTCCATCATGTTCCCTCAATAAATAAAAATCTTGTTAGCGGATCTCTTATGTGTCGAGATGGCTACAAGATTGTATTCGAGTCCAATAAATTTGTAATTTCGAAGTATGGAACCTTTGTTGGTAAAGGCTATGAATACGGAGGCTTGTTCCGCTTATCTATGTCATACATTTGTAATAAAGTTGTTAATCATGTTTACACGAATTTTGAATCAAATGTCTAGCACTCTCGTCTTTGTCATATTAATTTTGGTTGTATGACGCGGCTAGCCAAAATGAATTTAATCACTGATTTCACAATTGTTAAGGGATCTAAGTGCCAAGTCTGCGTGCAAGCTAAACAACCTCGCAAGTCACATACAACTGCAGAAGTGAGAAATTTAACACCACTAGAGCTCATACATTCTGATCTCTATGAGATGAATGGTGTGTTGATAAAAGGTGCAAAGAAATATTTCATGACTTTGATCGATGACTCTACGAGATATTGTCATGTGTATCTTCTGAAATCAAAAGATGAAGCTTTGAGTTTCTTTAAAATCTATAAATCTGAGGCAGAAAATCAACTTGATCGAAAGATTAAGAGGCTTAGGTCTGATCGTGGTGGAGAGTATTTTTCCAACGAGTTTGATTTCTTTTGTGCGAAACATGGCATAATTCATGAGAGGGCGCCTTCCTACTCACCCCAGTCAAATGGAGTAGCCGAAAAAAAGAACCATACTCTAACAGATTTGGTTAACGCCATGTTAGACACATTGGGTCCCTCTAAGAAATGGTGGGGGAGGCACTATTGACCGCGTGTCATGTACTAAACCGAGTTCCCATAAAGAACAAAGAAATTACTCCATTCAAAGAATGGGAGAAGAAAAGATTAAAACTCTCTTACTTACGTACTTGGGGTTGTTTGGCAAAGATTAATGTACCAATCCCCAAGAAGCGCAAGCTTGGACCAAAAACCATTGATTGTGTTTTTCTGGGCTATGCTTTTCATAGCATTGGTTATAGATTATTGATAGTAAAATCTGAAGTGCCTGACATTCATGTCAGTACAATCATGGAGTCGACTGATGTGACTTTCTTTGAGGATATCTTTCCAATAAAGGATAAACCTAACTCATCAAATCCGGAGATACCTAGTTCATCTAATCAGGAATTTGCTACATTCTCTAAACCTACCATTCCAATTGAACACTCTGAAAGTCCTAAGGAGGATGATAATGAAATTCCTAAAAGGAGCAAGAGACAAAGGACTGCAAAGTATTTTGATGATGATTTCATTGTGTACCTTGTGGATGACACTCCCACTTTCATTTCAGAAGCATATACATCTCCTGATGCTGACTACTGGAAGGAAGCCGTCCATAGTGAGATGAATTCCATCTTAGATAATGGAACATGGGAGATCACTGATCGCCCTTATGGGTGTAAACCTGTAGGATGCAAGTGGGTGTTTAAGAAAAAGCTTAGACCTGATGGTACTACTGAGAAGTGCAAGGCACGGCTTGTTGCTAAGGGATATACTCAAAAAGAAGGTGAAGACTTCTTTGATACTTACTCACCTATTGCCAGATTGACCACCATTCGAGTATTACTCGCATTGGCTGCCTCTCATGGTCTTCTCGTTCATCAAATGGATGTTAAGACAGCTTTCCTTAATGGAGAGTTAGATGAGGAAATTTACATGGATCAGCTAGATGGCTTTGTGGTAAATGGTTAAGAAGGAAAGGTGTGCAAGTTGTTGAAGTCTTTATATGGCCTAAAACAAGCCCCTAAGCAATGGCATGAGAAGTTCGAAAGAACTATATGTAGGGGTTCGTAGCATGGAAAACAAAAAAAATCTACCGCATGCAAACAAACAAGCCAAGATCTATCTACTAGATTGTAGCAACGAGTCGATAGAGGAACTCGTCCTCGAAGATTCCAAATCGGTTAACGAGAGCAGATTCTCGTGGGTGATCTAGTCGTACTCTTGCCGATCTCAAGATCGCGTAGACGATCCTTCCGGCGCTGCGTTCCGGCAGCGCTTCTGATGGGGGAATACCAATCGGGGTATACCCACGAAGCGGATTCGCCAGCTGGGTCGAGCCGACTGGAACCTAGCCCTGAGCGGGTCGACTCGCCCAATACGGTGACTGGCGCATACTGGATCCAGACGAGTGGCGCCGACTGAAAGCCCAAGACGGCGACTCCAATACAAAGCCCACCAAAGCACTTGTAAACCCTAACTGGCTGCATATATAAAGCCACCAGGGGCAACCCCACGGGGATCTCTTCCCACAATAGATTAGACCTAGTCTCTCCCTCCGCCTACGGCGGCTCCCATGTAAACCAATCTATGATCATATACTGGATTGATAGCAGGACGTAGCGATCCTCCGCCGAGGGGACGTGAACCTGGGTACATCGTGTGCCAATCTCGCTCCCGGATTCTCCTACGTCGCCTTGCTCCCTCCACGTAAGCTACCCCCAGTAGCATCTGCCGTGCAATACCACGACAGTTGGCGCCCACCGTGGGGCAAACGGTGCTTGGAGGGTGAAAATCTAGGCGAGACCCTTCATCGTCACCATGGCCAGATTGCATCTGCTATGCGATGACTCACACCGATTTTCCTATCCGTCTGCCAGCCGACACGAATAGGCCCATGCACTCGGCCTGGAAAATTACAAGCACGCCAGCGTGCTTGATCGATTCATCAGATCGGTTTTTTATTCAATTTCATCTTGCATTAATTACTTTTTCCATTGATTAGTTTATTTGATCTGACCTTACTCATGTACGTATCTTCGGAGGATCGCGTCCCAAGAGCAAAACTGAAAGGGAATAATTCCCGTGGTGCGATCAGCATGGCCATATGAGCTGGCGTTTTTTGCTATTTCTAACTGTGACCGCTCGCTTGGATCAAGTCGCCATGGTACCAGCAATTAATCTATCACAGGCGACTATTTTGGGCAGGCCAGCACGCGTACGTATGATGGCAAAGAAAAAATCAAGGTTAAATCAGGTCAAGCGTGCGTATGCCCAGAGTCAGACAAATGACTAATTGTATTCTTTATTCAACCCATCTAACTCATATATAGATTACTTTGATGGTTAATTATTTTTTGACCTAATCCTTTGCACTTTGTTTTACAATACATGTACTGCACAACATGAAATCGGCATGTACACGGCCCAAGGATCCGATGCCTCCTAGTCCAGCAACAAGAACGGCAACAAGCGGCTGTATCGGGACAACTGCGATACTGAAGACATGGAAACAATCATGTCCGCCGCCTCGCTGAACACGGCATCACGAAATCCAACTCATGTAATACGCCATGCTCCAGAACCCGTCTAAACGCGGACACGCTTAAACGCGGACTCACTAGGCTCGGGAACTCGCCACGATCGCAGACTCACCATGTCCGGTGACTCGCCCATCGCCGGCTCGTCGCCCGACCTCGCCACTCGGCACTTGTCACGCTCTAGACAACAGCACTCGTCGGTCGCCCAACCTCGGCACTCGCCATGCTCCGGACCCTCGCCTAAACGCGGACTCGCTAGGCTCGGGTACTCGTCCGTTGCGGACTTGCCGCTGCGTCGACATCGCCATAGCGCTACCTGCGTCCGCCGCGTCGACCCTGTGTCCGCCGCGTCGACTTCACCATAGCGCGATCCCCGTCCGCCGTGTCGACCCCGTGTCCACCGCGTCGACTTCTTAAAGCGACCATCGTCGCCCGCGTCGACCCCGTGTCCGCCGCGTCGACCCTTTCCGGCTACGTCGAATGCATACGCCGTGCCTACTAAGGGACATTTATCGTCCGAGTCGCCAGAGAGGGTCACATGCCACGCTGCATGAACTCACCACTGGGCTTCTCTTCCCCCCGGGAAAAGTCAATTCACCTTTTTCAACCTTTGAAAGAGCGACTCGCAATGGCCAAGTAGTGCGGACGAGGACTCGCAAACCGAGCCTCGGATCGTCCACGAAAAACGCTAACCGAGAGCCATCATTGGAGTCGCCTTGCTCGACTGGCCTTCCGGGCCAAGACAAATGGTAGTGCTAGACAAACAGCACCACATCCTCCTCAACCTTAGACAGTGCGACTCGCATGGCCAAGTACTGCGGACGAGGACTCGCAAACCGAGCCTCGGACCGTCCAGGAAAAACGCCAAGTCGAGAGCCATCTTTGGAGTCGCCATGCGACTGGCCCCCCGGGCCAAGACGAGAGACTCGCTAACAAAAACAGCGTAATCAACATCATCGTGGACTTGCAATCATCACGGACTCGCCACACTCGGGGACTCTCCCCTCGCGGACTCGCCACACTCGGGGACTCTCCCCTCGCGGACTCGTAATCATCGCGGACTCGCCACATTCGGGGACTCTCCTCTCGCGCACTCGCAATCATCGTGGACTCGCCGCGCTCGGGGAATCTCCCCTCGCGGACTCGCTCGACCTCGCCACTCGCCATGCTCGGCAACAACCACTACTATTTTCAGAATATATATCTCTAAAGAGCCTCAAGTCGCCTCTACAAGCCAACTCGAGCCTCGGGGACTACTCCTAGGCATGCTGCGTGTACGCGTGGTTCCACGATCGCGGCTCGCCCTCGTCGACTTGCCACCGCGGACTCGCCCTCGCGTAACACGCTCGGGGACTCGCCGCCGCGGACACTCGCCCTCGCGTACTCGACACGCTCGGGGACTCGCCGCCATGGACACTCGCCCTCGCGTACTCAACGCGCTCGGGGACTCGCCACCGCGGACTCGCCCTCGCGTAACACGCTCGGAGACTCGCCACCGCAGATTCGCCCTCACGTATTCAACACGCTCAGGGACTCGCCACCGCGGACTCGCCCTCGCGTAACACACTCGGGGACTCGCCACCGCAGATTCGCCCTCGCCTATTCAACACGCTCAGGGACTCGCCACCGCGGACTCGCCCTCGCGTACTCAACACGCTCAGGGACTCGCCACCACGGACTCGCCCCCGCGTACTCAACGCGCTTGAGGACTCGACGCGCTATAGACAGCGCCACTCGTCGGTCACTCGACCTCGCCACTCGGCGCGCTCGGGGACTCGGCACTCGCCGGTCGCTCGACCTCGCCACTCGCCGCGCTCGGGGACTCGACACACTCCGCTCGGGACCGCCAGAATCGAGGCTTCACCGACACCTCGGTTTTCGCTGGCCACCGACTGGCTCACGCCGACCGCCTCCCGCTTCACGGTTCATTTCTCTGTTCAGGAGCTCGTCACCGATTCGCCACGACCCATCGTCAAGACTCTCCACGCCCTGCCTCAAGCCCGCGTCGAATCGACAACGCGCTCGGGGACTACTGATGGGGGAATACCAATCGGGGTATACCCACGAAGCGGATTCGCCAGCTGGGTCGAGCCGACTGGAACCTAGCCCTAAGCGGGTCGACTTCGTCTAACGGCGATCGACGATCGATCTGAGACGAGTGGCGCCTACTGAAGGCCCAAGACGGCGACTCCAATACAAAGCCCACCAAAGCACTTGTAAACCCTAACTGTCTGCATATATAAATCCACCAGGGGCACCCCCACGGGGATCTCTTCCCACAATAGATTAGACCTAGTCTCTCCCTCCGCCTACGGCGGCTCCCATGTAAACCAATCTATGATCATATACTGGATTGATAGCAGGACGTAGCGATCCTCCGCCGAGGGGACGTGAACCTGGGTACATCGTGTGCCAATCTCGCTCCCGGATTCTCCTACGTCGCCTTGCTCCCTCTACGTAAGCTACCACCAGTAGCATCTGCCGTGCAATACCACGACAGCTTCCGTAGTCGGTCACACGTTCGGTACTTGATGAAGACCTTCCTCTCCCTTGTTCCAGCAGGCAGCGGAGGTTGTAGCACTCTCCTCGCGATTCTGGCAGCACGACGGGCGTGGTACCGGAAGTAGAGGGGAGATCTCGCAGGGCTTCGCCTTAAGCCGGTGCGAGTATGGTGGAGCAAGAGAGGTGCCTTGGCGATCTAGGGTTTAGAAGCACCAAGGGGAAGGCTTGGCCGGCGGCTAGGGTTTGGGAAAAACCCCAACTCGCCGAGTTGGTGGTGCCATAGGCGGCGACGGCTCAAGGAGGTGGTGGCGCCGGCGGCTTGGGGTTAGGGTTTTGGGTGTAAGGGGCAGGGGCGCCCTACCCCTCCTTATATAGGTGGAGGGTGGCCGGTTGGGAGGAGGGAGTCCTCCCCCAACTCGGCCTCCTTGGCCGACGGGTGGAGGGAGGAGGACTTCCTCCCCAAGTAGGTTTCCTACTCTCCCTCCACCAAGCAAACTTGCCGTTTGACTTTTTCAAATTGGCGTTTGACTTTCAAACTAGGATTTGATTTCATCCTTTATTTTGCCCAGCCAAGTGACCTAGTACATGATGCAACCATTCCATATTGTTATGACACATTCATGTACCCTTCCCCTCCGGAGTGTCGGACCTTCCGGACCCTTCTAGAACATTCCTGGTGAAAACACCAGAATCATTCCCAACTCCGAAACAGGACTTTCCTTATATGAATCTTATTCTCCGAACCATTCCGGATCTCCTCGTGATATCCCGGATCCCATCCGAGACTCCGAACAACATTCGATCTCTTACTCCTCATTCCATAACTACTCAACAACATCGAATCCTTAAGTGTGTCTCCCTACGGTTCGTGAATTATGCGGACATGACCGAGACACTTCTCCGATCAATAACCAATAGAGGAATCTGGAAATTCATATGGCTCCCAAATATTTCTACGATTACTTTGCGATCGAATGAACCACTTACATACGATACCAATTTCCCTTTGTCTCACGATAGTTTACTTATCTGAGGTTTTGATCGTCGGTATCTCTGTATACCTAGTTCAACCTCGTTACTGATAAGTACTCTTTTCTCGTTCCCGTGGTATGTGATCCCTTGTGATCCAATCACATGCTTGCAAGCCAATTGGATGACATTCCACCGAGAGGGCCCAGAGTATATTTATCCGTCATATGGATGGACAAATCCCACTCTTGATCCATGTGCCTCAACCCATACTTTCTGAACACTCAATGCCACCTTTGTATCCACCCAGTTACGGTGTGGTGTTTGATGTCATCAAAGCATCCTTCTGGTGATGGTGATTAGCATGATCTCATGGTCGAAGGAATTAGGTTACTATGTATCAGAAAGCTTATAGCAATTGAACTATTAAAATGACTTGATCTTTATGCTACGCTTATCGATAGGAGTATGTCCATCATACCATTCTCCTAATGATATGATCTTGTTGTTAACAACATCTCAATGTTCATGATCGAGAAACCATGATCATCTATTAACCAACAAGCTAGTATTATAAAGAGGCTTTACTAGGGACTCTAATTTAGTTTACAAATCACACAAGTATTAATGTTTCTGGTTAATACTGTTATAGCATGAATGTAAACATTTATCATAAACACAAAGATATAATAATAACTACATTTATTATTGCCTCTAGGGCATATCTCCAACAGTCTCCCACTTGCACTAGAGTCAATTAATCTAGATTACATGGTAATATACCGAACACCCATGGCAGTTTGGTTTTGGTCATGTTTTGCCCTCGGGAGAGGTTTAGTCAACGGATCCGCCACATTCAGATTTGTGTGTACTTTGCAAATCTTTATGTCACCATCTTGGACATGTTCTTGAATAGCGTGAAAACGTAGCTTGATGTGCTTCAGCTTATTGTGTGACCTTGGTTCTTGCGCATTGGCTATGGCGCCCATGTTATCACAGTAGATAGACATTGGGTCCAGCGCACTTGGAACCACACCGAGCTCTGTAATGAACTCCTTCATCCATATTGCTTCTTGTGAAGCCTCCGAAGCAGCTATGTATTCCGATTCAGTTGAAGATCTCGCCACAACGCTTTGCTTTGCACTCCTCCAGCTAATTGCTGCACCATTCAAAGTAAATACGTATCCAGATTGAGATTTAGAATCATCCGAATCGGTGTTCCAACTAGCATCGGTGTAACCATTAACAACGAGTTGTTCATCACCTCCATAAGAAAGAACCATATCCTTAGTTCTTCTCAAGTACTTAAGGATGTTTTTGATCGCTGTCCAATGATCCACTCCTGGATCACTTTGATATCTGCTAGTCAAACTAACAGCATATGCAATGTCGGGTCTAGTACATAGCATGACATACATTAGAGATCCTATGGCTAAGGCATAGGGAGTCTTACTCATCCTTTCTCTATCTTACATCATCATTGGACTTTGAGTTTTACTCAAGGTCGTATTGGGCAACATGGGCAAGAACCCTTTCTTGCTATCTTCCATTCCAAACCTCTTTAGAACTTTGTCCAAATATGTACTTTGTGACAATGATATTAGGCATCTCGATCTATCTCTATAAATCTTTATGCCTAATATGTAAGATGCTTCGCCAAGATCTTTCATTGAAAAACTATTATTCAAATATTCTTTGACACTATTAAGAAGGTCTACATCATTCCCAATCAACAATATGTCATCTACATATAGTATTAAGAATGCTACATAGCTCCCACTCACTTTATTGTAAATACAAGCTTCTCCATAAGTTTGTATAAAACCAAAACTTTTGATTACCTTATCAAAACATTGATTCCAACTTCGGGATGCTTGCTTCAATCCATATATGGACCGTTGAAGTTTGCATACCTTGTTAGCATCTTTAGGATCGACAAAACCTTTGGGTTGCATCATATACAACTCTTCATCAATGTCTCCATTGAGGAACGCCGTTTTGACATCCATCTGCCATATCTCATAATCGTAATATGCAGTGATTGATAACATAATCCTCACAGACTTTAGCTTTGCTACTGGTGAGAAAGTCTCATCGTAGTCAACTCCTTGAATTTGTTGAAACCCTTTTGCGACAATTCGAGCTTTATAGACAGTAACATTACCATCAGCATCTGTTTTCTTCTTGAAAATCCATTTGTTCTCGACAGCCTTCCGGCCATCCGGTAAGTCCAACAAAGTCCATACTTGGTTTTCGTACATGGATCCAATCTCGGATTTCATGGCATCTTGCCATTTATTGGAATCTGGGCTCATCATCGCTTCCTCATATGTCTCAGGGTCATCGGTGTTGTCCACCAACATGACACTCATAACGGGATCATACCAATCAGGAGTGGTACGAGTTCTCGTTGACTTGCGAGGTTCTGTAGCAACTTCAACCGAAGTTTCATGATCATCATCATTAGCTTCCTCTCTTATTGGTGTAGGCGCCACAGGAACTACTTCCGGTGTTGCGCTACTCACAAGTTCGAGAGAAGGTTCAACAACCTCGTCGAGTTCTACTTTCCTTCCAGTCACTTCTTTCGAGATAAATTCCTTCTCTAGAAAGGATCCATTCTTAGCAACGAAGATTTTGCCTTCGGATCTATGATAGAAGGTATACCCAATAGTTTCCTTCGGGTATCCTATGAAGACGCATTTTCCGCTTTGGGTTCAAGCTTGTCCGGCTGTAACTTCTTTACATAAGCTTCGCAACCCCAAACTTTAAGGAACGACAATTTAGGTTTCTTCCCAAACCATAATTCATACGGTGTCGTTTCAACGGATTTAGATGGTGCCCTATTTAAAGTGAATGCGGTTGTTTCTAATGCATAACCCCAAAACGATAGCGGTAAATCTGTAAGTGACATCATAGAACGAACCATATCTAAGAGAGTTCGATTACGACGTTCGGACACACCATTACGCTGTGGTGTTCCCGGCTGTGTCAATTGTGAAAGTATTCCGCATTTCTTTAAATGCTCGCCAAACTCGTAACTTAGATATTCACCTCCACGATCAGAACGTAGAAATTTAATCTTCTTGTTGCGTTGATTCTCTACCTCACTTTGAAATTCCTTAAACTTCTCGAAAGTTTTGGACTTATGTTTCATGAAATAGATATACCCATATCTACTCAAGTCATCTGTGAAGGTAAGAACATAACGATAACCACCGCGCGATGCTACACTCATTGGTCCACACACATCGGTATGTATGATTTCCAATAAGTCTGTAGCTCGCTCCATCATCCCAGAAAATGGAGTCTTAGTCATTTTACCCATCGGACATGCTTCGCATCTTTCAAGTGATTCAAAATCAAGAGATTCAAGAAGTCCATCAGAATGGAGTTTCTTCATACGCTTCACTCCAATATGACAAAGACGACATTTCCACATATAGATCGAGTTATCGCTCAATTTCAAACGTTTAGTTTCAATGTTATTAATATGTGTATTTCCACTATCGAGATTCAATAAGAATAGACCATCTATCTAAGGTGCATGTGCATAAAACATATTACTCATATAAATCGAACAACCATTATTCTCGGACTTAAACAAGTAACCGTCTCGCAACAAACATGATCCAGATATAATGTTCATGCTCAACGCAGGCACCAAATAACAATTATTTAAGTATAAAACTAATACCGATGGTAGATGAAGAGGTAGCGTGCCGACCGCGATCACATCAATCTTCGATCCATTTCCAACGCGCATCGTCACCTCGTTCTTCGCTAGCTTCCGTTTATTCTGCAGTACCTGTTTCGAGTTACAAATATGAGAAACCAAACCAGTATCAAATACCCAGACACTACTACGAGTACTAGTGAGATACACATCAATAACATGTATATCGGATATACCTTTCTTCTTGATGTTGTCGTTCTTCAAATTCGCCAAGTACTTTGGGCAATTCCGCTTCCAGTGACCTTCTCCCTTGCAGTAAAAGCACTCAGTATCAGACTTAGGCCTAGCCTTGGTCTTCTTCGTCGGTGCGGTAACTTTCTTACCACCCTTCTTAAAGTTTCCCTTTTGCTTAGACTTGCCTTTCTTAAATTTGGTGGTCTTATTGACCAACAACACTTGATGCTCTTTCTTGATCTCCACTTCTGCAGATTTCAACATGGAGAAGAGTTCTGGCAACGTCTTGTTCATGTTTTGCATATTGTAGTTCATCACAAAGTTCTTGTAACTTGGTGGCAGTGATTGGAGGACACGGTAAATCCCCAAAGCATTAGGAATCACTATACCCAAACTTTGGAGTTTGTTTGCGTGCCCAGACATCTTAAGCACATGCTCACTGACGGAGCTGCCCTCTTCCATCTTGCAGTTAAATAACTTTTTAGAAGCCTCATAACTCTCAACTGTCGCGTGAGTATCAAAAATAATTTTGAGTTCACGGACAATATCATATGGGAATTGGTTCTCAAACCTTTTCTAAAGCTCCGATTCCAAACCATACAAGATAGCACATTGAACTGTGGAGTACTGATTCTTCCGAGTGAGGTAAACATTCTTTACTTCATTGGTAGCAGTAGCTGCAGGTGGTTCACCCAGCGGTGCATCCAACACATAGGTCAAATTACCAGCATTGAGGACAATCCTCAAATTGCGGAACCAATCCGTGAAGTTGCTTCCATTGTTTTTCAACTTTTCTTTCTCTAGGAACGCATTAAAATTGATGGAAGGGGCCGCCATTGATCTACAACATATTTGCAATATTTTAGACTAAGTTTATGACAAATTGAGTTCTAATTAATAGTTAAATTAATCTAGGTGAACTCCCACTCAAAACAATATCCCTCACATTGTTTTAGTGATCACACAAACCAAATCCACCACATCAAAACCGATCATCACGAGAGTTGATGTAGCTTCAATGGCGAACAATCAACATGTTCATCATATCTACTATATGACTCATGCTTTACCTTTCGGTGATCCGTGTTCCGAGACCATGTCTGTACATGCTAGGCTCGTCAAGATCAAACCTTAGCTTCCGCATGAGCAAATCTGGCTTGCTCACGTTGTATACACCCGCAGAATCTAACACACCCGATCATCACGTGGTGCTTCGAAACAACGAGCTTTAGCAACGGTGCTTACTAAGGATGAACACTTTGGAACTTGAAATTTGTGTGCATGAGGGATCATCTTATAATGCTACCGCCGTTAACTAAGCAATACAAGATGCATAAAGGATTAACATCACATGCAATTCATAATATGTGATATGATATGGCCTTTCTTCTTGTGCTTCCGATCTCCATCTTTAAGCACGAACATGATCTCCATCATCACCGGTATAGCGTCAAGGTCAATGGCGCCGTTTCATGGTTGTCATCCACCAGCTTAAACTATTACAACTACTTTGAATAGACACGTGGGTCTTAACAGAATTTAAAGACAACCATATGGCTCCTGCCGGTTGCCAACTTACAATAAGGGACATTGCATACATCAAATATAATCACAATCATGGCCATATCACATCACAGCACACCCTTGCAAAACAAAGTTAGACGCCTCTAATTTTCTTTGCATATTTTACGTGGTTTGGGGCTTTCAATAAGTGTCGATCTAACTTACGAACAAGAACCACAACGTTGATGTTTGAATTATCAAGTGCCCGTTGTAAATTGGATCTATACTATAATGGGAGAGACAGACACCCGCAAAGCCACTTATGCAATACAAGTTGCATGTTGAGTGTGGAGCAAGTCTCATGAACGATGTCATGTAAGGTTAGCCCGGGCCGCTTCATCCCATCATACCGCAAGATGCAAAGTACAGAAAAAGCAATTGATAATAAAAGCACCACCTCCCACAATGACCATTGTGTTCTACTCGTGCAACAGATCTACATATAGACACGGCTCTGATACCACTGTAGGGGTTCGTAGCATGGAAAACAAAAAAATTCTACCGCATGCAAACAAACAAGCCAAGATCTATCTACTAGATTGTAGCAACGAGTCGATAGATGAACTCACCCTCAAAGATTCCAAAGCGGTTAACGAGAGCAGATTCTCGTGGGTGATGTAGTCGTACTCTTGCCGATCTCAAGATCGCGTAGACGATCCTTCCGGCGCTGCGTTCCGGCAGCGCTTCCGCAGTCGGTCACACGTTCAGTACTTGATGAAGACCTTCCTCTCCCTTGTTCCAGCAGGCAGCGAAGGTTGTAGCACTCTCCTCGCGATTCCGGCAGCACGACGGCATGGTACCGGAAGTAGAGGGAGATCTCAGGCTTCGCCTTAAAGCAGTATGGTGGAGCAAGAGAGGTGCCTTGGTGATCTAGGGTTTAGAAGCACCAAGGGGGGAGGCTTGGCCGGCGGCTAGGGTTTGGGAAAACCCCCAACTTGCTGAGTTGGTGGTGCCCTAGGCGGCGGCTCAAGGAGGTGGTGGCGCCAGCGGCTTGGGGTTAGGGTTTTGGGTGTAAGGGGTAGGGGGCGCCCTACCCCTCCTTATATAGGTGGAGGGTGGCCGGTTGGGAGGAGGGGGTCCTCCCCCAACTCGGCCTCCTTGGCCGGCGGGTGGAGGGAGGAGGACTTCCTCCCCAAGTAGGTTTCCTACTCTCCCTCCACCAAGCAAACTTGCCGTTTGACTTTTTCAAATTGGCGTTTGACTTTCAAACTAGGATTTGATTTCTTCCTTTATTTTGCCCAGCCAAGTGACCTAGTACATGATGCAACCATTCCATATTGTTATGACACATTCATGTACCCTTACCCTCCGGAGTCTTGGGACCTTAGGACCCTTCTAGAACATTCCTGGTGAAAACACCGGAATCATTCCCCAACTCTGAAACAGGACTTTCCTTATATGAATCTTATTCTCCGAACCATTCCGGATCTCCTCGTGATATCCCAGATCCCATCCGAGACTCCGAACAACATTCAGTCTCTTACTCATCATTCCATAACTACTCAACAACATCGAATCCTTAAGTGTGTCTCCCTACGGTTCGTGAATTATGCGGACATGACCGAGACACTTCTCCGATCAATCACCAATAGAGGAATCTGGAAATTCATATGGCTCCCACATATTTCTACGATTACTTTGCGATCGAATGAACCACTTACATACGATACCAATTTCCCTTTGTCTCACGATAGTTTACTTATCCGAGGTTTTGATCATCGGTATCTCTGTATACCTAGTTCAACCTCGTTACTGATAAGTGCTCTTTTCTCGTTCCCGTGGTATGTGATCCCTTGTGATCCAGTCACATGCTTGCAAGACAATTGGATGACATTCCACCGAGAGGGCCCAGAGTATATCTATCCGTCATATGGATGGACAAATCCCACTCTTGATCCATGTGCCTCAACCCATACTTTCCGAACACTCAATGCCACCTTTATAGCCACCTAGTTACGGTGTGGTGTTTGATGTCATCAAAGCATCCTTCTGGTGATGGTGATTAGCATGATCTCATGGTCGAAGGAATTAGGTTACTATGTATCAGAAAGCTTATAGCAATTGAACTATTAAAATGACTTGATCTTTATGCTACGCTTATCTATAGGAGTATGTCCATCATACCATTCTCCTAATGATATGATCTTGTTGTTAACAACATCTCAATGTTCATGATCAAGAAACCATGATCATCTATTAACCAACAAGCTAGTATTATAAAGAGGCTTTACTAGGGACTCTAATTTAGTTTACAAATCACACAAGTATTAATGTTTCTGGTTAATACTGTTATAGCATGAATGTAAACATTTATCATAAACACAAAGATATAATAATAACTACATTTATTATTGCCTCTAGAGCATATCTCCAACACTTTAACTGCTGTAGGCTTTGTGGTAAATGAAGCTTACAAATGTGTGTACCATCGCCATGGTGGGGGTGAGGGAGTCATCCTTTGTTTGTATGTTGATGACATACTGATTTTCGGAACCAACCTTAATGCAATTAAGGAGGTCAAAGATTTCTTATCTTGTTCCTTTGAGATGAAGGATCTAGGAGTAGCTGATGTCATCCTGAACATCAAGCTATTGAGAGATGATGACGGTGGGATTACATTGCTTCAGTCCCACTATGTGGATAAGGTCTTGAGTCGTTTCGGGTATAGCGACGTCAAGTTTTCTCCTACACCGTATGTAGGCCTGTGCAAAAGCGGTTTGAACGGTTTATCCGGTTTCACCTAGTTCAATTTTTTGCACTACTTTGGAGGTTCGGAATGGATATGTGAAAGAAAATGAACTATGCTTTCAGCTGCCAATTTAACCGGTTTCACCGGTTTGTGTTTTTGCACACCCCTAACCATATGATCCTAGTGTGATGCTTCGAAAGAATCGAGGAAATGCTAGAGACCAACTGAGATACTCTCAAATTATTGGCTCAATTATGTATTTAGTTAGTGCCACGAGGCCTGACATCGCACTTGCTGTAAGAAAACTCAGTTGATTTGTTTCAAATCCAGGAGATGATCACTGGCATGCTCTTGAGAGAGTCATGCGCTATCTAAAAGGCATTGCGAGCTATGGCATTCACTATACTGGGTATCCGAGGGTACTAGAGGGTTATAGTGATTCAAATTGGATATCTGATGCTGACGAGATAAATGCCACGAGTGGATATGTATTCACACTTGCTGGTGGCGCTGTTTCTTGGAAGTCTTACAAGCAGACCATCTTAACAAGGTCAACTATGGAAGCAGAACTCACAATATTAGACACAACCACTGTTGAAGCAGAGTGGCTTCGTGAACTCTCGATGAACTTGCCTGTGGTTGAAAAACCAATACCCGCAATCCTTATGAACTGCGATAATCAAACTGTGATTTTTAAAGTAAATAGTTCTAAGGATAATATGAGTCATCAAGACATGTGAAGAGGAGACTGGAATCTGTCAGGAAAATGAGAAACTCCGGAGTTATTGCATTGGATTATATCCAAACATCTAAAAACTTGACAGATCCCTTCACAAAGGGTCTATCACGCAACGTGATAGAAAATGCATCGAAGGAGATGAGTATGAGACCCACGATTTGAGCTTTCCACAATGGTAAACCACTCTATGTGATCGGCGATCCCGTGAATTAGAATTGGGAGACAAGCTGTTGGTTAGCTGAGAGAAAAGTATCTCTACTTTAATAAACACCACTCTATAAAGATGCAATACTTTCCTATTCTGCACGGCAGGTTGATTTATTATCTTGATGTGTTCTAAGTGGCTTACCTAAGCAAAGATGTTGTCCTGCAGAACATCTTTTGAAGAACACACATATATGAGTCTGACTGTTAAAACGTTGCAGTCTATGAGAGTAGGGTGCTCTCTAATAAACTCATGAAAGGTCATGGAGTATGACGTATACGCTTCACCCGCGGGGAAGTCCCACAATAGCCTAGTATCGGTCAAGACTTTTTGTGAATCTAGGTTCGCAACAACTTGCAGTTCAAGGCATAGTCCACTGTACAAGTTGCAGTCTAGTATAACATAAAGCTCTAGGTGAAAGTCCAACTTAAGAGTCTTCACTACAGTACCGGTATATAAATAATGTTTTGGAACCAAAGACAAACTTCATGTGCCTCTGGGATCTGGTGGGGGATTGTTGAATTTTTTGCCTAAATAGGCCCAGCCTATTTATTATATGCCAATAAATTTCTGAAATCCTAGAGCCCATTTGGCACATTCATACGAGGCAAGAGATGGGACAAATGTTTAGTCTCACATTGCTAGTTGAGTGGAAGTTGGACCAGCTTATAAGGTGAGATCTTCCACCACTTGTACGAGCTTGAGAAGAGAAGACATATACACGCGCGCTCCTCCTCCTCGCTCGCCTCGCCACGCCACGCCACGCCACGCCACGCGCGCGCGCCGCGGGAATCTCGCCGAGCCGAGCTTTATTTTGTCACGCATGAATGGTATATGAACAATTGTACAGAAGCTGAAACGTTTTGCTCGAGTGGACTTTTAATACGAGTTAAATGAATACGAACTGAGTGGATGCTGTCCGGTGGGCTGCCGCCTGTTCGCTTCAACTTCTGTCCATTCGTTTCATCTCCTGTGCAGCCTGTCTGCCTCCCCCTCTGTGCCTATATAAGAGAGAGGTCGCGCCTCCTCTTAGACACACATCTACACATCCTTTGCGCCTGCAGTTCCAAAGCACTGCGCTACCTAGATCTTCCCCATCCCGTCTTGCGGCGTGCACCGCGAGCCGGAACAGTAGGCCTCCGAGACCCCGCTGCTTTGAGTCCTGTACGGGAGAAGGGCGATAAGGTTTTTGGGGAGCGCTATCGGCGCGACTACTGATTTCATCACGGAATCCCTCTCGGATAGCGATTGCGCCGACGTCTTCCCAACGAGGACTTCTTCCCCGACATCAGCACCCTTTTTCTCGACGACATGGCTAACGATGGTGCCAACGGGAACACCGACGGTTCCTCTTCTGCTGCTGCCGTGTATGTTTTCTTTCTCAATCTTGTTCTGATCGCATCTCAAGATCTTCGTCTCGCAGTCTATTTGGTTACCTGTCTTATATGTTTTCGCTATTTCACATGATTAGTATTTTGTCTATTATTCTAATCATGTGTTATCTAGCGTTTATTATGGGTAATTTGCCTGGTAAATTACTCTTTTATTCAACAATTGTCTCTATTGGTTCTTCCATCAAATTATCCGTATTAGAGTACGTATAGGTTGAATAAACCACGTCTCTTTCTAAGAGCCACATAATTTGGCCACCCAAACATGTGAAAACATAGCAAACAAGGCTAAGCAAAGTGTTGCCAAACTTCTTGCAATGCATACTTATGTGATACCATCAGTCCCGCAAGGTTTTAAGATCATTACACTAGTTTGAGAAGATGTGTGCTAGATTTTAGTTGAAGAAAAGGGCAAAAAAACCCGCCATAAATAAACGTATGAACACTAATTTAGAGAAAAATACTATACTAAACACAAAACTTGTCCATTTGCTTTAAATAGGCCAGCACAGACGGAAACACAATCTTCAAGACGACACACTAATGAGGGAAAGTGACGCAACACAATGCCCAGAGTAAAGTTAATGGAATTTATTTTTAAATGAATATATTGGAGAACAATAACATCAGAATGATTTACTCTATCCATTTATGGTTCCTTTTAAATAATCTCCCCCAAATTGTCAAAAGTATTTTTCATGACAAATAATCTTCCAACATGTTTGAGACAACACATATTGTTTCCTATAGCTTTGGGAAGAAATATTATTCCCAAGATCATCAAGTGTAAGATCATTACCGAGAATTTTATGAATTCATACTGGTTAATTGCAGCCACGAACTGTGCATACTCGGTCCTTGTTCATACTCTTGACTGTTTCAGACCTCAGTGATCAATTGCTCATGCTTACTGATCTGCTCAATAACTTAGTTATACTACCATTTGAAAGTTAGAACATTCTCGTATCTTCAACTCTGTTTTTTTTTTTTTTTGCGGGTGATCTTCAACTCTGGTTTGGCCGAATGTGCTGCCCTAACCCAGATATCAGATCAGAAATCACCATTGCAGCAGTTCGTTCAGGTGTTTGAGCCTGCTCACCATGCACTGACCGTGCCCACAACAACAACAACAACAAAAAAAACACCATGCCACAAAGTCTGACACCTATGCCCGGTAATCATTGTTTCCGAAAAGAAAGGGAAAACGTCCATGCTGATAGCAGAGGTGAATGCAGACAGGCAGGCTGTTTTCCCGGCCCAGCCCACCACAGTGTGGTCTTTCTTCATTCTTCCCCTCTTCCTCTCTATCTCCACCGGCCACGACTCGCGACCTCGTCGGCGCCTCCCCCCTCAGGCGCCGCTGCCGCTGCCGCTTCCACCGACGAAGATAGATCTGATCCCCTCAGGTGACATCTCTCGCTCCCGTACGCCGTTAGATGAACTTTTTTCCCCTATGCATCCGTGGTACGCTGCCCAGATCTTTGCCGTTTCTGGGGCTGCGCCAGATTGGGGAAGGATTTAGGGGTTCCGGTTGGGGAGCGCGGGTTTCGGTTGATTGTGGTGCAGTTATTCTCATTGTGATACTTTTGTGGCTTGTTGCTTGGATCCTCGTTCGCGCTCTCTGTGAGTCGTGGTTGTGCCGGACTCGCTTGGATCGGTTGGTTACTAAACTCGATCGTAGATGGCGCGGTTGCCCACGATGGAATTTCCTCTCTTATTGTTTTGCACCGAGCAATCGCGAATTGTGCAATCGTGGTCTCGAATAAGGTGGTACTTGAATACACAAAACTTGTGGTGATTAATACGCTGTTAGAAACACGAAAAGTTGAAATAAGAGAAACAGTAAGAGACAAATTTTTTGACAGTGTTTTGGATGTTAGGGAGATTGTATTGATGCATACGAGTTGCTTTGATCCACTGGCACAGTCACAGAAGCTGTCTGTTCTGAGCCTTGGTTATAGATCTGGTTGATATGGGTAAAGAAGTTATTTTTTGGAGCCTTTAGAGTATTGAAAGGACGGGGATTGTTCGCCCCTGAAACCATTTGTAGACAATAAGTGGTGTATTTGTTTGACATTGGAGAAAATTACTAACAAACACTGATTGTTATGCAAACTAAAGTGTGGCAAATGTGCAAACCAACCTGTGGTTGGATGGCTAGGTGGGTGGTTGTACCCCCAGCCCAACAGAGTTCAAACCCCAGGTTTGACACTGTGTTTTGCATAAAAGGCGGAATATTCTTTCAGTGGGAGGCGACGTTCCCGTCGACAGCGAGGCGCCCGTGGTGACTTCGTCAATCTCAAGACCCGATCCGCCGGCTCAGTTCACACCTGTCTTGTCTGTTTGGGTCAAGTGAAGCATATGTTGGTGTAATTACATACATTAGCGTTAATTTCATAAGTTATGTGCATTAAATGTTTGACCTCTTAAATTTGGTCTTCTAGGGGCCTATGATGTGGTTCTCTTTGATGATCATGTTCAACATGAAATGACTCCCTTTTCAAAGAAAATATTTGCAGTCATTGAAGTATTTGTTGATTTCATCAGAAGTACTCACCAAATGTGATGTTTCTTTACAATTTTTATTTGTATTAACATAGTACCCCCTCTCCTTTATTTGTATTAACACCTGAAAATGGGAGGAAATCTGGTTGATGCAAGTGAAACTCCCCCTATCCTTTTCTAACTTGCTCTTCGCTTTTATTATGCAGCAAAGTCTGTATTATAGGACCTCTCTCTATCTTTCTTCACACAAGCGTAGTACGATATTCAGTTATAATGGTAACATTGTCCTAATGTTCTCTCTTACATTACAGTTGTGGAAATCCTTGATAAGCCTGATGGCTATGGTTGATGAGCCTCTGTATCCAATTGCTGTACTGATAGATGAGCTAAAAAATGAAGAAATCCCATTGCGTCTGAACTCCATCAGAAAATTGTCCACAATTGCAAGGGCACTTGGGGAAGAAAGAACCAGGAAGGAACTGATTCCTTTTCTCAGCGAAAACAATGACGATGAAGATGAGGTGCTTCTTGCAATGGCTGAAGAATTGGGTGTGTTCATTCCTTATGTTGGGGGTGTAGACCATGCTCATGTTTTGCTTCCACCGTTGGAGACATTGTCTACGGTAGAGGAAACTTGTGTCCGAGACAAAGCAGTTGAGTCGCTGTGCCGTATTGGTGCACAGATGAAGGAAAAGGACATTGTTGACTATTTCATTCCAGTAGTAAAGGTAAATAAATACTCTCCTGATTGTTGGTCCAATTGTTGTAAAATTTATCAAGAATGCTGCCAACATAAGTACATAACTAGTTAGTATCTTTGTTTCTTGTGGGTAAACTCTCTCATCCTCGGAATTAAATTTTCTCTAAGATATATATTTGCAGTTTTGCATGATATTTCACTTATTGTCTGCGGTTTAACTAAGTACATTCGTGTCATATTGTTCTATACAGTGGCACTCCAACACCTTATGATTGCTTACCTGAAAGACTGCTGTGCTTAATTTAGATGAATATAGCAATGCATTTTTTTTTCGGCCGCTATCTTTATGTCTGTTCAACTAACTAGTCTTTATTCATTTCAGAGGCTAGCATCTGGTGAGTGGTTTACAGCTAGAGTATCATCCTGTGGGCTTTTCCATATAGCCTACCCAAGTGCCACTGATCCGTTGAAAACAGAACTGAGGACCATTTATGGCCAATTATGCCAAGATGACATGCCTATGGTCAGAAGGGCAGCTGCATCAAATCTTGGGAAGTTTGCTGCCACAGTTGAACAGAGCCATTTAAAGATAGAGATAATCTCAATATTTGATGATTTGACCCAAGATGGTACTTTTACATATTTAATGTATTATTTATTATCTAGAGATCCTTGCACTAATGGTTCAAAACTGGAATAAAACTAAATTTCAATATCAAACACTTATTTTGCTGTGTTGCCGAAGTGAAATCATGTAGTCAATTCCTAACTTGTTTTTTTTGTCATTGAGATGATGTCATGTTGTTGGTTTGGATTTTCAATTGCTTTTGTGTGATACACCAAAACTCATCGGTACTTGTAGCTGCTTAAAGGAACTTTACAATCTACCAATTTAGATGGTATCCATTTTCTTCTATTGATTGAACTAAGTATAACTGTTATAATTGTTCAAATGTTGTGTCCAATTTACATGTTGGCTTCGAGCTTGTATGAGATATGTCTTTGGTCTAGTATTAAATAAATAAGTATCTTGCTTCTTGGTGCTTACATGTGGCTTATCCTAACTTCGTCGTAGTTACTAATTTCGCACACTTTTTCATTGTACCATAAAGTAGTTTGCCTAGTTGTGTGGTAGCTTATGTTTCAAGTTCTTAAATTTTTCCTTTTCATTGTTCACAATTTAAACCAGGATCATGATAGTCTTGTATGCCTCTATATTGGCTCATCTCTTTCCACTGTGCCTATCTATGTATTCATTGTTTTTCTAATCACAAGGTCAATTCTGATTTTTGTAATGAAGCCTTGAACAGAAATTAACTGACTCTACATTACCTTCTTCAGTATGAACATGATACCAATTTCTCTATGCTTGAATTCTTAAAATCCAGAAGCTGTTTTTTATGCTTGAATGCCCAAAAAGGTCAATAAATAAGCCCTAAAATTGGACTCCTGACTTCTGCTGTGCAACATTTTATACAAGACTGAACCAACTGAAACATCTATTACACATTTTCATATGCACATTCTGCTCCTTATGAACATTTAGTCTAACAGTATTGCTGACCTTCATTGGCAGATCAAGATTCAGTACGTTTATTGGCAGTTGAAGGCTGTGCCGCCCTTGGAAAATTGTTGGAACCCCAAGATTGTGTAGCACATATACTTCCTGTCATTGTCAATTTCTCTCAGGTACAGTACCCCCATTTCACAAGTCTTAATAAGTTATTGGTATATATTTTTATGATTGCTAAGGTTCATGTTAGTCAAAATTTCTTTTATTAATTTTGTTGTTGTGAAGTATGGTTGTGCCACTACTTAATACTTTATGCATATTCCTTTGATAGGATAAATCTTGGCGTGTCCGTTATATGGTTGCCAATCAATTGTACGAGCTCTGTGAGGCTGTTGGCCCTGAGCCTACAAGGTTAGTGCTCTCTTTTTCATTGGCTGTAGCACACTTGGCTTTTTCATACCCATTGTGGGTACTGAGACGTACATAGGCCAAGTTATTGTGTGCATATGATACATAAAATTTGAGCCTTATTTGATTGATGTGTTTGTATATTTGTTAATAGAACGGACCTTGTGCCTGCATATGCTCGCCTTCTTCGTGATAATGAAGCTGAAGTACGGATTGCAGCTGCTGGAAAAGTTACTAAGTTCTGCAGGATATTAAGTCCACAACTTGCAATTCAGCACATCCTTCCATGTGTTAAGGTGGGGTCAGCGGAGTAACTGAAGATCATCTGTCTTTTGCTACTATTTGATCAACAAACTAACTCGTGAGAAATTGCATTTGCAGGAGTTATCATCGGATTCATCTCAGCATGTTCGCTCAGCTTTGGCTTCAGTCATTATGGGAATGGCTCCTGTTTTGGGGAAGGTGCAAGCAAATGATGCAACCATGTTTTTTCTTGAATTGCCTCTACATATGATATATGAATGAGCGTATTTTGGTTTGAAGAGCTCCAGTCCTATGATTATTTCATAAAATATATGTTTCCATTACCATATAATTGCCACTGTACCGTAGGTTGTCCACCATTATTTTTCTGATTAAATGTTGGTATTCATAATTTGTACTGAACAATAAGTGAGATTTCAGCGATGTGCTGAGAGGTTTCTGTGAGATTTTTGGATGTTTTCAAGTGATTTTTATTTGTGTTCCATTTTCACTGATCTATTTCCTGGATTCCCAGTAACCTTTAGATATTTTGAGCCAGCATGCAGCTTTATTTCCTAACCTTGTATGTCAGTAGAAGTCCAATTTATTCATTTCATATACCTATGTGATATTGCAATTATTTGTTGCTTATAGCTCAGCACCCTCGGTAACCTTATCAGCTTCTGTTCTGGTTTCCTGCAGGATGCTACCATTGAACAACTTCTTCCTATTTTTCTTTCTTTGCTCAAGGATGAATTTCCTGATGTTCGACTCAACATAATCAGCAAACTTGATCAAGTTAATCAGGTTAGTTCCATTGTTTGTTGTTAGAGTCAGTTTGACTTCTCTTTGAAGTCCTCAATTTCAACTACTCCCTCTGTCCTGAAAAGGATGTCGCAGATTTGTCTAAATTCGAACGTATCTAGACACTATTTAGTATAAGATACATCCATATTTAGAAAAAATTACGACATCCTTTTCAGGACGGGGGAAGTATATGTTAGCTGTTTTTGTAAGTTCTGCAGGCTTCAATCCTTTTTTTTTTGCTTTACCACAAGTATAAATGGGATTGATTGGACACTTCATAAGAAATAGAGGGTGTTGTGCAAAATATAACTAGTTGAGTAGGATAGCTCAGTGTTTCCCCACTTGCTCGGGGCCCTTACGTATGCCTCTCTTCCTGAAAATATTTCATTCTATTTCATGCCAAAGTTTTCTGTGCATACCCCTCCCTTTATCTGTATCCAAAGCTATTTATGGACTAAAGTTGACATGCAACTTCCAAAGGTAATTAGTGCCATAACTTACCCGTCTCTTGGATGAACTGTAATTTTCTAGAGGGAGTAGAGTCTGGCAGCTATATCTCCCCCATCAAGTTTATTTCTCCTATTGACTGATCTATCATGTGTTAGTTCCAAATTAACTGACAGTGTTGTGATCTTTCAGGTCATTGGAATTGACTTGCTGTCACAATCTCTATTGCCGGCCATTGTAGAACTAGCAGAGGATAGGCACTGGAGGGTTCGGCTTGCAATAATTGAGTACATCCCTCTGTTGGCCAGTCAGTTAGGTGTTGGTTTTTTCGATGATAAGCTGGGGGCACTTTGCATGCAATGGTTGGAAGATAAGGTATGTGGTATTCTGATTACTACTGTGAAGTTATTTCCTTTGGAAAAACAAATCAGAGCATTCATGTGATTTTGGCGTATCAAATCTCAAACATATTATTCCAGCCTTGAAGTTTGTGTAAGAACTCTGATAATTAGCACTTTCATGTTATTTACCCACACTACAATCCTACCCCTATGTTTAGTTGGCTTGCATATTTTCTCTGGTTAAGGTTTGTATACATAATGAACACAATATTGCCACTGTTCTGTTCAGATAGGATTATGCCTAGAAAATTGGCAGCTAACTGTTCATTAAATCTGAGGTTTGGACTTCACAAAGTTGCTACGGTCTTGCATAATGAACAAAATATCGCCAAGATCAAGGAGGAGGCGGCGGCTTGGGTCCTGGCAGGGGCAAAAGGCCTTAGAGACATAGTGCCAACGACATGGGATGTACACTAAAACCATCTATTCAGTGCGTGCGTGTGTCGGTTTAACCTCTTAGGAGGCTTGTAACAAACTCTACCTTTTCAATATAATGAAACGCAAAGAGCTTTTTGCATTTTCTCAAAAAAAATAAAATAATCTGGCATGACAATTTCACAAGAACTGGTCACATCAACGTTGTCATTTCATATTACCTAATGTTTCATAAATATATTCGCGTTGGTTTGCATAGGCTTCAGCTAAAGAGAAGTTTGGGTGCTCTTTAATTGCAACAACTTTTCTGCAAGTTACTGTACAATTCTGTTGTAGGATTTGCATTAGTTTAGTAATAGAACTTGCATCTGTCAAGAGGATTTCCAAAATTCTTAAAAAAATATTGCTGCTATGCAAAGCATGTTAACCAGAGTTTGAATTTCAGGTGTTCTCTATCAGAGAAGCTGCTGCGAACAACTTGAAGCGCCTGGCTGAGGAGTTTGGTCCAGAGTGGGCAATGCAGCATATAATTCCTCAGGTTTTTTATCTACTATCTAAATACTAGACATTACTTTAGCATGTACTAAAGCCAATGCACCACAACCAAGCAGGGTGTTTGTGGGGCTTTATAGTTAGGTCAACAATTTTGATCATTGCATATTGAAAATCAATACTAACCATTCTTGCAATCTTGCACTACTTGTGTCATTTTGTTTTCGACACTAGCCTAGAAGATGTTACTTTCTGTAGAGTAAACAAATGAAGTTGCTCTTTTGGTGAATCGAACCCACAGTTCTTAAACTTATGCTGTGCAGTCAACTTACAAATAAACTTGTATTTTATACATCCACTAAAGTACAAGTAACTTATTTTGGTTGAGAACTCCCCCACCGTGATGCAACCTGTCCACTTGGCATACTGACATGGTAAGAGACCTGCATATGTCATGGACAAAAATCCTACAGATGATTAGGTCTCCTCTTATATCTCCATGATCTCTGCTTCAACTTGTCTGAGCACTGCCGCCACCTTCACCTTGTAGAAGTCCTGTATCTGTATTGCTTGGACCCATTTATACCTAACAAGAACCTAATGTAGTAGTAGTATGTACAAACTCTTCTTGCTCGGGTGACATGTAAATCTGAATGGTTTTAGCATAACAGGGTGTTGGTTTAGTTTTTCTTTTTGGGTTTGATTAGTTCGGTTGGAAATGGCCGAGTCCGTCGGACAGTTTGGGTCAGTTTGGGTTCGTGATGCAAACAGTTGGGTTTGGTTGGTTATGGGCCTGAAGGGTTATGGGTGAAACTGGCCTAGACTTTAGGTTAAGACCCGTTTTTTCAGATGGATCAAACAGTTTTCTTTAAGTTCAGCGCCTAGCACGGAAGCAGCAGTTGTATTTGGTTTGTGTTAAGACTTATGAGCTCCCTGCTTGTCACGTGCATCAGCTCTGCTGCCATAAAGATCAACTAGTTTGTTGGAGAAACGAGCTAGCTTTGTGCTGCTTGTCGTAGGCCACTAGGGTGTAACTAGCTGGCTTTGCTACTATGTGTGCGTCAATTTGCTGTGGCTAACAGCACCAGCCAGGAAATGGAAATACTTTGCCTCGAGTTGATCAGCAAGAATGGCAGAGCGAGACCTGCGACAACAGTTTCAACCAAAAACTAAGAAATGGGGTTAACCCATACTTTAGTAAGTGGTTTGTTTTGGTTTGGGTGGACGATGCGTACAGTTTGGTTTAGTTTTAGTTATGCTGGGTGGCCGGGAGTGTGGTTTAGTTGTGGTTCTTAACTCCACGTTGATTGGGTATGGTTCAGTTGTGGTCTACTTATAGGACCATTGCCAGACTTAGTGACATGCAATTTCTACTAGTCTTGAAAGCTTATACACGCTCCATTGTGTAGGTGTTGGAGAAGATAAACAACCCACATTATCTGTATCGCATGACCATCCTGCTAGCTATCTCACTGCTAGCCCCTGTCATGGGTGCGGAAATAACATGTCAGAAGCTGCTCCCGGTGGTCATTAATTCCTCGAAGGACAGGTGACTGACAGATACCATACTGACAAAGCTCATCTCTTCATGGCTTTGCTGAGATGCTGACATATTTATATTTTTTCAGAGTGCCGAACATCAAGTTCAATGTTGCGAAAGTTCTGCAGTCACTCGTACCGATCCTTGATCAAGCTGTAAGCTGCTCCGTTTCTTTCACATGCTCCTACTTTTTTAGTCTTTGTTCAGTATGGGTAATTGGGGAATATCATGAATGCCAACTTTGCAGGTTGTTGAGAAGACTTTGAAGCCTTGCCTTGTCGAGCTGAGCGAGGACCCTGACGTGGATGTAAGATACTATGCAAACCAGGCCCTTCAGGCATGTGATCAAATCATGATGTCAAGCTAACTGGATACTATCCAGTGTTTAGAATCTATTCTTCATTGTCCAGTTTTGGTGTACATGTAGTGGAGACTTCCGTCTAACCCCAGCAACCTACCTATGTTTCGATGCTGATAAAGGATGGTTTCGTACCCATTTCTTTGTTGTTAATGTTGTAATTGAGCATCGCAGAACATGTTGTTACTATAGTGTTTACATGGTAGTTTGGACTTGGTTCCTGTCATGGAAGTAATGTGTCTCGGAGGCTAGCTAGCGTCACCGGTGGGGAGTTACTTTCAATCTACCTCCCTGTCGGAACCAAGTTGGCAGATGAGATTTCAGAAATGTTGGAATAAACTTTCTGCTATTTTAAGGGACTTCAAATAATTGTGAGACAAAAATTCAGGAAGGTACTAGACGAACTTAAAAAATTCATTCGAAAATTCAATTTTTAGAAATTTGTAATAAACTTTTAAGAAAATTATGGAAGCTCTAAAATTACAGAACTGTTACCGATGATCTTTCAGAAATTTCTTGCAGAATTTCCAGCAGGTTTTACAATACTTAGATTCGTCGTTATGTTACACCTGGAACTGAACCTCATATGTAATCCCTCTGTTTTAAAATATAAGATGTTTTAGGTGTTTCAAAATATAAGATGTTTTAGGTTTGTGAAGAAAATGAATCTAGACTTTTTTGTATGTACATTTATCCCAAAGTTGAGTGAACCTATATACTAAAACAAGTCTAGATTCATTTTTTTTACAAACCTAAAACATCTTATATTTTGAAAGGGAGGGGGTAGATTTTAGAGTATTTTTGTTGAGATGATGTAGGTTTTAGAGTTGAATGGTAGGAAAGGCAGCTTGCGGTGGACCTGGACTGCCCATGCGTCTGCACATCACCCGACTAAGAGCATACTAAAAGCATCCCTATTCAGTCAAATTTCGGTCCGGACGCCGAAAATCGGTCCAGTCGCGTACCTAGAGATCTGTTTTCGTCCAGATTTTGGCGTGTTTTGGTCCGGCCTACCCAGGCCGTACCTGAGGATCTCGGCACGCCTGAACGCGGACTCAAGAAGGCGTGGGCCAGGCTCTGCCGAGAGAAGACGCCACTCCCGCCACTTCGCCGAGCTCCCGCCCTTTTCTTCCCCCTCCCGCCTTTCTTCCCCATTCCCCCACCCCTACCACTCCGCCGAGCTCCCCACCCGACATGCCGCCCAAGAGCTTCGTCCATCCCAGATCGATCCTCGGCGAGGGTCCGACAGAGAAGAAGGCGAGGAAGCCGAGAGCGCCGCCGACCAAGTCGGAGGGCATGTCCCCGGTCGAGTGGGAGAAGAAGGAGCAGACCAGGCAGATCTCGTCGGCCGAGCGGAAGGACAAGAAGGAGAGGGCGAAGCTCCGGCAACAGCAAGCGGAGGAGAAGACAATGGTGAACGCAGCGGCGGAAGAGCAGGCGATGGTGAAGGCGAAGCAGGCGGCCGCGACGTGTTCGGCATTGATGGCCGCGCCGTACCCACCGCACTAGGTAAGCCAGGCGAGCGTCGGCTCACCCGCCGGATTCTCGCCGATCTCTCCGGCCAGCTTCCAGGAGAGTCAGGCGGCTGCTCGGCAGAGGTACTCCTCGTCGCCCGAGTTCGACGGCGGCTTCAACCCCAATGTGATCTTCAACGCTCGGATCAAGTGGACCGTGGCCGAGGACACCTGCCTCGCCGAAGCTTGGAAAACGGTGAGCATGGATCCGATCACCGGTGCTAACCAGAATTCAGACAACTATTAGCGACGCGTGAAGGCAGCATTCGACGAGCGAAGCATGTGCGACCCAAAGTATCGCAAGATCCATATGGAGCGAGGGGAAAAGACTATTACCAATCATTGGGAGATCATCCAAACTGCCTGTAGAAAGTGGTACAGCTGTGTGGAAGAGGTCGACCGCACACAAGCCAGTGGAGAGAACATGGACAACAAGGTACTCGCGAACACTAGCTTTGTCGTGCACTCTCTTCCATTTTGACAAACTTGACACACTTTCATTTTGCAGCTGCGTCGTGCACTTGCTCTGTTTCGAGAGGACATGAAGATGGAGTTCAAGTTCCATCATGTCTTCGAGAAAATCGAGCATTGCGAGAAGTGGCGGGACACACTACTTTGAGTCTCTCCAAGAGCAAGGACGGCGTCTACAACCCCGAGGGCCCGGCTGCCTGCCGGGCCAAGGAAGACCCGAGCTAAGAAAAGCGAAGATGCTCAAGGTCACGGACCTCCCGCGGCGTCTCGTGCTTCGATCGAGAAATGCCTCGCTGACACGAGGGAGCAGGCCGAGAAGAGGGCTGAGAAGAGCGAGGAGCGCTGGAAGAAGATGATCGAGACACAAGGGGAAAAGGTGGCCCTCATCAAGGCCAACCTCGCCGAGAAGAAGGCCAACTACGCCGCCAAGAAGCGCAACACGAACCTCAAGTTCCTCATGGGCGGCGAGGAATGGTTTAGGCCAGGCCACGACCTGGGTACGCGAGTGGGAAACTGGGCGTACCCAGGCCGAAAACTTGCGCCGTCCGGTCAGAAAAAGGTTCGGATTTCGGCCTGGGTTCGGCCAACGAGTGGAGATGCTCTAAGGAGAGGCAAAGTTGCTGGTCACCGACACCTACCTGTCCTCGTCTTTCTTAAATGGGGACCCTTCCTTCCCATCGATATCCACTCCCACATGTGAAACCCTATCCCTAGAAGCTTCCACCGACCACAATGGCGAATGGCGGCAAGGGCTGGTTTAGGCCAGGCCACGACCATGAGGCCTACGGTTCAAGGTCAAGCACGATGCTTGGCGGCAGGCCATTGTGGCCCACTTCGAGGGCCTCAACGATGACGCGGATGTAGGGTTCGCAGCATAGAAAACAAAAAATTTCCTACGATGGGAACAACTATGTACCAAGATCTATCTACTAGATACAAACAACGGGCGGATGTATATCCATAGAGAACATACCCTTGAAGACCGACAAAGCTTAACGAGTTCAACTCGTGGTTGATGTAGACGATCTCTTGCCGATCTCAAGATCGAGAGGAAGTCCTAGCGTCGCAAATCAGCAGCGCATCCGTGCTCGCACACACGTTCGAGGCACCGAGCAACCTCCGCCTCCTCGCTCCAGCGATGCAGCGGAAGCACAACTCTTTCTTGCCAAATAGCCATCGGGAATATGTATCTCGCTAGTCCGAGACCATGGGGGATAAATTCTAGAGGGGGAGAGAGATCCTTTACGAGGAGGTGTGAGTGAGAAGTGAGAGGAGGGGCTCCTTTTATAGGGGAGGGGGGGCAGCCCAAGGGGGCATGGCCGCCGGCCATGGAGGGTGCCCCCACCTCTCCCTCATTCATGTGGGTGGACACTCCACTCACAAAATGGCCCTTCAATTTTCTCCACTCCAAAACCCACTCAAATTCCCATTAAATTTCCACCAAATTTAATGCAAACTCTCATTAAATAAAACTCTTTTATTTTATTCAGAATTTTGTCAATTACTTTAATGACAAACATTCACAAATAACCCCTTGCTAGAATTCCATTTCACATGCATAACCACTTTATGCAATTTCACCCGAAAACCTGCTTTCAGATCTAGTGAAATAAATTCCTGCGCTTGTTCATTCTTTCGGCATGAAACTTTTGCTCCAATTGGATGTCGGTGTCTCTTAAGTGTGTCACCCTACGGTTCATGAATAATGCGGACATGATCGAGACCCTTCTCAGATCAATAATCAGAAGCGGGATCTGGAGACCCATACTAACTCCCACACATTCAACGATGACTTTCTTGTGATCGTCGGAACCTTTTATGCTAGTATCTTAATCCCTTTGTTTCACGATATATTACATGTCCGAGATTCGATCATCGGTATCTCCATACCTAGTTTGATCTCGTTACTAACATGCACTCTTTTCTTGTTCCCGTGATATAACATTCTAGTGATCAAATCACTTGCTTGCAAGCTAATCAATGTGATATCACCGAGAGGGCCCAGAGTATATCTATCCGTCATCGGGATGAACAAATTCCACTCTCGATCCATGGGCCTCAACATAACACTTTGTTAGTTCTGAATCATCTTTATAATCACCCTGTTATGGTGTGACGTTTGATGTTATCAAGAAACTCTTCCGGTGTTAGTGATTGACATGATCTCATGGTCTAAGGATTAGGATCACTTCGTAAGTTGTTATAGCAATATAAACTCAATGACTTTGATCGTAATGCTATACTTCGGATGAATGTTCATCACAACATTACACTAATGTTGTGATCCCGTTATTAACAACATCCAATGTCCATGATCAGGAAACCTTGATCATCTTGTTAATCAACGAGCTAGTTTATGAGAGAGGCATAATTAGGAACTTTCTGTTTGTTTATTAAACACACATGTATTAACGTTTCCGTATTAATACAATTATAGCATGCAAAATAAACATCTATCATATACTTGGAATACACATAATAAACACTTTATTATTGCCTCTCAGGGCATATTCCTTCAGGGCCTCCCACTTGCACTAGAGACAATAATCTAGTTACATAGTGATAAATCTAACACCCATCGAGTTCTGGTGTTGATCATGTTTTGCTCTAGGGAGAGTTTTAGTCAATGGATCTGCTACATTGAGATTCGTGTGTACTTTACAAATCTTTATATCTCCATCCTTGACATGCTCGCGGATGGAGTGAAACCGACGCTTAATATGCTTGGAATGCTTGTGAGACCTTGTCTCTTTGGCATTGGCAATGGCACCATTGTTGTCACAATAGATCACCATTGGGTCCAACGCGTTTGCAACCACACCTAGTTCGGATATGAACTCCTTCATCCAAACCGCTTCCTGAGCCGCTCAAGCAAAGAACATATTCGGCCTCCGTTGTTGATCCCGCCACCACAGGTTGTTTGGAACTCCTCCAACTAACCGCTCCGCCATTCATGAGAAATACGTATCCGGATTGATACTTAGAGTCATCCGGATCGGTGTCAAAGCTAGCATCGACATAACACTTAGCGACGAGCTCTTCTTCACCTCCGTATACAAGAAACATATCCTTAGTTCTTCGCAAGTACGTAAGGATATTCTTGACCGCTATCCAGTGTTCCGAACCTGGATCCGATTGGTACCTCCTAGTCAAACTAATAGCATGTGCCACATCCGGTCTTGTACATAGCATGGCGTATATTATAGAGCCTATGGCTGAAGCATAGGGGGCTTTGTCCATTGTCTCTCTTTCTTTCGCCGAAGCTGGACTTTGAGTCTTACTCAATGTCTTGCCTTGCAACATAGGTAAGAACCCCTTCTTACTTCCATCCATTTTAAACTTCTTTAAAATCTTATCAAGGTATGTACTTTGCGATAGCCCTATTAGGCGCCTAGATCTATTTCTATAGATCTTTATGCCTAATATGTATGACGCTTCACCTAGGTCCTTCATTGAAAATTTGCTGTTTAGATAACTTTTAACACTATTTAAAAGATCTATATCATTTCCGATCAATAATATGTCATCCACATATAATATCAGAAATGCCACATTGCTCCCACTCACTTTCTTGTAAATACAAGCTTCTCCATAAGTTTGGACAAATCCAAACTCTTTGATCACCTCATCAAAGCGGAGATTCCAACTTCGTGATGCTTGCTTCAATCCATAGATGGATCGCTGAAGCTTGCACACCTTGTTAGCATCCTTAGGATCGACAAAACCCTTTGGTTGTATCATATACAACTCTTGTTCAATATTACCATTGAGAAACGCGGTTTTGACATCCATCTGCCATATCTCATAATCGAAATATGCAGCAATTGCTAACATAATCCTAACTGACTTTAGCATCGCTACGAGAGAGAATGTCTCATCGTAGTCAACTCCTTGAATTTGTCGAAACCCCTTTGCGACAAGTCGAGCTTTATAAACGGTCACATTACCATCAGCATCAGTTTTTCTTTTGAAAATCCATTTGTTCTCCACGGCCTTTCGGTCTTGAGGTAATTCCAGCAAGTTCCAAACTTGATTTTCATACATGGATTCCATCTCGGATTTCATGGCTTCTAACCATTTGTTGGAATCCGGGCTCATCATCGCTTCTTCATACGTCGCAGGGTCATCATTTTCATCAACCATGAAATTCATGACAGATTTCCGACAGCTCGGGAGCTACAGCGTCCGCTAGACCTGCGAGGTTCGGTAGTACTCTTTCGGAGTTTCATGATCATTATCATTAGTTCCCTCTTCAACAGGTGAAGCCAACTCCGGAACAACTTCCGGCGCTGCGCTACTCGCCATACTTTGAAGAGAAGGTTCAATAACCTCTTCGAGTTCTACCTTCCGACTACTCACACCTTTCGCGAGAAACTCTTTCTCTAGAAAGGATCCATTCTTGGCAACAAAAACCTTGCCCTCGGATCTGTGATAGAAGGAATACGCAATAGTTTCCTTAGGGTATCCTATGAAGACGCATTTTTCCGCTTTGCGTTCGAGTTTATCCGGTTGAAGTTTCTTCACATAAACATCGCATCCCCAAACTTTAAGAAATGACAGCTTAGGTTTGTTTCCAAACCACAATTCATACGGTGTCTTTTCAACGGATTTAGATGGTGCCCGATTTAAAGTGAATGCAACAGTTTCTAGTGCATAACCCCAAAATGACAACGGCAAGTCCGTCAGAGACATCATAGATCGAACCATATCTAATAAAGTACGATTACGACATTCTGACACACCATTTTGCTGTGGTGTTCCGGCAGGCGTGAGTTGTGAAACAATTCCACACTCTTTCATGTGAGTGCTAAACTCGTAACTTAGATACTCACCTCCACGGTCGGACCGTAGAAATTTGATCTTTCTATTACGATGATTTTCCACTTCATTCTGAAATTCCTTGAATCTTTCAAAGGCTTCAGACTTATGTTTCATCAAGTAGATATAACCGTATCTACTCAAATCATCCATGAAAGTAACAAAATAACGATATCCACCTCGCGCCGACACACTCATTGGACCACATACATCAGAATGTATGATTTCCAATAAATCTGCCTGTTCCATTGAACCGGAAAACGGCGTTCTAGTCATCTTGCCCATAAGGCATGGCTCACATGTATCAAATGATTCAAAATCAAGTGATTCCAAAAGTCCATCTGAATGGAGTTTCTTCATGCGTTTAACGCCAATATGACCTAGACGGCAGTGCCACATATATGCGGATATATCATCATTAAGTTTAATCCTTTTAGCATCAACATTATGAATATGTGTAACATTATCATCGAGATCTAATAGAAATAAACCATTCATCATCGGTGCATGACCATAAAAGATTTCATTCATATAAATGGAACAACCATTGTTCTCGGATTTAAATGAATAACCACTTCGCATCAAACACGATCCAGATACAATGTTCATGCTCAGTGCAGGCACCAGATAACAATTATATAAGTTTATAACTAATCCCGACGGCAAATGGAGAGGCAGCGTTCCGACGACGATCACATGAACGCTTGATCCATTGCCGACACGCATCTTGACCTCACCCCTTGCTAGCGGTCGCTTGTTCCGCAGCCCCTGATTCGAGTTACAAATATTAGCAACTAAACCGGTATCAAATACCCAGGTGCTACTGCGAGCACTAGTCAAGTACACATCAATAACATGTATATCATATATACCTTTGTTTGCCTTGGCCTTCTTGTCCGCCAAATACTTGGGGCGATTCGCTTCGATGGCGGTCCCTTACCATAGTAGCACTCGGTATTAGACTTAGGTCCAACTCAGGGTTTCTTTTCAGGCACGGCAACCGGCTTGCCGCCCTTACTTCCCTTCTGTTTTCCCTTCTTGTCTTTCTTGAAACCAGTGTTCCTATTGATCATCAACACTTGATGTTCCTTTTTGATCTCCACTTCTGCAGTTTTAAGCATTGACAGAAGCTCGGGGAGAGACTTCTTCATGCCTTGCATATTATAGTTCATCACAAAGCTCTTATAGCTAGGTGGCAGAGACTGGAGAACACGATGGATGCCTAAGTCAATGGGAATCGTTATTCCCAAGGACACAAGCTTATCGGCGTAACCCGACATCTTGAGTACATGCTCACTAGCATTTGTGCTCTTCCATCATGCAGCTAAAGAACTTTTCTGAAGCATTGTAGCTCTCTACAACAGCATGTGTGTCAAAAATCATTTTCAACTCACCCATTGTATTAAATGCATTGCCGTTTTCGAAATGATTTCGAAGTTCCGGCTCTAGCCCATACAATATGCCGCAATGAACTAAGTTGTGGTCCTCCTGACGAGTCTGATAGACATTCTTATCCTCGTCAGGGGCATCCTCAAAAGGTGGGGGGCCTAGTGGCGCTTCTAGCACGTATTGCTTTTGTGCAGCAGAGAGGAGAATCCTCAAATTCATGGCCCATTCGGTAAAGTTGCTACCGTTCGTTGCAAGTTTCTCTTTCTCCATGAACACATTGAAATTAAAAGCAGGTGGTGCCATCTACAACAGAATTTGTAAAGTTTAGACTAAGTGTATGATAGATTGAGTTCAACTAATCCATATTACGAATGAAATCCCACTCAAAAACGACATCCCTCGTGCCTTTTTGGTGATTACACGAACCAAATCCACTATACCAAGTCCGATCATCACGTGAGTCGGTATAGCTTCAAAGGCGAGCATCAAATGGGCATCATATCTACTATATGACTCATGCTTAACCTTTCGGTCCGTGTTCCGAGGCCATGTCTGTACATGCTAGGCTCGCCAAGTTAGAACCTTAGTATTCGCGTGTGTAACTGTTTTACACCCGAAATATGGTCGTGGATCCAAGAACACCCGATCATCACGTGATGTCTTGGAGCGACAAAACATAATCGGTGCATACTGAAGGAAGAACACATTCTTATCTTGATATTTAAATGAGGGATCATCTTATTATGCTAACAAAGCGCTAAACAAGCAATATAAGATGCTATCAAACATCACATGTTTATTAGTGGAATGATATGGTTCCCGCATATGATCTCTATCATGTGCATCGTGGTATGATCACTATCATACCTATATGTGTAATTCCAAGGTCTATGGAGATTACACGTTATGTATGTTGTAAGAGTATCATTCATACTTCTACTTACAACATCACCATATCATAACACTAGCCCAGCAACAATCTAAACTAGACGCCTATAATTTATCCATTGCAAGTTTTACGTGGCTTAGGGATTTCGAGATAGAACCGTTCTTACCTACGAACATGAACCACAACGAGGATAACCAAATTGTTGACAACTCGTTGCAAAATAGATATTGACTATAGTAGGAGAGACAGAAACCCGCTAGCCACTTATGCAAACTAGTTGCATGTCAAGCGTGGAACAGGTCTCATGTGCGAGGACATGTAAAGTTTGTCCGGGCCGCTTCATCCCACTATGCCACCAATATCCAAAATTACAACTAAGGAGCAACAACATGATCATCATCGCCCACATACTCATATGTGTACTACCTGTGTAAAGCATCTACGTATAGATCCGGCTCTGATACCACTGTAGGGTTCGCAGCATAGAAAACAAAAATTTTCCTACGATGGGAACAACTATGTACCAAGATATATCTACTAGATACAAACAACGGGCGGATGTATATCCGTAGAGAACATACCCTTGAAGACCGACAAAGTTTAACGAGTTCAACTCGTGGTTGATGTAGACGATCTCTTGCCGATCTCAAGATCGAGAGGAAGTCCTAGCGCCGCAAATCAGCAGCGCATCCGTGCTCGCACACACGTTCGAGGCACCGAGCAACCTCCGCCTCCTCGCTCTAGCTATGCAGCGGAAGCACAACTCTTTCTTGCCGAATAGCCACCAGGAACATGTATCTCGCTAGTCCGAGACCATGGGGGATAAATTCTATAGGGGGAGAGAGATCCTTCACGAGGAGGTGTGAGTGAGAAGTGAGAGGAGGGGCTCCTTTTATAGGGGAGGGGGGGGGGGCAGCCCAAGGGGGCATGGAAGCCGGCCATGGAGGGTGCCTCCACCTCTCCCTCATTCATGTGGGTGGACACTCCACTCACAAAATGGCCCTTCAATTTTCTCCACTCAAAAACCCACTCAAATTCCCATTAAATTTCCACCAAATTTAATGCAAACTCTCATTAAATAAAACTCTTTTATTTTATTCAGAATTTTATCAATTACTTTAATGACAAACATTCACAAATAACCCCTTGCTAGAATTCCATTTCACATGCATAACCACTTTATGCAATTTCACCCGAAAACCTGTTTCGGTATCTAGTGAAATAAATTCCTGCGCTTGTTCATTCTTTCGGCATGAAACTTTTGCTCCAATTGGATGTCGGTGTCTCTTAAGTGTGTCACCCTACGGTTCGTGAATAATGCGGACATGATCGAGACCCTTCTCAGATCAATAATCAGAAGCGGGATCTGGAGACCCATATTGACTCCCACACATTCAACGATGACTTTCTTGTGATCGTCAGAACCTTTTACGCTAGTATCTTAATCCCTTTGTTTCACGATATATTACATGTCCGAGATTCGATCATCGGTATCTCCATACCTAGTTTGATCTTGTTACTGACATGCACTCTTTTCTCGTTCCCGTGATATAACATTCTAGTGATCAAATCACTTGCTTGCAAGCTAATCAATGTGATATCACCGAGAGGGTCCAGAGTATATCTATCCATCATCGGGATGAACAAATTCCACTCTCGATCCATGGGCCTCAACATAACACTTTGTTAGTTCTGAATCCATCTTTATAATCACCCTATTACGGTGTGACGTTTGATGTTATCAAGAAACTCTTCCGGTGTTAGTGATTGACATGATCTCATGGTCTAAGGATTAGGATCACTTCGTAAGTTGTTATAGCAATATAAACTCAATGACTTTGATCGTAATGCTATACTTCGGATGAATGTTCATCACACCATTACACTAATGTTGTGATCCCGTTATTAACAACATCCAATGTCCATGATCAGGAAACCTTGATCATCTTGTTAATCAATGAGCTAGTTTATGAGAGAGGCATAACTAGGAACTTTCTGTTTGTTTATTAAACACACATGTATTAACGTTTCCGTATTAATACAATTATAGCATGCAAAATAAACATCTATCATATACTTGGAATACACATAATAAACACTTTATTATTGCCTCTCAGGGCATATTCCCTTCAGTGGACAAGGAGGAGGACGAGCATAAGCAGTCCTGGATGTTTTCCCCGCCACATCCTGGCGCATGGTACTAGTCCGAGTATCGCGGCGCGCATAGTACGCACGTGGACTCCGAGTACCGCGGCGCACATAGTACGCATGTGGACCCGCAGCAGCTGCCGCTGTCCTAGATGCCGCCGCTCGTTGTCAAGGACGAGCCGATGAAGGAGCGACCTGCGACTGAGGAGGAGGAGCGACCTGTGACTGAGGAGGAGGAGCTCTAGGGCACCATAGACTCCTTGCTGGAGGAGGAGGCGAAGTGGAAGGCCACCGTCCTAGATGCCGCTGCTCGTGGTAAAGGATGACCTGATGGAGGAGCGACCAATGACCGAGGAGAGGAACTCTAGGGAACCATTGACGCCTCCTTGCTAGAGGAGGAGGCGAAAGTGGGAGGGCATGGGAGTGGCTCTCCACGAGTTGGCGAAGATGGAGGTGCCACCGTACGCTCCCACACAAGCTCCCGCTCCACCGCACGAGCTGATGTTCTGGCCGCCGCCCCAGATCTTCATCGAGATCGACGACGGATAGGAGCCGTCGATGATGCCGGTACCCGCGGCCCCGCCTTGTTCTAGCTCGCACTACTGGCATGTCCACTGGCCACCACAAATGGATTCATACACTTTTGATGTCCGAAATGCAAGGCACCGTTGGAGTTGTCCTAAGGACGCCCCATATGGAGTCTAGACAGCCCCAAAGGCCAAAATTGGGTCGATTGGAAGCCTGCCCGCTTTGCATGACGTGGCTTGCACGCCTCTCAAAGCACCTCTAGACCAAGTCCCGAGGGAACAGATGAATCGAACGTTTCCAACAAGCCACCCTCACCGCGTGCATTTTGGACACGCTGTAACACCCTTAAATCATCCCTATGCAAGTTTTAGCGATTCCTGCCAAACCCGCATACAAACAATTCAAAGATGCCCACCAGGCACTTGCTTGCGGGTGGGAAACAAAGTAATAGATTAAACAATAGTCCATGATGGAATCCACAGAAATATATATATATATATATATATATATATATATGGGAAATAGTGGGCTATCTAGGATGCTACCTATGCATACTAATCCAACCATTGGATATTCTATAGAGAACATGAAGTTGAGCAGCAGGAGCACAAAATATCTAACGGAAAACATCACACCCCGTTACATAGAGAGCATTTTTTTGCATGCATTGCTAGTACACGCAAGTACATATGCAAGTACTAGCACATGCATGCAAACTAGCAACATCTCACGCATGCATGCAAGCTAGCAATACATGCAAGCTAGCAATACTATAGACCACTGAACTGGCTAAAATTTCAGCACGTATTCTAGCAGTACATTCAGACCATTGAACCGGCCAAATTTTAGCACGCATTTTAGCACGCATTCTAGCACCACTGCGCTAAAACGAAAGCCAAGCGCGGGAAAATTGGCCGAAAATTGTGCAACCCTCATGGTTGAACTTATTGCATGCTAACTTGCTTGATATATTGGTCTACTCTCATGGTTAAAATTATTACAGAAATTCTTGCATGTTTTCGTGCTCATATTGATACTAACATGCACACATCCCATCACCTAGTACAAGCTAGTAATGTCTAGTAGAAACAAGTACTACTGGCATACCGTATGCACTAGTTGATATATTTGGTCTACTCTCATGGTTAAAATTATTGCAGAAATTCTTGCATGTTTTCATGCTCATACTAATACTAACATGCACACATCCCATCAACTAGTACAAGATAGTAATGTCTAGTGCAAACAAGTACCACTAGCACACCGTATACACTTTGTAGAAATTTTTGCAACAATATATGCG
This sequence comes from Avena insularis, assembly GCA_023614405.1. NCBI lineage: Eukaryota > Viridiplantae > Streptophyta > Magnoliopsida > Poales > Poaceae > Avena > Avena insularis. The sequence continues at coordinate 288,105,109 of CM042691.1, read as the reverse complement.
GTTTGGTACGCTACAATAAAGGCTGGTCTTGCAATTCTACAAACGGCAAATAACACCGTTAACTGCATGCAAGATTTTAGCTCTCTCTCATCTTGGCAGCTAGTAATAGTACTCCCTGTATCCAACGTCAATGCTTGCGTGCATTGGTAGCATCCTAGATAGCAAATCCGCGTTGATATATATATATATATATATATATACAGCAATGACTCCATGAGTCAAGAATACAGATATACGGCAGAAAGATCCAAATCACCTTGAAAACAATACAATATCCGAGTACAAATAATATGAAAACAGGGCTAAGAGCCCTGAAGAATAATCGATAGCGTCCATAACCCTTCCTAGTCCAAGCCGAAAGGGTAACTCTTCTAACAACGTCGATATCAAACCTATCAAACACAAAGGGGTGTCGGCAAAGGGGAAAAAAGGGAGCGGTTAGTACTAAGGCCAGTATATGGCGAGTCTTAGAATTCGGCGGCTCTCGCCTACATAGGTATGGTGGACTGAAGCGGCAGGAAATCATGCACTGAACAACCTATAGAGACTCGATACAACTAGCGGCTATTAGAGAGAGATAAGAAAGACCTATTCGTAACCAACCTGATACTAACACCAAACACATCCATCCTAGTATTTCCCCATCGAGACCAAACGAGGAAGTCCCACCGAGGAAACTCCCCAGTTGGCAGTTTTATTCATTCTTTTCATGGTGTTTATCCAACTTGAAAGGGCATGCATGCCCCCATGTGTGGTTTTGGTAATTAATGACAATCTCTATGGACTAATGTGTAAATTAAGTGTCACTTGTTGGTTTATCCATTGGCATCACTTGGGCGACGTGTTAGTCTCAAGGTTAAAATAAGAAGAAGAAGATCAAGTGTTTCTTGAAGAATAAGATGGAATTCCTCATGTGCATCTTCAAGACACCATCATTATGGGGATAGAAGAAATGAAGTGCAAGCTCAAGATGCACCATCTCTAGAAGATCTCATGCTTGAAGCTTCCCATCCTCGGTGATCATGGAGTGATGAAGACAAGTTTAAAGAAGAGGTTTCCCCATGGAGTATGGGGGAGCAATTTGCAAGTCTTCATCAAGCAAGAGCGAGCAAGTGCAATCAAGAAAGGTGTTACTTCTTGAGAAGAACAAGACGGTCTACATCAAGTGGACTGCTCAAGACAAATGTATGATCTTGATAGGGCTTCTCTTTTGCCGGTCTCATCTTGTTAGTTGGGAGACCGAGTTTAGGATAGATAGTCGTACTATCAAGAGGGGCTCTCAAGCGGGTGTCTTGATCGCATCGTTCGGGGAGAGCTCAATTCGTTGCATACATAGCATCATATTTCTTGGTTGTTAGTTGGTTCTTGTCCATGAGAGGATCTAGAGCTTGTGGTTATCATCATAACAAGCTCTAGTTCATCAAATAAGGATTTCCCTTGCATATCTTATTATGGTTGTTGATGTTGCGAGTTTTCTGGATCCACACCTTGGGAGATACATCACACATATATTCATTATATTTTCTGCCTTGGTGATACCCAATATTTTGTTATCTTTTCAACAAAATTGGTTTCATCTCGTTTGGAGTTCAAATGCAAAAGTTATTGCAGTTTTGGTTTCTGGAGTTTCCCTGACCGGAAGTTTCGGCTAGCCACCGGTAGAACCACTAGGGCATTTTGTCGCCTTTAATTCCGGTGGAAGATCCGATTCTTCTTCCACTCACGTATTGTATCCTCTCTGTCTAGTTTGTTGTATTTGACGGTATTTGGGTCAGAAGTTAAGGCGGTAGTCCGCCCTACTTGAAAGTACGCCGCACACGAAAGTTCACTTTTATGATTCGGGGTGAAATTACATCTCGTTTCCCACGCATCGTAACCTCTTTGTTTTATGTGCTCTATTTGACGGAACTTTGGTCGGAATTTCTGGCGGTAGTACCGGCCCCAGCAGAAGTTCTGGCCAGGCTCGTGTTTTCAATCTTTCGAATCAATGTTTTCTAACCGTTGGCAGGGTGCCACCAGAAATTCTGGCCTCCCACCAGACATTCCGGCCAGGGTCGTAAATGCCCATAACAGGCAGATCTGGGAGCCCTTTAAAAGGGGCTCCTCTTCCCCTTCGTGGGTATCAGCTCTTTTCTTGGTTCTTGGCTTTATCTCTCTCCTCCATTGTTGACCTTGAAGAGCTTTTCCTCTCCCCTTTCCCCTCCTATGATTCTTGCATCTTTTTGAGGGATTTGAGAGAGGAGATCTAGATCTACAATCCCCCAAGCCAACTCCCTTCTTTGCGAAGGAATCATTGGGATCTAGATCTTGGAGAGTTTTGTGTTCTCCTCTTGTGTTCTTACTCCCTTATTCCCTCAATAGCTTTTGTAGCTTTGTTGGAATTTGAGAGTGAAGGACTCTCCCTTGCATTTTTTGCATAGGTTTAAGTTCTCCATGGAGATTCGGCGAGTACAAGCTTATGGGCTTGTTACTCTTGGGTTCTTGGAACTCTAGACGGTTGTGTGGTTGGAGTGTTGACCTCTTGTGGTATTTGTTGCCTGTTGTGGCTTTGGTGCCTTTTATGGATTTGTATCCTTTTGTGGCTTTGTTTCCTTTTGTGGATTTGTTGCTGGGAGCCTCCAATTGAGTTGTGGAGATATCCCCATCCTTGTACGGGTTTGGTGACCACCCTCAAGTGTCCAATAGTGGAGCGAGTGCCCGCCTTTTGTGGTGCGCACTCGGGAGAACAGGGTGAGACTTTTGTGGCGTCGGTGAGTTGTGTTCTTCCGCATCCAGGGTGAGGCCTTGTGTGGCGTTGGGTGAGAATCGAGCCATCACACCCCGAGGTGAGCCATTTGTGGCGTTCGGAGAGCATTGCACCATCGCACCTCTCCAACAGAGACATAGCTTCTTTGGAAGTGAACTTTAGGAAACAAATCATCATCTCCACGTCCATCGGTTATCTCTCAACCAAGCCCTTTACTTATGCAATTTACATTGTGATAGCCATCATGCTTGAAGTATTATATCTTGCTATCACCTTGTTGGTTGTCTTGCTTAGCATAGGTTGTTGGTGCACTTAGTTGAACCTAGTTGATATAGGTTTTGGCTTGATAAATTAAACGTTAAGTTTTATTCCGCATTTATTAGAGCATAATCCGTAATAATTTTAAAACTCCTATTCACCCCTCTAGACGACGTCCATTGCACTTTCACAACTTACTAGTCATATCAGATCCAAGTCAAATTATAACAGTAAACTTTAGTGTAAGTTGTATATGATCGAGAAACTGTGCTCCAAGTAGTCCATAACCATGGACACGACTTTTAGAAAAGATTTAACCCTACAGGAGTGCATCAATGTTCCCACACGCACCTACACCTGAGTTGCCAGATCTAGAAATACTCTAGGTTATAGAGAGAAAGCAACTTCTTACAAAGAAGAACGAGAAATAACAACTCATACATAACTATCATACTAATTGACTAGCATCTAAACTATTTGGCTTGCAAATGCTGCTATTGCATTGCTCTATAAAAGTAGGTTCTATGGCTAGATATTATACTCCTATCTAATCAGTAACTTTGTCTTCTCTTTAGTTGATGTATATGTTGACTTCCTTGACTTTATTGAAGAACTTGAGCTTTTGGTGATGATTCCTTTGAGCATAAGTTGATGTTAACGTCGTCTTTATTGGATTCAGAATCTAGCAAGGGTTAAGAAGATACGGTTGAATACAAGTGTACTCAGCAAGTTCGCTAAAAAGGAGTGTTTGATGCACTAGCTACAACCATAGACCATAGGTATTAGGCTATGTAGGTTTTCATAAACATTTCTTCAAAGGTTGCTTTTATTCTGAAAAGCTATGTCTGTTATCCTTCACAGGTTAACAGAACTTTCGTGGAGTTACGTTCCTTCCGCGGTCGTAACTCCTTCCCGGAACAGGGAGTAACATGTCACAATTCTTACACTCTTCAGAGGTGCATTACTTTACCCATGAGAGATCAAATCCTTATTGTGCAACCGGGCAACTTATTCCCGTCCACACTTCCTATGGTGTGGGTCCTAGTAGATGATGCAAGCCAATAACTGCCCTTATCCACGACCCCATATCCCCGCATGATCCTTCGGGCTGGACTACATCTCTGTTAGGCCCCCTTTCGGTCAAGCTATAACCCTGATGAGTTCCCAAAGACTCTATGAGCCGGTTATGCCCCTCGAAAGCTCCATAAAGGTTTGACTATACCTCCGACAGCCACTCACAAATAATCTAGACACCAAAATTGTGGGGCCTAAGGGTTCCCACCCATATGCTTAATCCACGCAAGAAATTACAGTGTCACATTAAGGTCGTCTTGATGACATACGGAAGGAAGAAGATCTAGATGACTTCTCCATCCCATTCCAAATCTCATGGCTAACACATGATATACATCACAAGAATCACTGGCGACATTGGATGTTAAGTCCTAGATGATATATTCCCATACAATGTGGTTTCCATTGCCAGTCTTAATAGATTAACTGATCACCTTGGACCATTAACCAATAGTTCATATTAATTATAAAAATAGAGTTTTCTGAGATTTTTGAAATGCAGGTGATGACAACACTAGATTTGCAAATACTTGATAGAAAATAATCAAAGGACATGAGCAAGTGTGAACTTGCCTTTTGTGATTGCAAGATTATACACTCACAGTCTTCGAGACAATATAAGATCCAATATCTAAAAACAACATCATTGGTCCAGTAAGGACTAATGTTTAAAGAAGCAAGATGCCATTATGCATAAGTAATGTAATGTGTAACTACCTCGGTGAATTACGCTCCTAGCTACAAGCCTGGATGAGCGGAAATGGTTAAAATAGTACGGTGGGGCCCAAATGCCACTCACAGGTAGACCTCTCTGCCGTCCTAACCATTTCCAAACATCGGGACAAGAACGGGCGGCGTAATCGGCAGGCGAAGGGATCAACTACATACACAAATGAGTATGTATGCAAGCCACCATACAACAATCCTCAGAGCCATTCCATCTAAAAGAAATAGAAATATTGCAACGCCATACGGCAAGATCCAAATGTCCTAGATAGATATAATAGTTTAGGATATCTCCTCATACATCAAACATCAGTATCGGTGAGCGGCAAACAAGATCCGATGCGGATAAGAAGCAAATCGGCATAAGATGCCCCATAATAAACACATCCATACAGATCTCACGGATTCCGTTCCGGAATCTCTACACCGAATGATCGTTGCCCACATCGTCAAATCTCCTCCACCCGGTATCCATCTTGTGAGTGTACTGTTCATACGAATCAAATAATTTATCGTGAGACCCTAGAAATTTTCGGCAAGTCTTTATGCCTCTAAAGGGACACAACACAGGTGACGAATTGCAGCAAAAGATAATACCTAACAATTCTATAGATACTACGCTAACCATCCGCCTAACCAAAGATGAGCGGATGTCCGTGAATAATAACAACAGTTATAACAGTAATATTAGATCCATCCTCCTCCTAAACACCAACGAGGAAGCGGGAACACCCCATCCGTTGGCAGTTTATTATCCATTCCATGAGTGTTGCACTATTTACTAGTTAGTTACTTAGTCAAATTAAAAGCGGTACTTTAGTTATACTTGTCTATGATCGAAACGTGCTCCAAGTCGTCCATAACGCGGACACGGCTTTTAGAAAGTTTTACCTGAGGTGCACAAATAGCAACACACACTCGATCAACCTCGGAAAAACCAAATCAAAACCCAGCGAGGCATTCACGACAAAGCGATCACAGATTCAGAAATATTTCAGGGGCCACCCCATTAAGCTACCATAGCGAAGTTGGCGGCTCGAGACGGACTCAAGGTTTGTGTGGGCCGGTAACGATCGGGAACCGAAAGTGTGGTGGGCTTGTCGATACAGCAAAAACGTGTCACGATCCTAAACAGTACAGGTGCTCCTCGCACAATCGTAAATAAAGCAGTAAAGCATGGCATAAGTATAGGATAGTAATAAAGCCCCAAACTACTTTGTGGCCCCAATAAATCAGAATGAATCAAGCTCTGGCTCAGGGGGGTCCATAAGCCTCCCGGATGTGGATAGCGCGAATATTCAAGGAACAGGAATCAAGTACTCGGGGTCCTACGGGACACAAGTGAGCATGAAAAACCAAATAGCAGATATTGCTCACCGGTGCCACTTTTATTAGTTATCCCATTACTACTCAGGTTAAGTTGTATAGGTACCTCATTATCCATCAGACACTCACATACCCTACACATGCTGTTCTACGACCCGCATGGCTCAAACAACTCCTGTAGTAATGGCTCATGGGATGGAGGAACAAGCTTCAGTGGGGTTTAAAAGTAAAGGCTATGCAGTACTTGGGATTCAGTTTAATGCGATCGCGACTCAATGATGCAAGAATAAGATAGAGGCAATAGGTACTATATGTATGCAGGCATGTGGTAGTGCTTGCCTGGCAGCTCAGTTGAAGCGAGAGAAGGATCTGGGTAGTGCTCCTGGGTTTCTTGATATATCCACCTTTCGGCGTCTATTCGAAGAAGAACCAAACAAACAAGGGCCAACATAAATAAAGTGCACAAGCATAAGAATAAAATGCGACAAGCAAACAATCATGCCATGATGAATGATGCACAATTTGCATGGCAATAAAGTAGCATGGCATGAGTGAGGTGTAGAATACAAGAAATAAACATTTTATTGAGTTTTGGTCACATTTTATACTCCAAAAAGTTGCTGTATACTTTATATTTATATGATGCATGCTGCAATACAGAACATGGAATGCATAAACATAAAGGTCTCGTCGATCTGATCGATTTAGATATAATATTTGTCAAATTTGGAGTTATAAAACAAAAGTTATTAATTAATTAAGGGAAAAGGGCATTTTATTGTAATTTTAATCAACTTGAAATTTTAAAGTGTCCAAACATTATTTTGAAGGGCATATTTGAATTCCTCACATTTTTCTGATTTCAAAACATATATCATTTGTTTAATTTGGATTTGAAAATTAAAAGTTATTTTAAAACAGATTTGAATTTGAATTTAAAACATTTTCTGGAAATTTAAATCAAAACAGAAATCCAGAAATACTTTTGTCACCCAGCCCAGTGCGAGCCAGAGCCACCAACAGGTGGGCCATTTCTTGGCGACACAGCGTAGAAAACCTTACATCACCGGCTAACCTAGTCTCTGAGAATGACAGTGGGGCTAGTGGCTAGGGCCCAGTGCAATGCGGAAGAGTCGGAGGCCAGGTGGCCAAACAGGAGGCCTTGGGTTGAGGGTGCTAAACTAGGGGCCTATCTGCAAAGTGTTACTACTGGCCAGGTGGGCTCAGTGACCATGAGTTAGGAGTAAAAAGGTTGGGGGTAGCGAAAAAGGCGCCCGTCTTTGTTCCTCTTCTTTCTCGAATCACAGACGGAGTTCGTGTGACAGTGTGGCGCGACACGGGGACTCGATCCGGGGACCTGGCGTCTTGTGGCGGCAGCCCAGGCTAGGCTGGGTGTTGTTGCAGTGCGAAGCGGCTAGAAGTAGTTCTGCGGCGTGGCGGAAGGACACGCAGCGCTCACCAGCGCCTGAGGGTGTTGCGAAAAGCGAGCGGAGCTAAGCGGTCTGTGGCCGGACATGTCGAGAGGAGGGAGGCTCACCGCGGAGCTGTCGGTGGCGTTGGATCGGCTCGGGGAACAGCGGATCGACGACGAAGCAGAGGCCGGGCGGAGCTAGGGTTTCGGCGGAACACGTCAGCGTGGAGGGGGTACAGGCCTCCTCCTCGACGTCGTGCACCGCGCTGCTGCAGAGGACCTCCTCGGTCTACCAGGCCACCTCCACGACGTGCACGCCGGCTGGAACGTCGAGGGACAGAAGGTAGACGGTGGCCGGCGAGAGGGAGGGTGGCGTCGGTGGAGAGGAAGGAGAGGAGATGCAGGGGCTCTGGGGCTGGATCTGGGCGAGGCAGAGAGGTTGTGGGGCGGAGGATAAAGCGAGGGAGAGGAAGGAGGTTCCGTGCGGGAGTGGGTAAGGTTAAAGGTGGCTTCGGCCACCTTTTTCCCTCCTCTCCTTCACGTGCTCGGGCTGGCTCGTCTAGGGCAGGTAGGCAGCTGGCAGGTGGGGCAAGGTGAGGCCAGGGAGGGTAGGCTCGGTGTGGGGCATGCACAGCCGAGAGAGAGAGAGATGAGGGAGGGGACTTAGGGTTTAAAGAGAGAGATTAGGTGGAGAGGTTTTTCTTTGGACAAGATCAAGCAAGAACATGCCAAGCTCAAACAAGATCTAGACAAGAAAAAGAGAGGGTGAGATAAAAAGGCGGTGAGGGTATGGATGGAGATAGATAAGAGATGATCCACTCAAGAGTCAAATAAAAACCCAAAAGACTAGAATGTGTAGGTTCTTGCATGGCCCATGCAAAACAATTAATGCCATGCTTATTCTTGTGAAAACAATAATATTTACATGGAATTATTCCTATGCATTCCCAAAAGTGGAATTAAGCCAAGCAAGAGAATTTAAAGGAAAATTCCAGATGGAGTAGATGGAGATGATCGCATTTGATTATAATTGGGACTTGCTAGTGTGTATATTCCACTAGATGTTTAATAGTCCCAAAAATATCCCAACATGAGCATAAATCCATGATAATCCATATGAAAGCTAGGAAAAAGGAGCACTACTCATAATGCATGCAAAGGTGGCTCCACATATCAATAATGTGAAAACAACATGATGCTAAGATGAGAGCATGTGGAAATAGAATTGGATCCATCCCAACCACATGAGCTAGAGGTAAAACCCAATAAAGTGCAAAGCTCATATTTAGTTGGATGGTGGAATTATAAGGTGGTGGCAGAGAAAGGTGATGGAGTTGAATAAAAGATATGACCCCAACTCAACTTGGGCATTTAAACAATATATCAATAACCAAATACAATATCAAGAGGCAAATGCAATTAACAATGCATATGAGAGAAGAACCAAACCAAAAAGGGTTTTATATGATGCTCAAATGCAAGGTGGCATGATGACATGAGCATGATACAATTATGATGCAACAATTATATATAGGAAGTAGCATTTATATAGACTAGGCTAGTAGCATTGCAATTGTTAGACAATTGGGATGCTACATAATGCAACTTTGTAAACTCAAATCCCCGGGATAAATGTTGATGGTCTAGGGTTTGGAGACTGAGAATGGTTTTTTTTGGAATGTGTTGCACTTTTATATTTGCTTCACACTTGTGATTCTTATTAAGGCTTGTGTAAGTGAAGTAGCTTACAAGAATAATAAGATAACACACAATAATAAAACACTCAAGTGTTTTATGAATGGTTAAAATCTTAACTTATACAAGTCTTGCTATTTAAACTTGAAGACTTAAAGATATGATTATATTCATTAGTATTTACTTTAAAAGAATAACTTTTGAATAAAAGCTTTTTTTAACTAAGTAGAAGCATTTAAACTTGAAGTTAACACTTATGGGGTTTCTTATGAACTATAATTATCAAGGAGGACAACATTACTTATTACTAGATTTGAATAATCACAACACTTGTAGTGGATACTTACATGTTTTGTATAGGAGATGACACTAGATGTTGTTCACTTCATAATGTTTTATAAAGCTAAATAAGAATAGTATTACTTTTATTTGAGTGGTGATTTGTTGTTAGTAGAGGTGAATGATGTAATTTTATCCAGTTAGGAATTACTTTTTATGGTTATAGAAATGGTATTGTCTAAACTATCCAAGGACTTCCTTTAGATGTTAAGTGAATTCATTGCATGCAGAAGAAATGCTAATGAGAATGTTTAATAAGTTAATAATGCTATTATTGATGGTTTTGTAAATGATTATAATCCTTTTGGTAAATAATATATACTTATTTTAGAATCATAATTTAGTAAAATGCATTTTAAAATGTTTTAGGATTATTTTAACTTTGTACTAGCAATTACTTAAGACTAAGAATATTATTAGATCTTCAATGGATAATATTAGAAGTATTAGCAATTTTATATATCCGTTTATGAATTAGCAGTTAAGGAAATATGTTTAAATTCAAGTTAGTAGAGTGTTAAATTTTTATTCACTTCAAAAGTGGAGTATGATATTTTTAACATGCAAATATTATTATTATGATTATTTTGGTATATTATAAATATCTTTATGAATGTTAGATATTAAGATATGATTTTTATAAGCTTTATTACTTTATAAAATATTAATAATTAATAATTATTTAGTTAAGTAATATAATAATATATGAAATAGTTTTAAATTGAAATTCTTATTTTTAAGAATTCTGGTATATTATTTGTATTTTTCTGATTTAAAAGTATTAAAATACAAATTTTCTAAGTTTTATTACTTATAAAATCTTTAGTAAATAATAATAATTTAGTTTAAGTAAAAAAATAATGTATAAAAATGCATTTAAATGATAAATTTTATTTTTCTACAAATTTTGATATATAATACATATTTTCTGAATTGTAAAACAAAACATATGGATTTCAAAAGATTTATTCTTTTTCTAAAATTATTAAACTAATATTAGTTGAGATCGACGTCACCCTGACGTCAGCATGGTCTCCAAACCGTTTTCTACTAAGACCGGGCTAGTCCGAGTCACTGACTAGTAGGGCACTCGCCACGTCTCATGCCAATGGGGCAGCTGACTAGGTCAATCCTGATGACCTAGTCAAAGATGACGCCGGCCACCGGATTGATGATATCAGCACGGCGACATACGGTGGCGCTACCAATTTATGGCTTCATGTGACACATGAACGCTTGCGTTCAACACTACATAAGTTGCCGAGTCGAACTAGGGTGTTTGAAGAGCGAATGGTCACCGAAAATAGCTCTGTTCGAGCACCACTACGGTTGCGTGCACCGGTGACGAGACAATTTTGAGCTATAGATTAAACTAGGGCGCATAATTAGGGATAGAGGAGTTTATGATCACCCTGAACACGAATGCATGGTCCACAACAATGATGGTGGCCGGACGTGAGCGCACGATAAAAAATGTCCGCGATCATCATGGAAAGGGATTTCAAACATTCGCTCCAGACCGAGCTCCAATCGTTGCAGTGCTCCACCTAGAGGATCTCGGAGACATGACGCTTCTTCTTCACCACCCCATGGTCTTCGAGGTAGGCTGCATCAATGGCTAGCCGGAGCTCACCGGCAGTGGCTTCGGTGTTGTAAAGGAAGATAGAGAGGTAAAGAGAGATTGAGAGGATGGAGGCGGATAAGGACATTGGTGCGGCTCTTCTCGTCCTAATTCTTGGTCCAGGGAAAGACGGAATCATAGGCACAACGATGGATACAGTCGGGATACGACGATGGTCTAGGAGCTCGATTTGGCATGAATCGATGTGCATAGCCACTTGGCGGATCTCACGAGACTAGGGAAGGGCTTCGGGGCAGTCCTCACGTCTGGTGGTGGTCCGCAGAGGCGGATTGCAAAACCAAGGACGGCATCATGCTGTCGACCATGCGCGGAGAGGAAGAAGACGATGTCTCTCTCCTGTGGTGGGTCTGATGCCGCCCAACACTGTCATGGGACGCTTCGTTGGAAACCCCAAGAGCAAGGTGTGATAAGCACAACAACAAGTTTTCCCTCAGTAAGAAACCGAGGTTATCGAACCAGTAGGAGGAAGGAAACGTCTCAAAGGTGTTGCAAGCAACATGGAAACCTGCACAACACAAACTCAAGACTTTGCCCCAACAAATCAGTGAGGTTGTCAAGCTCACCGGTTTGCTGTAACAAAGGATTAAACATATGGTGTGGAAGATGATGGTTTGCAGCAAGTAAACATGTAACAGTGGAAGATGTATCAATAGTAAAGATTGGACCGGGGTCCATAGTTCACTAGAGGTGCTCTCCTTAGATAAAGAACATGGCATGAAGGGTAAAAAAATTACAGCAGGGCAATTTACAGGAACTGAGCATGGCATAACAATGCAATACTAGAAAAAAAGATCCTATGAGTTTCGATTGGGAAATACAACAATATACATAGACCGCCATCCAACTGCATCTATGACTAGAAGTCCACCTTCAGGTTATCATCCGAACCCCCTCCAGTATTAAGTTGCAAGCAACAAACAACTGCTTTAAGAAAAATGTGTAAGGTAAACAATCCACTTGTTCCATGAACAAGAGACCGTTGTTTTCTCCCTAGTGGCAACAACACATCTACAACCGAAGAGATTTCTGTCACTTCCCTTGGAAACTAGAGGCATGAACCCACTATTGAGCATAAATACCCCCTCTTGGAGTCACTAGCAACTACTTGGCCAAGATAGCTACTAACAACGGAGATCATGCAAGATCACAAACAACACAGACATGATAGAATCAAATAGACAAAACCATTAATCAATATGACATAGTAATCTCAATATCCATCAGATCCCCGCAAACACAACATGCATGATTACAAATAGATTAGATCTTGATCATGAATGGAGCTCACAAGATCTATACATGAAAGCACAAGGAGGAGATACAACCATCTAGCTACTACATGGACCCGTGGTCCAAGGTGGAACTACTCACGCTTCATACCGGAGAAGAAGGCCTCCGGGATGATCTCCCCTCCGGCAGGGTGCCGGGAAGAACTTCAGACCCCCTATCTAGGGACGATGGTGGCGGCAGCTACAGAAGGTTTCATGGAGTTTTGATCGGGTGCCTAGGGTTTCTGCATCGGGGGCTTCTTATAGGCGAAGGGGCGAGCCAGGAGGGCCACCAGGGGGGCCACACCCTACCCAGGCGCTGGGTGTTCCCACTCGTGCCTAGGGGGGTCTGGCCACCCTGTGGCACCCCTCCGTCTCATCTTCTGGATTCATGTCGCCCATGGTAAAATATTTACTTTGGCTTTTGTCCCGTCCAATTCCGAGAATATTGATTTTCTGCCTTTCTAGAACCAAAAAACAGAAGAAAACAGGCAACTAGCACTGTGACAACTTGTTAATTGGTTAGTTCCAGAAAAGATATAAAAACACCTCAAAGTGTAGACAAAGCAAAGCAAAGCAAAGCAGATACTAAACAAGCATGGAGCATTAAAAATTATAGATACGTTTCCGATGTATCAGGATCCCGCTTGTCAGTCGCACACAAAAACGGTAAGAGGTATGGGATGCGTGGCTGTGTTGGTGGGTTGGCTTGATGGGCTTCGAGGACGCGCGCACGACGATAGATAGGAGAAGGAGGAAGCTTTAGGACAGCCTGCTGGCTCGAGCCTAGGTCTTTTTCTTCTTAATTGATTTTTCTCTTTTTCTGTTTTCTATTTTTTGTTTTCTTTTCTAGCCATTTAAACAATTGTTTTGAATATTTTGTAAATAATTTATTTTCTAAATAGGTGCAAATATCTAGGAATGTATTTAGTTACCGGTCATGGTCTTTTATTATAGGGATTTCTATTTTCGTGCCCCTGGTTTGTTTGATGTACTCAATTTTTCCCAGCTGCTTAGTTTTTTCTCACTTTTGTCTAGCTCCTATTATGGAACTCTCACATCGGTCTGAAACTCGCTCTTCGCCGGGTTCCGTTAGTGGAACCTCGCTGTTACGTGCTGATAAGTGGGGCCGCATTCAGGTGGGTCCCGTAGTGGACCCTCGTTGTTAAGTGCTGACAAGTAGGACCCACCCCGTTGCGTGATGACAGGTGGGGCCATGTTCAGTCGGGTCCCATAGTAGGACCCCCCATGGTGTGGGGCCGGCTTGTTGGGAACACGATTTGGGGGATGTGGTGTGGGACCATGTGGGGCGCGTATGGTAGTTACGTGCGCCCTATCGCCTAAATTGGAAGATTTCTTTTTTGTTATTTTTATAATTGGCCTTTTTAAGAGCGCCTTTTCCCTTTATGTCGCTAACAGTTGTTATTTTTGCCCTAAAGGCAGCGAATCTAGAGCAGATTCTCTTTTCATTCACAGTTCCTTTTGGCCCTCGTTTTCCTAATATGGAAGCAAATCTAACCAGCACCATAAATATGTAGATGAATAGAGCAGATGTAGATAAAGTAGCTAATAAAGGATTATATAGTACGATACTTAAACGAGATTCGACAATTAGGCTGCTCAGTAGCAGTAGCTTACAAGTTCAACACAGACAACAAAACAAAAGAAGCTGCTTTACAGCATCAACAACATCAACACAGGATCAGTGGCCCCTCATGGCCTGCGCTAGGAGGACCTCCGCCTCCTCCCTGTGGCGCTTCCTCCACTTCCTGCTACCCAGTCCCTTGACCTTGGTCGCCCTAGGATTGATCGGGGGCATGCGACCCTCCTCGATGGCCACCTTCTGGAGGTTGCAGAGGTGAAAACAGTGCGCCTTGTGATGGGCTCTAAAGGCGTTAGCGTTCTTTGATGGGCCGCAGGTCTTCACGTCCTCGGCATGCATCACGAGGGAGTTGAAGTCGGTGGCGAGTCTCATGGTGCAGAAGGGGTAGACGTCGTCGGCGAAGAAGTCGTTGAACTGGCCGGACTTCATATTCCTCGACACCTGACGAGTCTTGGTGTCCATGGACTCGTCGTCGCTACAGACCTCACTTCTGTCCACCTATTACAAAAAACAGTAGCATGCAATAAGGACATGATTGAGATACCGTGATTATCTGGATTGATTACTTGCATAAATTAACCGATTGAGATCCCCTGATTATTCCCCAATCCCCAAATCTCAAACCAAATCGAATATTGATCCCAACTACAGATCGGTGCTAGTACTGATCCCAACTACAAATCGGTGCTAGTACCGATCCCAACTATAGATCCGTGCTAGTACCGATCCCAACTACAGATCGATGCTAGTACTAATCCCGACAAATTCCGAGAATATTAATTTTCTGCCTTTCTAGAACCAAAAACAGAAGAAAACAGGCAACTAGCACTATGGCAACTTGTTACTAGGTTAGTTCCAGAAAAAATATAGAACACCTCAAAGTGTAGACAAAGCAAAGCAAAGTAGATACTAAACAAGCATGGAGCATAAAAAATATAGATACGTTTCCAACGTATCAAGCATCCCCAAGCTTAACTGCTGCTCGTCCTCGAGTAGGTAAGTGATAAAATAATAATTTTTGAGGTGACATGCACCGTCAAAACCAAGATCAAACCATTTGCAAACATTGAAAGCTAGGATCAAAGAACTCTATACATGAGCATGAAATATGGAGTTCTAACAATAGGACAAAGTAACTATGCATGCAACATGAAAGGCTACAAACAAAGATCATGAATAACATGCATTGAAAAATGTTTGTTTGTTTCACATACAGAAAACATGGCATAGTGGCATTTAGCTTGTCCCTCATAGAGTAGCAAATAGATGCATAGGACACCTTCAAAGTTCATAAGAGTGACTAGATACAAGTAGCACAAGAACAAGCAATAACATCAATATGCATCAATCAATAAGTCTTGGGACACTGCACATAGAACTAAGAATGACAACTATGCTCTCTTAATGGTGCCTAAAGGTAGAAGGTGGAGACTCAATATAATAGTGGAAGAAAGGCCCTTCATAAAGGGAAGCAGGGATTTCAAGTTTCAAAAAGAGCTTCCAAAAATTATGGTACTTGTTAGCTTTCAACCCTCATTGCCCCTATCGTAAGCATCTTGAAGTGATTAAGGTTAAAGTGAACAAACTATGGAGTATATGCTTGACAAAGTATAAGTTGGCAATCTCAAGTCCCTTGAATACGAGGGCCACACCTCATGCTACTCAACTTCAGACCTGTAAGTTCTTGTCATAGTAAGTACATAAGTATCATAGAGAACCGCCAACGGGGTACCCCTTGCACATGGTACAGGAGCTATCCCATAACCAAAATGACAAGGCAAGCAGACAATGAGCATCTCAGTGATCTTTTTATTTACTATGTGCATAGCTTTTTATTGAGGATGCTTCAAAGATATCTCATTATGGTGATGCTGCAAGTTTCCACCATGATTAGGCATGGCTTAGGCTAGCGGCCCGGGCGTTTCTCTAACACAAAATACATAACTCCATGGACTTACAAGATCCCTCTTTATTTCACACCGGTGATATCCATAGACCAAAGAGCATGATATCAAATGTGTACAAAGTACAAGTGCAATGTTGAAAACGTTCCCCGTGGTAGCATGGTTCTGCTAATTCCAACGTATAAGTGCAAGCATATACAACATATATGACACAATGGTTCAAGTTTATTAGGGGCAAAGAATATAAAGTGTGCCATCAAGTTTGTGAGGGCTTTAATCACTAAGTTTTCACATAACAAAATAGTTTTTAATTGGAAGATAGCTGAAAACAAGAATATACTTGGAATGGTGTAACACACAATGCATAGGAGTTTATAGTGGACACTTTGGAATAACTTGGTTTCTTGGGAGTTGGAAGCATGAGTAGATCTTAGTCATACAAGTGGAGGCTAGCAAAAGACTGGGAGCAACCAAATAAGAGAGCAATAATGGCCATAATCATGCAGAGCGACAAAACATTACTAATCAAAGCATAGAGTGGTACTACAAGACAGGTACTAGATGATCATAGAGGATATGGTGACTTGTCATAGTCATAACATGGTGTCAGCATGTGCCAAGTCAACCCAAAGAAAACATCAAAGGAGAATACCACAATGCTATGCTTTTGTATGCTAAAGCAACACATAATTTCTTCAAGGCACACTAAGCAATCCCAATTGTTTGGAACAAGACATGCTACAGCAATAATCACTAAGCATAAGGTCAAAACAACACCTAGCATGTCATGCTAAAGTCTAAGTCACAGTCAATACAAGATCCTCTTGCACTTACAAGCAAGAACTTACTACTCCTTTCCAACACCAAGCAACTTATTTGCAAACAACACAGCAAGAACAGGGGTCCAAACTACTTTATTCAAGCAAACTAAACAACCTAAGCAAAGCAAACGACAACTAAGACGCTCCAAGAACAACATAACTATGCATGAAACAATAAAAACGAAGTTTCTAAACAGACCTGAGATTTTTTTGATAAAGAAGGGGATGCCTTGGGCATCCCTAAGCTTTGACGCTTGTACCTCTTGGATATTTCTTGGGGTGACACCATGGTGGCATCCCCAAGCTTGAGCTTTTGTCCATTCTTCATCTCATTGCATCATTCTCTCTCTACACCTGAAATTTTTCCTTCATACAGAACTTCACACAATCTTCATTAGCAACATTAGTGTATTCAAAAGATATTAGACCTCTGCCAAAGCTTTGGAACAACAAGGATTTTCACTAAAAATACAAGCTACTGTAGTAACTCCTTCAAAAATCTCAATTCACCTAAAGAGAACTCAAAAAGGAATCAATAAGAAGCAAATGCAAATAATGGCAGAAATCTGTCAAAACAGACCAGCAGGTAGAAACCGATTTTTCGAACATCTTATGTTGCTCAAATCAAAAAGTGTTGAACTAATGAAAGTTATCTAACATACTGGGGGATTTATTCATAAATTTTGAGATCAATCGAGTTACAGAGACTCCTCACGAATTGTTTTGGTGGAGGACAGAAATCTGTTTCGGGACAGCAACTCCCCAAATCTTACTTCCCTCTCATTAGAGGTCATTCTTGGCACAAAAAGCAAACAAAAAGGACAAGGAGAGGTCATTACTGAAGTAATAACTTCCAAAACTCAAGTAAAATCTTGGGTTATCTTCCAACAAGTACTTTTCTTTAACGCTTTAAGTTAGGTACAAGAAGAATCAAGTATTTTAAAATGAAGAAGCATTAACCCTCTTGTTCTTTCCTTTCTTACCTTTCTTCTTCTCTTTAGGGAAGATACGATTGCTTACCAGAGGAGAAAAGTGCATAATGCCCTTTCCCACCTCTATTATTGCTCCAATGTGTTTCAGTAGGGATCATCCAAGTGTAATCTGTCCTTTGCCTACACATTCAATAACAAGATAATCAGTAGACAACATCTTCCCTAAGATTTTTGTAAACACACCTTCAGCTATTCCAATGGGCAATAAGGTGGCATTATTATTAAGAGAGATTTACTCTCCTCCATCAGAAAGCCTCCAAAGACTCAAAGAATCATAAATATCTTTAGGCATGAGACAAAATTCAGACATGATATCACAGCGAGCATCAAAAAGTGTAGTATTTATAGAGACTTTGATTGTGGGAAACCACTTTGAAGGCTCAGAATCTATGGGAACATAATCATGGTAAGCCCTAAGCGTGTGATAACAACTATTCATAGCAGCAATACTAGTCTCAAGAGTGTTCAACCTAGCAAAAATATTTGTGAAAAAGGAATCAGACTTGCCAAGTGTATTATAAATTGCAATCAACTTTTTTATGGCATCAAAAGCTTCATTCTCAGTACATAGCAAAATATCTTTTTTAGCCACAGCATCCAAAGCATATCTACAATGAAGAGAAATACCGCGGTAGAAACTATCAATAACCAAACTAATACTCATCTTAGGCTCAGTTTCCCTCTGTAAAGCGGAAATTCTAGACCAAGCTTCTTTAAAACTCTCTTCACTTTTTTGCTTAAAAGTGGATATCTCTTCAATCGGTGAAATAAAGATTGGTCCAAAACCACACATGGCAACAACTAGGGCAGGAACTAATTTTTTTTGTGTTTTTGAATAAAGCAAGCAAACCAAACTAGACTAATTTTAGTAGTAGTAGTAGTAGTAGTAGTAGTAGTAGTAGCAGCAGCAGCAGCAGCAGCAGTAGTAGTAGGAGACAACCGGAGGAAGAGAGGATTAGGTTTTAATTAGGATTTACTAGTATTAACACGGGTATTGAGTTCATTATTACGGTCATGTTTTTTATTTTTGTTCGCTACGGTCTTATAAATGGCTACTACACTCACTGCATCGCGAAAAGAAGCCAAAGAGTTATCTTGAACATCCTTGATGTTATACTCGAGTAGATTACTAGAGATGTTCAGAACTTCAGATCATTGATATAAGTGCAACGAAGGGGTTATGTTGAGAGATCAGATCACTCGCTCACTGGCAAAGAACGTTTTTAGAGCAGACTTGATAGAGAGGAGGTATGCGGCGACTCTGCACGCATGAGCAGTCTTCTTTGTGAGGGGAGGCCGGTCTCGTCCGCAAACTGAATCTTGGACAGAATCATGTCGCCGGAGTCCTCGTCGTCCGTACGTCCCCAGCCGGCCATCCACTGAACAAGGCACCGTGGCCACTCCTTACAGTTTACAGCCGAGCCGAGCTGGTGCCGGTGGTCATGTGAGATGGAGGGCATCCGCATCGCACGTGCACGGACGCATGGCAACCTCACGGCTTTCGACCTACACAGCACGCGCACCTCCATCCACTCAGGACGTGTTTGGTTAGCTCCATCTTCGTTTCACGCACCGGGTCGAAAGAAATAAATAATAAATATGTTTGTTTTGGTGTCTTGCGGTGTGCTACAGATTTGATCTGCACGGGTCATCAAACAACTCTGATCCTGGCTCCGGAGTAACGCTAAAATCGAACGTTTTTCAGGACAATGTAATCCCCTTGTAGGAGTGTCAACACCCGGATTTTTAATCCTGGATGCCTGTTATGCCATACATCGCAATCTCAGGATTACCATTTTTGCGAGAGATAACAGAATTCTCGACGTTGAGTAACGGCGGCGAGACAGAAACCTAGCGCGGCCAGTGGGGGTTGCTGGGGGATCACCGGGGTGCTGGCGAGGGTCGGCGAGGCGGGCGAACGACGAAGTCGACGACGGCGAACTCAGGGGTGGTCGCGGCAGCTCCTGTGGTGGACGAAATCGATGGCTCCCTTCTTCTCCAGAGGCGGCGGGCTCCGGTGAAATTCCGACGCGGTGGTGCTCGCCTTGCTCCGGGAACGGTGTGGCACGATCAGTGAGGAGAGGGGAGTAGAATGGTGTGAAGAATTCGAGCGGGGGTGGCCTCTATTTATAGTCGAGCGAGGGGACGGACGGGCGCACGCGAGCCTGCTTGGGCGATGGTACAGGCGGCTATTGGCATGGGCGAAGGTAGGGGGCGGTGTGGTGTTCCCTGGCGATGCTCAACGACATGGTTTCGAGGCGTGGGGCGGTGCGGGTTGGTCTGGAACATGCGACGCTCTACGCGGCAGAGGCGGCGTCTTCGACGGCGAGCGGTGGTCGCGCCACGGCGTAACGAGGATGTCTGGCGGTCTCCTGGGTCGGTGGGGGTTGTGTATACACGCGGCGAGGGTGGCGCGCGGTCTGTGGGCTTCGGTCGAGGGTGGCGCTCTGGCGCACGCTCAGCATGGTCGCTGGCGGTCTGGGCGCGGTCTGTGCGTGTGGTCCAGTGGGTGGCAAGATTCGAGCGGTGGATAGGGAGTGGCGGTGGACGATGGGTTGCCTCCCAGACATGCTGGCTAGGCTTGCTCCTCCTCCTAGCTTGCTGTCAACATGGGGGTGACAAGGTTGGCTTCGGCTGTTCACCATTGATGGTTTTGGCAAGCTCACAGTGGGGCTAGTGCTTGGTTTAACTTGCTAGATGATCTACTAAGATGGTTGTGAGCTAGAGAGGAAAGAAGTCTAGATTCATATTATTCACAAACCTAAAACATCTTATATTTTGAAACAGAGAGAGTACTTTTTTAAGAAAAGTCAAATTATAATTTGTAGAAAAATCCTAGCTATCTAGTACCTACGTACAACCCAAAGAAGAAGAGAACGAGAGGGGAGCACGCGCGCGTGCATTGATTACGATCGTCGGATGACACAGCCATGGGAGGTCGTTAGCCCGCTGTCTAGGTGGTAAGGGGCATCCGCATGACAGCCTGCAAAAGTAAATATAGGCAAAAAAGATTCTAAGAACCGATAAAATTAGAGAAAAATTAGTGAGAAAATAGTGCCGCAGCCTGATCCGCTCGACCCCCTACCGCTGTCGTGTATGTTCATAGAAGAAGGCAGCCAACTAAGCAACGGAACCGGCTGCCTGGCGCCACGACGGCCAAAGGTGCGAAAACAGCCCTCTTCATTACGTCATCGTGGCGGCAGCAATAGCGACAGAATCCACAGAGAGAAAGACGTTTTTGTGGCTTGACTGGATGAATTGGATCCTTTTATTTGCTCATATCACAATTATTAAGTACTACATTTTCTTTTTGTTTTTTTTTGCTGATTTTCGCTAGTCATGTGTTGTATTTTTTTCGTATAAAAATAATTGATTTGGGTTTGTCTAGATCTGAACGGAGGGAATATTTCATTCACAAGTTCGTTGCAATACCAGGATCGACGATTCTCGAGCGTTGCTAAGGGTCTTTAATTACGGGTCAAGCTACACCCGAACTCCGAAGCAAGTCAAATATACGTGTAGTATCTACCTATCTACCTATCTACCTACTAGTATAATTTTCGTTGCGGTAGATTCGTCTCAGTTTTCGTCCGCCAGCAAAAGACAGTTTTGCCCCTAACCTTTCAGTAATATTACAGCCCCTGCCACCGCCTAAGTCAACAAGTCCAATATCGGTTCGTCTTCATACTTTATTTCCTCTACCCGTGCCCTCGTTTCCCTTCCTCCGCCTGCCTCCCCGTCCCATCCTCTATTTCGCCGCCGCACTGCTCTCCCGCCTCCGCCTGAGCTCCTCCGTAGCTTGCCCGCTGCCCCATATTCCCAATCCCGCGCTGACGGTGGCCACACACACAGAGCAGGGGCGGAGGGTCCTCCCAAACTGAACAGAGTGCTCCTCCATCTCGCCCCCATCCTCCGCCCTCCCAAATTGCTCCTGGTCGGGGGGATTCGGTCAGGAGGCGCGTACGGAGTTCACCGAGGTGTGTGAGATCCCGACTCTCATACCGCTTCCGCTGTAGCTGCCCATGGCCCCTCCGTCAGATCCACTGCCCCCGAATCCAACTACGACGCGTGCAGTGAAGGCATCCTTTTCATGTTCCTAAAAAATCGCTGATGCAGGCCGGCCGCATTCCTCGATTTGGACGATTTTGTCTGTCAATTTTGGGTTCAGTTTACTGTTACAGTTTGTCAGTGACCGCATTCCTCGATCGGACTATGCACATGGCATCTTCAGTAACCTCAGTTTCAGAAAAATCATGACATAAAATGAGATGACAGAAGGTTAAGGTCAATACAGTTATTCAGAAGATGCAATAAGGCTCTTCCGCAATATCGGGCTATGGAGAAAGATAAGATGAGTTACCAATTGAGCTGTTTTGTCATAGGGAGGCAGTTGTTGTACAAGGTCTAAAGCTGACCTTTTTTTCTAGGTGAACCTTCTCGTAACTTAATCTGATTGTAGTTCTTGTGTATCAGTTTTCTCCAATTGAAAGGAAGACCGATCTATAATCGCTAGCATTGGAGCAGGAGATATCAGGCTTCCTCCCTCCGCGTCGCTCCCGTGGGCGACGGGAGGGAAACCCTAACCGCCCCATCCACCACCCTCCCCCTCGTTCCCTCCCGCTCCTCGCCGCCGCCAGAGGGCGCCGTCGGGTCAAGGTTGGCGGGCGGCGGCGGCTCTCCTCTCCTCGCGGTGGTGTGGTACGGGCTGAAGTCGCCATGCGTGGCGCGTCAGGGCGGCGCGTCTGCTCTTCTCGGTGGTGGCATGGAGACTGGCGGCGAGCGGACGCGGCAGTGGCGTCGTCGCAGCGAGCTTTGGTCACATGGTTCGAGCTTCGCCTCGACTGCAGATCTCGAAGTAGCTGGGCGGCGGTTTGCATCGATGGCCCTCCTCTCCGGCTTGGCTGCAAGGACGGGGCAGTACCAGTGAGCTGGCCAGACGGCGCGCCTGCCCGATCTGGGCCCATTCGCCTAATTAGGGCTGGGCGGGCCTGCTGTCCTCTGAGGTTTCAGGGCTCGGAAGGAGCCCACCCCTTGGTCCTGATGGGACTGAGGTGCTAGATCCGAGCCGACGGGCCTAGATCTGGTAACCGCCTGGCAGCTCACCTCTTGAGCTGCGGAATTGACTTGTGTGTCTCGTCATTCCGATCTGTCTAGAGCCTGGTGTCCGCATGCAGTGCTCGTTACTGTTAGGGTGGTGTTGTTGTGGTCTATTCCACGCGGTGTGTGCGAGGTCGTGGACGCTGGGGCGGCGGCTCCAGAAGGTGGACTGCGCGGGCATGTCTCGGCGAAGCGTGGCGATGGTGGTGGCTCGTCTCTCGACCACGAGGGTGGCATGGGCATCGGGACTCTGGCGGTGGCGGCGCCCAGATCGCGTGTTAGAAGCTCGGCTCGGAGTTCGGTGGCCTAAGGAACTAAATATGGCGAGAGTTTTTCAGGGCGAAATCCCAGCGCCTCGGCGCCGATGACGGCGATGCCTGCGGGTATCGTGACCCTCTTGAGGGCGTTGTCGTGGCTACCCTTGCCTTTTTTGAGCTCCGGGTGAAAACCCTAGACCCCTGTGGTCTCGACGGCGGCGCTTAACGTGTCGTTCCTCTCCGGAGGCGTCGTGGAGCTAGGGTTCCTTAGGCTCGACGTCTTCGGTGGCAAGCTAGTTGCTTCTTAGGCCTAGTAGTTTTATCTTTGATCTGCTTGTTAGAGGTTTTCCTCACCACCTTATATCAGTTTGGCCGTGTGGCTTTATTTATAAAGCAGGGCGAAAGCCTATTTCGAGATAATCGCTAGCACTGCAACCGAGTTCTACAAAATGAAGACAATTGTTGATCTACATCTGTGTTTCCTGAAAAAAAACTAGAAAGAATTCAGTGCCGCATGTCTTGGCTGTTGGCTCAGGTAGGTCGTACGGTACTGCTATAATATAATAGAACTAATTTTCAAAGAAAAGGAGCCTAATCGTACTCCACAATCATAAATCTAACTATCTATAATGATTATAGTGTCTCCAGGACCATTTAAATTCAGGCCATTCCATGTTCAAAAGTTATTAGAATAAATTCTTCGTGCAACACGGCGTACTATAAACTAGGTGGGTAAGCGCGCTTCGCCACGCTGCCTATATTATATTTTCACAATGTGCGGTATACATAGAGGATTTAAAAGCTTTTTTGGCCACCAATTTGGGAGATGGTGATTTTCGAAGGCAACAACATCACGCGGCCGTGGCCTGAGTTGGAAGGCGGAGGGACTGCCCGAGGCCGTGTTCGTTCCTTGGAGCGGCGCAAGTGGGTAAGGGAAAGGAGGAAGAGACGTGAGTGGAGGAGTGAGTCAAAGGACGCATGACCGAACTGTGTGACAGCTGCGACGCACACATGGTGCACCACCCAGCCAGGGTCACAAAGCAACGGCAGATAGGGTGGCCCAGAAACAGCAACTAAGCGCAGAAACGACATGGGCAGATGACCTCAGAATGCCCGAAACTGACCAAGCTTAAGTTATAGAATAATGACGTGGGCAGATGACCTCGGAATGCCCGAAACTGACCAAGCTTAAGTTATAGAATAGTTCTTCTTATATATTGGTTGTTGAACACTTGTGTCAGTGATGGTGATATCCCTGCCTAGAATCCTAACACGAAAAATACCTTCAAAACGAAGTTATACTGATCGCATTGGCTATCGTTAATGATGTATAGATATTTGACTTCAGTATGTCCAACTTCATTTGCTTTTATGCACACATTTGTCAGGAACTAAGGAGGTCAAGAGTTTTATCCTAGAGATTTATCTCATCTTAGGTTAAGTTTCAGCATAATGCATTCTTATCCTTACTTGGAATAATTAACCAAGTCTAAATTAAGAAACTAAAGATTAATACAAGGATAGCCACACGATAAGGGGTAGATTAAACGATATTTTGTTTATATATGGATACATTTTTGTGTAGCCACAGATTTATTCACGCCCTAGATTCTGCCTTCACCTTCAAAGGGAGGTGGTTGTTGGTGAGAGAACCAAGTTTGTGCACCACAATTTCAACAACTAACTGTCGTTCGTCATGATGAGGGACAAATAAGAGTTGACAAAACAAAATTCGTGCAACAAGAGTTGAATTGTGAAGCCTCACAAATCACGAGGAAGAAAATAGTCTCATGGCAACGCACGGGCATTCAGCTAGTATTTGATTGAATCATTGAGCGATAGGCATCGATATCCTTTCAGAACAAATATACTCTCCGTAGTAATTTCTTTCTAGTCTAGATTTAGTAAAGCCAGCCCTCAACGTATCGTCTCGGGTCAACCTGATCCACTCCGCGAACGGTCTTGGTCTATCTATCTTTCCGTACTTCTTTGAACTAAATTTATATAGTCCCTTTGATCTAAATTAATTAACTTGAATTTTGCTAAATTCGGATGTATTTAATACTAAATTATATCTAGATATATCCAAATTTAAAATTTGAGTCATCTAATTTAGATCGAAAAAAGTACTACTACTCTCTTTGTTTGAAAATATAAGATATTTTAGGTTATTGAAGCTAAATGGTGGAAGTACCCGTCTATTTGGCACTCCGATCTCACATCTACAATCACGACCCAAATATATGGCAACTTTACAATTGGCATGCATGCGCTAGCACAACTATCTGTCTCACCCTCTCAGTTCGATCGCGTATACTGTACTCCGTATGTTTTTGCTGCCAAGCCTGCTTCGTTACTTAGCAACGATCCAACGTGTGACAGGGTAAACTGACAGTACACTGACGTGACGGCTTGTATGTCTCTCCTCTCGGATAAGAGCGCCTCCACTAGTTGGATGTTTTGCTGAAATCTAGAGCTATTTAGCGCTAGACAGATATAACTTTCAGTTTAGAAATAGTTGTTTTCTCATTCGCTTTTTTAGATGTGGTTTCGAGGCGTTGCTAATCGGCATGTTTTTTTTAAATTTGGCTCAAATTCAAACAGAGTTTGACATAGTTCCGTATAAAATATGAATACAAAGCAATTTTCGGCATAGTTCGACCTGAAATTAAACATAGTTCGACATAGACTGAAATACAATATAGTTTGGCTAGATCATGCTCGACATCTACATGTTGCCCCTTGCTTATTCATATGTGCTCAATCAGATCATCCTGCATCTGTTGATGCACTACCGGGTCTCGGATCTCATGACACATGGATATGGAGACATCCTAGGTTGGCTGCACCTGATGATCAGACTCTGCAAGAGGTCCCTGTATGTAGTATGGCTTGTCCTGCCCGACTAAATCCATTGGGTCCTTCCTCTCATTCTCAATGATTATGTTATGCAAGATCAGCTCATCACTTCCCACATCTAATCTTTGACCAGGTCATAGCAGAAAACCAAACAACTACAAACCTCTATTGGAGCACACCAATTGCCCATTCCACGTTCTTCCTGCAAGCTTCATATTCCTTGGCAAACCGACAATGCTTGGGGAGCGTCGGGCTTGAGATAGTCTTCACAAATTTTGGCTAAACTGGCAAAACACCGAACGCTTCATCGGTGTAATGGCAGAGCTCCGAACAAAGCCGAGCTGCGGTGAAGGCAGAACGGCGAAACGAGGCCTAGACCGAGGGAAAAGGATGCGACGACGGCGGTGTACCTATCTGCAGGCGTGGTTTCGGCTTGGCGTGGTGGGGCTTCGCCGGCAATGACATGGCGACGGGGGCACCTGGAGGAAAGCTCTCTGTCTCGGGAGAGCCGAGTCGCGTCGAGGAAAGGAGTTGTCTCGCCGACAGGGTTGGCCTTTCGCTGGGTCCGGTGTTTCTAAGCGGTTTCCAGCGTCCTAGGCTCGGTCTCAAAACGCCGGATAAAAGTTTGGCTAGATCCGGCATCCTACGAAATATCGTCGTCCGGATTAAAAAATCTCCCCCGAGCGTGCTCTTGGCAACGCGGTTCACGTGCGTGGACCGGCCGGCGCGAGTGCTCGGCGCACCTACACCATGCGTACGTCGGTGTGACCGTGTGAGAGGAGGAAAGGGAACCCCATTCCGTCCGTCCATCCGTCTGTTGTTTCGTGGCGCCGTGCTGCGCTAAGGCTGGTCCTAGTGGTAGTATCATACTACTAGTATCATGCATATGATACTAGTGTATGATACTATGCCTCTAGTGCATTGTATCATATAGTAGTATCATAGTACTGGTATATTTATTGATTTGTAGGATCTCTATGTAAAATGTGTGTACAAGATTTACTTGCCATTATATTTTCTAGTTTTACGTGCTATGATACGGTATCTACCTATGATACACTAACCACCTCTCTCTTCATTAATTATAGCGCCACATCAGATTTTTGTTAAATTGGCATGCATGATACACCTTATGATACTAGCACTAGGACCAGCCTAATCATCATTCTGTTGGCCACTGATGTCGGACCAATTCCGTCAAAAGCATCCACTCCAAATTATTACTAACGACCAACCCCAAGAGCCGCATGCAGGCGGGCCCAGGCCGCCGCTAATCCGCCCAGAGTGCCCTGGCTACCGCCTACTGCTAGCTCTCAGCCGCCGTAGCTGGCTAGACAATCCTGTCAATTTACCGTTTTTTTCTTAGCTCCCAGGTCCCACCGCTACGTGACAGAGACGGCTACACGCTGGATCGTCGGATGACTACGTTAGCTAGCCTGCGTTGTTGTGTGTTTCGCGTGCGTCGATCGGCACGAAAGCGAAGCCAAGCAAGCAACGTAACCACGTACTAGTAGCAGCAGACATCCGAATGAATCTCCCGAAAGCGAGCCAGCCAGCCAGCCTGACCCTGGGCCGTGGGCCCCTCTAGGCGGAAACCCCGTGGCCTCGAGCCCTCGAGGGCCCTTTTTGTTACGCGCAACGGACAGCGGGAGTCCACCCAGCAGCTCAGATAGACCAGAGCAAAGTTTTGTTTCGTCCGGAAGCCCCCGAGCCCCCCGAGCCCCGAGACGAGGCTTTCCCGTTCCCCGAGCGAGCCAGCGCGTCTACACCTGCCTCGGCCGCCGCGTGGACGCCGCCGCCCGCCCGCCCGCCCGCAACACAGCCAGCCAGCCATTAAAAGCGCCGTGACTGCTCCTCCCACCCACGATCCTCTGCTCTTCGCAGTCTTCCCCCGTACGTGCGGCTGCGAGGGCTCTGCTCCGCATCTCCTCCTCCGCCAGGGCGGCCGCCGCCTTGGGACGTCGATCCTGCCCCTGACCGCCCGACGCATGCAGGTACCGAATTTTCTCTTCTCCCCACCGCCGGCCTTCGTCGACTACATCTCATCGCGTTTCTCTGCGCTTCTCGTGCGGCGTCCGTCACTTGGTCGCCGCCGTCTTTCTTTCTTTCTTACGTGTGTTTATCACGAAGAACTGATCTACGAAGAACTGATTGCGTGTTGCGGGGCGCGGCGACCGTGACCGGGGAAGCCGCTGTCATCTTCTTCTTATAGGAACCAAATCAAGGGGCGTTTCGTTAAGGTTTTGCTTTCCCGAATCCACACAGCATCTCTCCCTACGGAAACAAACACCGTGCACGGCCGGGCCTGGCCTCCAGGAAGTGCGGTTCCGTGGGTTTAATCCTCCTTCCGTTCGATTCTCGCAGGAATAGATTCGCCAGGTCCATGTCACATTATTGCGTCATGTCCTCCTATATGCTTCGTGTTGCCATTTCTCATCTTTGCACTACTACTCGTCTGAAAAGTCAAATGCCCTGGCTCCTTATCCAGTTTGCTTAATACTAAAGAATTTTTATTCTTGTATAAGAGGACAGGGATGTTTCGAAATCTAGCTTGCTCTGCTACCTCCCTAGTATTATATTAGTTTTAGATTCAGAGTCAGCGATCGTCGTTGTATTGTTAAGGATTATAACCAGATTCACTTGGCGAACGATTGATCTGTCACTTTCTTGCAAATCACTGTTCGTAGGTCTTATACGAAAAGCCCGCATATCTGACCACATCACGATTTGACAGATCAGAGGGAAAGATCGTGGGCAGGGCATAATTTTCTAAAACAGTTGTCCGCGAAACCCTTTCTCTTCTAGCATTTGTCTGCTTCCCAATTCCAGTGAGAATAATAAGTCCATACGTATTATCAGCAGCACTGCATAATCTCAAAGGCAGGGATGGAAGACTCCACCTGCAACTGCAAGCTCCAACTGTTTGGAGCAGCACGTGAACAGTAACAATGCTGTGATAATGATGCTGCACTGTAAATAAACACTTTTATCCCCTTCAAAAAAACACACTTACATGCTCGGAAGGTTGCTTGATTCCTGGGGGGCTGGTTTGGGGTGAATGTGAGATGACTTAGCTAAGGTGGTGGTTGGCAAGCCTGACGATATAGGATCATTGAGGTGACCATACAATAGGGTCAGGGCTTGATTGCGGCTTGGTTGCTACGCTATATGGGTTTCAAGGTTTTGGTTGCTACCAAGAACAGTACAAAATAGGAAGAAAGAGTGTGTCGTTCTGAGACATCAATGTTAAATCTTGATTTGGAAACAATAGTTTAGCTGGTGGGTGTACATATGATGTTTTTTTTTAGATTACAAGCTTTATGTTTTACACCCAAAGTTTTACTACTTTTTTGCTAAATCAGGCAAAGCTTTCGTCGGAATGTTTTTTCTGAAGAGGTGCAAGTCCTTGTTACGATGTGAAGATGGTTTTCTCTTTTCGTTTAAGTTCGTGTGTTTTTTAGAGCAACCGACAGGAGGTCTGCCTATTCATTAAGTACTAGAAGAGAATTGGGCGGTTAATAATGAAAACCGACCGAAAGCTGATAAGTTCGTGTTTGGGTATTAGATTTGAAAATCAGAGGATTCAGTGAGATAGTTACTGCATTGTTAAAGACCAAAGCTAGAACATCCTTCCTTGGTATACCAGAGATGATATCACAACTAATTACATTCTGTAGATGTGGTTCAGTGTGGTTTTATTTTAATCTCTTCAACAATGCATGGTTCTTACTAATTTTCAGGTTTCACTGCAGGCAAGATGAAGTTTGGTTCAATATACGAGGAGTACCTAAGGCTGGAACAGGACAAGTATCTAACGAAGTGCTCCCATGTAGAGTACAAACGCCTCAAGAAAGTATTAAAGCGATGCCGAGTTGATCGCTCATTGCAAGCAGATGTTACCAATGCTGACCAGCTACAGGACGGAAGCGATGCATCTTCAGACATTTGCGAATGCAATTCGTGCACCTGTATGTTCAGCTTCTAGTGCAAATAGACAGACTATGTGCCATTGTTTGTTTTGTGCTTTCATCTTTTGTGACATACGTGACAATACAAATTATCAGATTTTCCTTTTTGTGCTCTATATCTCAAGTCTTGTCCAGGCTGTGATTTTACAGAACTCAGAGAAATAGTCATATGTTCTGTATTCTTTGTTAATGTTAAGCTTACTAGTTATAACCTACAAATTAGAAGCACCCAAGAAAATACCAATAGGCATTCTTCCCTAGTATTGGATATTATTTTTGTTTGAGAAATTGTATCGAAGATTAGGAGAGTCTAATTTCTATTTATACAATCTGGTGTTCTGCTTTTCTACCTTTCATCATTTCTGGCTTTCTTTGGATGATTAGGAGAATCAAAGTTCACTTTGTAGAATATCTAGTTCTCTGTTTTCAAATTTTATAGGTTTTGGAGGTGAGGTAGCTCTGGTTTTCTATTTGGTGTAGCTGTGAAGTATTATGGATGCCAGTACTGGTGATTTTGTTGTATAGCCAGGACTAGTCATGTTGACTAAAATAATTTGTTTTCATCGATTTTCATGAATTACACTGAACTGTTTTCGTGCTTTTTTTCTAAGAGTATACTGCTTGTGTTATTGATATCCTGACCTGTAATATTTCTTTTTCAGTGTGTGACCAAATGTTCTTTACTGAACTTAACAAGGAGGCTTCAGATATAGCTGGCTGTTTCAGCTCTAGAGTACAGCGTCTTTTACATCTTCATGTTCCTTCAGGACTACAACAGTATATATGGCGTGTACGGCAGTGCTTCATAGATGATCAACAAATCATGGTTCAAGAAGGCCGAATGCTAGTCAATTATGTGACCATGAATGCTATTGCTATCCGAAAAATTCTCAAGAAGTATGACAAAGTAAGTTGTTTCATCTCTGAACTGGCGTATACATCTTCAAGATCTTCATTCTAAAACATTATTGATTTTGCAGATACATGGTTCTGTGAGTGGTAGAGATTTCAAGAGCAAGATGCAAAATGAGCATATTGAACTGTTGCAGTCACCTTGGCTTATAGAGCTGGGTGCTTTCCATCTGAACTGTGATAGTTTAGATATTGATCAACCTGTCGGGTTCTTCAAGAATGGATTCTTCAAGAATTTTTCCTGTGACTTGACTGGAGCACAGCCAGTAATGACTATGGCCATTTCTGAAACTATTAAGTATGAGTACAGCCTAAACTGTCCAATTTGCTTGGTGAGATGTTGCTTTTCTTAAGTTTCCCCATCTTACTCTTTTGATTATCTTGTTCCTAAGTATGAAACTGGAATAGCTAACCTACTATTTTGGAATAGCACACATTATTTTGAGCAGTTGATAGTACCATCAGCACATATTTGTTATTTCTTCTAATGTTGTTGCTACTACTTGTTTCTGTTTTCGTCCAGCCACTGGCCACCTTAAATTATAGAAATAGGAGTTTACATGGCTATCCTAGCCAGTTGGTGCTACTCATCTGAACTCAAGCATCGGCACGAGCAGCATGCTATATATAATTGATATTACTATTATTTTAACAAAAGTAAAAAAAGATTGTGAAATGAAATTTTACAAAAATATAATCAGTATTCACAATATTTGGCTTATGGTTTGGTCATTTGTGCAGGACACTTTGTTCAACCCATATGCACTCAGCTGCGGTCACCTCTTCTGCAAAGGCTGTGCATGTGGTGCTGCATCTGTATACATCTTCCAGGGTGTCAAGAGTGCACCTCCGGAGGCCAAGTGTCCTGTATGCCGAGCGGTATGTGAGCTATCCTATATGCTTTCATGTATCATTCTGGTTCTATTGGCTCATTGCCCGTCGATTTTCTGTTTTTTTCCTGGCCATCTAGTTTCTTTCATACCACCTATTTTTTCAAGCAGTATCCAGAATATCTTAGCTTTTAGTCTGACAGTTGGTTGTATACTTGAACTTGCTGCTAAACAATACAACTTCCCTATAAATAAGAATGCAGCATTGCTTCACCTTCTTCCATAATGGTTAAAGCATCTGATGACATGCAGGTTGGTGTATTTTCCCATGCCGTGCATATGAACGAACTCGACCTGCTCATCAAAACACGGTACCAACACTTCAACTGATCCCTCTCGCGCAACAAGAGATCTAGAAATGAATCCACCTTTATCTAACTCTGAATTTGCATATATATATATGGCTTCGATCAGGTGCAAAGATTACTGGAGGTGCAGGATGCGCGAAGAGCGGACCGAGATGGTGAAGCAGTCCAAAGAATACTGGGAGTCCCAGGCGATGCTGTCGATGGGTATCTGAACCCTGGACTTCCAGCGGCAGCCATTTGTTGCTCAATTGGTGATTGCCAATAATTATTCAGCCGTCGAATCTCAGGCATGAAGTGTCCTTAAGCAGATTTGATTTATTGACGGCTGCTCTGCTACTACTCAGTACCAAGAACCAAGAACATATAGCCAAAGATAGCAGAGAATTAACATAACCGAGGAGAGCTACGGACGGAGCAGATTTCACTTGCTTTTACGCCGTTGTCCACACTCCTCAGATCTGGAAAAAACCCGGATCCAACCAATTCCTTTGTTCGCTTCCATTGTTGTAGTTTGGAATGATGTGTACTGTCAGTTGAGCTGTTTTTGCTCGCCTGTCTACTGCAGTCCTCTTTGATTTGTAGACAGAGGTTGTTGAAGTGAACAACAGGAATCTTGTGCAGCTTCTTCATATTCAGGCATCTTGCCAGTTGCTTATCTGTATTGATTGTTTGATATTAATCACATGCATTTTTGCTAGTTTCACATGTTCATTTACATACGGTAACTTGTAGAAAAAACTAGACCAAGAGTAGGCCCTGTTGGTCATAGATGTCCGATTGCGCACCGTTCACACCGAGAGGAAATGCAGATTGCTGCTCTTCTGTGACGGCACCCATGCCGCTGGACACAAATACCACCCAACGAACTTCCAACAATCTGAAATGAATAATGCTTTAACAGGCTCGTAGAATTTGCCATAATTTAAAGGTTCATTCTGAAATGAATAATGTACCAGGAGTACTCTCACACGGTTAATCAGTCCACTTCCATCAAGGAGTGGCTCGTCTTTGACCTTCTCCAGTCTCCACAACATAGCCCACTCGAATTTGCTAAATCAACTGTATCAGCCTATTACCTCCGCCCTAAATGCACAGACAAATGCACAGTCTAGAAAGGAAAAAGCAGTGTACAGGCGTCCATTTAGAAAAAAAAAAAAGGCGCTCGATGGAACTGAGGTTCTGATGCGCATTGGAACCACAAGACTCCAGAACACGAGCGTACTAGTAGATGACATAGCAATTAAACATGCATACAGCGAGTCTTCTTCACGAAACCACAATACAGGGAGTCTTCGAAGATAGTCACGGTACCATAGGGACAGGACAATGGACAACACATAGCATCCTAACGAATCCACTACGAGTTACAACAACGGCAACTAGAACTGCTACTAAGGAATTTGCAGCTCTCTGCTCTTGGCGAGGCCCTTATTGCTGACCATCTCAAACCTTCATGATATCCTTCTTCACATGGCATTCCTGGTTCAAGGAAACATAGGAAGGATCAGGATGCAGGTAATTCAGCATCAGAATATTTAACTATCCCTTGCCACCCTATGCATCAAAATATCAAATGGACTAACAAGAGAAGTAGTACAACCACAGTCACACAAATGTTATAGTTTGTATTGCAGTAAAGCAAAAAAAATCTGATCATTCAAGGGGAAATACCTGACACACAAACACAGATTACCCACTATTAGCTTGGACCAGCCACTCGTAGTATAAAAAGAAATTTTTCTTGGTGATATGTCTGGATCAAAAATCATGTATAAAATCAAGCACACCTGGCAGTGTAAAATCTATGACCCACTTGTGTTCAAGGAAAGAAATATAAAGATCTACTAAGCAACATTCTGAAAAAACCAAGAATATTAAGAATCTCTTGTATAATTTATTTAAGCATAGCTTGAGATTCGTACTAGAAAGTTCGGGCATTAGAAAATTACACCACGACTATGTTTAAGAAATAAGAAGCTAAAATTCCAAATCGGTCAAGGCTATGCACGTTCAGCTCTTATACATGTTGGTTGATAATTTTGTAGGTGACAAACGTCCACCTTGTAATATTACCCCAGTAAACAAATGATTTCGGAACATCTTAAGCCAAGCATTATGTCATGCTGCTTAACTAGTACTGTAAGAATAGAATAAGAAACCAATCATATACCTAAACAGGGTAGCACCATTCCACAACAAAATCAAAACGTGCAAGGAACAGCACATATTGCAAAACTATGTAACACCATTTAGAGGACTATACATATCATATAAAGGTAAAAAAAGTCTAACCTTACAGGATCATCCTTGAGCGCAGGGAATGTGGGAGGCCAGATCATCATAAAAGGATTGATCTTACTGTAAGGTTGAGTATTTCCTGCAACCCCATGCACCTTACGCAGCGTTCTGCTCTTCACGTCTAGATAGAGAGTGTGTCCACGCATTTGGAAGAAAACAAACTCAGCATTATCCCCCACATGGCATATACAGGAATTACCAACAGGACCATCCTCAAGCGTGTGATCTAGCATCCCCAAATTAGCAAACATCTCATGCAAACAGAAGGTATGTACTAGCAACCAGTTGTCCCCGTTGTGGAGCCAGATGTGAAGTTGAAGCTCATGGAGATGGGTGAGATATACACCGGAAGCATCATCAGCCCGTGACAAGGTGGTACTAATTCTGAAATAACTCACTCTCTGTGGGAGCGCAATTATGGATATACTTGAGGCTGTCAAATCGAAGACAATAATACCATCTCTAGAGACGCCAATCATATAGATTTTATTGCCAACGAGCAGAGCATCGGCGTTTGACCGCATAGGACGGATCTGCTCTGTGGCAGAGGTATGCATGCACCAGACACCATTTTGCAACTTATATACACGAACCATAAAATTTCTTGCCCAGTAGTTCCCCTTTGCCAACACATACAGGTAGGACAAGCCGCCTTCTTCTTCTTTGGGAAGGATCTGATCGCAAATTATATTGCGTGAGCCCTGGGTGGCTGGGAGTGGTGGTAAGATGCACAAGCCTGACTCGGGTAACAGTGGGCGGTACAAAACTACATGTACCAATACTCCTCCTTCGGGGCGGCTGGTGAAGACGTTGCCATTCTGGCAGTCCAAGATCACTAGTTTCCTGTGGGGGGCGAAGTTGTGGCTCTCCACGCGGCGGACCGCGGCGGCGAGCTCCGGGGGCTGAGGCAGCATCGGGACAAACTTCGGAGTCGGCCCGTTTCCTATGTACATGCCGAGGAGGCGGGGTGGGTTAAGCTTGCGGAAACGGCTGAGGAACTTGCGGTCGGAGATGTGGCAGAACCAGCTCTTGCAGACAAGGGCGGCGCACACGAGGGTGGTGGGGAAGCCAACACGGACGATGATCTCCCCAAGGAGGTTGCCATCGTCAAACACCTTGGATACAGCAGCTCCCATCGATGTTGGGGAATGTGGCTGTGTCTGGCCATCCACACATGGTCTCTTCTCCGGACTGACCCTGGAAAATCAAAATCAGCAGCCGCATACGAAGTGCAAACCAGTGTCAATTGCAACGTAGTACTAATTCCTACTACCATCCAGCAAATTGTATGCAAACAAACTGCACGAAATGAAACATGGGGAGAGTCGGAAAGATGGAGAGATTGGATCTTACCAACGGGGCATCTCCTCGGCATCACCCATCGCCTCTCACTCTACCTACCCCCCCCCCCCCCCCCTCAGCTCAGGTCCCCCGGTTGATCCGCTGCAGCAACAAGTAAATTGTTGGTAGGGTTCAGGGAGAAGAACCTAGGCTAGGGTTTCCCGCGAGAGAAGAAATGAAAAGAAATTGGGACTGGACAAGAGGTCACCTCAAGCGAATCAGGGGATATGGGAGAAGAAGCGTCGGTGGACGCCGGCGAAGTCGATGGGTGAAATTGCCGGAGGCCAGAGAGCTCCGGTGCGGGCAAGTGCTGTTGAGCCGAGCTGAGTTGGGCGAAGTTTCTTCTCTTTTCTTTGCAAAGAGAGCTGGCCGCAAATCTGGCCAACGGGCGGCCCGGCACGGCCCGTCGTGGCCCGCCAAGCCACGTGCCGTGCCGGGCCATGCTACGTGTCCCGCCTGGCGGCCTGAGCCCGGCACCTAAGCTAAACGGGCCGGCCCGCGGCACGTCGAGCATGCTGGGCCATGGCCTTTTTCTGCAGGCCCGTTGAAATTTGCCCTTAAAAACGTCCTAACCTGAACCATAGCAGCTAGATTTGATTGGTTTCGTGGTAGAGTACGGCGTGGGAGACCGGGAGGTCTATGGTTCGACCCCCGTGACGCCTATTTTTTGCATGTTTATCGAAAATATCGTGTGGCTGCTGCTAAACGGGCCGGCCCGCGTGCCCAGGGACGCGGCACGGCACGCGGCCGTGTTTGGGCCGGGCTTTTTTGACGTGTCGCGGGCCGGCCCGCCTAGGCACGGCCCGATGGCCAGGTTTGGCTGGCCGAAGTAAAGTGAAGCGAGTAACCCACCGTTGCGTCGCGTTCGTGCGCCTGTTGTGAAAGCCCGTTCTTGTACGACCCAATGCAGAATTATTAAGTGGACCATCAAGCCCACCATAAGTGCAAGCAATATTGCCCCAACACCATCTCCGATGATTATTTCTAAAAAAAAATCTTCGATGACCGAAGCCCGAGAGAAAATTATAAAAAACCACCATATTTATGGCTAGGTTTTAAAAAATCACCACTATTTACTAGGATTCAAAAAACCATCACTTCAACACTAATACGTAACAAGAAGCACTGCTTCATATTTGATCTTTAATAAATAACAAAACTGATCGTAGAGCCTACTTGTCATGCTGACGTGGCAAGCGGTAACGATGGACTCATGTACACATCAACTAATCTTATTTTTATTATTTTTTCCTACTTCTTTTTCACGTTTTCCTCTAAAATCGTCCCTGCTGGCGCGCCGCTCCAGTCCCTAGTCCTTCCGGAGAGTAGCCTCCTCTTCCGCTCCCGTTGCCTCCCCGACTCACCTCATGTACCAGGCTTCTTTCCGACGACCAACGCGCTATCCATATGCTCCTCCCCGGCGGGTGACGCACCGCCTTGGCCTGTATCATCTGCCCCTTCCCTCCTCTGCCTCGACCCAAGGCGCGTGGCCACTTGCCTCTGTTGCTCCAGTGTGCCCGCCACCACCCGCCTCCGCCTCCCCTGCATGTGCGCGCCGTCGTGGGCGTACAACCTTCCCTCCTCCCTAACCACCAGAGCTGCGACCTAAAACGCCGCTGGCCCGAGGTCCCTGTTGTCGTCTGCGCCGGATGCCGCTCCTCGCCGCTAGCACTGCTCCTCTGGCCGTTGGCATTCCCGCCGGCGACACGGATTACGAACATCTGGGAAACGCGGGAGGCGTCTATGGCCAGAACACACCGTTAGGCGGCGTCAGAAGTGAGAGAGCATGAGCCGCAAGGTTACCGCTTGCCAGAAATGGCAGCGACGGCGCTCCGGTGCACACAAGGTTACCGCTTGCCATGTCAGCCTAACAAGCAGGCCTCACAGGTCAGTTTTGATGTTTATTGAGGATCAAATATGAATCAGTGCTTTTTTTACGTATTAGTGCTGAAGTGGTGATTTTTTGAAAACCTAGCGGATAGTGATGGTTTTTTGAAACCCTAACCGCACATGTGGTGTTTTTTTTATTTTCTCGAAGCATGAAGGACCTTCGCAATCTACAAGATGCTTATCACATAGATGGCTTGTACTCAAGTTCTGCAAATAGATGGTGTATGGTAAAGCTGAAACGGCAAGAGTAATAATGGTAACAGAAGCTCTAAATCTGAAGTATCACGAATTATAGGTGCAAAAAGGCATGATAAGCTAAAACATGTCTATCTAGGCATGTCTACGATGATAGTATCAGCCACATATATATATGCACATCAATTTCGTTATAACCCAGATTCATACTGTATTAAGCAGCAAAAGCAACATTTTGAAGTGACTACTGCTTTAACAGTCCCATACAGAACTATTAAAGTTATCATAATTCAAAGGTTCTGTTGGCACTCGTTTTGGAATCGTAACTAATCAAGACAAATGACGAGAGACACACACTCGAAAAGATCCACTATGAAGAATATTAATCGTCATTAAAGAGACATCATATCAATTCAAGCTATGATCAGGCTTAATAGCCGATTATGATAATGTTCAGAGAAGTTTTAGAGACTAATATATGAAGGCTTCAACTATGACTCCATCAATATGACCTCAAATGAAAAAGTGCCGAACATGAAAGTTATGCGTCTCGTCGAAACAAGAAACTTTGGTTTTTTAATCATGTCGATCCGAATTAGTATGCAAACGTTTGAATCAAAATACTGCCAAAGGCTGAATTAGCACGGAATCGGGGTAGCCGGACCCGGACCGTATCTCAGCTTAGGCGAGAGCAAAAGGACCGGATGACCCAGAAAACTTCCTAATTCGGTCAATCTGCTTACAAATTAATTTAAGCAGTCAAAATCAACTCGGATGCAAAATCATAAAACATGAAAGTTCTTCTTTTTTCAAGATGAACAATTTTTATTTTGGAGCTATCTTCAGTTGAGCAAGTATACGACCTTCAGATTAAAAATACGACCGAACAGATCTTAAATCGTTCGGTCAAAATCCGAGTTTGATATGAAAATAAGAGGAAAAGACCATCAATATCAAGCCAGATGGAAAAGTGTCCAAAATTAAAGTTCTTCGTATTTTCGAGAGAACAACTATTTTTTTACGAGATTTTTTATTTGAGCTCGTTTACTACCTCAAAAGTGGTCGGGAAGTTAAAGATGAGTTTTTGGCCGAACAATTATGAAAAGTTCGGACCAGACCATCCGAATTTGACCCCAACTAGGGTTTTGGACGTGAATCCAACCTTCTTTCTTGAACGGAAAGTCCAACCGCTCCTTATATACACGAGGGGTGACAGTCGGTTGAACTAACATCAATCGAACAAACACATCTACTACTTTTTCGTGTTCATCTACTTTTTATCCCTCTTCCTTGTATATTTCTTCTTGTTCTTCGTCGTTCTTCAATATTGGAGGTTGCAAATCCACAAGGTCCTAGGGGCGGTCAGGTCGACCTAGGGCAGCCCATAGCCGCTGCGATGCCCTGACGGGGTCCCTCTCGGGCGAGCGGGGTTTCGGGTCTCAAAAGCGTCCGCCGGAATGTCTTGTGTATCGCGCTTCCGGCGAGCCTCCCTCGGCGCGTGCTGCTACGCATCGCGCTCGGCGCCGAGGGTACTACTGTACAGGATTCGGCTACGCACCTTCACAATGGTTACGGACGAATAAATGGGAGTTCAGTAAAACCTCATGTGCATTCATCTAGGGTTGATGCTTATGGTACGCCCTTTGCGCAATTGCAGAATTTCTGCAACCCATGGCCAAAAGAAACTAAAAGTGTCGGGGGGCAAGCCTATCCAAGTTGGGACGAGGTTAAGGAGAAAATCATGCTTGGTACAAACAAAGAAAAAACAAAGCTAGCAGAGAGTAACAACGATGACTTCACTAAGCCGACATTTGAGGAATTACCCGAGAAACATCGCCAAGCTTATGAAGTACTCAGGAAGAAGTGAAGAGAAGAAATTGAGTCTCTCTAGAAAAAGCGTGAGGAGGAAGATATGCAGTAGTTTCTTGCAAAGCTCGCGAATGATCTTCAGTACATCAAATCCCTTCCTCCATGCATCAAACAAGTTGGAACCTCTACTACACCAAGGAAAAAGAAGAAGCTTTGCAATCTGATGAAACCCATGAAGGTACAAATGATTCGGCTAGGATGGTTAATTTGGTTATTGAATGCGGTGACCCAGCATACCACTGCATGTGTAGTACACTATAGTCGTTGACATGACATCCACAGAACACCCGTTCCGTAAATATCACATCCCTCAGAGTGGTACAACAGAAACATTGCGGGTCCATATTACAAACATTCACACATTATTATTATTACAATACCAGAAGTTCAAGACTTCAAAAGTTTTCAACTTATAAACCAAAATATAAAGTGTTCCAGCGGGATTTAAAAGTAGCAACTCCGACTAGGAGTTGAGCTCAACAGCTTATTCTATAGAGTTCATGCTGCTCGGATCATCAACACCATAGCGGATTTCGTAATACACTCCTTCAACACCTCCTGACAGGTCAGGCTCCTCATAGAACACATCTTCTTGACATTCAGCTGCATACATTGGCATGTCTTCGGGATCCTCAGAGTCTAAGCAAGGGATCAAAGGAAAGGATGAGTAACAGCGTTACCCAACAAGTTCATTATATGTAAGGTGGGAAGTTTGATGCTCTAACTACCACCTCGGACTATAAGTCCTTGGTGTTGGAATTATGCCCTAGAGGCAATAATAAAGATGTTATTATTATAATTCTTGTTCATGATAAAGTTTATATTCCATGCTATAATTGTATTAAGTGAAAACTTTGATACTTGTGTGGTTTATGAACAACACCGTGTCCCTAGTACGCCTCTATGGACTAGCTCATTGATTAATGATGGTTAAGGTTTCCTAACCATAGACATGAGTTGTCGATTAATAATGAGATCATGTCATTGGGAGAATGATATGATGGACAGACCCAAATTAAGCAGAGCAATTAGATCGTGTCATCGTGTTCATATTTGCGAAGCTTTTTCTTATGTCAAGTATTGTATTCCTTAGACATGAGATAATACAACTCCCCGGTATCGTAAGAAAGCTTTGAGGTCATCAAACGTCATCATATGTGAGGGTGATCATAAAAGTGTCTCTCAGGTGATCAGAAAGTACTTGTTGGGTTGTATGTATCGAGATGGAATTTGTCCCTCCCGAGTCGGAGAGATATACTTCGGGCCCACTTGGTAATCGATATCAACACCGCTTGCAAGCACGTGGTTAAGGAGTTAATCACAAAGTGATATCGGATTACGGAACGAGTAAAGTACTTGCTGTGAACGGGATTGAAATAGGTATGTCGATACCAACGATCGAATCTCGGGCAAGTAAAATATGGTGTGACGAAGGGAATACATATATGGGATTGATTGAATCCTGGCATCGTGGTTCATCCGATATGATCATCGATGAATATGTGGGAGTCAATATGGGTTTCCAGACCCCGCTGTTGATTATTGATAGAAGATCATGTCTGCATATTCTCGAACCCGTAGGGTCACACACTTAACGTGCCTCAACGCTAGGATAGAATGGATAATTGGTTTATGAGTTTTTGTTCGGAGTCTCGGATGAGATCCAGGACATCACAAGAGGTTCCGGAATGGTCCGGAGAATAAGATTCATAT
The DNA here is from genome assembly GCA_023614405.1 of Avena insularis. Classification (NCBI taxonomy): domain Eukaryota; kingdom Viridiplantae; phylum Streptophyta; class Magnoliopsida; order Poales; family Poaceae; genus Avena; species Avena insularis. Next base: position 288,063,707 of record CM042691.1, on the reverse strand, counting down.
AAAGGAAAGCAGTTTTTGGATTTCGGAATCGTTTCGGAGTGTTCGGTATTGTACCGAAAGGTTCTAGAAGGTTCCGGAGTGGGACCAACATGGGCCCACTTGTCGGGGGCATGCGTGGGCCTAAGGGGAAGTGCCTTGGCCGCATTGGGCCAGGGGCACAAGGCCCCAAAGGCCTAGCCGGCCAGCCTAGGGGAGATCTTCTAGAAGGATGGGGGGAAACTTGCCCCCCACTCCAACCCTTGGGGCCGCCGCCCTAGGGCTTGGAGGAGGGGCCAAGGGGGCCGGCCAGCCCCCTATATAAATAGGGAAGGGGCACACCCTCCTCCTCCCACTCCTCCAACCCTAGCCGTCATCCTGCTGCCCCTCCACCTCTCTCTCTCTCTCTCTCTCTCTCTCTCTCTCTCTCTCTCTCTCTCTCTCTCTCTCTCCCGACTGCGCGTAGGCGAAGCCTTGCTGCAGAAATTCTCCACCATAAGCACCACACCGTCGTGCTGCAGATCCAATCTATCTCTCCACCCTACTTGATGGACCGAGGAAGGAGGAGACATCGCGGCACCGTACGTGTGCATCTCTCGGAGGCGCCGCCACTTGCGGCGTTGGATCGGATCGGATCGCGGGGAGGAGAAGGCTAGTTCGACTACATCACCCACGTTCTGTTGAACGTTTCCGCTGTGCGATTTCTTCAAGGGTATGAAGATCTCATCTATCTCTCTCATTGATTGCATCTCCTAGATTAGATCTTGGCTTTCTTGTTCGCATCCGTAGAATTTTTTTGATTTACTATGCTGCGAAACCCTTTAGTGGTATCAGAGCTAGATCTATGCGTAGATGTGTTTCACGAGTAGAACGCAACATGCTTGTTGTGGGCGTTGATGTTTTCTGTTGCAAGCCTCTTGTTGTGTATTTCTTATGGCGCGGCATAGTGAGATCGAAGCGATCCAGGCCAACTTTACGCGACCTTGTTCGTGAGACCGGCTCCGCACTTGACGTGTGGCTTGTTCCACACATGCGGCCGGTGGATGCCAGTTTCTCTCACTATAGTAGTCATGGGATTTACACCGGATGTTAGAAACCATAATATCACCGTTGTGGATTTCCGTAGGTAAGAATCGTTCTTAGCTTGTTACTCCCATAAGCCACGTAAAACATGCAACAACAAAGTACAGGCGTCTAACTTGTTTTTGCAGGGAGTGTTTTGTGCTATGGTATGGCCGAAGACATGATGTGTATGATGTATGCAATGATCATGTTTTGTAATATTTCACGACTTGCATGTCGATGAGTTCACAACCGGCAGGAGCCATATGGTTGTCTTTATAATTGTGTATGACCTGCGAGTCAACTTCTTATACGCCATGTAATAGCTTTACTTTATCGCTAAGTAGTTAGCAATAGTTGTAGTTGTTATTCGTGGTGGATGCAATCATGGTGGAGTGATGGAGACCATGCTGGCGCGCACAAGATGGAGATCATGGCGCGGAGATTGGCTATACCATGTCACATAAAATTATATGCATGTGATGTTTATCCTTTTATGTATCTTATTATGCTAAGATCGCGATGGTAGCATTATAAGATGATTCCTCACTTAAAGATCAAGATAAATTGTGTTCTCCCCATGTATGCACCATTGTGAAAGTTCGTCGTGTTCAAGCACCTCGTGATGATCGGGTTCTATAAACTCTACGTTCACATACAACGGGTGCAAGCCAGTTTTGCACACGTGGAAATACTTGGGTTTGACTTGACGAGCCTAGCATGTACAGACATGGCCTTGGAACACACGAACCGAAAGGTTAAACATGAGTCATATGAATGATATGATCGACACTTTGTTGTCCACCATTGAAACCACATCTCTTCTCGTGAAGATCGGATTAGGTGTGGTGAATTTGGATCATGTTCACTAAACAACTTGAGGGATGTTGAATTTAGTGGGAGTTCATCTAGTAATTTGATTAAGTTGAACTAGTTATCATGAACATAGTCTAAATTGTACTTGTAAATTTTGTAGATCAAATGGCTAAGTCCAACTTCAACTTCAACGTTTTTGCTGAGAAAGGACAGATTAAAAACAATGGGTCTAACTTCACCAACTAGTTCCGCAATCTGAGAATCATTCTCGCTGCCGGACAAAAGGACTATGTCCTTGAGAAAGCGCTAGGTGACGCCCCTGCTATTGATGCGTCGGCTGATGAAAAAGCTGTTTATCAGTCGCGCAAAGATGATTATGGAGTGATTAAGAGTACCATGTTGTTTGATATGGAACCGGACCTTCAAAATCATTTTGAGGAGTTCGCCAGGCCCTTTGAGATACTTGAGGAACTGAAAACCATGTTTCAGACTCAAGCCCGTTCTGAGAGACATGAGATCTCTGAGAAGTTTTTTAACTGCAAGATGGAGGAAGGGAGTTCCGTTAGTGAGCACGCCATTAAGATGTCGGGCTACACTCAATGTCTTGAGCAACTGGACTACAAGATTCCAGAAGAGCTCAACATTGACAGAGTTCTGCAATCACTCCCTCCTAGCTACAAAGGTTTTGTAGTTACTCGCAATCAAATTGGTTCCACTGATACGACCACTGAGATCTTCGCTAAGCCGAAAGCTGCGGAGGTGGATATCAAGAAATATAATCATGTGTTTATGGTCAACAAGACCCCTAGCTTCAAGAAAGGTAAGGGTGCAAATAAATCCTTCAAGAAAGGCAGCGGCAAGCGCGTTGCCCCTGCTGAAAAGAAGCTCAAGTCTGGACCTAAGCTGGACACTGAGTGCTTCTATTGCAAGGACAAGGGTCACTGGAAGCGCAATTGTCCGAAGTACTTAGCGGACAAGAAGGCTGGCACCATTAAAGGTATATTTGATATACATGTTATTGATGTTTACCTTACTAGCGCTCGTTGTAGTGCTCGGGTATGATAATCTTGGTTTAGTTGCTAATATTTGTAACTCGAAACAGGAGCTACAGAATAGACGGCGGCTAGCAAGGGATGAGGTGACGATGCGCGTTGGCAATGGATCAAAAGTTGATGTGATGGCCGTCGGCACGCTCTCCTTAGTTTTACCTTCGGGATTAGTTTTAAACCTTAATAAATGTTATTATGTGCCTGTGTTAAGCATGAACATCATATCTGGATCGTGTTTATTGCAAGAAGGTTATTCATTTGAATCGAAGAATAATGGTTGTTCTATTTATATGAATAACATCTTTTATGGTCATGCACCTGTTGTGAATGGTTTATTTCTTCTGAATCTCGAAAGCGATGAAACGCACATCCATAACATTGAGGTTAAGAGATGCAAAGTAGATAGTGATAATCCAACTTATTTGTGGCACTGCCGTCTAGGTCATATTGGTGTAACACGCATGAAGAAACTCCATTCTGATGGACTTTTGGAGTCTCTTGATTTTGAATCATTTGACACGTGCGAGCCGTGCCTCATGGGCAAGATGATCAAAACCCCGTTCTCCAGAATAATGGAGCGAGCAACGGACTTATTGGAAATCATACATACCCATTTATGCGGACCAATGAGTGTTTCGACGCATGCTGGATATCGCTATTTTCTCACTTTTACTGATGACTTAAGTAGATATGGGTATATCTATTTAATGAAACATAAATCTGAAACGGTTTGAAAAGTTCAAAGAATTTCAGAACAAAGTGGAAAACCATCATAACAGGAAAATTAAATTTCTACGATCCGATCGTGGAGGTGAATATTTGAGTTATGATTTTCTCACGCATCTTAAAGAAAGCGGAATCGTTTCGCAACTCACGCCACCCGGAACACCACGGCGCAATGGTGTGTCTGAACGCTGGAATCGAACTCTATTAGATATGGTGCGATCAATGATGTCTCTTACAGATTTGTCGTTATCATTTTGGGTTTATGCATTAGAAACCGCTGCATTCACTTTAAATAGGGCTCCATCTAAATCCGTTGAGACGACACCGTATGAACTATGGTTTGGTGCTAAACCTAAGTTGTCGTTTCTTAAAGTTTGGGGATGCGAAGCTTACGTCAAGAAGTTGATGCCGGACAAGCTTGAACCCAAAGCGGAGAAATGCGTCTTCATAGGATACCCTAAGGAAACGATAGGGTATACCTTCTACCATAGATCCGAAGGCAAAGTGTTTGTTGCAAAGAACAAATCCTTTCTAGAGAAGGAGTTTCTCTCGAAAGAAGTGAGTTGGAGGAAGGTAGAGCTATACGAGGTTACTGAACCTTCTCTCGAGTTGCAGAGTAGCATAGCACCTGAAATTGTTTCAGTGCCGTCTGCACCAACAAGAGAGGAAGCTAATGACGAGGATCATGAAACTTCGAACAATGCTACTACTGAACTTCGCAGGTCGACAAGGTCACATGCCACTCATGAATGGTACGACAACCCTGTCTTACCCGTCTTGTTGTTAGACAACAGTGAACCCGCGAACTATGAGGAAGCAATGATGAGCCCAGACTCTGAGAAATGGCTAAAGGCCATGAAATCCGAATTGGGATCCATGAGCGAAAACCAAGTATGGACTTTGGTGGACCCTCCTAGCAACCGTAAGGCCGTTGAGTGCAAATGGATTGTCAAGAAGAAAACGGACGCGGATGGTAATGTTACTGTCTATAAAGCTCGGCTTGTCGCAAAAGGTTTTCGACAAGTTCAAGGTGTTGACTACGATGATACTTTCTCTCCCGTAGTGATGTTTAAGTCCATTCGGATTTTATTAGCAATTGCTATATTTCATGATTATGAAATATGGCAGATGGATGTCAAGACTGCGTTCCTCAATGACAACATTGATGAAGAGTTGTATATGATGCAGCCCGAAGGTTTTGTCGATCCTAAGGATGCTAATAAGGTGTGCAAACTTCAGCGTTCCATTTATGGACTGAAGCAAGCATCTCGGAGTTGGAACCTTCATTTTGATCAAGTGATCAAGAGCTTTGGATTTGTTCCAAATTTCTACGAAGCTTGTATCTACAAGAAAGTGAGTGGGAGCTCGGTGACATTTTTAGTACTATATGTGGATGACATATTGATTATTGGAAATGACATTGGTATGCTTAATGATGTGAAGAGTTATTTGAATAAATGTTTTTCAATGAAACACCTAGGAGAAGCTGCTTATATATTAGGCATCAAAATCTATAGAGATAGACAAAGACGCTTAATAGCTTTAAGCCAAAATACATATCTAGACAAAGTTCTGAAAAGGTTCAGAATGGATAAAGCAAAGAAAGATTCATTGCCCATGTTGTCAGGTAATATATTGAGCAAGGCTCAGTGTCCAGCTACGGTAAACGATAGGGATACTATGAGCAAAGTGCCATATGCCTCGGCCATAGGTTCTATCATGTATGCCATGCTATGTACTAGACCGGATGTGTCCAATGCTCTTAGTTTGACGAGCAGATACCAAAGTGATCCAGGAGTGGAACACTAGACAACCGTAAAGAACATCCTAAAGTATTTAAATAGGACTAAAGAAATGTTCTTGGTCTATGGAGGTGATGAGCAGCTCGTCATAAAAGGTTACGTCGACGCTAGTTTTGACACCGACCCGGATGATTCTAAATCTCAGACAGGATACATTTATATTTTGAATGGTGGAGCTGTGAGCTGGAGAAGCTGCAAGTAAAGCATGATCTACAACAGAAGCGGAATACATGGTTGCTTCAGAAGCGTCAAGTGAAGGAGTTTGGATCAGGAACTTCATCACTGAGCTTGGTGTGGTTCCAAGTGCCTTGGACCCACTGGAGATATTGTGCGACAACACTGGCGCCATAGCACTGGCTAAGGAACCAAGATATCATCCAAAGACCAAGCACATCAACTGCCGTTTTCATATAATTTGAGATTATATAGCAGATGGAGATCTGAAGATTAGCAAGGTACATACGGATCTGAATGTCACAGATCCGTTGACTAAACCTCTTCCACGAGCAAAACATGATCAGCACCTTAATGCCATGGGTGTTAGATTGTTGCCAGATGTAAACTAGATTATTGACTCTGGTGCAAGTGGGAGACTGTTGGAATTATGCCCTAGAGGCAATAATAAAGATGTTATTATTATAATTCTTGTTCATGATAAATTTTATATTCCATGCTAGAATTGTATTAAGCGGAAACTTTGATACTTGTGTGGTTTATGAACAACACCGTGTCCCTAGTATGCCTCTATGGACTAGCTCATTGATTAATGATGGTTAAGGTTTCCTAACCATAGACATGAGTTGTCGATTAATAATGATATCATGTCATTGGGAGAATGATATGATGGACAGACCCAAATTAAGCAGAGCAATTAGATCGTGTCATCGTGTTCATCTTTGTGAAGCGTTTTCTTATGTCAAGTATTGTATTCCTTAGACCATGAGAGAATACAACTCCCTGGTATCGGAAGAAATCTTTGAGGTCATCAAACGTCATCCTATGTGAGGGTGATCATAAAAGTGTCTCTCGGGTGATCGGAAAGTACTTGTTGGGTTGTATGTATCGAGATGGAATATGCCCCTCCCGAGTCGGAGAGATATACTTCGGGCCCACTCGGTAATCGATATCAACACCGCTTGCAAGCACGTAGTTAAGGAGTTAATCACAAAGTGATATCGGATTACGGAACGAGTAAAGTACTTGCTGTGAACGAGATTGAACTAGGTATGTCGATACCAACGATCGAATCTCGGGCAAGTAAGATATCGCGTGACGAAGGGAATACATATATGGTATTGATTGAATCCTGGCATCGTGGTTCATCTGATATGATCATCGATGAATATGTGGGAGTCAATATGGGTTTCTAGACCCCGCTGTTGATTATTGATAGAAGATCATGTATGCATATTCTCGAACCCGTAGGGTCACACACTTAACGTGCCTCGACGCTAGGATAGAATGGATAATTGGTTTATGAGTTTTTGTTCGGAGTCTCGGATGAGATCCATGACATCACGAGAGGTTCCGGAATGGTCCGAAGAATAAGATTCATATAAAGGAAAGCAGTTTTTGGATTTCGGAATCGTTTTGGAGTGTTCGGTATTGTACCGGAAGATTCCGGAGTGGGACCAACATGGTCCCACTTGTCGGGGGCCTGCATGGGCCTAAGGGGAAGTGCCCTGGCCGCATTGGGCCAGGGGCACAAGGCCCCAAAGGCCCAGCCGGCCAGCCTAGGGGAAACCCTAGGGGAGATCTTCTAGAAGGAGGGGGGAAACTTGCCCCCCACTCCAACCCTTGGGGCCGCCGCCCTAGGGCTTGGATGAGGGGCCAAGGGGGGCGGCCAGCCCCCTATATAAAGAGGGCAGGGGCGCACCCTCCCCCTCCCACTCCTCCAACCCTAGCTGCTATCCTGCTGCCCCTCCACCTCTCTCCCTCTCTCTCTCTCTCTCTCTCTCTCTCTCTCTCTCTCTCTCTCTCTCTCTCTCTCCCGACTGCGCGTAGGCGAAGCCCTGTTGCAAAAATTCTCCACCATAAGCACCACACCGTCGTGCTACAGATCCAATCTATCTCTCCACCCTACTTGCTGGACCGAGGAAGGAGGAGACGTTGCGGCACCGTACGTGTGCATCTCTCGGAGGCGCCGCCACTTGTGGCGTTGGATCGGATCGCGAGGAGGAGAAGGCTAGTTCGACTACATCACCCATGTTCTGTTGAACGTTTCCGCTGTGCGATTTCTTCAAGGGTATGAAGATCTCATCTATCTATCTCGTTGATCGCATCTCCTAGATTAGATCTTGGCTTTCTTGTTCACCCGTAGAATTTTTTTGATTTACTATGCTGCGAAACCCTTCACTTGGCACTATGCGGTTTTTTTGTAAATCTTTCTTCAAAGATTGATTTTATTATAAAAATCTATGACAATCAGCCTTCACAGGTTGACCAGAACTTTCATGGAGTTCCTTTCCTGCCGCGTTCGTAGCTCCTTCCCGGAACATGGAGTAACAAGTTATAATTCTTACACTCTACAGAGGTGCGTTACTTTACCCATGAGAGATCAACTCCTTGTTGCACAACCGGGCGTACTTTCCCGTCCACAATTCCATGATGTGGGGCCTAGTAGTTGGTCCAAGCCAATCACTGTCCCCTTCGCGACCTCGCATGCCTCCTTGGTGTACACGATGCCCACATAATGAATTACGGCAATGGTTTGTACAAACCGTTAGATGCCAGAACTATCGTGGGATGATGAGGGTTCCCACCCAAATGCTGCATATCCTCTACGAATTACCAATTAATATGCACGCTACGAGGATAACAACCACGACCTTCACATCCGGCTTCATGCGAGAGGAAGAAGATACAGCTGACTTCTCCGTCCCATTCCAAATCTCATGGCTAACGCGTAATATACGGCACTAGAATCACTGATGTCAGGGGTTATTAAGTCCCTAATTGATCATCATTGTTGCAAATAGAACCCTAAGTTCTATTGCTCCATTATATCATCACTTAGGATGATATCTATGATTTCTTTATTTGTGAAAGTAATATTTTATTTCTTTAGAGTATATATGATAACACACAATTTGCAAATACTTTGATAAAGACTCTTCAAAGGATATGAGCAAGTGATGAACTTGCCTTGTGATGGCAAGGTAGTGAAGTCTGATGCTTGCACTGGACCTTGAGCTTCTATGTCTACAAAAACATCATTATTACCCGGTAAGGACAATATTTAAAGAAGCAAAATGATTATGCAAAGTAATGTAATGCATCATTTAACTTGATATGCATTTTCCCCATTATTATAAAAATTATTTTAATAATAAAGGATTTATAAATATTACTTTTTAATATTTATAGTATATATTGTATTTTTATTTTATTTTTCCATTTATTTGACTTTTATTGATTTAATAATTCTTTTAAGAATTATCACTTAAATATCAAAAATTGTTATTAAATATTTGTTTAGTATTTTTATAAAATACTACATTACTAATATATAAGGAAAGTGATTTTTATTTATTTTTATCATCTTTCAATAATTCTGTAAAATTCCATAAGTAATATATAAATTACAAAATTCTTAATAAAACTTATATGTCTAAAATTTTATATCTTAATTTATTTGGATAGTTTGGATTGTGGTGAATCTAGAAATATTTTATTTATAATTTTTGTACTTTTATTTTATTTTCTAGAATTTAATTAATTTTAGGGGCATTTTGGTCTTTTCCTATTTATAAAACAGATTCTAAATGACTTGGGCTGGCCATTTGGGCTTATTGGGCCCTTGTGGCCCAATAGGGCAGGGTCAAAACAATCACCCCAAAGGGTTTTCGGCCCACCCAGCCCACTCATTCGCTGTTTCCTTTCTCGAGCTCACCCCTTTCCTTATCCTTCCTCGACCCCGTGGTCAGTGGTGTCGCCGCTGGCGATTCCCGCCGTCGTGGACCGTCCTGGCCGCCGCCGTGGTGCAGGAAGAGGTTGTCGATTCCGCTCTTCCCTCCTATCCAACTGGATTTGGACATGGAGCTCTCCTGCGACAGATCGATGTCGTCCCGAACCCTATGGTTTGGGGTTAGCGTTGATCCTAACGCCGCCGCTGCTGTCGTGCGTTGTGGTGATTCACCTCGCCCCTAGGCGTGGCTATGCCACCGTCGTGGAGCTGTATGGGTCGCAGCGCCCCCCTAGGTGTGCTCCCCGTGTCGCCATGGTCGTCGGCCACCTCTGCTTCCTCTTCTAGTCTCCAGCGAGGACCTTTGGTGAGTCATTCCTCTCCCCTCATGCTCTCTGTACTAAGCTGATCTATGATAGATGTTGGTGGTGACCTTCCTGGTTACTGTCATGTCCTGATTAGGGTTTTTGATTCTACTTAGGGTTCATACCCTATTGTGGATTAGATAGTAATGAATTGGATCATGTGTTGATTGTCCCTAAGCATGCTAAATGATTGTTAATTGTGGTTTGCTGCTTAAGATGAACTGTGGTGGTGCTAGTGGCTTATCAAATGATTCTATTGATTAATTTTTTATGTGATTAGATGATCAAGTTGCTTTAGAAGCAATACTTGGGAATCTTGTGGTTTACTTATTCACCACTGTCATTACTTGGTTAATGACAGTGAGTGTTGTGTGACGAAATCACTGTATTAACACCTGTTGGCTTAAGAATTCAGATGTAGTTTGAGATCAAATGATTTGAAATAGTGAAGATATACATAGGTGACTATCTTGTTTATGATTCCTGTGTTTAAGAACAGGAAGATGATTTACAGTGGGTTGGTTGAATCTGTGAAGGTTGAATACTTAATCTGATTAATATAGAATTGTTCTTGTGACACCATCTTTGGATGGCACACAAGTTAGATTCTATTTCATTGTTTGGGGTTGGTGCAAGCTTAAGATGAGTTTGGCTTTAAAGATAAGTAGAAATTTTCCTTTCTTAAATCCCTAAGACCAATGATGTTAGTCTGAGGTTTAGGGATTTAAGCTTTATCTAGTTGATTCATATGGATGGTTCTGGTAGTGGTACCAGCTACTGTTTCTTGAATCAAAGATTGGAAAAAATGATTGTAATCTTGATAACTTGTATAGATCCACAGAATTAAATTCTAAGGTGCTACTCTTATCCTAGAGATGTGCCTAGAAGTTAAATCTTAGCTATATTCATTATGGAATTGAAATATAGCTTGATAGCTAAATCAATGATGTTGTTCTGAGATTTAGTTGGATCCTTGTACTTTGCTGTTTGCCTTTAAAGTTTAAAAAAACTCAATGATGGATTCACCCCACTTGGGTGCTTTCTGAGAGTTTAAATAAGAGACAGATCATGTATGCTTGTCTAATCTTAGACAGATAGATCATTTGATGGTCTATTTACTCACCACTGTCACTTGGTGTTGTGGTTGCTAGTGGTTGCCCTTGTGGTGGCTTGATCTGGTGATCCCCTGGTGTTTCCAGTTCCTGGCTTGTTCTTGATCTAGCCCATCTTTCCTGATCCTGATGTCTTGACCTTGGTCTTGCTATCCACCTGATCTTCCCCCTCCTTGTGTCACCATCCTATTGATGTGATCCTGGACTTTGGTTGGTTTGATCTGGCTTAGCTTTGGCTTGGTGTAGCTGTTGGCTGTTGTGCTTGGTTTAGCTGTTGGCTGATGTGCTTGGTGTGTAAGAGTAAAGGAATGATGTGGGGATTGGTTTTCCCATGACTGTGTTGACAGTTTTGTTTGGTTGTGCTGCTGCTGTGGTGTTGACGGCACACACCATGCAGTTTGGTGTGTGTGCTTCTTGTGTGCCTGCTACACAGATGTGGATATGTTTAGAATTTTGAAAGTTACTTTCATCTTGTTACTTCTACCTGGCTGGTGAAACTTGCCCCTCTTTACTGTTATTTGCCTTATGGCTTGAATTTATGAAAGATACATTCTTTCATATTGGTGAAATTTGCCCCTTTTATAAGATTACTCAATGATGAATCCTGATCAGTGCACTTCACTGACAAGTCTGAGAGTAATTCCATTTTAATGTTAACCTTCTTTATTTTTTTTATTTGTGTTTGTTTTGCAGGTACCAGACTTGGGAACTCAAGATTTTAGTTTTAGGTTTTCTTCTTTATTTGTAGAATAACCCTATGTAATCTTCTTTATTCTTTTGTAATTTTAGTTCTATTCTTTTGTAATCTTTATTTTATTATTTTGTAATAAAGATTATACTATGATCAATAAAGAAATATTATTCTTTATTTATTTATTATTGTAATTATTGTGTATGATTTCCATAAGTTACATTTTTTGTAACTTATTTATTTAATGAATATATAAAATGGAGATTCTTATTCTTAATTACCTTCTTTATATAAAGTTTGAGTTATTATTGGTTAACTCTTAATTGAATCAAATATTCAGACATTATTCAAAATTCTTTTGAACTACAATTCAAACACTCAAGTTCTAAATTCAAACTTCATTTCCCCAAAACACATAAATCCACAAAGATCGTATCAAAGTCTATAACAATCATCCTTCAAGACTAAACCTATTATCAAAGCATGAAAGAAACCTTGATCACTTTAGGTTTTTATTTGGCAAAAAATTTACCCACATTATCATAGATGAATGCATGCAACATTCCAGATTCCTAAATCTACCCTTCGTTAGTTCCTAAATGCTGGGATGTTACATTGAAAAAGCCGAATCAGAAAATATATGTGCTGAATCTACCAAATCAGAAGAAGCTAGCTTTGTTGATCAAGAGCATGGCCAGATTAGCAAAACTGTCGTGCTTTAATTTTCTGGATGTAAGGGATCTTACATATTGCCCTATGAATTTTGTGCCAAAGAAGTTTGTGAACATCAACACCAACAAGATATGGCTGAACAATGTTCGGTTGATCAAGAGCATCAAAGTGAAGAGGCATAAAATCCTGAAAAGGAAAAAGACAAGGCGTTGGAGAATTGTCTAGAGGCCGAGCAAGATATTGTTCAGGACATCCAACCATCACACTCTTCCAACGTCTTCAAAGAGGTACATATAGCAAATAATTTACTTGTATTCTGATGTGGTTAAGACTTTATTATTGATACATTTGTTAGCAAAATTCTCACAAGCTATGAAAGACCAATCAAGAGAGGTAATTTATTTGTTAGAAATATAATTTTTATAGAACATATCGGTCAACACATTAAGCCATTTAGAGAGACCGATAGTAACAAACTATTACAATCAAATTTTTCCCCATCGTTTCATTTGCATTTTATATCTACATGGATATCTTTGTTTATTTCATACTTGGCTAACATTTGGTCTCAAGTGAGACATATGTGTTTTAGTCTTTTTGGTTTCAGAAACCTAAAGCCAAGGTTATTGTCTCTTGGGAAAGCCGATGCTAGTATAACAGTGTATTCAAAGACATCGGAAAATAAGTGCAGGAAACAATGCATAGATGAATTGGGTGGTGTAAAGTCTAAACAATTAGGTTGCTCAATTCCAAAGCCGTTCTCACAACAAGATCGGTTAGAAGATCAAAGGTGTACCTATAGTTTGAGTATGTGTGATAAAATCATTGATATGTTGTTGAAAATCGATTATGTTAGAATTCTTGATCACCATGCTAAGCCGTCATTACAAGGAACAATGTATTGCAAGTTGCATGATTCGTTCGAGCATAGTATAGAGAGTTGCATCATGTTTTATCAAATAGTACAATCGGTTGTTAATAAGGGACGATTGAAATTTGCTGAAACACAAATTGATGACCAATCTATTTCGATTGGTCTTGATTGCCAAAAGATATTGCATCGGCTACCTCTGGTTGATTCATATAATAATGAGCAGGTACACAAGGAAGATGATGGGATCAAGCTTTCAAGCAAACATATTGTTGAATAGCATATTGCAAATGTTCTTGATGGCGGGAGTTCCATTGAAGCTAAAATGAAGACATCAAGCACTGGGGGCAACAAGAAAATACGAAGATCGATGCATGCAAAACCAATAAAGATAAAGGGCGCAATAAGAACAAGGGTATCAAACCAAAAGTCACTTTCGCACAGCTCCTGGAAAAATATAAAAAAGAGAGTGAAGCAAAATGTTCTTATCGGCCAAGTAGTGAGAGATCATTAAGATCACCCCAAGGCAAATTTCTAAAGACAGGGATTGGCAAAAGGAGAAATTCAATGCAACAAATTCATATCCTCCTTTTGGACCACCAATGCCAATGTCGTGGATACCTCCCTATGCTAATTTTTATCCATATCCATCATGGGAAAGGTATGATTCATGGGCATGTTATCCATATAATTCTAGACCATCTCACCCAAATTATGCAGCTTCAAGAAGGTAAATTGATCAACAGTCACATGTCAAAGACCGTTTTAATAGAATAGAATCGGTCTGGAGTTCATGGGGAAAGAAAGAAGTGGTCAAGCAAGTATACCTAATCAAAAAGGATGGACGCAAGTGTGTTGTTTTAGACTTAACTCCAAATAATAAAAAGCCAGCCAAGTTAACGTTGGCTACTAAGGGCAAGGAAGTGAAGCGAGTAACTTTCGAAGTCCCAATTGTTGAGTCCAAACCAGCCAAGTCGAAAGTGCCCAAGATTAACAAAGTCATGTCATTGTGTGAAACAGAACCACAGCCGAGATGCCCGCTCGGCTTATCACATTGGCAAGAGAGGAAGCTATATCGGCTTAGGGCCGAGGATCTGAAGAAACTAAACATGGCATGGGTTCCAAAAGTAAACCCTCAAGGCAAGGAAGATGTGCGAAATCCTATCATAAGAAGGGCAACAAAAGCGAAGAGCAAAAAGAATAAAGCCAACAAGCGATCAGGCCAAAGAATTCAGTATCACTATCAAAAACTTCGGTCAACACATCATCCATATTATTCTACTTCACCATTTATTCCTATGCCATGGAATTCATCCTCGGGTATGATTGGTTACCCACCATGGTTTTATTTTGATCCTTGGATGCATCATAATTTTATACATCATGAAAGGGTATTACCAAATCATTATTCATTTGATTAGTTGCACTTTTGTTGCTAATCCAAGAGGCCGAATATTTGAAGTTCATAATCAGATTTGTTTTTTTTACTTCGGCTATACATACTTTGGTGGATGGATTATACATGCCCATTGGGGCAAAGATATGTGGACGATATTTATTATATCGCCGTGAGATCATTATCCAATCATGGCTGATGTGGTGTTCTAACATTGTCCTTAGTGTTATTTGAGACCGAGACAAGGTATGCATTCATTAGCAATTGTGCTTATGCTTATGTGTTGATAATTTGTCTTCTAAATATTTAAAATATATAAAAGGCCAAATTGTCTTTAATTTCATTATTGGCGTAGATGCTGAGCATGATATTGATCTTGTCTCTCTAGTACCATGGAGATTACATTTAGACTGTTCAGTTTTGAAAGCAATAGCCAATGCGTTGGTATTGTTTATTTATCTCCTTATGGTACTGTTTTATAAAGTCTCATGTTGCTAGAATATCTTGCACAAAGAATCAGGCCTAATATGCAACTTTGCTATTTGTGCTAGAACTTTTTATTGCTATAGGTGCTACACATATTGACACTTCTAGTGATTTGTTGTGAGTAGTGCAATAATGTCCATGGTTTACCAAAGTTTCAACGAATCACTTGTTGTTTATCTTGATACATGTCTAGATGTGAATTTCATCTTAGATTGATTTATCATTCCTCATATATCTAGACATAAAAACTGAAGGGCAAATCAGTTGGCTTAATAATCATTCGGTTGTCATGTTATTCATGATATATTTCATATTTCACAAGAGCCGATGTTTTGTTTCGACAATATAGGTAAGGCCAGATTGGAGACCACCGCTTCGGCCATTAATGAAAGATCTAGTGGGGGCGATAATTATTGTTGGAGTTGTTCATAAAAACATTCATTGTATCCATCAATCGTCAAGATGAAAGTGGTTGTTCTCAATGCAAACTAGTTGAAGAAATTATACCCAAGTGGTAACAAGTTTGGACATAAAATGGCCGATATATATTTATCGCTCGTAGCACATATGGTTGATATAGAGTTATCGCCCTAAGAAAACCAATGGCCGATGGAGCGTTGACATCGTCCTTACACTAAAAGTGGAGCAAGTTATTTTGTGTCACGCAAGCTCTGCCAGAAAACAGGGGACATGTGTTAGCACTCGTTTTAGGATCGTAGCTAATCAAGGCAAATGGCGAGAGACACACACTCGAAAAGGTCCACTACGAGGAATATTAATCATCATTAAAGATGCACCATATCAAGGCAAGCCATGATCAGGCTTAATAGTTGATTATTGTAGTGTTCAGAGAAGATTTGAAGACTAATATATGGAGGCTTCAACTATGACTCCTTCAAGATGACCTCAAATGAAAAAGTGCCGAACATGAAAGTCATGCGTCTCATCTAAACAAAAACCTTTGGTTATTGAATCATTTTGATCCGAGTTAGTATACAAAAGTTAGAGCCAAAATACTGCCATATACCGAATTAGCATGGACCTGGGTCGTCGGACCCCAGACCCGTATCTTAGCTTAGGCGAGAGCAAAAGGACCGGATGACCCAGAAACTTCCTAATTCGATCGATCTGCTTACGACTTAATTTAAGCAGTCAAGATCAACTCAGATGGAAAATCATAAAACATGAAAGTTTTTTGTTTTTTCGAGATGAACAATTTTTATTTTGGGGCTATCTTCAATTGAAAAAGTATATCTTCAGATGAGCAAGTATACGACCTCTAGATTAAAAATACAATCGAACAGACCTAAAATCGTTCGGTCAAAATCCGAGTTTGATATGAAAATAAGAGAAAAAGACCATAAATATCAGGTCGGATGGAAAAGTGTCCAAAATCAAAGTTCTTCGTATTTTCGAGACGAACAACTTTTCTTTTTACAAGATTTTGATTTGAGATAGTTTACTACCTCAAAAGTAGTCACGAAGTTAAAGGCGAGTTTTTGGCCGTTATGGAAAGTTCGGACCAGCACATACGAATTTGACCCTCCTAGGGTTTTGAACGTGAATCCAACCCTCTTTCTTGCATGGAAAGTCCAGTCGCTCCTTATATACACGAGGGGTGACGGCCGATTGAACTAACACCAATCGAACAAACACATGTACTACTTTTTCGTGTTTATCTACTTTGCATCCCTCTCCCTTGTATCTTTCTTCTCGTTCTTCGTCATTCTTCAAGATTAGAGGCTGTGAATCCACGAGGTCCTAGGGGCGGTCAGGCCGACCTAGGGCAACCCATAGCCGCCAAGACGCCCTGACGGGGTCCCTCCCGGGCGAGCGGGGTTTCGGGTCTCAAAAGCGCCCGCCGGATTGTCTTGCGTATCGCGCTTCCGGCGAGCCTCCCTCGGCGTGTGCTGCCGCGCATCGTGCTCGGCGCCAAGGGTACACAGGGACGTGTTCGTGTGCGAACAGGTTCATGATGCACAAGGACAATCACCTGCTTAATCAGGGCGGCGGAGCGAGAGATAAGATCGGTTTCATTTCCATCAAGGAGTGACTCATCTTTGACATTCTCCACGACATAGGCCACTCAATTTTTTAAATCAACTGTACCTTCCAGTTAACTGCGGCCCTAGGTGTGATCATAATGCTAGATGAACAAACTGACAAACTAAAAACCCTGCCCTAAACAGACATACGCAAATGGAGAACTTGATCTAGAAACAGATGATGGCCGTTACCAGGCGTCCGATGGAGTTTGAGGTTGTCATGCTCTACTATAGATTTGTGCCGTTGTTTCAGGGGTTGTTCAATCTACGGAGAATGGAACAGTGGATTTTGTACCCATAGTTCACAGCTCTAGCATGAACACCTACCAATCTGCCATCCATCTAGCCACTGATATTGCAGTCCATCATGCAGGGACGGAGCCAGGATTTCACCATGAGAGGGGCGAAGAGGATAAAAGTCTTATATGAGGATTTTTTTCTCCATTGAGACACTCCTGAATATGTGTTGTTTTGTATTAGAAGAAAAATTATGTGGATATAACATCATAATATACAAAACAAAAACTAAATTTCTAAATTAGCCCCCAAACTATAATGATTAACACACAATTCGATAACCTCATCGGAGTTGACCGTTGTCAGAAATTCCTTTACTGTCTATCAGTTACGTAGTAAGTTATCTTTCAATGAACGAAAGATACATAGACATAGTCGCTTGAGGCAAGATTAACGATCTCCATAATCGCTATCGAGGGAAAGGGGGGGGGAGGGGGGGTGGCTCGCCCCCGCTCGTCCCCCTGGCTCTGTCCCTGAGTCCATGTACAGTAGAGACTGTGGCCTCACAGAAGGTTCGTTCTTCTCTGCCGGATTAGAGCTACACATCACTAACAAAATGTTTCGCAGTGGTGAACAGATGACTCATTCTGCAAATACCACAGTCAACAAGCATAGCGAGCAATGGAACCACAAGACTGCCAGAACACAAGCGGATTAGACCACATAGTAGGTACTAAAACAAGCATACAGGGAGTCTTCTTCACGAAACCGGTATCTCCTATCTCGGTCATAGACAGTCATGGTACCATAGAGACAGGACTACCTCCAGTCACATAGCATCCTAACTAAATTAATCAACTCCGAGTTATAACTGCTACCATGGAATTTGTAGCTCTCTGCTCTTCCTTGACGACGCCCTTGTTGCTGACAATCCAAAAGCTTCCCGATATCCTTCTTCAGTTGACATTCCTGGTTGGAAACAGATCAAGGATCAGGATGCAGGTAATTCAGCATCAGAATATTTGATTAGCTCTTGCCACCCTATGCATCAAAATATCAAATGGACTAACAACAGAAGTAGCTAGTGCAATGATAGTCATACAAATGTTATGTGCGCTCAGAAATCAAAAGAATGAATTTGGTCCTGCAATATAGGTTTCTTTTTCCAAAAGCTACAACAGCCTATTCAGGTTAAATGCATCCCCATCACAGACAAACATGCTTCCATGCTATAGTGTGTATTGCAGTAAAGCAAAAAATCTGATCATTCAAGGGGAACCGCCTGATACACAAACACAGATTACCCGCTATTAGCTTGAACCAGCCACTTGTCGTATAAAAGGAAATTTTTCTTGGTGATATGTCTGGATCACAAATCATGTATAAACTCAAGCATACCCTGCTGCATATAATCTATAATACACTTGTGTCCAACAAAAAGAAAAGACCGACTAATTAAGAAACATTCAGAAAAAAAACAAGAGTATTAGCAATCCCATTGATTTTTTTCATTTAAAAAAACTCATACCTTGAGGTTCATAGTTCATAGGTAGGCATTAGAAGTTACACCACAACTATGTTTAAGAAATAGGAAGCTAATATTCCAGGTCTGGTTTTTTTTTTTTTTGAGAGAGACAGTTCAGGTGTATTCGTGATAGTTTCCGGAAAAGAGAATACAACGGTCAAATACGGTAACAAGGCTACACACTTTTAGCTCTTATACATGTTATTGGTTGATAATTTTGTAGGGCATAAACGTCCACCTTGTAATACTACCGGTAAGAATAGAATAAGGAACCAATCATATACCTAACAAGGTAGCACCATTCCACAACAAAATCAAAACGTGCAAGGAACAGCACATATTGCAAAACTATGTAACACCATTTAGAGGACTATACATATCATTTAAAGATAAAAAGGCAAACCTTACAGGATCATCCTTGAGCGCAGGGAATGTGGGAGGCCAGATCATCATAAAAGGATGGATCTTACTGTAAGGTTGAATATTTCCTGCACCCCCATGCACCTTACGCAGCGTTCTGCTCTTCACGTCTAGATAGAGAGTGTGTCCACGCATTTGGAAGAAAACAAACTCAGCATTATCCCCCACATGGCATATACAGGAATTACCAACAGGACCATCCTCAAGCGTGTGATCTAGCATCCCCAAATTAGCCAACATCTCATGCAAACAGATGTTATGGACCAGCAACCAGTTACCCCCCTTGTGGAGCCAGATGTGAAGTTGAAGCTCATTGGCATGGATATAGCTGAGATATACACCGGAATCATCATCAGCCCGTGACAAGGTGGTTCTAAAACAGAGATACGTCACTTCTTGTGGGAGCAGAATTATGGATAAACTTGAGGCTGTCAAATCCAAGACAACAATATCATCGTAAGAGGCATCAGTCATATAGATTTTATTGCCGACAAGCATAGCATGTGCTACTGAATGCGGACGAGGTACGCATGCACCAGACACCATCTTGCAACATATATACACGCGTCCTGAAATTTCTTGCCTTGGCGATGGCGACCCACTCCGCTAACACATATAGGTAGGACAAGCTTCCTTCTTCTTCTTTGGAGAGGATCTGAGCGCAAACTAGTTGGACTGAGTCCTGGGGGGTTGGGAGCGGTGGTACGATGCACAAGCCTGAATCAGGGAACAGCGGGCGGTACACTCCATGTACCAATTCTCCTCCTCCGTGGCGCCTAGTGAAGACATTGCCGTTCCGGCAATCCAAGATCCCTAGCTGCTTGTGGCCGCCCAAGTTGTGGCTCGCCACGCGGCGGACCACGGCGGCGAGCTCCGGGGGCTGAGGCAGCATCGGGACAAACTGTGGAGTCGGCCCGGTGTCGTTGTCGATGTAGACGCCGAGGAGGCGGGGTGGGTTAAGCTTGCGGAAACGGCTGAGGAACTTGCGGTCGGAGATGTGGCAGAACCAGCTCTTGCAGATAAGGGCGGCGCACACGAGGGTGGTGGGGAAGCCGACGCGAATGATGATCTCCCCAAGGAGGTTTTCGTCGTCGAGAACCTTGGATACGGCGGCTGCCATCGATGCTGCTGGGGAATGTGGCTGTGTCTGGCCATCCACACATGGTTTCTTCCCGGGACTGACCCTGGAAAATCAAAATCAGCAGCGACAGACAAAATGCAAACCGGCGTCAATTGCAACGTACTGCTAATTTTGTTCCACCATCCAGCACAGCATATGCAGACAAACTCCACGAAATCGAAATGAAATGTGGGGAGAATCGAAATACTAGATGGAAGGATTGGATCTTACCGCTGGGGCATCTCCTCAGCATCACCCATCGTCTATCTCCCCCCACTGAGCTGAGCTGCCGGGGTTGACCCGCTGCCGCAACAAGTGAACTGTTGATAGGGTTTAGTGTGAAGAACATAGCTAGGGTTTCCGCAAGAGAAGAAATGGGAAGAAATTGGGACTGAAAGGGAAGGAGAAGAGCTCACCTCAGTCGAGTCCGGGGAGGTGGGAGAAGAAGCGTCGGTTGCCGCCAGCGAAATCGATGGGTGAAGTTGCCGGAGGCGAGAGAGCTGCGGTGCAGGCGGTGTGGTTGAGCAGATTCGCTCAGCTCAAAAAACCACCGTTGCGTCGCCTTCCTGCGCCTTTCAGTGAAGGCCAGTCCGGCCCAAATACGAATTTGTGGTGAATCTATAAGCCCACCATATAAGGAAACGATATTCTTACCGTCGAAAAAAGAGCAAACGATAACTCGATAAGGAAGACCATCTCCAATGACTGAAAGGCTTAGGCCCAGTTCTTTTGGCGAAGAAGCCGCCCTGCTCCTAGCTTCCTGAAAAAGCCGGTTCAAAAAAATTACAAGGCTTCCAAAGTGGTTAAGTCTAAACTAATTTGGAAGCCTCACAAAATTTTGGAACCGGCTTCCCCAGGAAGCTGGGGGTAGGACGGCTTCTCGGAGAAGCCGCCAAAAGAACTGGGCCTTAATCTATAATCTGCTTATCACAGATGTCCTGCACTCAAACTCTGGAAATAGCCTGTGAAGCTGGAACGGTGAGAATAATAATCGAACCAGATGCTCCGAATATGAAGCTGGGACACCGGTTTGCTCTGAATCAAAGCCTGTCACTCAAAGATGAGATGATAGCTTCAAACCATATTACACAGCAATTGCATGATAACCCAGATTCACCGATTCAGCACTCAACAGATACCGTCACTAGCAAAAAAGGAGCACATCAGTTACAGTTTGCACAAATGCGCAGCTAACTTCCTCGACATTATCTCATCAGTCATCAATCTGAGGCAAGAAAAAAGAACAGCCAGCAAACCACCTGGCGTCACACGCGCACTATACATCCATACAGCTTTTGCTGGTGAGAAATGAGCAAAAGCAGTCACAAAAACCGCCCCACATTAACAATGATGGACCATCATAGCAAAAGGATACTCATCCCCGCTGGGGTCAAAGCGGAATCAACAACTAAATAACGAATTAAAACAACACTGGCTCCACCCAACCTCCGAATAAGATAATGCAATTTGATGCAGATTTCCCAACCGACGGCTATGCTATTTACATCAGCAGCAGCTTCTTCAGATAGGTTTTACTTTCTTCTCATGAGAGTTTTCTGAACCCGGGGGCACTTTTCCAGGAGCACGAGCAAACCAACATTGTTACTTGACAAGCCAAATGTATACCTATCAACAAAGCAGATAAGCAGTCAATATCAGTGTATGCTTTATGGATATAATAAACAGGTTTCATGAACTAGATTCCCAGGAAAGTCTCTTGTACCTGCTTGGTGATGGCTTCTTTCTCTGAGAGCAAAATAAAGTGAAGACCCACTGCAAAAGATGGCAACAAACAGTTAATGTACGGCAAGAACCTCTTTTATTGTCCTCAAGAACACTGGAAACAGAGTAAGACTAAGTATATGGTTGACTCCACAAGGATCACAACAAGGCACATTCACATCAAGGTGCAAAATAGCAACGCGAGTAAAATAGAAAACAGCCACAGTAGATAAAGCACAAGGGCACACACATGCAGCTGTGCAACAACACCAAAAGAAAAATCATCACAGACAACCTTCAATTCGTTAGAGATTCTACAATACTATCCTATTTTGGTTTCATACTGATGTGCGACTTCAAAAATAATTGCATCAAATATTCATACATTACCAGAGTTAATCACTTGCCAACAGTATGAATCTGCTATATTTGGCCTCATTTTAAAAATTAACTAGAACTAGCACTAAGACAGGACAACAACAAAAAAAACTAGGAATTGGGCAGGATATTGATTGAAATAGATTGTGCTGCCAGTTCGGTTGCCCCCTTCTTGGTGTCGTCCAGGCTTCCACCACTGCCCATTCAATGTGCACTGCCATGCTGTGCCAATTGCGATGGTACATAGGTGTAAGTGTTCACATGGGGGACCAGATGTAAATGTGCACGAGACAACTAGGGTAATCTAATGGCTTTCATGTGCACCCCCTCCGTCCCTATTTACATGACGCCCGCATATTTCGAGGTTCAACTTTGGCCATAAAATTGTCCAAAAAACACGGGTTACATGCCACAAGAATATATCACAGAATTTGTATTAAAAAATTCTGGTATAATATTATTATATGTAACTCATGTATAAACAGTCAATTTGATGGTCAAAGTGTAAATAAACAAAATACGAAGGCACCGTGTAAATAGGGACGGAGCGAGCATGTAGGAAAAAACTTAGTTCCACGGATAAGCATTCACTTACCCAAAGGTTCTATCTCATATATCCTATCCTATTCCCGCTTTGTACTAATTTGAATTTTCCAAAACAGGTATACACAATATTTAGTGATTAATAAGCAGAACTAAACAATTACTAGGTCTCAGACAGGACAGTATCACAGTACCTAAATCAGCTAGAGCCAGGGCTAGGACAGGACATTAATTTTCATGACACATAAGTCATATGCTATCAAAAAGACATTCGGATGGTACATTTTTGATAACACGTAACTCATATACTATCAGTCAAATTGATGGCTGAAGTTTAATAAACAAGATAAGGGACCATGTAAATAGGAACGAAGGGAGTATATAAGAAAAACCATAAAAATAAATTTACTTCCATGGATTAGGTTCTGTACTCTTATGCCCTATCCTATTTTGGTTGTGTACTAATTAGAAAGTTTGGAAACTGGTGGACAAAACTATTTAGTGACTAGTGAGCAGAATTAGTCTACTGCAAAAAACTCTGAATTTGCCATATTTAATCTCGGTTGAAATTAACTAAAACTAGGTCTCAGACATGACCGTTCTAAAATCAGCTGGGACCAGGGCTAGGACAGGGAATTAATTTATGGCAACAAATAAGGCAGCAACATTTGACAACAATCATTCCAAACTTATAACGCAGAATCTATGCAAGATTATTGATACATAACATTTCGTATTTGGAACTTGCTTTACTTAACCAACACATCAGCACAGATGCTCCACATTAACTTTAGAAAGAACCACCAATGCTTCAATTTCATGAATTATCTAATACTTGAACCTATCAGACTAAAGCAAAGTCTAATAAGCAATCTTGACGACTCAGCTAATTCAGTAACAATCTGTATAGGTAACAACTGGAGTGTGCATCAAGTTTTTTTTGGATATAGGGAATATATTAATGCCAATCAGCATAAGTGTCATGTCAGCACAAAGGATCATCATACCTTAAGCAACGCAGCCGATGAGTATGTTCTGACAACTTCTGTCTTCTTGTCTTCCCTGACACTCCTATCTGCAACCCCTACAGCTTGCTTCCCGCGCAAATGGTGCACGACTGGAACAGACCCAACCCCTGCGCCACCTGGAGTGGCATCTTTGGCTAGCTGCTGCGCAATCTCACGGAGAAGCATAAGCTGAGCCTTCTCAGTGCGCATACCCACCAGCGCTTGGCGCATCGATTCTCGGTCGGCCTCCAGTGCCTCCAGTCTCATGTATAGCTTTTTAATGTCTGGCTCTACCATCTCATCCTCGTACTCCTCCAGTACCCTGGCTGCAGGAGCTGCCGCACCTTGATGCACCTTGTCAATCATGTAGACTCTGTCGCTACCGCTGCCAACATCATCGTTATCACTTCCACCCTCTTCAACGCCAAATCCAGCAATTGGAGATTCTGGCAACTCCTCGCGATGATTGTAGAGGTGGTTCCTTTTCTCCACAGTCTCATCAGGTAACACCTCGTCGGAACGAAGCCTGTTCGTTTCCTGTGCAGCCGACTCCGGCAATGCCTCATCTGCATACAGGTGGTTTTCCTCTTCCTCCAGGGACGGTTCATGCAGGTGGCTATCTTCGTCGTGCTCGAGAAGGCAGATCCGGTGCTCCAGATCCACCACCACCGCATCCTCCTCGCTCTCCTCCTGACCGTCGTCGTAGTAGTACTCCCCGTTGTAGCAGCGGAGCTCGGGGTAGTAATCGCCGTCCTCGCCCTCGAGGAAACCGCCGTCCTCGTGATCCTCATGAGGCTGCTCCTCGAGTTTATCGCCGTCGGCGAGCGGGATGCCGAGGCGGAGGCACGTCTGTTGGTAGTCGCGGAGCCTGGAGCGGACGCGCGCGAGGTGCCGCGCGCGGCGGGCGATTAGGGCGCGGAGGTGGTCGATCTCGGCGGCGTCGAGGGCCATCTTCTCGTCGGCGAAGCGGCGGAACTGGCGGAGCTCCATCTGGACCTCGGCCTTCTCCCTCTGCAGGCGGAGCATCATGGCCATGGCCTCGCTGGCGGCGCTGGCCGCGGCGAGGCGCTCCTCCTCCACCTCACCCTGCAGCGCCGCCACGGTGTCCTGCGCCGCCCCCAAGGCCTCCCGCAGCGCCGCGGTCTCATCCTCCGCCTCCACCCGCGCCAGCCCCGTCCCCCCGTCCTCCTCCTCCTCCCCATCCCCGCCTCGCTTCTCCCCGTCTAGCTTCCGCTTCACGGAGCGCCGCCACGTGACCGCCGTAGACGGCGACGAGCAACAGGGGCATGGGCCGGCGCCCGCTGCGGCGGGGTAGTCGGGGTCGCAGTCGTGATCGTCCTCCTCCATGACGGCGGCGACCGGGGCGCGAGGGTTTGGGGCGGGAGCAAATCGCAGTCCCTCTTTCTGGGTGTGTTTCGATTTGGGGAATCGGCGATGGTGTGTCTGGTGGCGTATGGCGTTTCGTGTTCTTTTTTCTGAAGAGGGGAGGGTGGGGCTCGAAGAGGGGACAACGAAGAAGAGTGCGACTCCTGAGGATTTTATCTGGATTTTGATTTTCCACTTCCTTTATTTCAAACGCTATGAGTGAGAATCGTAGCCTTATACGAGTACCTAACAACTTACATTTTTTTTGCGGGTACCTTAACAATTTACACTTGCTAAATAAAAAGAGAAATGGATATATATTTGGCGCGAACTTTGGAATGTGGTTCTCTAGCGCGATGCGCTCTGCGTTGTCCGATGTGTTGGTTCTCCAACGCGATGTGTTCCACGTCGTTCGATGTATTGTGCAACAACACTTTGGGTGGCGTCAGAGTTGACGCCTAGGTTACGGGGAGGTGATGGCGGGAGAAAATATTATCTTCATCGGCAAGAAATTCCTCTTTGTGGATGCAGATAGCCATAAGATGCGGCCACTCGGCCATGGGCGCCTCGAAGGGGGACGACGGAGGTGGTGGTAGCATATGGCAAAGTAACAAGAAACTAGATTGGCCGAGGGGGCATAAAAAGGTAAGAGGTGAACAATAACGCCGCGAGGGATCGATCTAGAACTTAGTTATGTGATGATGGCTAGAATACCACAGTCATTTGTCTAGTATTTTCTATAAAAATGAATTTTATGTTTGTATGTTCTTTTTATTGGTTTATTTTATTTTAGCGGTGTGGAAATTGACATGGTCAATAGTAACAAATCGGTTCGATGGTATTCGGTCCGGTTGATGATCGAACATTTCTCCTTCTTTAGAGGGCGACGTTAGATGATTACACATTGCTTTTTTCCATGGAGGGTGATGCCTTGAGATATTTATGGATGTAGACGGCTAAAAGTTTTAGGCTACACACCGAGTTGGGTCACGGTAATCAAGCTTGGTTGAACTTTCTACATATTTCACTATCCGGTTGCCTACTTTTTGTATATAATCTATTGCAAAGGTAGAATTTACATCCCACTAAACACACAAGACATGCCCATAGTTGTGTAATTGTATTGTTGTTTTTCTTTACTTTGTATGATACTACTATTTAGGATGATTTAATCTTGTTCGTCCAAAGAAACTAACTATTGCATAAGTTATGCATGGAGCGACGATGGCTTATTCTGGCGGTGATAGTGGCCATTCAGTAGTCCAATGACCTCAATAGAAATTTTATTGCTTTTGGGGTGCTTTATACTTCTGGTGAACCTTAATTGATTCTGGTACTTTTCACACAAAAAAAACCTAAATTCATCTGTTTTCCAAGTTGACTCTAGTTAAACAAAGTTTTTTTAAGTTTTTTCGTCGTTGCAGAGATTGTTCTCGCCCGCCGGTACAAACGACAGACTTGGAATATATTGTGAATAGCTCTCTGCCAGCACCCGTATCATTCTCCCCGGCTGGCACATTAATTTGTTAGAAAATGGGTCAAAGATATTCTTCTCCAGTGAAATTAACGATTGCAAGATCGTTTTCGCACGAGCTGCACATATATGCTTTTTAGCCACTGGTAGACTAGAGAAGAAATGTTCAATTACAAAATACCATTTCAACGCTGATATATCATTAAGTACCGGGATAGCGATCGAATTAACACACGATCTGACCGGATCTCCCCTCCCCACTGGCTGGGGAGCACTACATACGGCCAAGTCCAAGGAGAGTTATCCCCACGCACACACAAAAAAAAAAGTCCAAGGAGTTACGGGCGTGCATAAAGAGCAGCAACTGTCAGGTTATTATTATCTAGTATTACTTTCACACAGCTGTTGATATTTTATTTGCGATTTTATTATACAGCCGTTGAGTTGAGCCCTGCACGTCGCTGATCGCCTGGGTAGCGAGAGTGGCAACGGGAGGATATATATGGCTGGCTGGCTGTGGGCCGTGTCCTTTTGCTCGCCCATCAATCGATCTCCGCCGAGTAGATGTGGGTCAGCAGTCAGCACGTATGTACTCGGACTCTTTCGGCGCATGATGGAACGGATAGCGGCCGGTGTCGCGATCGGTCGTTCTGTTTCTGGTGGCACGACGGCCACGGACGGGAGTACTTATATGCTTGTACAGTACTACCATAAACTGACGAATGAATTGCATTAGCGCGATTATTGGCGTTACCCGTAACATACGTTTGTGTCCCCTTTTCTGGGAGAGAGAGAGAGAGATATTTCGCATAATCTGCCGATGAGCATGCTCCGTTCAACGAATTATGGCAATCGTTTTCAGGCAACGCTTCCCCTGTGCATGGGGGTCCATGCAACACACTGCCCTATCTTCCCTTCACAGTACAGAAATCGCGCCGTGCGCCGACAGCCGGCCGCTATGCCGACGGCCAAAGGGCCAGGCTAGCCCAGCTTCCGAGCCCTCGGCGTAGCATAGCCTTGCCGTCGGCGTGGACTAGCCCTCGGCGTACGGGTGACCGCGTGGCACTAGCCAGCAAGGCCGGGACGGACCCCTAACGGCGTCAGCAGTATGCCGAGAGCCACCATAGGCTCCGTCGGCATAGACTACGCCGACGGTCAACCTCGGCGTACGGCCCGTCTACGCCGTGACCGTCGGCGTATGGCCCGTCTATAAATGATGTGATCTTGTTTGAATTACTGTGAAATACATGTTCAATATTGATGTGAATTACTGTGAAATAAAGTTGTAGAGATACCGCAAAAAAATCTAGGCAGGGGATACGTCGAGGGCCATGTCGTCGACGTAAGCCTAGCTCTGTGACATATGGTCGCCGGTGCGCCGAGGGTCATTATGACTGTCTATACGCCGAGGGTCGCGACCGTCGGCCCAGCTCACGGCCTGGAAAGCCCAGCGCCTGCCACGTGCTGCACGTACGCCAAGGGCGTGGCCACCGGCGTACACCTTGCCATACGCCGAGGGCCGGGCCATCGGCGTACCAGCCGCGCCGTTAGCCGGCCGTGTAACGGCATCCTCGCCGTTCGGTGACGGCTAGTACGTCGACGGGCCCGCCACGGCTGTCGGCAAAGTCGTACGCCGACGGTTATTTTTGCTCCGCTGGAGGAGAGTTTCGCCGAGGAGGCTACGTCGACGGCAACCCTCGGCATAGCATACCCCGACGACAATTGGGCCTACGCCGAGAGCATTTTGCCGTCGGCCTAGCAATCTGATCATGTAGTGTCACTAGCACGGCCCGTCTCCACAATGTCCTCTTTCCACCGCGGCTCCCTCTTCCACCAGCGGTAACGGGGCAAAAGTTTTGCCCCAACCTATTAATTATTAAAGAGAAGTTTTACAATAAAAATATAAAATCCGCTTATTACAAAAGCATACTCTCCTCCTGATATTATTTCACTCAATCTCTTAGCACATGCTAAAACCCACAAGCAAGCTTCTTTCTTAATATTTTCTATAACTATAAATAAAGGCGCGTTCTTGTTGTGGAAGACCTGGGCATTTTTTTCGTTTCATATCTCCCAATAGGTCAACAAAGTGAGGGAGACAACAGCTTTGCGGTTGGGGATAGGACGCCCCGCCATCATAGACCACTAACTATTCATTGAGAGATCTTCCCACTTTTGAGTATTCCGTCTTTTCTTTTTGCCAATAGATCCGCGTTGCCCACCGAACAAATCAACTTCATTGTCAACATGTGATCTGTACCGCCACCATATCTTTTCAAAGTAGCGAGCCGAACTCGTATAAAGGGGCTCCAAATTTAGGTATTTTGGGTTATTTCCCGTCAGAGTTCGCGAGCATGAAACGGAAAGTACATGTTTAATGTTTCCTAGAGAAAAAGTACATGAAGTTGGGTTTATGTATTTTTTTTATAGAAACTTGGTAGTTGTGTCGTTTGAAACATCTAACCTACATGAGTTGGAAGTTGTTGATTTGCTGGTGAAAGCTCCCATTTATTAGTTGGAAGTCTAGGATTCCCGAGTTGAAAGTGGAGGACTTCTCCGGTGGAAAGCTTCAATTTTGTGTTTTTTTGTGTATATATGAGAATTCATGAGTCAGAGGTTTTTGTGCTCCACTAGAAGCTTTATGATTGTGTAGTTATGAGTTGATGGATCTTGATCTGAAAGTTCTAATCAGTTTGAGGTTGCAAATGTGTTTTGGTGAAAGTTGTTTTGCCTTTTTTTTTCTTTCACGCACCGACAACCTGCATGACATGGGCGAATGGTGAGGGGGAAGCCGAGAAGAAAGGGAATTTCGACACATTGGTTAGACAATTTTAAGCCGGTCATAGGAACCTCATTCGCCATTTGAGGCGACCCACATTCATTCATATGAGCAATGTTGTTGATTACTATTAATCAGCATATTGCCTCCATACAATATCGAAGAGGGATATAAAGTACTGAGATAGCATCCGACGGAAGAGTGTGTCTTAACTAACGGTGCGATGATCTCAAAAAAAAAAAAAAACTAACGGTGCGATTGATCGCCTGCTGATTCTTCTGCTGAAAATGTTGGAACGTTGTCAATGGTCAAGTACAGATCCCTGACCTGTTTCTTTTTTTATCTTTTTTGTTACTGTAGCTGAGATGAGAAGAAACGGTTGGTCGGTCACGTTGGGTCTTTCTTTTTTGTGCAGTGTGGCAGCACGGGTTCGTTAGTTGGACCTGAATGAACGAATCCTGGGCTCTTTCGGTCACGCGCTAACCAACAAAACCTGCCCTGTGGCAGCTAGCTTCGGGTCCTGTTTGGCACCTCGTCTCGCCTAATTGACTACCCTCCCGCTCGCTTTGCCCTCACCAATTTGTCCCAACACGAAAGAACGCGGCGGAACTGCAGTGCCCATATCCCTCTCGATCAGCAGCCAACGAACTACTAAGATAAATTAGTAGTACTAGTACTTTACTACTACTCACTCCGTTTCAAAATATAAGATGTTTTAGATTTATGAAGAAAATGAATTTAGACTTGTTTTAGTATATAGATTCACTCAACTTTAGGATGAATCTATACACTAAAACAAGTTTAGATTTATTTTCTTCATAAACCTAAAACATCTTATATTTTAAAACGGAGGGAGTACGTATTTACTAGCGTATTTGGACCGAAATGTCGATCCATACCGAACCGATCAGGACCAAACTGTTTGGAGGATTTCTTTTGGAAAGGAAGAAAAGGCGATCGAGGTGGTTCATCTATCCGCCGGCCGGAGCTGACAGCGTCGACCGCACGTAGCGTGTCGGGAATCGGTTCATGATCCTCACGTGCTACACCTACAGCCAGCAGAGAGACCGGCCAATGGCTCAGAATTGTTGGCTACCAAGTACCGTATGTTCCTGTCCCCTCTGTACAAGTTAGTCTAAGTTCGCAACACCCATAACGTCGCGAGCATGCATGCACGGTTTAGCTGAACGAAGTGCATTGGCACTATTGGCTACACCTTCAAAGAAGCATATTGTTTCTCGCAAAAGTAAAAGAAAAAAGGAAGAAGAATACTGTTCTGAATCTTTTTTTTTCTTTGAGCTGTGGTTTCTGATGCGGTAAAGAGCATCTTCAAAGAAGCACGACAAACTGAACCCGAATCACGTTTGGCACGACTGACTACACCCTCAAAGAAAAGATTATTATTTTCTTGATTGAGGTTTCAAAACCACTTATTGGGAGATGAGAGACGAGATTTTTGGCTCGAGAGGCTTGTCTCCTCCCTAACAAACATGAAATTGGGTTTGGCTCCTGAGCAGCAATGCTCGAAAGGTTTGTCCTCCCTTATCACCTTGTGTCAGTATGGCCGTTTGGCTTTATTTATAAAGAGGGACGAAAGTCTATTTTAAGATTTTTTAAAAATTAAAATTATATCTAAAATTAATTCTGGACATAATAAATGTTGTATCCCACTGGCATGTAAAATCATGACATGAAATTATTTGTATTTTGGCCACACAAAAAATACAAATATGATAAAACTTGTTGACTTGAAATGATACTTGTACAGATCTAGACTATTGTTATTTTTGTATAGCTCAGAATACAAAGTATTTGAAACTGATTTTTTGCATGTTTGTGGGATAAATCATGGGCTACATAGAGATTTTTTTAACATATCTTTTGAAACTAAAAAATATGATTTTGATTTTTAAAAAATAACAAGCACAAGAGCTAAAGAGCCAAAAAATCTCCACTCCTAACAAACTCCCAAAATTTAATTTGGCTCACAATACCTACCTATTGCATTCCTATATATTTGAAACAGCAATGCATCTAATACATTAAATAGACCATAACATAACCTTGGAATAGTTCATACATAATTTAAACTAATTTAAACATAATTTAAACCAACTTAAAGTACTATGGCATAGGAACATACACTTTGGGACCAAGCGTCCTGGCTTGTTTTTGTTGTTTTGATTACTCCCTCCGTTCGGGTTTATTAGGCTAACACGTAGTTCAAGAAATATGTTTGACTATAAATTTGACCAACGAAATATGAATTATATGTCACAAAAATTATATCATTGGATTGACATTTAAAATCTCTTTCCAATGATATAATTTTTGTGACATATGATTTATACTTCGTTAGTCAAACATATTTCTTAGACTGCGTGTTAGCCCAACAATCATGCTTAAAATTTAAGTAGTCTTTAAAATCTTAGCATAAATACTACACATATTTTTAAGGTATTTTCTAGAGAGGGGGCCATTGCCCCCCTTGATCCTAGAAAGGTCTGCCATTTTAAGCAAGCGTCCCTTGGTGCATGTTTTCCTAGCCCCCCCACCCCACCCCCCGAAATCCATGGACTAACCATGTGGGCGACATGTACGAGGTGATGAAAACTTACTGTCTGCCCCGCTACATCCGGCTGGATGGGCATACATTTTCCCAGCAATTCCGGCTCTTGTTTTTTTGTTTATTTTAAATTCAATCTTCTAGAAATGAAGGCTAAAATTTACTTATGGTTTACTACCCGACAAACTCGGATACGGCCAATTCGTGTTGCCTTTTTGGATCATGACCGGACTACTATATATAGCTATTGTCAGCACAAAACTTGGATAGTACACGCAACACATAACCTCGGATCATTAGCTACCGCGATACTAGAACGCGAGGGGATATTCCGTGCAAGTTCCGTACCCTTATTTTTCTTAGAAGTGCGCTAACGCGCGAGCGCTGAGGATTCTCACACCCCAGCGCGACGTGCTGCCAGGCCCTGAATTCAGACATCGATGGCCAGGCATTTTTCTTAAAAACAAAATACGAAAATTAAAAATGCTACTCCCTCCGACCCATATTAATTAACTTCAATTTGGATATATCTAGACATGTTTTTGTAATAGATACATTCAAATCGAAGTCGACTAATATGGATGGAAGGGAGTATGAAAAAATAAAAAAAAGTCCCTAGCAACTTATGTTTGTGTGTGTGCAGAGGGACTAGAGAGCACATTTTTTGTGTACACACGGCCAACGGGCCAAGTCCAAGGAGTTATCCCCTCAAAACCAAAAAAAAAATGTCCAAGGAGTTACGAGCGTGCATAATGAGCAGCAGTTGTCAAGTTTATTACTCCTATTTTCACAGAGCTGTTGATATTTTTTTTGCGATTTTATTTATACAGCCGTTGAGTTGAGCCGCGCACGTCGCCTAGTAGTAGCAACGGAAGGATATGCATGGCTGGCGGTGGCCGTGTCGTTGTGCTCGATCATCATCGATCGATCTCCGCCGAATAGATGTGGGTCAGCAGTTAGCACGTACGTACTCCTTCGTTTGGAAAGATAAGATGTTTTAGATTTATGAATGAGATGTATCTAGACACCTTTTAATGTCTAGATTCATTTGAACCTATACACTAAAACATGTTTAGATACATCTCCTTCACAAATCTAAAACATTTTATATTTCTAAACGGAGGGAGTACGTATGTACCTACTCGGATTCTTTCGGCGCGCGGAACAGATAGCGGTGTCAACTGTCAATTGTCACGATCGGTCGTTCTGTTTCTGTTGGTGTTGACGCTGCACGACGCGGCCACGGACGAATAACCCAAGACATATAGAGGGGCTCTAAATGGAAAATGATACCTCTCCCCCGGAGGATTCTCTCCCTCGGAGGATTCTGTGACGCGATCCCCCGGCTCGAGCGGGCTACACGCGTCCCTCGCGTGGCATAAGAAACAGAGATAGAGAGGTGGGTCCCACCACCGTCCCCTTCCTTCTTATCCTCTTCTCTTCCTGTTTTCTCAACTTTGACTCAAAGCACGACAGGCTCTCAGATTTGCCTCGCCCTAGCTCCTCACTGCACGCCACCCCTAGCCGGCCAGCCGCCACCACCGTTGGCACCGCCCCCGGCCGGCACCACCGCTTACCTCATCCCCCACGCCCGCCAGCAGACTCTCTCCATAGACTACCTGTTGTGTGCCATGCCGCCAACCACCTCCTCTCTCCACCATTGTCGGCGTCGCACACCTCCTCCTCTCCATCATCGTTGGCGTCGCACATGTATGGCTAGTGGATGCGGGAGCAACCCCTCGGCCCCGTTGCTGCAAGAGACGGGACGCTTGCTACATGCGGCGGCGGCGCTTGCTACTATGACGGACGCGCTGCGACGGGCGCTTGCTATTACGGCGACCGCGCTGCCAAGGGAGCTTGCTACTACGACGGCCAAGCTGCGACGGGCGCTTGCTACTACGGCGTCCGCGTGCGCTTGCTACTACGACGGCCGTGCTGCAACGGGCGCTTGCTACTATGGTGGTCCCGCTGCCAAGGGAGCTTGCTACTATGGCGGCCGCGCTGCGACGGACGCTTGCTACAAAGGCGTGGGGGGTTTGCTATCCCAGGGCGGCGGTGGTGCCACGTGCTGGCTGGCAGCAACGCTTCCTACAAGCGATGGCGGCACCTGCTACAAGCGACGACGGCCCTTGCTACAACTGTGGCATCGCCGCTTGCTACAACGACGACGGAGGTTTTAGGTTTGCTACCATAGGCTTACTACAACTGTGGGGTTTGCTACAAAATCTCCGACGAGGTTTCCGGCGAGGTCGGATTTGCTACAATAGAATTTTTTTTGCTATATATGTTTTATGGTTTTGCTACAATATCGTAAATTTTTTGCTACAAATTTTCAGGCGAGGTTTCCCGGCGAAAGTCTTCAACGAGTCTCCGGTGAAGTCGGTTTTGCTACATTGGAACAAAACTTTTGCTACAAAGTCTCCGGCGATGTCCCTGGCGAGGACAGTCTTTTTTATTCTATTTTCTAGACGAACCGTTTTTTGCTACAATGTAGCAAAAGCGGGACAAATATAGCAAATACGGGATAAATATAGCAAAAACAGGATAAAGGACAAAACGTGAAGATCTGGACCGGCTGGGGACCCGGGGGATGGAAGTTTCCATCCCCGGGTGGACGCCTAGCACCGTCTGCTCCAAATTTAGGTATTTTGGGTTATTTCCCCCTACTACGAAAGGAGATGGCTCTGCGGAGCTTGTACTAGTACCTTAAACTGACGAATGAATTGTATTAGCACGATTGATCGGCGTTACCTGTAACGTACGCTTGTGTCCCTTTCCTGGGATGGATATATATATATATATATATATATATATATATATATATATATATTTTTTTTTGAATACTAAGAATAAAATGCATTTCAACCCCGTCCTAGTTTTCAATCATTTCGTGGCACCGGGTGTGGCTGAACCATCTACGATGGGGGGAGCGAAGGGAGGAAGCTTAGATAAGAGAATACGCTCTCGCATCGCTTTTTTTGTAGAAAGCTCTACCGGCGAGAAAAAGTGTTTGGCCCGAGCCAAAAAGAGGTTGATCCACTTCATTCGCCAAGCGAATGATCTTCGCTTCGCGGGATATATATATATATATATATATATATATATATATATATATATATATATATATATATATATATATAGTGGCGCTATTTGACACCTAGGGTGTAGAATAGTTATTTTACACCCACCCTTTATCTTTAGAACCGTATATTATTTTTATGTCACGTAAATTTTGTATTACTTCGTAAGTTAAGAAAAACATAATAAAATTTAGAAATGGCATAATTTTTTTGTTTACATGCCGTAAAAAAATTCGACGTAAAAGACATATTTTTTGTGTTTTTTTACACTACAATGACTCATAAATTTTATTTTCAATTGTTTTTTTTGGTTGTGGTGAATATATGAACATAATTATTCGTATACAAAACATAATTTTTTAAATCTAACAACGTAAAAATATGTTGGGTGCAAAATAACTATTCTGCACCCTATCGCATAATCTGCCGACGAGCATGCTCCGTTCAACGAAAATCATAATGATGATAGCAATCGTTTTCAGGCAACGCTTCCCCTGTGCATGGGGTCCATGTAACACATTGCCATATCTTCCCTTCACTAGCACGGCCCCGTCGCCACAGTGTCCTCTCCCCACCGCGTCTCCCTCTTCCACCAGCATGTATAGGACTGTAGGGGCAGTTGCCATTTGATTCAAACGTGGCAAAAGCTTTGCTTCAATCTATTTATTATTAAGAAACAGTTTTGCAATAAAAATAAAAATAAAATGCTTATTACAAAAGCATACTCTCCTTATATTATTTCACTCAATCTCTTAGCACCCGCTAAAACCCACAAGCGGGCTTCTTCCTTAATCTTGTCTGGAACTACAAATAGAGGCGCGTGCTTGTTGTGAAAGACCCGAGCATTTCTTTTATTCCATATATATCTCCCAAGAGGTCAACAAAGTGAGGGAGACAAGAGCTCTACGGTTTGGGATAGGACGCTCCGCCATCATAGACCACCAACTTTTCACTGAGAGATCTTCCCATTTGAGTATTCCATCTTTTCCTTTTGCCAACTTTATTGTCAACATGTGATCTGCACCCACCACCATCTCTTTTCATAGTAGCGAGCCAAATCGTATAGAGGGGCTCCAAATTTAGGTATTTTGGGTCATTTCCCGTCAGAGCTCGCAAGCATGAAACAGAAGGTACATGTTTAATATTTTCTAGAGAAAAAGTACATGGAGTTGGGTTTATGTAATTTTTTTTTATAGAAACTTGGTAGTTTTGTCGTTTTGAAACATCTAACTTACATGAGTTGAAAGTTGTTGATCTCTGGTGAAAGCTCCCATTTATTAGTTGGAAGTTGAGGACTTCTCCGATGGAAAGCTCCAATTTTGTGTTTGGTATATAGATGAGAATTCATGAACTGGAAGTTTTTGTGCTCCACTAGAAGCTCTATGATTGTGTCGTTATGAGTTGATGGATCTTGAACTGAAAGTTCTAATCGATTTAAGGTTGCAAATGTGTTTTGGTGAAAGTTCTTTTGTTTTATTTTTCTCTCTCACGCACTGGAAACCTGCATTATAGGGGCGAATGGGTGAGGGGGAAGCAGAGAAGAACGGTTGGAAACATGAGGGATAATCTAGTTCCTTCCACGAAGAGAATTTCGACACCTTGGCTAGACAATTTTAAGCCAATCATAGGAACCATCATTTCCCAATTTGATGCGACCCACATTCATTCATAAGAATGCAATGTGGTTGATTACTATTAATCGGCAAATTGCTCCATAAAATACTCTCAGGAATTCAGGTAATATGTGGAGTGTGCACTCTAACTGGGCTTTCTTTGCTATAAGTTGTTGTTGGATATATGCCCTAAAGGCAATAATAAAAGTGGTTATTATTATATCTTTGTGTTTATGATAAATGTTTACATTCATGCTATAATAGTATTAACCAGAAACATTAATACTTGTGTGATTTGTAAACTAAATTAGAGTTCCTAGTAAAGCCTCTTTGTAATACTAGCTTATTGGTTGATAGATAATCGTGGTTTCTCGATCATGAACATTGAGATGTTGTTAACAACAAGATCATATCATTAAGAATATGCTATGATGGACATACTCCTATAGATAAGCGTAGCATAAAGATCAAGTCATTTCAATAGTTCGTCTGCTATAAGCTTTCTGATACATAGTAACCTAATTCCTTCGACCATGAAATCATGCTAATCACCATCATCGGAAGGATGCTTTGATGACATCAAACACCACACCGTAACTGGGTGGCTATAAAGGTGGCATTGAGTGTTCAGAAAGTATGTGTTGAGGCACATGAATCAAGAGTGGGATTTGTCCATCCATATGACGGATAGATATACTTTGGGCCCTCTCGGTGGAATATCATCCAATTAGCTTGCAAGCATGTGACTGGCTCACAAGGGATCACATATCACGGAAACGAGAAAAGAGTACTTATCGATAACGAGGTTGAACTAGGTATGCAGAGATACCGACGATCAAATCTCGGATAAGTAAACTATCGCGAGACAAAGGGAAATTTGTATTGTATGTAAGTGGTTCATTCGATCGCAAAGTAATCTTAGAAATATGTGGGAGCCATATGAATTCCCAGATTCCTCTATTGGTTATTGATTGGAGAAGTGTCTCGGTCATGTCCACGTAATTCACGAACCGTAGGGAGACACACTTAATGATTCGATGTTGTTTAGTAGATATGGAATATAAGTAGGGAGACCGAATGATGTTCGGAGTCTCGGATGGGATCCGGGATATCACGAGGAGATCCGGAATGGTCTAGAGAATAAGATTCATATAAGGAAAGTCCAATTTCGGAGTTCGGCAATGATTCCGATGATTTCACCGGAGAGGTTCTAGAAGGGTCTAGAAGGTTAACCGGGGAAGGGTACATGAATGTGTCATGGATTAATGGAATGATTAAATCATGTCCTAGGTCACTTGGTTGGGCATTTACAAGAAAAAAATAAAGCTTCAAATTGAAATTCAAAAGGCAAATTTGAAAAGTCAAACTGGGATAATGTATCCTAGTGGAGGAAGGAAAGAATCCTTCTTTCCCTCCACCACAAGCCAACTAGGAGAGGGAGTTGGGGAAGGATTCAACCCCTCCTCTCCCAAGCTGCCATCCCTCTCATAAAAAGAGGGTAGGGGGTGCCCCAAGGACACACAACCAACCCTCCCCACCAAGCCGCCGCCGTCCCCAGCGCCGCCCCCGCGCCGCCGCCTTGCACCGCGGCCGGATCGTCGTCGTCGCCCTAGCCGCCGCCGACTCCACCTCCTCATCTCCGACCTTCTAAAACCAAGATCGCTGGAAACCCTAGATCCAGCATAACCTCCTCCGGCTTAGGCGAAGCCCTGCAGAATTTTCCCTCTACTTTCGACACCACGCTGTCGTGCTGCCAAAATTACGAGGGGAGAACTACAACCTCCGCTGCCTACTGGAACAAGGGAGAGGAAGGTCTTCATCGAGTACCGAACGTGTGACCGACTGCGGAAGCGCTGCCGAAACGCAGCGCCGGAAGGATCGTCTACGCGATGTTGAGATCGGCAAGTATACGACTACATCACCCAGAAGAATCTGCTCTCGTTAACCGCTTTGAAATCTTCGAGGGTGAGTTCTCTAATCGACTCGTTGCTACAATCTAATAGATAGATCTTGGCTTGTTTGTGTGCATGCGGTAGAATTTTTTTGTTTTCCATGCTATGAACCCCTACAGTTGTGTGCACATTGATAGATAGGTATATATACGATAGCGGATAGCGAACAATGAACAATGAAAATTGAGGCGATATGTCACATTTTAGACTGAACTCTCTCTCGTAAGAATTTGCAAACTTCAAACATGAGCATGAGCTTTTGCTCGACTTCACTTGCCTTTTGGGATTCCTCCATTGCCACGGGTGGCGACGGGGGGTCCTGTTGCACAACAGCGATGTTTCGGCTGCATGCGGATTCGGTGCACGGACGGTCGCAAGCTCTAGCTTCTTCTTGGCGTCGGCGGCCGCCCTCAACTCCTTCTTGCCCCGTCCACTATATGTGGGGGTTCCACATGAGACTTAACACATTGCGTCTTCACGCCCCTCCACCATAGTGTCCTTACCCGTCGCGCCCCCTCATTGGCCTAAGTGTATAAGATTCTAGGAGTGGTTGATGTTCCGTCCTTCGTCTTTTTCTTTGTGCCACTAGAGCCATGTTATCGTAGGCGATAAGTCACCGACAACACATGACCTACACCGCCACCAGTTCTTTTCATTATGGCAAGCCAGACGATTTAGAGGGGCTCCAAATTTTGGTGTTCTAGGGTTATTTTCTGCCACAACTCACATATATGAAACAAAAAATACATGTTTAATGTTTTATAGAGAAAAAGTACATGCAGTTGGGTTTATGCATTTCTTTTGAAGGTTGGTAGTTTTGTAAGTTGAAACCTCGGGCATACATGAGTTGAAAGTTGCTGATTCTCCGGTGAAAGCTCCAATTTCTTAGTTGGGAGTTGAGGATTCTTGAGTTGACGCTTCTCCTCTGGGAAGCTCCAATTTTGGAAGCTTTATAATTGTGTAGTAGTGAGTTGAGGGATCTTGAATTGACGGTCTTGATCGTTTCGAGGTTGCAAATGTGTTTTGTCGAAAGTTATTTTTTCTGAAACTATATATTTTTTAGAGTCTACTGAGACGTAGTTCCAAAAGAGACAATGTCAAGCGATGACTATGTTGAAATGCGACATGGATACAATATCCAAGAGGTATAGTACTGAAGCAGCATCCGAAGGAGTAGGATCTTAAATAGCCATGTGATTGGTCGTCTATTGCTAACGTTGAAACACTGTCAATAGTTAAGAAGGACGGGCGTTCGGTCATGAGCGAAAAATCCAGTCTCTGTATTTCGGTATGTTTTATACTCAGTCTTTCCGAAATGAAAACCAAAATTTACTCGTATTTTTTACTACCCACAAGTTTTGGCAGCATTTTAGCTGGATTTTGAACATATTTTCAATAACACAAGGTGAAGGCCGTAGTTTTTTTTTTTGGAAAAATCGGACGGCTCTCCGGTGAAAATCGTTCGGTCCACTCGGTTAACAATGATGACAAAATTAAAGTACGAACTAAATTCACATAACCTCGGATCGTTAGCTACGGCCATACTGGTGGGACCGCAAGGGAACATTCCCTGCAATTTCCATAGCTCATTCTTATTTTATTCTGCTCCTATGCTGAGAAGACGGTTGGTCAGTCACGTTCGGTCTTTCTTTTTTTTTCTGCAGTGTGGCAGGCAGCACGCGTTCGTTGGACCTGAATCCTGGTCTCCATTGGTGACGCTAACCAACAGCTTCTCTTTTGGCAGGTTTAGAAAAGAAATTCTACCGTGCACTCTACGGTATTTAGCGTGCACAGTTTCATCCCGTTTTACTATCAGTCAATATGTCTATTTTCTCCGTCCGCAAATAAGTGTACATCTAGCCTTGTCTTAAGTCAAACTTTACTACGTTTGACTAATTTTTTAGAACAACGCATCAATATTTATGACACTAAATTGATATCATTAGATTTATTTTTAAATTTAGTTTTATAATATGGCAATTTGATGCAATATATGTTTCTATATTTCTTTATAAAGTTGGTCAAATTTAATTATGTTTGACTTAGACAAAAACTAGATGTACACTTATTTGCGGACGGAGGAAGTAGTTTTTATGAAATGTGGTGAAACATGATAACAACATTGCACTAATCTTAAAGCAGAAAATAACCGCAAATCAATGGATTGCGCATGCACTTTATCTATCGTGCATGCTAGAAAAACCACTCGTGTGTAGGGCTGGACTATCGAGCAGCTCGACTCGTTAAGGCTCGGCTCGTTAAGGCTCATGCTCGTTAAGGCTCAGATCATTAAACTCGTTAAGGATAACGAGCTAAAAGTAAAGCTCGGCTCAGTTCGTTAGATGTTATCGAGCGCTCACGAGCTGCTCATTAAGAAAATGCATAGACAAAGGCATACCGATAATTAAAAACGACAATTATAACCACATATATACCTGTATCAAAATACGATAGATAATTATCGATAGCAGTGCTTGGATGGCATCTTACGCTTATCCATGTGAATTGGTGTGAGTAGGGAGGCTTGGAACGGACAAGAAGGACTCCAGCCGGCAGGGCTCGGTCGGTGCCGTGGTCAGCAGATCTAGATCGAGAAGGTGGAGATGGGGTATTCCTCAATGGCCAGTTGTTTGTCTTAGATGGGATGCCAGATTAGACATGTAGCAACATAAGTGGACCGTATCTTGGTTGTTACCGAGCTTAACGAGTAGCTCACGAACATCGTTAACTCGATCATTTAGATCGTTAAGGATATCGAGCAAAAACTGCAGCTCGGCTCGAATCGTTAAGGAAACGAGTCGATCTCAAACGAGCCGAGCAAACGAGTGCTCATTAAACTCGCCGAGTTTCGAGTTTTATGTCCAGCCCTACTCGTGTGGCAGGTTCGGCACTACGGCTTCGGTCCTGTTTGGCACCTCGCCTCGCCTTAATTGTGTGCCCCTCCCGCTCGCTTCGTCCTCACCAATTTGTCCCAACACGAAAGAACGCGGAACTGCGGTGATAAAACGATGGAAAACAATATGCCCATATCCTTCTCAGCAGCCATCGAACTCAGATAAAGTATTACTGCTACTACTACTATTAGTGTACTTACTCCGTTTTAAAATATAAAATGTTTTAACTTTATAAAGCAAATATATCTTGACTTATTTTAGTATGTAGGTTACTAAGGTTTAAAATGAATATACATACTTAAAAAAGTCTACATATATTTTGTTTATATAAACTTAAAACATCTTATATTTTAAAACGGAGGAAGTATTTATGAATCCTAGGAAAACGAAAAAAATGATTAGTTTCAATCATCTGGTAGCGAAATGTCGATCCATATCACACCCGATCGGGACCAAACTGTTTGGAGGATTTCTTTTGGAAAGAAAAGGAGGCGAGGTGGTTCATCCGCCAGCCGGAGCTGACATCGTCGACCGCACTCAGGTAGCGTCGTTGGGCCGGGTTGGGGTACCGATTCATGATCCTCACGTGCTACACCTACAGCCAGCAGAGCAGAGAGACCGACCAATGGTGGTGTGCATTGCCGGGCCAGCAAAACGTGCCGCCCGCACCTGATCTGACCTAACTAGCAAAACGTGTAGAAGGGGATTTTGTTCACGGCAGGCAGGCACACGTGTTTCGCTGGACAGACACCTAACCTAACTAATGGCGATCAGCAAACCATTTTAGCCTCTGACTGGCTGTTCTTCCCTCGTGGCCCAGCTGAATGCCTCTGAAGCTGATCGGCTTGACGATATTAAGTTGTTAGTTACTCCCTCCGTTTTAAAATATAAGATGTTTTAGATTTGTAAAATATATATATTTTTTTTTATGTATAGATTCATTCTAAATCTGAATAAACCTACATATTAAAGAAGTCTAAATACATTTGTTTTATAAAACTAGAACATCTTACATTTCTAAGTATGTTTTTCTTCCCTTTGTATAACTTAGTCTGTTCGCAACACTCATACCGTCGGGAGCATGCATGCACGTAAAGAAGCATCTTGTTTTCGGGAGCAAGCGAGCTGGCTTGTTTTTCTTGTTTTGGTTATAAAACAATAATAATACTGATTGAATGTCATTATACTTTAGGCCTAAAACGATAATGATGCTTAAAATTTAAGTAGTCTTTAAAATTTTAGCATACATACTAAACATATTTTTAAGGTATTTTCTAGCGTAGGGGGTATTGCCCCCTTGATCTCAAAAAAGATGGGCCACTTTAAGCAAGCGTCCCTTGGTGTGTGTTGTCCTAGGGTCCGTAAAATTCATGGACTAGCCATGTGGCCGACATGTACGAGGTGATGGAGACATACGGTCTGCACCGATGCATCCTCCTTGTCAGACAAATATCTTTCTAGAAATTTTGGCTTTGATTTTAGTCTAATTTAAATCCAGTCTTCCA
Organism: Avena insularis; assembly: GCA_023614405.1. Taxonomy (NCBI): domain Eukaryota; kingdom Viridiplantae; phylum Streptophyta; class Magnoliopsida; order Poales; family Poaceae; genus Avena; species Avena insularis. The sequence goes on along the minus strand of CM042691.1, from coordinate 288,020,554 downwards.
GAAATGAAGACCAAAATTTACTTGTATATTTTACTACCTGACAAACTCAGATACCGACAATTCGTGTTGGCTTTTTTATCATGGCCGAAACTACTATATAGCTATTGTCAGCACAAAACTTGGAGAGCAGTATCCGCTAAAAGTTTTGGCAGCATTTTGGTGGTGTTTTGAACATACTTTTGAGGCATATATTCATATCAATTTGCAGGAATAAACACTTAGTAGTGCCCAACAAAAATGGTACCACGATATAGCAATTTGATTAGTCCCCCTCCCCCCTGATACTCGCCTGGGTTGCTCCCGCGCGACCTGGGCGAAATCGTAGAATCCCTAGGCCCGCGCCACCTTCCCCCCTCCTCGATTGATGTCGGTGTGCGCCGTCGGGCAAAGCCTGTGCGGTGCTAGCGGCGGCGGGCCTTCTTCTTCCTGACATGTGAGCTTCCCGGGCAGGGCGGCAAGCTCATGGCGGCGGTGCGGCTGGGCGGTCATCGGCGGGTCCTGGCACGGTGATGGACGGTGTGCGGCGTCAGGGGGGCGAGTCGTGTGTCGAGGCGGCATTGCAACTACCCGACGTGGGGAGGCTTGGCGGTGGTGCTCCCGCCAGCTGCTTCGCATCGGCGATGGATTTAGGGCGGCGGAGGTCCGGTGAGCGGCCGTAGTGCAGCGAAGACGGCAGAAGCTTCGGCGAAAGGTTGATTGGTTTAATCGGCCTAGATCTAGGCCCGTTTGGGCCCGATCTAGGTTGGGACGGGCGGGTCTCCCCTAGAGGTGCTCCGATCTGCTTGGGGTGGGCTTTGCTCTTGTTGGGTCCAGCGTTGCGGGTGGCTTCCCTGGTTAAGATTTATCGGCCCGCTTTGGGCCCGGCCGGATCTTCTTGGGACTGGTATGCCTCCGTGGAGGCTTTACGGGCCCGTTAGGCTCGGTCGGACCGGATTAGTACTGGTATGCCTTGCGGCCATGTCCAGTCGACTATCACCGTAGGCGGTGGAGGTTGTTCCCTCCTGCGTAGTCGTGACTCTGCTGTCCCCGGCTCGAGCTTCTCTTCGCCTCCAGTTTGCATACCTCGTGAGGGCGGCTTCGAGGAGACGACGATGGAGGCTTCGTAACCATGGTGGCACATGATGGTGGGTGTTAAGATCGGTGGCGTTGAGGCCTCATCCTCGAGGGGCTCCTTTGTATCTTCGTCTAGGGGCCGTGGATGGGTTTTTTGAGAAATCCTTTGTCAGCTTGCCTGACACCGGTGTCTCCTTCGGGTGGCACTTCTTGAAGGGCGTTGTGGATACTCTTCATTTACTTACCCCTATGTGTCGGGGGAAACCCTAGGATCAGCTGATCCGGACAGTAGCATTTTATCTCTTTCTAGAAGGTGTTGCTTGGTACTTGGCGAGTCGGTGCAAGGAGCGTGGTGGTACTTCTCGGTAGGGCGCAGTGGTTGCGGGTCATCTTTGCTTAGTCGATCGACCTATGTTTTGTTGGGCGTGTGTTGGCTGCCGCTTAGCCTTTTTTTTCTTATTTGTTTTAAGGCTACCTTTGATTGCATAGTGTGATTGCTATATTAATATAATGGAACGTATGTTTATTTCTAAAGAGAGCGAGCAATTTGATTAGTACACGCGGCACGTAACCACGGATCATTAGCTACCACCATACTAGAACGCGAGGGGACATTCCCCGCAATTTCCATAGCTCACTCTTATTTTATTCTGCTCCTATGCTGAGAAGACGGTTGGTCAGTCACGTTCGATCGGTCTTTTTTATTTTGTGCAGTGTGGCAGGCAGCACGCGTTGGTTGGACGTGAATCCTGGTCTCCATCGGTCACGCTAACCAACTACAGCTTCGATCCTGTTTCTACCTCCCCTCGGCCTCGCCTCGTCTAATTACATATCTTAATAGTTTGTCCCAATATGAAAGAACGCGGAACTGCAGTGATAAAACGATGGAAAACAACGTGCCGATACGATATCCCTGTCGTCAGCAGACAACGAACTTGGATACTACTAAAACTAAAGTATTACTACTACCAGCGTATTTATAAAGAGACCAGTTTCAATCATCCGGTAGCGAACGGCGGCCCTGCTATACGCTACGACAAAGTGTGTCCGATACGTGTCCGAGCTGTAAAGACCACTCTCCCACCGCAGGCTCCATCCACTCGAGCATGAAGAAAGAGGAGGCCTAGCGACCTTCTGACGCCGCTCGACGGCGTGCAGGAGTAACTCGGAGGCGGCGTGCGTTGCTCTCATTCTTGCGACCACAAGCTCCAAGATGAGGCACTTTTGGGTTTTGGGTTTGAGCTAGGCGCGGGGCATGGTGCACGCGGCACAGCACAAGGAAAGGCTTAATTAGCGTATGTGGTCATCTGGAAGAACGGCGTTGGGGAGGAAGTAGTATCGTACAAAAATCGGACACTATTTGTCGTATGCGAAGCAATTTCGGGTAGCGAAATGTCGATCCATATCACACCGACCGGGACCAAACTGTTTGAAGGATTTTCGAAAGAAAGAATAGGCGAGGTGGTTCATCCACCGGAGCTGACAGCGTCGACCGCATGTAGCGTAGCTGGGTCGGGTTGGCTCCTCGATCACGTAGCTGGGTCGGTATTCAACATCGACATCTGGACAGTGGCGGATCCAGGATTTGATCATAGGGGGGCTAGATGATAGTGACGATAAAATAGATATAAAAGAACACTATTAAATCTTAAATACATGAAAAAAATTATCCAAAAACATGTTCTATAATTAAAACCTTTGTTTTATCCGCTTTACGACTTTTACGACTATAAACCGATCAGACAAGTCTATGATCTCGTGAACGCTAAAATTTATAGGAATTTTCTTTATGAATATGAATAACTATATAAGCCTTTAGAAGAATAATAAATAAATCAAGGTGTAGATCTATTATATGAGTATGTGGGGCAAAGAAGAAATTCACCATAAAAGAGATAAAAACAAAAATATATAAAGTATTTGTGTATATTATGGATACCAAACTGTAACATTATATGTTTGACAATAAAATAGTAAGCTAAATTCAACTAGTTTGAGTGTAGGTCTATACCTAGACCCATAAAATAAATCAGTAACTCAATAATTAGTAAACCACTAAATAATTGTAAAACAATGCTGGCGTAGTATATAATCCATATTTGATATGAAAAGGCAATTTCTATTAGATGGGGTAATGAAAGTAGCAATTCTAGTAGCCAACATGCAGTATACATAAGATCATATGTTAGGGCGGCCAATTCATGAATGGGGCATAACGTGTGGTGAAGGCATGCCATAGTTAATAGTTTCCATACGTACGGAAGTTGTGCTTTGTTCCTTTGCTAAACGGTAATTACAGACACGACGGCGCCTAAATATAAAACCCCGATCCTGGCGACGATGCTCAACCAATGAGACCCTAACCCCTGGGAAGGCACCGACACGGCGGAGGCGAAGAAGGGAAAAATAAGCTGACTAGATCGAGGAGTAGAGCAGAAACTCAGATGCGTCCCATGCATCAATTGATCGATCTAGGGTCTTGCTAATGCTTCGGTGGGTATGTATTATCCCTTCATGGCTAATATATTTGTTTTGCCCCATAAAGCTTTAGCAATCGACCCATTTGTCTAGGCTAATAGACAGAGTATTACGATTAGCAGTTTAGCATCAAAACTAATGCTAGCCCCCGCTGCATATCCTTGAGGGGTGCCAGACCATAGGGGGGCCTTGGCCACCCCTCGCCCCTCCCTGGATCCGCCTCTGCATCTGGACGTAAATAGCGTCAGATGAAACTAGTTTTTGGAACTCTAGTTTTTCACTTGCGTTTCTAGGCCGAGTTTTTAAATCAGTCTTTCTACGACTAAATTCGGCTCAAATTTGACCAGATTTTGGTATAGTTCGGCATAAATATGAATATTGAGCAATGTTCGGCATAGTTTGACATAAAATTGACCATAGTTCGGTGGACAATGAAAATACAACATATTTGGTATAATTCGGCCAGTTCATGCTCGGCATCTACGTGTTGCCCCTGCGTATCGATAGATGCTCAACTAGATTATCCTGCAGCTGTTGATGCAATATCGGGTCTCGAATCTCCTGACGCATGGTGATGAAGGCAGCCTAGGTTGGCGGCACCTAGTGATCAGGCTCTGCAAAAGGTCTCTATCTGTAGTGTGCCTCGTTCTGCTCGACCTAACTCACTGGGTTCTTCCTCTCATCCTCAATGATCATGTTGTGTAAGGTCACATAACAGTTTATCACTTCCCACATCTGATCTTTTGACCAGGTCATAGCAAGAAACCGTATAACTGCAAACGTCTGTTAGAGCACACCAAATGTCTGCTTCACGTCTTCTTGCAAGCTTCTTGTTCCTTGGTATACTAAGCATGCTTGGGGAGTATCGGGCTCGAGATAGTTTTCACAAATGTTGGCCATCTTGGATAGATGCCATCTACAAGATAGTATCCCTTGTTGTAGTGGTGTCCGTTGATCTCAAAGTCCACAGGGGGAGCATGACCCTCAACAAGCTTGACGAAGGCATTTGAGGAGTTGAGAACGTTGATATCGTTGTTCGATCCTGTCATGCCAAAGAAGGAGTGCCAAATCCAAAGATCATGTGTAGCAACTGCCTCGAGTATCACAGTGCAACCTTCTTTGTGGCCTTTGTACATTCTTTGCCATGCAAATGGACAGTTCTTCCACTGCCAATGCATGTAGTCTATGCTTCCAAGCATCTTAGAAAACCCTCTAATTTCATTAACTGCGAGGATCCGAGCAGTGTCTTTAGCACTGGGTGTTCTCAAGTACTGTTTCTCAAACACTACAATCACTGCCCTGCAGAACCTGTACAAGAAATCGATGGCGGTAGACTCGGCCATATGAAGATAGTAGGCAACACTGTCACCCGACGCTCCGTATGCGAGCAACCTCATCGCCACTATGCACTTCGGCAGTGAGGAAAACCTAACCATGAAGGTGCAGTCCCTTTTGCACACGAAATAGGGGTCGAACTCCCGGATGGCATGCACGATCTCGACGAAGAGATTCCGGCTCATCCTGAAACGGTGCCAAAACACAGCTTCTTCCTGCATCGGCTCATCAGCGAAGTAGTCGGCGTACAACAAGCAGTAGTCCTCCATCCTCTACCTTGCTTTGCACTTCCGACGACCCTCCGTCGAGCCTCCACGCTACGGCGTTGCAGTCTGCATGTACAAATGGGCGAGAGAGGCGAGAATCTGCATATGCTCTTCATATTTGGCGGCAACGGCGTTCTCCCCCAGCAACACGGCGAACATCTCTTCGTCGTCGGAGTCCATGGCCGAACGGGTAAAACGTCGAACACTTGGCGGGCGAGGTGGCGGGAGGTCGGGGCGAAGCCGAGCTACAACGGTGTTTGGGCAGCGAGAGGTGGCCTAGGCCGTGGGGAATGGGTGCAACGACGACGGCGGACCTATCTATAGGTGTGGATTCGGCTCGGCGTGGTAGAGCTTCGCCGGCGAAGGCATGGCGACAGGAGCAGCTAGGGAAAGCTCTTCGCCGCTAGAGAGGCGACTTGTGGTGGGAAATGGGTTTGTCTATCCGACAGGGTTGACCCATCCGCGTTTTTGCTTCGTTCGGCGTGTCTAGGACGTTCCTGGCGCCCCGGCCTGGAAACTCCAGACAAAAGTAGGCCAAATTCGGACGGAACCGGCATCATGAGAACGCGACTGAGACAATTTTGAGTCCAAACCAAAAATCGCTCTAAAAACAACGTGCTGAACCCGAGTGGAGATGCTTTGCACATAACAGCGTTAGGGTGTACGTACAAGGGGGTGTTTTGTTCACGACAGGCAGGCAGGCAGGCGTTTGGTTGGACAGACACCTACTGGCTGCCGCATACTAGATATGCTTTACCCTGCTCTCTTTGCTGATGTGGTCCTCGGAAAATCATTTTAGCCTCTGACCGTGTTCTTCCCTTCCCCGGTGGCCCAGCTGAATGCTTCTCTGAACACTGAAGCTGATCGGCCGGTGCAATCATTCACGACATTAAGTTATTGGCTATGAAGTGCGTTTTTTTTTTCGTTTTTTTTTTCAAGTTAGTCGAGTTTGCGGTACCCATAAGGCTGGTCATAGTGGAGTAACTTCACTAGTAACTATTTTGCTTACGTGGCAATGATTTAATAAAAACATAGATAGATTGAGTACTAACTAGCTATGTTATTGTAACATCACATATACCAATGCAAAGTGTGTCTACAATCTAATTAATATGACATTGGATGTTACCACACCTAAATTATTTTCCACTATGAAGGTAATAACTTAGACTAGTAACATATACATGTTACTACTTTTAGTTACTCCCCGCTATGACCAACCTAATGTTGACACCATGCATGCACGATAAACTGAACGAGAAACAAGAAATAACCATCAGTTTTTGATTTCCAAACAGAAAAGTGACAAAAACAGATCCTATATAACCGTCTAGGCCAGATTTTTTTCAGAGACCCAACAATTTGCCAGATTACACACAACGCCGCAAAACAGCAAATTCAAGAGGCGACATCTCCTCTAAACAAGAGAGCCTAATCTCCATCCAGGCACGCCTGAGACAAGGGCTGTGGAAAGCTAAGGCTATCGGTCCTCAACAGACCTACTAAGCGCCACCTATCAAACTTTTTTCTGATCTTCGCATAATCACCGCTGCCTTCGGTGTGGCTCCGTTAAAGACCATATCGTTTCGGTGCCTCTAGATGCACTAGAAGACGACAATGAGTGTTGTCCACAAATCGCGTCAGGTTTCCACGGGGCAATATCCCCATGCTCCACCATTGGATCAAACCGGTATACAGATTAGGCTGCCACTGTAGGTCCCAGCGCTGCAAGGCCCAGCCCCAAACCTCTCTAGAGAACGTAACCCGTGAGGAGGTGCTGCAAGATCTTTTGGTGCTGGTCACACGGTGGGCAAGCCACTGGGTGTGCCAATCTACAATGGTATCAGCCATCCAACATATGTTCTTGGAGACCGGTCACACGAATAATTTCTGAGGGATTTTGTCATACTATATATGATGCAGTCCTTGCTGCGCTGAAGTGTGAACTAATTTAATCTTGATATATTCGGCACAATTTTTTAGTTTGGTCAGCGACAATGAGTTGGTTCTAGGTCCCTTCAAGCATTTGAGATGTGGGGGATACGTGCACTAGTGGAAAACGACGCTCTAGTCCGGGCGCTAACGGACTCTACTCTCGGTTTTACATCTGAAACTGTGAATTTGATACTAGAGGCTCCTATCTCTAGCCTTGGTTTGCTACGAAGCAGGACTAGATGCCACCACATGGCGGCTGTTCGGAGTGAGGGCACGAAGGACCTTTAGTCCCGGTTTGTATGACAAATCGATACTAGAGATTTTATTTTTGAATTTATTTTTTCGATTTTTTCTTGAATTTTGAATCGTTTGACTCGCTAATCTCTCACTTAGAATATTTTTTAACACTAACTATAGTTAATCATAGCTGAAATTATACTCATGGTCAAAACTTTCTGATCGGTCATCCATCCTAGCAGGCCAGTATACTTAACTTCTCCATTCCATCAAGATATCCTTGCGCGGAAAATATTGTACTTTATTGCCAAGACTACTATATCAATCCTATTAATTCATATCAATACGATTGCACGTCTTTATTTTTCCAAAGTACAAACAACTATTTAAGTAAACAATAATAAATAAATAATAATAATATTTTATTCCAGTGAAAATAAAAACTAAATAAAATAATATTTGATTCATTTTTTGCCATTTATTCATTTAATATGGCATAACTAATATCTTTAAATCTATAAAAATCGAAATTCAACAAATAATATATATATTATTATCAGGAAAATGCGAGGAATCCAAATATGACATAATGTTTTTTACTAAAAAATATACTTTTTAAATTAAAATAATATTTTATTCATTTTTTTCCATTTATTCATTTAATATGGCATAAATAATATCTTTAAATTTGTAAATCAAAATTCAACAAATAATATATCCATTATTATTTAAAAAATAATATATCCATTGTTATAAAAAAATTACTATATGACACAAAAAAATCAAAAAAAATATTTTTAATAACTTTTAACTTTTTAAATTTTAAAAATCTATAAGATTCCAAAACGGCCAGAGGCCGTTGAAATCAAACTATAATTTGTTTTCCGCATGTTTTGATAGGTTGTAAATTTTTTCCGACATCGTACGCAAAAGTTATAGCCATTTGAAGTTTTAATGACATTTTTTTGGCAAAATATGTCGAAATTCATGTTTATTAATTTTTGTAACAACTAAATCACTTAATATATCCACAATTTGAAAGATTTTTATTTTTTTTATTTTGTGACATGCTTTTGAAATTAGAAAACATTGATCTCCTGCCATGGAAACGGGGGAGGGGGAGAGAGGGGGAGAGATCGCATGTCGCGGCAGGATTTTTGCCTGTTTTCCTGCCATAGCAAAACCTGCCAAATAAATTAGTCCGGGTTTATGTCTCAAACCGTGACTAAAAGTCTATCTTTAGTCCTGGTTGGAGATCTAAAACGGGATTAAAGGGTGTTGCCTGCCCTCACAGGCCCGTTCGAATCGGAACTATAGGTTGCTAGCGTCCTAAGCGTTGGAAACGGGACTAATATGGACGCGTTAGTCCTAGTTCCAAACACATCGGGACCAATGTTCTAAAGTGCTCGGAGGAAAGATCAGTTTTCTACTAGTGGTGGTATTCTATATGTGAGTTCATTTCCTTTGAACGGGACCGTGACAGTAGGGAATCTCGACCACCACGTGCTCTATGATGGCAATTGATATGATGGTGCACAAGTTCAGTGGCGGAGGACAAAAATATTTTTTGGTGTGGCAAAACTAATAGCATCACAATATTTATTTACTAAATATATGCTCATAAAGTATACGACAATCCTTAATCAACATTGCATAGTAACTATAATATGCTTGTCCCAACATAACTAATATAAAAATACCTTTGTAATTAAACGAAACTTAAGACAATAGTTCACTATGAATTTATTAAACATATAGAATTGACCTGTCAAAGAAACATGAAAATATTACTTCAGAATTAGTTTATGCAAGGCAAAACAGATGGAAAGAGGAGACATGAGGCAACCGGAACATACCACTTAAGCACTAATTGGGTCTAGGAGGGCGAGGAAGTTGAATTTGCCGAGTTTTCTTGGCTAGAAAATATTTCTTCACTTCTCCAAGATCAAGTCCGTTGAATATATCTCGCTCGATGTAGCACACCATTAAGTCATTAAGCCAATCATTTGATATCTTATTGCGCAATTTGGTCTTAATAACCTTCATAGCTGAGAAGACTCTTTCAACTGACGCGGTCGCCACCGGTAGCAGCAACGCCAACTAGATGATGCGATATACCGATGGAAATACAATATGTCTTTCGGTCTCAACCATCTTTGTTGCCAAACTTGCAAGATCATGACAAACAATAAAGTCTTCTACTCTTCTCACGTGAAGAATGAAGGTTTGGAGTTGATCCTTTATAGTGGCACGATCAGCAAAAGAAAAATCTCTATCATAGATCTCGGTAATTCGAGCAAGTTTATCCACACTGAACTTAGAGAAAGAGTCTCTTGGATCAAGGCAACAAAAGCATACAAGCAACTCTGAAGTTACCTCATTAAAGCGATGGTCCATTTCGGTGATGATAGCATCAATGGCACATAAGAAAGTATCAACATGGTAGTAATGATCTTGAGTGATTAGTGTCCTTTTTTCTCGTCTTGTCCGTCCCCACCTTGGTAACATTTCTTCCAAATTTGGAATCAAAATTTCATTTTCCTCATAAAATGTTTTAACTTCCTCAAATAATGGCTCCCAACCATTGTTCCTCAAGCCCACCAAACGTGCTTTCACATCAACAATCAAGGACATGGCCTGGACAATGTTCTGATCCTTCCTTTGCAAGACAAGAGACAACTCATTTGTAATGTGTAACACTTTCAACATCATCTTCATGACTAACACAAAGCTAAATGACTCCATTATTTGTACATAACCTCCAGCCTTAGATGGATCGCGAGAATATCCTTGCACAATCATTAGAACTTCTATCACAGAATCCCACATTGACTCGATACGTAGTAAGGTTCTGTAGTGAGATCCCCATCTTGTATCTCTGGGTCTGGCCAAACTAGTTTCTTGATGTTGTCCTCTTCCTGAAAAAATTTGACCACTCTCCAACTTGCTCAAAATATTGAGCAATGCATCCTTCCTCTTGCAAGATGCACTAGTGGTGGACACAATCTGACCCACGTGCTCAAAAAAATCATGGATATAGGAACAGCAGCCCGTGACAGCAACAACTACCAACTGCAATCTGTGAGCAAAGCAATGCACATAAAATGCATATGGGTTCTCATCTCGGATCAGTTTCTGAAGACCATTAAATTCTCCTCTCATATTGGAAGCTCCATCATAACCCTGCCCTCGCAATCTAGCAATAAGCAAGCCATGCTTAGCAAGCATCCCAACCAATGCGCTCTCCAGTGCTTTTGATGTTACTTCAGTGACATGTTTAATACCAAAAATCTCTCCATAACTTTTCCTTCATTGTTCACGTACCTAAATGATAGATGACACAGTTAGTTAGGATAAACAGAATATCGGAGAAAATAATAGGACAATAATATAGCACTTACCTTACAACGACGGCCATTTTTTCTTTGATTGATATATCACGAGATTCATCAATGAGAACAGAGAAGAGACTGTCCCCAATCTCTTTCTTTATTGCTATGGTGACCTGCTCAGCACAACAATTTGCAAGTTCTTTCTAAATAGTTGGAGAAGTCATACGGGCATTTTTGGGACATAACTCATCAAATGCTAGCTTCACTTCTTCATTTCTTTCTTTGTACCAGTCAAGCAATTCTAGAAAATTGCCCTTGTTTAAGGAAGAAGAAGATTCATCATGTCCATGGAATGCCTCACCTTGAGACATCAGATAACTTGCAATACCTAAGGGTGTTTCCACACGAGTTTCATACTTTTTGAGTGACTCTTTGGTATGAGTTAAAACTTTATGTGTCACACTTGACCTCTGATTTTTAAAATATTTAAATGCTGACCTTGCTTGATTATGGACACTTCTAGGTCCACCAACATGATGAGGGAGCAATTTATATGCATTCTTCCAAGTGTTAAAACCAACTTTAGTGAAGACATCATGACCAAATTTCTCATCCATGAGATCATGTTTAAAAACATAGCAAATGAAGCAAAATGTCGCATCTTTCTCCATGATGTATTCCAACCAATCATGTTTCTTATACCATTTTTCAAGAAATCTCCTATTATCATCTGTTTTAGGACAATTATGCCCAATTAATTGAGTCGGACCCTTCAACACATAAGCTCTCCGGACATCATCTCTAATGTTGGGATCAATATCATCAATTGGGATACGAATACTCGGATCAGCAATAATGTAATCTTCAATACCTTCTGGTTCTATGGTGGCATTTTCAACCTCATCTTCATCTTGTGCATGTGCATCGCCCGGGTCATCCTCACTTTCCACCTCAGTTGTCATGCCAGTTTCAACTTCCTCTTCTATTTGTTGTTCCGGGAACTCTAGCACTTGTTCGACGACATTCTCGCTACCATGGCGAATAGGGTTCGAGCTACTGCCACTCAATGACGTGCCAAAGTAGCTCTTTATACCTGCATTTCATTCATTTGATTAAGAAATTACTGTTAGATAGATCTCTCCCACGTTCGGGCCCAACGGCCCGAACAGAGTCCCTCAACGCACCCTAATCGGGGGCACCCAACCTTATCATGGTTGGTGGGCCCTATTGCCAGTGCGCATATAAAGAGGTGGGGGGCCGGACGCACACGGTACGAGGTTCACCGTGCGCCGCAGCCCCCCACTAACACACCCACTGTAACATCCCAAAAATACTAAACTTGGATCATCAAACTCTAATCGCCAAAATTAGGAATAAAAATATGAAAGCATGCATGGTGTATGCATTTCATTTGGAATTCTTTTGAACCACCTTGTTTGTGTGTTCCTTTTCTTGTAAATGGATTCTTAGGTGAAATAAACATCATCTAAACAATTCCCAAACTTTTTTCAAAGACAAGCAAATTAAAACAAATAAAATAAGGGAATGGTCATTTTTACCAATTTAACTCCAATGCCTACTTTGGCTGTCTCAAACTTTCAGAACCTAACAGAAACTTTTCTGGATCTTTGCACCCCTTGATTGTACTCATAACAAAGTATCAAGGCCCACTTTGTGATCATCCAGAAACTTTCAAATGCATAGTTTAAATGACAATTCAAAATTGAATCTTTATCATATGGGAAGATCCCACTTTTTCAAAAACCACTCAAACAAGCTCAACTTTCAAAACCCAAGCATCTGCAGACTCACCAGCACCAACCTAGCACACCCACCAAAAATCTTTTCAAAATTCAAAACTTGAATTCTTGCGGCCATTTCATCAAACACATTGCAGACACAAATCATCAAAATCTTAAACACTATTGTGAGCGGTGATTGAAGCCTAACTTATTCCCTCTCTATCTCACAACCATCTCAGTAGATCACCTAGCAAGTTAAACCAAGACTAGCCTCACTGTAAGCTGGGCAATGACATCAATGGTGAACAGCCGAAGCTCACCGTGCCACCCCAGTGGAGACAGCAAGCTAGGAGGAGATTTAGCCGTGCCAACCTTGTCTAGGAGGCAGCCACGTCACCGCCACTCCACATCCGGCCTTTCGAATCCTGCCAGCCACTGGACCACACGCACGGGCCGCGCCCAGCCCGCCAGCAACCATGAAGAGCATGCGCCAGAGCGCCACCCTTGACCGAAGCCCACATACCGCGCACCGCCCTCGCCGCGTGCATACATGATCGCCACCGACCCAGGAGACCGCCAGACATCCCCGTTCGCCGCCCCATGCCTCACATCCACCGCTCGCCGTCGAAGACGCCGCCTCTGCCGTGCAGAGCGTCGCGTGTTCCAGACCAAACCGCACCGCCCCTACGCGCGCATTAAAGCCGTAGAGCATCGCCAGGAGACCACCAAGCGATCGCCACCACCGGCCATGCCTCTAGCCGCTCGTATCCATGTCGCCACCGTCGCCTGCCCATCCCGTTCGGTCTCATCTTCGCGACTATAAATAGAGTCCACCCCTAGCCGAATTGAGCACACCATCTCACTCCCCTCTCCTCACTAACCATTCCACCCTGTTCCAGGAGCAAGGCAAGCAGCACTTCGCCGGAATTTCACCGGAGCCCGCCGCTACTGGAGAAGAAGGGAGCCAGCGATTGGAGCTGCCCCAGGAGAAGCTGCCGGTACCAGGAGAACCGCCGTCGTCGACTTCGTCGTTCGCCCACCTCGCCTGAACCCCGGTGAGCCCCCAACGACCCCCACTGGCCGCGCTAGGTTTCTGTCTCGCCGGCGTTGCCCAACGTCCACGATGACCCTCAGCCGTTGGATTAGAAGCAGATCGAACGCACCACATCGCCCCATACCGCTTCGCACCCCCCTATCTCACTGACGCGTGGGGACAGCCACTTATGCAGCCCGAGGAAGCGCTGTGCTTAGCAGGCCGGCCCGTTAACCTTTCCCGCGCAGCCCAGTTATTTGAATTTAACCTTTTCCTTTTTAGTTCAAACACACTTCTGTACCCAGTTTCAAAAATCAACCCAGGTCGATTCAGTGAACCAAATTGAATGAAACCAATTTTGTTAGAAAGGTCTGGAAATGCTGAATCCAAGCCCGTTGGATTCAAGTCGTTTGGATTTGTAGATCATCCATGGTAAAAATAACAAGGCAGAATCTTTTCTGCATTCAAACATTTTTCAAATTAAAACCATAATAGCTTTTGAGTTGATTCCAACTCTAAAAAATAACATTTAACCATACCTTTCAGAATATATAAGAATATATAGGTTTAATTACAGAAATAATGTTCAAGTAATAAAAGAATGCCCCATAGGCATTTCTAGCCACTTTAATTAATTAAAATAAAAGGATAAAACCTTATTAAATTGTGACACCACTTTAAATCACATTCCCATGAGCTAAAATATGTGGTGATGACATGTGTCAACATGATCCCATGTTTGGTTTGGAGAATATTAAATCTTAAGTAGTTTTTCAATGAGTAGAAATTACTTTTCTAAAAATAAAAGGAATTAAACCAAACTTTAATCTTGTAATGTTAGTAATGATGCTAGATCATCTATAGGACCCTTTTGTGTGATGATTGCAAGTAGTTAAGTATTGTTTGGTGATTGTGTACATCGCATTTATTTATAGACGCTAGTACCGACCAAGGATACGAGGAGGAAGGAGGATACTACGAAGAAGAAGCCGAGGAGAACTTCAACCACTGCTCTGCACAAGGCAAACTTATACTGATATTGTGCAAGCCAGTACTTGCAAGCCTTACTAATCAAGTTGACCTATGCAAGCTACTACTTGCTTGCTACCATGCCACTATATGCCTTAAAGCATATATGATCCTAACCACTTGGTAAACCAATCCTAGTTTTATTTGCAAGTTTATTATTTTATTTCTTTATCAAAGCTCTTACTTAGAGTTTACTAGAATAAATGGTAGATACTAGAAGGATACTTGAAGGTTGCATAAAGAGTATAAAATTTGTCCTAAGCTAGATAATCTTGATGTCCTCCTAAGGCATGAGATTAAACTTAGTCAAACCCCACTAGTGTACCACCCCTCATTAGTGCTTACCCCCACTTGTAGATGCTAGTGCTAAGCATAAAACTTGGTCAACATTAGATGGGAATACTTGGTGAAAATGGTTATGAAAACCTTAGAATGATGGACCATTCTATTGAAATGTTTTGGACATGTGTTTCCGAACACCTGATGATTTTGGTGATGAAAATGTTGAGGCATGAGCCTTAGCCCTTGATAAAACTGATGGTTGTCTGGATGCGATACCATTCCAATTTTATCGTACAACCACAATACCCGAAGATTGGGTAGGGCTTGACTGGAAACTTATATACCTTAGTATTGGTTCCCTCATGGCCAAGGTCTAAGCTGAGGCTACCTTATGAATATTGTCCACCTGTGCAGTACCCAAGATGACAGTTGGTCATGGTTGGGAGGCCAAACTCACAGGAGAGGTGCTTATACTAGGGCGTGTAATTGAAAGGTTAGGATTGATTATCTGCATACTGAGTATGGTGAATTCAGGATTTGTCCTGACGGATGTATCGAATGTTGTGGTGAAAGTGTACAATCTCTGCAAAGTGTCAAACTATTCGAATAGCCGCGTCCGTGGTTATGGACAGTTGGAGTGGCCATATTGTTCCCCCGTCAGACTTTTCCAAAATGACTTGTGAAATGAATTGAGACTTTAACTTGACCACAACAGGGTTATGGCATGAGATGCAAGTTCCCACTTAGGTGTTATAAAACCTTAACTAGCATTCGTAGTTTCCAAACTTAGTAGAGATAAACCTGGCGTTTGCAAAACAACCCTAGAGCCTAGTGTCCTATTATCAAAAACCCCTTTCACTTGTTAGTATTAGTTTGCGAGTACTTAAAGAGTACTCATGGCTTTGTCCCTGGCTATTCCCGTGGCCAGACTATGAAGAGGAGTACCTGGAGGATGGACCCCAGGAAGGTTACGACAACTAGGATCATCTCCCATCGTCAGTATTGCCTGTGACCCCGAAGATGGAGCTTCGCCTACACTACCGTTATTATTACGTATTCTGCTGCTTGAAATTGTATTAAGAACTGGATCATGAGATCCTTATTTGTGTAAGACCTTATGTATGGTTTGTAATGGATGGTGTACTATGGTATCCAATTCTGTTATGTCTCGCAAAAATGGTAATCCTGGGATTGCGATGTATGGCATAACAGGCATCTGGGATTAAAAATCTGGGTGTTGACACCCACCGATTAGGGTTTCACGCTAGGCCGATGGGAAGCTCCGTTGCCGCCACTCTCAACCACCCACGCCCACGCCGTCGACCTTTTCCCATGGCTAATGATGGCGGATCTTGCTCCGGGACTAGCTCCGGCATCCCCTCTGGCAAGTGCTTGTCGAGCCAGGGCGCAAGTAGTACTCTATCTCTCTCTCCCTCTGATCTACTAGATCCATCCAGTATAGGCTCTACCGAGACTAGACTAGGTTCAACAATGGTATGAGAGCAACCGTTCTAGCCTAGATCTAGATTTCTTTCGGTAGAAAAGCAAAAGAAAACAAGGAGAGAAACCCTAGATCTAACCCCAACAGTGCGCCTGCGGGGGTGCGTGCTTACGCTAGGATCGCAACTTCATGCTGGCGGCGGGAAAGCGAACCCTGTTGGCAGGCGATCTTGGCAGGCCATGGGCCAACGGGTCATCGACGGGCTATGGCGCAGCAGCGGCGGCTTAAGCGCAGGGGAGGGTGCGTGCTTAGGATGTTCTTTGGGCATGACGAGCGTCTTGCGACAGGGTTTCTTGCAGAAATGACGGTTCTGACTGCATGAGCAGGACGTGGGCTTCTGGCGATGCTTAGCGAGTGTGGCGCTGGCGAATGCACATGTGTGCGAGCAGAACATCTGTTTCTTATATAGCTTCTGTTTTTTATTTTTTCAGAGGCTATTTTTGATGTTTTTTATCAGTTTTTTGATAGATTTTTGCACAGATTTATCTAGACATTTTATTTTAGTGAATATTTGTCTAGAGAATGCAATAGATGCAGATTTTTTCTGTAAAGTTTGAAGTTCTATGAAAGTTGTAATATTGTTTCTGCTGCAAATAGTTGTTTTAAATTGCTTCAATGCAATAAAGTTTGTTTAAATTTTGTTTTAAAAGATGTGACAAAGTAATTAAAGATGATTGTGCCCCATGTTATTAATTGACCAACGTTGTTAATAAACATGATCATGATCTTTTCCATTGAGTATTAAAGGTTCATTTAATCTTATTTTTACCCAATGGTGATATAACTTTAAATGGCACAAACAATTGCATGCTTAATTTATACCAATGTTGGATTAATGCATACAGTTGTTTTTGGTTATCTCACATCTTTTGTGGTTTTCAGGAGGTCTCAACCTCATGAGCTGCCTGAAGGATATCCCACTGCTCAGAGGGGATAACTATTCCGAATGGAGGAAAAAGGTTGATCTGGCCTTTGTCTGCGCCGAAGTGGACTGGGTTGTTGATACTAAACAGCTAGTCAAGCCTGAGGACCCAGTGAGGGGTGATGCTGAGGAAACTGCTGCATTTGAAAAGATAAAGAGAGACCATGCTCCTTTGGAGCTGGCCTACTCAATAGACAACCAAAAGTGGGTCAATGCAAATAAGAAATGCTTGGCTTTTGTCAAGAACACAATTGAGAACGCAATAGTGGGCTCAATTGAAGAGTGTGCCTCTGTTGGTGAGTACCTTGCAAAGATAAAGAGCCAGTCAAAGATGTATGCAACCCATCTGCTAAAACAGCTGGTGACAGAAAAGTATACGGGAGGGCCACATGGCATTAGAGAGCACATCTTGAGGATGTCCAACATGGCGGCTAAGTTAAAGCCCATTGATGCGGACCTCGAGCTCAAGCCTGCTCTTCTGGTGCATCTTTTCATGGCCTCTCTTTCCCAACGGTTCGAGAACTTCGTCATCAACTATAACATGTCCCCTGAAAAGTGGGACATTGAATAGACCATAGGGATGTGTTCTCAAGAGGAAGAAAGGCTAAAGTCCATTCACGGTGGTTCCTTGAACTACGTGAAGGACAATAGGAAGAGGAACTTCACCAACAGTAACCATGGTGACTCACCTTCCAAGCCACATTGCAAGGGCCCACTACAGCACCAGCATCAGTACCAGCAGTCTACACCTGGGGACAAAGACCAATGCCACCATTGCAAAAAGGTTGGACACTACAAAAAGGATTGCCCAATATGGATAAAGTCCATAATGGCGAAAGACGGTAAAGACATAGTAATTTTTGTAAATGAATCCTTGTATGAAAAGTTTTCTAAATCTACTTGGTGGATTGACTCTGGTGCAACTGTTCATGTTGCCAACTCTTTATAGGGGTTCCATTCGACAAGGATTTTGACGAAAAGAGAAAGACTCATTGAAGTGGCGAATGGGATTGAAGCAGAAATGGAGACTGTTGGCGACATTCCTCTGGAGCTGGCTGATGGCTTTACTCTTTTGCTTAAGGATGTTTTATTTGTTCCTTCCATTCATAAAAATTTAATAAGTGTGTCATGCTTGGACAAAGACATGTATGAGTCTTATTTTGGACATGGCAAATGTGCCATTTGGTTGAAAGATACTTATGTGGGTGTTGCTACACTACATGACAAGCTTTATTTATTATCTTTGCATGAGAAAGTATTTTCTGTGTGTGATGTGGATGAACAAGTTCCCTTGTCGAACAGAGAACAAAAGAAAAGAAAGCTAACTCTTGACTCATCGAAGTTATGGCACTGCAGATTAGGACATATTTCGAGGGGAAGAATAGAAAGCCTCGTTAAAAATGACATTCTTCCTCCGTTATAGTTCTTAGACATCGAGCAATGCATAGATTGCATTAAAGGAAAGTATGTAAAACAAATTAAAAAGGGTGCAAACCGAAGTATAGCTACACTAGAAATAATCCACACTGATATCCGTGGACCATTTTCGGTGAAAAGTGTGGATGGCTATGATTCATTCATAACATTCACGGATGATCACTCCCGGTATGGTTATATTTATCCAATTAAAGAAAGATCTGAAGCATTGGATAAATTTAAAATTTTCAAAGCTGAAGTAGAAAACCAGCATGATAAAAGAATTAAGATAGTCCGGTCGGACCGTGGGGGGAGTACTATGGTCGGCATACTCCATATGGTCAAGTACCATGACCCTTTGCAAGGTTCCTGCAGAAAAATGGAATAGTCGCCCAGTATTCTATGCCGGGCGAACCTCAGCAAAACGGAGTAGCTGAAAGGCGTAACCGTACCCTTATGGATATGGTGTGCAGCATGATGATCTATTCCACCCTCCCATTGGGATTGTGGATGGAGGCGCTTAAAACTGCCATCCACATTCTCAACAGAGTACCAAGTAAGTCGGTGCCCAAAACACCATATGAATTATGGACAGGCAGAGTCCCCTCTCTGCACCACTTGAGGGTCTGGGGGAGCCCAGCTGAGTCAAAAGTTTTCAATCCAAATATTGCAAAGTTAGACCTCAAAACAGTATCTTGCCACTTCATTGGCTATCCAGATAAATCAAAAGGCTATCGTTTCTACTGTCCTGATAGATACACAAAGTTTGTAGAAACGAGACACTCAGTCTTCTTGGAGGACGAATTGATGAGGGGGAGCACGGTAGCTCGGGAAATTGATCTTGAGGAGAAGAGGGTGCATGCACCTAATCCGATGACTCAGGAGACATTTTTCTCGCTACCTGTTGTGCCACCATCTACAACCCCCGAGGTTGTGGTGCCGGCACCTGTTGTGACTCCACACGTGACAACAATGGGAGAAAGTTCGTAACCTGTCCATCAGGAGCCATCTGAACCTATTGTTGAGAACGAAAGGGAGCCAGAACAGCCACATACTGAGAATGTGCCAGAACCCGAGGTAAGAAATGAGCAAGAGTCTGATGAACTCAGAAGGTCTAAAAGAGAACGAATACCAACCATTTCCAAAGAAATTTACAAAGTCTACAACACATTTAATATGGAGGGCGATCCTACCTCATATGAAGAAGCCATGAGTAGCCCTCACTCAGCCAAGTGGGTGGAGGCAATGGAAGATGAAATGAAATCAATGAGTTCCAACAATGTTTGGGACTTAGAGGAAATTCCTAAAGGAGCCAAAACATTAGGATGAAAATGGGTCTACAAAACAAAGTATGACTCCAATGGGAATGTAGAAAAGTACAAAGCTAGACTTGTGGCAAAAGGCTTTACGCAAAGAGAAGGCGTAGATTACAATGAGACTTTTTCTCCGGTCTCATGTAAGGACTCCTTCAGAATCATAATGGCACTAGTTTCACATTTTGATTTATAGTTACATCAAATGGATGTTAAGACGGCATTTCTAAATGGAGATTTAAAAGAAAATCTTTACATGAAACAACCCAAGGGTTTTTTCATGGAGGGGAAGGAACATATGGGATGCCGCCTAAAGAAATCCATTTATGGGTTAAAGCAAGCCTCTAGGCAGTGGTATTTAAAGTTCAATGATACAATTAAAAGATTTGGATTCAAAGAGAATGTTGAGGATAACTGCATTTATGCAAAGTTCAAAAGTGGGAAATATATTTTCCTAATTCTGTATGTGGATGACATCTTGCTTGCTAGCAGTGGTGTCAGTCTACTACTACAGACAAAGAAGTTCTTGCCATCAAATTTTGACATGAAAGACCTTGGTGAAGCTTCTTATGTTTTGGGCATAGAAATTCACCGAGATAGAAAGAATGGAGTGTTAGGACTGTCGCAGAAAGCATATTGTGAAAATATTTTAAAGAAATACAATATGCATGCGAGTAATGCAACACCTGCTCCCATAGTCAAGGGCGATAGTTTTGGGAAATCCCAATGTCCAAAGAATCAATATGAGATCGATCAAATGAAGTCGCATACCATATGCTTGGTTGTTGGAAGCTTACGAGATGCACAAGTGTGCACTATACGACTTAGCTTTTATCACCGGGGTACTCGGTAGATATCAAGAGAATCCAGGCATAGAGCACTGGAAGATGGTAAAGAAAGCTTTGCGTTATGTGCAAGGAACAAAAGGCCTCATGCTAACATATAAAAGATCTGATTCCCTAGAGATAAAAGGGTATTCAGATGCAGATTTTGCGGGAGATAAAGACGACAGAAAGTCCACGATAGGATATGTCTTTACTCTCGCAGGAGGTGCTATTTCGTGGAGAAGCGCTAAACAGTCGATAGTTGCATCATCTACGATGTATGCAGAATTTATAGCATGTTATGAGGTCATGGGACAGGCGTTATGGTTAAAGAAATTTTTACCCGGCTTGAAAGTGGTTGACTGCATTAGCAGGCCACTAAAGATGTACCGTGACAACGAGCCCGCAGTATTCTATGCTCACAACAACAAGTCGAGTAATGCTACAAAGTCTATAGATATAAAGTACTATGTTGTGAAGGACAAAGTCCATGATCAAACTATAAGACTCGAGAATATAAGGACAAAGGATATGCTTGAGGATCCGCTAACGAAAGGCTTACCACCCAATGTGTTCAAGGAGCACATAGCCGGCATGGGTTTAATGGAAAGCCTATGATCCCTGGACTACAGAGGCCCAAAAGTAACAGAATTTGTTTCAAAATGAAAAAGTATGCAGTGGCTGTCTGATTCTATCGGCAACTGAGCTGAGACGATGAAACATGCTCTATGTATCGATCCCTAATGAAACGAGTAAAGTACAAAGTTAAAAGTAAATTCGAGATCTAGGGGAAGAATGTTAGATAGATCTCTCCCACGTTCGGGCCCAATGGCCCGAACGGAGTCCCTCAACGCGCCCTAATCGGGGGCGCCCAACATTATCATGGTTGGTGGGCCCCTGTCGCCAGTGCACATATAAAGAGGTGGGGGGCCGGACGCACACAGTACGAGGTTCACCGTGCGCCGCAGCCCCCACCGACACACCCACCGATTAGGGTTTCGTGCTAGGCCGACGGGAAGCTCCGCCGTCGCCACTCTCAACCACCCACGCCCATGACGTTGACCTTTTCCCATGGCTAATGACGGCGGATCTAGCTCCGGGACTAGCTCCGGCATCCCCTCTGGCTCGTGCTTGTCGAGCCAGGGCGCAGGTAGCACTCTATCTCTCTCTCCCTCTGATCTACTAGATCCATCCAGTATAGGCTCTACCGAGACTAGACTAGGTTCAACAATTACTAAATATGACATTAGGAAAGAATTGAATAGGTGACAGAACCTAACTTCAGACTTTCAGTACTCCCTCGGACCCATATTAGTTGACTCAAATTTGTCTAAATTTGAATGAATCTAGATACTATTTAGTATATAGATACATCCAAATTTTGACAAATCCAAGTCAACTAAGATGGATCGAAGGGAGTAATTTAGTTGTGTGGTTAATTTATTTTCTTGTTAGGTTGGTCACATCCAGTACACAGCAGAAACACAAAATATAATCATACCTTTGGAGTTAGCCATGGCCTTGTAGACTTTGCTCTTTCTCATTGATGGTTGTCCGCTCATGCAGCTGTGCCTGTGAACCACGGGGGTGCACACCGGTGTTTGCCTGCTTGCCGTCGGCCATGCGTTGCACGCGCGATCCCTGCCTCTCTGACGAATTGACGACACTACGGGAGGCGACGGCTAGCCCGACGGCAAAAAGCCCTCGGCGTAGCCAGTTTCGCCGTCGGCGTATGCTACCCCGAGGGCAGCCGTCGGCGTAGCCTCCTCGGCGGAGCTCTCCCTCGGAGGAGCGAAAATAGCCGTCGGTATGTTCTGGCCGTCGGCGTAGGCCTACGCCGATGGCCGTAGCGTGCCCGTCGGCGTAACGGCCATCGGCGAATGGCGGCGCTGCCGTTACACGGCAGCTAACAGCGCACCGGATACGCCGACGGCCGTACCCACGGCGTAGGGTTGCCACGTGGCACCCACTGGGCCTCCCTAGGAGGGGGCTATGCCGACGGCCTCGCCCTCGGCGTAAGTGGACGCTACGCCGATGGCCTGTCCTTGGTGTAGGGGCAGGTGCTACGCCGATGACAGTTCCCTCGGCGTAGCCCTGACCATATGGCACATGGCAGAGGGCTACGCCGAGGGCATTGCCGTCGGCGTATCACATGCACAATTTTTTTTTGAATTTTTCACAGCAGCAGCACTCATAGCAGCACACTCATAGTATTACACTCACAGCAACACTCACAGCAAATTTCAATGCAATATATATTCCACACCAATTGAAACAAGATCACATATGCCATACATGTATCAACATCATCCATACATCAGTCGTACAAGATCATCCATACATTAGTCATACAAGATCATCGACATCATCACACATGCCTATAACTCTGGAGGAGAGGGGGTGTACCCGAGATCTCCCCTTGTGAAAACTGGTGACCTCTAGCGAGGGTTGCGTCTAGTAGAAGCAGCAGAAGAGCCACCTGGCGAGGGAGTAGAAGTGTGAAGCTCGGGAGAACCACCTGCAGAATGGCCAGGAGATGGACCATTTTCATGAAGCGGTGTGATCTGACGCCCATCCGGCGAGGCGTGGCCAAAGTGCCGGTTCCCAGAAGCTCCCGTTCCCTACATGTTGCCTACATGTTAGCAACTTGCGAGGCAAAGTAAAGCGATAACCATTGGGTTAGCAAAGAACTTACCGGTGTCGATGTGTAGTAGGTCCTAGCGAAGCTGTCCTTCGATGGCAAAAATGGCGCCGGCCCTGGCATGGGAGGCACGGGCCCTAAAGCTCTATTCTGGCTAGTTTGAATATTCACCAACATGGCCTGCAAGATAGTTTAGATGTCAGGCCGGAGTACAACAAACGGGGGGAAGTGGGACTTGTATCTTTTGCAAAAATAAAGGTTCGAACTTACATTTATGTATTGCATGTAGATCGCATTCGCCTCCTGATGCTGCCGAAAGGCCACCTAATATTCCTCATGAGCGGCATCATAGGCCGCGTCTAACTCAGGCTACAATTTCAAATACAAGAAATCTCGTCAGCGATTAGCCATACAGGAACAAAAGTCATAAAGATGATGAAAACGAGAAAAACTTACATCATCTCTGGATCGACGAGGCTGGCCACGAGGCGGTATAGGGGGGCCGTCGGCGGGATAGGTAGCCTTGAGACGGCTGAAGCTCGTGCTGAGGGTAGGCTTGACCTTCTTATTCAGAATCTTGAGGCGTCCATGCTGCAATCCGTGCCCCGACAGGACCAACGACTCCTCGTCGATCTCCGCGTGAATGGGGTCATCCACATGGGGGTGACGAGCCTTCACCATCGTGCTGTAGTTCCCCAAGTCGTTCTGGGCAGTGCCGAAGTACACGGGCAATGAGGGTTGAGGCTCCGAGTAATTGGGCTTCTTTCGTCGCATCATCTCATAGACGGCGACGTCATGAATCACCTCCCCGGGTTGTGCCTCGGCCACCTGTATCGTGAAAAGAAATATTATGCATATGAAGTACAAACATGACGAAAAATACACGCAGGTCGTTCCATGTATATATGTACCACCTTCCCCTTGAAGCGGTCAAAGTTGCGGTTTCCCGCGCAGTGCGTTCCACCATCGCCTCGGTTATCCGCGTTCCGCCTCGACAAGGCTGCAAACTCCTCGTCTTCTCTGAGCCACCTCGTCCTAACCAGCTCCTCCCATGCGAGTCGATGCGGCTCGGCCCAATCGGGGATAACCTGAAAATGCAATACTCAACTCCAGACAATGCAATGGCAACTTAGCAGCAATGTAGAATCTCATTGACATTTTACTCACTGACATGTACTCTTCTAGCGTCATCTAGTACTCAGGATTAGGGTTCCTACCGACAATGTCTTCCATCCTGACCCTCACGCCCCTGTCAGCCCAGAAGTGGCTAGCGGCCGTGACCTTCTGGTTGTACCACACCTGGGGGGTCAACTTCACACAAGCCCCAAGCAAAGTCATGTGCGCCTTCTCCTGGTCCTCCTCGGCCACACGGTAAAATCACTTCAATCATGCATAAGAGTCATGAGTTAGCACGGTGGGGTCATCAAGTATGAACATAACTCGAGAAATATGCCTTACCCAAAACTTGGTGATGACAGCATCAGCAGCTGTCGAAAAGCCCGGGACACGGGTAGTCTGGTAGTCCTCCGAAGTGGTAGCTAGCTTCCTGTCACCCTCGTGGGTAATGCGATAGCCCGGCCAGAACTTCCTAATCAGAGCTCCAATGAGGCTGTTAGGAAGGAGAGCCTTGGTCTCCGGAGGAAATGTCCAATTGCTGCACAATAATAAACATTAGTACACAATAATTATTTATGACCAACATGAAATAAAATGTTTTAAATTGCCAAATTAGTACACTTACTCAAGGCCATCTGGAATAATAAGGGCTTTCGCCTCCTGAGTCCTAGGCTCAAACTTCTCGTCAGGGACTCCCGATTCCCCACGATTCCGCAATTTCTTCGGCCCCACCAACTCGCGGCTAGTGTCCGCCTCCGTATCGGTCCCCGCCTCCCTCTCGGTCCTCGCCTCCCTCTCAGACTCTGCCTCCCTCTCAGATTCTGCCTCCCTCTCGGCCCTGAAAGGATGCTCTGTCAGGAACAACTCAGGAGCCACGTCGCCAGAAGCAGAGGGTGGTGGGTCAAAGTCCACGCCTCCTCCCGTGGCACCTCGTCCTCCTCGACCTCGGCCTCGACCCCGTCCTTCGCCAGCAGGAGCAAGATCGTGGTAACGCGGATTGGGATTTGGCTGTCTCCCACTCCGTGTAACTCTTTTCTTGCACTGCTTCAGCGCATTAAGCAAGGACGAACTGGTTGCCTTGCCGCTGCTCATATTGTTCAATCACCTGCATTAAGTAAGAGAAAACAGTTAAGCACAAAGACATAATAAAATGTATACACAAAGAATAAAGGCATAATGCAATTAAGAAAATAGTTAAGCACAAATACAAAATAAAATGCATTAAAAAATAAATACTCACTATCATTTTCATTCTCATTCTCATTCTCATTCTCACTATCTTTTGAGTAGAAATCTGGATTCTCATCGAAGGGTGTAGGCTCATCATCGTTGTCATTCTCGGTATGGAGCTTCTCGAGCATACTTATGTCATGTAGATTCACCACTGACTCACCCCGAGTTTCTACATCGTTCCCAAGGTCCTCAAGATCAACCGGTTCTAAATCAAAGTGTCCGAAGTCCTCTTGCTCTTGATAGAAAATTCCTAAATGCGTTGAGGTTAATGTTGTTGTAATCGTCCTCGGAGGGAATCGGTAGGTTACCATGTGGCGATACCTGGAACACGACTTCCCAGCCCTGGAGTTCCGCTTTCTGGCATGGGTAGGGAAAATAATAAACTTGGTTGGCTTGGTGAGCAACAACAAAGACGTCGGCTCCGCTATAGGTGGTTGAAGGCCTAACTTCAACTAACCCAATGGAAGGGGTACTTCTCAGTCCACCCCTTGGGTCAAACCAGTGGCACTTGAACACAACAAGATTGAGTTCGACATTTGTACGATTGAAGGTCAGCTCGTATACATTCTCTAACCTTCCATAGTAATCAAGGTAATCGGCTCCTTTGGTGAACACCCCACTATTTACAGTTTTTGCATTCGGTCGCCCTTTCTGGTGCGTCTCTGTATGGAAGCGAAACCCATTCACATCATACTTCTCATACTTCATGACGACACTGTTACAACCTTGGGAAACACATTTCAGCTCATCTGACATCTCAACGTTGGGATCAGCTCCCTACAGGTACAGTTCAAATTTGTTGCGTTCAGTAGTTACGTGGAATAAGAGGGACAAGTCACATATTGCAAGGTAAGAGGGACATGTTAGAAATTACTTTTTCCATAAACCAGGACACAAAGTTTTTTTTTTATTTCTGGGAGCACCCTCTTTCAGTAGAGTGTCCAACTCCATGGGAGAGGGATCCGTCGGTCCCGGCCACTGTTCATCCGTGAAATCGCTAAGAAGGAGAAAATAAGCATTAGACGGAGACCGAGTTACTAGCTGCATAGAGCATTATGCATAGAGAAATAGAGTGTTCACCATTTTACCTAATGAAATCGACCACTTCCTTCATGTTCATAAGCACATAGAGCATTATGCAATCCTTCTCTTCCTTCGGCAACCTATATTTTAGTCCTTTACCGGCCTTGCCACCGGGAAATTGGAATAGTTTGAGCTTGGGGTCATTCTTGGGCAGGTCGACATTGTAACGAGATACCGTGTTATGCATAGTGGGAACATCATCGGGCCA
Organism: Avena insularis; assembly: GCA_023614405.1. Taxonomy (NCBI): domain Eukaryota; kingdom Viridiplantae; phylum Streptophyta; class Magnoliopsida; order Poales; family Poaceae; genus Avena; species Avena insularis. The sequence continues at coordinate 287,993,575 of CM042691.1, read as the reverse complement.
GTAGGTTGTCGCGGCGTCTGCCATCTCCCGAAAGCATGTTGCTTCAGCTATGCATGCTTCAATCTTGGCTTTGTTTCCAGTTATCTTTCGAATATACTTAAACTCTCTCTCAATACAAAATTGCCAACGAAATTGCACCGGCCCCCCAAGAGTGCCTCGTTCGCGAGGTGCACAATAAGATGTGCCAACAGAGTAAAGAAGCCTGGCGGAAAGATCATCTCCAAATTGCATAGCAACTCCGGCACCTGAACTTGCAGCTTCTCAATAACCAGAGGACATATCTGCTTAGCACAGAGGGTGCGGAAGAAATGGCTCAACTCCGCAGGCACTCGCCATACTTTCTCGGGGAGATACACTCGAACCATCACCGGCATCAGCCGCTCAATCCATATATGATAGTCGTGACTCTTGAGCCCGTTGACTTGTCCCGTCAAAAGATTGACTCCCTTACTTATATTCGAACAATAACCGTCAGGGAACATCACGATGTATTTGAGCCACCTAAATGACTCCTTCTTTTGGACATTATCAAGGCAGTAGTAGGCATGCGGCTTGAACCAATTCTTTCGACGGATAGTAGGAGGCTGCATGTGTAATCTCTTCCTATCACAAAGCTTGTCAACATCGACTCTAGCCTTGACATTATCCTTTGACTTCCCAGGAATGTTCAGGACTATGTGAAAAAGGTACTCCCCGGCATTCTTTTCGGTGTGCATCACATCGATGTTATGGGGAAGTTCGAGGTCCTTGTAATACACGAGATTCGTTAAGGCTGCCACGTGAGGCCAATTATGCGTTACACCATATCCCGCAAATTGATGGCCAGTTCCCGGCGCCGCGGGCACGAGAGCATGTAGCTCGGCATCAACAGCTGCACCCTCAAACTTTGGTACCTCTTTTACTTCATGCACAACTTTGCCCTTCTTGAAGTTCTTTCTATCTTCTCTGAACGGATGATTTATTTTGAGGTACTGTCGATTCGTGTCAAACGCAACATATTTGCGACCCGACTTTAGCCAAAGGAACTCAAGTCGGTGCTCGACACCGGCATGGCCACTTACCAGTTGTACACCATCCGCACGTTAGGGCGTACCCGGACATGTCATGCATAGTATACTGCAACCAAACTTTCATCAAAAAGTTTCTCTTTGATGCTCGATCGTATGTAAACGTCTCGTGTATCCAAGAATGGTTCAAATCATCCACAATCGGCTGCATGTAGACACTCAAGTTCTTCCCCGGATACTCAGGTCCTCGAATTATCAGCGACAAAAACATGGTCTTCCGTTGCATTAATACTCTGGGAGGGAGATTGAGCGGAATAACATACACCGGCCAGCAGCTGTACGAGGTCGTCGACATACCATATGGGTTGAAGCCATCTGTTGCTATCGCAATTCTAACATTCCGAGCCTCTTCTGCCCACCGGGGGTATTTGTCATCGAAGTTCTTCCATGCCTTACCATCAGATGGATGTCCCATCTTCTTTCGTCCGTGCTCGTCCTCGTATCTTTTCCCCTTCTTGTGCCACGTCATCTGTTTGGCAATCTCCTCGCTCAAGTAAAGCCGCTGGATTCTTTTTATGAGTGGGAGATACCGAAGTATCTTCTTAGCGACCTTCGACTGCCTCACCTGACCATCCTTCCCCTTTATCTCTTCATATCTAGAGGCCTTACAAATGGAGCAGTACTTGTCACCCTCAAACTATTTCCAAAACAAAAGGCAGCCTTTTGGACAGCAATCTATCTTTTCATAATCCATGTTGAGCTCCTTCATGAGTTTCTTCGTTTCGTGAAAGGTTTTAGGCAGACAATGCCCTTTGGGCAACATGTTACCACATGTTCTCAGATTAGCTTCAAAGTGAGAACGGGTGGCGGAGTACTGGCACTTGTCGGCTAGACACTGAGAGATAGCATTGAGCTGAGAAATCTTTGCACCCTCGTACAGAGGCCTCTTATCCGCGGCCATCATATCAAGGAAGGCCTTCGCGGTTGGCTCCGGTTCATCTGGTTCTAGCCGTTCCTCCGGTTCTGGTGATTCCTCCCGTGGAGGTGGCGAATTCGGCTGGTCGGCATCGATGAGATCATCTAGCATGTTTCTAGTCCCATCGTGCTCATTGCCATTGAGCCGCTGACGCATCACCTCACCTCTGTCATGTTCGTACCGAGCAAAGTCAACTTGCGTGACATAGTTAGACATGTACCCATATTGCAGAAGGTGTGTATACATGTCATCCTTTCCCTGACGATGACGCTTAGTGCAATGAGCGTAGGGACAAAGTGCCTGAACCATTGCCTTCGAACCACGCGCTAACTCATTCACTAACAAATGAGTGTTCCGTACCCAATCGTCTGTTTTATTAGTCGCACTAATACGACCACTATACATCCACCCATTATCAGCCATCCTCTTCTGCTTTGTTGGGAGACAAACAACAAATATAACATTTTATATCAAACAGGAGATTAACCGCTTCATATTTTTACGCATTCATCAACCTACATGTCTAATAGGAAAAGAGGGTCCTACCCCGATCCGAGCAGAATTTCGGCAGCACCTCCCCGCTGCTCTCCCGATACATGTCTCGACAAAAGCCAAGAGGATGTGCATCCGGAGAACAACAAGGAGGCGCCACCGAAATCCTGTCTCGAATCGAGGTAGAGCCAGGGAGAACCATACCCAACTATGAATCCGCCGACTGCCCGATAAAATCCGTAAGCGTTACAGTTCAAAATATGCGAGACCACTAATGCATATTAAGTCGCGTAACACGTACGGTCGGGATGACGCCTAGGTGACGCGATAGACCTGGTGATCTAGACACAAAGATAAACCTAGGTACAAGAGAGGCGAACAGATTCTCACCTCGGCGGTAGAGGAAGTAGTCGATCAACCGAGTGTCGAGGTCGGCGATGGAACTCGGAGACGGGATCGAGGTGTCACCTACACCTTATCCCGCAACGACAGTCAGTCCGCCAAGGATGGTCACTCCCGAAACACTACAAAGTCTGTACATTGACATAAAGAGAACTCCTTAGTCACAACATGTATAATTAGGCTCATTCAAAAAATATTCTACTTCTCACATACCATTTCTGGTCCTATTTCTACCAATTCTATTTCTAAACAATTTTATTTCTATTTGTACCAATACATTTTAAACCTAAACCTAAACCTATTATATTTCTAAACAATTCTACCAATATATTTTATTTCTATTTCTAAACCTAAACCTATTATATTTTTATTTGTACCAATATAATTTTATTTCTATTTCTACCAATATATTCTATTTCTAAACAATTCTATAAACCTAAACCTATTATATTTCTATTTCTCACATGAGAGGAAGAGGGGAGTGGACGAGGTACCTGCGGGGCGAAGGCGAGCTTGGGGCGGCGGAGCCGAGTTTGGGGAGGCAAGGCTGGGCACGGGAGGCAGGCGTCGTGGCTCAGTGAGGCAGGTGACAGCGGGGGATGGATCTAGAGGCGGCGGGGGAGGGGTTGGCTGGGGGAGGCGCGGGCACTGGAGGGGATCTTGGCAGCGGGAGGGATCTGTGCGGGGAGGGTCGGTGGGGAGGCGCGGTCTGGAGGGGCTGGTGGCGCTTGGGAAGGAAAAGGGGAGGCGGTGGCGCTCGGGGAGGAGGGAGGCTCGGCGGGGAGGAGGAGGGAGGCGGAGGCGGGGAAGAGGAGGGCGGGGTCGGGCTCGGGATAGGGAGGAGGAGGCGGGGTCGGGATGGGGAGGAGGGAGGAGGCGGGCAGCAGTGGCGGCTGGGCGGCGAAAGGCCGGTGGCGGGGCCTGGGTCGTGGTCAGGCTGGGTAGCTAGGGGAAAGGGTGGGGTGTGAGTGGCCCGGGGTGGGCCGCGGGGTAGCTAAAGGGATAAGGCTATGCCGACGGCCAGGCGTACGCCGAGGGCAGCCGTCGGCGTAGCAAGGTTTTTTTGTAACAAATTATACAAGCACTAATATAAAAAATTATACAAGGTGTCTACTAATATAAAAAATTATAATATATTATTACTATATATTTTTTTATTTCGTCTTGTGCTCGTTTTTCAAGCAAACCCTAGACGTGGGCTACCCCTATATCTTTCTCCGACGAAACACTGATCTGTGAACACTCGGATCGTCTACCCCCCTAGACGTTCCTCTGACAGGGGTAGCCCGACGTAGCTCTCTCTTGTTTTGTGTTTGTTTAGGTCATAGGGTGATGTAAAACCATGTTGGTTCACAAGTTGGGGCACTATCCTACCCGGTTTCACCTCAACGGGGAGATTCCCCCTTATACGGGTCCGGAACCTTCGCTTCTAGGTTAGAGCGCATGCATGCGAGGGGGGACACATGCAAGCACCTATACCAACCTCTCACCACACTCACACACATATGCTAGGGACACATGCAAGTTTTCATCTGATTCCGATGTTCTCGTGGTCTTCCTCCAGCGAAACCCTGATCTGTGCACACTCGGATCATCTACCCCTAGACGTTCCTCTGACAGGGGTAGCCCGGCGTAGCTCTCTCTTGTTTTGTGTTTGTTTAGGTCATAGGGTGATGTAAAACCATGCTAGTTCACAAGTTGGGGCACTATCCTACCCGGTTTCACCTCAACAGGGAGATTCCCCCTTATACGGGTCCGGAACCTTCGCTTCTAGGTTAGAGCGCATGCATGCGAGGGGGACACATGCAAGCACCTATACCAACCTCTCACCACACTCACACACATATGCTAGGGACACATGCAAGTTTTCATCTGATTTCGATGTTCTCGTGGTCTTCCTCCGGCGAAACCCTGATCTGTGCACACTCGGATCGTCTACCCCCCTAGACGTTCCTCTGACAGGGGTAGCCCGGCGTAGCTCTCTCTTGTTTTGTGTTTGTTTAGGTCATAGGGTGATGTAAAACCATGTTGGTTCACAAGTTGGGGCACTATCCTACCCGGTTTCACCTCAACACGGAGATTCCCCCTTATACGGGTCCGGAACCTTCGCTTCTAGGTTAGAGCGCATGCATGCGAGGGGGGACACATGCAAGCACCTATACCAACCTCTCACCACACTCACACACATATGCTAGGGACACATGCAAGTTTTCATCTAATTCCGATGTTCTCGTGGTCTTCCTCCGGCGAAATCCTGATCTGTGCACACTCGGATCGTCTACCCCCTAGACGTTCCTCTGACAGGGGTAGCCCGGCGTAGCTCTCTCTTTTTTTATGTTTGTTTAGGTCAAAGGGTGATGTAAAACCATGTTGGTTCACAAGTTGGGGCACTATCCTACCCGGGTTCACCTCAACGGGGAGATTCCCCCTTATACGGGTCTGGAACCTTCGCTTCTAGGTTAGAGCGCATGCATGCGAGGGGGGACACATGCAAGCACCTATACCAACCTCTCACCACACTCACACACATATGCTAGGGACACATGCAAGTTTTCATCTGATTCCGATGTTCTCGTGGTCTTCCTCCGGCGAAACCCTGATCTGTGCACACTCGGATCGTCTACCCCCCTAGACGTTCCTCTGACAGGGGTAGCCCGGCGTAGCTCTCTCTTGTTTTGTGTTTGTTTAGGTCATAGGATGATGTAAAACCATGTTGGTTCACAAGTTGGGGCACTATCCTACCCGGTTTCACCTCAACGGGGAGATTCCCCCTTATACGGGTCCGGAACCTTCGCTTCTAGGTTAGAGCACATGATGCAAGGGGGACACATGCAAGCACCTATACCAACCTCTCACCACACTCACACACATATTCTAGGGACGCTGCAAGTTTTCATCTGATTCCGACGTTCTCGTTGTCTTCCTCCGGCGAAACCCAGATCTGTGCACACTCGGATCGTCTACCCCCTAGACGTTCCTCTGACAGGGGTAGCCCGGCGTAGCTCTCTCTTGTTTTGTGTTTGTTTAGGTCATAGGGTGATGTAAAACCATGTTGGTTCACAAGTTGGGGCACTATCCTACCCGGTTTCACCTAAACGGGGAGATTCCACCTTATACGGGTCCGGAACATTCGCTTCTAGGTTAGAGCGCATGCATGCGAGGAGGGACACATGCAAGCACCTATACCAACCTCTCACCACACTCACACACATATGCTAGGGACACATGCAAGTTTTCATCTGATTCCGATGTTCTCGTGGTCTTCCTCCGGCGAAACCCTGATCTATGCACACTCGGATCGTCTACCCCCCTAGACGTTCCTCTGACAGGGGTAGCCCGGCGTAGCTCTCTCTTGTTTTGTGTTTTTTAGGTCATAGGGTGATGTAAAACCATGTTGGTTCACAAGTTGGGGCACTATCCTACCCGGTTTCACCTCAACGGGGAGATTCCCCCTTATACGGGTCCGGAACCTTCGCTTCTAAGTTAGAGCGCATGCATGCGAGGAGGGACACATGCAATCACCTATACCAACCTCTCACCACACTCACACATATGCTAGGGACACATGCAAGTTTTCATTTGATTTCGATGTTCTCGTGGTCTTCCTCCGGCGAAACCCTGATCTGTGCACACTTTCGATCTACCCCCTAGACGCTCCTCCGACAGGTAGCCCAAGGCTCTCTCTTGTTTTGTGTTTGTTTAGGTCAAAGGGTGATGTAAAACCATGTTGGTTCACAAGTTGGGGCACTATCCTACCCGGTTTCACCTAAACAGGGAGATTCCCCCTTATACGGGTCCGGAACCTTCGCTTCTAGGTTAGAGCGCATGCATGCGAGGGGGGACAAATGCAAGCACCTATACCAACATCTCACCACACTCACACACATATGCTAGGGCACATGCAAGTTTTCATCAGATTCCGATGTTCTCGTGGTCTTCCTCCCATGAAACTCGATCCAGGCACACTGGATCGCCTACCCCCTAGACGTTCCTCCGACAGGTAGCCAGTAGCTCTCTTGTTTTGTGTTTGTTTAGGTAATAGGGTGATGTAAAACCATGTTGGTTCACAAGTTGGGGCACTATCCTACCCGGTTTCACCTCAACGGGATGGTACATGCTATATCTACAAGAGAAACTATCGTCTGCTCCTCAGTAGGGTTGACAGAACCACTTGTGATAAAAAAACATTGAATCTTTGAACAACTTCTCCAAAATGTGTGATACATAAAATTCACACACACTTCATGTGGGTAGGGTGAGTGCTATTCAGAACCACATGCGATAATAACACTTACAAACATATAGAAATTTCTCGGGGTTTGAGAAGATTCGTAACGACATTTCATGTGGGCGTGGAGACTGCTATTCAGAGGGTACGAAATCATCCAATTAATAAAAAAAGAACATAAATAATTGATACAAATATAAAATAAGTGTGCAAGTAGAAAGGAAAAATGCAGAGCGCTACGTCGAGGGTCACCGCTGGCACCGGTATGTAAAGCCACGCCTCGAGAGGTGACCGTCGGCGTAGAGTATACTACGCCGAGGGCTGTCGACTTGGGCTGGCCTGGTCCGGTCCTACGCCGACGGCCCCGACGTTTGGCCGTCGGCGTAGCAAGCGGCCGTCGGTGCATCTGCCCATTCCTGTAGTGCGATCAACACTCTAAGCTAGGGTTTAGCCGCCGGCGCTGCAGCCGTTCTGCCGATGCGCAATGAATTGATTAGATTGATTGCTAATTCTCCTCTAGAGTGTCCCACGGTCGTGCTCCATCTGCATCTGGCCCACCACCACTGCTACTAAATAACTAAGGGCGTGTGCAGCGTCTGGAGCAAGCTAAGAGAAATGGAGACACGAGTCTAAGGAATTAATATCCACTCCACCGTCTAGCACAGATCAAAGTCCACATCATTAGAATTAATTTTGGCTGTTAGATCTATAATTTACGGTTAAGATTTAATCTTAGATTAAAATTAAAGTAGTGTTACGTACCACATATATGTGTACAAAACAAGTCTTATGCCACGTTAAATCGGTACGGGCTGTCACCAGCGACCGAAGGTGCCCGTAAAAAAAGTTTTCTAACGAAGGTTTCCTTATCTATAGTATATATATGTATATCCTGTCTGGTGCACGTACACAAAGCCAGGCTCATTTTCTTATTTCTTTCCTTCAAACAGACTGGGCCAAATATCCATGCATTAAAAACGTTGAAAACCACATCCCTTGAAACCATTGCACGAAGCATATTTTTATGGCATATCAACCCGTTTCATTCTATATAATTTTCTTTTTCTAACACATGTATGTATTGCTAATTAATTAGGAGATCTTGGATTGTCAAGATTAAAAAGTATAGGATTTTGTAATGTCATGAAGACTCAAATTCTCGAAAACTGTATTCTACCGACAAAAGATTCTTTCTAAGAGATTTGTACCAGAAAGTTAATTTTTAAAACCGTCTGAACAATAAATTGTTACCAAAAAAATATAGCAAAAACCCTATGTAAAGAAAAGTACTGAAGAAGCATACTAGCTACGTCACAGGATAAGAGCAAACCGCATGATTATACGTTAGCAGATAATAAAGATTGTAAAAACACAAACTTTCATAAAAAAAATACATTACATATGCCCCAAACTACTTTTTCCATAACCGACTGCATGCACCCGAGTTAATTCTCAAAGCTAACATGAATTATGTATTCAAGGTAGCAAAGAGGATGTGTATTTGAGATCGACGTTTTAGACAATTGTTTAGTTAAGTCAAGACGGCGGTCTAAACTGATCAAATGTATAATACTACATAACCAAAATATTATTCTTGGTATAAAGGTATTATTACAATGGTTTTAAGTGTCATAGAATTTCCATTTATGAAAAAACAAAACAATGAAGGCTTATGTTAGCGATAATTCCTTATGTATGTCTAAATTGTTTGTGGCTTTAATCCAACATGTATTAGTACGACGGTTGGAAGTGGTATAGAAGTCAAGTAATATCTAATATTAAAATTTCTATATTTTTGTATGTGACATCAAAATGCATCTTGGTTATTCTTTTTTTGTGACATCAATGCATCTTCTTAACAATCAATATCTACTACCCAGTTATAGTTGGATTGAAAATTTGTGTCATATATTTTGTGAGCATTGGAAATATTATCCTTTTAGTCTATGTTAGACTCTCATATTTGATCGGACGGGGAAAATCAAGGCTCGTGTCATTGATGTTTGACTCATAGTAACGTGTCAAGATATATATCAGGACATCTGAGTGCTACCCTAAATCATGGTGGTATATAAAAAAAAGTGGTAGAAAATAAAGTAGAGGCTCCAAAAACGTACTAATTCATACGTCTATAGGACTATCTATGAAAATGTAAAAGTAATAAAAATGTAGCACTTAAAGGTTGAGTTAATCCCACAAGTTATCAAATATGACACAAGAAGTTCAATTTGAATAGTAGGACCCTAAGGTCAACAAACACACAGTTGTGCGGGACTGACTGCTCACAAGACCTATGGCAAAGTTTCTACATTCGCCAAAGTGATAAGGAAAAAGAGACGAGCCACGGGAAACCACTAGCTCCATGGATTATTGCACGATAATTGTGCCATAAAAGAGGATAAATATCTAAACAGAGCCAATATACCTTCATTATACACATCACAATCTCTGCCATTAGGATCAGTATTGCTGCAAATAGCACACTAAGCTACACGTTAGAGATATCTTTGAGAGTAGGTTCAATGTGAGGCGAATTTCGTAGTCAAAGAAGAAACTAGGATGCTTCAGAAAACTTAAAACTTCCACACTAACATAATAAAAATACACACTTACAAACTCCAATGGTAATCCAAACTCCTCAAAGCATATTAATCTTATATTAAGAACCTATCCATAATAATACCCACAGTGATATTCTAATAGAAAATCGATAAAAAGCATACATATTCTACCACTATATCTATGGATTTGTGCATTAATCAATTACTCACTAAAAGTAAAATAGAATATAATTGTAAGATATAGTTACTACTTAGTCCTCCTATATAGGATATATTAGTCTTTACTTAATTCATCAATACTATTTCATATTCTGCCAGAATGATAAAAACATAATAAATTCATTGCTCAAGGTATTTAAAAATTCATTGGTCATTGCTCAAATTGTTGCTAATTATTTAAAATCTAATTGTTAACCTTACAAACTAGATAACTAATATAAAATTTTACTTTAGTATAAAATACAATGTCAAGGAAAGATGACACATCAACTCTATGTACTATCTTCGGAAATATCCTAATAATTGTTAACCAGCAAAGATGACTAAAGATCTTTTCTACCTAGGTGGTATATATACGTAGGATATAATTATATCATTTTCTATCAAATAATGTGAATGGGCACAAGATCAATAAATCTATTTCCCGGTTAATTTTGACAGAGTAGAAACAATGCTCATATTTGTAAGAAAATAAAGATGATTCCCTCGCAATTGCGAGGGCCATCATGCTAGTGAAAAATAATAGCAAGTGGCAGTCGTCTATTCACTCACGAATGGGACCTCCTGCCATTTGATTCCCTTAGGGGTGAGTCTTGACTCAGCGTCTAGCAAAATTTCCTTAGACTCAGCTGCTGCAGCGTTTAGACATATATCTAAGGCTCCTCTAAAAATTCACAACGCTGCACACGCTCTAAAGGCCAAAGGCCCAGTTCACAAATGGGAAAACGATTTGTTTATTTACAGAGACAACCGACAAATGAGCCGACAAATGAGCCCTAATGGCATATCTGCAGCTCTCATTACTGAGGTATAGAATCAAGGTATGGCGGGCGCCATACCTTGCCACGCCACACAAGGTCCTCCGCCCCTGCAAGGTGACTAGCTAATTCTTCAGACACTTTGACGATCGCGCGTGTTGTCTGGGTCTTGTGCTGATCAGTTATCGTGACTAAGCTTTGCGTTGACTCTCTGCCGCATAGACCACCTTCCGCTTCCAATCTGCTAATCTGACGCAGGTCCCTGAAAATCAGCGGCAACATAAATGCTAATCAAATCACAAACAAAAATCTCTGATTTATTTTCCTTTCTCTATTTATGCTACCCTGATTTACTTCCCCTACTGGAAACTTTCCGATTCAGCTTCTACCTTCCTACTATACGCCTCACCAGACCTGCAATTTGGCGACGCCCGTGATGCCACCGTCGAGATCGATCTCTTCCAGATCCACGCCGCTGGCCATGACCGCGCGCACAAGGAAGCGCCGGCGCTCAGCGGTGGAAACCTCGGATGCTGCCATGGCGCTGGTGCCATGTTCTCCCTCCCCGTGGGCGTCGTCCCTTCCCGAAGATTTGCTTCGGCTGATTGCGTGGCGCGTTTTGGAGGGCGAATTCCTGGACTACGTCCGCCTCCGCGCCGTCTGCACCGGTTGGCGGTCCGGCACCGTCTGTCCGCGCGGCCGCGGCGTCACCGATCCGCGCTTCCACCCGCGCCGCTGGATGATGCTGCCGGAGGGCCACGGACTCCACCCCGGCCATGGCAAGCTGGGCCGGTACATCCGCTTCTTCAACCTCTACACGGGAACCTTCGTCCGTGCCAAGCTCCCCTTGTTCAGGAACCACTGCGCGTTCGACAGTGTCGATGGCCTGCTCCTACTCCAGAGGGACGAGGACACCGCCATCCGTGTCCTCCACCCTTTCACCGGCGACATCGCCGATTTCCCACCGCTGGCCACCCTCCTCGCTCAGCTGAACGGTGATCTCCACGGAGGAGAAAGCGAGAGCCTCATGTGGTTCTTGATCAGACACAATGTATGTGCTTCAGTCTCCAGCAATGGCGCCGGAATCACCACCGTCATGCTCCTGTTCCATGAGTTGTCTCGTGTAGCGTTTGCTACCTCTCGGGACCGGCATTGGACCATGACAAGCTGGAAGGTCCCATGCCATCTTCGGCCCTTGTCATCCCGCGGCAAGCTATACGTGGTGCACAACCCCGCTACCACGGTGGATGCCGCATCACATGTTCTCCAGATAGATCACCCCGTGCCTGACGAGAAGGGTTTATTAGGCTGCTCTCGGAGGCAGCCGTCGCCACCAAGGTTAGTGGCCACATGTCCGCCGGATATCCTCCGCTACCCGCTCTATCTGGTGGAATGTGACTCGGAGATCTTGGTGGTTGGTCATAGCGACACTTCATTCTCTCGCATTCTAGTACACAGACTTGCGGATCTGATGTTGGGAAGGTTTATCCCCGTAACAAGCATCGGAGACCGTGCCCTCTTCATCGATGACAGGTCTATGAGTGTCTCCTCTAAGTCGTTGCCTACCGTCATGGCTGATACCGTCGTCTACACACATCCAAGAACGCACGATTTTAAACAATACCAACTTGGTACTGGCATTTGGTCTCTACCCATCGACGAATGCGGGATGGATGGATTTGCCCCGGGTCCTTGTAGCCTCATCCACCATGTCATGTGTTGCTGCATCCGCAACATATGGTAATACATAACTACTTGTTTTTCTCACGGATTCTTGCACATCTTATTTGCTCAGCTAGGTAATTACAGCTTTCTTCCATGAGCTAATTGGTTATTGTTGCCTATCTAGGAACAAAGGGGTGATATATTCTAAAAAGGAATATACCAAGTCCGGATTTCTTGTTTGGAAGGTGAAAAGGAAGTTCCGCACTGCTGGGGTAAGTAAAAACTTCTTATTTAATATTGTTTAAAATCGTGCCTTTCAAAAAGGAACACACTGATTCATGCCTTTCTTATTTAATATTGTTTGATCGTTTTGGTGTAGTCGTATGATGGATCACCTACATGACATGTTGCTGTCTGCTTGTGTGTTCCTTTTTGCTAGTGCTGAATGGCCCTTCTTGCGTACATGGAGATGCTAATTCAGGCTACTCCTTCATGCTCTGCCGGGAATTGACAGAATCTATATATGGTGGTTTGTGCTATGTCCTGCTGTGGGCTGAGATGTTAAACTATCGTTTTGTTTGTGTTCAGCAGTGATGTACTCTATGTAAACTAGCTTTGATACATCTGGCGCGATTCTTCAGCAATGTCGATGACATTATGACATTAAGTTGGTAGTATTTGGGTGTCGTTTGTTCAGCTCATATGTTGGGCATGGGCTGCCAGTGCCTTGAGTCATTTTAGATGTGAATTCGTTTATTTCGTGTTTAAGTACTCCATGATATGATACTGTCTAGATGGCAATTGACACACACACACAATATGATATGTGTTTATCAAACCGGAGAGAAGACTATATATGCCTGCGGTGTTGTAAATCTGATGCACGTAGAAACAGTCAAGAACAGCATCAGAAAGCAGGACACAAAGCAGAACAGTCCAAGATAATCAGAAACAGTCAAGAACAGCATCAGAAATCAGGAACACCGGCAAGATAATCTGGAGCTGATTGGTATAAATGATGTCCAAGTACGTGCATTAGTGGGATATAGAATTAGAAGAAGGGGTCGCACGATCTGATTGACATAAAGAATATGGACAAATACTTTTATCACGAGTTCAGTTCATAAATTTCTTTCGACTTTGGGTCAATTTTGTCCAAATTGCCGATTCTGGTTCACGGTAAGTGCGTGGTACTGCGTGCGGCGACTGTGTAACAAGATGTGCAGTTTCCAGAACGCGCACGATGTGACAGACATCCATCTGACGATCGAAAGCCGCGCCGCCAGCCATGGCAACAAGGAGGTGCCACCGCTCATATCCCGGTGCGTCCTCGCCGGCGACTTCCTAGACTACACGTCTGCTTCCGCGCTGTCTGCACACACGCACTCGCGCTCCAGCACCGTCTCCCCTCGCGGCTGCGGCGTCGCCGACCCGCGCCGCTGCCTCATGGTCCCCGAGTGCCACGGCCTGCTTCGCTTCCTCCACCTCGACACATGATCCTTCGTCAGTGTCAAGCTCCCGTTCTTCACCGACCACTCCGCCCTCGACACCGTGGACGTCCTCCTCATGCTGCTCCACGACCAGGACACCGCCGTCCGCCTCCTCCACCCATTCACCGGCGACCTGGCCGAGCTCCCGCCCCTCTCCACCCTCCTCACGCAGCTCCAGAAGTACGACATCCATGCCCAGACCGAGGACGATAGGTGGTTCTACCTCACGCAGCACGGCATGTCCGCTGCCGTCTCCTGCGACACGCCGACACCAAGCCCAAGGCCGGAGCCATAACCGCCATGATAATGTTCCATCGTCTGTCGAAGCTGGCCTTCGCGACGTCCGGCCAGGTTCGGCAGTGGACAATGGCGAGCTGGGAAATGCCGCTCAGTCTGGCGCCCCTGCCGTTCCAGGGCAAGATGTACCTGGTGCAGTTTACCGCGTACGATAAAGGTTCGCTGATATTCAGGATCGACCCGCCCGGTGGCCATGGAGCCCTGGCCCTGGCTGGCTCCCCGCCACCGCCGCCTAGGCTGATCGGCACCTGCCGCCTGGAGAGACACTACGACGGTCGCCATCTGATGGAATGTGACTCGGAGATCGTTAGCCATACCGACGATTCTCAGTCGCACATTTTGATTTATAGACTTGAGGACGTTATGGCGAGGAGGTTCGTTCCTGTAACGAGACCGTGCCCTCTTCCTCGGGCTCGGGGGAAGGAGCCTGAGCATGTCCTGCAAGGGGATGTCTACCGTCGTTGCTGATATGGAGCGAGAAAATTAGTAAAAAAAACCACCACAATTGGGGCTAGGGTTTCAAAAGACCACCAAAAACTTTAAAAATGTCAAGAAAGCACCGGATTTGGGACATAAAGTTGCAGATAGCGCTGATCTGGCTCTGACGCTGTTCTAACGATGGATCTGACTGGTGGGGCCCAAACATCAGGCTGACATGACACATCTGGACGGACGGGCGTGGATGGCCATTAACGACGAAAATTACAAAAAACCACCACAATTGGGGCTAGAGTTTCAAAAGACCACCAAAAAATTAAAATTTTTAAAAACACTAAATTTGGAGCAAGAGGTTGCAGAGGTTCAAACCGTATGCTTAGGGGCTTAGCTCGAGATCAAATATCCCATTGAAAACACGACTAAAAGAACGATTATTTCAAGTGACTAAGTATACCACAAGCCAAAGATGAGTAGCTAGCCACACATGTCGAATAGTAATAGATTTGATTTGTCTGCTTCCAACTGTGGATGCGATTTCTATAACAGAGACTAGGCATGTTTGGTTGGACTTATTTTGGCTTTTGGATTTAGTTTATAAGCCACACATACCCTTAATATACTTGAGTAATCGACGTGTTAACTCTATACATGATTAGTTAACACGTGGAAGGTAGGTCTAAAGCGCAAATCTACGCACACGGCGCAACTATCTGAATATAGCACGTTCAATTTTAAGCAAATTCATAATTGATGCTTATCCCTAGCTAATCATAGAAATTCATTTTCAAACAAGACTTGAACCACACGGCCGGTAACGTCGGATTCAGGTGATAACATATTTAAATCACGCAGCATATACACGATCAAGAAGAGATCGATGCAGATCGCCAGCTAGTAGTGTCACTCTTTAGTTTACTCTTCACTAGTAATCATGTACATGCACGCACGTCTGGACTAATACATATATCTAAACATATTACAAACACTAAAATTATATAACAAATAACTTTATAAAAGTTAAAATGATATTGGAAGTAAATATTTGTCTATCCAGTAATCATGTACACACAATGCACATGCCAACTAATGTAATTATATCATACATATTCAATAAATAAATATTAATCATTTTGAAGCTAGTGTTAATGTGTACAAATATTTTTTAAGTACGTTATGAAGTACTCAATCCGTTCCATATTTGCTGTCAGGGAGGGAGAGATCATGAATCTGCTACTTGAAACTTAAAGCAACAACATTCATGTACATATATTTAGATTTGAAGAGCAGCACGAGTTAAAAACGACAGATTCATGATCTTCTCATACTTAATTCCCTCTATTCTAAAAAATTGATAGGGCGGAGAATCATCTACTATTATCTCAAGAAACTATAAGGATTATAAAAATTAGCATACCAAAAACAGTAATTTCTCGCATGTATCAAAACTAAAGTTTTGTTTTATATATTGCAGTATTGTGCTCGTTCTAAAATAACAGTTTGTGGACACACAAACAATAGATCCTCCTCACAGCCACCTCAAAAACTTCACATGTAACAACCTTTCCAAGTGCGTATATCTGGAAGATCATAAGTAGCACTGAACCAAGATGCTAACATGTACTCGCATTACCTGTAAGATGAGACGGCATTCTAATTATCTAATTTGGTTCAGACCAGGCAGCGCAGACACAAGATGCAGCGTCGACACAGGATGCAGCGTCCGCGTGGGTCGTCGCTAGCGCCATGCCAGAATTGGGACAGTGCCAGCAGGCAAGACAAGGTGGTAGTATTGAGCTAAATCCTGGAATACAATGCAAACAAATAACACGATAAACCTCCTGTTCCAAATTTGGTGTTTTTAAAAAATTTAATTTTTTGGTGGTCTATTGAAACTCTAGCCCCAATTGTGGTGGTTTTTTGTAATTTTCGATGTTAACGGCCATCCACGTCCGTCCGTCCAGATGTGTCACGTCAGCCTGACGTTCGGACCCCACCAGTCAGATTCATCATTAGAGCAGCGTCAAAGCCAGATCAGTGCTATCTGCAACTTCATGCCCCAAATCTGGTGCTTTCTGAAATTTTTAAAGTTTTTGGTGGTATTTTGAAACCCTAGCCCCAATTGTGATGGTTTTTTATAATTTTCTCATAGAGAGCTAAAGATGCATTGGTTCAAGCAATACCACCTTTGGAGTGGCACTTGGTCTGAACCCGTAGACGAACACGGTATTCATGGTGTTGGAAAGTGCCCTCACAGCCTCGTTCACCATATCATTACCTGCTGCATTCGTGGTGTCTCGTATGTAGTTCATTTTGCTTTGGTGTTTTCTTTTGACGTACTTTTTTATATTCTCAAAAGGAAGAAAATAAGAATGAATGTTTTGTTTGGAAGGATAAGAAAAAGGTTTGTCATTGGGTAAACTTTTTCACAATTAAAATCCTCTATTTTCGTACGTACTCGTAGGTGATTTCCTAAACAGAAAAAGTACAATCCGCAAAAGTCAGAAGCAGCTCCATGAGCTTGTTCTTGTGGTGGAGCTTGTTCTTGTGGTAGTCATAGTTTCCTTATATTTCTTGTGGTAGTCATAGTTCCCTTATCTAGCGCACCGGTTTTGAATTAAGATTTGTCCAATTCCTTTATATTCTCCATACTAACCAAGATGATGTTTATCCACTTCTACATATGGAACTTGCTTATATTCAATTTTAATTCAAGGATAATTATTGAAATTTGTCTTGTTATATACTTATGTAGTAATTAGTTCTTCCACCATAGAAGCGAAATGATTGTTCTAAAAGAAACTTGTACTATATGATATTATTCTAGTTAATTCCACCAACTGAACTGAATGGTACCACACATATTGCCTAACTTTATGTCTAGATGCTCTTTGCCAATGTGTTTTTCATTATATTATTTATTTATATTCATAGATTGTGTCTGCAAAAATGTAGCATTCACAACCTAACTTTTATCAAAACTAACATGTGTAATTTTTTTACCCAATATCTATGTGCATGCATTTTTTGTTGGAGATATGCCCAAGAGGCAATAATAAAGTGGTTATTATCATATCTTCACACTTATGATAAATGTTTACATACCATGCTATAATTGTATTAACCGGAAACATTAATACTTGTGTGATTTGTAAACTTAATTTGAAGTCCCTAGTATAGCCTCTATACTTCACTAGCTTGTTGGTTGATTGATGATTGTGGTTTCCCTATCATGAACATTGAGATGTTATCAACAACAAGATCATATCGTTAGGAGAATGATATGGTGGACATACTCCTATAGATAAGCGTAGCATAAAGATCAAGTCATTTCAATAGTTCAATTGCTATATGCTTTCTGATACATAGTAACCTAATTCCTTCGACCATGAGATCATGCATATCACCTTTACCGGATGGATGCTTTGATGTCATCAAACACCACACCGTAACAGGGTGGCTATAAAAGTGGCATTGAGTGTTCGGAAAGTATTGGTTGAAACACATGGATCAAGAGTGGGATTTGTCCATCCATATGACGGATAGATATACTCTGGGCCCTCTCGGTGAAATGTCATCCAATTAGCTTGCAAGCATGTGACTGGGTCACAAGGGATCACATATCACGGGAACGAGAAAAGAGTACTTATCAGTAACGAGGTTGAACTAGGTATGCAGAGATACCGACGATCATAACCTCGGATAAGTAAACTATCGTGAGACAAAGGGAAATTGGTATCGTATGTAAGTGGTTCATTCGATCGCAAAGTAATCGTAGAAATATGTGGGAGCCATATGAATTTCCAGATTCCTCTATTGGTTATTGTTCGGAGAAGTGTCTCGATCATGTCCGCATAATTCACGAACCGTAGGGAGACACACTTAAGGATTCGACGTTGTTTGAGTAGTTATGGTATTATGAGAAAGAGACCGAATGTTGTTCGGAGTCTCGGATGGGATCCGGGATATCACGAGGTGATCCGGAATGGTCCGGAGAATAAGATTCATATAAGGAAAGTCCCGTTTCGGAGTTGGGGAATGGTTCCGGTGTTTTCATCGGGAACATTCTAGAAGGTCCCGGAATGTCCGGCACTCCGGAGGGGGGAAGGGTACATGAATGTGTCATTATAAGTTGGAATGATTGCATCATGTACTAGGTGTCTTCGCTGCCCAAAATAAAGGATTTATTTAAATCCTAAATTGAAAAGTCAAACTGCCAGTTTGAAAGTCAAACGGCAAGTTTTGGGAAGTGGGAGGAGAGGAGGAAACCGAGTTGGGGAGGGAGTCCCCCTCCCCAAGCCGGCGCCCCACTCAAGCCGAGTTGGGGAGGGACTCCACTCCTTCCCCTTGGCCGCCGGCCCTCCCACCTATAAAGGGAGGGGCAGGGCTGCCCCTCCTAACACACACAAGTTCCTATCTTCTACCTCCGGTTTAGAGCCGTTTTGGTTTAGAGCTTCTAATTGCCCTAGCCTTCGGTTTAGAGCCTTCTAATTGGTTTAGAGCCTTCTAATTGGTGTGTCTAATTACTAGACCACTAATAGCCTCTCTCATAAGCTCCACCATACTGCACTGCTTAAGCGAAGCCTAAGGATCTCCCTCTACTTAGGTACCACGCCGTTGTCTGCCGGAATCGCGAGAGAGTGCTACAACCTCCGCTTCTTTGGAACAAGGAGAGGAAGGTCTTCGTCGAGTACCGAGCGATGTGACCGACTGCTGGAGCGCAGTAGCGCTGGAAGGATCGTCTACGCGATCTTGAGATCGGAAAGAGTACGACTACATCACCCACGAGAATCTGCTCTCGTTAACCGCTTTGGAATCTTCGAGGGTGAGTTCCTCTATCGACTCGTTGCTACAATCTAGTAGATAGTTCTTGGCTTGTTTGTATGCGGTAGAAAATTTTTGTTTTCCATGCTACGAACCCCTACAGTGGTATCAGAGCCGTGTCTATATGTAGATCTGTTGCACGAGTAGAACACAATGGTCATTGTGGGCGTTGATGCTTTTATTGTAGATTGCTTTGCGTGTACTTTGCATCTTGCGGTATGTTGGGATGAAGCGTCCCGGGCTAACCTTACATGACATCGTTCATGAGACTTGCTCCACGCTTGACATGCAACTCGTATTGCATAAGTGGCTTTGCGGGTGCCTGTTTCTCCTAGCATAGTAAAGATCCAATTTACAACGGGTAATCAACAATGCTAGTATCAATGTTGTGGTTCTTGTTCGTAGGTTAGAACGACACTTATGGAAAGCCCCAAACCACGTAAAATATGCAAAGAAAGTAGAAGCGTCTAACTTTGTTTTGCGAGGGTGTCTGATGATGTGATATGGCCATGATTGTGATTATATTTGATGTATGCAATGTTCCTTATTGTAAGTTGGCAACGGCGAGCCATATGGTTGTCTTTAATTTACATTAAGACCTGCGTGTCTATTCAAAATAGTTGTAATAGTTGAAGCTGGTGGACGACAACCATGAAGAAGCGTCATTGACCTTGATGCTATGCCGGTGATGATGGAGATCATGTTCGTGCTTGAAGATGGGGATCGGAAGCACAAAGAAGAAAGGCCATATCATATCACATATTATGAATTGCATGTGATGTTAATCCTTTATGCATCTTGTATTGCTTAGTAGACGACGGTAGCATTATAAGATGATCCCTCATGCACATAAATTTCAAGTTCTAAAGTGTTCACCCTTAGTATGCACCGTTGCCAAAGCTTGCTTGAAGCACCACGTGATGATCGGGTGTCTTTGATTCATGGTGAATACAACGTAAGCAAGCCAGATTTGCTTATGCGGTAGCTAAGGTTTGATCTTGACGAGCCTAGCATGTACAGACATGGCCTCAGGAACACGGATTACCGAAAGGTAGAGCATGAGTCATATAGTAGATACGATGAACATGTTGATTGTTCGCCATTGAAGCCATATCAACTCTCGTGATGATCGGTTTTGATGTGGTGGATTTGGTTCGTGTAATCACTAAAACAATGTGAGGGATATTGTTTTGAGTGGGAGTTCACCTAGATTAATTTAATTATTAATTAGAACTCAATTTATCATAAACTAAATCAAAGTGTATTTGCATAGTTGTTGGCATCCGTTTACCACCTTGCGCTTAGTTATAATTGAGATGATAGAACTATAGAATTCTGGTTAGTTACTTTACGAACTGGTATCGTATTGATTTGAAGTGTTAATCTAAAGTTTAAAAGTCCTATTGCAAACTTTCAGTAAGTTCCGGTTACTCCATGAAGTTTAATAATTGGTATTAAATCAAGAGTAACAATTCCAAGTGTTAGTGTATAAGTATCGTGTTTGTCTCCATGATTCTTGATATTCAAAGGATTGTCTTAATATCAAGGTTATCTAGGATCTGAAAGAGTTGTTTCAGAAACCATGATGTGTGGAAGATATTGTGATATCTGAAACGAAGTTTTGGTTGCAACATGATAGAGTATAATATGGCAAAAGTCATGTTCTCATATTTGATGAGAATTTGCAAAAGGTTGGAGACACTAGTTGTCCTAATCTTCCAAAAGGTTTGGAGAGCAACTTTATACTCGCGATTCACCGTTACAAGCTAAAAGTAGTTAGATCATGGATAAGTCCATGATGAGGGTGAATATTTGATGTAGATAAAATGTTTACTACACCAAGAGATTACTAAAGAAAGGAATTTGAAAGAACACCAAATATTTGATAATGGTGATCTACTTCAAAGTGCAAGTTCAAAGACATTGGTATTTAACTATACACGCTTTGGACTATGTGTCATATGTATGACTCCACTATTGATGTTGATAGATTCTTTCAAAACAGAAAAGGAAATATTGAAAGAGAATCTCATAAGTATATGGCAGAAAAGAAAAGACTAGAATTGTTCAGTTTAAGTATATAGATGATATACGTGTTATGGCTATATTCTTTGCTTATTAAACAATGTGGTTCTTAAGTATTTGATACTGAATTTGTTGGTGTGAATCGTCATACGAAACAATACAATTCATGAACTACAATGGCCTAAGTAACTAGCAAAAGAATATGTGATGATGTTCATCGAGAACAAATAAAGGGTTATTGTGTTAAACATCAAAGCTTGCCTTCAGGATTTGTTTTATCAGGTATTATGAGAACAAAAGGGTTGTTCAAATAATTGCCGTAATCCATAAAAGATGGATGATTCACAAATCTCGTTGGAGAAATCACATCCATAAAACTAGTGCTAAAATTGTCGAAAGACAAATTGATTGAAAGATCACTTAGGAAGTGACATCGCCGTTTAAATTATATTGGAAAGAAAACATGAAGAAACTCCATGTGGATGGAATTTTGGAGTCTTTTGATTTTTGATCAAATGACGTTTGTGAAACTTTCCTAGAGATAATTAAAACTTCGTTCATAGGCCAAAAGGGAACGAAAGACTAGCTTATTGGAACTTGTGCATATTGTTGTACGAACTCCATTATGTGTAGTCAAGAGCGATGGATTTCAACTTTATATGCTTTCTCCGAAAATTTGAGTGAATATATGAATATTTACTTAATAAGGATAAAGTATGAAACACTTGAAAAGTTCAAAGACTTTCGAGATGAAGCGCAAAATCATTGTAACAAGAATATGAATAGTTTATGATAAGATCATATAGGAAGATATTTAAGTTACAAGTTTAGCATAATACCTAAGATTTAAGGAATCGGTCCGTGGATTTGCATTTCCCGAAACACCATAAGAGTATGGAGTGTTCGAGATATGTAATTAAACCTTGTTTGACATGGTAAGATCAAAGGTGTAATTCATAAAACTGCCATTATATTTTAAAGATTAAAAGCTTTAGAGACTACCGTTTTCCGCTGAAAAGAGCTCCATCATAATCCGCTGAAATGACACCATATAAGGTTATGGTTTGGGATAAAACCCAAGTAGTCCTTTCTTAAACATTGGTATGCTATGCATAAGAAAGATGTTTGCAACCAAAGTCGGATAAATCTGTCTTTGTATTACTGTTAAGTATTCCTCCATAAACACCGGAGACAAAAGTGTTTGTCGCTTAGAACGTCAAGTTTCTTTGAGAAGGAATTTTTCGTGAAAAGTTAAGTGGGAGGACAATAGAACTTTGATAGGGTTAAAAGAACCTTAGCTATATGATCAGAGTTGCGCAGCATCGATAAGTGTTCCGGAGGCAGCAACAATGCTCATGGCTCACGTGCCTCAAAGGTTGTGGTCACGGAGGTCTAAGTTTCTATTGAACCAAGTAGGTCAAGTAAACAATCAAATACCAAGATTTGAGGGTTGAATCATTATTTGAGAATAATGAACAGACTACATGCAAAGAAGCGATGATGGGCCCTGACTCCGTCAAATGGCTTGAAGCCATAAAATCCGTGATAGTTCCATACACGAAAAATCAAGTTTTGAACTTGAAGGACCCTCGACAAAGGTGTAAGACCTTACAGTCGTGTTTGGATCTATAAATAAATAGACATGGATGTTGCACATCTATGAAATAGTCGACATGTTGAGGAAAGAGTTCACAACAATGTTCAAAGGTTGACTATGACAAGATTTGATCTTTCATAGTGATATTTAGTCTAGACGGATTAATGTAGCAACCACTACATATAATTTTGTTATATGATAGTTGAATGAACAAAACAAGTTCTTCTAATAGAATGGTTACCTAGGACGTGTGCATGACACGGTCCAAAGGGTTTTGTTAATTCAATGGATGCTAAAAGCATATGCAAACTTCAATGGTTGAAGTAAGCATAGCGGAGTTGGAATCTTCACTATGATGAAACTGTTAAAAGAGTTTAATTTCATCGGAGACAATGAAGATGCTTGCATTTGCAAGAAATTAAGTGGGAGCGCTAAGACATATTTCTAATACATTATGTGGAGGACATATTGTTGATTAGAAATGATGTATCTTTTATTAACACATATTAAGAATTTCATCCTGATGAAAGACTTAGGCAAAACCCAAATATTTGGCATCAATAGACGCTAATATGGTTGTGCCAGAAGTACATAGACGAGATATTGAATGAATTCAATATGGAAAATACAAGAAAGGTTCTTGTTGCACAGAAAGGATTGAAAGAGTTCAATGTTGATGATATATTCAAGTGTATTGGCACTTGGTAAGTGAAACAAAGATTCAAGTATAGATTGATACTTGATGTATGAAATCACAAAGAGTATTTATATCAATCATACTGTGATATGTACAAATCCAGATATGTCCTATGCTATAAATATTATGAGCATATACCAGAATGATTCATAAGATGATCATTGGACGATAGTAAGGATATTCTTATGATCTTTTGGAAGAACTAAGAGTATATTATTTGTAGAAGTGACAAATAGATGGTTAGTTCATTGTAAAAGTACTACATTGATACTAGTTTTGTCACAAGAGTACAAATTAAGTTTATCTCAATCTAAACTAAGGGTGGCACAATATAATGGAAAGTAAGTTCCATAATGGATTTGGATGAGTTCCAAAGTTAAGACATTGTGACAGATACTACAACAAAAGGCTAAGTGTATGACTGCTATTTTAGCAGCAAAAGAGGGCATTTGGGTCAAGTAGTTTGTTATCAAACTAGGTGTAGTTCACAGCGGGATAATACTATGAAGATATATTGTACGACAATATTATCAACATGTTTTAACCCCAAAGAACTAAAAGGTCACACCAAAGGACCAAATTTGTACGAAGCCATCTCATTAGAGAATGAGTGATGCGTAGAGACGCAAAGACATGCAATTACACACGGACCTGGAAGTGTCAGATCCGGAGATCAGTTGACCACTAGCAATCATGTACATGCAACACCGGAAAGCCATAGGTGTTGAATACACAAAGGTTTGAAACTAGATTATTGACTCTAGTGCAAGTGGGAGACTGTTGGAGATATGCCCAAGAGGCAATAATAAAGTGGTTATTATCATATCTTCACACTTATGATAAATGTTTACATACCATGCTATAATTGTATTAACCGGAAACATTAATACTTGTGTGATTTGTAAACTTAATTTGAAGTCCCTAGTATAGCCTCTATACTTCACTAGCTTGTTGGTTGATTGATGATTGTGGTTTCCCTATCATGAACATTGAGATGTTATCAACAACAAGATCATATCGTTAGGAGAATGATATGGTGGACATACTCCTATAGATAAGCGTAGCATAAAGATCAAGTCATTTCAATAGTTCAATTGCTATATGCTTTCTGATACATAGTAACCTAATTCCTTCGACCATGAGATCATGCATATCACCTTTACCGGATGGATGCTTTGATGTCATCAAACACCACACCGTAACAGGGTGGCTATAAAAGTGGCATTGAGTGTTCGGAAAGTATTGGTTGAAACACATGGATCAAGAGTGGGATTTGTCCATCCATATGACGGATAGATATACTCTGGGCCCTCTCGGTGAAATGTCATCCAATTAGCTTGCAAGCATGTGACTGGGTCACAAGGGATCACATATCAGGAGCGAGAAAAGAGTACTTATCGATGAGGTTGAACTAGGTATGCAGAGATACCGAGCGATCATAACCTCGGATAAGTAAACTATCGTGAGACAAAGGGAAATTGGTATCGTATGTAAGTGGTTCATTCGATCAAAGTAATCGTAGAAATATGTGGGAGCCATATGAATTTCCAGATTCCTCTATTGGTTATTGTTAGGAGAAGTGTCTCGATCATGTCCGCATAATTCACGAACCGTAGGGAGACACATAAGGATTGACGTTGTTTGAGTAGTTATGGTATTATGAAAGAGACCGAATGTTGTTGAGTCTCGGATGGGATCCGGGATATCACGAGGTGATCCGGAATGGTCCGAGAATAAGATTCATATAAGGAAAGTCCGTTTGAGTTGGGGAATGGTTAGGTGTTTTCATGGGAACATTCTAGAAGGTCGGAATGTCCGGCACTCGGAGGGAAGGGTACATGAATGTGTCATTATAAGTTGGAATGATTGCATCATGTACTAGGTGTCTTCGCTGCCCAAAATAAAGGATTTATTTAAATCCTAAATTGAAAAGTCAAGCGCAGTTTGAAAGTCAAGCAGCAAGTTTTGGGAAGTGGGAGGAGGAGGAAAACCGAGTTGGGGAGGAGTCCTCCTCCCAAGCAGCGCCCACTCAAGCCGAGTTGGGGAGGACTCACTCCTCCCTTGGCCGCCGCCCCTCCACCTATAAAGGGAGGCAGGCTGCCTCCTAACACCACAAGTTCCTATCTTCTACCTCCGGTTTAGAGCCGTTTTGGTTTAGAGCTTCTAATTGCCCTAGCCTTCGGTTTAGAGCCTTCTAATTGGTTTAGAGCCTTCTAATTGGTGTGTCTAATTACTAGACCACTAATAGCCTCTCTCATAAGCTCCACCATACTCGCACCGGCTTAAGGCGAAGCCCTGCGGGATCTCCCCTCTACTTAGGTACCACGCGTTGTCTTTCGGAATCGAGGAGAGTGCTACAACCTCCGCTGCCTTTGGAACAAGGAGAGGAAGGTCTTCGTCGAGTACCGAGCGTGTGACCGATCAAGGAGCGCTGCTGGAACGTGGCGCTGGAAGGATCGTCTACGCGATCTTGAGATCGGAAAGAGTACGACTACATCACCCACGAGAATCTGCTCTCGTTAACCGCTTTGGAATCTTCGAGGGTGAGTTCCTCTATCGACTCGTTGCTACAATCTAGTAGATAGTTCTTGGCTTGTTTGTATGCGGTAGAAAATTTTTGTTTTCCATGCTACGAACCCCTACATTTTTTTGGTAATTAATATGATTTCTCTAAGCGTGGTTGGCTTGTTTGCAAGGTGGAAACAAGTCCAATATGTAGATCTCGCTTAGCATTTGTCCATTGTTTCACTACTAGTTTTGTAGT
Organism: Avena insularis; assembly: GCA_023614405.1. NCBI lineage: Eukaryota > Viridiplantae > Streptophyta > Magnoliopsida > Poales > Poaceae > Avena > Avena insularis. Next base: position 287,967,138 of record CM042691.1, on the reverse strand, counting down.
GTATCAGTTTTGTACTATGATTTAATTTTCCAATGCTTAACCCTAACAATAATAAAATCCATATGCTCTCGGTTCAGGTCTAATTTATCAATTCAGCTCACATAAAATGTGTTTGAAAGTGAAATGGAGTTCAAATAGTAGGTTTTGTATTAGGTGGACTATCAATCAATGTTTAGGTGGAAAAAATTAATTTTAGAATTCATCTTATTGGCAACATCAATATTGGATTAAATCGTGTGCTCTATATATTGTGTGGGAAATCTGAAGTTTTTCTATAATATATTAGAGAATATATAGCCCTTCCCCTAAAAAGCTATAAACGTTGAAAAATTGTTTTTAGGGAGAAACATTATCTAACCAATCCCCTAATTTTGAACTCCATAAAAATAGCTAAATGCCCTCCAACATCCCCACTTATGTCTACCTCCCCATCCGGATTTTTTTGTGGGGAACTTTTCACCTCAACCCACTCGATGCCGTAACCCCAACTCGCCTCCAGCCCCTTCATCGCCTCCTCATTTATGGGAACCGTTTCAATATGAAATAGTTTTAAACCGATCTGCTTGTGGTGTGAATTAGGATGCATTCTCCGTGTGAATTGAAAATTCCTAATGCATGTGTGGGTTTAACTTGCTCATATGTCTTCCATCCTTAAATACTGCTTCGACCGAGAGAAAGACCACCGATATTCACACCTCCAACAGAATTATCTGACCCAATCGCTAGACACCTAGTTCCTAGAGCCTTTTCTAGTAAGCCTAATAAACCTAGATGGAGGGAGTAGTGGTAGTTTTGGTGATCTTTTAAGTGAACGTAATTAAATTAGCGCCCTTTAATGTTGTACGTTGCTATTTTGTTGAATTTGTATTTGCTTTGAATCTTATTAAATTTGTGAATTAGAAATATTGTTGAAATTTGTGCGAAATATATTTCAAGGTTTTGAATTAATATGTTAGGAAATTGTGTTTACATATTAGAGAAGATAAGAGAAATATCCCAAAAAAAGTATAGGGAGTTAAGTTTTGGCAAGGACTGGGTGCAAGCCTCTCTAACCCGTCAAATTATTTGGAGTTAAGCTAGAGAGATGGTATATGGAGTTAAATTTAAGAGGAAGGGAGATATGCTCTTAGTTATAAATAAAATCCTAATTCATTCCACACTGTATGGACAAGAAGTTATTGCAGACTTGGCAGCTTACTTTTACTAGTTTCATTCCTACAGTAACACTTCCTTAGATACATGTCTTCCTTTCTTATCTTATTTGTTTGGTGAGATTTATGTAGTTGTGTTTGTAGTCACCTGTATGAAATATACATTTGTGTTTGTGTTTTTGTGTTATGTATGCTACTTCTCAAGGATCATTGCTGTGCAAAGAAGGTACAAAAAATGCGTATACATCCTTACAAGTATGAAGTAGAGGGGCTGGTGAATCCATATTTCACATTAGAGTTTAAAACATTGTGATACTTTTTGTATGTGCTTATCCTAGATATGTGAACTTATTTTATTTCATGAACTACATGAGACAATACATGGGCATAACTTGGGTCAGGCCGGCCTCAGGCTGGTGCATTTATAGTTACTGCAAAATTACAAACAAAAATAGTAAAAATAGCTTATTAGGAGCACATTCAAGATCATTGTAGACCCAACGAATTACTAGTTCCCAACCCTGGATGAAGTGGAATTTAAAAAATTAGTAATAAAAATAATAATAATAAAATTATTGAGTCATTTAATTTACAGAAGAATACCCGAATCCAAGAAGTTAAAATAACAAATTCTTATTTACTCTAAAGAAAAAATATCCACTTAGAATATCCAAACAGATTATATTTGTCGAGAAATGCAAAAGGATATGGATATGGTCTTCATTGTCTATTTTGACCAATTCTATTATTCCCCTGTGTACTCCTATAGGAGGTTTTAATACATGTGTCTTTAGCTTCTCTTTTATCATCTTGTCCAAGAGAGGATGTATCTTTCTAAAATCCCAATCTCTTGAATATCAGTTAAGAGAGTTTCAGATTGCTAGGTATTCCACCAATTCTTAATCCAAAGTAGGAGACATTTGTTAAATGATAAAGAGACCCCCATGGAAAACATCCGTGCCTAAAAAACCCGAAGTTGAAAATCAGGCCCAAGCCAGGCCCAGCCCAACCATCGGGCCTATAAATTAGGCCCGAGCCTGGCCCAAAGGCCCAAAAATCTCATCCTGGCCAACCCCTATATAGTAGGTGGGGTTGGCCACGCTGGGCTTCTCGTGATGTGGGCTAGATCAACCCGTTCATATTCACCTACCCCTATCGTGTATGGAAATTTCATTTACTACCATTCTCTCCTCTCCTCGTTCCCTTTGCCTCTCGCGTCGCCGCCGCCATTTTCTCTCTACCGAATCTACCACCTCTCTCCTTGTTCACACCAATGAGGTACAAATCGTGACCCCCCTTGCGTGTGCGGATGTTTCTTGCTGGTATTTGTGGGGCGTGTGGACAAAATTGAATGGGATCTGGTGTTGAAGTATCTTCCATTCGTGGGGTTGATGTATGTGTCTTGCTATTTGTATGAGATTGGGGGTAAGGTGCATGATCTAGTGATGTTTCTTGTTTGTAATAGGAGATGAGGTGAAGATGGTTTGTCATCAGGTACACCCTATTAGGGCACCATCCATGAGAAAGGCAGAGGGTGAGAATGCTCGTGATGGGACGAATCCAATGGAGGAGTTGTGAACGTCTAACTACAATAGTGATTACACAAAGGAATTGTGGCATGCACCTCCATGAAGAGAGGATGGGGTGGTGAGACGTGTTGAAGATAATTTGTCAGCATGAAGATTGTAGGAGTCGTAGGTGGTGCCATGATTGTTAAGATATTAGTTGGAGGGAGGCATTCATTGGGATTCATTGATTTGAATAGGGATTCGTCTGTGGTCGTTTGGTGTGGAAAAATGTAAGCCGAAGTTTTTTGTATGTTGAATCAAATCACGCTGATTTTGGGCCTAATTCTAGGAGAGGCAAGATTGGTTGCGCCTTACGTTTTTATCTATGTGCAATGTGTATGGTGCTATGTACCTTAACTCTATTATATATTTTTTCTAGGGATAGTTGACCATATGTATTTGCTTGTATCCATTTTGCTCTCCAATTGATTTTGACCACCAATTGTATGTTGCCCTCGAGTTCTTTCATGTGTTTATCATTTGTTTGTCATGTGGCCATGGTTAAGAAACTGAATGCATTTCATTGTCTAGGTCATAAAGAGAGGGTAACTTGCACATCCCCACTAATTCTTCCCCAGCACAAAGAGAAGGTAACTTGTCCATTCATGCACCCATCTCATTTGAAATTTCCATGAACTTTTGTTCTTTTGTTAATAATTGTGTAAAATATTTCTTTCTACATGTGACTTGCTTAGAGCTTGCAAACACAATCATCATGAACACTAAATGAGATAAAAGCTAATGTTTATGTGCTTACTATCTATTTCTTTTTAGCATTCAAACTTTCTACTCTGAGCATGCAACAACCAAAAAGTGGGATCAACTTATACATAGTGCATTGTAACTATGAAGCAACATCATGACAGCCTAACATCGTGTATGGCAACTTTGTTTATAAACGTATGGTAAACTTTTGTGTACCATCTGGTATATTTAAAATATACCATACAAGTAAACATGTACAAAATATACCATACAAGTAAACATGTTAAATATACCGTACAAGTATATTTAAAATGTTCACTTGTTAATTTATTCTTTTTTACGTTAAGGGAGATATCATTTGCTTAACCAGAGGGTTACAATTGTTCAGTACAGAGCGAGTAACTTGTTCAGGTACAAACCGGTGCCAAATGCCTACAGTTCCCTCCACTCGAGCTAATTTTTCCAGTTCATTGGCAGCAATACTCCCTCCGACCTATATTAGTTGAATTAGATTTATCTAGAATTCTAGATACGAATGTATCTAGTCAAGTTTTTGTGCTAGGTACATCCGATTTAGACAAATTGAGTCTCGGAGGGAGTATTAAAATCTCTCTTAACTAGAGACACAGAAAAATAACAGTCTTCTCTCCTGCGGCGGTCGATCTCTCTGTAGATGACGCACAGCCATGATAAGTCTTGGTGTCTAGCGTTCAGTGCTGCAACCACACCTGCACAATCAGACTCAACGACAGCAGGTTTGAGGTCAAGTTCAGAACAGTACTGATTGCCTCTAAGAAGAGCATAGCCTCAGCTTCCCAAGTACAGCTGGGAGCATAGCGGCCATTGAGCAAACCTTCAAAGTTTCTCACAATTCCACCCATCGTAGCTTGACCAGATTCATGCCAAATGGAAGCATCAACGTTCAGTTTAAGCATACCTTGTATTGGTGCAATTCAGCGAGCCTTGGGAGCGGACGGAGTGCAGACCTGAGAAGCACATGGGTGTTTTGCAGTACCAACCACTGCATTTTCTCCTTTGCTAGTGCATGGCAGTTCAAAGTATGCATATAATTCTGTAAATGAACCAACGAGGCCTCAATGGAACACAGTCCATCATCGTGGATTATGTTATTTCGCAGGTGCCAGGCGCTGCAACAAGAAAAGTAGAATCAACGTGTGAGGTTCAGGGAGTGAGTTCGACACAGCAACACAAGTAACCAATCAGGACCAGTAAATCTGAAAGTGTCTTCATGGGGCAAACTCCATACCTCTCTCATTGTCTCTAAGAGCTTTAGCCTTTGTACAAGAAACAGTGGCATGGAAGCAACTCTCCTCTCCCGTACCACATATGGTGGTGCAGGTACTGTCCAGCTCCAAAGTTCCTCTCCACTTATTTCTCCTTGTCGCTAGGTTGTCCCAGGCACGTCTCCAGGCAAAGATGTGTATCTTATTTGGAACATTGCATCTCCATATCAGCTTCCAAATATTTCTAGAGTCGTCAACGAGACACTCCATCCGCTATTAAGATGAGCATTTCTAGAAAGATCAAAGGAAAGCCTGTAGGCACTCCTAACAGAAAAAATCCCGGATTTCTCAAAATGACACCCAGTAAATCCTCTCCATGCTACATAGTCTTCAAACAAAGGATATCATTAGCATCATGAGGCAGAAAGATTTCCCTAGCCTTACCCTCATTCCACTCCCTAGTTCCCAGCAGGAACAAATCCTTTACCCTTCTACATCTTGTGTGGTGTTGGAGATTTCTGACCTTCGTTGGCATCCTGCAAGGAATCCAGTTACATCTTTGGAAGTCCACTTTAGACCCATTTCCCACTCTCCATATTATTCCTTTTTTTAAGGAGCTCTAAGCCATTATTGGTTACTTGCTAATTTATTCAGTTAGAAGAAAACCTAATTTGAGTCTCAACTAATGTTAAATATACCATACAAGTAAATTTAACATGTGTAAATTAACAAGTAAACATGTTAAATATACAAGAAAGTCTGATAGTTTTGGTCCCTCAATTCTATACGAAGTAATCATGATCGCCCTTGGTCTCTTTCTCAATTTAGATTATTTCATGAAGATGTGACTACGTACAGCCTCTGGCCTTCACTGACTGACGCGGAACACCGACGCAACCTACCTATCTACACCAAATGGGCGGTCTCGCCATGACTGAAGCTGAGAACAAATAGATAGTTTGCTGTCATGCTGGAGAACTCTTAGGAGTCCTGTTTTCTGGGAAAACCTGACCCCTGTAACATTAGCTGGGACCTGGATGCTGTAATGAACGCTGGCGCCTTGTGCGCTGTTTCATTTCGATGAAATGGAACGGGGCTTTCTATATTAAAAATAAAATGTGACTGCATCTTTGCACACATGAAAACCCAGTTAGCACCGCAAAACAAAAATAAAATCAGGAAATATAGGAATGGGCATAGAACACCAATATTATTTTGGTGAGCACTCAAAATGGCAGCACATGCTAATCATCAAGCAAAGGCTTACGTCAACTATACTGCAAAAGCTTCTGCTCATATTTGTTGTACCTTGTTACGGACTCAAAATTTTCTAAAATACTTTACGTAGCAATTATCTTAGGCAAAAAGTATTTATTTCAGAATCTTCATTTTCTTTCCGGCTTTAGTGTTATGCTGACTGCTTCCCCATTTTATACAGGAAACCTTGAATTTTGGTGACGCTGGCTGTGAGGTACTGCAGTACTACTCGGTGAACCAGCAACTCGGGAAGAACGCGGTGATGCAGCCGGCCAAGAAAACGAGGCGCCGCTGCCCCGCGGTGGCAACCTCAGATGATGCCGCGGGTGAGTATTCATCCTTATGGACGACGTCGCTGCCCGGAGACCTGCTTCTCCTGGTAGCATGGCATGTCCTAGCAGGCGATTTCCTGGACTACATCCGCTTCCGCGCCGTCTGCAGGCAGTGGCGCGACGGCACCATGTGCCCGCGCGGCCGTGGCGTGGCTGACCCACGCTTCCACCCGCGCCGCTGGCTAATGTTTCCTGAGGGCCACGGCCTCCACCCCGGCCACAACAAGCTCCGCGGCCACCTTCGCTTCCTCAACCTCGACACAGGAATCTTCGTCCGTCTCAAGCTCCCACACTTCAGAGACCACTGCATCCTCGACTCCGTGGATGGCCTACTCCTCCTCCAGCGCGACCACGACGCCGCTGTTTTCCTCCTTCACCCCTTCACCGGCGACCTCACCGAGCTCCCCCCGCTCTCCACTCTCCTCCCACAGCTGCAGAGCTACAGATCGTCCTTCTGCGTCGACAACTGGTTCTTCATTTCGCTTGGCATGCTTGCCACTGTCTCTTGTGATGCCGATGCTGGAACCATCACCGTCATGATTCTGTTCTATCGTGTGAAGGTGCTGGCCTTTGCTACCACCAAAGACAAGCAGTGGACCCTACCGAGTTGGGATGTCCCACCATATGCTGCACCCCTTGCGTTTCATGGCAAGATATACATGGTGCAGTATCCGACGTACGATGGTTCACTGGTTTTCCAGATCGACCCGCCCCCACAGGCCGGTTTACCACCACCGCCACCGAAGCTGGTCGCCACATGCCCTGTGGAGGAACTCTACAACGGTTACCATCTGGTCGAATGTGACTCAAAGATCCTGCTTGCTGGCTATACTGACAGTTCCCGCTCGGCTGTTGTGATTTACAAACTTGAGGACATCATGTTGGAGAGGTTTGTCCCTGTAACTAGCATCGGAGACCATGCCCTCTTCCTTTTAAATACGAGTCTGAGTGTCTCCACCAAGGCTACGCCTACGGTCATGGCTGAAACCGTCGTCTTCGAAGGGCCAAGCACAGAGCCCATGTACATGCAATACCACCTCGGGACTGGCACTTGGTGTCCAGCAGTTGACGAAAGTGGCGCCCGTGCCTATGACCCAGGTCCTCGTAGCCTCATCCAGCATATCATTACCTGTTGCATTCGCAGTGCATGGTATGTAGGTCTATGTCTCACCCTATTCTCATGTTAGAATTATTTTTCAATTGCATCATCTTATTTACTGACCAAGCTAATATATTCTCATTGTCCCCTTTAGGAATAAAGGGCTCATATGTTCTGTAAAGGAAGAGGATAAGGATGGATGGCTCATTTGGAAGGTCAAGAGGAAGTTTCGCCATTGGGTAATTGCTCACAATCAAACCTCTTGTTTTCGTAATCTCATTTGTGCCTCTGATCAACTCCCAACTGACAGAAAACTCACCAGTCATCTTTCAGAAGCAGCTCCTTAGTTTGTTCTTGTGGTACTTATAGTTATAGATCCCATTTTGGATATATCTAGTACACCAGTTCTGAACCAGGATTCGCCGATGACCTTTATATCCTCCTATAGACGATGCCATTTTGGATAATATCTAGCAGCCATTTATCTACTTCTTTATAAGGAAATATATGTCTTTGATTTCTATTAGACTTAAGATAATTTTAGTTAGCGGATGAAGATTTGTTGTGATGATGTTAGTTGTAAGCTGTAAACAAGTGCAGGTTTTTGCTGGGTACTCTTTGGAAGTTGGGCTATTGCCGGCACAAGCATTGCTCAGTAGGCTTTTCCAGAACTTACGCCAAGGATAATTCCCTATAAGCTGTTCTGGTAGAGGCCATGTAGTTTGTTAGTTCTTTCACCAGAACAAGAAATGGAATAGTTCATATTTTCATATTTAGCTGCTGACTAACTTGTACGTCTAGATGCACCTTTTGAACATGTGCTTTTCAATGTTATTTTTAGATTTGACCATATTGGTTTAATTAGTACAAATCATCCATCTGACATCTCTTTTTTTACTTTTTCTGTAGTCGTAAATGCCTCAAAGAAGCTGGTGGATGGATCTCCTTGGCCTAACCATGACGCATGAAGAGAGGAGAGATCACCAAATGTCTAAATACATTGCCGTCTTTTCCTTGCTGCAATAAATTACTACCTCTGTTTTATAATATAAGACATTTTGGATAGGCTACTTGCCTACCTAAAACGTCTTATATTCTGAACCGGTGGTAGTACCATTTTAGACCATGACATTGCTACAAAGTTTATTCCCATGTTCTCTATTGTTAAGTCAATGAAGTTATGACACAAGATATTTCTGAAGTCTGTCATCTGTGCCCTGTTTTACTGATAAAAGTTTCATACTAATGCCTTTATTAACTATTTTATATCTGGGTATTTTGAGGCAGTGTAGATGTGAAGTTGTTTCTCTCTCAAGGATCAGTGAAAAGTGGTGATAGTTTATTTGGTCTGCATAGAATTGTAGCCTTGCTACACAGCTTATGCATGAGTTGTTAATGAAGCTTTGGATTTTATTTTATTTTTGCGGGGAATGAAGCTTGAGATCCGAAATGAAATCGCCAGCCAAGAGGCGTTTCTGGACAACAGGAGAAGCTATCAAGCTAGAACCATTTCCAGTGGCCCAGAGTTCGTTGTTTGTTACCTGAGCACCATCTGGATCACTTCATAGTGCGTCCAATACATGAACAGTAACGGCAAAGTCCAGTTCCTGGGTTAACAGCAACAGTAACAGCAAAGTCCAGTTTCTGGGTTAACAGCAACGGTTATCCGCCCGAATGCATAGAACTGGGAATTAACCTGCAGACACCATACTTTTGTTTAGTGATACTGCAGGCAACTCTTCACTTCTATAAGCATGGCAGCATGCCAGCATCAGCTGTGTGCATCTGCAGCTGTAATGCTTATAGACATTATACCAGAACTAGAGTACCAACGTAGAAGGTCCATGTCAAATGAAATGGATATAATATGATCTGTAACAATTCGCACAGTAAAGCAAAAGGACCACCCTAAACACTATAGATCATGCAGTTTACTACGTGAAGACTTACTTTTGTGGTTATTTCTAGGTGGTGCTGAAGCTCTCCATCATACTTCGTTAGGAGGTCCGATAATTCGGAGAGCACCCCTTGAATGGCAATAGCACTGTTGTCTAGCTTCTGGTGGAAGTTCTCTCTAAGCCCACTCAGTAACTCCTAGAAGCAAAAGAAAGAATCAGCTTCCACGAAGTTCTGCAAATGATTCCAGGTAGCAACATCATGATATAGATAGTCTGAAAGTGATCATAGCTCATTATTATACAAAACAGGAGCTGCCTCAGCAGTCTCCTCTACAATAAATGGCATGTAGCATATGACAAGACAATAGCTTACCCCATACAGCATTTTTTTTATATAACCTGGATCATTTCGAAATACAAAGTAGAGAAGTGCTAAAAAATCATCCATCCCTTGCATGCATCTTACTCCAGCATTCAGCTTGGAGAATATAATAAATACAGTTATTCACAGATTCCTGGTCAGAATCACAAATGATCGGCCATTTCAGCAGAGCAGTGTAGGCTTAAATGGAGATTTACCTGATTGGAGTTTTCAAAAGACGAGCCTCCACAGAAGAAATGCATGTCAAGGAGTGCGTTTTACAGGACGGTCATGCTAGTCTATCATCTCTGGATACTGTTGAAAAGACATATTCCAACACAGAGAAGTTCCAATATTGAAGTGATGTGAAGTGGTGAAATGACTAACCCGTGAACTATCTCGACATCATATGCATTTGCAAACATTGCGAGAGCACATAAATAAAGTCAAGACAGAAAAGGTTAATATGCTTCTGAAAGTAAAAGATAAATCCACATGTTTGAACTTTGACAACAATTGCTTCAAACAGTTCACCAGGCTTTTTTGGCAATTTAATTTCTCAAAACATAAGCTGATGTGCTTCTTACCACATAAAAATGAAAGCAAGCATAAATTCAATGCAGATATAGTGAGATAAGTGGTTTAAATTGCGCTAGTTGCAATTGACCCTTGTGCTTGTTAAATCATATATAATCTAATTCATGCTAGTGTCGTCTGATATTCTGAATAAGTCGTAAGCACAATCACCAGTGTCAGCGACATAGTGGTTTAGAACAATATCCAAGTAGTGAAATTAGCTGTGATATGTAGCAGGATCTGTAAGTACACAAAAACATGTGTAATGCAGCCAAAACATAACATCCAAATGCACTAGAGGCTAGAGCGTACCTCCACAAACTGATCCCATTCACTGGTCTTCCCGAGGCTCAAAAGTATGGTCATCTTGGGCTATGTACGGCCTATCAAGAAACCGATTTTCGGCATGCTTTCTGTTGCCATCACTGTGGCGGAAATTGCATGACTAGTGTGGCCCTGGTCTTCTAGTCGCGCTATTTTCAGAATTAGGATTCAGGGTCTCTATTTCCTAGTAAGGATCCACACTAGGTACCAAATGTGATATCAGTAACTAATAATTAGTACAATCAAGATAGTACTCCCTCTGTTTCAAAATATAAGATGTTTTAGCTTTGTGAAGCAAATGTATCTAGACTTGTTTAGTGCGTAGATTCACTCCAAACTTGAATGAACCTACACACTAAAACAAGTCTAGATACATTTTCTTCACAAAGCTAAAACATCTTATATTTTGAAACGGAGGGAGTAACAGTCAACAAATGTGAAGTGGCTTACAGTGTTGCCAAGGAACACATATTGTGATTTATTTATTTTTGCTAACCCCTGCTCCCAGTGCACAATCACTGGACAAATAGCCTATAGTGAGTCCGTGGCTGAGAAAGGGAAACATCAACAGTGTTGACAGCATCTTTTCCCCCATATAGGACAATTCCAAACAAAAATAAGAGACCTAGTAGATGAAACCAAAGAGGACAAGAATGTAGAAGATTTCAGACCAAACATTCGCATCAAAAGGTGACTAGACGATTCTGAACCTTATCAAGCACACAGCTTGAGATAACATGATTAATGAGCTTCAGATTTGGAGCTCTCTTATGTTGTTAATATTTTCTTCTCGGATTTTCTGGTTGCCTCCTTTCCTTTAGATTCTAGAACATATATCCTACAGACCATTGCTTTATTCAAGGAAAAAAAACAGTATTTTGCATGATGATAGTTGGTGTTGGATCTACAAGACCAGCCAGATATTAGTCCACTTTGTGCACAAACAGCACTGGATCTGTTTAAACATGCCATCCCAAGTTTCCACAAGAAAACAATACCTCAGCATTTCCCCCAGAGCCCAGACTTGGGGACACCCAACAGTTTGAACATAAGTGATGAAACTACTACTAGTAATTGATGCATCTTGCAGGCCACAAACCTGAAGGGATATACATGCAATTTAAAATCTCTCCACGATACAGAATGCATTTTACAAATTGATAAAACTGTCAGTTCAGCTTTGTACAAAGCTGGGCCATTAGGCCTTTTTGAAACAAGCTTGAAGCGCCTAATGCAATAGCAATACAAATACAGTAACATCATAGTTCAGATTTGCACACTTAATCAAACCACGTAAATTGACAAGGTGAGGTTAAGAGTCACATTAGATACCAGCAATACCGCACCATATAAGAAATGAGCATCATCTTACTAATGGGACCTAACAGAGGATACTGCAGCCTGCAAAGTTCAGAGTCAGCAAACGCATCTCACTCTGTTCCATGATATATATGCTTCCTCGTGACATTTGATTTAATAACGGGACAAGCAAAACATGAATGGAGACAGTAAAGGTTCATTTCAACATTTTCCCTGATGCCACAGCATATCCAATAGGGAACCATTAAAGAATGGGAATGCCTATTGAAGCTTAAAAGTTAAAATGGGAAAGTAACTGTCAGGATCTTAAATTTGAACCTCTAAGCAAATATAGAAGGCATAGGACATATTCCCAACAACCATTGTAGTGAGTCCAAAAATTATTTCATAAAAAAGATAGTGCAAATTAATGTCTAATTTAAGATAAAATTAACACCCCCATAACTTAATTTCTGCCAGATACCTCCTCTGCAAGTATGTTCTGCCTCCGGATATCCTCCTACACTTTCATTTTCATTAACTTCAAAAGGATCACAGCAAGAGCTTGGAAAAGGAAACTGTCAGATGCTGAACCCACTGCAATCATTTTTCTCAAAGGTTACTGACACACTCATGACTCGTCTCTCTCCAAGTACAATTGTTAATCAGGATCTAGCAAATGTTTGGTTCCATAAAATGAATGGATGCTCCAGAATAACCACCAAAATGACAAACAACTAATAAATTTCAGAAAAACTGAAGATCAGAACCAACAGTGCCAAAGACGATGCAAAATATGTCGACATGATCAAAGCATAGCAAATAATTAGGAACCGGTGGAAAGCAAAACTACTGGTCAAAATATATCTGCTCGCTCAGCACACCCCATAGTGCTCAGTTGTTCTTCTATCTACATCAAAGTGGCACATGTATGATCCGAGATTTTCTTATCAGACTATATGTAAGATTTAGATACTGCAGTGTCATCATAGAAACGAGTTTAACCAATCCAAGGGAAGTCAAACTGTCATTTAACAAATCAAGGCTTTCAAGACATCTCAGAGGAGAAATTCCTGCGGGGAAATCTACCAAAGCTACCAATCTACCATTGGTAGAATTTCAGGACACCCAGTTCAGTTATACAGTTAACTGGGGTGTAGGGGTTGGAAAAGTGAGGGGAGGAACCTACAGATTACACCCAGTTCAGTTATACAGTTAACTGGGGTATAGGGGTTGGAAAAGTGAGGGGAGGAACCTACAGATTGCTGATAAGGAATATGAAACCAGAGAGCAAAACAGAGATCAATATAGCACAAAACAGAGATCATTGCCAGAAATATCATGTAAGTGCCACATAATTGATGCAACTGTCCACGCTAACACTATGTGGAAGTAGATGATATGCAGAAAATCTTAAAATATTTAGTTATGTTACCTAATAATGTATACTTACCAAGAAACAGAAGTCGATTAGTTATTTTTAGGCTCTATACATCATGTATGTCCAACTACTGTGAACTAGAAGGTAATAAGTAATAACAATTGAGTTAAACAAAAGGAAGGAGCAGAACCAGGTGGGAAAACAAGACATCTTGTACAACTCAAAACAGTCCAGTACCAGAGAAGAAAACAAGAGTTAGGTAATACTCCCTCCGTTTCAAAATATAAGATGTTTTAGGTTTGTAAAGAAAATGTATCTAGACTTTTTTTAGTGTGTTGATTCACTCCAAACTTGAATGAATCTACACACTAAAATAAGTCTAGATACATTTGCTTCACAAAGCTAAAACATCTTATATTTTGAAACGGAGGGAGTACATAATTCCAGTAAAGATGATATTCAAGACAGCAATGGCGCGCAACTCTCAAAATTATCCAGTAAACATGAAAAACAATCAAAACCATATGGGCACATCACATTAACTCCATATTTCATTCTATCTCAAATTTCAGTTTACCAGGACAAAATCTGGAACAAACATACAGCTTCACTGCCTCCAAAAAAAGTACAGCTACACTTTCTTAGCAAGTGTTCGTTGTTTTGAGCCATGCTCCACAACTTTCTCTTCAACGTGCAGTCCTTTCCTACGCCTCACAGAATTCATAAGTTTCTTAGCCAAGTTTGGCCCAATGCTTGCCCCATCTCCAAATTCTTCAATCTCCTCCTGTGACTTTGGGATAAAAAAAGGGTCCTCAGGAATAGCATCCCAGTGGCTAAGAACGAGCAGAGCACTGGCTGCACCTGATGTTACGGTCCTGAGCTGATTAGAAAATCCAATGCTCTCAGCAACAGGCAAGTAAGCATGCACTGTAAATACTGAAGTTCCTTCTTGCATCTCTTCTTTCAAAATCTTCGCTCGCTTCTTACCAAGAACTGCATAGGTTGAACCTAGTTGCTCAGTTGGTGTGGTCAGTTCACAGAAATACATGCCTTCAACAAGCCTTGGGTTGTTCTGAAGAACGGCTGCTCGGCATGCTTCCTTAACTGCAGTTATTACTTGACCACTAAAGATGTTGTATTGATCAGACTGATGGGCAGCATCAGAGTTGTCAGCAAATATGTAAGGCTCAATAACAAATGCCAGACCCCACATAGGTTCATCACATAGAGGCCCTGCATTCGTGGCAAACTGAAATCCTGAAAGAATGCTGTTCCTCAGTGCCACAGATTCTAGGTGTAAAGATTCAGGAGCATCTTCTTCTGATTTACTGTTGTCAAAAGCATTATTAGCATCATCATCAGATCCACTCACAAACCCCAATTTCTCAGAAAAATGTGCTCTACCACGCACAAGAATACCTTGCCTTCCGTCTTCCATGGTTATCACACCATCACTGGATTCAACATCAGGCAAGAGAAGGAAGTTTGGACCAACTTGCCAAGGACCTAAGGACCAGATCCTTTGGAGGTATCCAAGCCATGTCTTCCTACACTTCTCAAGCTTTTCTTTATCCACTTGCTCGGAAACAGCTTCCAATTCACTCTCTATGGCACTGACCATACGCTGCCTAAGCATTACAACAGAATCACAATCATCTTGAGAAATTTGTGGGTTTAACATCACATTTCTCTTTGCTGTTTTCCCCTCAATTATTTGACCAAGCAATTGATCACTTTCTTGGAGGACCTTAGTCAGAGCATTGGGAAGTCTTGGGACCTGAACTCTCACAGTGCATCTCCCATTTGGAGTAGTCCTCTCAACAAATGCATGCGGTGCCTTCAAGCCTTCCAATAAGCCAGCACCTTCTCCTTCAATCGTCTCTTTAAACGAAACCAGGGGGTCCGAAACAAGCAACTTCACCTTTGCAAACCTCTCCTCCAAATCCTTTTTGCACCGCTCCAAATGAACCTCCCCAGCTGCGGCAAGGATATGTTCACCCCTGTGTGAGACAGTGTACTCGACAAATGGATCTGCCCGGTTGAGAAGCTTAATCCCTTTAACAAGAGCCGCCAGATCTGTCGGGTTGGAGGGCTCAATTGCAACCTTAAGCATCGGAGATACCTGGAACATCATACTTGAGAAGGGCCAGCAATTCTTGGTGGATGATAATGTGGCACTCTTCAATATGTGCTGCCCAAGGCCCTGTATTGCAACCACATTCCCAGCACTCACACTGGCAACTGGCCTCAAGCCCTGTCCCAGCATTTCATACAAGTAGTGGAGCTCAACCTCCTGTACATGCTTCTGCACTGCATCCCCTTTCAGTGGATCATACAAGGCGGACAGCACAAACACCTTCTGCCCTGCGCGAAGAACTCCGCTGAACACTCTCGCAAACGCCATAAAACACTCGTCTGACTCGCTTGCACCCTGGTGGCTCAACAACTCCCCGTGCACCCCCTTGGGTGGTAACGTCTTATATGGCACCGCAAACATCTTTGACACATAGACCACCACCGGCGAATCTGCACCCACATCACAGGTCTCCACACACCTCCTCACCCTCTCTGCCTCCAAAACAACCTCAGGGCAATCCTCTGGAACAAATTCCCTCTTTGGCATAAGCCTAGCAACCCTGGCCCCCTGAGCAACAACAGGGTCAGGAGTGCATTCGACCACCATTGCCATCACCGCATCTGCCAGCGGCAGCCAGCGGCTCATGACGGACTGCAAAACTAGCTTTGGGTCCTTGTTTTGTAGCTCCCGCTGCGGAATGTTCAATTTGAAGTTGCTAATGACCTTCTGCACTATCTCTCCGTCCTGCCCCAGCACCCCCTCGTACAGTTTCCATAGGGGCTTGAGAACAAACTCCACAAACATGGGCTCCCGATCAGTACCCTCCATTGCCTTCTTCCCCACAATCATAAAACTCTTCTTCCCATTCTTATCCACCTTTTTCTCCAAGTAGCGTGGGCCCCAGAACCCTCTGAGCAAAGCGGAGGCGCTGGCGCCAAGCTTGGTGGCGTAGAGGTCGGCGAATTGCTGGATACGGAAGCCCCAGCCATCGAGGGCGCAGGCGAAGACGACGTTGCCCTTCTGGGTCTGGAATGCGTCCTCGTCGTCGTCGTCGGCATCCTCGGGGAGATCGCTGTCCTGTGAGGAGGAGGGCTGGTCCTCCAGGGAGGCGAGGACGGAGAAGTAGGAGTGGGAGCGCAGCGCGGAGTAGATGGAGTTGACGTCAGCGAGGATGCGGTAGAGGCGCAGGTAGGCCTCGGCGGGGGTGAGGTGGAGCTCGGTGACTAGGCGGTCGAGCTTGTTGAGGACGAGGCAGGGGCTGAGGCGCTCGAGGAAGGCCTGGCGCAGCGCGGCGTGGGTCTGGATGTGGACGCCCTCGACGGCGTCGACGAGGACGAGCGCCGAGTCGGAGAGGCGCGCGGCGGAGGAGACCTCGGAGCAGAAGTCGATGTGGCCCGGGGAGTCGATGAGGTTGACCCTGTGCGCGGCGGGCCCGTCGCCGTAGCGGAGGAGCACGGCGGCGGACTTCATGGTGATGGCCCGGCGCTGCTCCTCGTCGAGGAAGTCCATGAAGCGGAGGCGGCCGGCGAGGCGCGGGTGGAGGAGGCCGTCGCCGCAGGAGGCGACGAGGTGGTCGGCCAGCGTGGTCTTGCCGTGGTCGACGTGCGCGAGGATGCACGTGTTGCGGACGCGCCGGGGGTCCTCCGGCGGTGGCGCGTCGGCGGCCGGCTCCGCCGCCGCCGCCATTGCAGTGGTGGTGGTGGTGGTGGTGGTGGTTAGGGTTGGGCTTCGGACAGGGAAGAAGGGTAGCGGCGGTCGGGCCGGATGTTGGGCCGGGTGTGTATGCTAAACGAGCAGAAGAAACTTGGCACGCACGTGTTATTGTCGATGGGAAACTTGGCAGCGACGAAAAAAGGTTTTCAATGGGAACTTGAATACGGACGGTACGCACGCCGGATCCTGCTGGTTGGACCGCTTGCCCCAGCTCTCCACGTCGTCCTTGCGGCCGCCGGACCTGGAAGACAGACGACCGATTATGGAAGTGAAACGCCCGAAAGAATTTGACTTGGATTTGGATTTGGATTAGGAGGAGAAGTATGGTGTGTGGACAAGAACATGAGAGAGAGAGGGGGGCTCGGAGGGGAAGGTACACGAGACGATATCAGGAGAGGGATGAGATTCTTTTTTAAGATCAATACCATATATTTATCGTAGCAAATAGTACTGTACATGGCAAAGATATGTGACATGTCTTCGATAATTACAAAATATATCTATCTATCTA
Source organism: Avena insularis (assembly GCA_023614405.1). Lineage (NCBI taxonomy): Eukaryota > Viridiplantae > Streptophyta > Magnoliopsida > Poales > Poaceae > Avena > Avena insularis. The sequence continues at coordinate 287,949,642 of CM042691.1, read as the reverse complement.
TCTAGGTTAGTCAATACATTTCCATCCGCCAAAATACGTTTTCGTCGACATAGATCGGGAGATCCTCAACTTGGTTCGACACGGACCCTGCTTGTCTACGTTCCCTTCCCGGCTTTCCGGCGTAGGTGATAAGTGGCCCCGGGCAGGGGCAGAGCTACAGTGAAAAATGGGGTCAATTGGCCCCAGTGATTTTATAGACCACTTCAAGAAAATAAACCCAGTAAAAATTATATTTTAACCCCAGTTAATCACGTGCGGATGTGCAAGTCTAAGGCCCCAGGCCCAACACACAGTAAGCAGCTCATACTTCGCTAGATCGATTGATCGATCGCTGAAGGGTATCGCTCGGCTCGGTCCTGGTCGCCTTGTATTGCGTTTCTTCTAGCGATCTGGTTGTGCTTGTCGTCTGCGGTTCCTTCCCGCCGTCTACTCCTGTGGATCGGCGTCACTCCATCGACTCACAAGTCAAGGAAAAGCGACGGTTTTCTCCGCACGATCTGTAAGAGCTATGAAAACCGGTATATGCATCTATTTGATCTGAAGGATTATCAGTTCTAAATTCTCAAATTATCTTAGGGTTTCCTGATGGGTTGATTCTTTGTTGCTTGAAGGTGTGGATAGGTATTGGGTAATCGCCCACTCATCGCGTGGATTAGATAATCCAGATTAAGCCTCAAATCGCCCCAGCAAAATGTCAGGTAGTCAACAAAAAGTTAAGAAGAACATTGTACATTAATTTCTCATCTATATTAAATTCAATTCATATGTATATTCTATACTAATAGTCAGCAAGAGGTGAAGTTAACAAAGAAAAATTTCAGCAAATTAGAGATGATGGTTGGGACTCTTTATTGGAAAAAACTTCCTCGTTTTCTTGTGAAGTATGGTATTCTGAAGTTGGATATGGAAGAACAATATATTGACAGGCATAAACCAAGGAAGAAGACCAATCGCACGCTATGAGCACCGCAAATTTGATTGCTTTAACCCTGATATTGACTTGCAGCTTGGAGAGTTCAATGATAGCTTTACTAAGGTAAACTCAACTCTCCTTACCCAAATGGCGGCATTTGGTCCGAAGGATTTGAGACTTAGTGGATTTGGCTAAGTCATATCCAGATGATTTTGATTCCATCCAACAGAAGGATCTTACCTATGAGCTTCTATTCTACATTGCTAATGTGCGAGCGGATGAAAGATTTGCCAGTCTAAAAACTATTTCTGAACATGCTAAGTTGATGGTTAGTACAAATAAAAATTTGGCATTTCCTTTGGTATATCAATTGCTCAAGCCGGTTCTAGTTCTACCTGTTGCGACTACATATGTTGAGAGGTGCTTTTCAGCGATGAAAATAGTGAAGACGGTACTTGGTAATCGCATTGGCGAACGATTTCATGAATCACTGCATCATTTGCTTCTTAGAGCAAAGTCTTTTATATTCAACTCCACGCTAAGTTGTTGATAGACAGCTTTCTCTAGATGAGAAACTGTAGAGGCGAAAAAATAGAGAGATACTTGCTTTTGTATTCCAACTTTATTTTGATATATCATATGTCAACAATTAATATTTGTTATTTATATGAGTTTTCTAGAATATACACTATAGAATTTTTAATTCATATACTAGTTGCGGATCTAGTTGTGTCAGTTATGCGTATATATATTAATGGTATATTTTGTGGGCACAAATTCTTCGTGTTTGTTTTGGTTGACCCCAGCGACTTTTTTTTCTGGCTTCGCCCCTGGCCCCGGGAAGAGGGAGTTGCAAGTCTCGCACAGGCGACGGGTCAACGCAGGCCCATGCGAGGGCGTCGGGGAGGAGGTTGCCGGGGCGACGTCCATGGCGGCGAAGCGAGCGAGGAGAAGAAGAGCGGCCGACGCTCGCGGAACCAGCAGTGCGAGGAGGAGAGGTGGTAGGCCCTAGCGGCGGCCCCGACCGGCGCGCACACAAGGAGGCTCGAGAAGTGGAGAGATCGAACGGCTCCTTGCGGCGGTGCAGAGATGGGGTGCCGGGTGAGATTTCAGCGGCGGACAGCAGCGAGCTCGCAGAGGCGGCGGCGCGCGTCCCTGCCAACGAGCGGAGAGGAAGGAGGTGGCAAAGTCGGGGCGGCTGATCCCACCCCGTAGATCCTTCGCCCCAAGACACCCTGCAGAGCTCCTCCCCATCCTCGCCACTCCCGCATCCTCGCCGGAGGACGGCCAATTGCTCACTCCCAAGTCTGGCGTGAGGCTCGGTAGTGTTATTCTGCCCTGACCTTGTTGATGCTCCCCTTTCTATTCCCCTAGGCATCGTGAGGTTTCTGTCTCTCTCCAATCTATCAAATTGCTCCCTGAGTAAAAACTTCTAGAGCGCAGTTGCAGGGAATTCAGGGGCATTAAGCCGTAGGAAAACCTTGTATAGTGTTTGCGAAATTAAGTAATCAATTATGTGCCATTAGAATTATTTAACCTTACAAGATTGACTCTAATACTTTTCTACTGGCCTGGGTGGTCTAATCGGTTCTGTCAGAGGGAATGAGAGCTTAGTAAGTAGCTTTATGGTTTGCTTGGTTAGTAGGGGCCCTCTTCTAGCGGATGGAAGAACCGTAAGCTGAACAAGTTCAATACTAGGTTGATGGTATACCATATCGACTTATCTGTTATAATTTCCATATCATTGTAGCTAATAATGATTCTTGTACATAGTTTTATCAAACTAAAGTACTCCGTATTTAGTTTGCAGGTACATCTGAACTGAAGATCACCACATGACTGCCTTATTTGCAAAAAAAAACACAAACATCATGTGTCTTCCCATGTAGTGTGAGCGATGTATTCCCAGGAAATGAAGAATACTTGCACTTTGGATGGAAGCTATCGTAATAGCTTGGATGGGAGCACCGTCCCCGACAACTGGTACATCCCGTGGTCACTAATGAATTCCCTCCGGCCTCTACTCTACGTTGCCGGCCTTGCTGAAGCATGTTTCAGACACTCCCAGACGAGCTCGTCGTCCAGCTCGCAGGTCAATCATCGTCCTCCAGTTCTTAATTCTTTTTGCAGGTATCATGTCACTGTTCTTCTCACGCAGCAAAGAACTATTCCTTCTAAGCGTGCTCAGTTGAGCGCACCAGCTAAGTACATACCCAAGGTGGATTTGTATACTCACTAGAGTGACCGATGGGGATTATTGTAGTAGTATTAATATACTTTTTACTGCTATATGAAATACACAGGTTTTCTGGTATAAGAAAATCAGAGTAGTTAATCTAAGCTTCATCATTATTTGAACACTGAGTATTCGACGTTGCACATTCTTACGGTTTTCACACGATTTTTCATGTTGTAGCTAATTACATGGTTATGAGCTGACGAAGAAAGTTTCCGTTTTCTGTATACCTGCTCAAGTACCATGCAAATGAAGCTAAAGAAAACATTAGTGATGTTGAACGAATATCTAAAGCACGTCAAGGAGTACATCCAATAATGAGCAAATTGTTTGATCTTACTTTGTTTATCATTCTTCATCAATGAATTAAAAAATGCCTTTGTTTCAAACATAAGTCATTCGACCCATGCTTTCTATGCATACGGTGTCTACTTAGCGATTGCTAAAATAAATTTGGTAAAAGAAGAATTATGATATCTTTGCTATAAGCTATTTTCTTTATACTCGTGAATTTCCACATGCTTCTAATTCACATGTGCAAGGATTAAGGCCTCGTGCTTTTGTAGGGAATGAAACCAGACGTGGAATTGATCTAGGCTTAAATTGATTTGATACCGCACCATCACCAAATCCATGTTTCACTAATCCCTCCTAACCCCTCCAAAACAAACCTGTTTGTTTAAGCAACCTAGATCGTCGGGGTCGATGTCATTACGTTCACCTCGCCCATCTTTGGCATCCTGGAATCGTTCTGAGGGTCAATTGGCAATTATTTATTTCCATCCCAAGACTATGTAAATGGAATGGATTGGCCAGGCAAAAAATACTATGCAGAAATAGACGAATACTCCATGTTTCTCAAATTTTTGCCTCGGCGGGAAGGATGATGTGGATTGGACCGTAATCCAAGTCAATCCCGGCCTTCTAGAGCCTAAACCAACGAGGCCTAAAGATCTGAGTTTATATAGTTGTTATATTATGTAAATAACGTTCACATGTGTAATTAAGAAGTCGTGGCAACGCACGGGCACTCTGCTAGTAAAGTCTAAAAACTATCCAGTCATCGAGGTCTTCAAACTTTTTTTTCTTCTTTAACACAATCTTATTTTTTAAACACTTCTCAAAAAAAATTCCGAAGACAGTCGCATAAAAAACATAGGTACCAAATTATAGAGATGTAAATATCAACAATGGTTCTTCCATAATTCAAATTTTAACCATAGTGACAAGGCTACATGCATATGTGTAGCCATTAGAATAATCATCCAACATCGGCAGGAATACCAGCATCAGTATTTCAGGAAAGACGAACTGAACAGCCTCGTCGATGTCGCTGGGGAGATGAGAGTACGAATCACCATTGTCGAGAACGTGACAGTCGAAAAAGATATTGTGAGGACAAACCTCTTCGTGACAACCAACAAAAATCATCCAAGATCGATCCGGTGAGGTAAGATATGAAAAACCATACCTAATTTTTTTTGATATTTTAACACCACCATTGACGTCGAGAAGAAGGCCAAGAACACTTGTTCTAGACGATGCCATATCCATTGAATGGAGGCCGAAAGGAAGGAGCAAACTCCAATCTAATTTATTGAAAACACTACTTTTATTAAAGACTCAACTCATAGATTAGGCTCCCCACTCCTCTCGGCGCTTATGAGGCCGGTCGTAGGAGGAGGAACCGACTATGGAGGAGGCGTGGAGGCGGGTAGGTTTAGAAAAGAGAGAGGCGGCGGTTGATGTTTGTTAATCAAAGCTTCCGACCGTTCTTATTATGCTTTCTTCATTCGGATAGGGATGGGATTTGGACAGAAAAGGGAAGACGCGGTGAAAGGGTATTTTACCCTATACTATTTTTCGTTGACAATGACACCGTGGTTAGAGCGGACTAATGGTACTTCTAGTGTCTTACACAAGTTTTAGTCCGACGTTGTGATGGAAGGTCATCGGAGACCCCCCCCCCCCCATTTTGATAACGAAGCTTCGCACCAGAGTTTTCCCTTTTATGTAATTTGAGTCCGGTTAGGAACTCCGCACTATTAAGAGGGGTTCTCTCGATGAGCTTGTTGGGGATGATTAGCTAAGCCATATACACATCCCATTCTCCTACTTAATCCATCACCAAAGAGAGAAGAGAAGAAAACCTATCCATCAAGCCCTTTTATGCAGATCCGGTTTTCAAACCGGTTGTACCGGCTCACAGACCGGACCGTCAAGACCGGAAATCCGAACCCCAACCGGGATTTCCGGGTTTCTTACTCCGAATCTATGCGGGTCTGGGTACTGAGAGCAGATTCGGTTGAAGTCTGGTTTTCCGGGCTGAGAACCGGACAGTCCGGTGTGTGAACCGGTCCAACCGAACTTAAAACCAGACCTTGCGAAATTGGCTTGAAATGGCTAGTTTTTCTCCTTGAGTATAAATATCCCTTCTTCCACCTTGAGCAGGTTAGGCATTCAGTTTATATCCTTCTTGAAGCTCCATCTCTCTCTCTCATTGTTGAAACACAAAAGCTTGAGGATCTCCCATTCTACCCAACCAAATCCAAATCCCTTTGGTAGAAAGGAAGAGGAGGTCCCGATCTACATTTCCACCAAGCCAAAGTTCATTTCCTGTTGAGTTCGTCGAGTTAGCTTGTTACTCTTGGGTTTGTTGGAAACCCTAGGCGGCTAGGATCGCCCGGAGACATTCGGCTTGTGATTTGCTCCGTGGAAAGTTTGTGAGGGTTTGGAGACTACCTTAAAAGTCTACCACGAGTAAGTGAGCTATTCATTCGTGGGATAGGCTCAGAGAAGAAGGTGATGTTGGAGATATGCCCTAGAGGCAATAATAAATGTAGTTATTATTATATCTTTGTGTTTATGATAAATGTTTACATTCATGCTATAATAGTATTAACAAGGAAACATTAATACTTGTGTGATTTGTAAACTTAATTTGAAGTCCCTAGTAAAGCCTCTGTATAATACTAGCTTGTTGGTTAATAGATGATTGTGGTTTCCCTATCATGAACATTGAGATGTTATTAACAACAAGATCATATCGTTAGGAGAATGATATGGTGGACATACTCCTATAGATAAGCGTAGCATAAAGATCAAGTCATTTTAATAGTTCAATTGCTATATGCTTTCTGATACATAGTAATCTAATTCCTTCGACCATGAGATCATGCATATCACCTTTGTCGGATGGATGCTTTGATGACATCAAACACCACACCGTAACTGGGTGGCTATAAAGGTGTCATTGAGTGTTCAGAAAGTATTGGTTGAAACACATGGATCAAGAGTGGGATTTGTCCATCCATATGACGGATAGATATACTCTGGGCCCTCTCGGTGAAATGTCATCCAATTAGCTTGCAAGCATGTGACTGCCTCACAAGGGATCACATATCACGGAACGAAAAGAGTACTTATCAGTAACGAGGTTGAACTAGGTATGCAGAGATACCGACGATCATAACCTCGGATAAGTAAACTATCGTGAGACAAAGGGAAATTGATATCGTATGTAAGTGGTTCATTCGATCGCAAAGTAATCGTAGAAATATGTGGGAGCCATATGAATTTCCAGATTCCTCTATTGGTTATTGTTCGGATAAGTGTCTCGATCATGTCCGCATAGTTCACGAACCGTAGGGAGACACACTTAAGGATTCGACGTTGTTTGAGTAGTTATGGAATGATGAGAAAGAGTCTGAATGTTGTTCGGAGTCTTGAATGGGATTCGGGATATCACGAGGAGATCCGGAATGGTCCGGAGAATAAGATTCATATAAGGAAAGTCCCGTTTCGGAGTTGGGGAATGGTTCCGGTGTTTTCGTTGGGAACATTCTAGAAGGTTCCGGAATGTCCGACACTCCGGGGGGAAGGGTACATGAATGTGTCATTGTAAGTTGGAATGATTGCATCATGTACTAGGTGTCTTTGCTGTCCAAAATAAAGGGTTTATTTAAATCCTAAATTGAAAAGTCAAACGGCTAGTTTGAAAGTCAAACGGCAATTTTTGGAAAGAGGAGGAGTGGAACGAGTTGGGGAGGGATTCCTCCTCCCAAGCCGGCCCCACCAAGCTGAGTTGGGAGGGACTCCACTCCTCCCCTTGGCCGGGCCCCTCCACCTATATAAGGAGGAGCAAGGGCTCCCTAGCACACAAGTCCCTCTCCTCTAAACCTAAACCCTAGACCTGACCTAGGGATTTCTCCCAAGCCGTCAAGTTAGAGATTCTAATTGCCCTAGCCTCCGGTTTAGAGCCTTCTAATTGGTGTGTCTAAACCCTAGATCACCAAGAGCTCTCTCATACTCCACCATACTCGCTCCGGCTTAAGGCGAAGCCCTGCGAGATCTCCCCTCTACTTCCGGTACCACGCCCGTTGTCTTTGCGGAATCGCGAGAGTGCTACAACCTCCATTTTCTGGAACAAGGAGAGGAAGGTCTTCGTCAGTACCCGAACGTGTGACCGATTGCGGGGGCTGCTTTGGAGCAGCGCGGAAGGATCGTCACGCGATCTTGAGATCGGAAGAAATACGACTACATCACCCACGAGAATCTGCTCTCGTTAAACACTTTGGAATCTTCGAGGTGAGTTATTCCATCGACTCGTTGCTACAATCTAGTAGATAGATCTTGGCTTGTTTGTTTGTATCGGTAGAAAATTTTGTTTTCCATGCTACGAAACCCTACGGTGGTATCGAGCCGTGTCTATATGTAGATCATTGCAGACGAGTAGAACACAATGGTCATTGTGGGCATTGATGCTTTATTGTCGATTGCTTCTTGTGTACTTTGCACCTTGCGGGATGTTGGGATGAAGCGGCCGGGCTAACCTTACATGACATCGTTCATGAGACTTGCTCCACGCTTGACATGCAACTCGTATTGCATAAGTGGCTTTGCTGGTGCCTGTTTCTCCCAGCATAGTGGAGATCCAATTTACAACGGGTGATTAACAATACTAGTATCAATGTTGTGGTTCTTGTTCGTAAGTTAGAACGACACTTATTGAAATCCCCAAACCACGTAAAATATGCAAAGAAAGTAGAGGCGTCTAACTTTGTTTTGCGAGGGTGTCTGATGATGTGATATGGCCATGATTGTGATTATATTTGATGTATGCAATGTTCCTTATTGTAAGTTGGCAACGGCGGGAAGCCATATGGTTGTCTTTAATTTATGTTAAGACTGCGTGTCTATTCAAAGTAGTTGTAATAGTTGAAGCGGTGGGCGACAACCATGGAGAAGCGTCATTGACCTTGATGCAATGCGGTGATGATGGAGATCATATTCGTGCTTGAAGATGGAGATCGGAAGCACAAAGAAGAAAGGCCATATCATATCACATATTATGAATTGCATGTGATGTTAATCCTTTATGCATCTTGTATTGCTTAGTAGGCAGCGGTAGCATTATAAGATAATCCCTCATGCACATAAATTTCAAGTTCTAAAGTGTTCACCCTTAGTATGCACCTTGTTGCTAAAGCTTGTTGTTTGAAGCACCACGTGATGATCGTGTGTTAGATTCATGGTGAATACAACGTAAGCAAGCCAGATTTGCTTATGCGGTAACTAAGGTTTGATCTTGTGAGCCTAGCATGTACGGACATGGTCTCGGAACACGAATCACCAAAAGGTAAAGCATGAATCATATAGTAGATATGATGAACATGTCGATTGTTCGCCATTGAAACTATATCAACTCGTGATGATCGGTTTTGATATGGTGGATTTGGTTCGTGTGATCACTAAAACAATGTGAGGGATGTTGTTTTGAGTGGGAGTTCACCTAGATTAAACTTTATTATTAATTTGAACTCAATTTGTCATAAACTTAGTCTAAACTATTGCAAATATATTTGTAGATCAATGGCAGCCCCTACCATCAATTTTAATGCGTTCCTAGAGAAAGAAAAGTTGAAAAACAATGGAAGCAACTTGGCGGATTGGTTCCGCAATTTGAGGATTGTCCTCACAGTGGTAATTTGACCTATGTCTGGATGCACTGGGTGACCCACTGCGGTGATGCTACCGATGAAGTAAAGAATGTTTACCTTGCTCGGAAGAATCGGTACTCCATAGTTCGATGTGCTATCTTGTATGGTTTAGAATCGAGCTTGAGAAAAGGTTTGAGAATTCAGACCCACATGATATTGTCCGTGATCTCAAATTGATCTTTGAGACTCACTGGCGATTGAGAGTTATGAGGCTTACGAAAAGTTCTTTAAGCGCAAGATGGAAGAGGGCAGCTCGTCGGTGAGCATGTGCTTAAGATGTGCAGACGCAAAACAAACTTCAAAGCTTGGGTATAGTGATTCCTAATGCTTTGGGGATTTACCGTGTCCTCCAATCACTACCACCAAGTTACAAGAACTTTGTGATGAACTACAACATGCGAGAACATGAACAAGCGTTGCGGAACTGTTTGCTATGTTAAAGTCTGCGAAGTGGAGATCAAGAAAGAGCACCAAGTGTTGTTGGTTAATAAGACCACCAAATTCAAGAAAGGCAAGTCTAAGCGGAAGGACACTTCAAGAAGGGTGGCAAGAAAGTTGCCACACCGGAAGAAGGACCAAGGCTGGACCAAGCCCGATCTTGAGTGCTTTCTTTGCAAGGGAGAAGGTCCTTTGAAGCGGAATTGCCCAAAGTACTTGGCAGATTTGAAGAACGGCAACATCAAGAAGAAAGGTATATCGATATACATGTTATTGATGTGTATCTCACTAGCATTCGTAGTAGTGCACAGGTATTTGATCTTGGTTGGTTGCTCATATTTGTAACTCGAAGCAGGGCTGCGAGAATAAGCGGAAGCTAGTGAAGAGCGAGGTGACGATGCGCGTGGGAAACGGATCAAAGGTTGATGTGATCGCGGTCGACGCTACCCCTTCATCTACCATCGGGATTAGTTTTATACTTAAATAATTGTTATTTGGTGCTGCGTTGAGCATGAACATTATATCGGGATCTTGTTTATTGCGAGACGGTTACTTGTTTAAATCCGAGAATAATGGTTGTTCGATTTATATGAGTAATATGTTTTATGCACATGCACCTTTGATAGATGGTCTATTCTTGTTGAATCTCGATGGTGGAAATACACATATTAATAACATTGAAGCTAAGCGTTTGAAATTAGCGATAACTCGACCTTTATGTGGCACTTTGTCGTCTTGGTCACATTGAGTGAAGCGTATGAAGAAACTCCATTCCAATGGACTTCTTGAATCACTTGATTTTGAATCACTTGAAAGATGCGAAGCATGTCTAATGGGAAAAATGATTAAGACTCCATTTTCTGGTATGATGGAGCGAGCTACGGACTTATTGGAAATCATACATACCGATGTGTGGTCCAATGAGTGTAGCATCATGTGATGGTTATCGTTATGTTCTTACCTTCACGGATGACTTGAGTAGATATGGGTATATCTATTTCATGAAACATAAATCCGAAACTTTCGAAGTTTAAGGAATTTCAAAGTGAGGTAGAGAATCAACGTAACAAGAAGATTAAATTTCTACGTTCTGATCATGGAGGTGAATATCTAAGTTACGAGTTTGGCGAGCATTTGAAGAAATGCGGAATACTTTCACAATTGACACGCCGGGAACACCACAGTAATGGTGTGTCCGAGCGTCGAAATCGAACTCTCTTAGATATGGTTCGTTCTATGATGTCACTTACAGATTTACGCTATCATTTTGGGGTTATGCATTAGAAACAGCCGCATTCACTTTAAATAGGGCACCGTCTAAATCCGTTAAAGCGACACCGTATGAATTATGGTTTGGGAAGAAACCTAAATTGTCGTTCCTTAAAGTTTGGGGATCTTGAAGCCTATGTAAAGAAGTTACAGCGGACAAGCTTGAACCCAAAGCGGAAAAATGCGTCTTCATAGGATACGAAGGAAACTATTGGGTATACTTTCTATCATAGATCCGAAGGCAAAATCTTCGTTGCCAAGAATGGATCCTTTCTAGAAGGAATTTCTCTCGAAAGAAGTATTTGGAAGGAAAGTAGAACTCGGCGAGGTTGTCGAACCTTCTCTCGAATTGCGAGTAGCGCAGCACCGGAAGAAGTTCTGTGGTGCCTGCACCAATTAGAGAGGAAGCTAATGATGATCATGAAACTTGGTCGAAGTTGCTCTGAGCCTCGCAGTCAACGAACTCGTACCACTCCAGTTGGTATGATCCGTTATGAGTGTCATGTTGGTGGACAACACCGATGACCCCGAGACATATGAGGAAGCAATGATGAGCCTGATTCCAATAAATGGTAGGAAGCCATGAAATCCGAGATTGGATCCATGCGAGAACCAAGTGTGGACTTTGGTGGACTTACTGGGATGGCGGAAGGCTGTCGAGAACAAATGGATTTTCAAGAAGAAAGCAGATCTTGATGGTAATGTTGCATCTATAAAGCTCGACTTGTCGCAAAAGGGTTTCGACAAATTCAAGGAGTTGACTACGATGAGACTTTCTCACGATGGCGAAGCTAAAGTCTGTGAGGATTATGTTAGCAATCGCTGCATATTACGATTATGAGATATGGCGGATGGATGTCAAAAGCATTCCTCAATGGTGACATTGATGAAGAGTTGTATATGATGCAACCCAAAGGTTTTGTCGATCCTAAAGATGCTAACAAGGTGTGCAAACTTCAACGGTCCATCTATGGATTGAAGCAAGCATCCCAAAGTTGGAATCAACGTTTTGATAAGGTAATCAAAAGTTTTGGTTTTATACAAACTTATGGAGAAGCTTGTATTTACAAGAAAGTGAGTGGGAGCTCTGTAGCATTCTTAATACTATATGTGGATGACATATTGTTGATTGGGAATGATGTAGACCTTCTTAATAGTGTCAAAGAATATTTGAATAATAGTTTTTCAATGAAGGATCTTGGCGAAGCAGCTTACATATTAGGCATAAAGATTTATAGAGATAGATCGAAACGCCAAATATCATTGTCACAGAGTACATATTTGGACAAAGTTCTAAAGAGGTTTGGAATGGAAGATAGCAAGAAAGGGTTCTTGCCCATGTTGCCTATCGACCTTGAGTAAAACTCAGAGTCCGACATCGGCAGAAGATAGAGAAAGGATGAGTAAGACTCCCTATGCCTCAGCCATAGGATCTCTAATGTATGCCATGCTATGTACTAGACCCGACATCGCATATGCTGTTAGTCTAACTAGCAGATATCAAAGTGATCCAGGAGTGGATCATTGGACAATGATCAAAACATCCTTAAGTACTTGAGAAGAACTAAGGATATGGTTCCTTCTTATGGAGGTGATGAACAGCTCGTTGTTAATGGTTACACCGATGCTAGTTGGAACACCGATCCGGATGATTCTAAATCACAATCTGGATACGTATTTATTTTGAATGGTGCAGCAGTTAGCTGGAGGAGTGCAAAGCAAAGCGTTGTGGCGAGATCTTCAACTGAATCGGAATACATGGCTGCTTCAGAGGCTTCACAAGAAGCGATATGGATGAAAGAGTTCATTACAGAGCTGGGTGTGGTTCCTAGTGCGCTGGACCCAATGTCTATCTACTGTGATAACATGGGCGCCATAGCCAATGCGCAAGAACCAAGGTCACACAAAAAGCTGAAGCACATCAAGCTACGTTTTCACGCTATTCGAGAACATATCCAAGAGGATATAAAGATTTGCAAAGTACACACAGATCTGAATGTGGCGGATCCGTTGACTAAACCTCTCCCGAGGGCAAAACATGACCAGCACCAAACTGCCATGGGTGTTCGGTATATTACCATGTAATCTAGATTAGATGACTCTAGTGCAAGTGGGAGACTGTTGGAGATATGCCCTAGAGGCAATAATAAATGTAGTTATTATTATATCTTTGTGTTTATGATAAATGTTTACATTCATGCTATAATAGTATTAACAAGGAAACATTAATACTTGTGTGATTTGTAAACTTAATTTGAAGTCCCTAGTAAAGCCTCTGTATAATACTAGCTTGTTGGTTAATAGATGATTGTGGTTTCCCTATCATGAACATTGAGATGTTATTAACAACAAGATCATATCGTTAGGAGAATGATATGGTGGACATACTCCTATAGATAAGTGTAGCATAAAGATCAAGTCATTTTAATAGTTCAATTGCTATATGCTTTCTGATACATAGTAATCTAATTCCTTCGACCATGAGATCATGCATATCACCTTTGCCGGATGGATGCTTTGATGACATCAAACACCACACCGTGGCGGGTGGCTATAAAGGTGTCATTGAGTGTTCGAAAGTATTGGTTGAAACACATGGATCAAGAGTGGGATTTGTCCATCCATATGACGGATAGATATACTGGGCCCTCTCGGTGAAATGTCATCCAATTAGCTTACAAGCATGTGACTGGCTCACAGGGATCACATATCAGGAACGAGAAAATAGTACTTATCGATGTGAGGTTGAACTAGGTATGCGAGATCCGGCGATCATAACCTCGGATAAGTAAACTATCGTGAGACAAAGGGAAATTGATATCGTATGTAAGTGGTTCATTCGATCAAAGTAATCGAGAAATATGTGGAGCCATATAAATTTCCAGATTCCTCTATTGGTTATTGTTCAGAGAAGTGTCTCGATCATGTCCGCATAGTTCACGAACCGTAGGGAGACACACTTAAGGATTCGACGTTGTTTGAGTAGTTATGGAATGATGAGAAAGAGTCCGAATGTTGTTCGGAGTCTCGAATGGGATTCGGGATATCACGAGGAGATCCGGAATGGTCCGGAGAATAAGATTCATATAAGGAAAGTCCCGTTTCGGAGTTGGGGAATGGTTCCGGTGTTTTCATCGGGAACATTCTAGAAGGTTCCGGAATGTCCGGCACTCCGGGGGGGAAGGGTACATGAATGTGTCATTGTAAGTTGGAATGATTGCATCATGTACTAGGTGTCTTTGCTGTCCAAAATAAAGGGTTTATTTAAATCCTAAATTGAAAAGTCAAACGGCTAGTTTGAAAGTCAAACGGCAATTTTTGGAAAGAGGAGGAGAAGTGGAAACCGAGTTGGGGAGGGATTCCCTCCTCCCCAAGCCGGCGCCCCACCCGAGCCGAGTTGGGGAGGGACTCCACTCCCTCCCCTTGGCCGGCCAGCCCCTCCACCTATATAAGGAGGAGCAAGGGCTCCCTCCTAGCACACAAGTCCCTCTCCTCTAAACCTAAACCCTAGACACAGCCTAGGGATTTCTCCCAAGCCGTCAAGTTAGAGCTTCTAATTGCCCTAGCCTCCGGTTTAGAGCCTTCTAATTGGTGTGTCTAAACCCTAGATCACCAAGAGCTCTCTCATACTCCACCATACTCGCTCCGGCTTAAGGCGAAGCCCTGTGAGATCTCCCCTCTACTTCCGGTACCACGCCGTTGTGCTGTCGGAATCGTGAGGAGAGTGCTACAACCTCCGCTGCCTGCTGGAACAAGGGAGAGGAAGGTCTTCGTCGAGTACCGAACGTGTGACCGATCTGAGCGCTGCTGAACGCTGCCGGAAGGATCGTCTACGCGATCTTGAGATCGGAAAGAGTACGACTACATCACCCACGAGAATCTGCTCTCGTTAAACACTTTGGAATCTTCGAGGGTGAGTTATTCCATCGACTCGTTGCTACAATCTAGTAGATAGATCTTGGCTTGTTTGTTTGTATGCGGTAGAAATTTTTTGTTTTCCATGCTACGAAACCCTACAGGTGAGCCTTTGTGGTGCGTGAGGAATCCTTCGTGGAACCTCACACCTCTCCAACGTGATGTATCCCCCTTCCCAAAGGTGGTGAACACGAGAATACATCTTCGTCTCCGCGTGCTTCGGTTATTCCTTAACCGATCTCTTACTTGTGTTGTTTACCTTGTGATAGCCTTCGAGCTTGAAGTATCTTGTTTATCATCTAGGTTGCCTCACCTAGTTTGCGTTTAGGCTCACTTATATTCCGCAAAGCCTAAAACTTGCAAAAGATTATAAAGAATTTTGTAGAAACCTATTCACCCCCCCTAGGTTAACCATCTTACACTTTCAATTGGTATCAGAGCAAAGGGCTTTACCGCCTAAGAGAAAAGATGGTTTTCTCCGATGATGAGGAGGATAAGACTTATTCGGTCAAGGAGCTTCACAAAATCTTAGCCAAGGGTGCCCTTGAAAAGGACAAGGCCGATTCCGATCTCCTTGTTCGAATGAGTTACCTAGAAGGACAACTTAAGGCCATTGGCGATGGGGCTTTTCTTGGTAACCCATTGGTAGTACCTCAAGGGAGACCAATGGACACCGGAAAGGATAAGGATGCCGAGTCCGCTCATGAGAGCGGCTCGTCAAAACCCTCCACGCCCCATAATCAATTTCCTTATGTCTATCCTAAGCAAAAGAACATCATGCCTCATATTAATGGTTCAGGTCCTGCACCTCATTATGATGGAACTCATTTCTCTCATTGGAAAGCTTCTATGGAATCTCATCTTCGCAGCTGCAGTGTTGAGCTTTGGGATATTGTGTGCATCGGCTTCCACCCTCATGATCCCAACAACTTCACACCGGGAGAGTACTACGACCGTCAACTAAATGCAACGGCTTGTGACAAGATAAGGAGTGCCATTCACCACACTCTCCATGATCAAGCCAGCGACATCCCCACCGCAAAGGATCTTTGGGATAGGATTGTCATTCTCCAAGAGGGAATGTATTTTATCCAAAAATCCAAGTATGAAGCTGCCAAGTCAGAGATGAACATGTTCATGAACCATGATGGTGAGACTATCGCCGAAGCATACAAGAGACTTGCTGCCCTCCGCGTGAAGATTGGTGGCCTGGGATGTGAGAAGTATGATGATGGATTCAATTTGAATGATGAGCTTATCAAGTCCAAGATTGTCTCTATGATCGCGGTCACCGATAAGAAGCTTGCCTTGAACTTGCAACTCCTTGATAGAGCTAATCAATTACTCCCGATGATCTAGTCTCTTATCTTGTTTCCACGGATAACTTGGCAGATGAAGGGCAAAAGATCAAGGAGATCAACTGTGCTATTGGGTCTTCTCATTCTCTAGCACTAAAGGCCAAGCATGTGCAAGAAGACGTTGCTAGTGATGAGGAAAGCGATGTTGATGGAGTTGATGATATGCTCTCTCAACTTGATCCCTTCACCAAGAACATGAAGTTCCAAAGAAGGAGAAGTTCAATGGGATCAAGTGAGAAGAAAAGGACATGCTACAATTGTGATGAGTCGAGCCACTTTGTCGATAAATGTCCATATGAGAAGAGGCTTAACAAGCCCAAGTATGAAGAGGTTGCCAAACCAAGATTGAAGCCCAACCCCATCAACGAAAGATACAAGAGGAACAATAGGCGTGATGGCAAGGGCTTACTAGGTCAAGAATACATATCTGACAAGGAGGAAGAGGAGGAAGAGAAGGTTGTTCGAGTGGCCGGTTTGGCCTTCTCCTAACCCGGGTCTCTCTTCACCTACGACTACACCAAGGACTACACCGACGACTCTCCTACTCCCAAGGTCACCGCCACTTTCCTCATGGCAAGGAGCTCCAAGGACAAGTTACACGTGGAGTGTGTGGATAAGGAGAAACTGGTGGGTGTGACCGGTTTGGCATATGTCGAACCCGGTTCACCACTCACCTATGACTACGCCAAGGACTACATCGAGAGTTCTCCTATTCCCAAGTTCACCGGCTCTTGTCTTATGGCAAGAAGCTCCAAGGTAATTGTCTCTCCTCCATCCCTATCTAGCGTCTTGGATGATCTTGAGAGTAACCATGATAATGATAGTGATAATGATGAATTTGGTGAAGAATATATAAAAGAAATGTATGCTATCATGAAGTCTCTTCCTCCCATTGCTCGTGCTAGAGTCAAGCAATTAATGGAACTTGTTAGCTCACGTGATGAGACCATTGATAGCTTGGAATCTCATATTGATGATGAGAAACGAAGATTCAATCTTCTTGAGCAAGAGTTTTGTGAGGAAAATAATACCAATTCATTTCTTAAACTACAAATTGAAATTTTTGAAATTGATAAAGCAAAAGACATGGACACTATTGATTGGGCTAACTCTTTGTCCCAAGAGCTTTATGCCTCAAATAAAGAGCTTGAGGTTGCTCATGCTTCTCTTACCAAGGACCTTGTGCACCTTGAAAAGGCTAGTTTGCTTGTCAAGCGTGAGCTCATAAAACTTGGAGAGAACCATGACCAACTTCGTGTGTCCTATGAGAAGGCTCTTGGTACATTGAAGAATCCAATTATTGTTGAAAATGATTCTTGTACCTCTAACTCTATCTTTGATCAAACTCTCCTCATTGAGGAAAATAAGAAGTTGAAAGAGCAACTTGAGAAAGAGCGTCGTGCACCTACCTCCAAGGGAAAGATCCTAGATGAGATTTTATCCCGTCAAAAGACGAAAATTTCCAAGGAAGGTGTCGATTTTGATCCAAAGAACAATACGAGCAATGCCATTCCATCAAAGAAGATAACCTTTGTAAAATAAGGTGACAAGGTGGTTGACCAAGTCAAAAGGAATGTTGTGAATGGGGGATCCATGAGGGCAATCCCAATCATAAGTATGCAGGAAAGTCTAATCCTTCCTATGTGCTATGTAAGGGCACCCAAGGAGATGTATATGCCAAATATGTTGGCCCTTGAAATGGTTTGCTTATAGATGGTACTCAATTTGGGTACCAAAGTATCTTGTTGCTAATGCTAGGGGACCCATTACTCAATGGTTCCTAAATCAAAGAATTGATTTTGTAGGGTTATGCCTCCGGTGGATCAAAATGGGTGTTTGATAATGGATGCACCAATCATAGGACCAGAGGTAGAAGTGGGCTTGACCAATTTATTCACGATGTCAACTCAACGTCAGGCATCACTTTTGGAGACAGCTCTAAAGGAAAGGTACTGGGTTATGGTAAGTTGGTGATCTCCAAGGTTTTGACTCTAGAGACCGTCTTACATGTTGAAAACCTTGGTTACAACTTGCTTTCAATTAAACATCTTGCGGATGCCGGCTATGACTCCTATTTCTCTAGAACTTTTGTGAAGGTCTTTAGGGGTGATGATCTCAGCTTGGTTTTCATTGGACACGTGGAACACGACCTTTATGTGGTCGACCTCTCGAAAGAGAGCCAATCTCTTCCTACATGTTTAATGGCCAAGGCTGACAAGGGATGGCTTTGGCATCGTCGCCTAGGTCATGTCAACATGAGAAATCTCAATCAAATCCTAAAGGGTGAGCATATTATTGGTCTAACCGGTGTCTCCTTTGAGAAAGATCGTGTGTGTAGTGCTTGCATTTTAGGGAAGCAAATTGGGAAGCATCATCCTTCCGTTACCAAGGTGGCCACGTCAATACCTTTGGAGCTTCTCCATTTGGATCTCTTCGGGCCATCAACATATGACTCCCTTGGTGGAAGAAGATATGGTATTGTCATTGTTGATGATTACTCAAGGTATACTTTGGTTTTTCTTCTCAAGGCGAAGGATGATACCTATAAGGAATTCATGATATTCTCCAAGCAAGCTCAACGCACTCATGGAGTGGAGATCAAGACCATTAGAACCGACAATGGCACCGAGTTCAAGAACTACACCATGCAAGAATTTGTTGAAGATGAGGGGATCAAGCATGAATTCTCAGCTCCTTATACCCCTCAACAAAATGGTGTTGTTGAAAGGAAGAACCGGACAATCATTGAGATGGCAAGAACAATGTTGAGTGAATTCAAGTCCCCCACAATTTTTGGGGAGAAGTCATTGCTACCGCAGTCCACTACACGAACCGGCTCTTCCTCCGAGCTCCCTTTGACATGAATCCATACGAGATTTTCACAAGTAAGAAGCCCAATGTCAACTACTTTCGTGTCTTTGGATGCAAGTGCCTCATCAAGAACAAAAAGGAAAAGCTCGGTAAATTTGAATCTATAACTATAGAGGGTATATTTGTTGGTTATGCGGAAAACTCGCATGCCTATAGATACTACAACAAAACCAATGGTTGTGTTGAAGTATCTTGTGACATGGAGTTTTTGGAGAATAATGGCCCCCATGAGGGGCAAGTTTCTTCTCGTGATGTAGGTGATGGCGATTCCTCTCAAGTCATCAAGTTGATGGGTATTGGGCATATCTTGCCCACCGAGTCTCACATTCATGTTCAACAAGATGATGGGGGAGAATCAAGCTCAACACAAGAATATCCAAGCTCTACCCAAGTAGAGCCATCAAATGCACCACAAGATTAACATCTCACTCAAGATGCCATGCAAACCGAAGAACAAGAACCAAGCCCTCAACCCTTTGAGCAAGACCAAGTAGAAGATCAATCTCCTCCATCTCAAGGTCAAGCTCAAGATGGTGTCAATGATCAAGGCCCCTCAAAAGATGAATTCGTTGATCATGAAGGCACAATTCGTAAATCAAGGCCGCCTCCATTGCAAGTGGACTTCAAGTCAACAATATCCTTGGAAGCATATCAAGAGGGATCGAGACCCGTGCCAAGAAGAAGAACCTCACAACCTTTTGTGGGCATCATGCTTTTGTGTCCAACTTTGAGCCCCTCAAGGTTTATGAGGCTTTGGAGGATCCGGATTGGGTCATTGCCATGCAAGAAGAACTCGAGTGTTTCACCCACAATGAAGTTTGGTCTCTAGTGGAGAGGCCTAAATATCATCGCATCAATGTAATTGGGACCAAGTGGGTGTTCAAGAACAAGCAAGATGAGAATGGGGTCGTCACAAGAAACAAAGCAAGGTTAGTGGCGCAAGGGTATGCCCAAATAGAAGGTATTGACTATGAGGACACTTTTGCGCCCATTGCTCGTCTTGAAGCTATTCGTATCTTGCTTGCTTATGCATCTTTCCATAACTTCAAGCTTTATCAAATGGATGTGAAAAGTGCATTTCTTAATGGTCCCTTGAAAGAGGTTGCATATGTAGCTCAACCCCCGGGTTTCGAAAACACACGCTATCCCAACCATGTGTATCTACTCCATAAGGCTCTCTACGGACTAAAGCAAGCTCCTCGTGCTTGGTATGAGCACCTTAGGGATTTTCTACTCATGGATGGGTTTAGCGTGGGTAAGGTCGATTCCACCCTTTTCACAAACGGGTTAAAGGGGGTGGCTTATTTATTGTTCAAATTTATGTTGATGATATTATCTTTGGTGGAACTAACGAATCTCACAACAAAGCTTTTGCCGAGTTGATGACTGAAATTTAGGATGTCCATGATGGGGGAGTTGAAGTTCTTTCTAGGCTTCATCATAAAGCAACTTCCTCACGACACTTTCATCTCTCAAGAGAAGTACATTAAGGACATGCTCAATAAATTCGAGATGGCCAAGGCTAATCCCATGAAGACACCCATGCCACCAAATGGACAACTTGGCCTTGGAGTTGGTGAGAAGGACGTGGACCAAAAGGCATATCGTTCTATGATTGGTTCCTTGCTCTACATTTGTGCTTATAGGCCGGATATCATGTTAAGTGTTGGAATGTGTGCTTGTTTTCAATCCGATCCCAAGGAGTGCCACTTGATGGCGGTCAAACGGATTTTTAGGTACCTTGTTCTCACTCCTACTCTCGGGCTTTGGTATCCAAAGGGGTCAACCTTTGAGCTTGTTGGATATTCGGATGCCGATTGGGCAGGTGATAAGGTTGACTGGAAATCAACCTTCGGTGCCAGCGTCGGAAAACCGGACATGAACAGGAAAGTCCGGTTATACTATACCGAGTCTATCCGAAGCTCGTGTCAGAATCGTTTTCCGGTTGGCTTCCGGTTTTCCGACCTGTGGACCGGGTCATCCGGTTTGGATCTCGGTTGAACCGAACTTAAAACCGAGTTTCAGATCTTTTTTTTCTCCCTCTTCTTCTTGGTCCTCCCCTCCCTCCCACAGTTCTGTTTCACTTCCCCTGACCCTTCCTCCTCCATTGTCACCCCTCCCCCTCCCCTCCTCTCCTAGGGTGATTCCACCCCTAGGATCCATAGATCGGGCCACCATTTCGTGAGGAAGGACTTTTGGAGGCTTTTCACCAAAGGAACTTCTTCATCTCGCGGTGGTTTGGGAGATTTTTGGTGTTCTTCTTCCTCAAGGGCTCTTTGGTGCTTTCCTTCACGGGAAGCCATGTCCTCGGGTACTCCCTTTGCTCCGTCTCCTCTTGTACTTCTCAAATCCCTATGTTTTGCTATACATTTTGTTGGATTTGACAAGTTAGGGGTCCACCTTGTTCTTGTTTTCCACCCTTGTTCCTCCATGTCCTACCCGCTCTACTTAGACATGTATTTGTGCAAGTACTTGAGTCATTGGTAATATTTTTTACATTGCATAGTTGGCCATCCTAGATATCGGTTTGCCATCCGGTTGATCCGGCTGTAGCACCAGACCGTCCGGTCTGAGTCCGATTTTCTGGCTCTGACACCGGACCGTCCGGTTTATGTTCGGTCCAACCGACCCAGGCACCGGACCATCCGGTTCTGGATCCGGTTTTTCCGTCCCTGGCACCGGACCTCTCTGCAATGTCCTCTATTTTACCATGCACTTGCCCAAATCCAAGTTTTTCTTTTTCTCCCTCCCATCTTTCCCTTTGGCATGTGTACTTATCTCTGTGCTCCCCAACCTCTCTCTCTTCTTCACAGATGAAGAAGCTGATTCTGCTGGTGATGAGTATGTGCCTGGTAGTGAGTATGTGCCTGAGGTAGCTAACAGGATCAAGAGGGCTCGTCGGAACACTCAGTCTGTGCAGCATGAGCCTAAGGGTAGCACTCGTTCTGGGCGTATCAAACTAAAGGCCAACAGGGGTAAGCAGCAAGCTTCTCAGGCCGAGGCTGAGGATGTGCCTTGTCAAAATCTGAAGAGTATGGAGATTGGTCAGTACCGGGCTCTCCGCAAGAAGAATCCCTATCGCTTCAAGCAACGCAGCTATACAAGATCTGACAATAAATTTTGGACTGAGACTCAGGCTATGATGTGGGATCACATTTACACTCAGTTACGGGTCACTCCTTGTGGCCACATTCAAGCTCTCAATCTGGAGTGGTTCAATATGTATGCAGCCTATGATTACTTCTATGTTGATGAAGCTCTGAGGAAAATGGATCCGTTCGACCTCGTCTATCTCAAGGAGGACTACTTCCCTAACTTCATTCGTCAGTTCTTTTGCACAGTCTATTTTCATGATGATGCGGTTCGCACTATGACTTGGATGACTGGCACGCGGAGTTTTCAGGCTACTTATGATGATTTGGTCGATGTCATGGGCTACACCGGTAGGGGAGGAGGCTTCTGTGTTCACAGTGAGAAGGTCAAGCCTGCTGAGACTCTTGCTTTCTGCTATCCCAGTGATTCTCAGTGGAGTCCTCCGTGCATGACTGACATGTATTACTACTATCATACCTTAGCCCGTATCTTCCGCCAGTCCCTTGTTCCCCGTTTTGGAGATTCCACTAACTGCCGTGGGTATTTTTTCAACCTGTTGTACTACTGTCACCCTGATCGGCTGAGAAAGATTGATGGATGTGACTTTGTGTACTGTGAGCTGTGGCGTGCTGCTTTGGATAGGATGACTCCCACTTTCTGCGTGTATGTTCAGAAGCTGCTCAATCGGGTGGTGCCGCCTGATGTGATGGTGGGCGAGCGAGAGGAACAAGAAATGCTTAATCTTTGTCTCCATGCCCACACTCCTGAGGTTCCTGGGATGCGGCCTCCTGAGCACCGCACCAAAGCTGCTCATGATCCTCGGCCATCTTTTTCTACTCAGGCTAGTTCTCGTTATTCTGTTGGTGAGTCCTCTCACCCAAGGCCTAAGGGTGGTGCTGCCAAGTTTTTCAAGAGGCTTTTCCAGATGTGCCGTTCTTCCTATGTTGTGAGCCACAAGGCTTTAGAGATGAGCCAGGAGACTCGGCGCCGACACAATGAGTTTCTTACGACCCAGAATGTCACTCCTCCACCAGATGGCCCTGAGATGGCTCCTGTTCCCTATGTCAACTATGAGATGCCGCCTCTTGATGATGCTATGTTCTATGGTTACTTCCCCGGTCAGTTTGCTCATAGTGGTCCCAGTGGTCCCTCTGCTCAGGGTAACGTTGATGATGAGGACAATGATGATGATGCTGATAGTGACGAGTACCCTAAAGAGAAAGATGTCCCAGCTCTGCCTCCTCCGTCATCCGTTCTTCTAGTTGGGATGCACTAGCATCGCTCTACTCCTCTTCCTTTTTTGGTGTCTCGATGCCAATGGGGGAGAAGAGTAGAGTTCTATTAGTTATCTACGGGTTCCTTGCCGGGGTTTTCCGGGGTTCGCCGTTAGCACAGTGCCCCTCGCTTTCTCATTGCTTCTTATGGAATTGTGCTTTCCCCTTCGCTTTGTGTATGAACTATTTGCTTTCATTCCGTCTGTTGGACAAGTTTGTGATATGTGCGTGAACCATGGATATTTATATTATGCTATGACTATGTCTATTGTTGTTTATAATATCCTTGAGAACTCTAGCTCGGTTTGTCATCGCCAACCAAAAAGGGGGAGATTGAAAGGGTATTTTACCCTATACTATTTTTGGTTGACAATGACACTGTGGTTAGAGCGGACTAATGGTACTTCTAGTGTCTTACATAGGTTTTAGTCCGATGATGTGATGGAAGGTCATCGGAGACCCCCCCATTTTGATAACGAAGCTTCGCACCAGAGTTTTCCCTTTTATGTAATTTGAGTCCGGTTAGGAACTCCGCACTATTAAGAGGGGTTCTCTCGATGAGCTTGTTGGGGATGATTAGCTAAGCCATATACACATCCCATTCTCCTACTTAATCCATCACCAAAGAGAGAAGAGAAGAAAACCTATCCATCAAGCCCTTTTCTGCAGATCCGGTTGGACCGGCTCACAGACCAGACCGTCCGGTGTCAGGACCGGAAATCCGAACCCCAACTAGGATTTCCAGGTTTCTTACTCCGAATCTATCCGGGTCTGGGTACTGAGAGCAGATTTGGTTGAAGTCCGATTTTCCGGGCTGAGAACCGGACAATCTGGTGTGTGAACCGGTCCAACCAAACTTAAAATCGGACCTTGCGAAATTGGCTTTAAAAGTCTAGTTTTTCTCCTTGAGTATAAATATCCCTTCTTCCACCTTGAGCAGGTTAGGCATTTAGTTTATATCCCTCTTGAAGCTCCATCTCTTTCTCTCTCATTGTTGAAACACAAAAGTTTGAGGATCTCCCATTCTACCCAACCAAATCCAAATCCCTTTGTTAGAAAGGAAGAGGAGGTCACGATCTACATTTCCACCAAGCCAAAGTTCATTCCCCGTTGAGTTCATCGAGTTAGCTTGTTACTCTTGGGTTTGTGGGAAACCCTAGGCGGCTAGGGTCGCCCGGAGGCATTCGGCTTGTGATTTGCTCCGTGAAAAGTTTGTGAGGGTTTGGAGACTACCTTAAAATTCTACCACGAGTAAGTGAGCTATTCCTTCGTGGGATAGTCTCGGAGAAGAAGGTGAGCCTTTGTGGCGCGTGAGGAATCCTTCGTGAAACCTCACACCTCTCCAACGTGACGTAGCCCCCTTTCCAAAGGTGGTGAACACGGGAATACATCTTTGTCTCTGCGTGCTTTGGTTATTCCTTAACCGATCTCTTACTTGTGTTGTTTACCTTGTGATAGCCTTCGAGCTTGAAGTATCTTGTTTATCATCTAGGTTGCCTCACCTAGTTTGCATTTAGGCTCACTTATATTCCGCAAAGCCTAAAACTTGTAAAAGATTATAAAGAATTTTGTAGAAACCTATTCACCCCCTCTAGGTTAACCATCTTACACTTTCACGCGGGCAACTCTAAGACTATGTTCGGTTAATCCTCTCCTCAAGTGGATTGGAGTGGAATGGGGTGGATTTAGGGAAATTTTGACTTGCTTGGGATTTAATCCACCCCAATCTCTTTCAATCCTCTTAAATCCCTGCTAAACCGAACAAGGCCTAACAGACAACGAAACCTGTGGCCTAGAAACAGCGTGCTTGAAAACCGTGTCCTGGGTTCAAATTCTGTCATGAATGTATAGAAACCGAATACGAAATTAAAAATTGAAAAAATGTTCACGTGAAATTAGACATATATTCCGCACTCCCAGCTTACAATTTGTAAATATGGGTGCGCGGAAGTCTATATAAGTCACGTGTCATGGACATAGCTATCATAAGTCCTTAACTCCAGATCCAAAGAGTTATCACACAAAATGATTAGTGTAATACCTTTTCTTTTTCACACAAAATGATTAGCGGGATACCTTTCCCTTTTCACCCTTTTTCTCTCTTTTTTCATTTCCCTATTTTTGGCTTTTATTTTCTCGTTTCTTTTTTGGAAGCCATGAATATTTTTTGACCAACAAACATTTTTTCAAAGCTATGATTTTCTACAAAAACATAACCATATTTTCTGAGATGCATTGAATAATTTTCAATGCAAGGACACTTTTTAAAATACATGAAGAATTTAAAAAATATTTGAATATTTGTATATATGTTAATGCATTTTTGGAACCTTGATTTTTTTTTGAAACATGGACTTTTTTTTGGCAACGCATGAATAATTTTTTGTGATGTGTGAACATTTTCCAAGTTTTTGCAAAAGCAATTAACTTTCTTTAGCTAATAAATTGATTATTTCAAGATTACACTGATAGAGGACCGGCCCATATATGACCACATGTACTGGATTTGATGTGGTTCGTTCCAAGTACCCAACACGCCTTTTTTTTTTTGCTTTTGCGGGTTACCCAACACACACCCTCGCTGTGTCCTGTTTCCCCGTCCACGTCGCCCGCCGCCCGCCCCCCGCCCCCGGCCGTCGCGCAGCCCAGCAGCTCCTCTTCGTTGACCTTGATCCAAAGGCAAGTAGGCGACACCTATTTCTGTCGTGGATTTGATTTGAAGCAAAGCTCGGATTCCTCAACCATGAGCCTCTTCCGGCGGTACGTGAATCTGGTGACGGGGAACGGCCATCAAGGCATCTACTCGCTGCGCCGCCTCAACAGCGACAACTTCTTCTACCCGGCGAACGAAGCAGTGGCAAAGGCGCGAGACCTGACCGGACTTGACAGAGCGCCGCAACACGATCTGTCTTCCTGGATCGCCCAAAAGAAAAAGGAAAAGAAGAAGAAGAAACAGGCGGCAGCTCTCTCCTCGGGTCAGCCGCAGCTGCAGCGGCTGGAGAGAACCATTCGGCCGCCGCGCCCAATCTTCAACGTCCGGCCAACGAAATGCCCGGCGACCAACGGCGACAAACCCCGGCCGCACTTCTTCCCGCTCTCCGGGACCAAGATCTTCTTCGCCGACGGCGGGAGACGCACCGCCCTGTACGACACCGAGGCCTGCTGCGTGATCACCACGCCCTGCCTCCACGCGCGCAAGGACTGGCCCGTCGCGCTCTCCCTCCCCAGCCCCGCAGGACCTGAAGCCGAAGGCGAGCAGGAGGGCGACAACAGCCTCTACATCATGGACACGACGGTCGACCCGACGAACGTCACTCCGTTCGAGGCCCTCGTCTTCCGCAACCGCCTAGACGAGCACTTCGGCGCCCAAAAGACATGGCACTGCGACGCGCTCCCGCGGCCGCCCTTCTTCCATCGCCGGCCTGACCAGTACACCTCGGTATCATCTTACGCCGTGGTGGGCGACGTGATCTGCGTCTCTCTGACCAGCCTCGGCACCTACTGCTTCGACACGGTGAGCCGGACGTGGAGCCTGGCTGGCGACTGGCAGATGCCCTTCTCCGGCAAGGCCGAGTACGACCCTGACCTCGAGCTCTGGTTTGGCGTCTCCGCTGATGACCAGCAGCTCCCGTGCGCGGCCGACCTCTCCCCTGTCCCGGGAGGGCATGCGCCCGAGAAGCGGCAGTGCTATATCTGGGGAGACCCAAAGCTGCCGGTAGACTGGCTCCCAGATGTGATTGTTCTGCACAAATGGTCAGCCTGGGTTCCGGTAGGTTTTGTATCATGAACTACTTCCAAGATATGGAAGGCAGGTCCTCTTCGATGGATAAACTATCAGATGCAGACGGCGATCCAATTGTTGTTTTCTCTGGCTTGGAAGTGTTCCCTGGAAATGGCAATGGCAAAGAAAATAGCAGTGGCAAACAGAGCAACAGTGACAGTGACAAAGAAGTATGCAGTGGCAATGACAACGGGCCACGCATGATTAAGCACAAGTACTTTTTAGAGAGTCTGACACCCACTGCATCGCGTCGGTACTCTGACTCACTAATTGTGTCTTTGCTTTGAAAGCTTCATCCTTTTTATCTATCTATTTATGCAACACAAGGGACTGTTAGGACTTGGCTATCAACAAGTCTTGCTGTTTTACCCTCTACAGGAGACTACTTAATGTGTGTGTAGTGTGTTTGAATAATCTTGCGACACTTATTGTATATGAAATTTCCGAATGCTTATTCCATGGCCTATATTTATATTGCAGAATTGTCTTCAGATATATTGCTGTGCAAGTGCGACTAATCTGCAGTACTACTTGCTTCCTCCTGCCTGAAGTGTCTCTGAAGATTCTGTTTTGCCTGACTTGAGCTGCTGTTGTACAAGTACAGTATAACATCTTGGGTATGTTTCTCGTCTATCACTTTGTCGTTTGAACGCTGGATTGCGCTTGCTTCCGTAAAACGATGTGGTTTAGTGCAAAAATCGAGTTTTGTTTCAGAAGGAGTACTTGTATGGCCTGGGCAAAGTACTAGTATGGTTCCGGTACACTGGCAAGGTCTTCATTGTCAAACAGGCCCCGTTTTGTCCTGCAATGTTGTCTTTGTAGGAGGCCATGCATGTATGGTTGCTGTTGTTTCAGTTTTGTGTTTCTTATTTCCTTTTTTGTCGTGGCCTCTGGCCACTGGGCATGTTTTTTATTTGGATTCTGAAAGAATTTATTTCTGAATCGTCCCTCTTGTACAAGGTAGAGCTCCTACCATTTGTTGCAAAAAATGAAACCATGCGCGTCTCTGATGTTAGCATGGGTAACTCCCGGTTCTTCATGTATTACAAGTCACTAATAGTTTATCGCCTCACAATTTGTTGGCAGAAGACGGTTTGGATCAGTATAAGAGTGACCCGCCCGAGAGGAAAATGGTTGAATAAGAGCATCTCTAAGAGACCCTTTAAAAAGCAGAATCTTAAGAGATGTATAAGGGGAACCAAAAAGCTACCGTATAGTACCACACAGGCAGATCCTGTGGTCGGCGGAACATATCCCGCGTCCGCTTGCCATATAACTAAATATTCGTTTATACGGTATATGCGTTTGTGGGATCTGTTCCATCAGAGCCCGTGCGGATACCATATACCAGCTTTTACATATTGTCGTATATGAATGAGATTAGATAACTAATTTAAATATAAGACCAATATGAATGAGAATTATGGATCACACAATACAAAATAATCCAAATTATTACTACGATAGTTCGAATCGAAATAATTAAACAATTGGTGAATGGTCTAGAATGGAATGAATGTCCAAATGACGCACAGTATGCAAAGGGAATCAATGAAACAAAATGGGAGACTATCTTCGGTGCTAGATGATATCATAACGAAGCTAGGTATGCATACCCATGTCCTCAGTATGCCACTACATCTCAATAAATGCTTGGATTCGGACAGGGTTTATTGCTGGTTTGAACGGCTACAAACATTGTCAAAGAAAAGTTTTAACTCCAAATCCCTCTCCTCGGTGATCATGTTGTGCAGAATCACACATGATGTCAGGACATTTGAGAGGGATTTCTTATCCCAGTATTTGGCAAGGCCTCGCACAATGGAAACCGAGTTTGTAACACACCGAAATCTCTCTCGGTGTCCTTTCAGCATGCTTCTTGAGTCGTGGCAAAAACTTGTTGCTTCTTACCTTGGGGATTTTGCATGGTCTTCACAAATGTTGACCAGTCATCGGCTAGATAGTATCCCGTGTTGAAGTCATGACCATTGAGTGTTTAATTGCATGCCGGAGCTTCTCCACTAACAAGTCGGGCCAAAATATAATACCTATGCAACACATTGATATCATTGAGAGAACCCGATAATCAAAAAATGTCAAATTCACAAGTTTCGGGATGTCACTACTTTGAGCACAATTGTTGGGTCGTGATGATGACCGGTGAGCTGCCCATGCCATGTCATGGGGCAATTCTTTCACATCCAGTGCATACAATCAATCCTACCGAGCATGCACTTGGTGAGACTTTATTACTCAATGATATTGCAGGTTAGACAGCGAACCATCCATTTTTTTCTGGATACAAAATTCATTTGGATGGTTCGTTGTCTAACATGTAAGATGCATTAAATGCATTGAATGCATTGCATGCATGCTGCAGCGGCGGCATGTATACTTGGGGCATCACCGTGCCGGCTGATCGATATGTATCAGTATGTATTGTATTGTTTTAGAGAACATCGGCACTTCATTAAGCAAATTTGTTTTTTCAAGAAGGGGAAACAACCCCGGCCCGGCCCTACATCGGCACTTCATTAACCAGATAACATAGTTGGTTCTTCTGAATTAGAATCCAGGATATAACACTAAAAGAGAAAGACTAAGAAACGAGGCTCCGAAGAACCGAGTCAAAGTACCCCCTCTCCTTTTCTATTACTTCGTGGTTCTAAGATTTTTCAGCTTTAAAGTTTGTCAACTTTGATTATTTGTTTGAAAAACTACCAGCATTATTATTTCAAATCCATATATTATGAAAATATTACTTATAACGATTTCAATACTATGGGTTTTTACATTCAATACCAATTCCTCTTCGATGCATGGTTGGGCCGGATATGGTGGAGGGTCGATCCTACTCTGTCGCTGCCTTTCTCGATGCTAGCCTAGCCCAAGGGCTGCTGCTAGGGGTCGGAGCGGCGGATCTTGCAGGTTGTCGGGCGGTGGCGTGGGGGCTTCCGGCTAGGCATGAATAAAGGTGGTGGTCCTCGGATCTGTCGCACATCAAGACGAAGATCTACTTGATGCATGTCTAATGGATATGTCTGGAGTGTCTAGTTCTGGAAGGCTCTGCCGGCGAACTTCCATGGGCACATCATTCCTAGAGATTGTTGGATCAGAAGGAATTCGGTCGTACGCACCTATGTTTTTTGCTGGCCGTTTTGTTTCAGATGGAGCGTGGTGAAGCTTTGTTACCTGTTACCATCATGTGTTATGTCTTTGACGATCCATGGTGAAGTCAGATATGGAGAATTACATGAGGGCAGAAACATAAGGGATAACTATGGTAGATTGAGTCTTTGGGGTGTTGAGGATCTGGCTTGGTGATCTGTGACTCGCAGCATCGTATGTTATAGGGGGTGACAACACAGGAGATGTTCACAGTCTTTTCTTGTAGGGTGAAAACCCAAGGTCTGGCCTTCATTGGTTGTGTCTGGCAATGGCCTTGCAGAAGGCATTGTTTTGCGAGCGAAGACTTCCTCTAGGGTGAAAACCTAGGATCTTTGATCAGGTGAAGATAGCGCTTGAGCACTATTTCCTTCTTGGAGGCGTCGTTTTTGGTGGGGTTAGACTCTGGTGTTGTTTTTGTGGTGTTAGTGTCGCTGCTGCTAAGAATCTGATCGCTTTAGCGGGACTTTTATTTTTTATAATTCTTCTTTTTTTGGCTGTGTGCATCCATAATGCCAATAGGGTAATGCGTTGTTGTAGAGGCTGGGTATAATTGGTATCTTGCGATATTAATATATGCTCCTTTAAAAAAATACTTATATATTTTGCTAAATATTTGATCAAATTTTAATAAGTTTGATTTTGACCAAACCCAGAATGCAATCTAATTGTGAACGGCGGGAGCACGTGCCGCCACATTTAATTTGGCCTCCCTTGAAAACTTAATTAAAGGATCAAGTTTAAACTTTGCTGACATGGTTTTGATCTCGCTAGCTAAGGTGTCAAGTGATGACTGGCGCGTGGTTGACGTGGGCACTTCGTTGGAAACCCCAAGTGCAAGGTATGAGGAGCACAGCATCAAGTTTTCTCTCAGTAGAAACCGAGGTTATCAAACCAGTAGGAGGAAGGAAACGTCACACAGGTGTTGCAAACAACATGGAGACCTGCACTACACAAACTCAAGACTTTGTCCCAACGAATCAATGAGGTTGTCAAGATCATCGGTTTGCTGTAACAAAGGATTAACTGTATTGTGTGGAAGGTAATGGTGGTTTGCAGCAAGTAAATAGTAACAGTGGAATATGTATTAACGGTAAAGATTGGACCGGGGTCCATAGTTCACTAGATGTGATCTCCTTAGATAAACAACATGGCATGAAGGGTAAACAAATTACAGCAGGGCAATTGACAGGAACTGAGCAAGGCATAACAATGCAATACTAGTCAGAAAGATCCTATGAGATTTTATTGGGCAATACAACAAGATACATAGACCGCCATCCAACTGCATCTATGACTAGAAGTCCACCTTTAGTTATCATCTGAACCCCCTCCAGTATTAAGTTGCAAGCAACAGACAACTGCTTTTAGCAAAGTGTGTAAGGTAAACAATCCACTTGCTCCATGAATAAGAGATCGTTGTTTTTTCCCTAGTGACAACAGCACATCTACAACTGAAGAGATTTCTGTCACTTCTCTTGGAAACTAGAGGCATGAACCCACTATCGAGCATAAATACCCCCTCTTGGAGTCACTAGCAACTACTCGGCCAATATAGCTACTAACAACGGAGAGCATGCAAGATCACAAACAACACAGACATGATAGAATCATATAGACAAAACCATTAACCAAACTGACATAATAATCTCAATATCCATCGGATCCCCGCAAACACAACATGCATGATTTCAAATATATTAGATCTTGATCATGAACGGAGCTCACAAGATCTATACATGAAAGCACAAGGAGGAGATACAACCATCTAGCTACTACATGGACCCGTAGTCCAAGGTGGAACTACTCACGCTTCATACCGGAGAAGAAGGCGTCCGGGATGATTTCCCCTCCGATAGGGTGCCGGGAAGAACTTCAGATCCCCCCGATCTAGGGACGATGGTGGCGGCGACTATAGAAGGTTTCGTGGAATATTGATCGGGTGCCTAGGGTTTCTGCATTGGGGGCTTCTTATAGGCGAAGAGGCGAGGATGGGAGGCTGCCAGAGGGCACACACCCTCCCCAAGCGCGGGCCAGGCTTGGCCGCGCCCAGGGGGGTCTGGCCGCCCTCTGGTGCCTCTCCGTCTTGTACTCTGGCTTCATGTTCCCCACGGTAAAATATTGACTTTGGATTTTGTCCCTGATGGTGCTCGACGTGGCACTTCGTTGGTAACCCAAAGCGCAGGGTCTGAAGAGCACAATAGCAAGTTTTCCCTCAGTTGAGACCGAGATTATCAAACCAGAAGGAGGAAGGAAACGTCACACAGGTGTTGCAATCAACGCGGAGACCTGAACAACACAAACTCAAGACTTTGTCCCAACGAATCAGTGAGCTTGTCAAGCTCACCGGTTTGCTATAACAAAGGATTAAACGTATGGTGTGGAAGGTAATGGTGGTTTGTAGCAAGTAAACAAGTAACAGTGGAAGATGTATCAATGGTAAAGATTGGACTGGGGTCCATAGTTCACTAGAGGTGCTCTCCTTATATAAACAACATGGCATGAAGGGTAAACAAATTACAGCAGGGCAATTGACAGGAACTGAGCAAGGCATAACAATGCAATTACTAGTCAGAAAGATCCTATGAGGTTGATTGGGCAATACAACAAGATACATAGACCGCCATCCAACTGCATCTATGACTAGAAGTCCACCTTCAGGTTATCATCTGAACCCCCTCCGGTATTAAGTTGCAAGCAATAGACAACTGTTTTTAGCAAAGTGTGTAAGGTAAACAGTCCACATGTTCCATGAACAAGAGACCGTTGTTTTCTCCCTAGTAGCAACAACACATCTACAACCGAAGAGAATATTGTCACTTCCCTTGGAAACTAGAGGAATGAACCCACTATCGATCATAAATACCCCCTCTTGCAGTCACTAGCAACTACTTGGCCAATATAACCACTAGCAACGGAGAGCATGCAAGATCACAAACAACACAGACATGATAGAATCATAAAGACAAAACCATTAATCAAACCAACATAATAATCTTAATATCCATCGGATCCCCACAAACACAACATGCATGATTACAAATAGATTAGATCTTGATCATGAACGGAGCTCACAAGATCTATACATGAAAGCACAAAGGAGGAGATACAACCATCTAGCTACTACATGGACCCATAGAACAAGGTGGAACTACTCACGCATCATACCAGAGAGAAGGCCTCCGGGATGATCTCCCCTCCGGCAGGGTGTCGGGAAGAACCTCAGACCCCCCCGATCTAGGGACGATGGTGGTGGCGGCGGCTATAGACGGTTTCGTGGATATTTGATCGGGTACTCAGGGTTTCTACATCGGGGGCTTTTTATAGGCGAAGGGGGAGGTCGAGGCGGCCGCTAGGGCTGGCAAACCCTAGCCAGGCGCGGGCTAGGGCCCACCCGTGCCTAGGGTGGGTCTGGCCCCCTGGCTGGCCCCTCCGGCTCTCCTATGGACTTCTTGTTCCCCACGGAAAGTAATTGACTTTGTCCTTTATCCCGTCCAATTCTGAGAATATTTCTTTACTAACTTTTCTGAAACCAAAAACAATGTAAAGCAGCATCGACATTTGTTGCAACTTGTTAGTAGGTTAGTACCAGAAAACATGTAAAAAGCACCTCAAAGTGTAGACAAGTAAAGCAAAGTAGATACTAAACAAGCATCGAGCATAAAAAAGTATAGCACGTTTCCGACGTATCAACATCCCCAAGCTTAACTCCTGCTCGTCCTCGAGTAGGTAAGTGATAAACAGAATAATTTTTGAGGTGTACATGCACCCTCACAATAAAGATCCAACCATTTGCAAACATTGAAAGCTAGGATCAAAGAACTCTAAACAAGTACATGAAAGAAGAAGTTTTAATAGTAGGACATAGTAACTATGCATGCAACATGGCAAGCTACAAATAAAGATCATGAATAACATGCATTGAAAAACATTTGTTTTTTTCACATACAGAAAACATAGCATAGTGGCAATCAGCTTGTCCCTCATAGAGTAGCAATAAAATGCATATGACACCTTCAAAGTTCACAAGGGTGACTAGAAACAAGTAGCACAAGAGCAAATAATAACGCAATATGCACACAGAATAATGATGGAACACTGCACACAGAATGACAACTATGCTCTCTTAATGGTGCCTAAAAGTAGAAGGTGGAGACTCAAATAATGATGAAGAAAGGACTTTTTATAAAATAAGCAGGGATTACAAGTTTCAAAAGGAGCTTCCAAAAATTATGGTACTTGTTAGCTTTCATCAGGACTGGCCCTTGGGGGGGGGGGGAGGGGACCGGAGGGGCAGCCGCCCCGGGCCCAAAATTTTGGGGGGCCCTCCCCAGATATGTGCTGCATATATAGGATATAATAGATCTTAGAAAATATAAAAAATAGCAATTTTGAGTTTTCTATTGGGCTAGATTGAGCGCTCTACTTTGCTGGACATACACATACGTTTTAAATTTGGAGTCCATCACGGCATCACGTACCTAACCTGCGATTAGATCAGTTATACTCTTTGATTGTATCGTATGAAGGCATGCTGCACCCCGGTTCCTGCCTCAACCTCGACTCAACACTGTGTTGTCGATTGTAGGAAGGTCCGCATGTGGAAAGCAGCAAGCCGCCACCTATCGGCCGATCGTCGCCTATCGCCCCCTCGCCCTCTGTCTCTGTCTGTGGCCTATCTCTCGTCTCTCTTTAGCCGTTTAGCGTCTATAGGTTCGAATTCTAAATTTATGATCTCAGTTTTCTACAGTCTAACGTTGCCCCTAATTTTTGTTCTAATAGTTGTTCTTCTTTATATTTTTAGTGTAGTTAATTGGTTATGGCACCTTATTCCGGTGCTAAGAAAAGTAAAATACAAAGTCTAAAGTTTTCGATGATATACATTTTATAATATATACCTGATACTAAGTTGCTCAATTTGGCGACATAGAAGTACGCGCAAGACTTGTAAACCGAAAGGGAGGTAGTAGTTATTGCTGAGTAACATAGTAATATTGATCTAGAGGATGATATCGATACAGAGGAGAACGATGACATCAACGCGGGTAATAACAATGTAAGTGATCATGATATCGCATTTGATTCATCTCCTACAAAATTTGCTAGTGTTGATGAGGAACCAATTAGTGTGGTTATTTATGATCCGGCATCGAGAAGTTATTGGACGAGATTGATATTGATTTTATTATCACCGACTTCGCTTCTAGGAATACACGAAGATTTTTTGAAGGTAATATGTAAACATTGTCATTTTTATATGAATATTGCAAATGGGTATACTTGAAGTATTTATTCTTCATCATTTCATTCTTGTATATCAAAAAAAATTAGGAAGGAGGCCCAAAATTTTAGTTTCGCCCCGGGGCCCTAAAATCTCAGGACCGGCCCTGGCTTTCATCCCTCATTGCCCCTATCATAAGCATCTTGAAGTGGTTAAGGTTAAAGTGACAAAGCTAGAGTATATACTTGACAAAGTATAAGTTGGCAATCTCAAGTCCCTTGAATATGAGGGCTACACCTCATGGATACTAAACTTAGGGCCCAGGCAAATTCTTGTCACTGTAAGTATTTGCATATCATTGAGAACCGCCAACGGGTACCCCTTGCACATGGTACAGGAGCTTTCCCATAACCAAAATGACAAGTCAAGCAGACAATGAGCATCTCAACAATCTTTTTATTTACCATATGCATATCTTTTTATTTAGGATGCTTCATAGATAGCTCACTATGGTGATGCTGCAAGTTTCCACCATGATTAGGCATGGCTTAGGATAGCGGCCCAGGCGTTTCTCTAACATAGAATACAAACTCCATGGACTTACAAGTTCCCACTTCATTTCACACCGGTAACATCCATAGACAAAAGAGCATGATATCAACGGAGTACAAAAGTACAAGTGCAATGTTGAAAACATTCCCCGTGACAACACGATTCTGCTAATCCCAACTTATAAGTGCAAGCATATACACCAAAGTTGTCTCAATGGTTCAAGTTTATTAGGGGCAAAGAATAAAATGTGCCATCAAGTTCGTGAGGGCTTTAATCACTAAGTTTTCACATAACAAACCAATTTTTAATTGGAAGATAGTTAAAACAAGATTATACTTGGAATGGTGTAACACACCATGCATGGGAGTTTATAGTGGACACATTTGAATAACTTGGTTTCTTGGGAATTGGAAGCATGAGTAGAACTTACTCATACAAGTGGAGGCTAGCAAAAGACTGGGAGCAACCAACTAAGAGAGCAATAATGGCCATAATCATGCAATGCAACAAAGCATACTAATCAAAGCAAAGAGTGGTACTACAAGTCAAGGACTAAATGATCATAGAGGATAAAGGTGACTTGTGAGAGTCATAACATGGTGTAAGCATGTGCCAAGTCAACCCAAGGAAAACATCAAAGGAGAATACCACAATGCTATGCTTTTGCATGCTAAAACAACGCATAATTTGTTCAAGGCACACTAAGTAATCCCGATTGTGTGGAAAAAGACACGCTATAGCAATAATCACTAAGCATAATGCTAAAGCAACACCTAGCATGTCATGCTAAAGTCTAAGTCACAGTCAATGCAAGCTCCTCTCGCACTTCAAGCAAGAACTTACTACTCCTTTCCAACACCAAGCAAACTTATTTGCAAAACAACACAGCGAGAAGGGGGGTCCAAACTACTTTATTCAAGCAAAATAAACAACCTAAGCAAAGCAAAAGAAAACTAAGACACTCCAAGAACAACACAACTGTGCATGAAACAATAAAAGTGAAATGTCTAGACAGACCTGAGCTTTTTATTGATGAAGAAGGGGATGCCTTGGGCATCCCCAAGCTTTGATGCTTGTACCTCTTGGATATTTCTTGGGGTGACACCATGGTGGCATCCCCAAGCTCAAGCTTTTGTCCATTATTAATCTTATTACATCATTATCTCTTTACACCTGAAAATTTTCCTTCATACAAAACTTCACACAATCTTCATTAACAACATTAGTTTATTCAAAAGATATTAGACCACTGGCAAAGCTTTGGAACAGCAAGACTTTTCACTAAAAACACAAGCTACTGTAGTAACTCCTTCAAAAATCTCAATTTACCTGAAGAGAACTCAAAAAGGAACCAATAAGAAGTAAATGCAAATAATGGCAGAAATCTAACAAAACAGACCAGCAGGTAGAAACCGATTTTTTGGAACATCTTATGTTGCTCAAATCAAAAAGAGTGTTGAACTAACGAAAGTTATCTAACATACTGGGAGATTTATTCGTAAATTTTGACCTCAATCAGAGTTAGAAAGACGCCTCACGAAGTTTTATGGTGGAGGACAGAAATCTGTTTCAGGACAACAACTCCCCAAATCTTACTTCCCTCTCATTAGAGGTCATTCTTGGCACAAAAAGCAAACAAAAAGGATAAGGAGAAGTCATTACTGAAATAATAACTTCCAGGACTCAAGGAAACTCTTGGGTTATCTCCCAACAAGTACTTTTCTTTAATGCCTTTAAGTTAGGCACAAGAAGCAAGAAGAATCAAGTATTTTCAAATGAAGAAGCATTAACATCAAGCCTTGCTTTCAAAGGAGGAGCAAAAAGCAACTTCTATCTCCTCATAGGGAAGTGTTCAATACCTTTCTTGAATGGAAATTGATATTTAATGGTGCCTTCTTTCATATCAATGATGTCACCAACTGTTCTAAGAAAAGGTCTTCCCAAAGTAATAGGACAAGAAGCATTGTATTCAACATCCAAAACATATAAATCCACAAGGACATAAGCATTATTAACCATGATGAGAACATCATTAACACTCCCCATGAGTTTATTCTTAGCATTATCATTGAGTGGGACATCCAAATAACAATCTTCTAAAGGTGGCAAATCAAGCATTTCATAAATCTTCCTAGGCATAATAGAGACACTAGAACCAAGATCACATGAAGCTTTGAGATCAAAGCCATTCACTTGCATACTAATAATGGGTTCCCAACTATCTTCTACTTTCCTCGGAATAGAAGCTTTGTGTTTTAGCTTCTCTTCCTTAATCTTAACAAGAGCATCTGTAATGTGTTTGGTGAAAGCAACATGCATATCACTATCATCAGGACTTCTAGCAAGCTTTTGCAAGAACATAATCACTTCAGAAATATTAAAACCATCAATATCAAAGTCAAACTTAGCATCACTAGTAGTAGGCTCAATAGGTTTAGGCATAGTAGGAGTAGGAATAGGGACTACTGGTGGTTTAGTGGTGATGGTGCACACACTATTGTTTCTATCAATTTCAGCTTCCCTTTCCCACTTAACATGAAGTTGAGCTAACAGCCTAACATTTTCATCAATAGTAGCTTGTATGGCATGAGAAGTAGCAAAGATGTTTTCCATAGCTTCAGGTTTAGCATCCATTTTATTAATCAAAGAGGATTGAGCTTCAGACAAAGAGGATATATTTTTCTCAGCACTCAAATTTTTTGACTGTAAACTAGGAATTTCTCTATTCAAACTCTCAAGATGATGACTAATGTTTTTCAATATAATAGATTGCTCATCCATAGTTTTAGTGAAAATATTATTTTGCTCATATTGCATTTGCATAAAATTCTTAGTGGATCTCTCTACTTCTAGAATCCTTTCTTCACTAGGCATTCCAGATCCACCATGATAAGCATTTCCACTAGGAGGATAAGGCCTATAATTACCATAAGCATTGTTGTTGAAATTGTTATTTCTAATGAAGTTCACATCAACTTGCTCTTCTTGAGCAACCAAAGAGGCTAAGGGAACACTATTAGGATCTAGAGGAGCTTTCCCATTAATAAGCATAGCCATAGTAACATTAATCTTTTCACTCAAAGAGGAAGTTTCCTCAATAGAATTTACCTTCTTACCATGTGGAGCTCTCTCAACATGCCATTCGGAGTAGTTAAGCATCATATTGTCAAGGAGTCTTATTGCAGCACCCAAGGTGCGGCCCATGAAAGTACCTCCAGCAGCTGAATCCAGCAGGTTCCTGGAAGAGTAGTTCAAACCTGCATAAAAAGTCTGGATAATCATCCAAGCAGTGAGTCCATGAGTGGGACAATTCTTAACCAAAGTTTTCATTCTTTCCCAAGCTTGAGCAACATGTTAATTATCAAGTTGTTTAAATTTCATAATGTCACTTCTCATAGCAATAATCTTAGCGGGAGGATAGTATTTCCCAATAAAAGCATCTTTGCACTTAGTCCAAGAATCAATACTATTTTTAGGCAAAGAAAGCAACCATTCTTTAGCTTTTACTCTCAAGGAGAAAGGAAAAAAGCTTGATATTAATAATATCTCCATCTACATCCTTATACTTTTGCATTTCACAAAGTTCAACAAAGCTATTGAGATGAGCAGCAGGATCATCAGAACTAGCACCAGAAAATTGCTCTCTCATCACAAGATTCAACAAAGCAGGCTTAATTTCATAAAAGGTAGCATCAGGAGCAGGTGGAGCAATAGGAGTGCTTAGGAAATCATTGTTGTTGGTGCTAGTGAAGTCACACAACTTGGTGTTCTCAGCAGAGTTCATTTTGGCAAAGGTGGACAAGCCAAAAACAGCAGCCAGCTAGAGCAGGAACTATTTTTTTGTGTTTTTGAATAAAGAAAGCAAACCAAACTAGACTATTTTTTTGGTTTTTTTTGGAAAAAGGCAAACAAAACCAAGCAAGAGAAACAAAGCAAACTAAAAACAAAGTAAAGAGAAAGGAAGTGAAGGACTCCCCTGGAGAAGACGTCCTTAGACTCCCCGGAAACGGCGCCAGAAAGACTTTGATGGTGCTCGACGTGGCACTTCATTGGTAACCCAAAGCGCAGGGTGTGAAGAGCACAACAACAAGTTTTCTCTCAGTTGAGACCGAGGTTATCGAACCAGAAAGAGGAAGGTAATGTCACGCAGGTATTGCAAGCAACGCGAAGAACTGCACAACACAAACTCAAGACTTTGTCCCAACGAATCAGTGAGGTTGTCAAGCTCACCGGTTTGCTGTAACAAAGGATTAAACGTATGGTGTGGAAGGTAATGGTGGTTTGCAGCAAGTAAACAAGTAACAGTGGAAGATGTATCAATGGTAAAGATTGGACCGGGGTCCATAGTTCACTAGAGGTGCTCTCCTTAGATAAAAAACATGGCATGAAGGGTAAAAAAATTACAGCAGGGCAATTGACAGGAACTGAGCAAGGCATAACAATGCAATTACTAGTCAGAAAGATCCTATGAGGTTGATTGGGCAATACAACAAGATACATAGACCGCCATCCAACTGCATCTATGACTAGAAGTCCACCTTCAGGTTATCATCTGAACCCCCTCCGGTATTAAGTTGCAAGCAATAGACAACTGTTTTTAGCAAAGTGTGTAAGGTAAACAGTCCACATGTTCCATGAACAAGAGACCGTTGTTTTCTCCCTAGTAGCAACAACACATCTACAACCGAAGAGATTATCATCACTTCCCTTGGAAAATAGAGGCATGAACCCACTATCGAGCATAAATACCCCCTCTTGGAGTCACTAGCAACTACTTGGCCAAGATAACCACTAGCAACGGAGAGCATGCAAGATCATGAACAACACATACATGATAGAATCATAAAGACAAAACCATTAATCAAACCAACATAATAATCTCAATATCCATCGGATCCTCGCAAACACAACATGCATGATTACAAATATATTAGATCTTGATCATGAACGGAGCTCACAAGATCTATACATGAAAGCACAAAGGAGGAGATACAACCATCTATGTAGAGGTCCCATCCTTTAATAAGGTAGAGATCCCTGTGTTTACAATGCTAGTCCTTGGATCAATAGCTAGCATCCACAGTTAAGATGTAATATCAAGAAACAAAGGTCATAATACAACTTTATAACCAGGAATAAAATGATTTATTACATCTTACATAGCTCATTTGGCTATCTCATTACAATGCAACAGAAATAACTATATAGCATGGATTCCTTCATCTTCAAAGTGCCACAGGCAATCATGTTGGTTGTAGACTTGTAAATCTAATCAACACACTTCACTAACATCAAACAAACCTGCAACAATATAAGTTACAGCCACAAGGGTCAATACATTTGAATTGTATTGGCAAGTGATACTATGGTAGTATAGTGGTAACTATCATCTATATGCATTTGTCTTAGTGGAGCTTAGGCTTGCTTTGCTCAAAATAGATTTTCCTTATCATTTGAAAATACTAAGTTTTTGTTTGGCAAAAACTCCCAAGGAACCACCAATAGAAATTGGTGAACCTTCACCCTTGTTCAACCACAAGTTTTTAACTTAGAAATTGGGATGAGGAGATTCTTTATATCTTCCATGTATTGATGCTCAAATTGTCCATTACCGGGGACATGGCTAAGTACTTAGATTTTACACTCTTGTTTTATAGCATGAATATAATCCACCCTTGTTTTCTACTAGCTAAGCTAAGCATGATAGTAGTAGGAATTTTAACTTAGGAAAATTCTACTAAGGTTTCATCTACTACAATTTCCCATGGCATAGTTTATACTTAGTGAAAATTCCATGCAAGTCATACTTAGAAATATCACTAATGCATAGTGAAAATAATGGGACAAAAGTATGAAGCACCACTTGGCTTTTTGGTAGAGAGTATAAGTTCACTCCTTGATCTTGCAATAGTCACACTCTTCAAAATTTCACTACAATTCAATCAAGGCACAAATTCAATCTACCATTCATGCAATCATCACATAGAATAATAGAAACAAAGCAATGCATGCAAACATGCCAAAGATTGTTTTATTTGGAAAAGTGGTTTCTAATAGGTTATAAACATTTTAGAACACCTATTGGTCATTTATAAAAGTGTCAAAACCATTTTAAGTCAAGTTAGTGAAAATGGCTACTTTAAATCATTTTTGTTTTGCTAGAAATGGTTCAAACCAAAGTAATATTTTCTAGTGTTTGACAAATACATTTTTAAACACAAATGTTAGTGTTTTATGGTCAAGTTTTAAATCTTAAAACCATTTTCAAAAGGTTTTACTTATAAACCATTTTTATACCAAAGCAATATTTTATGTTGTGGGAAATGCCTTTTAACAAAGTAATAATTTTATAGGGTTCATCAGATATATTTTTAAATCCTGAAACTTGGTGTTTAGGGTCAGAGAGTTTATATTAAATCATTTTCCAAAGATTTTACTCAAAAAGCATTTTTAAAACATAATCAATATTTTTTTATTTAACTAGAAATGCTCATATTCAAAGATTTATTCTTTAACTTCACAAAATACATTTTTAAATCCATAAGTTGGTGTCTATGGTCAGTAGGTTCAAAACAATCCATTTGCCAAAGATTTTACCCCAAAAATATTTCTAGAATAAATTTTATGTTCAAATTATGCCTACACAAGTTTCTGCAAAAACAACCAATTTTCCAGAAGCAATTTACTAAACAAAGTGCATAGTTGGAAAGTACTTGTTTTGATGATTCCATTGATATAAAATTTGAAAATTTTGGACATGTGGATCAAAAGGTATGAATTTTGCAAGTTCTATCATCTAATAGAAACAAATCTGTTTTTAAAACAATAGACAGGGCCCCGTGGAATGTTCTGATTGGTCCATACCGTTTTGTTCGGATCGGCTGCTGTGAAGCGTTGGATTAAAATAGATTGAGCGGCACAGGATCAATCGTACCCCTTCGATAAGTCGTTCTATCTTAACCAATGGATCAAGATCCAATGCTCCAGATCAATTTGACCACGAATGGGCGGCGCTGGGTCAACGGCGAGCGGCGACACGGTCAGACGGTGGTGTTGCCGGTGATTCAGAAAGCAAGAGAGGGAAAGAGTTAGCTCACCGAGGTCGCCGCGAAGTGCTGATGCTCAAGGTGGTCTTATTTGGCGAAGGGGCACTCGGGGACGTCGTGGATTGATCGCCAGAGATGTCCCTGGAGACGGGCACGCTGTGTCATCGACGAAGACGAGGTTACAAGGCTCGGAAAGGCAAGCAGAGGGTACTATTAGCTTTGTACGCAAGTTGCAATCAAGTGAGCATCAAAAGGAGGGCAAGGGGTGGGGGGTTTGCTCACCATGGAAACTCGCCGGAGATGAGGCAGACGGCGGCAACGTCATGTCTTGGTCGTTGCTGATGTTGTGGATCAAGCGAAGCGAGTGGTTAATCCGGGGTCTTGAGGAGCACGGGGATCGATGTCAGCGTGGTCGAGGGGCGACGGTGCCTGGCCGGAATTGCTCGGATATCTCGTCGGAGCAGAGGATGGTCTCGTGGCGTTGCGGGTTCGTTTGCGAGTAAAAGAAAAAGCAGTTCGGGGGGTTAGTTGGGGTGTCTTTGGGCTTTCTGGGCTGAAATGTCTCTTTCATTTTTTTTGTTTTGTTTCATTTTTCTTTTTCCATTTTCATTTCTGTTTTGAATTTGTGTAAACATTTCAAACAACCATTTGAATTCAAAACCTTGCCAAACTTTTCAGTAAGTTTTTAATATGTTTTAAACATGTATTTAAAGTCCTTTTTAGGAATAAAGCCTTTATTTATTTATGGTTTATATTTTATTTGAAAAGGGTACTTTCCTTTAATAAATAAGTCTTAATTAAATTTTCAAACCCTTATTTGAAATCAAAATTTCACCAAACCTTTTCAGTAGGTTTTATTTATAAATAATTCACTTTGAATTATTATTTAAAATACTTTATTATGTTTTAATGTTCATGTAAAATGGGAAATGTCTTTACTTAAATAAAATTGGATATTAATAAATCCTTGTGATTTTATTTAAATAATCCTTTAATCTTTTTATTTAAACAAA
Organism: Avena insularis; assembly: GCA_023614405.1. Taxonomy (NCBI): domain Eukaryota; kingdom Viridiplantae; phylum Streptophyta; class Magnoliopsida; order Poales; family Poaceae; genus Avena; species Avena insularis. The sequence goes on along the minus strand of CM042691.1, from coordinate 287,905,498 downwards.
AAAAAAATTATTTGCTTGTCCAAGTTTTAATTTGGCTTTTTAAAATAGTCCTTATTTATTTATTACTTCCTCTGTTTATAAAATCCATATCTTTTTATTTAAAGATCCCAAAAATGGTGATTCCAACTTTTAAAATTTTATTTATTAATTGATTATCTTTTTAAATCTCTTTTCATTCAAAGTTTGTTCAGATGGGTCTTTGATGTTTCCATTTTAAAACAAAAAGTTTCTTTTCACCCTAAATTTCAGTAATTATTTATTTTGTTTATTTATTTTTCACATTTCAAAGTTTGGAAAACTTGGGATGTGACAGGCTACCACCCTTAAAAGAAATCTCGTCCCGAGATTTGGGGAGGCTAGAGGTTACAAGTTGGCTTCAAAACAACTAGGGTACTACCACCCTTAAAAATTTCCAACTAGATTATATCTTGGCTTGCTTGGGGTCTTGATGAATCTTCTCTAGGCATACATCTGCATAGTGTCCTTTGTTTCCACACTTGAAACATGTGACAAGGCTGAGATCTCTCATAGGCTTGTTTGTCTTGTACTTCATATTTTCTAGACATTTGCTTGCATAATGTCCTTGGTTACCACAGTTGTAACATGTGACAAGGTTGAGTTCTTCACGTATCTTTTGTGGACAAGTTGATATATAATGGCCTAGCTCTTTGCAGTTGTTGAACCACACTTGGATAATTTCCTTATACTTCTTCTTCTTCTTCTCTGGACATTCATTGGCATATTGTCCCATCTCTTTGCAATTGCAACATTGCACTTGGATTTTGTCCTTCTTCTTCTTGGATTTCTCCAAATCTAGGAGTTCTTATAGTTCATGTTCTTCATATCTCACCTCAAAGGTGAGAAAGTCTCCTTGTCTCCTTAATCGTTTCCTTGGATAATACATATGTTTCTTCTTCTGTCCATCAATGTGAGTCATAGTGTATGGAGGTGCAAGCTCAGATTTTCCTTTGTCTTCATCCTTCTTGGTAGAAGTTGTTTCCTCATGGGGGTTTTCAAACTTTTGATGCACTCCACCTTGTTTCCTTTGTTGAACTATAGAATAGATGGGGCATTGGATAGGGACATGATTATTTCCTTCACATAGGAAACAAGTCACTAGAGATGTGGGGCATTGTTTAGTTGGATGTTTCTCTTCACAATTGGGGCATTGATCTTCATGCTCTTTGGAAGTGTGATCCATGTCTCCACAAATATTGCAAGCTTGAGTTCCTTCTATAATATCATCCTTGACATCCTTGTTGTCACAAGCTCCTTGGGAAAGGTTGTCTCCCATGTTGATCATTTGATTTGTCACCCTTTGCATCAATTGGGTTTGAGTTTCCATAAACCTTTGCATGGTTGGGTCTAACTCATTGTTGTTGGCTAAAAATTTAGTTGTCACTTGGTTCAACTGGGTTTGGGTTACTATGAGTTCTCTCATGTGCATCTCTTGGTTGTTGTTGTCACCATTCTTGATGTTGGAGTCCCTTGGGGTAGTAATCTGTTTGGGTTGGATTGGGATTAGAATAGGCAAAAGATTTCTAAGGAAGAAGTCTAATCACACACAACAATTCACACAAGCAATGTGCAAGCAATCACAAACAAACATTTCACTTAAACAACAAAGTTCAAGCACATTTTTAGGCAACAAAATATTTTTGCTACACCACATAAGTTGGTGCGTTTGATCTAAACTAAATATGGTGGTCCAACTATATGGTTTCCTTGAGATTATTCCATTCTTCTTTGTTGTTTCTTCTTGATTGAGATCATGGTTTCCTTGGGAGAATTCTTGCATCTTGGCCACAAAACTTCAAAGGTGATGATGATTTCTTCTAAGTTGTGTTTCCTTAGTCTTCAAGTCTTGAGTAATATTTCTTGTCTCACTTGTAGTCCTTAGTGATGTCCAAGTTGAAGTCCTTGTTGAAAATAAGGTTGAAGTCTTTGGTGATGTTGAATTTGAAGTCATGGGTGATGTTGAAGTCTTTGCTCAAGTTGAAGTCTTTGTCCATCAAGTTGAAATAGAAGAGATGTAGAATCAAAACCAAAAAGGTTGAGGAAAGAGTTTACAAGATTGTTTGTAAATAAGTTTTGGAACAAAAAACAACTCCTATTTTTCTAAGGGTTTTGTCCAATCCTAGGGTTACAATCCTATAGGTAACACAGTGCTCTGATACCATCTGTAGAGGTCCCATCCTTAAATAAGGTAGAGATCCCTATGTTTACAATGCTAGTCCCTGGATCAATAGCTAGCATCCACAGTTAAGATGTAATATCAAGAAACAATGGTCATAATACAACTTTATAACCAGGAATAAAATAATTCATTACATCTTACATAGCTCATTTGGCTATCTCATTACAATGCAGCAGAAATAACTATATAGCATGGAGTCCTTCATCTTCAAAGTGCCATAGGCAATCATGTTGGTTGTAGACTTGTAATCCTAATCAACACACTTCACTAACATCAAACAAACCTGCAACAATATAAGTTACAGCCACAAGGGTCAATACATTTGAATTGTATTGGCAAGTGATACTATGGTAGTATAGTGGTAACTATCATCTATATGCATTTGGCTAAGTGGAGCTTAGGCTTGCTTTGCTCAAAATAGATTTTCCTTATCATTTGAAAACACTAAGTTTTTGTTTGGCAAAAACACCCAAGGAACCACCAATAGAAATTGGTGAACCTTCACCCTTGTTCAACCACAAGTTTTTAACTTAGAAATTGGGATGAGGAGATTCTTGATAGCTTCCATATCTTGATGCTCAAATTGTCCATTACCGGGGACACGGCTAAGTACTTAGATTTTACACTCTGCAGAGGTGGTGCACTTTCCCCACAAGACTCGACATGCATCAAGACAAGATCTTTCAGAAGCCTTCCCTTATACCAGAATGGACGTGTTCCAACCTATCATCCCCTACCACCAACTGTCCATTTGGCTAAGTTATTGCAACCTATATGATCCAGGCAGAGCCCATAATGCCAAGTGGTTGCACTTGAAGCTTCTCAACATTTGAAATCTCAAATCTCTTTGTTCCTGAGTGGCTTTCCTCAAGTGAGATACCAAGTTTTCCCAGTATACTGGACTTGGTGATGCCCAAGTTTTCCCCAGTATACTGGACTTGTGTAACCACTCAACACAAACCTTTCTTTCCATTCCACCCAGGTGATTCATTCACAAAGTTGTTTTATTAACAAAACACAAGACATAGACTTAGAAATATTTTATAGCATGAATATAATCCACCCTTGTTTTCTACTAGCTAAGCTAAGCATGATAGTAGTAGGAATCTTAACTTAGGAAAATTCTACTAAGGTTTCATCTACTAGGATTTCCCATGGCATAGTTTATACTTAGTGAAAATTCCATGCAAGTCCTACTTAGAAATATCACTAATGCATAGTGAAAATAATGGGACAAAAGTATGAAGCACCACTTGCCTTTTTGGTAGAGATTATAAGTTCACTCCTTGATCTTGCAATAGTCACACTCTTCAAAATTTCACTACAATTCAATCAAGGCGCAAATTCAATCTACCATTCATGCAATCATCACATAGAATAATAAAAACAAAGCAATGCATTCAAACATGCCAAAGATTGTTTTATTTGGAAAAGTGGTTTCTAATAGGTTATAAACATTTTAGAACACCTATTGGTCATTTATAAAAGTGGCAAAACCATTTTAAGTCAAGTTAGTGAAAATGGCTACTTTAAATCATTTTTGTTTTGCTAGAAATGGTTCAAACCAAAGTAATATTTTCTTGTGTTTGACAAATACATTTTTAAACACAAATGTTAGTGTTTTATGGTCAAGTGTTAAATCTTAAAACCATTTTCAAAAGGTTTTACTTATAAACCATTTTTTATACCAAAGCAATATTTTATGTTGTGGGAAATGCCTTTAGCAAAGTAATAATTTTATAGGGTTCATCAAATATATTTTTAAATCCTAAAACTTGGTGTTTAGGGTCAGAGAGTTTAAATTAAATCATTTTCCAAAGATTGTACTCAAAAAGCATTTTTAAAACATAATCAATATTTTTTTATTTAACTAGAAATGCTCATATTCAAAGATTTATTCTTTAACTTCACAAAATACATTTTTAAATCCATAAGTTGGTGTCTATGGTCAGTAGGTTCAAAACAATCCATTTGCCAAAGATTTTACCCCAAAAATATTTCTAGAATAAATTTTATGTTCAAATTATGCCTACACAAGTTTCTGCAAAAACAACCAATTTTCCAGAAGCAATTTACTAAACAAAGTGCATAGTTGGAAAGTACTTGTTTTGATGATTCCATTGATATAAAATTTGAAAATTTTGGACATGTGGATCAAAAGGTATGAATTTTGCAAGTTCTATCATCTAATAGAAACAAATCTGTTTTTAAAACAATAGACAGGGCCCCGTGGAATGTTCTGATTGGTCCATACCGTTTTGTTCGGATCGGCTGCTGTGAAGCGTTGGATTAAAATAGATTGAGCGGCACAGGATCAATCGTACCCCTTCGATAAGTCGTTCTATCCTAACCAATGGATCAAGATCCAATGCTCCAGATCAATTTGACCACGAATGGGCGGCGCTGGGTCAACGGCGAGCAGCGACGTGGTCAGACAGTGGTGTTGCCTGAGATTCAGGAAGCAAGAGAGGGATAGAGGTATCTCACCGAGGTCGCCGCGAAGTGCTGATGCTTAAGGTGGTCTTATTTGGCGAAGGGCACTTGGGGACGTCGTGGATTGCTCGCCGGAGATGTCCCTCGCGATGGGCACGCTCTGTCATCGACGAAGACGAGGCTACAAGGCTCGGAAAGGCAAGCGGAGGGTACTGTTAGCTTCATATGCGAGTTGCAATCAAGTGAGCATCAAAAGGAGGGCATGGTGGTCTGTGCTCACCAGGGAAACTCGCCGGAGAGGAGGCAGACGGCGGCGACGTCGTGTCTTGGTCGTTGCCGATGTTGTGGATCAAGCGCGAGCGAGTGGTTGGTGCTGAGGGTGCGCAGGAGCCTAGGGATCAGTCTCGCGTGGTCGAGGGGCGAGGGGCGACGGTGCCTGGCCGGAATTGCTCGGAGAGCTCGTCGGAGTAGAGGATGGTCGTGGGTGAATTCAGCGCAGCCTTGTGGCGGAGGAGAGATGGTGTCTGGGGGAAAAGATAGAGGGGGAACGGGCGCTTTAACGTGCGTGATCCCTAGGCTGAATTGCCGCGGCAGTAACGAGTATTGATGCGAGTTTTAAACGGCAGAAACGGCTGGCATAGTCAGCGGGAGGGGTGAAGTCGACGACTGACGGGTGGGGCAACGGTGTCAGCGTGAGAGAGAGAGAGAGAGAGAGAGAGAGAGAGAGAAGAGGTGGGGTCCAGCGGTCAGTGGCGTTGTGGGTTCGTTTGCGAGTAAAAGAAAAACGGTTTGGGGGGTTTAGTTGGGCTGCGCTGCTGGGCCTGCTAGGCTGGGTTGTCTCTTTCATTTTTTTTTGTTCTGTTTCATTTTCCTTTTTCCATTTTCATTTCTGTTTTGAATTTGTGTAAACATTTCAAACAACCATTTGAATTCAAAACCTTGCCAAACTTTTCAGTAAGTTTTTAATATGTTTTAAACATGTATTTAAAGTCCTTTTTAGGAATAAAGCCTTTATTTATGGTTTATATTTTATTTGAAAATGGTACTTTCCTTAAATAAATAAGTTTTAATTAAATTTTCAAACCCTTATTTGAAATCAAAATTTCACCAAACCTTTTTCAGTAGGTTTTATTTATAAATAATTCACTTTAAATTATTATTTAAAATACTTTATTATGTTTTAATGTTCATTTAAAATGGGAAATGTCTTTACTTAAATAAAATTGGATATTAATAAATCCTTATGATTTTATTTAAATAATCCTTTACTCTTTTTATTTAAACAAAAAATATTTTATTTGCTTGTCCAAGTTTTAATTTGGCTTTTAAAATACTCCTTATTTATTTATTTCTTCCTCTGTTTATAAAATCCATATCTTTTTATTTAAAGATCCCAAAAATGGTGATTCCAACTTTTTATATTTTATTTATTAATTGTTTATCTTTTTAAATCTCTTTTCATTCAAAGTTTGTTCAGATGGGTCTTTGATGTTTCCATTTTAAAACAAAAAGTTTCTTTTCACCCTAAATTTCAATAATTATTTATTTTGTTTATTTATTTTTCACATTTCAAAATTTGGAAAATTTTGGGATGTGACAATCTAGCTACTACATGGACCCATAGTCCAAGGTGGAACTACTCACGCATCATACCGGAGAGAAGGCCTCCGGGATGATCTCCCCTCTAGCAGGGTGCCGGGAAGAACTTCAGACCCCCCCGATCTAGGGATGATGGTGGCGGCGGCTATAGACGGTTTCGTGGATATTTGATCGGTTACTCAGGGTTTCTGCATCAGGGGCTTTTTATAGGCGAAGGGGAAGGTCGAGGCATCCACCAGGGCTGGCAAACCCTAGCCAGGCACGGGCTAGGGCCCACCCGCGCCTATGGTGGGTCTTGCCCCACTGGCTGGCCCCTCCGGCTCTCCTCTGGACTTCTTGTTCCCCATAGAAAGTAATAGACTTTGTCCTTTCTCGCCCAATTCCGAGAATATTTCTTTACTAACTTTTGTGAAACCAAAAACAGCAGAAAACATGCATCTGACAATACAACTTGTTAGTAGGTTAGTACCAGAAAACATGTAAAAACACCTCAAGGTGTAGACAAGTAAAGCAAAGTAGATACTAAACAAGCATGGATCATCAAAAATTATAGATACGTTTCCGACGTATCAGTCCCGTCCAATTCCGAGAATATTGATTTTCTGCTTTTCTGGAACTAAAAGCAGAAGAAAACAGGTAACTAACACTATGGAAACTTGTTAATAGTGTTGGAATTATGCCCTAGAGGCAATAATAAAGATGTTATTATTATAATTCTTGTTCATGATAAAGTTTATATTCCATGCTAGAATTGTATTAAGCGGAAACTTTAATACTTGTGTGGTTTGTAAACAACACTGTGTCCCTAGTACGCCTCTATGGACTAGCTCATTGATTAATGATGGTTAAGGTTTCCTAACCATAGACATGAGTTGTCGATTAATAATGAGATCATATCATTGGGAGAATGATATGATGGACAGACCCAAATTAAGCAGAGCAATTAGATTGTGTCATCGTGTTCATCTTTGCGAAGCTTTTCTTATGTCAAATATTGTATCCCTTAGACCATGAGATAATGCAACTCCCTGGTATCGTAAGAAAGCTTTGAAGTCATCAAACGTCATCCTATGAGAGGGTGATCATAAAGGTGTGTCTCAGGTGATCGGAAAGTGCATGTTAGGTTGTATGTATCGAGATGGGATTTGTCCCTCCCAAGTCGGAGAGATATACTTTGGGCCCACTCGGTAATCGATATCAACACCGCTTGCAAGCACGTGGTTAAGTAGTTAATCACAAAGTGATATCAGATTACGAAATGAGTAAAGTACTTGCTGTGAACGAGATTGAACTAGGTATGCCGGTACCGACGATCGAATCTCAGGCAAGTAAAATATCGCACGACGAAGGGGATATATATATGGGATTGATTGAATCCTGGCATCGTGGTTCATCCGATATGATCATCGATGAATGTGTGGGAGTCAATATGGGTTTCCAGACCCCGCTGTTGATTATTGATAGAAGACCATGTCTGCATATTCTCGAACCCATAGGGTCAAACACTTAACGTGCCTCGACGCTAGGATAGAATGGATAATTGGTTTATGAGTTTTTTATTCGGAGTATCGGATGAGATCTAGGACATCACGAGAGGTTCTAGAATGGTCCGAAGAATAAGATTCATATAAGGGAAAACAGTTTTTGGATTTCGGAATTGTTTCAGATTGTTCGGTATTGTACTAGAAGCTTCTTGAACCTTACGGAGTGGGACCAACGTGGCCCCACTTGTCGGGAGGGGGCGTGGGCCTACGAGGGAGTGTCCTGGCCGCATTGGGCCAGGGGCACAAGGCCCCATAGGCCCAGCCGGCCAAAACCCTAGGGAAACCTTTTAGAGGGAGGGGGAAAACTTGCCCCCCACTCCAACCCTTGGGGCCGCCGCCCTAGGGCTTGGAGGAGGGGCCAAGGGGGCCGGTCATCCCCCTATATATAGAGGGCAGGGCGCAGCCCTCCTCCCCCACTCCTTCAACCCTAGCCCCCATACTGCTGCCCTCCAGATCTCTCTCTCGCCTGCCGTCATTTGCCGTGGGGGGAAGCCCTTGAGAAACTCTCCACCTTTGCACCACGCCGTCGTGTTGTAGATCTAATCTATCTCTCCACCCCACTTGCTGGACCGAGGAAGGAGGAGATTTCGAGGTGCCGTAAGTGTGCATCTCTCGGAGGCATCGCCACTTGCGGTGTTGGATCGAATCGGATCGCGAGGAGGAGAAGCTAGTACGACTACATCAACCATGTTCCATTGAACGTTCCGCTATGCGAATCTTCAAGGGTATGAAGATCTCATCTACCCCCCCCTCGTTGTTTGCATCTCCTAGATTAGATCTTGGCTTTCCCATTCGCATCCGTAGAATTTTTTTGATTTACTATGCTGCGAAACCCTTCAGTGGTATCAGAGCTAGATCTATGCGTAGATGTGTTTCACGAGTAGAACGCAACATGCTTGTTGTGGGCGTTGATGTTTTCTGTTGCAAGCCTCTTGTTTGTGTACTTCTTATGACGCGGGATAGTGAGATCGAAGCGGTCTAGGCCAACTTTACGCGACCTCGTTCATGAGACCGCTCCTCCGCACTTGACGTGTGGCTTGTTCCACACATGCGGCTGGTGGATGCCAGTTTCTCTCACTATAGTTGTCATGGGATTTACACCGGATGTTGGCAACCATAATATCACTGTTGTGGCTTTCCGTAGGTAAGAATCGTTCTTAGCTTGTTACTCCCATAAGCCACGTAAAACACGCAACAACAAATTAGAGGCGTCTAACTTATTTTTGTGTAGCATCCCTAAAAATCATGTTTTAAAACTCATTCATATCATCTTTGCATCATTCATTCATATAGGGTTTTCCTCAAAATCATTTAGAAACACAAACTTTGGCTATGATTTCATGTGGGCAATTTATCTCAAATGGCCATCACCCTTTGGGTTTTGTTTGTTTAGGTACTTGTTTGCTTGCCTCCATGGTTGGAAAGACTAGGTGAAGCTTTTTACCCAAGATTCAAAATTTAGAAATATTTTCTAAACCCTATTCCAAACTAGAGACAAAGAGACAAAGTCTCTGTTTATTTCAAAACCTAAGCTTGACCAAGCCCTTGCTAGTAACCACATGGTCATCTGACTCATTTTTGAACCCACAGAACCCTACAAAAATTCCCAAAGCAGCTTGAATTCAAAAGGATTTGAATTCATATCAAATTCATACCAGAAAATGAATTTAGAAAAAGAAAAAGGCTTAACAAAGGAAAAAAAGGCAGCGCCAGAATCTGGCCCAATGACATCGAGCCCAGCAAGCCCACCCGGGGATCTCCTTTTTCTTCTCACACCCATGCATGTGACCCCACTTTCACCCTGCACTCTTCGCTGACGAGCGGGCCCGGTCCACGCCGTCCTCGTCTTCCCCAGACCGCGCCTGCGACCACGTCGCCGCAGCAGTGAAGGCCGGTAATGGCGCGGCGTAAATGGGCATTAAAACTCGAGCGTTTCCTGTCGATTCCCCGGCTATAAGATCCTCTCTGCCCCGCGATCTTTTTACCCCAGACACCTCGCTCGCTCCGCCACCAGGCTGCCCTCAATCAGCTTTGCACCGCCGCGGACAGAGCCTCTCCGGCGATCGATTCCGGTGAGTCCAGAGCTCCCCTCTGCCTATCTTTCTTGCTATCCTGCTCAGTGAATCCTTGCGCATCTCCTGACCTCGCTAGACTGTCCTGTACTGCCCCAGGTCGCCGGTTCCACCTGACACCGCGAGCACCGACGGCGACATCAACTCCGACGAGTTTTCCCGGTAGGTACAGACCGCCCCTCGCCTTCCCGTTCATGCTCACTACTTCGCCTTGTCTCTGTGAACCTAACCGTGTCACTATCTTGCCTTGGGGTGATTCACAGCGACGTCCACGACGACCACCCGACGCACCCGACGCCGCCACGAACTCCGGTGAGCAATCGCAGCCGTGCGGCGCCTTGACCAACCGCAGTACGACGAGCCGCGTGACCTCTGAGCCCGGTGAGCTACTCCTTCTCCTCGCCGTCTGCATCGCCGGCAACATCATCGGCCATCGATCGCCGCGGTAGCCACCGCTCGCCGCCAGATTACGCGGTCGATAACAACCGTTAGATCTGTATCGTAGCGCTAGGATAGATCCACTTAACCCCGAAGCGGTACGCGATCTGAGCCGCCAGATTTCATTTAGATCCTACGGCTGTGGAGCTCGATCCAGTGCGAACCGGTACGGGCGAATAAGAACATGACGCGTGGCTAGGTTAGATCTGGAAATAGAATTTAAAACCAGAAATTTGATCCAAATTCAAATGCCTATATCTTTTGAATTCCACGTTGGAATTTTGTAAACTTTATACCGTTGGATTCAGAAAAACAAGACCTTTCTGCCTATCCAATTTGTTTAGCAAATAGTAACCATTAGTTCGGCTTAAATTACAGAAACTTGTTTGAGGCCTTTTTGAGTATAGATTTAGTTTAGTATTTTGTTTTAGGGTTATTTAAGATTATCTTGGCTATTTTGTGACTTGTTTAGATTCTGTAAACATGCACTTGCTTGGTTGAAGTTTTCAAAAATCATCACTTGGTAGATTCATGCATGCATGCATTCATAATACTTTTGTTTGTATATATTTGTGTGTAATTGTATGCTACAACTTTGTGTGTAGATTTTGCTAGTGATTGTGATTGTGACGAGTGCTACTCTCCACACTACCAAGGCAAGTGATATCATCATGAATATTCCATTCCTATATTTTATTTATGCATTAGTAATATTTTTTCTAAGTATAGGACTTGCATGGTTATTTGCTAAGAACAAGCTATGCTTTGGGAAAACCTATTAGGTGAAGCCTTAGTGAAAATTTCCTAAGTCCAGATTCCTATTACTATCATGCTTAGCCTAGCTACTAGAAAACAAGGGTGGTTTATATATTCACTATGGAAAAATTTCTAAGTCTAAGGACTTATGTTTTTGTAAAATAAAACAACTAAGTTAATGAACCACCTGGGTGGAATGCAAGGAATGGCTTATGTTGAGTGGTTCACAAGGCCATGGGACTTGGCTTGTGTATCTCACTTGTGGATGGCCACCCAGGAAACAAAGAGATTTGAGATGTCAAATGTTGAGAAGCTTCAAGTGCAACCACTTGGCATTATGGGCTCTGCCATGATCTTAGGATGCTGGAACTTAGTCTTTTGGACAGTGGGTGGTAGATGGGATGATAGGTTGGAACGCGTCCATTTGACTAAGGAAAGGCTACTGAAGGATCATTCTTGGGAAACCAAGGCTTGTGGGGAAAGTGCACCACCTCTGCAGAGTGTAAAACCTAAGTACTTAGCCATGTCCTGTAAAGGACAATTTGAGCATCAAGACATGGAAACTTCAAGAATCTCATCACTCCAATTTCTAAATAAAACTTGTGGGTGAACAAATGGATTAAAGGATCTTCAGTCATTGATTGCTAGATGCCCTGAGTGGATCTAGAGTCTTTGTTTGATAGATGCCTTGGGTGTTTTTGCCAAGTAAATCTTCAGTCCTTGATTAGTAGATGCCCTGAGTGGATCTTCAGTCTTGGATTGGAAGATGTCTTGGAAAGTTTTTGCCAAACAAAAACTTAGTATTTTCAAAAGTTAAGGAAAAATCTATTTTGAGCAATGCAAGCCTAAGCTCCACCAGCCAAATGCATATAGTATTATAGTCCACTTATATTATACTAAGGTATCACTTGCCAATACTATTCCAAAGTATTGACCCTTGTGGCTGTAACTTATGATGTTGCAGGTTACTCTGATGATGATTAGGAGTCATGAGTCTACACTCAACATGCTTGCCTGTGGCACATGAAGATGAAGACTTATGTTTATTTACTTATTCCATAAACTCTTGTACTAGGCCTTTGGCCATGAGTTGTAAAAGACTATGTTTTATCTCTGGAATGACTGTAATAAACGACCTTTGTATCTGTGTACTTCATCTTAAATTGTGGATGCTAGCATTGATCCAGGGACTAGCATTGCAATCACAGGGATCTTTTCCTTTAATAAGGAGGGATAGTGTTTCTGTGATATGGTATGACCCAAGATGTGATGTGTATGTTGTATGCGATGATCATGTTTTGTAATGTTTCACGACTTGCATGTCGATGAGTACACAACCGGCAGGAGCCATATGGTTGTCTTTATAATTGTGTATGACCTGTGTGTCAACTTCTTATACGCCATGTAATATCTTTGCTTTATCGCTAAGTAGTTAGCAATAGTTGTAGTTGCTATTCGTGGTGGAGGAAATCATGGTGGAGTGGTGGAGATCATGCTGGCACGCACAAGATGGAGATCATTGCACGGATATTGGCTATACCATGTCACATAAAATTATATGCATGTGATGTTTATCCTTTTATGTAATTTATTATGCTTAGATCGCGACGGTAGCATTATAAGATGATTCCTCACTTAAAGATCAAGATAAAACCGTGTTCTCCCCATGTATGCACCGTTGCAAAAGTTCGTCGTGTTCAAGCATCACGTGATGATCGGGTGCTATAAACTCTACGTTCACATACAACGGGTGCAAGCCAGTTTTGCACACGCGGAAATACTTGGGTTTGACTTGACGAGCCTAGCATGTATAGACATGGCCTCGGAACACATGAACCGAAAGGTTAAGCATGAGTCATATGAATGATATGATCGACACTTTGTTGTCCACCATTGAAACCACATCTCTTCTCGTGAAGATCGGATTAGGTGTGGTGAATTTGGATCATGTTCACTAAACAACTTGAGGGATGTTGAATTTAGTGGGAGTTCATCTAGTAATTTGATTAAGTTGAACTAGTTATCATGAACATAGTCTAAATTGTACTTGTAAATTTTGTAGATCAAATGGCTAAGTCCAACTTCAACTTCAACGTTTTTGCTGAGAAAGGACAGCTTAAAAACAATGGGTCTAACTTCACCAACTAGTTCCGCAATCTGAGAATCATTCTCGCTGCCGGACAAAAGGACTATGTCCTTGAGTGCAAATGGATTTTCAAGAAGAAAACGGACGTGGATGGTAATGTTACTATCTATAAAGCACGACTTGTCGCGAAAGGTTTTCGACAAGTTCAAGGTGTTGACTACGATGAGACTTTCTCTCCCGTAGCGATGTTTAAGTCCATTCGGATTTTATTAGCAATTGCTGCATTTCATGATTATGAAATATGGCAGATGGATGTCAAGACTGTGTTCCTCAATGGCAACATTGATGAAGAGTTGTATATGATGCAACCCGAAGGTTTTGTCGATCCTAAGGATGCTGATAAAGTGTGCAAACTTCAGCGTTCCATTTATGGACTGAAGCAAGCATCTCAGAGTTGGAACCTTCGTTTTGATCAAGTGATCAAGAGCTTTGGATTTGTTCCAAATTGCTACAAAGCTTGTATCTACAAGAAAGTGAGTGGGAGCTCAGTGACATTTCTAGTACTATATGTGGATGACATATTGATTATTGGAAATGATATTGACATGCTTAACGATGTGAAGAGTTATTTGAACAAATGTTTTTCAATGAAAGACCTAGGGGAAGTTGCTTATATATTGGGCATCAAAATCTATAGAGATAGACAAAGACGCCTGATAGCTTTAAGCCAAAGTACATACCTAGACAAAGTTCTGAAAAGGTTTAGAATGGATAAGGCAAAGAAAGGTTCAGTGCCTATGTTGTCAGGTAAGATATTGAGCAGGGCTCAAATATGACTCTGATGGCGATAGAGAAGCTATGAGCAAAGTGCCTTATGCCTCCGCCATAGGATCTATCATGTATGCCATGCTATGTACTAGACCGGATGTGTCCAATGCTCTTAGTTTGACGAGCAGATACCAAAGTGATCCAGGAGTGGAACACTGGACAGCCGTGAAGAACATCCTAAAGTATTTAAATAGGACTAAAGAAATGTTCTTAGTCTATGGAGGTGATGAACAGCTCGTCGTAAAGGGTTACGTCGATGCTAGTTTCGACACCGACAAGGATGATTCTAAATCTCAGACAGGATACGTTTATATTTTGAATGGAGGAGCTGTGAGCTAGAGAAGCTGCAAGCAAAGCATGATCGCGGGATCTACAGTAGAAGCGGAATACATGGCTGCTGCAGAAGCGTCAAGTGAAGGAGTTTGGATCAGGAACTTCATCACTGAGCTTGGTGTGGTTCCAAGTGCCTTGGACCCACTGGAGATATTGTGTGACAACACTGGCGCTGTAGCACTAGCTAAGGAACCAAGATATCATCCTAAGACCAAGCATATCAATCGCAAGTTTCATATAATCCGAGATTATATAACAGATGGAGATCTGAAGATTAGCAAAGTACATACAGATCTGAATGTCGCAGATCCATTGACTAAACCTCTTCCACGTGCAAAACATGATCAGCACCTTAGTGCCATGGGTGTTAGATTGTTGCCAGATGTAAACTAGATTATTGACTCTAGTGCAAGTGGGAGACTGTTGGAATTATGCCCTAGAGGCAATAATAAAGATGTTATTATTATAATTCTTGTTCATGATAAAGTTTATATTCCATGCTAGAATTGTATTAAGCGGAAACTTTAATACTTGTGTGGTTTGTAAACAACACCGTGTCCCTAGTACGCCTCTATGGACTAGCTCATTGATTAATGATGGTTAAGGTTTCCTAACCATAGACATGAGTTGTCGATTAATAATGAGATCATATCATTGGGAGAATGATATGATGGACAGACCCAAATTAAGCAGAGCAATTAGATTGTGTCATCGTGTTCATCTTTGCGAAGCATTTGTTATGTCAAATATTGTATCCCTTAGACCATGAGATAATGCAACTCCCTGCTTTCGGAAGAAAGCTTTGAAGTCATCAAACGTCATCCTATGAGAGGGTGATCATAAAGGTGTCTCTCAGGTGATCGGAAAGTGCCTGTTGGGTTGTATGTATCGAGATGGGATTTGTCCCTCCCAAGTCGGAGAGATATACTTAGGGCCCACTCGGTAATCGATATCAAGACCGCTTGCAAGCACGTGGTTAAGGAGTTAATCACAAAGTGATATCGGATTACAGAACGAGTAAAGTACTTGCTGTGAACGAGATTGAACTAGGTATGCCGGTACCGACGATCGAATCTCGGGCAAGTAAAATATCGCGCGATGAAGGGGATATATATATGGGATTGATTGAATCCTAGCATCGTGGTTCATCCGATATGATCATCGATTAATGTGTGGGAGTCAATATGGGTTTCTAGACCCCGCTGTTGATTATTGATAGAAGATCATGTCTGCATATTCTCGAACCCGTAGGGTCACACACTTAACGTGCCTCGACGCTAGGATAGAATGGATAATTGGTTTATGAGTTTTTTGTTCGGAGTCTCGGATGAGATCCAGGACGTCACGAGAGGTTTCGGAATGGTCCAGAGAATAAGATTCATATAAGGGAAAACAATTTTTGGATTTCAGAATTGTTTCGGATTGTTCGGTATTGTACCGGAAGCTTCTAGAACCTTCCGGAGTGGGACCAACGTGGCCCCTTGTCGGGAGGGGGCATGGGCCTACGAGGGAGTGCCATGGCCGCATTGGGCCAGGGGCACAAGGCCCCATAGGCCCAGCCGGCCAAAACCCTAGGGAAACCCTAGGGAAACCTTCTAGAAGGAGGGGGAAAACTTGCCCCCCACTCCAACCCTTGGGGCCGCCGCCCTAGGGCTTGGAGGAGGGGCCAAGGGGGCCGGCCAGCCCCCTATATATAGAGGGCAGGGTCGCAGCCCTCCTCCCCCACTCCTTCAACCCTAGCCGCCATACTGCTGCCCTCCAGATATCTCTCTCTCTCCCGACTGCGCGTAGGCGAAGCCCAGCCGCAGAAGCTCTCCACCTTTGCACCACGCCGTCGTGTTGTAGATCCAATCTATCTCTCCACCCCACTTGCTGTTCCGTGGAGGGAGGAGACGTCGAGGTGCCGTACGTGTGCATCTCTCGGAGGCATTGCCACTTGCGGTGTTGGATCGGATCGGATTGGATCGCGAGGAGGAGAAGCTAGTACGACTACATCAACCACGTTCCATTGAATGTTCCGCTGTGTGAATCTTCAAGGGTATGAAGATCTCATCTACCCCCCCTCGTTGTTTGCATCTCCTAGATTAGATCTTGGCTTTCCCGTTCGCATCCGTAGAATTTTTTTGATTTACTATGCTGCGAAACCCTTCAAATAGGTTAGTTCCAGAAAACATATAAAAACACCTCAAAGTGTAGGCAAAGCAAATCAAAGTAGATACTAAACAAACATGGAACATAAAAAATTATAGGTACGTTTCCAAAGTATCAAGCATCCCCAAGCTTAACTCCTGCTCGTCCTCGAGTAGGTAAGTGATAAAAGAATAATTTTTGAGGTGACATGCACCTTCACAATAAAGATCTAACCATTTGCAAGCATTGAAAGCTGAGATCAAAGAACTCTAAACATGTGCATGAAAGATGGAGTTCTAACAGTAAGACAAAGAAACTATTATTGCAACATGACAAGATACAAACAAAGATCATGAATAGCATGCATTTTAAAATGTTTGTTTGTTTCACATACAGATAACATAACATAGTGGCAATCAACTTGTCCCTCATAGAGTAGCAAATAGATGCATAGGACACCTTCAAAGTTTATCAGAGTGACTAGATACAAATAGCACAAGAACAAGCAATATCACAATATTCATCAATCAATAAGTTTTGGGACACTGCACATAGAACTAAGAATGGCCACTATGCTCTCTCAATGGTGCCTAAAGGTAGAAGGTGGAGACTCAACATAATAGTGGAAGAAAGGCCCTTCATAAAGGGGAGCAGGGATTTCAAGATTCAAAAATAGCTTCCAAAAATTATGGTACCTGTTAGCTTTCAGCCCTCATTGCCCCTATCATAAGCATCTTAAAGTGATTAAGGTTAAAGTGCACAAACTATGGAGTATATGCTTGACAAAGTATAAGTTGGCAATCTCAAGTCCCTTGAATGTGAGGGACAC
Organism: Avena insularis; assembly: GCA_023614405.1. NCBI lineage: Eukaryota > Viridiplantae > Streptophyta > Magnoliopsida > Poales > Poaceae > Avena > Avena insularis. Next base: position 287,888,253 of record CM042691.1, on the reverse strand, counting down.
ACCGCATGCTACTCAACTTCAGTCACCTGTAAGTTCTTGTCATAGTAAGTACATGCGTATCATAGAGAACCGCCAACGGGGTACCCCTTGCACATGGTACAGGAGCTATCCTATAACCAAAATGACAAGGCAAGCAGACAATGAGCATCTCAGCGATCTTTTTATTTACTATGTGCATAGCTTTTTATTGAGGATGTTTCACAGATAGCTCACTATGGTGATGCTGCAAATTTCCACCATAATTAGGCATGGCTTAGGCTAGCGGCCTAGGCGTTTCTGTAACAAAAAATACATAACTCCATGGACTTACAAGCTCCCTCTTTATTTCACACCGGTGACATCCATAGACAAAAGAGCATGATATCAACTGAGTACAAAGTACAAGTGCAATGTTGAAAACGTTCCCCATGACAGCATGTTTCTGCTAATTCCAACGTATAAGTGCAAGCATATACAACATAGACGACACAACGGTTCAAGTTTATTAGGGGCAAAGAATATAAAGTATGCCATCAAGTTTGTGAGGTATTTAATCACTAAGTTTTCACATAACAAAATATTTTTTAATTGGAAGATAGCTAAAAACAAGAATATACTTGGAATGATGTAACACACCATGCATAGAAATTTATAGTGGACACTTTGGAATAACTTGGTTTCGTGGGAGTTGGAAGCATGAGTAGAGCTTACTCATACAAGTGGAGGCTAGCAAAAGACTGGGAGCAACCAACTAAGAGAGCAATAATGGCCATAATCATACAGAGCGACAAAACATTACTAATCAAAGCATAAAGTGGTACTACAAGTCAAGTACTAAATGATCATAGAGGCTATGGTGACTAGTTCATAGTCATAACATGGTGTGAGCATGTGCCAAGTCAACCCAAACAAAACATCAAAGGAGAATACTGCAATACTATGCTTTTGTATGCTAAAACAATGCATGGTTTTTTTTTCAAGGCACACTAAGCAATCCCAATTATTTGGAACAAGACATGCTACAACAATAATCACTAAGCATAAGGTCAAAACAACACCTATCATGTCATGCTAAAGTCTAAGTCACAGTCAATGCAAGCTCCTCTTGCACTTCCAAGCAAGAACTTTCTACTCCTTTCCAACACCAATCGACTTATTTGAAATGACACAGCAAGAATGGGGGTCCAAACTATTTTATTCAAGCAAACTAAACAAACTAATCAAAGCAAACGAAAACTAAGACGCTACAATAACAACACAACAGTGCATGAAACAATAAAAACGAAGTGTCTAGACAGACCTGAGCTTTTTATTGATGAAGAAGGGGATGCCTTGGGCATTCCCAAGCTTTAACACTTGTACCTCTTGGATATTTCTTGGGGTAACACCATGGTGGCATCTCCAAGCTTGAGCTTTTTTCCATTCTTTATCTCATTACATCATTATCTCTCCACACCTGAAATTTTTCTTTCATACAAAACTTCACACAATCTTCATTAGCAACATTAGTGTATTCAAAAGATAATAGACATTTGGGTTTAGCTTTGGAACAGCAAAACTTTTACTAAAAACACAAGCTACCGAAGCAACTTACTTTAAAAATCTCAATTCCCCAAAAGAGAACTCAAAAAGAAATTGATAAGAAGCAAATGCAAATAATGGCAGAAATCTGTCAAAACAGACAAGCAGGTAGAAACCGATTTTTTAAAAAATCTTCTATTGATCAAATCAAAACGTTTTGAACTTACTAAATTTAGCTAACATACTGGCAGATTTATTCGTAAAATATCAGCTCAATACGAGTTACAGAGACTCCTCACGAATTTTTATGTAGAGGACATAAATCTGTTTCGGGACAGCAACTCCCCAAATCTTACTTACCTCACATTAGAGTTCATTCTTGCCACGAAAAGAAAATAAAAAGGATAGGGAGAGGCCATTACTGAAGTATTAACTTCTAAGACTCAAGTAAACTCTTGGGTTATCTCCCAACAAGTAATTTTCTTTAACGCCTTTAAGTTAGGCACAAGAAGCATGAAGAATCAAGTATTTTCAAATGAAGAAGCATTAACATCAAACCTTGCTTTCAAAGGGGGAGCAAAAAGCAACTTCTCTCTTCTCATAGGAAAGTGTTCAATACCTTTCTTGAATGGAAAGTGATATTTAATGGTTCCTTCTTTCATATCAATAATGACACCAACAGTTTTAAGAAAAGGTCTTCCCAAAGTAATAGGACAAGAAGCATTGTATTCAATATCCAAAACATAGAAATCAACAGGGACATAAGCATTGTTAACCATAATGAGAACATCATTAATTCTTCCCATGAGTTTATTCTTAGCATTATCATTAAGTGGGACATCCAAATAACAATCTTCCAAAGGTGGCAAATCAAGCATTTCATAAATCTTCCTAGGCATAATAGAGACACTAGAACCAAGATCACAAGAAGCTTTGAGATCAAAGTCATTCACTTGCATATTAATAATGGGTTCCCAACTATCTTCTACTTTTCTAGGAATAGAAGCTTTGTTTTTTAACTTCTCTTCCTTAATCTTAACAAGAGCATTTGTAATGTGTTTGGTGAAAGCAACATGCATATCACTAGCATCAGGACTTCTAGCAAGTTTTTGCAAAAACATAATCACTTCAGAAATATAGCAACCATCTATATCAAAATCAAACTTAGCATCACTAGTAGTAGACTCATTAGGCTTAGGAATTGTAGGAGGAGGAATAGGGACTTCTTGTGGTTTAGTGGTGATGGTGCACACACTATTGTTTCTATCAATTTCAGCTTCGCTTTCCCACTTAGCATGAAGTTGGGCTAACAGTCTAACATTTTCATCAATAGTAACTTGTATGGCATGAGTAGCAGCAAAGGTACTTTCCATGGTTTCAGGTTTAGTAGCCATTTTATTAATCAAGGAAGACTGTGCTTCAGACAAAGAGGATATATTTTTCTCAACATTTAAAAGCTTTTCCTCTATAGTCTTGTTGAAAGGGGTTTGTTTACTAATAAAATCTTTGAGCATGACTTCAAGTTCAGAGGGGGCACTTCTAGCATTGTTGTAGGAACTTCCATAGGTATTGCCATGATTAGGAGGATAAGGCCTATAATTGTTGTTACCACCAAAATTATTCCTATAGGCATTGTTGTTGAAATTGTTGTTTCTAATGAAGTTCACATCAACTTGCTCTTCTTGAGCAACCAAAGAGGCTAAGGGAACACTATTAGGATCTAAAGGAGCTTTCCCATTAACAAGCATAGCCATTATAACATCTATCTTATCACTCAAAGAGGATGTTTCTTCAATAGAATTTACCTTCTTACCATGTGCAGCCCTTTCAGTATGCCATTCAGAGTAGTTAACCATCATATTATCAAGGAGTCTTGTTGCAGCACCCAAAGTGATGCCTATAAAGGTACCTCCAGCAGCAGAATCCAACAGGTTTCTTGAAGAGAAGTTCAAACATGCATAAAAAGTCTGGATAATCATCCAAGCAGTGAGTCCATGAGTGGGACAATTCTTAACCAAAGATTTCATTCTTTCCCAAGCCTGAGCAACATGTTCATTATCAAGCTGTTTAAATTGTTGGAGATATGACCAAGAGGCAATAATAAAGTGGTTATTATCATATCTTCATACTTATGATTAATTTTTACATACCATGCTATAATTGTATTAACCGGAAACATTAATACTTGTGTGATTTGTAAACATAAAAGAGTCCCTAGTAAAGCCTCTTGTTAAACTAGCTTGTTGGTTAATGTATGATCATGGTTTCCTGATCATGAACATAGAGATGTTATTAACAACAAGGTCATATCATTAGGAGAATGATGTGATGGACATACTCATATAGTTAAGCGTAGCATAAAGATCAAGTCATTTAATATAGTTCATTTGCTATAAGCTTTCTGATACATAGTAACCTAATTCCTTCGACCATGAGATCATGCTAATCACCATCATCGGAAGGATGCTTTGATGACATCAAACACCACACCATAACTGGGTGGTTATAAAGGTGGCATTGAGTGTTCGGAAAGTATGTGTTGAGGCACATGGATCAAGAGTGGGATTTGTCCATCCATATGACGGATAGATATACTTTGGGCCCTCTCGATGGAATGTCATCCAATTAGCTTGCAAGCATGTGACTGGCTCACAAGGTATCACATATCACGGGAATGAGAAAAGAGTACTTATCGGTAAGGAGGTTGAACTAGGTATGCAGAGATACCGACGATCAGACCTCGGATAAGTAAACTATCGTGAGACAAAGGGAAATTGGTATCATATGTAAATGGTTCATTCGATCACGAAGTAATCGTAGAAATATGTGGGAGCCATATGAATTTCCAGATTCCTCTATTAGTTATTGATCAAAGAATATTCTTGATCATGTCTGCATAATTCACGAACCGTAGGGAGACACACTTAAGGATTCATGTTGTTTAGTAGATATGGAATGTGAGTAAAGAGACCGAATGTTGTTCGGAGTCTCGGATGGGATCCGGGATATCATGAGGAGATCCAGAATGGTCCGGAGAATAAGATTCATATAAGGAAATTCCAATTCCGGAGTTCGGGAATGGTTCTGGTGTTTTCATCGGAATGTTCTAGAAGGGTCTAGAAGGTTCGCCGATCTGGAAGGGGAAGGGTACATGGATGTGTCATGACAAAGTGGAATGGTTGCATCATGTCCTAAGTCACTTGGCTGGACACTTGGAAGAGAGAAATCAAACTCTAATTTGAAAGTCAAAAGGGCAGTTTGAAAAAGTCAAAACTGGGACAATATTTCCAAGTGGAGAGAGAGAAGGATTCTTACCTAGGGAAAGAATCCTCCCTCTCCCTTGGGCCGGCCACATGAAGTGGAGTTGGGGGAGGACTCCCTCCCCCTTGGCGCCTCCCCACCTATAAAAGGAGGGGTAGGGCGCCCCCCCTTGGACACACAAGAAACCCTAGGTTGGCCGCTGCCCCCTCTCTAGTTGCGGCCAATCTAGATCTCCTCTAAACCGCTACCAACTAGCTAAACCCTAATTGCTAGCTACCTCTAAACCTCGGCCTCTAAACCCTAGATCACCGGGGCTCCCTCTACTCCACCATACCCGCTCTGGCTTAGGCGAAGCCCTGCGGGATCTCCCCTCTACTTGAGCACCACGTCATGCTGCCGAATCGCGAGGAGAGAACTACAACCTTATTTGCTTTGGAACAAGGGAGAGGAAGGTCTTCATCGAAATCTGCGACGTGTGAGCGACTACGGAGCGCTCTTAACGCGCGCTTGGGAAGGATCGTCTACGTGATCTTGAGATCGGCAAGTGAACGACTACATCACCCACAAGAATCTGCTCTCGTTAACCGCTTTGGATCTTCGAGGGTTAGTACTCTATCAACTTGTTGCACCGATCTAGTAGATAGATCTTGGCTTGATCATATATTAGATCTTGATTGTGTGTTCATGCGGTAGAATTTTTTTGTTTTCCATGCTACGAACCCCAACATAAATTTCATAATATCACTTCTCATAGATATAATCTTAGCAGGAGGGTAGTAATTTCCAATAAAAGCATCTTTGCACTTAGTCCAAGAATCAATACTATTTCTAGGCAAAGATAGCAACCATTCTTTAGCTTTTCCTCTCAAGGAGAAAGGAAACAACTTGAGCTTAATAATATCTCCATCTACATATTTATACTGTTGCATCTCACAAAGTTCAACAAAGCTATTGAGATGGGCAGCAGCATCATCAGAACTAGCACCAGAAAATTGCTCTCTCATCACAAGATTCAACAAGGCAGGCTTAATTTCATAAAAGGTAGCATCAGGAGCATGTGGAGCAATAGGAGTGCTTAGGAAATCATTGTTGGTGCTAGTGAAGTCACACAACTTGGTGTTCTTAGAAGAGTTCATTTTGGCAAAGGTGGGGCAAGCCAAAAACAGGAGCAGCAGCAGAGCAGGAACTATTTTTTTTTGAGTTTTTGAATAGAAGAAAGCAAACCAAACTAAACTATTATTTTTGGAGTTTTTGATTAAAAGAGGCAAACAAAACCAAGCAAAATAAACAAAGCAAACTAAAAACAAAGTGAAGAGAAAGGAACTGGAGGACTCCCCTTGTGAAGACGTCCTTAGCCTCCCAAACAGCGGCACGGAAAAGCTTGATGACTTGCGCGTGGTTGTTGACATGGGCACTTCGTTGGAAAACCCAAGCGCGAGGTATGAGGAGCACAACAACAAGTTTTCCCTCAGTAGAAACCAAGGTTATCGAACCATTAGGAGGAAGGAAACGTTACACAGGTGTTGCAAACAACGTGGAGACCTGCACAACACAAACTCAAGACTTTGCCCCAACGAATCAGTGAGGTTGTCAAGCTCACCGGTTTGCTATAACAAAGGATTAACTGTATGGTGTGGAAGGTAATGGTGGTTTGCAGCAAGTAAACAATAACAATGGAAGATCTATCAATGGTAAAGATTGGATCGGGTTCCATAGTTCACTAGAGGTGCTCTCCTTAGATAAACAACATGGCATGAAGGGTAAACAAATTACAGCAGGGTAATTGACAGGAACTGAGCAAGGCATAACAATGCAATACTAGTCAGAAATATCCTATGAGATTCGATTGGGCAATACAAAAAGATACATAGACCGCCATCTAACTGCATCTATGACTAGAAGTCCACCTTCAGGTTATCATCCGAACCCCCTCCAGTATTATGTTGCAAGCAACAAACAACTGCTTTAAGCAAAGTGTGTAAGGTAAACAATCCACGTGCTCCATGAACAAGAGACCGTTGTTTTATCCCTAGTGGCAACATCACATCTACAACCGAAGAGATTTCTGTCACTTCCCTTGAAAACCAGAGGCATGAACCCACTATCGAGCATAAATACCCCCTCTTGGAGTCACTAGCAACTACTCGACCAAGATAGCTACTAACAACGGAGAGCATGCAAGATCACAAACAACACAGACATGATAGAATCATATAGACAAAACCATTAACCAAATTGACATAATAATTTCAATATCCATCGGATCCCCGCAAACACAACATGCATGATTACAAATAGATTAGATCTTGATCATGAACGGAGCTCACACGATCATGCGGTGGAAATTTTTTGTTTTCCATGCTACGAACCCCAACAGTGGTATCAAAGCCATGTCTATATGTAGATCTGTTGCACGAGTAGACCACAATGGTCATTATGGGCGGTGATGCTTTTATTATCAATTGCTTCTTGTGTACTTTGCATATTGCGGTATGGTGGGATGAAGCAGCCCGGGCTAACCTTACATGACATCGTTCATGAGACATGCTCCACGCTCGACATGCAACTTGTATTGCATAAGTGGCTTTGCGGGTGTCTGTCTATCCCATCATAGTAAAGATTTACAACGGGCACTTGATAGTTCAAGCATCAACGTTGTGGTTCTTGTTCATAAGTTAGAACGACACTTATTGAAAGCCCCAAACCACGTAAAACATGCAAAGAAAATTAGAGGCGTCTAACTTTGTTTTGCAGGGGTGTGCTGTGATGTGATATGGCCATGATTGTGATTATATGTGATGTATGCAATGTTCCTTATTGTAAGTCGGCAACCGGCAGGATCCATATGGTTGTCTTTTAATTCCGTTAAGACCTATGTGTCTATTATTCAAAGTAGTTGTAATAGTTGATGCTGGTGGAAGACAACCATGAAGTGGCGCCATTGACCTTGACGCCATGCCGGTGATGATGGAGATCATGTTCGTGCTTGAAGATGGAGATCGGAAGCACAAGAAGAAAGGCCATATCATATCACATATTATGAATTGCATGTGATGTTAATCCTTTTATGCATCTTGTATTGCTTAGTTCATGACGGTAGCATTATAAGATGATCCCTCTCACAAAATTTCAAGTTATAAAGTGTTCATCCTTAGTAAGCATCATTGCCAAAGCTCATTGTTTCGAAGCACCACGTGATGATCGGGTGTGTTAGATTCTGCGAGTGTATACAATGGGAGCAAGCTAGATTTGCTCATGCGGAAGCTAAGGTTTGATCTTGACGAGCCTATCATGTACAGACATGGTCTCAGAACACGGATCACCGAAAGGTAAAGCATGAGTCATATAGTAGATATGATGAACATGTTGATTGTTTGCCTTTGAAGCTACATCATCTCTCGTGATGATCGGTTTTGATGTGGTGGATTTGTTTCATGTAATCACTAAAACAATATGAGGGATATTGTTTTGAGTGAGAGTTCAACAGCAATATGATTAAAAGTTGAACACTATTTATCATAAATTAAATCAAAGTGAATTTGCATAGTTGTTGTAGTCATTGGCATCCGTTTACCACCTTGCGCTTAGTTATAATTGAGATGATAGAACTATAGAATTCTGGTTAGTTACTTTACGAAATGGTATCGTATTGTTTTGAAGTGTTAATCTAAAGTTTAAAAGTCCTATTGCAAACTTTCAGTAAGTTCCGGTTACTCCGTGAAGTTTAATAATTGGTATTAAATCAAGAGTGACAATTCCATTGTTAGTATATAAGTATCATGTTTATATCCATGATTCTTGATATTCAAAAGATTGTTTTAATATCAAGGTTATCTAGGAGCTGAAAGAATTGTTTCAGAAACCATCATGTATGGAAGATATTGTGATATCTGAAATGATGTTCTGGTTGCAAAATGAGAGAGTATAATATGGCAAAGTTTATGTTCTCATATTTGATGAGAATTTGAAAAAGGTTGGGTACACTTGTCGTCCTAATCCCCCAAAAGGTTTTGGAGAGCAACATTATACTCGCGATTCACCGTTATAAGCTAAAAGTAGTTTGATCATGAATAATTCCATGATAAGGGTGAATATTTGATGTAGGTAAATTTTTTACTACACCAAGAGATTACTAAAGAATGGAATTTGAAAGAACACCAAACATTTGATGATGGTGATCTACTTCAAAGTGCAAGTCCAAAGACATTGGTATTTAACTATACATGCTTTGGACTATGTGTCATGTATATGGATCCACTATTGATGTTGATAGATTCTTTCAAACAGAAAAGGAAATACTGAAAGAGAATCTCATAAATATATGGCAGAAAAGAAAAGACTAGAATTGTTCAGCTTAGGTATATAAAGGATATACGAGTTATGGCTATATTCTTTGCTTGTTAAATAATGTGGTTCTTAAGTATTGGATACTGAATTTGTTGGTATGAATCGTCATACGAAACAACACAATTCATGAACTACAATGGCCTAAGTAACTAGCAAAAGAATATGTGATGATGTTCATCGAGAACAAATAAAGGGTTGTTTTGTGGCTCGTTAACATCAAAGCTTGCCTTCAAGATTTGTTTTATCAGGTATTATGAGAACAAAAGGGTTATTCAAATAATTTCTGTAATCCATAAAAGATGGATAATTTACAAATCTCGTTGGATAAATCACATCCATAAAAACTATTGCTAAAAATGTCAAAAGACAATTGATAAGAAAGATCACTTAGGAAGTGACATCGCATTTTAAATTATATTGAAAAGAAAACATGAAGAAACTCCATGTGGATGGAATTTTGGAGTCTTTTTGATTTTTGATCAAATAACGATTGTGAAACTTTCCTAGAGATAATTAAAACTTCGTTCATAGGACAAAAGGGAATGAATGACTAGCTTATTGGAACTTGTACATATTGTTGTATGAAGTCCATTATGTGTAGTCAAGAGCGATGAATTTCAACTTCATATGCTTTCTCCGAAAATTTGAGTGAATATATGAATATTTACTTAATAAGGATGAAGTGTGAAACATTTGAAAAAGTTCAAAGACTTTCAAAGATGAAGTGCAAAATCATTGTAACAAGAATATAAATAGTTTATGATAAGATCATAAAGGAAGATATTTGAGTTACAAGTTTAGCATAACACCTAATATTTAAGGAATCGTTCCATGGATTTGCATTTCCCGAAACATCATAAGAGTATGGAGTGTTCGAGATATGTAATGAAACCTTGTTTGACATGGTAAGATCAAATGTGTCATTTATAAAACTGCCATTATATTTTAAAAAGATTAAAAGCTTTAGAGACTACCGTTTTTCCACTAAAAAGAGCTCCATCATGATCCGTTGAAATGACACCATATAAAGTTATGGTTTGGGATAAAACCCAAGTTTTCCTTTCTTAAACATTGGTATGCTATGCATAAGAAAGATGTTTGCAACCAAAATCGGATGAACATATCTTTGTATGTTATTTCGAATAATCGTTGAGTATTCCTCCATAACACCAAAGACAAAAATGTTTGTCGCTTAGAACGTCAAGTTTCTTTGAGAAGGAATTTTCCATAAAAAGTTAAGTGGGAGGACAATAGAACTTTGATAAGGTTAAAAGAACCTTAGCTATATGTGCAAAGTTGCGTAGCGCCAAAAAGTGTTCAGGAGACAGCAACAATGCTTATGGCTCACGTGTCTCAAAGGTTGTGGTCACGGAGGTCAAAGTTCCTATTGAACCAAGTTGGTCAGGTAAACAATCAAATACCAAGATTTGAGGGTTGAATCATTATTTGACAATAATGAATGAACTACATGCAAAGAAGTGATGATGGGACCTGACTCCGTCAAATGGCTGGAAGCCATAAAATCCGTGATAGTTTCATACATGAGAAATCAAGCTTTGAACTTGAAAGACCCTCTGGAAAGGTGTAATACCTTATAGTCGTGTTTGGATCTATAAAGAAATAGACATGGATGTTTCACATATATGAAATAGTCGACATGTTGGGAAAGAGTTCACGACAATGTTCAAGCAGTTGACTATGAGAAGATTTGATCTTTCATAATGACATTTAGTCTAGAAGGATTAATGTAGCAACCACTACATATAATTTTGTTATGTGGTAGTTGAATAAACAAACAAGTTCTTCTAATAGAATGGTTACCTAGGACGTGTGCATGACACGGTCCAAAGGGTTTTGATAATTCAAAGGATGCTAAAAGCATATGCAAACTTCAATGGTTTAAGTAAGCATCGCAGAGTTGGAATCTTCACTATGATGAAACTATTAAAAGAGTCTAATTTCATCGGAGACAATGAAGATGCTTGCATTTACAAGAAATTAAGTGGGAGAGCTAAGACATATTTCTAATACATTATGTGAAAGACATATTGTTGATTGGAAATGATGTATCTTTTATTAACACATGTTAAGAATTTCATCTCGATGAAAGACTTAGGAAAAACCCGAATATTTGGTATCAATATCTATATAGATAGATTGAGACGCTAATATGGTTGTGCCAAATGTACATAGATGAGATATTGAATGAGTTCAATATGGAAGCTACAAGAAAGGTTCTTGTCACACAGAAAGGATTGAATCGAAATTCAAGTGTATTGACACTTGGTAAGTGAAACAAAGATTCAAGTACAGATTGATACTTGATGTATGAAATCACAAAGAGTATTTATACCAATCATACTGTGATATGTACAAATCTAGATATGTCCTATGCTCTAAATGTTATGAGCATATACCGGAATGATTCATAAGATGATCATTGGACGATAGTAAGGATATTCTTATGATCTTTTGGAAGAACTAAGAATATATTGTTTTGTAGAGGTGACAAATAGATGGTTAGTTCATTGTAAAAGTATTACATTGATACTAGTTTTGTCACAAATTACAAATTCAGTTTATCTCTATCTAAACTAAGGGTGGCACAATATGATGGAAAGTAAGTTCCATAATGGATTTGGATGAGTTCCAAAGTTAAGACATTGTGACGGATACTACAACAAAAGGCTAAGTATATGACTGCTGTCATAGCAGCAAAAGAGGGCATTTGTGTCAAGTAGTTTGTTATCAAACTAGGTGTGGTTCACAGCGGGATAGTACTATGAAGATATATTATACGAGAATATTATCAACATGTTTTAACCCCAAGGAACTAAAGGTCTCACCAAAGGACCAAATTTATACAAAGCCATCTCATTAGAGAATGAGTGATGCGTAGAGACGCAAAGACATGCAATTACACATGGACCTGGAAGTGTCAGATATGGAGATCAGTTGACCACTAGCAATCGTGTACATACAACACCGGAAAGCCATAGGTGTTGAATACACAAAGGTTTGAAACTAGATTATTGACTCTAGTGCAAGTGGGAGACTGTTGGAGATATGCCCAAGAGGCAATAATAAAGTGGTTATTATCATATCTTCATGCTTATGATAAATGTTTACATACCATGCTATAATTGTATTAACTGGAAACATTAATACTTGTGTGATTTGTGAACATAAAAGAGTCCCTAGTAAAGCCTCTTGTTAAACTAGCTTGTTGGTTAATGTATGATCATGGTTTCCTGATCATGAACATAGAGATGTTATTAACAACAGGGTCATATCATTAAGAGAATGATGTGATGGACATACTCCTATAGTTAAGCGTAGCATAAAGATCAAGTCATTTAATATAGTTCATTTGCTATAAGCTTTCTGATACATAGTAACCTAATTCCTTCGACCATGAGATCATGCTAATCACCATCACCGGAAGGATGCTTTGATGACATCAAACACCACACCATAACTGGGTGGTTATAAAGGTGGCATTGAGTGTTCAGAAAGTATGTGTTGAGGCACATGGATCAAGAGTGGGATTTGTCCATCCATATGACGGATAGATATACTTTGATCCCTCTCGATGGAATGTCATCCAATTAGCTTGCAAGCATGTGACTGGCTCACAAGGGATCACATATCACGGGAATGAGAAAATAGTACTTATCGGTAACGAGGTTGAACTAGGTATGCAGAGATACCGACGACCAGACCTCGGATAAGTAAACTATCGCGAGACAAAGGGAAATTGGTATCATATGTAAATGGTTCATTCGATCACGAAGTAATCATAGAAATATGTGGGAGCCATATGAATTTCCAGATTCCTCTATTGGTTATTGATCGGAGAAGAGTCTCGATCATGTCTGCATAATTCACGAACCATAGGGAGACACACTTAAGGATTCAATGTTGTTTAGTAGATATGGAATGTGAGTAAAGAGACCAAATGTTGTTCGGAGTCTCGGATGGGATCCGGGATATCATGAGGAGATCCGGAATGGTCCGGAGAATAAGATTCATATAAGGAAAGTCCAATACCGGAGTTCAGGAATGGTTCTGGTGTTTTCACCGGAATGTTCTAGAAGGGTCTAGAAGGTTCGCCGATCTGGAAGGGGAAGGGTACATGGATGTGTCATGACAAAGTGGAATGGTTGCATCATGTCCTAAGTCACTTGGCTGGACACTTGGAAGAGAGAAATCAAACTCTAATTTGAAAGTCAAAAGGGCAGTTTGAAAAAGTCAAAACTGGGACAATATTTCCAAGTGGAGAGAGAGAAGGATTCTTACCTAGGGAAAGAATCCTCCCTCTCCCTTGGGCCGGCCACATGAAGTGGAGTTGGGGGAGGACTCCCTCCCCCTTGGAGCCTCCCCACCTATAAAAGGATGGGTAGGGCGCCCCCCCTTGGACACACAAGAAACCCTAGGTTGGCCGCTGCCCCCTCTCTAGTTGCGGCCAATCTAGATCTCCTCTAAACCGCTACCAACTAGCTAAGCCCTAATTGCTAGCTACCTCTAAACCTCGGCCTCTAAACCCTAGATCACCGGGGCTCCCTCTACTCCACCATACCCGCTCCGGCTTAGGCGAAGCCCTGCGGGATCTCCCCTCTACTTCCGACACCACGCCGTCATGCTGCCAGAATCGCGAGGAGAGAACTACAACCTCCGCTGCCTGCTGGAACAAGGGAGAGGAAGGTCTTCATCGAGTACCGTACGTGTGAACGACTACGGGAGCGCTGCCGGAACGCGGCGCCGGAAGGATCGTCTACGTGATCTTGAGATCGGCAAGTGAACGACTACATCACCCACAAGAATCTGCTCTCGTTAACCGCTTTGGATCTTCGAGGGTTAGTACTCTATCAACTTGTTGCACCGATCTAGTAGATAGATCTTGGCTTGATCATATATTAGATCTTGATTGTGTGTTCATGCGGTAGAATTTTTTGTTTTCCATGCTACGAACCCCAACATAAATTTCATAATATCACTTCTCATAGATATAATCTTAGCAGGAGGGTAGTAATTTCCAATAAAAGCATCTTTGCACTTAGTACAAGAATCAATACTATTTCTAGGCAAAGATAGCAACCATTCTTTAGCTTTTCCTCTCAAGGAGAAAGGAAACAACTTGAGCTTAATAATATCTCCATCTACATATTTGTACTGTTGCATCTCACAAAGTTCAACAAAGCTATTGAGATGGGCAGCAACATCATCAGAACTAGCACCAGAAAATTGCTCTCTCATCACAAGATTCAACAAGGCAGGCTTAATTTCATAAAAGGTAGCATCAGGAGCATGTGGAGCAATAGGAGTGCTTAGGAAATCATTGTTGTTGGTGCTAGTGAAGTCACACAACTTGGTGTTCTTAGAAGAGTTCATTTTGGCAAAGGTGGGGCAAGCCAAAAACAGGAGCAGCAGCAGAGCAGGAACTATTTTTTTTTGAGTTTTTGAATAGAAGAAAGCAAACCAAACTAAACTATTATTTTTGGAGTTTTTGATTAAAAGAGGCAAACAAAACCAAGCAAAATAAACAAAGCAAACTAAAAACAAAGTGAAGAGAAAGGAAGTGGAGGACTCCCCTTGTGAAGACGTCCTTAGCCTCCCCGGCAACGGCACCAGAAAAGCTTGATGACTTGCGCGTGGTTGTTGACATGGGCACTTCGTAGGAAAACCCAAGCGCGAGGTATGAGGAGCACAACAGCAAGTTTTCCCTCAGTAGAAACCAAGGTTATCGAACCATTAGGAGGAAGGAAACGTTACACAGGTGTTGCAAACAACGTGGAGACCTGCACAACACAAACTCAAGACTTTGCCCCAACGAATCAGTGAGGTTGTCAAGCTCACCGGTTTGCTATAACAAAGGATTAACTGTATGGTGTGGAAGGTAATGGTGGTTTGCAGCAAGTAAACAATAACAATGGAAGATCTATCAATGGTAAAGATTGGATCGGGTTCCATAGTTCACTAGAGGTGCTCTCCTTAGATAAACAACATGGCATGAAGGGTAAACAAATTACAGCAGGGTAATTGACAGGAACTGAGCAAGGCATAACAATGCAATACTAGTCAGAAATATCCTATGAGATTCGATTGGGCAATACAAAAAGATACATAGACCGCCATCTAACTGCATCTATGACTAGAAGTCCACCTTCAGGTTATCATCCGAACCCCCTCCAGTATTATGTTGCAAGCAACAAACAACTGCTTTAAGCAAAGTGTGTAAGGTAAACAATCCACGTGCTCCATGAACAAGAGACCGTTGTTTTATCCCTAGTGGCAACATCACATCTACAACCGAAGAGATTTCTGTCACTTCCCTTGAAAACCAGAGGCATGAACCCACTATCGAGCATAAATACCCCCTCTTGGAGTCACTAGCAACTACTCGACCAAGATAGCTACTAACAACGGAGAGCATGCAAGATCACAAACAACACAGACATGATAGAATCATATAGACAAAACCATTAACCAAATTGACATAATAATTTCAATATCCATCGGATCCCCGCAAACACAACATGCATGATTACAAATAGATTAGATCTTGATCATGAACGGAGCTCACACGATCTATACATGAAAGCACAAGGAGGAGATACAACCATCTAGCTACTACATGGACCCGTAGTCCAAGGTGGAACTACTCACGCTTCATACAAGAGAAGAAGGCCTCCGAAATGATTTCCCCTCCGGCAGGGTGCCAGGAAGAACTTCAGATCCCCCCGATCTAGGGACGATGGTGGTGGCGGCTATAGAAGGTTTCGTGGAATATTGATCGGGTGCCTAGGGTTTCTGCATCGGGGCCTTCTTATAGGCGAAGAGGCGAGGCTGGGAGGCGGCTGAGGCCGACACCCTCCCGGTTGAGCCGGCTTGGCGCGCCCGAGGTGGGGGTCAGCCGCCTCCGTGCCTCTCTGCTACTCAGACCCGTGTTCCCACGATAAAATATTGACTTTGGCTTTTGTCCCGTCCAATTTCAAGAATATTGATTTTCTGCTTTTCTGGAACCAAAAACAGAAAAAACATGCAACTGGCACTATGACAACTTGTTAATAGGTTAGTTTCAGAAAACATATAAAAACACCTCAAAGTGTAGACAAAGCAAAGTAGATACTAAACAAACATGGAACATAAAAAAATATAGATATGTTTCTGACGTATCATCAAGCTGGATCCCATCAAAGGCCCACTTTGAGTTTATTTTTTGATTTTCTAGTTCACTAGTGGAAACAATGGCTTTTGTTGATCCAGAAAAAGGGCTTTAACGCCGGTTCTTCTACGAACTGGTGTTAAAGGGGGGGGGGGCGTACCAACGTGCAAAAAAGGAGCCCCCGCTTTAACACTGGTTCTTGCCACGAACCGGTGTTAAAGGCCCTACAATGATGGCTCAGAGCCCCTTTAACACCGGTTCGTGGCATGAACCGTGTTAAAGTGGGGGCTATATAAAGACACCACTGACCCACACCCCACTCTTCCATTTTTTCACTATCTCATTTTGGAGCCTAGCAAGAGGGTGTGAAGAGTGCTAGTTTGTGTTTTTTTCATATGCACAAGAGGTGTTCGGTGAAATGCCCGAGAGCTCAAAATAAGTTTTCTTGTTGCTCTTTCCGTCTCGGTCGAGGTCGGCAACTATCCTTTCATGTGTCATTGATGTACTATATATATAAATGGTCATCTCCCTATTAATTTTTGATATATACTACATATTAATGCAGATGAACCGACAATGGATGTACGGTGACCGCCGCACTTCCGAGTACATTACGGGCCTCCAAAATTTCATCGTTGTGTCTAATGCAAACCGTGGTCACAATGGTTTTATGTGATGTCCGTGTGTTCACTGTCAGAACAAGAAAGACTACTCAAATACCAGAACCATTCACGCCCACACCTTGATCCGGTTTCATGCCCAGCTATAATTGTTGGACCAAGCACGGAGAAAAAGGGGTTGTGATGGAAGACAACGAAGAAGAAGAGGATGATGACAACTATCATAATATGTATCCTGAATATGATGATACTGCAACGGGGGTAGATAATGAAGATCAAGAGGGAGCAGATGGGCCCGCTGATGACGATCTTGGTCGGGCCATTACTGATGCAAAGGAAGAATGTGAAACTGAAAAGGAGAAGGAGAAGCTGGAGCAGATGTTAAAGGATCACAAAACATTGTTGTATCCAACTTGCGAAGATGGCCACAAAAAGCTAGGTACCACACTAGATTTGCTGCAATGGAAGGCAGAGAATGGTGTGACCGCATAAGATTTTCAAAGTTGTTGGTAAAAATGAAGAATCTTCTTCCAAGAAATAATGAGTTGCCTGACGGTACATACCAAGCAAAGAAGGTTGTCTGCCCTCTAGGATTAGACGTGCAGAAGATACATGCCTGCATTAATGACTGCATCCTCTACCGCGGTGAGAAGTACGAGAATTTGGATGCATGCTCGATATGCACTGCACTGCGGTATAAGATCAGACGAGACGATCCTGGCGATGTTGAGGGCGAGGCCCCTAGGAATAAGGTTCCTGCCAAGGTTATGTGGTATGCTCCTATAATACCACGGTTAAAACATCTCTTCAGAAATAAAGAGCATGCCAAGTTGTTGCGATGGCACATGGAAGACCGTAAGAAAGACGCGATGTTGAGACACCCCGCTGATAGGTCACAGTGGAGAAAAGTCGGCGAGAGTACCCGGACTTTACGTGACGCAAGGAACTTAAGGTTTGGTCTAAAATACTGACGGCATGAATCCTTTTGGTGAGCAGAGCTGCAAATCTGAAGACCACCTGGCCTGTGACCCTATGTATCTATAACCTTCCTCCTTGGTTGTGTATGAAGAGGAAGTTCATTATGATGCCGTGCTCATCCAAGGCCCGAGGCAACCCAAAGAACGACATTGATGTGTACCTAAGGCCATTAGTTGAAGAACTTTTACAGCCGTGGGCCAAACCAGGTGTACGTATGTGGGATGAGCACAAAGGGGAGCCAATTGACCTACGAGCATTGCTTTTCGTAACCATCAATGATTGGCCTGCTCTTAGTAACATTTCAGGGCAGACAAACAAGGGATACAATGCATGCACACACTATTTAGATGAGACTGAAAGTGTATATTTGGATAAATGTAAGAAGGTTGTGTACCTAGGGTATCGCCGATTCCTTCGAACCTGCATCGATGAAAGAAAGAAAGGCAAGCATTTCAAGCGTCTGGCGAGAACCCGGAGGAAGCCTTGTCCTCCGTGCGGTGAGGAGGTATTTGGTATGGTCAAGGACCTAGAAGTAATCTTTGGAAAAGGTCCCGCGATCTATCTGTTCCGAATGACGATGCCGGACACGCGCCCATGTGGAAGAAGCAATCTATATTTTGGGACCTACCCTATTGGAAAGTCTTAGAGGTCCGCTCTTCAATCGACGTGATGCACGTGACGAAGAATGTTTGCGTGAACCTGCTAGACTTTCTAGGAGTGTATGGGAAGACAAAAGATACACCGGAAGCACGGCAGGACCAGCAACGTCTGAAAGCCCCTGAAGAGCCTATGCATCCTGAGAACGAGAAGGGTAAACGATGCCACTTAACTCCTGCCAGCTATGCTCTTACCAAAGCAGAGAAGGAAATCTTTTTTGAATGTCCGAAAGCGATATCAAGGTCCGTCGGCTTCTCGTCGAATATAAAGGGAATAATAAATATGGAGAAAAAATTCCAAAACCTGAAGTCTCATATCGCCACATGATTATGACACAATTGCTTCCGATTGCATTGAGGGGGCTTCTACCTGAAAATGTTTGAGTACCCATTGTGAAGCTATGTGCATTCCTCAATGCAATATCTCAAAAGGTAATCGATCCAGAAACCCTACCAGGGTTACAAACAGATGTGGCCCAATGTCTTGTCAGCTTTGAGTTGGTGTTCCCACCATCCTTCTTCAATATTATGACGCATCTCCTGGTTCACCTAGTAGAAGAGATTGCCATTCTCGGTCCTGTATTTCTACACAATATGTTCCCCTTTGAGAGGTACATGGGAGTCTTAAAGAAATATGTTCATAATCGTGCTAGGCCAGAAGGAAGCATCTCCAAGGGCTATGTAAGAGGAGGTCATTGAGTTACGTGTTGATTTTATTCTGACCTTAAGGCGATTTGTGTTCCAGAATCACGACATGAGGGGAGACTGCGTGGAAAAGGCACCCTAGGATGTAAAGCAATGATATGTAGGGACGGGAATTCTCTCAATCAAGCACACTACACGGTTTTACAAAGATCTATCTTGGTTGCCCCGTATATCAATGAACACAAGAATTTAATACGCCTCAAACACCCGGGACAGTCTGATGAATGGATTATAAGTGAACACATGGCGAGTTTTGGCGGCTGGCTGCAAAGACTTCTCACGAATAACACCACTATTGGGGATCAGCTGTACTTGTTAGCGAGGACACCATCTTCATTGTATGTACTTTCCAAAGTACGAGATAAATGGGAATACATTTTACACGATAGGCCAAGATAAAAGAGCACCAACCAAAATAGTGGTGTCCGCTTGATGCAGCGAAGACAATGAGAAGACCACATATTATGGGTTCATAGAGGAGATATGGGAACTTGACTATGGACCTAATTTTAAGGTCCCCTTGTTTCGATGCAAATGGGTCAAGCTAACGGGAGGAGGGTTGAGGTAGACAAGAAATGCGGAATGACAACGGTGGATCTCAACAATCTTATGAAGGTAGACAAGAACTTAGACGAACCATTCGTCTAGCCAATGATGTGGCTCAGGTTTTCTATGTGAAGGACATGTCCTCCGGATCAAAAAAAAAAAAATATGCAAACGAATACATCATATGATGAGCCAAAGCGTCACATAGTTCTTTCAGGAAAAGAAACATCGTGGGAATCGAGGACAAGATGACATGTCGAAGATTATAATAAGTTCGATGAAATTCCGCCCTTCACGGTGGCCCAAGCATTTCGTTAAGTAAAGAAGATGCTCCATGGTTACGTCTGAAGCGATCATAAGGAAGGACATATGCCAAGAAGTTCATGCTCATATTATGTAACTCTAGTTCATGTTTTAATATTAATACATGTCTTGAGTGTTAGTCTTGTTTTGTGGATGGACCGGGACTATGAGAAGAAGTTGTCCTGATTTACTTACCATTAAGATCTGATCTCCAAGCGGCGATCACATATTAGGAGTGCCTCTATGACCAGTTTCTTGGAGATGGGAGGCTGGGCTCGTCGGCATCTCCTCGAACTGGCCTGTAGTGGTGTCCCTACTCGAAAACCATCTTGCAGCTTTGTAACTTCTCTAACTAGATCAATACACAGGAGCTAACTAATTTCATATATTAGGAGTGCCTCTATGACCAGTTTCTCGGAGATGCCGGAGGAGGCTGGCTCGTCGGCATCTCCTGGCTGGCCGTAGTGGTGTCCTGCTCTCGAAAACCATCTTGGAGATGCCTCAAACTGGTGGAGGACTGACTCACAAGGATGCCTATTTATAGTACAAGCAGCTCGACATAGTGTCGACACTCACGAAATAATGTCGACACTCACCCCTATTATTAGTGTCGACTATGTTTTGTCCGGTTGGTGTCTCCAACCGGGACTAAATTCATCTTTAGTCCCGGTTGGTGACACCATCCGGGACAAGGTACACGCCGCACGACATAATGTCGACACTCACCCCTATTATCAGTGCTGACTCGTGTTTTGTCCCGGTTGGTGTCTCCAACCGGGACTAAAGGTTCATCTTTAGTCCCGGTTGGTGTCTCCAACCGGGACTAAAGGTTCATCTTTAGTCCCGGTTGGTGACACCATCCAAGACAAGGTACACGCTGCACGACATAATGTCGACACTCACCCCTATTATTAGTGTCGACTCGTGTTTTGTCCCGGTTGGTGTCTCCAACCGGGACTAAAGGTTCATCTTTAGTCCCGGTTGGTGACACCATCCGGGACAAGGTACACGCCGCACGACATAATGTCGACACTCACCCCTATCATTAGTGCTGCCCGGCCTAGCCTGAAATCCCTCCAACCGTCCCATTTTTAGAACAATGTCCCGCCATTTTTTCCCGCCATTTTTTCCCGCCATTTTTCTTCCCTCCAGTTCTTCCCGCCAGTTCACTATATATATATATGTAGGGTTGGCCTCCATTGTCATTGCACATCTCTAGACTCATATCTGCAACCTCATCACTCTTTCCCATGGCTTCCACCGTAGCACTAACCCCCAGGGAGGCGGAGGCGCTTTGCGCCGAACTACTCCTGCCGCCGGAATCGTGTCCCCGTCGGCTGGATCTTTGGCGTCGGGCGTGCAGTTCCTCCTGTCCCTCTAGGTGTGGCACGCCGGATGGCCATCACGAACCACTACAACTTCGAGCTCACGCCGGAGCAGCGGAGGAATCCGAGATGGCATCCTGACTATTTCCCTACTTGGGAAGCCTTCTTCGTGGATCGGCGTGAGAGGGCGCTCGCCAGGAACGAGGAGGATGACCCACCTCCTCCTAACTTCAACGAGGCCGGCCGTCGGCTATGGTGGCGCGGTCGGACTCTCCAGAGCGTCATGGCCTATGACACTACCGCCGACTCTAACCCCCGTCTGCGCTACCCTCAAGTCCAGCCCACGCGTACTCAGCCTTCAAGGTTCAATTACGGCGACCCCGACGACGACAGCGATGATAATGGCGAAATCTGACGACTACAGTGGCGAGTATTACAGGTGTAGGCAGGAGGATGACTGAATCACTCCAACATTCCGAAACAAGTTCGGCCGATTGTTACTTAATCTGGCCATGTATCTTAATTTTCAGTTCTTTTATGTATCTTAATTTTCAGTTCCAGTTCGGCTTTATGTAACTTACTATTAGTTGCATTCTCATTCGAGGTTTCTTGGCTTTCGGGTCAAATGACCAATGTTATGGCTAGAATCAAGGCATAGTTTGTGATAATATGGCCATATTGTGCATACATGTGCATCATGGCATGGCAAACAATGTTGCAAGAGGAAGTTTTCCTTTTTATCGCACCAAAAAGGCATTTTCCATTTTCCGAGCATAAAAAACGGACGGTTTTGTGAAGCAACCACCAAATGGATAATTCAAAAAACCACCAACACATTTTACAAAAATACTAGACCACCTTATATGGACAATGTACCAACAGGGGGATCTGAAACCTTTCCGTCCACCTCTGGTGAAAAAGACAAATTCTTGCCGAATCGGCAGGAAGTGGGTCAGATATGAACTACAGGTACATGATACGATGCTCATGATTTTTTACAAAAATCATTTTTAGGTTCACAATATGCTATTTTATCAAAAAAACAATGCAAGTTGAGCGAGGCTTGGTCAGATTCAAGTGTATACAAAAGATGCGGCATTTAAATATCCAATCAATTCAAAAATGTTAATACAAAAGACGCGGCATTAAAATATGATTTGCTCTAATAAAATAGGATTAGATTCCTTTTTAGATGCTTAATATTTCTTATGTTCAAAGTTTTAGGATTTAACAATTTATTTTTGTTTGAATTGAATAATCAAAATTTATATGTAAGTGTTTTAATTTTTTTTAAAATTTTCATGTAAAGTAAATATAAAATGTTTTTACATTAATGGATAGATATTATTTTTCTGAAAATTATGATATATTATTTATATTTTTCTGAGTTGAAATGAAAAAGATATGAATTTTCCAAATTCATATCCTATTTTTTGAATTAAAAATGCCCATTTAATGCATGAAATAAATGCCATCCCCCTTTTACACCGGTTCCAGACACGAACTGGTGTTAAAGGGGGGGCGCATTTATTTCATTTCTGTATACCCCTTTAACACCGGTTCGTATGCGGAACCGGTGTTAATAAATGCGCATCTTGTGAGCAATTCCCCTTTAACACCGGTTCCAGCCCCGAACAGGTGTTAAAGGGGGGGGGGTATTCAATGCGCCTTCCGCGCGTAGAGCCAGATCGAAGCAGAGAGAAGCCGCCGACGAATGCCACCGCCACCGCCACCGCGCGCGTGCCATCGGAGCAGAGAGAAGCGACCGCCACCGCCACCGCCCATCGGAGCAGAGAGAGGCCACCGCCACCGCCCTCGGAGTGCGAGGGAGGAATCGGCCGTGGGTGCCCTGAATCGTCGGCATCAACCCTGTCACCTCCACCTCTGTCCGCCGGTCGCCATCGACACTGCCGGCAACCCCGACCTTCCCCGGCCTCGTCGACCCCACCATCGGCTTCGTGGTGAGCCTCTGGTGCTCAGGCACATCTTCTCTTCCTCCCTCACGCTCTATATCGCCTCCGCATCGTGTAACCGCCGCCGACCGGCGTAGTTCCTCCTTGTTCTCTGTTCTCCGGCGACCAAAAAGGGGAGGCGCCGCCACTACTAGGTCCGCCTCGACCTCCTCTTTCCAACCAGCCCAACCACAAGTCCCCGCGTGTAGCAGATCGATGAGAGCAAGATCGACCTGAGAGGAGCTCCATTGCTGACGTCAGCGTGATGGAATAATCCTTTTCTTTTTCTTTTATTATTTCTGTAATTCTTTCTCTGTAATTATTTCAGTGAAGAAAATACCTGACATGTGGGCCCTATCTGTAAGTGATAAAAATATTTCCATAAATGTTTTCTAATTAATAAAATTGTTTAGGTAAATTCCAAAAATGCAAATTATTTTATAATATTCCAAAAAATAATTTAAAATGAAATAATTTAAAATGCAAATTATTTTATAATGCATCCGCACAAGACAGAAAGCAGAGAGCGGAGCAAAGCCTGGCCGCGTCCAGCCCTCACCGTCGAGCCGCCGCCTCGCCTCGCCGTGAACCGCCGCCGCCTCTCTGCGTCCGTGATCGAAACTAAGATGGCATGTAATTATGGAGGGAGTAGTAGTATAGATAGGGTGTCAAGCGGGGCGGGTTCGCGGGCAACATAGTTCACCGGCTAATATAAATTGTACTACATGCATAGTGGCCCCCTCGTCAGCGCTGGTCCAGCCATAGTGGCCCACATGTCAGCCATAGTGGCTAGGTTATGTGTGGTGTAAAAAAATTAACCCCCCAGCTGACGTCAGCCTGATGCAATAAAGGCTTTAATAATTCCAGAAATTGATATAAATTTATAAATTCAATATCTTTTTATTTATAAATCAGAAAAATACAAATAATATATCAAAATGTTCAGAAAAACGAAACCTAGCTATCTAAGATATAATCATGCATTGTTCAACAACTTAAATGACAAGTTTAATTAGAACACCCTAGTAACCCTAATAGGTGATTCCGGAGTTTTCCCCCGAGTTAGGGTTTTCACCCCTCGGAATCCCGATTAAGTTGTCGAGCATGCCTTAGGGTTACATTTCAAATCAAATTAACTTGTCATATCATCATACTTGCTTGAGCATTGCATCGATGCCATGTGTTGATTGTTTCCCCTTTATTTCCGGTGTTTGGTTCTTCCCGGTAGAATACGATATCAAGATCGAGATCGAAGCCCGAGGACAACACCGTCGAAGATCGGAGATCAACGAACAATACTTGACCAACTGTAATCAAGTCAAGTACAAGGCTCCCGAAGATCTGTTTATCTGCTATCAATAGGCAAAGGGAAGCATAGCCCCACCATGATATAATCCTATGTTTTCGAAAGCATTTCAATTCCTGCCATGATGCATACGATTCTACTATTTGTGTATTTTTGTATGAATAATATGTATATTTGTGTATGAATCCAAGTCCACTTGAATGTTTACACTCTTACTCTAGATAATATTATTGTTTTAGAAACTATGGATCCACTTAGTAGAAACCTTGAAGAAGAAGAAATAATGGAGAACATTATTGATGAGGACACCTCACAATATATGAACTTGGAGGGACATGATGACAGCTCAAGTAGTCATGGAGAAGATGAAGACTCCGATGAACGCAATTTAGTGATTACAAAGTCCGGCGAGGTATATGCATTGATTAAGCCTCTGCTGACTTCCACCAACAATCTTCTTCTACATGTATTAATTAATGCTTCTTTCTTCTTTTAGCTCTCTGGATCGACCAGCCAGCAACCATCTTCTTCTCTGAAAAGAGCAAGCGGCGCGAGCCATCGTTGAAAGATCGTGCAAAGTTCACGATCGAAGCGATCCGTGTTGATGGCAGCCGATGGAGCCCAAGAAGGCCGCAGACAAATTTGTACGTCGATGGAGTTCTTGTTAGGGACCAAATCCCAATCATAATTGAATATTAGAATAAGCCAAAGAAGGGCGGTACCTTTTGTCGATGAAAGATCCAAAGAAACGCTTTGGAATTCGTTGTTGGTAAATTTCACCCTTCCGCCAGAGGAGGATGAAAACAACCCGGTTATAAAGGAAAAGGTCAAAGAGTGGACTCTAAAGAAGATGGCTGACGCTTTCCGCAACTGGAAGACAAAATTGAATAAATTTGTCAAAGCTCGCGAGACTCCAAATTTCGAAGACGCATATTATGCGAAGATAAGACCTCACTGGCCCGAATTTGTGGCATATAAGGAAGGTGCTATAGCTAAAAAGAGGTCATAAACCAATACGCTAAATGCCCAGAAGAAGGAATATCACCAGAGGACGGGGTCAGGTGGCTACATATCTCAAAGGCCTAAGTGGGAGGAAGCTGAGAAGGCCCTGCGCGCTAGAGGGATCACGCCCTAGACAGATGGGTGGGACCTATGTGCAAAGACTTGGTTCTATGGAATCGGGGCATGGTTGGACCCAGAAACAGGATTGTGTATCTTCCCAACACTCCTTGCCAAACCCGTCACTGAACTCATCACGGCATACGAGGACACAACCGCCGTGACCTTCCATCCCGACAGAGAGAATGACCAGCTCACACGCGCCATCGGTAAAAAAGAACACGCTGGACATGCACGAGGCACAGGGGGTATGACGTGGAAGGATGGGTTTGCCGAGTGGAGCGACTCTTACAGATGGCGCGACAGAAAAGAAAAAGAGCGTACATAGCGGATGACATAGATAGAACATGCACTTGTGGCGCTGCAGGCGCAAGTGAATGCACAACAGAGCCATCAAGCTACCGACCCATCTCAGCGGCACGAAGAGCCTGCATTGGAAGCTGCCGGCGGCCCAGACTCTGCGCGGAAAAGCAGCGTGGCTTCCACGGAGAACGTGCAGCCCACGCTTGAAATGGCGGGTCCTCGATACCCCGTGGATAAGATCACGGAGAGCGAACACGCTGGGCTGCATGTGAGATTAATGGGCTTATCCATTAAGGTGGCTGTCGGCTATGCCTTACCTCCTGTAGCTGGTGGAACTTACCACTGCCGACCGATTCCAGATGGCTATGCTATTGTCGGGGTGGATGAGGTTGTGAAGGAATATGAGGAAGCACAGCTTGACCATGCTACAGGTAAAGGGGAAACTCAACTCAAATTTGCAGTGAAAACAACCATTCTTTGGAAGAAGGAACACATCATGCTTCCAAATTGGAGGCCACTGGCACCCCCGCCGTCTCCGCAGCTCCGTGATCGAGCCGCTTCAGCCATCTCTGCTGCAGACATCATCTCCCAAGGCCAGCCATCTCTCTGTGGCAGCCATCTCCGGGCGCTTCAGCCATCTCCTCAGCATAAGCGGAAGAGCACCACGAAGAGCATCACTAGCACTGCCACAAAGAAATCCGAGAAACCGTCGCCAAAGAGTTCAAAAACTACGTCCAGCCTTCCGCCAAGCCATTGCGGTTTTACCGTGGAATCGAGCGACGAGGTCAATAGGATCTCGGAAGAAGAGGTCAAGAAATTCTTTGCACCTAGACGGGCCGAGCCAAAGGAGAAAATAGATCCGGCGGTGGTGGAGAAGTTTTACAAAAATCTTTTGAAACCTGAAACCCCACTTGTGCCGGACTACGAGCGCCAGATTTTGAAGGGGGATGCAAGGTGCCGTAGGGAGACTGAAAGTAGCAGTCGTGCGGCACCCCAGAAAACAGTTCCCATGCTCGGAGAGCAGGAAAACCAATCATGTTCCCCGCTCCAAGTGTTCGACACACGGGACGCTCCTCCCGTAAATGATTACGAGGCAGAGCTACAAAGAAAGGCCAATGAGATGGGGATGACTTACATTGCATACTTTAACATCATGGGAGACAACTTGCCCAAAGGCGATGCCAACCCCATACAGCCATGGAAGTATGGGAAGAATCTCGTCAAGAAAGAGGAGCTCAAGAATCTACCAACAAAGATGCGAAGATTGCACAAGTGGTACCTTGATTTCTGCAAGACGAGAAAGGAAGAATGGATCACGGCCCATATAAGAGATCAAATTTTCTTGTGCGGAGACGACGCGATCACCTTCAACATTCAAGACTTGCATTTTCTATTCAATCAGAAGGAACTCGACAAAGCTGCCATCAGCCTTTATTGTGTGTAAGTACTATTTCTTTAGTTTCTATCTCATCTCATTCACTTCATTAATTGCATGTATATATATATATGCTCACCATATATTTATATATATATATACTATTATGCAGGAAAAAGGTTATGGAATGCATGAAAGGAGGCCCTTTTGACATTGGGTTCGTTGACCCAAATAGAGTTTATGAACAAGTGGTAAGAGACAAACCCGGGCAAACAGAAGATTTATTGCTAAGGTATTTACTGAGACAACAAACCAAAAGGGAAATACTATTGCCTTACAACTTCTCGTGAGTACTGTTACCCTCTCTTGTACACATTCTGTTTCGGCTTACTCGATGTTAAGTTTAACTGATGATGAGTTATGCGTGCGTAGGTTCCACTTTATTCTGCTAGTCATTCAACCTGACTCAGGAAAAGTCCTTGTCATGGACTCGTTACGAAAATAAAAAGATCTATGGGCAGACTTTAGAGAGATGCTCCAGAGGTAATTTCAATCATATTATCGCACTAGATCGGCAACTTTCGTGACAACAAGTAATTAATTACTCCTTTATCCATTTTCTTTGCCGGACAGGGTTTGGAAAAGGTTCACGGGCAGGGCCGTGGGTGAATGGTCAGAAGAACTAAAATTTGTTGACCAAAATGTAAGTAATACTAGCTAGCTAGGTCTGCGTATCTCTTTGATTCTGCTTTCAATTTCATTATATCATGCTTTATTGATTATTATTTTGATTGAACTCTCTATTCTCGTAAAGTGCGCGTATCAGGGACCCGACAATAACTTATGTGGGTACTATGTTTGCGAGTTCATTCGCAACACGATATGTGCGATGGGCCAAGCCGCACTAGAACAACTTAGAGTAAGTAAACAAAGTACACAATATTATTTTATTACCATCAATTGTGTTGAGTTTTATTCTTATATATATATATCGACCCCATTCTTCATATATATTCAGATCGAACGGATGCGGGACCAACTCCTACCATTTGACCGCATACGAGCCATTCAAGAGGAACTGACAGGGTTCATACTTGATGAGCTCGTCACGCCTGGCGGAGAACTCTTTAGATATCCACCAAAATGAACGATGATGATGTATGTGCCGATGACGATGTATGTGCCGATGACGATGTTTGTGTATAATAATAGTTGCTTAATTATTCATGTACTCGTATGTACCGATGACGATGTATGTGTATACCGCTCCCGATCGATTGTCCCGCAGAAATACGCCCAGAAGCAGAGGCTGCCACGGCAGGAAAACGGCATAAATCTAGGCCGTTTTCCTGCTGCGGCAGAGAACTACGAACCGGTGTTAAAGGGGGGTGGGGGCTGAGCCCTGCGGCAGCCCCACGTGCGCCACCCTTTAACACCGGTTAGGAGGCCCCCTCTAACACCGAACCCTCAACAGCGGTTGTAGAACCGCTGTTAGAGGGCCCTCCCAACCGGTGTTAGAGGGGGGCTCTGCACTAGTGGTTTAAAATTAGGCTCAAATTTACTTACAAGTGAAATTTTTGCGCTCACCACTGTACCAACGTAGGATCGCTCGATCCAGAACTGGAGACCAAATGCGTTGGATCATGGCCAAGCAAGGGAGCCTAAGATAATGCAACCGACTAGGGGCTTTGAAAAATCCGATCGGTTATTATGCGTAGAGCGGTAGAGAACCAAATGCATCATATATAGCCAGCTGTGTCTGTGTGTTTAGCGGCGACAAGATGCACCGTGGCCCGTTACCTGCATAGAATGCCATGATCTTGCGAATTGGCTATTTTAGACAATGAATTAGTTGGTGGTATGAGCCATGCTATCCTAGCTAGCTCTCTAAGATACAGTAATATATACGGAGTACGGACAAATGGGTTTACTATTCACAAACTGTTTACATACATACACTCTATATTTGATTTGGCCGATGATCTGATTTTTGTTTGCCGTGTTTTTGTTTCAGTAGCTAGCTAGCCCCATATAATTAAGCAGGGACCCACGAGTGGCAAATAAGACAAGATGCTACTCCAGTTTGTGGGAGGTAGGACCGCTAGCTCCACTTGATAACAAGGAGCATAATTAAGAAATGATGATGGTCCCATAGACCAATCGCTTTCTGATCATGCATGCATGCATGCCTTACGTACTTACGTTCTTGTGCAATGTAATCCAGATGCATACACAACACAATAAATAATCACCCCGCCAGCTTTTTATATACTAACAATATTTTGAGAATTTCATTATGTTTTTACTACTGTAGTTTAAACAAAGTGCAGGCTGGGGCTTGGGTTCTCATAGTTGGGGTCCTCTAAAACTTGTTGGTGTGCATATGGACGTAGTTTTCTTTTACGAAAATTACAGATCTATTAATAATAATAAGTAGCGCAGTTAAAATAATAATCTGGAATTAATTGCTTCCTTCGCTACAATATTTCTTTTTAAAATATTTTGATAGATCATACTTGTAAACTGTATGCACCACAAAAGATATTTCATAATTTCATAGTCAATGAGGTTTAGAAGAATCATGCACTACAAAAAATGAGCAAAGTTGCATTTTCGAGACTGTTATGATGTCCTCGTTGACAAATTCTAGGGAACTCAATATAGTTAGGAGCCTCATGTTATGATGGCCACCCTGGCGCCGAAATGTTGGGCTTCCGGTGGGAATCACTTCGACACACCACACTACCGGGCGGATCTACGCCCTAGGCCACCAAGGCCATGGCCTAGGGCGCAGCCACGACGACGCAGTCTATCGATAGCAACATTGTTTTAGACCATTTTGTCTGTTTATATGACGAGCATCGCTCAGGGTTGTTTCTGCCACTGCTACCTTCCATCACCACCATCAAACAAAATCGGGATTGATCCGGGAGCCGCTACTAACAAAGCTTATATTCCCTTCAGTCCATATTAATGGTCTAAACTTTGTCTAGATTCATAGTACTACCTCCATTCCGATTTATACGACGAATGCGTATTTTAGAAAAATAGTTTGACCATAAATTTGATCAATAAAATACAAACTATATTTAACAAAAAATTATACCATTAGATTCATATTTAAAATACGCTTCAAATGATACAATTTTTGTGGCATATGATTCATATATTATTGACTAAATTTACGGTCAAACTATTTTCTTGAAATACGTATTAGCCCTATAATCCGAAATGGAGGGAGTATATAGTATCTAGTTAAATATTTAGACTAGATGCATTCATATCTAGACAAAATTGAGATCATCAATATGGACACGAGTGAGTAGGAAAAAGTAATACCAACCATTTTTTTTTTGACATTCTCAAGTGACGAGAAACTAGCCGAATGCTTATTTTGATCGCCGTACAGCGAATATACCTCTCATTTTGCTTCCATGTTCGCAGCAATCAAATGCTCAAAGCCCTAGGGGACGCCTCCTCTCCCCTCACCTCTTTTTATAGCTCTTCCCTCTCACCTCGCTGCCACCCACCTCCACACGCTCTTTCCTGGTCGAAATTACCCTCCTCGCTGCCGCCGCCGCCACCCCACCCAAAACCCTCCTCCCCACCACCGCAACCACGATGCAGTGCTCCCTAAGGGCCGCCGCTCGGCGGCTCGCTAAGGGGCCATCCTTACTCTGCTCGAGCCGCATCGGTGCCCCACCGCTCCTGCTGCCGTCCCTGCGCGTGCCCGAAGCGCCTCACGCAGGGCTACCAGTTCGCATGCCCAGGGGACGCCTCATCATCAGCAGCAGAAGCCTGTCGTCGGACCCCAACTCGAACCCGGCCACGAATCCAGCGCCGGCAGGAAGGGCATCAGCGCCGCCGGGAGCAGAAGCGACCGGAGAAGATGAACCAGCGAGTTTTCCACCTTACCGCTTGATGTAAGTAAAAAAAAGGCCTTTTTTTGTTACATTGCAATTTTTATTTATGTACCACACCACAGGGATCCAGTATGAGTGTTAATTGGGCCGATCATGGATGTATGGTGGTATATATCATCTGAGGTTCAGGTCGTTGCGTTGCCATTATTTACCTGCTGCTTACCTGACAGCTCGGGCCGCTTGTTAACAACACAACTCGACTTACCTGACAGCTGCAAATTTGCAAAAGCTTGGGTGCGTCTTCAATACATTGCTGCTTTGTTTTGTCATATGTTACTGTCCCCGGCTCAATTAGATTATGCAGAAGTAACCACTATCACAAGGATACTGTATCCTGTTAGACGCCCATGGGAAGAAGCTTTTGCAAATTTGCAGCTGAATAATTACGGTGAGCTGACTTGAGTGGAATTGCTGACGCTTATTCTGTCCTCCGGTCTATCCGTTGGGATGTAGGGTAGTTTGACAGTCCCTAAGTTGATTTCTTTGTGCGAGAATACTGAAGATTTAGAGCTCGGGCTTCCGGATGTGTCTGTTGCTGAAATGGATCTGTTGGGTATGGTGTTTCTATATCTTCAGCTGGTTTGCCTGCACAAAAGATGACTCCATCTGATGTTTCTCACACAGATGGAACTAGCATGATCCATAGCTTCATTGATTGTTTTTATACCTTCAGCTGGTTTGCTGCACAATAGATGACTCCATCTGATGTTCCTCACACAGATGGAACTAGCTGGTTGTGCTAGTAAGTAGTACATTTACTTAATTCGTCTAATTTCACCGTGAAGGTGCAATCTAGGATGATCCATAGCTCCTTTTTGTCATGATTAAATTAGAGAGGTGAATGCTTGTTGCTGCCTCCTTGGCAAGCTTTCGACAATCATGTTTTCTGAATATTATCTCATTACTTTTGCTTGCATACTGGATTCTTAGCAGTCTGCTCTGAATGGTACGTGCAGGTCATTCGGCGGTCCAGCAAAAAGCAAACTCCTTGATCCAGATGATTTTTTTCTACAAAATGAAGTGCTGCAACCTGTGCCAATGTATAGACTGATTACCCCTGCTGCAGGTCGTCAGTACCTCTTCCCTGATCTAGGCCGCCAGCTGTTCAGATCCAGCCTGTTGATTCCTTTCTTGGCTCATGAAAGGGGATGTTCTTCTGGAGGTGTTTTCAAGGAAGGGAATGTCGGTATAATTGAGGGCCTAAACGTCTTTGGTTTGAATGAGCTATTTCCATATCAAGTGGATGAAATCACAGAGGATATTATGAGGACAAACTTTCAAGAGGCATATGATTATGCAGTTAACACATTCGAGAAGGCGTATGGGAAAGGTGTCCTGAAGCAATTCCCTGCCCTTTTATTGCTTGGTGATGTTATCAAAGCGTCACCTCTCAACCCAAAGAAAATCATAAACAATGTAGCCTTGTTGTCAAGGGAAAGCACAGTTATATTGATACAGCGAATGTATGACTTCCTGCTAAAGGTAGTCCCAAATCAGAAGGTGAAATTGTACAAGAAGGCGTGCAGCATTTATGCAGGAATGCCCTACACCACCAACTTGAAGAGTTCACAGAAAGATGAGTGGGTGCCGAAAGTTCAGAATGACACTTTCTTGATCACTTGGGTTGACAAGTGGGATCAGCCCTACATCAACCAACTTAGATCTGATGGCGTTGGTCTGTTAAAACTTCATAGGCATGGCTGTTGTGCACATTGGTTGGAGAACGAATTGCATCATATAATCCGCAATTTGAAGGACCCGATACATAATCAGAGTTTCGTCGACAATCCATTGATAAAGGCAGATGTCCACCATCATTTTGAGTACACCTTTTCAGAATTCCCTACATTGACCTATGATCAGTTTGAGCAAGAGGAACTGGATGACGTATTGAACACAGATGACCTGTTCTATATGCCTACTTGGTATAGTTGAGTTTATTTCGGATGAAACATCTGATACTGATACTTCCAAGTGCTGAGCCTTTTTTGTGGCCATTTATGGTGTGTCCACCACTCTTCTGGCATACATGGGAATCTGCAAACCTGATACCATGTTCTGTTCTCCTGCAATAATTTAATATTGTTTATGCTGGGTAGGTTAACTGTATGGGTAATTTATCATGCTTCTGTCCAACACTTAAGTATGCTGATCTGTGTAAGACAGTTCTATATGCTGGGTAGGTTAACTGTATGGGTAATTTATCATTTTAAGCTCAGATAGGGTGTTACGCCAGGCTGCGCCATTCCCACTTTTAATCGAAGTGTTGAATGGTGTTTTGGCACCTGCGTGTGGTTTTAATGTAATGCTCATTTCCTGAGCTGTTTTCGTTTTTGTTCCTGACTGTAACGATCACCCCAGCCAGACCTGCTGCTTTCTATAGAAAAAAGCAGGGCCTGTTCACTATATAAGTGTTGAATGGATCAAGTTCTTTTGCTTAGTCACATATCACGACTCTTATTGAAGGTGGGAGTTCACTTTAGATTACATACTCCATCTGTTCGCAAATGTAAGGCACGGAAACATGGAAAATACCCTCACGTTCGATGGATTTGAAATTCAAAATACTTCGCGATCCCTTCCTCGCGGCCGCCCGATCCCCGCATAGCCACTAAGCAGCTGTCCTCCCTGATGCCCGCGTCGCCGGCCAGCACCTCGCCTCCCTGAACCCCTTTGTAGTCCCCAGCAGCTGGCTTTCCTGATCCCTGCATAGCCCAGCGTCGCCCAGCACACGCACCTCGCCTCCCTGATCCACGCGTTGTCGCCGCCAAGGTGCCCTCGCCCAGCAGCTGGCCTACCTCCGTTCTTCCCAGAGTCACCCAACACCTGCCGGCCAAGGTGCTGCCTCGTCCAGCTTCCGGCCACCTCCAAGCTCCTGCTCGCCGAGCACGTCGCCGGCTGCCGTGCGCCTGACATCCAAGCGTGTCACGGGCCACTGTGCTCCTGCTCGCCGAATACATCAAGAACCATTAAACACTGACATATACTCCCTCCGTTTCTTAATCTCGAATCAGGCTTTCGCTCCGCTTTACAAAAAGTTACAAGGTTTAGAACGACAACGTAAGACTTGCTGAGGCCACAGCACAAGACGACCCAACGAGAAATAAATACCACCTCGACAAGCGAGAAACATCAAAAAAGGGGGAGAGCTATGCCGGACTAGCCGCCGTGCCGCCTCCAGGAGACGCCGAAGAATCTCGTCCAGCCCCGCCTTGTCCCGTTGTTTATAGAGCGGGTACCAGAGCTGCAAGGATGCTAGAAGTGTGAAAACCGAGTCAGAGGCACGCCGAGGTAAAATCTTCTCAATAACCATCTTATTTCGAATGTTCCATAGAGACCATGACATCACGACAAACACTAGCCAGAAAACGCGGTGGCCCTTTCCTGCATGGTTTTCCTGGGTTTCTAGAAACTCTCTGAAATCATGGGCCCGCCAATCCGGGCCCAACGCGTCTCTAGTGAAGTTCCGTAGAAAACGAGCTACGAGACAGGCGAACATTATGTGGGTGCCCGTTTCAGGGATCCCACATAATGGACACAACCCGTCCCCTGGCCCATGCCGCTTTGTCACCTCAACCCTCGAGGGGGAGACAATCGTGCAACAACTGCCAAACGAAAATCTTAGTCTTGAGGGGGAAAGGAGCCTTCCAGAGAGGTTTGGTCCATGGGAGGCTCTCCCTCCCGAAAAGGGCCCGGTATGCCGAGCCGACCGAGAAGGACCCAGATGGAGTTAGTCTCCATGCCACTTCGTCGGGTTCGTCTGTCAACCTATCTGGCAAGGCCGCCCTAAGCTCCCTCCACGCTTCAGTTTCCACCAAGCCGAAAGTACAACAGAACGAGATGTTCCATGTCCCCTCTAGGACTGTGGCGGAGACCCACATCAATGGCTCAGAACAAATCGAAAAAAGGCTCGGGTACACCTCCCGTAAGGGGCGTTCCCGCAGCCAGACGTCTAACCAGAACATGGCCCCTTCCCCATTTCAATGGAAAAAGAGGCCCCTAACCGAATCTCATTCTTAATTTCCTGGACGGAGTGCCAGAGCTAGGAGCTGTCTCGGCGGTCGTAGTCCAGCAAAGGGAGCCCCCACAGGTACTTGGCCTTGATTAGTTTGAGCGAGAGGCCTCCATCATCGCGCAGGATCTGCCAGACCCATCTCAGCATCAGGGCCCTGTTGAATTGGCGAGATGCGAGATACCTATGCCCCCAAACTCTTTGGGGGCGCAAATATCAGCCTACTTGACCATGTGATATTTTTGGTGTCCCTTGGGGTCCTGCCAGAGGAAGCGTGGGAGCTCCTTATCGAAGGACACATGTACTCCCTCCTATAGGAGGTAGACCCATCATATACATGGGTAAGCTGGACAAGCAGGAGCCAATCAGGACAGTCTTGCTACCTTTAGATGTGAATCTACCACACCAAGGTTCAGACCTCGCGCGAACTTTGCCCACAAGCGGTTCTAGGTACCTGATAAGGATCCTGGTATCACAGACCGACATCCCTAGATAAGTGATGGGTAAGGAGGTAAGCCGACAAATAAAATTGTCAGTAATCCTCTGTTGATCCTCCTGTGAGTAACCAAGAGCAATGATCTCGCTCTTGTCAAAGTTAATCAGCAGACCCGACATTTCCTAGAAGCAGAGGAGAATGAACTTGAGGTTTGTGATGTCTAGAGTAGATCCTTCAATCATGACCATCGTGCCGTCCGCGTACTGGAGGTGGGTGAGCCCTCCCCCTGGAATAAGGTGTCCTACCACCCCGGAGATGTGGCCAGCAGTCTTGGCCTTTTCAAGCATCTCCGCGAGGGCATCCACCGTTGTTGGGGATACGCTAAATAGGTATCACCATAGCATGTCTCTAATCTGGCTAACCCGGGTGTCCCACAGTTGGTAGAAAGGCCCATGGCCTGCTGGTCGGCCTAGTTAGACGGACCCAGAAGGGATGCCCATATCGGATATGTTGGGTTCGCAACATAGAAAACAAAAAATTCCTACGATGGGAACATCTAAGTACCAAGATCTATCTACTAGATACAAGCAACGGGTGGATATACATCCATAGAATACATACCCTCGATGACCGAATAGCGTTAACGAGGTTGTACTCGTGGATAATGTAGACGAACGCTTGCCGATCTCAAGATCATGATGAAGTCCATTTGGTCCAGCCGGTCCAGCACCATCATGTCCAGCACCGCAAAGCAGTGGTGCATCCGTGATCGCACACACACGTACATGTACCCCGACAACATCTGTGCCCTCGCTCCAGTGAAGCAGCGGAAGCAAAAAATCCTTCCAGAAAAAGCCACCGGGAACATGTATCTCGCTGATCCGAGACCATGGGGAAATTCTAAAGGGGGGGAGAGATCCTTCGCGAGGAGGTGTGTTTTGAGAGGATGAGAGGGGGGCCTTTTATAGGGGAGAGGGGGGGCACCCAAGGGGCATGACGCCCAGCCATGGGGGCTGCCCCCTCCTCTCCCACATTCATGTGGGTGGAGCTCCCACTCAAAATGAAAAGCCTCCACTCCCATAAAAGAGCCTCCACTCAAAAATCCACTCACATGCATTAAATTTCCACCAAATTTAAGGCAAGCTCTCATTTAAATAAAACTCTTTTATTTATTTATTCAGAATTTTGTTAATTACTTTAATTAACAAACATTCACATAAAACCCCTTGCTAGTATTCCATTTTACATGCAGAACCAGTTTCAGCAATTTCAACCGAAACAGTTCCCGTGTCTAGTGAAATAAATTCCTGCGCTTTCCTTTTCTTTTTCTGACATATCATTTGCTCTGAATGGTGTCGGTATCCCTTAAGTGTGTCACCCTACGGTTCACGAATAATGCAGACATGATCGAGACCCCTCTCCGATCAATAATCAGCAGCGGGACCTAGAGATCCATACTGACTCCCACACATTCAACGATGACTTCTATGATCGTGTGAACCTTTTACGCTAGTATATTAATCCCTTTGTTTCACGATATATTACATGTCCGAGATTCGATCATCGGTATCTCCATACCTAGTTTGATCTCGTTACCGACATGCACTCTTTTCTCGTTCCCGTGATATAACATTCTAGTGATCAAATCACTTGCTTGCAAGCTAATCAATGTGATATCACCGAGAGGTCCCAGAGCATATCTATCCGTCATCGGGATTAACAAATTCCACTCTCGATCCATGAACCTCAACATAACACTTTAGTAGTTCTGAAGCCATCTTTATAATCACCCAATTACAGTGTGACGTTTGATGTCATCGAGAAACTCTTCCGGTGTTAGTGATTGACATGCTCTCATGGTCTAAGGATTATGATCAGTTCGTAAGTTGTTATAGCAATATAAACTCAATGACTTTGATCGTAGTGCTATACTTCAGATGAATGTTCATCACATCATTACACTAATGTTGTGACTTCGTTATTAACAACATCCAATGTCCATGATCAGGAAACATTGATCATCTTGTTAATCAACGAGCTAGTTTATAAGAGAGGCATAACAAGGAACTTCCTTTTTGTTTATTAAACACACATGTATTAATGTTTCCGTATTAATACAATTATAGCATGCAAAATAAACATTTATTATAAATAAGGAATACGATAATAACCACTTTATTATTGCCTCTCGGGCATATTCCCTTCAGGATAAAGGAAGACTACGATGGAGTCACCGACATACTCGGAGCCTTGGAGTGCAAGACACGAAGACTAGTTAGTACTAGTGTAGGACACTATAACCTGTCCGGCTAGGAATTTTCCCTGTAATCCTAGGTTCTGGAGCCTTTATAAGCCGGACCTCTGGTAGCCTTTAGGGCACGATAACATACACACCTCGCACAGCGAACCTAACTCTGTTCTCGACATATTGCCATTATAGTGATTTATAGCAGGAGTAGGATTCCGCCACCGTTGTGTGATCTGAACCTGGGTAAGCTTTGTTACCTCGTACCCGCCAACTCGCCGCCTTCCCCCACGTCTATAAACACGCAATGTGAGGACCCCTCCATGGCGTACTCGTCGGCAATACCATGATAGTTGGCACCCACCATGGGGCAAGAGGCACTTAGATCTCTACACCGGACGAGGTCCAAGCTCTTCGCGGGAATCAGCGAAACCGTAGCCATTGGTAGTGTTATCTTCTACGACAATGTTCCGATCGTCCCTCCCGACAAATTCTTGATCCTGGCGAAGACAAAACCCACCCGCTGCTCGATCGTTCTAATCGGGGACATCCACCTTTTCATCGGCGAAACCGGCTTGGGAACTAGTTCCCAGGAAGTCGGAGGATTGGCATGGCCTGCACAGACCGCCTCTGGGCAAGAAACGTTTGCAGAAGGATCGAAGTCGGATATCTCTTTGGAGTTTGCCGGCTTAGATCAGAAAAATTCGAGGCCCACCCAAACCGCCCCTGTGCAGGATATAATGGTGGAAGATCAATGCAAATCCGCCGGGTTACCCCGTGCGTCTGGAAAACACCGATCACACTTTGTCGGTGTCGTGACCATCTTCGATCTGGCTCATTGCATTCATAGAGAGGGGGAGACTACCCGCGATTACCTTGCCAGGTGGCTCTGGATATAGACCAACTTGGAGGGATATCCCGATAATGACGCAATCTACCACTTTGTTGAGGGGCTCGAGCGTGGCACACTTCTCTGGCTGGCGCTCAGAAGGCAGCAGGCCACCGGGAACCTCACTCTCGATCGGATGGTCAGCATTGTTAACAATTTTGCTGTTGCTGATGACATGGCCCAGGCCGATACTATCGCCCTATCGGGGCCACCGCCACCATCGCCGCCCAATAGCCCTTTCTCAGCACCGTCCTCCGGCATCGAAGAAGACCTCACTCCCTCCGACTCCGTCCTAGACGCACTTTATGCTGACATCAGCATGGGCTTAGAGGAGTTGGATGTCAACACAGATGAGCTAGACACTGCCATGAAGGAGATGGAGGAGGAGATCAACCGCGCAGAGCGCGCCGACAAGGTCGTCGCGTCCCATCAGGTGTTTGTCGCCATCGGGAGTGTGATGGAATAAGAACAAAACGGAGCAGCTCCGCCTAAGCCGTGGGACACCGGGAAGGGACTGACCGACAACGCCGATGATGTTCAAGCAAAGGCCATGCCCCCTTTGGTTATCCCAGCGCAACAGCCGTAGGAACTAGCCATTGAACTGATGGCTGTGAAATATAGCCATCTAGATCCACATTTAAACTAGATACTATTCATACTTTTGATGAAATATCTCTCTAAATCCTGCCACTAATGCCTAATGATCAAAGGGGTATGCAATCATGTCTTTCTATTTTTCCTAGCGCAGGAAATGACGTTCGATGACGGGAATCACAATATTAAAGTCAAAGATACGAGATTTCCAACAATCCAAAGAAACCAGGGGTTGTGAAGAGGAAACATAAGCTTTAACGACCAACTATACGACAAGAATATTTTTTCCGGCCATATAGTTTCCACCGATATTGGAATTTCAAACAGAACAACTTTCGTGAAGGGACCCCTATATAAAGAGACCTCTCGCGAAGGGAAACGACGGGACCAGGAGGAGATCAGAAACACCGAAGAGCCGCCGGAGGAATAGATCTAGATCCAATCTCACAACCCTTCTCCATCACCATAGCCATAGTCCACCAATTGTAATGGTAGATCTCATCTCCAATTGACGACATTGTAAGACTATTACTATCGATCTCATTATTTCCAATCATTGTTTATGATTGTTGATCGCATCTCTATGTGTGAGTAATTCTCCTTGGGCCGAGGGCTTCGGCCTAGCCACGTAGTTTGTGCATGTTATTTATCATAGATGGGATCATGTATTAGTTTGTATGACATGATGATTATTATATCCTCTCTTGACTCAATCTAAGGACTTGTCAGGTACCCAAGACCCTGAGGATTGATCCAGGTATAGGGAGTATGAGTAATGACTAATCTGCAGGATGGGAACCCTAGTGACAAAAATGGTAGTACGGCTGTATGTGAGGGATTTACTTGGAATTAACGGTGATGTTACTATGCATATCATTAGTTCTCTTTCTTCTATGGGTGAGACTAATAGGCTATTGCTATAAGCGGTTGCGGAGGCAATAACAGTTATGCATGCACTGCCCACATATAATTATCTTGCTCTAACAGTTACATGCGTACTTTATTATTATCTTTTATTTCCATCAGTTGTTTTGCATCAGGTGAAACCGAACGCCCTAGGCCCTCTCTCTCCATCATCGACAACAACAAAAGATCGCAAACTCTTGGTACGGTAAAATACTAAAAGAATTCTAAAACTCCCGAAGGTCTGTTAAAATAATTTCACCAAGCTTTCTGCTTCCCGAGGATTCGATAACCTAGGTCTACTAGGGAATAAGAGCGATACTACATCCGTAATCCGAATCGAAGGTCTTAACCCTTTTTCTGGCGCCGTTGCCAGGGAAGCAATACCTACCCTAGTAAGGTTATTAGGAACCTTGCTAGTTTTTAATTTTGTTAGTTTTCTTTTAGTCTTTATTTCCAAAACCAAAAAAATTAGTTATCCTTTAAATTTTTGTTTTAACTATCATAAGTTTTTGTTTATAAAACCCAAAAACATAGGTACTATGGCTGAAAATAAAATTGGGGAGTTTGCAACTCCCAACAATGATTATTTGCGTACTCCTATTACCCAGCCAACAATTACTGCTGAGGACTATGAAATTAAGCCCAACTATTTAAGTTTGGTTCAACAGAATCAATTTGGAGGCTCTGCTGCTGAGGACGCAGGTATGCACTTGAATACTTTCACTAAAATATGTGATATGATGCACATTAAAGATGTTGACCCTGGTGCGGTCAAGCTACGTTTATTTCCTTTCTCTCTTAGAGGAAGAGCAAAATAATGGTTGCTATCTTTGCCTAGAAATACTATTGCATCATGGGTGGAATGTACTTCTTTATTCATGACTAAAATTTTCCCACCTGCAAAGACTATGCAACTAAGATCTAATATTACTGGTTTTAGACAGGAAGAGCGTGAGCCACTAGCGCTTGCATGGGAGAGAATGAAAGAATGCATGAGAAACTGTCCCAACCATGGGATGGAAGATTGGTTAATTCTCCATTTATTTTATAATGCTCTTAACATTGTGTCTAATTCTATGCTTGATACTGCAGCTGGAGGAACATTTATTGGAAAACAAATTGCCGAAGCAAAGCAGCAGCTAGACAATATGCAAGACAACCATGCCCAATGGCATGTGGAAAGATCAAACACAAAGAAGATAAAATCCGTCACACCGGAGGAAAATGAAGAACTCACTGCTACACTGGATGAGCTCATATTAGCCGTCAAGGGTAAAGAAACCCAGGTAAGAGCTATCCCAAAATCAAATATTGAATAAATAGACTGTAGGGGTTCGTAGCATGGAAAACAAAAAATTCTATCGCATGAACACATACAAGCCAAGATCTATCTACTATATTGTAGCAACGAGTCGATAGAGTACTCACCCTTGAAGATTCCAAAGCGGTTAACAAGATCGGATTCTTGTGGGTGATGTAGTCGTTCACTTGCCGATCTCAAGATCGCGTAGACGATCCTTCCGGCACCGCGTTCCGACAGCGCTCCCATAGTAGGTCACACGTTCGGTACTCGATGAATACCTTACCTCTCCCTTGTTCTAGCAGGCAGCGGAGGTTGTATATCTCTCCTCGCGATTCCGGCAGCACAACGGTGTGGTGTAGGAGTTTAGAGGGGAAATCCCGCAGGGCTTTTCCTAAGCCAGAGCGGGTATGGTGGAGTAGAAGAGAGTCCTTGGCGATCTAGGGTTTAGAGGGCCAAGGAGGGGCGGTGGACGGCGGCTAGGTCTAGGGTTTTTCCTAGTCGGCGACTTGGAGGAGCCCTTGGCTGCGACAACGACTAGAGGTGGTGGCTCCTTGGCTAGGGTTTGTTGTGAGGGGTAGGGGCGCCCTACCCCTTCTTTCATAGGTGGGGAGGCGGCAAGGGGAGGGGAATCCTCCCCCAACTCCACCTTGTGTGGCCGGCGGCAAGGAGAGGGAGGAATCTTCCCTTAGGCAGGATTCCTTCCCTCCCTCCTCTAGGCAATCAATGATGGCGTTTGACTTTTTCAAATTGGCGTTTGACTTTCAAACTAGAGTTTGATTTCTCTTTTCCAATTGCCTAGTCAAGTGACCTTGCACATGATGCAACCATTCCACTTTTTCATGACACATCCATGTACCCTTCCCACTCTGGATCGGTGGACCTTCTAGACCCTTCTAGAACATTTTGGTGAAAACACCGAAACCATCCCCGAACCCCAGAATTGGACTTTCCTTATATGAATCTCATTATCCGTATCATTCCGGATCTCCTCGTGATATCCCGGATCCCATCCAAGACTCCAAACAACATTCGGTATCTTTACTCACATTCCATATCTACTAAACAACATCGAATCCTTAAGTGTGTCTCCCTACGGTTCGTTAATTATGCAGACATGACCGAGACTCTTCTCCCATCAATAACCAATAGAGGAATCTAGAAATTCATATGTCTCCCACATATTTCTACGATTACTTAGTGATCGAATGAACCATTTACATACGATACCAATTTCCCTTTGTCTCGCGATACTTTACTTATCTGAGGTCTGATCGTTGGTATCTCTGCATACCTAGTTGTAACGCCCCCGAATCGAGTCTATGCAGATCTCAGTATTTCCCGCCGAAATCCGCATAGAAGCGATTCAAAGATGCCCACTAGACACTTTTGTGTGGGTGGGATTTGGATACAAGTAGTTACATCACAATAGTTTATAATAGAGTCCACAAGAACTTATATATACAACAACGACTCGACGAGTTAAAAATACAGAAGGTACAACACGAAGATACAACTCAAGAAGAAAGCAAGATAGTATTTGGGTACGGACAATATCCAAATGGTACTAAGAGTCCTGAAGAATAACCAAGTGTTGTCCAACCCTGCCCAGGCCAAGCCGGAAGGGTAACCTTACTAACGTCGTCGATCACATACCTGTCAAGCCAAAAGGGTGCCGACAAAGGGCAAAGGAAAACAAAAAGAGAGCGGCCAGTACTGAGGCTAGTACACGGAGATTCTTAGAATTCGGCGGTCCTCACCTACATAGGTATGGTGGGGTCAGCGGCAGCAAAACTTGCACTATCTAACTTGTAGAGACACGCTACAACTTCGGCTATTAGAGCGAGATAAGAGAGCACTATATGATAACTATATATAACACCAAACATAACCCATCCGAAGATTTCCCCCTTGAAGACCAGTCGAGGAAGTCCCCTTGCGGAACAGACGCGGTGGAAATTTTATTTAAGCAGTTGTTTAGTTGATAAGGCTAATTACTAATCATATTATTAGAAGCAAAACATTAGTGGCGTTGTCTATGATCATGACACTATACTCCTGAGGCGTGCATAACCATGGACATACGGCTTCTCGAAAATATTTACCCTGCATGGGTGCACTAATGTACCCAAACACATGTTCAACC
The DNA here is from genome assembly GCA_023614405.1 of Avena insularis. NCBI lineage: Eukaryota > Viridiplantae > Streptophyta > Magnoliopsida > Poales > Poaceae > Avena > Avena insularis. The sequence continues at coordinate 287,844,341 of CM042691.1, read as the reverse complement.
CTTCAGGCAACATATCACGCGTGCTATCCGAATCTCACAACAAGAATTGTCCCTTAACTACATGCATATCCAGAGGCATCACCTACTGTGGGGAACCAACCAAGAGGTACGACGATGCTCAAGGAAGGCATAGCGTTTGCGCCTACTGTTGGATCGGGCCCTACGGGGTAACTTGTACACACCGTGGGTGTCGCCACCGTGTACCGCGATTTATGTATGCAAGCCATGGCAGTCCACCAAAATATCAAGTCCGAAGACATATTAACTCACTCATGTCCGAGGACATATTATGCGTATGCACCAAATGGAAAACCAATTATGTAACCCTCTGGATATACGAATAGCACTGGTAGTTGAGGTGGCATCCCAGAGGCCCCACGTTTGGTTAGCGCGATTAACTCAGAACTGGTATCGTAGAACGAACGGGTCCTAGGTCGGCTCAAGTAGTTCCCAAAGGTGGTCCCTGCCGGAGCCTTATCATTAGGTGAAACCATAACCATATCCATAACCATAACCAACATCACCAGATTAATTATCTTATCACCAACAATATCCAAGTATCGTGTTCCACCTGTATGAGAGCAATACTAAGCATGCCTACGACTCGCAAGGACAAGGCTATCTAGTCAAACAAGGCAATAGAATAACCAAGGCAATATAGTGGAGTAGGTAAATAAAGGGAAAGTACTAAAGCATCGACAATAAGGATAGAAATAGATCAATTGGAGGAAGTAAAGACTATAAATGCAAAATAGGTAGAAGGGGAAGAATGCTCGCCTGTGAGACAAAGTCGGTCACTGAAGGCTTGTCGCAACTCGCATCAACTCATCATCCTAATCGGGGAAGAAGCAAAGCACTAGAAAGAAACACCAGATGCAATATTTAATAATACGGCGGAAGATCCGTCATGTTTATGATATGATGCATGGCATGGTAATATGCGGTCCCACTTAGCAATATTAAGCGGAATCGGGATCCCGACATTTATTATTAGGTTCAAGTTATTTAACTACCCCGCATATTAAATGTTAAGTTAACAAGGCATAACATGGCATCATTTTGCTACACAATATTAAATGGAGTCCGAAATATGACATAAATATCCTGTGTTTAATCTCCATGTTTAATTATTAGGTGATTCGACAAAGTCCCCCAAACAAATAAATATGTATGCGAGTATGAATGATTTAATGTTTAACAAGTTATATTATATTTATCAAAATAGGGTATCAGAAAGGGGTCACACATTTGGGTTCGGAAGATCTTGGGTTCTGGAGGGGTTCGGGTTCGGGCCTTGGCGTCCGTGAAGGAGAACACGAAGCCGATGTCGAGTTTCTGTCTTTGGATCTTCGAACCCGGGGTTTGGGATCTTCAGTCTTCCTTCGGTGCTTCTTCAAATTCTAGGAAGAAGTCCCTGATGTTTCCTATAGATGTTCTCCGGGGTGCCAAGTTTGTGTTGGAGAACTTGGTCCTTAGCCATCGAACACCACACACCTAGTATCACATCAACATCACTTCACCAGATCACACATCGGGGTCACGCATAGGTCACTGGAATCCAAAGAGAAAAGGGCCAGACAAATATCTCCTCACTACGGGGAGCTAGGAGGCAGGAGGGTGTTATGAGGCCGCAGCACCCAAGCGGATTTGGCTTCGGAAGGCGGCCACGAAGGTGGCTGCTGGCGACATATGTCAACACCCGGATTTTTAATCCCAGATGCCTGTTATGCCATACATCGCAATCCCAGGATTACCATTTTTGCGAGACATAACAGAATTGGATACCATAGTACATCATCCATTACAAACCGTACATAAGTTCTTACACAAATAGGGATCTCATGATCCAGTTCTTAATACAACATCAAGCAGCGGAATACGTAGTAATAACGGTAGCATAGGCGAAGCTCCATCTTCGGGGTCACAGGCAATGCTGACGATGGGAGATGATCCTAGTTATCGTAACCTTCCTGGGGTCCATCCTCCAGGTACCCCTCTTCATAGTCTGGCCATGGGAATAGCCAGGGACAAAGCCATGAGTACTCTTTAAGTACTCGCAAACTAATACTAACAAGTGAAAGGGGTTTTTTGATAATAGGACACTAGGCTCTAGGGTTGTTTTGCAAAAGCTAGATTTATCTCTACTAAGTTTAGAAGCACGAATGCTAGTTGAAGGTTTATAACACCTAAGTGGGAACTTGTATTTCATATCACAACCCTGTTGTGGTCAAGTCAAAGTCTCAAGTCATTTTCACAAGTCATTTTGAAAAGTCTGACGCGGGAACAATATGGCCACTCCAACTGTCCATAATCATGGCGCGGCTATTCGAATAGTTTGACACTCTACAGAGATTGTACACTTTCACCACAACATTCGATACATCCGTCAGGAACAAATCCTGAATTCATCATACTCAGTATGCGGATAATCAATCCTAACCTTTCAATTACACGCCCTAGTATAAGCACCTCTCCTGTGAGTTTGGCCTCCCAACCATGACCAACTGTCATCTTGGGTACTGCACAGGTGGACAATCTTCACAAGGCAGCCTCAGCTCAGACCTTGGCCGTGAGGGAACTAATACTAAGGTACATAAGTTTACAGTCAAGCCCTACCCAATCTTCGGGTATTGTGGTTGTACGATAAAATTGGAATGGTATCGCATCCAGACAACCATCAGTTTTATAAAGGGGTAAGGCTCCTGCCTCATCATTTTCATCACCAAAATCATCAAGTGTTCGGAAACACATGTCCAAAACATTTCAATAGAATGATCCATCATTCCAAGGTTTTCATAACCATTTTTCCACCAAGCTTTCCCATCTAAAGTTGATCAGGTTTTATGCTTAGCACTAGCATCTACAAGTGGGGGTAAACATTAATGAGGGGTGGTAAACTAGTGGAGTTTTAACTAAGTTCAATCTCATGCCTTAGGATGACATCAAGATTATCTAGCTTAGGCCAAATTTTATGCTCTTTATGCAACCTTCACATATCTTTCTAGTATCTACCATTTAATTAGGTAAAATCTAGGTAAGAGCTTTGATAAGGAAATAAAGTATAAAGCTTGTAGGTAAAACTGGGATTGGTTTATCAAATAGATATGATCACATATGCTTAAGGCATATAGTAGTCATGGTAACAAGCAAGTATTAGCTTGCATTCGTAGGGTATATTGCAAGTGTTGGCTTGCATTAATATCAGTATAAGCTTGCCTTGTGCAGAGCAGTGGTTGAAGTTCTCCTCGACTTCTTCTTCGTAGAATCCTCCTTCCTCCTCGTATCCTTGGTCGGTACTAGCGTCTATAAATAAATACGATGTACACAATCACCAAACAATACTTAACTACTTGCAATCATCACACACAAGGGTCCTATAGATGATCTAGCATCATCACTAACATTACAAGATTAAAGCTTGGTTTAATTCCTTTTATTTTTTGGAAAAGTAATTTCTACTCATTGAAAAACTACTTAAGATTTAATATTCTCCAAACCAAACATGGGATCATGTTTACACATGTCATCACCACATATTTTAGTTCATGGGAATGTGATTTAAAGTGGTGTCACAATTTAATAAGGTCTTACTCTTTTATTTTAATTAATTAAAGTGACTAGAAATGCCTATGGGGCATTCTTTTATTACTTGAACATTATTTCTGTAAGTAAACCTATATATTTTTATATATTCTGAAAGGTATGGTTAAATGTGATTTTTGAGAGTTGGAATCAGCTCAAAAGCTATTATGGTTTTAATTTGAAAAATGTTTGAATACAGAAAAGATTCTTCCTTGTTATTTTTACCATGGGTGATCTATAGATCCAAATGACTTGAATCCAACGGGCTTGGATTCAGCATTCCCAGACCTTCCTAAAAAAATTAGTTTCATTAAATTTGGTGCACTGAATCGATCTGGGTTGATTTTTGAAGTTGGGTACACAAGTGAGTTTGAAATAAAATGGAAAAGGTTTAATTCAAATAACTAGGCTGCACGGGAAAAGTTAACAGGCCGGCCTGCTAAGCGTAGCGCTCCCGCGGGCTGTTTAAGTGGGTGTACCCACTCGTCAGTGACACAGGGGGGGTGCGAAGCGGTATGGGGCGATGTGGGACGTTCGATCTGGTTCTAATCCAACGGCTGGGAGTCATCGTCGACGTTGGGCAACGCCGGCGAGACAGAAACCTAGCGCGGCCAGTGGGGGTTCCTGGGGGCTCACCGGGGTGCAGGCGAGGGTCGGCGAGGAGGGCGAACGACGAAGTCGACGACGGCGAATCTCCTGGTACCAGTGGCTCCTCCTGGGGCGGCTTCAATCGCTGGCTCCCTTCTTCTCCAGAGGCGGTGGTCTCCAGTGAAACTCCGGCGAAGTGCAGCTCGCCTTGCTCCGGAAACGGTGTGGCGCGATCAGTGATGAGAGGGGAGTAGAATGGTGTGCTCAATTCGGCTGGGGGTGGCCTCTATTTATAGTCGAGCGAGAGGACCCACGGGGCGTACGGTGAGCTCGTCGGGGGCGATGGTACATGCGGCTATTGGCATGGGCGAAGGTAGGGGACGGTGCGGTGTTCCCTGGCGATGCTCAACAATACGGTGACGAGACGTGGGGCGGTGCGGGTTGGTCTGGAACACGCGACGCTCTGCGCGACAGAGGCGGCGTCTTCGACGGCGAGCGGTGGCTGTGCGGCATGGGGCGGCGAACGGGGATGTCTGGCGGTCTCCTGGGTCGGTGGTGATCATATATGCACGCGGCGAGGGCGGCGCGCGGTCTGTGGGCGTCGGTCGAGGGTGGCGCTTTGGCGCACGCTCGGCACGGTTGGCAGAGGCACGGGCGCGGCGTTCCTGGGTGCTCTGGTCGGTGTCTTCATGGCAGGGCTAGTCTAGAGGGGGCGGTGAGGCATGGGTGATCTCCCAGACAAGGTTGGCACGGCTAGTTTCTTTCCTAGCTTGCTGTCTACACTAGGGTGGCATGGTGTGCTTTGGCTGTTCACCATTGATGGCATTGGCAAGCTCACAGTGGTGCTAGTGATTAGTTAAGTTTGTTAGATGATATACTAAGGCTAGTGGTGCCCAGAGAGGGAACACGTTAGGCTCAATTCACTGCTCAAAACAGTGTTTGGATTTTGTTTGATTTGTGTCTGCAATTTGTTTGATGAAATGGCCGCATGAAATCAAGTTTTGAATTTTGAAAAGATTTTTGGTGACTGTGCTAGATTGGTGCCGGTGAGTCTGCAGATGCTTGGGTTTTGAAAGTTGAGCTTGTTTGAGTGGTTTTTGAAAAAGTGGGATCTTCCCATATGATAAAGATTCAATTTTGAATTGCCATTTAAACTATGCATTTGAAAGTTTCTGTATGATCACAAATTAGGACTTGATACTTTGTTATGAGTACAATCAAGGGTTGCAAAGATCCAGAAAAGTTTCTGTTAGGTTCTGAAAGTTTGAGACGGCCAAAGTAGGCATGGGAGTTAAATTGGTCAAAATGACCATTCCTTTATTTTATTTGTTTTGATTTACTTGTCTTTGGGAAAGGTGTGGGAAATGATTTAGATGATGTTTATTTCACCTAAGAAACATTTTACAAGCAAAGAAACACACAAACAAGTTGGTTCAAAAGAATTTCAAATGAGGTGCATACAAATATGCATGCTTTCATAATTTTATTTAGAAAAGTTTTTGTTAACCCTAATTTTGATGATTAGAGTTTGATGATCCAAGTTTAGTATTTTTGGGATGTTACAAACCTTCCCCCCCTTAAACAAAATCTCGTCCCGAGATTTTAAAAAGGACGAAAAGATTACCTAGGATTTGAAGAGATCGGGAAACTCTGTCCTGATGTGATCTTCGCGCTCCCAGGTAGCTTCCTCTTTTGTGTGGTTGCTCTACTGAATCTTGAGAAACTTGATGCTTCGGGTTCGGGTAGTTCGAAAAGCTTCTTCCAAAATACGGATGGGTACTTCGAGATAGGTCAGGTCATCGTTGATCTCTATGGTCCGGTGATCGATATTTTTGAACACTTCGGTCTTCTCGGGGACTTCGAGACACTTGCGAAGTAACGAGATATGGAACACATTGTGCATGGCTGACATCTCTTTGGGTAGTTCCAATTGATACGATACTTCACCTCGATGGTTCAAAATCTTGAAAGGTCCGATATATCTGGGGGCTAACTTTCCTTTGAGTTGGAAACGTTGCATTCCCTTCAATGGTGCCACTTTCAGATAAACAAAATCTCCTATGTTGAAGGAGAGGCCTCTACGTCTCTTGTCGGCGTAACTCTTTTGTCTGGATTGGGCTATCTTGAGGTGCTCACGAATCTTGTGAACCTTCTCTTCTGCTTCTCGTAGGATGTCGGGTCCGAAAATCTGACTCTCTCCTACTTCCGACCAGTTCAAAGGGGTGCGACACTTCCTTCCGTACATAAATTCAAATGGGGCCATTTGCAAACTAGCCTGATAACTATTGTTGTAAGAAAATTCTGCAAACGGCAGACAGTCTTCCCACTTAGATCGATATTCTAACACACATGCTCTCAGCATATCTTCGAGTATTTGATTTACTCGCTCCGTTTGTCCATCGGTCTGAGGGTGATACGCGGTGCTGAAATCTAGACGGGTTCCTAAACCTTCTTGGACCTTCTTCCAGAATCTCGAGGTAAACTGAGTTCCTCGATCCGATACGATGTTCTTGGGGACTCCATGCAAACTAACGATCCTAGCGATGTACAACTCTGCTAGTTTCGAACTCTGATATGTGGTCTTGACGGGTAAGAAATGGGCGACTTTTGACAATCTGTCCACTATGACCAAGATAGAGTCATTTCCCCTACTAGAAGTAGGCAGTCCAGTGATAAAGTCCATTCCAACAGAATCCCATTTCCATTCCGGAATCTGCAATGGTTGCAACAATCCAGCGGGTCTTTGATGTCCTGCCTTGACTCGCTGACATATATCACACTTGGCGATATAGCTTCCGATTTCTCTCTTCATCTTATGCCACCAAAATTGCTCTTTTAAATCTTGATACATCTTAGTTCCTCCGGGATGGATAGAATAAAGAGTATCATGAGCCTCCTTCAAAATAACTCCTTTCAACTCAGAATCTGCTGGTACACAAAGGCGTCCTTTGTACCACAAAACTCCTTCTTCATCTTCGGTGAATCCGGGTACCTTGCCTGTACCGATACGACGCTTGATTCCGTCGATACTGGCATTTCCCTTCTGCGCCTCTTTAATCTGACTGATCAAAGTGGGCTGAAGTTCTATGCTAGCCAAAAATCCTTCACTTACTAATTCCATTCGAAAATCTTCCATATCTTTGTGCAGGCTTGGTTGCTCTTTTAAAATCATAGAGTTCAAGCGGCACGGCAATCTGCTAAGGGCATCGGCTACCACGTTGGCTTTACCCAGGTGATAGTGAATGTCCATGTCGTAATCCTTGATTAGCTCAATCCATCTTCTCTGCCTCATATTCAGCTCCTTTTGAGTGAATATATACTTTAGGCTCTTGTGATCCGAATAAATCTCACAACGGTTTTCCATTAGGTAATATCTCCATGTTTTCAGGGCTAGAACTACGACTGCTAGTTCAAGGTCATGGGTTGGGTAATTTTGCTCATGTTGCTTCAGTTGTCGAGATAGATAAGATATAACTTTGCCTTCTTGCATTAGCACACATCCGAGACCGATCTTGGATGCGTCACTATACACATCGAAGGGCTTCGTGATATCCGGCATGATCAAGATTGGGGCTGAAATCAATCTCCTCTTGACTTCTTGAAAACTCTCTTCACATTTGTCGGTCCATTCAAACTTCTTGTCCTTCTTCAGCAATTGGGTCATGGGTCTAGCGATACTAGAGGATCCTTCTACGAATTTGCGGTAATATCCCGCCAATCCGAGAAATGCACGAACTTGGGTTTGAGTGGTTGGGGCTTGCCAATCTTCTACATCTTTCACTTTGGCAGGGTCAACGGCAATTCCTCCGGCTGATACAATGTGACCGAGGAATCCTACCTCCTGTAACCAGAATTCACATTTGCTAAACTTTGCATCTGGTGATGCTCTCTAAGGGTTCCAAGAATGGTCCTTAGGTGTAGCTCATGTTCTTCTTCTGATTTGGAATAAATCAGAATGTCATCGATGAAAACAACGACAAACTTATCCAGGAAGTCCATAAAAATCTTATTCATGAGATTCATGAAATAAGCGGGGGCATTGGTTAGTCCGAAAGACATGACTGTATACTCATACAATCCATATCTGGTGGTAAAGGCAGTCTTTGGAACATCCTCTGCACGAATTTTGATTTGGTGATAGCCAGTTCTAAGATCAATCTTAGAAAACACTTTGGCACCGGTCAACTGATCAAACAAATCTTATATCTTGGGCAAGGGGTATTTGTTCTTGATGGTGACATCATTCAATTTCTGATAATCCGTACACAAACGGTTACCTCCATCCTTCTTGTCCACAAATAGGACAGGTGATCTCCATGGTGACGCACTTGGTTGAATCAATCCAATTTCCAGCATGGAATTCAGTTGCTTCTTCAGTTCTGCGAGCTCTGACGGGTTCATACTATAGGGTCTCTGGGCTATGGGTCCAGTTCCGGGAATTAGTTCGATGATAAACTCGATATCCTGATCTGGGGGCATACCGGGCAAAACATCTGGAAATACATCGGGGTATTCACAAACTATCTAGACTTGGTCAATGGTAGGTTGGGCTATACTCTTGTTGCATTTGAATTGGCGAGGTAAGGTTTCAGATATATGCTCGACTGATATTCCGGCTGTGCTAGTCATGGTTATGGCTTTCTTGGCACAGTCAATCAATCCTTTATGTTTGGACATCCAATCCATTCCTAGTACTACTTCCAAACCTTTAGTTCCGAGTACTATCAGATTTGCATACAAATCTATGCCATGGATTCAGATAGGGACGACTTTGCAAATTTGCCTAGCCTTGGTGGTTGATCCGGGAATTTGAACAATCATAACATGCTTCAGTTTGGTTGGTTGAATTTTACTAGTGCATGCAAATTCTTCGGTGACAAATGAATGCGATGCACCAGAATCAAACAACACTCTTGCAAGTACTGAATTAACAGAAAACATACCCAGCACGACGTCTGGCGCTTCCTGAGCTTCTTCAGCATACATGAGAAAAAGACGGCCATTGCGGTTGAGTGAATTCCCTGGGGCAAATCTTCTTCCTGGCTGAACACGATGCTGCTGCTGAGCTGGTACATTGGCATTGGGGGCTGTGGTATTCTTCTTGTTGGGGCACTCATTAGAATAGTGGCCTTTATTTCCACAGTCATAACAAGTCACTTGCGACTTGTCCTTTGTCTCTGAGCACAACATTGCTTCGATCCTAGGGGCGTGTGTTGGTGTTGGTAACCTTGTTGTTGTTGAACTTGGGTGGGGCACGATTGAAATTGCTAGCATTACCGGGGTTGTTGTGATTTCCTCCGGGCCTAGGGTTTCCACGGTTGGGATAGGTCGGACGGTTTATCGGGGGGTCTGTTTGTTCTTGGGGCAAATCCTGGAGATGGGTTGGGGCAATACTTTGGGGTCTGATGGGTTCCTGGTTGATGCATCATGCGACGCTTGCGGTTCTCATTGGCTTGGTTGATCTTTCCTTCCATCTGGATAGCTGAGTCGACAAGGGCTTCAATATCCGCAAAGGGAATATTGACTAACACTGTCTGCATCTCGTCATGCAGACCATTCAAGAATCTCTCTTTCTTCTTGGCTTCGGTGTCGATTTCATCCGGGGCATACCTTGCTAATGACAAGAATTTGTCACAGTATTCCACTATGGTCATCCTTCCTTGCTTCAGCTCTCTGAACTCGTCTCTCATTCTCTTGATCAAACCTGGTGGCACATGGGTTCTGCTAAACTTGACCTTGAATTCCTCCCAGGTCATCATCTGGCCTCCGGTCATTGCGCGAACACTGTTCCACCATGCCCTGGCATCTCCAGCTAGATAGTGGGCGGCGAACAGAACTTTCTCGTTGGCTTCCACTCCGGCGACTTCTAGGTTATTTTCCATGGTTTGCAGCCAATCATCAGCGTCTAGGGGTTCTTCTGTCTTAGTGAAAATAGGTGGGTTGGTATTCTGGAAATTCTTGAGCTTAGATCCATGGTTGTCCTGATTTCTGTGGCCTTGGTTGTTGTGGGCAAGCTGGGCTATCTGCTGAAGTGTGGCTAGGTTGGCTTGACGTTCGGCTCTTTCAGCTTCGTGGTCAGAAGTCAACATTTGCAGAATCTGCAACATCGGGTCCGGGGATGAACCACTTCCTCCACGTGGCATCTGAAGATTGAGATAGATCATGAGAAAAGAGGGAAATTTCTACAGTTTTGGGTCTTTGAAAAAATTTTAAGGTTTGACTCAGATTTTCTAGCAACTTGCTTTTTTATTCATTCATTCATTCATAGCACACGATACAACACACACCACAACAAGGAAAAGCAGATGGTTTTAAGAACCATTCTAGAAACTACGATACAGTGGTACCGAATACTACTCACTACGCTAGTGCTCAAGTGCTACTACTCCTCGAAATCGTTGGCTTCATCGTCCTCATCATCATCATCGATGATGGCGAAATCATCTTCATCGGTGAAGAAGTCCATAGCCTGATCCTCCAGAAAATCATCGTCATCGCTGAGATAGGAGTAGGGGTCTCCACGAAGATCCTCTCCGGCATTCTCCCTTTCTTCCAACTGCATATCTCTCTCGTGGATGGTCTCCTCCAAAGATGAGATCATGGCGAAAACGAAATAATGCGCTCCTTCTTGTCGAGCTGACGGCGGCGAGACTTGCGATCCTTTGCTAGCATGGCGATGGTTTGGTCCTTCATCTTGATGATGGCAGACTTGTGGTTGGAGTAATCACGGCAGTTGTCTAACTCCTGCTGACGATCGTACATCATGAAGCTAAGGTGGTCCAATTGGGTCTTCAGCTCGGGGTGGTATGGGGCTTCCAGTGGTTGTCCATTAGCATCACGCCTTGGGCAAAACTCAAAGCGAGTACCCTTGATCTGATTGATGCTCTGCCCACATAGACGGGAAAGAGCTTCCTGCATGGCCCTGGCAAGTCCATCGAGCTAGTTGTTCTCTCTTAAGGTAAACTGAATTCCGTCCATGGTGGGAGGTTCAATCTTTCCTCGGAGACTTGCAACAGTTAGCCACTGCAGATCTTCTCCTCCTTGATCATTGAGCTGAGCTCCGAAGAACTCAAAAGTGGACGCCCAGAAGTTCCGAAAGGTGGTCCAAATCCCTCTCAAAGATAAGGTCTCCTCCATTCCCCAACTAATAAAACTTGCTGTACTTCATGTCCATCTATAAGAATATAGGATGAGTAAGTTAATAGAGTGATCAAGTGTGTCAAAAATTTATGTATTTTGCAAGAGTTTTGAGGGACATAAATTTTCATGAAAGAATAAAAGGGATAAGAATGGGAATAAGTTTTGGTAAATATTTGTTTTCTTTGGTTTTGAAACTAAGTTTTTGATTCAAACTTCCAGTCTAACTAGGGTCTCCTATGGTCAGGATGGCTCTGATACCAACTTGTCAACACCCGGATTTTTAATCCCAGATGCCTGTTGTAAGGTTCACAACCTTTAATAAGGTAGAGATCCCTGTGTTTACAATGCTAGTCCCTGGATCAATAGCTAGCATCCACAGTTAAGATGTAATATCAAGAAACAAAGGTCATAATACAACTTTATAACTAGGAATAAAGTAATTTATTACATCTTACATAGCTCATTTGGCTATCTCATTACAATGCAGCAGAATATAACAATAGCATGGGGTCCTTCATCTTCAAAGTGCCACAGGCAGACATGTTGGTTGTAGACTTGTAATCCTAATCAATAAACTTCACTAACCTCAAACAAACCTGCAACATAACAAGTTATAGCCACAAGGGTCAATACATTTGAATTTTATTTGCAAGTGATACTATGGTAGTATAGTGGAGTCTATCTTCTATATGCATTTGGCTAAGTGGAGCTTAGGCTTGCTTTGCTCAAAATAGATTTTCCTTATCATTTGAAAACACTAAGTTTTTGATTGACAAAATCACCCAAGGCATCTCCCAATAGAAATTGGTGATCCTTCAATCCCTTGTTCAACCACAAGTTTTTAACTTAGAAATTGGGATGAGGAGATTCTTGATAGCTTCCATGTCTTGATGCTCAAATTGTCCTTTACCAGGGACATGGCTAAGTACTTAGATTTTACCATCTGCAGAGGTTGTGCACTTTCCCCACAAGACTTGATTTTCACCAAGACAGGACCTTTCAGAAGCCTTCCCTTAGACCAAATGGACGCGCTCCAACCTATCATCCCACTACCACCAACTGTCCAAATGGCTAAGTTATTGCAACCTATATGATCCAAGCAGAGCCCATATTGCCAAGTGGCTACACTAGAAGCTTATTAACATTTGGCCTCTCAAATCCCTTTATTCCAGGGTGGCTTTCCACAAGTGAGATACACAAGGTAAACCATAGAAATTGTCCTTGTGTAACCACTCAACATAAACCATTCTTTCCATTCCACCCAGGTGTTTCATTCACTTAGTTGTTTTATTAAGCAAAAACATAGTCCAAAGACTTAGAAATATTTATTCATAGCATGAATATAACCACCCTTGGTTGCTACTAGCTAGGCTAAGCATGGCATTGATAAGACTTAGAAGTATTTATAGAAATTCTACAACTACTAGGAATTCCCAAGCATAGCATATAGATCAATAATATCCATGCAAGACTAGCAAAATATTTCTAATGCATATTTGAAAAACATAGGAATAAAATCATGAAGCACCACTTGCCTTTTTGGTAGATAATATAAGTTCACTCCTTGTCTTTGCAATGATCACACTGTTCAAATCACTACAATTCAATCAAGCAAGGGCACAATTTCAATCTACCATTCAAGCAAAACATCACATAAAATGATAGTAACAAAACAATGCATGCAAGCATGCCAAACTTTGTTTTATTTACAAAAGTGTTTTATAATAGGTTATAAACATTCTAAAATACTTATTGGTCATCTTATAAAGTGGCAAAACTATTTGCAAAAGATTTTACCTATAAACCATTTTTAAACCAAATCATTATTTTATGTGGTTGAAAATGCCTTTAACAAAGTAGCAAACTTTATAGGGTTTACCAAATACATTTTTAAATAATAAAACTTGGTGCTTGGGGTCAGAGTGTTTATTCCAAAACATTTCCCAAAGATTTTCTCCCAAAAGCATTTTTAATAAATGAACATTACTTTTATTTGACTAGAAATGGTTTAAATCAAAAGTTTATTCTTTTGCTTCATCAAATATATTTTTGAAACCACAAATTAATTTCTATGGTCAGTAGGTTCAAAACAAACCATTTGCCAAAGGTTTTATCCCCAAAATCATTTTAGAACAAATTTTATATTCTAAACATGCATACACAAGTTTCTGCAAAAACAATCAATTTAACAGAAGCAATTTACTAAACAAAGTGCATGGTTATAAAGTACTTGTCTTGCTGAATCCATTGATATAAAATTTGCAAAATTTGGACGTGTGGTTTGAAAGTTATGGATTTTACAATATTGAACATCTAATAGAAAAGTTTCTGTTTTTAAAACGAAGCCTAAGCCACATGGCGTGTTCTGATAGGCTGGTACCGCTTCGTGTGGATCACACAGTTACAGCCGTTGGATCTGACTAACAACGCATGGACCAGATCAATAGATACCGTTTCGCTAACTTTCTATCTAAGCCGACATATCAACATCCAACGGTCCAGATGCGATGACCTTAGACGGCGGCGGTAGTGGTGGCGGCGAGCGGTCGAGCAGTGGTGGTCTTTGGCGTGCAGGAAGCGAGGGAGGAAGGGGAGTGTCTCACCAGGTTCGCGGGGTGACGCTGAAGCTCAACGTGGTGATAGCTCGTCGAGCGCCACGGTGGTATTTGCAATTCCTCGCGAGTTGCTCTGGCGCAGGTTATTTCGGGACGTTGTCGGGGACGAGGATACAGGGCGTGCCAATGCAAAACAAAGGGTGCATTAGACGCGTAAGAGAGTAGGGAGTGTGGGAGCATCAAAGAGAGGGGACGACGCGGTCAGAGACTACCTGGAGGCTTCGTCGGAGAAAAAGCAGACGGCGGCGCTGCTGGTCATCGTTGTTGCTGACGCTGGGGGGCACGCGCGATCGAGCTGAGGCCACTGGGAGGTGCGCCAGGGTACGTGGAGCATGCGTGTGTGGTCGAGGGGGCGAGGGGCGATGGCAAGTGGCCGGAATTGCTCAGTGAGCTCGCCGGAGACAGTGGCAGTGCAGTGTGAAATCAGGCAGCCTAGGGGCACACTAGGGTGGGGAATTGAGGGGGAAACGGAGAGGAGGGAGAGTCGATTAAGAAGGCATGGTCACAGGGGAAATTTACTGGGCCATTTACGCGTATTCATTCGAGCAATCAACGGCAGAAACTGCCAGGCGAGTTCATCGCGGGGAGGAAGACGATGACATGGTCGAGTGGGGTCCATTTGACAGTGAGAGAGGAAGAGAGGAGGTGGGGTCCAACCGTCATACGCTGTGCGGGTGAAAGTTCGAGTACGAAACGTTTTCCTGCGGGAGAGAGGATGTGGGCTGGACTATTGGGCTTAGTGGGCAAGCTGGGCTGGCTGCTTCGTTTCATTTTTTTTGTTCTGAATATTTTTCCTTTTTCTTTTCTAATATTCTGTTTTGATTTTTATTAATCAATTCAAACACTCATTTGAAGTCAAAACTTTGTCAAATTTTGTGTAGATTCATATACTGATTTATAGCACATTCCAAAGTCAAATTTGGAATAATTTATTTATTCTCTTTAGTGTCTTTTAATTATTTATAACAGGCTCTAGTTTTTAATTAATTAAATAAGATTTAATAATATTATTCAATCTCCATTTGAATTTAAATCTCCACCAATCTTTGGGTGGATTTTAATTCTGTTTAACAACATAATTCAAGGTAAAAAATAAAACAATACTTTTATTCTTTTTAAATCTATTAATAATTAAATAAATACACCATAGCCATTAATTCAAATAGGATTTTATTTATTTGGAAAACTCTATTTGAAATCTAAATAATACCAAAACCTTTTCAGTAGGTTTTTTTATTTTTAAAACATAAAAACACTTGAAAATCTTATTTTAAAATGAATTAAAAAGTTTTAGTATTTATTTAAAAATGGAAAAGCCTTTACTTTAATAAAATTGGATATTAATAAATCCTCATTATTCTATTTAAATAAACCTTTACTCTTTTTATCAAATAAAAACATTTTATTTCAAAAGCTTGGCCAAGATTAAATTTGGCTCTATAAAATAATCCTTATTTATATTTTCTACCTTTGCTTTATGAAAACCATATCTTTTTATTTAAAGATCAAAAAATAGTGATTCCAACTATTATAACTTTATTTATTATTTGTTTATCTTTTTAAATCTCTTTAGGATTATTTTCTCACCATTTAGTATGGATTTTAGATAAGTGTTTTATTATCTTTGGAAATTACTTTTCCTTATCTTATTAAATTCATACGGTTTTATCTATGGCTCCAAAATAAGTGAAACCAATTTCTATGGTTTTATAATATTTCTATTTGTCATTCTTGATCAATTTGAAATGTTTGTTTGGCCAATTTTTATAGGGATCAAATCCATAGGCTTGGAGATAACTTGGAAATGATTTTCTTCCATTAGGGTTTTAGGGTTTTGGTTTATTATCCAAGTGGTTAAATTTCAAGATGCATTTATAGAGGAATACACTTCACTTTGTTGGATTCAAACTTTAATTAAAGTTTGTTCAAGATGGAATTTTAATTTCCATTTAGAAACAGAAGTTTCTTTTCACCCTAATTTTCAACAATTATTTATTTTGTTTATTTATTTTTCACATTACAAATTTGGAAAATCTTGGGATGTGACAGGCTACCACCCTTAAAATAAATCTCGTACCGAGATTTGGGAAAGATAGGGCTACAAGTTGGCTCAAAGCAACTAGGGTACTACCACCCTTAAAATATTTCCAACTAGATTACATCTTGGTTTGCTGTGGAAACTTCTCTGGGCAAACATCTGCATAGTGTCCGTTGTTCCCACACTTGAAACATGTGACAAGGCTGAGATCCTTCATAGGCTTTATCTTGTGCTTCATCTTTTCTGGACAATTGCTTGCATAATGTCCTTGATCACCACAATTGTAACATGTGATAAGATTGAGTTCTTCACGTATCTTCTGTGGACAAGTTGTCACATAATGGCCTAACTCTTTGCAGTTGTTGCACCATACTTGGCTAATCTCCTTATACTTTTTCTTATTCTCTAGACATTCATTGTCATAGTGTCCCATTTCTTTGCAATGGCAACATTGCACTTGGCTTTTGTCCTTCTTCTTCTTGGGTTTCTCCAAAGCTAGGAGGGCTTCTAGTTCATGCTCTTCATATCTTATCTCAAAGGTAGGAAAGTTTCCTGGTCTCCTTGACCTTTTCCTTGGATAATACATATGTCTCCTCTTTGGTCCTTTAAATTGAGTCATATTGCATGGAGGTGCAAGCTGAGATTTTCCTTTGTCTTCATCCTTCTTAGTAGACTTTGCTCTCTCATGGTAGTCTGCAATCAGTTGTTGCACTCCACCTTGTTTCCTTTGTTGAACTATGGAATAGATGGGGCATTGGATAGGGACATGATTATTTCCTTCACATAGGAAACAAGTAGCTTGAGATGTGGGGCATTGATTAGTTGGATGTTTCTCTTCACAATTGGGGCATTGATCATCATGCTCTTTGGAAGTGTGATCCTTGTCTCCACAAATATTGCAAGCTTGGGTTCCTTCTAGAATATCATCCTTAACATCCTTGTTGTCACAAACTCCTTTGGAAGAGTTGTTTCCCATGTTGATCATTTGATCTGTCACCTTGTGCAACAATTGGGTTTGGGTTTCCAAAAACCTTTGCATGGTTGGAGCTAACTCACTGGTGTTGGCTAAAAATTGAGCTGTCACTTGGTTCAACTGGGTTTGGGTTACTATGAGTTCTCTCATGTTGTCCTCTTGGTTGTTGTTGTTGTTGTTGTTGTCACCATCCTTGATGTTGGAGTTTCTTGGAGAAGTCATATGTTTGGGTAGGATTGGGATTAGAATAGGCAAAATATTTCTAAGGAAATAATTCTAATCACACCCATCACAATTCACACAAGCAAAGTGCAAGCAATCACAAACAAGCATTCCACTCAAACAACAAGTTTCAAGCATATTTTTAGGCATTAAACCACATAAGTTGGTGGGTTTGACTTAAACTAAATATGGTGGTCCATCTATATGGTTCACTTGAGATCTTTCCATCCTTCTTGGTTGATTCTTCTTGAACAAGATGTTTGTATCCTTAGAGAATTTCTTGCATCTTGGTCTCAAAACTTCAAGGTGATGATGGTTCCTTCTAAGTTGTGTTTCCTTAGTCTTCAAGCCTTGAGTAACATTTCTTGTCTCACTTGTAGTCCTTAGTGATATCCAAGGTTGAAGTCCTTGTTGAGAATAAGGTTGAAGTCACTTGAAGATGTTGAAGTCATTAGAGTTGATGAAGTCCTTTGCACATGGTGAAGTCTTTGGCCATGGGGTAGGCTTGTCCATCAAGTTTGAATAGAAGAGATGTAGAATCAAAATCCAAAATGGTTAAGGAAAGAGTTTACAAGATTGTTTGTAAATAAGTTTTGGAACAATTTCAACTCCTATTTTTTCTAAGGGGTTTTGTCCAATCCTAGGTTTACATATCCAACAGGCAACACAATGCTCTGATACCATCTGTAAGGTTCCTAACCTTTAATAAGGTAGAGATCCCTGTGTTTACAATGCTAGTCCCTGGATCAATAGCTAGCATCCACAGTTAAGATGTAATATCAAGAAACAAAGGTCATAATACAACTTTATAACCAGGAATAAAGTAATTTATTACATCTTACATAGCTCATTTGGCTATCTCATTACAATGCAGCAGAATATAACAATAGCATGGAGTCCTTCATCTTCAAAGTGCCACAGGCAGACATGTTGGTTGTAGACTTGTAATCCTAATCAATAAACTTCACTAACCTCAAACAAACCTGCAACATAACAAGTTACATCCACAAGGGTCAATACATTTGAATTGTATTGGCAAGTGATACTATGGTAGTATAGTGGAGTCTATGTTCTATATGCATTTGGCTAAGTGGAGCTTAGGCTTGCTTTGCTCAAAATAGATTTTCCTTATCATTTAAAAACACTAGGTTTTTGATTGACAAAATCACCCAAGGCATCTCCCAATAGAAATTGGTGATCCTTCAATCCCTTGTTCAATCACAAGTTTTTAACTTAGAAATTGGGATGAGGAGATTCTTGATAGCTTCCATGTCTTGATGCTCAAATTGTCCTTTACCAGGGACATGGCTAAGTACTTAGATTTTACCATCTGCAGAGGTTGTGCACTTTCCCCACAAGACTTGATTTTCACCAAGACAGGACCTTTCAGAAGCCTTCCCTTAGACCAAATGGATGCGCTCCAACCTATCATCCCACTACCACCAACTGTCCAAATGGCTAAGTTATTGCAACCTATATGATCCAGGCAGAGCCCATATTGCCAAGTGGCTGCACTACAAGCTTATTAACATTTGGCCTCTCAAATCCCTTTGTTCCTGGGTGGCTTTCCACAAGTGAGATACACAAGGTAAACCATAGAAATGGGCCTTGTGTAACCACTCAACATAAACCATTCTTTCCATTCCACCCAGGTGTTTCATTCACTTAGTTGTTTTATTAAGCAAAAACATAGTCCAAAGACTTAGAAATATTTATTCATAGCATGAATATAACCACCCTTGGTTGCTACTAGCTAGGCTAAGCATGGCATTGATAAGACTTAGAAGTATTTCTAGAAATTCTACAACTACTAGGAATTTCTCAAGCATAGCATATAGATCAATAATATCCATGCAAGACTAGCAAAATATTTCTAATGCATATTTGAAAAACATAGGAATAAAATCATGAAGCACCACTTGCCTTTTTGGTAGAGAATATAAGTTCACTCCTTGTCTTTGAAATGATCACACTCTTCAAATCACTACAATTCAATCAAGCAAGGGCACAATTTCAATCTACCATTCAAGCAAAACATCACATAAAATGATAGTAACAAAACAATGCATGCAAGCATGCCAAACTTTGTTTTATTTACAAAAGTGTTTTATAATAGGTTATAAACATTCTAAAATACTTATTGGTCATCTTATAAAGTGGCAAAACTATTTGCAAAAGATTTTACCTATAAACCATTTTTAAACCAAATCATTATTTTATGTGGTTGAAAATGCCTTTAACAAAGTAGCAAACTTTATAGGGTTTACCAAATACATTTTTAAATCATAAAACTTGGTGCTTGGGGTCAGAGTGTTTATTCCAAAACATTTCCCAAAGATTTTCTCCCAAAAGCATTTTTAATAAATGAACATTACTTTTATTTGACTAGAAATGGTTTAAATCAAAAGTTTATTCTTTTGCTTCATCAAATATATTTTTGAAACCACAAATTAATTTCTATGGTCAGTAGGTTCAAAGCAAACCATTTGCCAAAGGTTTTAACCCCAAAATCATTTTAGAACAAATTTTATATTCTAAACATGCATACACAAGTTTCTGCAAAAACAATCAATTTAACAGAAGCAATTTACTAAACAAAGTGCATGGTTAGAAAGTACTTGTCTTGCTGAATCCATTGATATAAAATTTGCAAAATTTGGACGTGTGGTTTGAAAGTTATGGATTTTACAAAATTGAACATCTAATAGAAAAGTTTATGTTTTTAAAACGAAGCCTGAGCCACGTGGCGTGTTCTGATAGGCTGGTACCGCTTCGTGTGGATCACGCAGTTACGGCCGTTGGATCTGACTAACAACGCACGGACCAGATCAATAGATACCGTTTCGCTAACTTTCTATCTAAGCCGACAGATCAAACTCCAACGGTCCAGATGCGATGACCTTAGACGGGCGGCGCTGGCGGTGGTGACTGGCGGCGGAGCGGTCAGACGGTGGTGGTGCTGGCGATGCAAGAAGCGAGGGAGGAAGGGGAGTGTCTCACTAGGTTCGCGGGGTGACGCTGAAGCTCAACGTGGTGATAGCTCGTCGAGGGGCGCACGGTGGTGACTGCAATTCCTCGCCAGAGTTGCTCCTGGCGACGGGTTCGCTCGGACGTTGTCGGGGACGAGGATACAGGGCGTGCCAATGCAAAACAAAGGGTGCATTAGACGCGTAAGAGAGTAGGGAGTGTGGGAGCATCAAAGAGAGGGGACGGTGGAGACTACACGGAGGCCCGTCGGAGAAAAGCAGACGCAAAGATCGGTCGTCGTCGTTGCCGATGCTGGGGGCCACTGGGAGGTGCGCCAGGGTACGTGGAGCACGCGTGTGTGTTCAAGGGGGCGAGGGGCGATGGCAAGTGGCCGGAATTTCTCAGTGAGCTCGCCGGAGACAGTGGCGGTGCAGCGTGAACTCAGGCAGCCTGGGGGCGCACTAGGGTGGGGAATTGAGGGGGAAATAGAGAGGAGGGAGAGGCGATTAAGAAGGCGTGGTCGCAGGGGAAATTTACTGGGCCATTTACGCGTATTCATTCGAGCATTCAATGGCAGAAACTGCCAGGCGAGTTCATCGCGGGGAGGAAGACGATGACATGGTCGAGTGGGGTCCATTTGACAGTGAGACAGGAAGAGAGGAGGTGGGGTCCAACCGTCATACGCTGTGCGGGTGAAAGTTTGAGTACGAAATGTTTTCCTGCGGGAGAGAGGAGGTGGGCTAGACTATTGGGCTTAGTGGGCTAGCTGGACTGGCTGCTTCGTTTCATTTTTTTTGTTCTGAATATTTTTCCTTTTTCTTTTCTAATATTCTGTTTTGATTTTTATTAATCAATTCAAACACTCATTTGAATTCAAAACTTTGTCAAATTTTGTGTAGATTCATATACTGATTTATAGCACATTCCAAAGTCAAATTTGGAATAATTTATTTATTCTCTTTAGTGTCTTATAATTATTTATAATAGGCTCTAGTTTTTAATTAATTAAATAAGATTTAATAATATTATTCAATCTCCATTTGAATTTAATTCTCCACCAATCTTTGGGTGGATTTTAATTATGTCTAACAACATAATTCAAGGTCAAAAATAAAACAATACTTTTATTCTTTTTAAATCTATTAATAATTAAATAAATAGACCATAGCCATTAATTCAAATAGATTTTATTTATTTGAAAAACTCTATTTGAAATCTAAATAATACCAAAACCTTTTCAGTAGGTTTTTTTTATTTTGAAAACATAAAAACACTTGAAAATCTTATTTTAAAATGATGTAACAAGTTTTAGTGTTTATTTAAAAATGGAAAAGCCTTTACTTTAATAAAATTGGATATTAATAAATCCTCATTATTCTATTTAAATAAACATTTACTCTTTTTATCAAATAAAAACATTTTATTTCAAAAGCTTGGCCAAGATTAAATTTGGCTCTATAAAATAATCCTTATTTATATTTTCTACCTTTGCTTTATGAAAACCATATCTTTTTATTTAAAGATCAAAAAATAGTGATTCCAACTATTATAACTTTATTTATTATTTGTTTATCTTTTTAAATCTCTTTAGGATTATTTGCTCACCATTTGGTATGGATTTTAGATAAGTGTTTTATTAGCTTTGGAAATTACTTTTCCTTATCTTATTAAATTCATAGGATTTTATCTATGGCTCCAAAATAAGTGAAACCAATTTCTATGGTTTTATAATATTTCTATTTGTCATTCTAGATCAATTTGAAATGTTTGTTTGGCCAATTTTTATAGGGATCAAATCCATAGGCTTGGAGATAACTTGGAAATGATTTTCTTCCATTAGGGTTTTAGGGTTTTGGTTTATTCTCCAAGTGGTTAAATTTCAAGATGCATTTATAGAGGAATGCACTTCACTTTGTTGGATTCAAACTTTAATTAAATTTTGTTCAAGATGGAATTTTAATTTCCATTTAGAAACAAAAGTTTCTTTTCACCCTAATTTTCAACAATTATTTATTTTGTTTATTTATTTTTCACATTACAAGATTTAGAAAATCTTGGGATGTGATAGGCTACTACCCTTAAAATAAATCTCGTCCCGAGATTTGGGAAAGATAGGGCTACAAGTTGGCTCAAAGCAACTAGGGTACTACCACCCTTAAAATATTTCCAACTAGATTACATCTTGGTTTGCTGTTGGAAACTTCTCTGGGCAAACATCTGCATAGTGTCCTTTGTTCCCACACTTGAAACATGTGACAAGGCTGAGATCCTTCATAGGCTTTATCTTGTGCTTCATCTTTTCTGGACAATTGCTTGCATAATGTCCTTGATCACCACAATTGTAACATGTGATAAGATTGAGTTCTTCACGTATCTCCTGTGGACAAGTTGTCACATAATGGCCTAACTCTTTGCAGTTGTTGCACCATACTTGGCTAATCTCCTTATACTTTTTCTTCTTCTCTGGACATTCATTGACATTTTGTACCATTTCTTTGCAATGGCAACATTGCACTTGGATTTTGTCCTTCTTCTTCTTGGGTTTCTCCAAAGCTAGGAGGGCTTCTAGTTCATGCTCTTCATATCTTATCTCAAAGGTAGGAAAGTTTCCTGGTCTCCTTGACCTTTTCCTTGGATAATACATATGTCTCCTCTTTGGTCCTTTAAATTGAGTCATATTGCATGGAGGTGCAAGCTGAGATTTTCCTTTGTCTTCATCCTTCTTAGTAGACTTTGCTCTCTCATGGTAGTCTGCAATCAGTTGTTGCACTCCACCTTGTTTCCTTTGTTGAACTATGGAATAGATGGGGCATTGGATAGGGACATGATTATTTCCTTCACATAGGAAACAAGTAGCTTGAGATGTGGGGCATTGATTAGTTGGATGTTTCTCTTCACAATTGGGGCATTGATCATCATCCTCTTTGGAAGTGTGATCCTTGTCTCCATAAATATTGCAAGCTTGGGTTCCTTCTAGAATATCATCCTTAACATCCTTGTTGTCACAAACTCCTTTGGAAGAGTTGTTTCCCATGTTGATCATTTGATCTGTCACCTTGTGCAACAATTGGGTTTGGGTTTCCAAAAACCTTTGCATGGTTGGAGCTAACTCACTGGTGTTGGCTAAAAATTGAGCTGTCACTTGGTTCAACTGGGTTTGGGTTACTATGAGTTCTCTCATGTTGTCCTCTTGGTTGTTGTTGTTGTTGTTGTCACCATCCTTGATGTTGGAGTTTCTTGGAGAAGTCATATGTTTGGGTAGGATTGGGATTAGAATAGGCAAAATATTTCTAAGGAAATAATTCTAATCACACCCATCACAATTCACACAAGCAAAGTGCAAACAATCACAAACAAGCAATCCTAGTTGTCATGACCTTCCTGGGTCCATCCTCCAGGTACTCCTCTTCATAGTCTGTCCATGGGAATATCCAGGGACAAAGCCATGAGTACTCTTTAAGTACTCACAAACTAATACTAACCAGTGAAAGGGGTTTTTGATAATAGGACACTAGGCTCTAGGGTTGTTTTGCAAAAGCCAGATTTATCTCTACTAAGTTTAGAAGCACGAATGCTAGTTGAAGGTTTATAACACCTAAGTGGGAACTTGTATTTCATATCACAACCCTGTTGTGGTCAAGTCAAAGTCTCAAGTCATTTCACAAGTCATTTTGAAAAGTCTGACGGGGGAATAGTATGGCCACTCCAACTGTCCATAACATGACGCTTGATATTCGAATAGTTTGACACTCTACAGAGATTGTACACTTTCACCACAACATTCGATACATCCGTCAGGAACAAATCCTGAATTCATCATACTCAGTATGCGGATAATCAATCCTAACCTTTCAATTACACGCCCTAGTATAAGCACTTCTCCTGTGAGTTTGGCCTCCCAACCATGACCAACTGTCATCTTGGGTACTGCACAGGTGGACAATCTTCACAAGGTAGCCTCAGCTCAGACCTTGGCCATGAGGGAACTAATACTAAGGTACATAAGTTTCCAGTCAAGCCCTACCCAATCTTCGGGTATTGTGGTTGTACGATAAAATTGGAATGGTATCGCATCCAGACAACCATCAATTTTATAAAGGGGTAAGGCTCCTGCCTCATCATTTTCATCACCAAAATCATCAAGTGTTCGGAAACACATGTCCAAAACATTTCAATAGAATGATCCATCATTCCAAGGTTTTCATAACCATTTTTCCACCAAGTTTTCCCATCTAAAGTTGATCAGGTTTTATGCTTAGCACTAGCATCTACAAGTGGGGGTAAACACTAATGAGGGGTGGTAAACTAGTGGAGTTTTAACTAAGTTCAATCTCATGCCTTAGGATGACATCAAGATTATCTAGCTTAGGCCAAATTTTATGCTCTTTATGCAACCTTGACATATCTTTATAGTATCTACCATTTACTTAGGTAAAATCTAGGTAAGATATTTGATAAGGAAATAAAGTATAAAGCTTGTAGGTAAAACTGGGATTGGTTTATCAAATAGATATGATCACATATGCTTAAGGCATATAGTAGTCATGGTAACAAGCAAGTATTAGCTTGCATTCGTAGGGTATATTGCAAGTGTTGGCTTGCATTAATATCAGTATAAGCTTGCCTTGTGCAGAGCAGTGGTTGAAGTTCTCCTCGGCTTCTTCTTCGTAGAATCCTCCTTCCTCCTCGTATCCTTGGTCAGTACTAGCGTCTATAAATAAATACGATGTACACAATCACCAAACAATACTTAACTACTTGCAATCATCACACACAAGAGTCCTATAGATGATCTAGCATCATCACTAACATTACAAGATTAAAGCTTGGTTTAATTCCTTTTATTTTTTGGAAAAGTAATTTCTACTCATTGAAAAACTACTTAAGATTTAATATTCTCCAAACCAAACATGGGATCATGTTTACACATGTCATCACCACATATTTTAGTTCATGGGAATGTGATTTAAAGTGGTGTCACAATTTAATAAGGTCTTACTCTTTTATTTTAATTAATTAAAGTGACTAGAAATGCCTATGGGGCATTCTTTTATTACTTGAACATTATTTCTGTAAGTAAACCTATATATTTTTATATATTCTGAAAGGTATGGTTAAATGTGATTTTTGAGAGTTGGAATCAACTCAAAAGCTATTATGGTTTTAATTTGAAAAATGTTTGAATGCAGAAAAGCTTCTGCCTTGTTATTTTTACCATGGGTGATCTATAGATCCAAATGACTTGAATCCAACGGGCTTGGATTCAGCATTCCTAGACCTTCCTAACAAAATTAGTTTCATTCAATTTGGTGCACTGAATCGATCTGGGTTGATTTTTGAAGTTGGGTATAGAAGTGAGTTTGAAATAAAATGGAAAAGGTTTAATTCAAATAACTGGGCTACGCGGGAAAAGTTAACGGGCCGGCATGCTAAGCGTAGCGCTTCCGCGGGCTGTTTAAGTGGGTGTCCCCACTCGTCAGTGACACAAGGGGGTGCGAAGCGGTATGGGGCTATGTGGGACGTTCAATCTGGTTCTAATCCATTGGCTGGGAGTCATCGTCGGCGTTCAACGCGGCCGAGGAGAGCGAAACCTAGCGCGATGGGGTTCTTTGGGGGCTCACCGGGGTGCAGGCGAGGGTCGGCGAGGCGGGCGAATGACGAAGTCGACGACGACGAATCTCCTGGTACCGGTGGCTCCTCCTGGGGCGGCTTCAATCGCTGGCTCCCTTCTTCTCCAGAGGCGACGGGCTCCGGTGAAATTCTGGCAAAGTGCAGCTCGCCTTGCTCCGGAAACGGTGTGGCACGATCAGTGATGAGAGGGGAGTAGAATGGTGTGCTCAATTCGGCTGGGGGTGGCCTCTATTTATAGTCGAACGAGGGGACCGACGGGGCGCACGGTGAGCTCGTCGGGGGCGATGGTACAGGCGGCTATTGGCATGGGTGAAGGTAGGGGACGGTGCGGTGTTCCCTGGCGATACTCAACAATACAGTGACGAGACGTGGGGCGGTGCGGGTTGGTTTGGAACACGCGACGCTCTGCGCGGCAGAGGCGACGTCTTCGACGGTGAGCGGTGGCTGTGCAGCATGGGGCGGCAAATGGGGATGTCTGGCGGTCTTCTGGGTCGGTGGTGATCGTATATGCACACGGCAAGGGCGGTGCACGGTCTGTGGGCGTCGGTCGAGGGTGGCGCTCTGGCGCACGCTCGACACGGTTGGCAGAGGCACGGGCGCGGCGTTCCTGGGTGCTCTGGTCGGTGTCTTCGTGGCAGGGCTGGTCTAGAGGGGGCGGTGAGGCATGGGTGATCTCCCAGACAAGGTTGGCACGACTAGTTTCCTTCCTAGCTTGCTGTCTACACTGGGGTGGCATGGTGTGCTTCGGCTGTTCACCATTGATGGCATTGTCAAGCTCACAGTGGTGCTAGTGATTAGTTAAGTTCGTTAGATGATCTACTAAGGCTAGTGGTGCCTAGAGAGGGAAAAAGTTAGGCTCAATTCACTGCTCAAAACAGTGTTTGGATTTTGTTTGATTTGTGTCTGCAATGTGTTTGATGAAATGGCCGCATGAAATCAAGTTTTGAATTTTGAAAAGATTTTTGGTGAGTGTGCTAGATTGGTGCTGGTGAGTCTGCAGATGCTTGGGCTTTGAAAGTTGAGCTTGTTTGAGTGGTTTTTGAAAAAGTGGGATCTTCCCATATGATAAAGATTCAATTTTGAATTGCCATTTAAACTATGCATTGGAAAGTTTCTGGATGATCACAAAGTGGGCCTTGATACTTTGTTATGAGTACAATCAAGGGGTGCAAAGATCCAGAAAAGTTTCTGTTAGGTTCTGAAAGTTTGAGACAACCAAAGTAGGCATGGGAGTTAAATTGGTCAAAATGACCATTCCTTTATTTTATTTGTTTTGATTTACTTGTCTTTGGGAAAGGTGTGGGAAATGTTTTAGATGATGTTTATTTCACCTAAGAGACATTTTACAAGCAAAGAAACACACAAACAAGTTGGTTCAAAAGAATTTCAAATGAGGTGCATACAAATATGCATGCTTTCATAATTTTATTTAGAAAAGTTTTTGTTAACCCTAATTTTTATGATTAGAGTTTGATGATCCAAGTTTAGTATTTTTGTGATGTTACAACGGAGAAGGGCACGGGCACGGGAGGCTCGGCCAGGGCGAGGAAGGCCGAGGGCGGACGTCGGTGCAGAAGGGGTGGACACAACGGGTCGAGGTGGAGATAGAGATGGGACAGAGGCCAGCGAGGGGATCATGCGAGCTATGAATAGGGAGGCAGCGACTTGCAGGGAAGGCCGCCAAGGAGGAGCGGCGGGCAGCTAGAGGTGGTGGCGCACGTCTGGAGTGAGGACGTGATGGCGGCGGGGACAGAGGACGATGGAGGCGAGTAGGATTGGGGTTGAGCAGGGATGCGAGGAAGGGTACCAAGTGCAGGGATCCATCGGGTCACATGGCCTCATGCGTGTGTGTGGTTCCTGTGTGCGTGTATGTGACTGGGTGTGTGCGTGCCTAGGTGTTGTGTGTCCAGCGAAGGACTTGTGGTGTGTGTGCGTGCGTGGTGTGTGTGGCTTACAGCGGCGGCGGGGTGTGGTGGCGGATAGGTTTAGGGTTAAGGTTAGGATATGGGGTTGTAGGTGGCAAGCTGGGCTGTTTCGCCCGGCCGGCTGCCTCCCCTAAAAACTCTTTTATTTTTTGTTTTATTTTAAAAGTCTTTTGTAAATAGTTTTTGGACAAATAAAATATCCCGAAAGGCCGGGGTTTTTTATTTGAAATTAAATGAGGAGACTAATTAGAAAACAAAATATACTTTTGACGAAAAGATTTAGAGGAAAAATATGCATGATGACGTCATGATGATGCAAAAAAGAAATTAACACGTAATTTTATTTCAGAATATTTTCCGGGGCATTATACTAGTTCAACCTCGTTATCGATAAGTACTCTTTACTGGTTCCTGTGATATGTGATCCCTTGTGAGCCAGTCACATGCTTGCAACCTAATTGTATGACATTCCACCGTGAGGGCCCGGAGTATATCTATCCGTCATATGGATGGACAAATCCCACTCTTGATCCATGTGCCTCAACACATACTTTTCGAATACTCAATGCCATATTTATAACCACCCAGTTACGAAGTGGTGTTTGATGTCATCAAAGCATCCATCCAGTGATGGTGATTAGCATGATCTCATGGTCGAAGGATTAGGTTACTATGTATCTGAAAGCTTATAGCAAACGAACTATTGAAATGACTTGATCTTTATGCTACGCTTAACTATAGGAGTATGTCCATCACACCATTCTCCTAATGATATGATCTTGTTGTTAATAACATCTCAATGTTCATGATCAGGAAACCATGATCATCTATTAACCAACAAGCTAGTATTACAAAGAGGCTTTACTAGGGACTCTAACAAGTTTACAAATCACACAAGTATTAATGTTTCCGGTTAATACAATTATAGCATGAATGTAAACATTTATCATAAACACAAAGATATAATAATAAATACTTTTATTATCCCTCTTGGGCCTATCTCCAATAGTCTCCCACTTGCACTAGAGTCAATAATCTAGATTACATGGTAATATACCGAACACCCATGGCGGTTTGGTGCTGGTGATGTTTTGCCCTCGAGAGAGGTTTAGTCAACGGATCCACCACATTAAGATCTGTGTGTACTTTGCAAATCTTTATGTCACCATCTTGGACATGCTCTCGAATAGCGTGAAAACACAGCTTGATATGCTTCAACTTATTGTGTGACCTTGGGTCCTACGCATTGGCTATGGCACCCATGTTATCACAATACATAGCCATTGGGTCCAACGCATTGGGAACCACACCAAGCTCGGTAATGATCTCCTTCATCCATATCGCCTCTTGTGAAGCCTCCTAAGAAGCTATGTATTCTGATTCAGTTGAAGATCTAGCCACAATGCTTTGCTTTGCACTCCTACGGCTCACTGCTGCACCATTCAATGTAAATACATATCTAGATTGAGATTTAGAATCATCCGGATCGGTGTTCCAACTAGCATCGATGTAACCATTAACAACAAGTTGTTCATCACCTCTATAAGAAATAACCATATCCTTAGTTCTTCTCAAGTACCTAAGGATGTTTTTAACTGCTGTCCAGTGATCCACTCCTCAATCACTTTGATATCTGCTAGTCAAACTAACATCATATGCAATGTCGGGTCTAGTACATAGCATGACATACATGATAGATCCTATGGCTGAGGCATAGGGAGTCTTACTCATCCTCTCTCTATCTTATTCCGTAGCGGGACTTTGAGTTTTACTCAAGGTCGTAACATGGGCAAGAACCCTTTCTTGCTATCTTCCATTCCAAACCTCTTTAGAAATTTGTCCAAATATATATTTTATGAAAGCGATATTAGGCATCTCGATCTATCTCTATAAATCTTTATGCCTAATATGTAAGCAGCTTCGCCAAGATCCTTCATTGAAAAAGTATTATTCAAATTATCTTTGACACTTCTAAGAAGGTCTACATCATTCCCAATCAATAATATGTCATCCACATATAGTACTAGGAATGCTACAGAGCACCCACTCACTTTCTTGTAAATACAAGATTCTCCATAAGTTTGTATAAAACCAAAAATTTTGATCACCTTATCAAAACATTGATTCCAACTTCAGTATGCTTGCTTCAATCCATAAATTTATCGTTGAAGTTTGCATACCTTGTTAGCATCTTTAGGATTGAGAAAACCTTTGGGATGTACCATATACAACTCTTCATCAATGACTCAATTGAGGAACGCCATTTTGACATCCATCTGCCATATCTCATAATTATAATATGCAGCAATTGCTAACAAAATCCTCACAGACTTTAGCTTCGCTACCGGTGAGAAAGTCTCATTGTAGTCAACTCCTTGAATTTGACGAAACCCCTTTGCGACAAGTCGATATTTATAGACGGATACATTACCATCAACATATGTTTTCTTCTTGAAAATCGATTTGTTCTCGACAGCCTTTCGGCCATCCGGTAAGTCCACCAAAGTCCACACTTGGTTTTCGTACATGGATCCAATATCAGATTTCATGGCTTCTTGGCATTTATTGGAATCTGGGCTCATCATCGCTTCCTTATATGTCGCAGGGTCGTTGGTGTTTTCCACCAACATGACACTCATAACGGGATCAATCGGGAGTGGTATGAGTCCTCGTTGATCTATGAGGTTCTGTAGTAACTTCGACCGAAGTTTCATGATCACCATCATTATCTTCCTCTCTTATTGGTGTAGGCGCCACAAGAAGTTCTTTTGGTGTTGCTATACTCTCAAATCCGAGAGAAGGTCCGACAACCTCGTCGAGTTCTACTTTCCTTCCAGTCACTTCTTTCAAGAGAAACTCCTTCTCGAGAAAGGATCCATTCTTGGCAACGAAGATTTTGCCTTCGGATCTATGATAGAAGGTATACCCAATAGTTTCCTTCGGGTATCCTATGGAGATGCATTTTTCCGGTTTGGGTTCAAGCTTGTTAGGCTGTAACTTCTTTACATAAGCTTCGCAACCCCAAACTTTAAGGAACGAAAATTTAGGTTTCTTCCCAAACCATAATTCATACGGTGTCGTGTGACACCCCGGGATCAGGGATAAACAAATCCCATACCTCCGTCTGACATAAGCTTAACCTTGAGCTCGAGGATATCCAGTGAAGAATCGCTAACACAGCAGTGACCCTACAACACAAAATTTATTATAGCAAGCTCATAATTGAGGAGAGAACCAAATTATTACAAGAAGAGGTCACTGACCACAAAGTCAAACAACAGAAGGAAAATTATGCTATTAAGTATAGGAAACTTAAAAAATGGACTAAGAGGCCTGGAGCATAACGATGACGTCCCAACCCATAGATTCCAGGATGCCAGCCGGGAACCCCAAGCTACTCGTCGGTGTTGATGTAGTACAAAACCTGTCTTCATGTGAACACTTACTCTGCTACAAAAGTATCAACAAATCAAGGGTGAGTACAGGGTGTACTCCGCAAGACTTATGGCTGGTGGAGTTGTTTTGCATAGAGCCAACTTTGTTTGTAAAACAAGAGGGAGGAGAAGCTCGTCTAATCAGAATATTTTAAAAGGGCATAAGAGAGCGACATCTCCGAGGTATTGATCATCATCTTTGATATCCACCAAATCATCGTCATCGAACCTCTAGTTGGATCACCCCCTTGTACCCATGAGGAAGCATCCTTAAGCACACGTTGATCTGCCAAGTTTTACGATTAGGTTCAAGTTCTCTATGATCATCACGTCCATTCCCAAGTCGTTCATAACTGTGAACACGGCTTTTCGAAAAGATTAATACCCTGCAGGGGTGTACAACTTTACCCACACGTACTAACCTTCTCTTAATGCCACTAGATAAGCCCTCTTCCTTGGAAGGCCGACAGAGGGTGGTTAGACACGACCTTTACCTTGCTTTCGCCGAGACCATGAGTCACGCCCTAAGGATGGTTATGCCGTAATGGGTCAAATCCCGAAGCCGGTCCCTAGAGATGTGAGGCGAGGTTGGTTCACGAG
This sequence comes from Avena insularis, assembly GCA_023614405.1. Classification (NCBI taxonomy): domain Eukaryota; kingdom Viridiplantae; phylum Streptophyta; class Magnoliopsida; order Poales; family Poaceae; genus Avena; species Avena insularis. Next base: position 287,812,626 of record CM042691.1, on the reverse strand, counting down.
GGGCTCCATCAACCCCAAGCAACCCCGGCCACGCTTACCTACCTGTTATGATGCACCTTCACCCGCCAAATCTTTCAAAACGTTTTCAATGCGTATGTCGAATGGAACGCCCAAACTATGTGACTCATGGAATCTACACTCATGGGGTTTTCTAGGCCCCGTGTGGTTGTACGCTCGTCTTGGTTCAAGAGAAAAGAACTCGGGTCCTAGTGGTGGCGAGCATGGGACTATAAAAATCACAACCCACAATGGCCTCCCATACAAGCCTTAGCATGTTAATCTCATATCACTGATCTCATCTCATCACGTTCTCTTTTCATGCTAGATTCTCTGCATCTGATACATCATCTGGATGGACCAGACTCAACAGCTATGCATGGCTAAGCAAGACACAATATAAGCTCTAGCAGTGCATACAAGCCAAACCTAGTTAAGCTAGGAGCAGTGGATCAGGTAATATAAGCTCAAAGGGAGTAATGCAATAGATAAGATACCGTATCTATCAATAAAATACCATAGTAGAATCGTATGCATCATGGCAGGAATTGAAATACTTTCAAAATCATAGGATTATATCATGGTGGGGCTATGCTTGCCTTTGCCCGTTGATAACCAATAAACAGAGGTTCGGAGGCCTTGTACTTGACTTGGTTACAGTTGGTCAAGTATTTGTCATCGAGCTTTGACGGTGTTGATCTCTGGTTCGATCTTGATCTCGATCTTGTATTCTACCAAGAAGAACCAAACACCGGAAAGAGAGGGGAAACAATCAATACATGGTATCGATGTAATTATCGAGCAGGGTTGATGATATGACAAGTTAAATTGCATTGAAATGGAACCCTATAGCATGCTCGACATTTTAATCGGGGTTCCGAGGGATGAAAACCCTAACTCGAGGAAACTCCGAAATCACCTATGGGGGTTCATTTGGTTCTCTAATTAAACTTATCATGTAAGTTGCTTAACAATGCATGATTATAGCTTAGAGAGGTAGTTCTCATTTTTCTAAACATTTTGATATATTATTCATATTTTTCTGACTTATAAATCATAAGGTATTGATTTTACAAGTTTATATCAATTTTTGGAATTATTTAAACCATTTTCTAGATTTATTAGACCACACTGAAAATTTTCACACCGCGGGCATACCTAGCTACAGTGGCTGACAGAGGGGCCATGAGCCACCTCAGCTGCCACGCGAGCAGGTGGGACTCGGGCCGGGGTTTGACTAGGTCAGACCCACGCTCGGCTGTCGTCATGCTGATGCAAGTACGTAGGTGACCTCAGATTAGTGACGAGTTCAGCGATAGAGGCGACGCGGGGCTGCACGGTTGGTTCCGTTCGAGTCAGCGCTTCACGCTGATCCAGAAAAGGGCGACGCCGTCATCTATTGGTCGCCCGAGCACGGGTTACAATGGCGAGCAGCGGTGGTGCTCATGGGTCTATGGCGTGCGACAAGCACATAGAGGGAGGGGGGCATAGGAGGGGTCCATGAGGATCACGTGCTCACCCTGGATCTAGAGGGGTCGATGGCGAGGCACGGGGTGGACCGGAGCAACGGGGATGCGGGCGGTGGAGGTCGTCAGGCTCGGGGAAGACGGTGACCATGGCGACAATTGGAGGCATGTGACATCGATTCCTTTGACGCGGTGGCTCACAACGGCAAGACGGAGCTGATGGTGGCCTCAGAATGGTGAGGGGTGGACAGAGATGGCAGGGCGATGGCGAGCTCGTCGGCTAGGGTTCGGCCAGGGGAAAAAATCGAGAGAGGGAGGTCTCTAGGGAGAGGGAGGGAGGATAAGGATGGGGAAAAAGCGTCGTGGCATTCTTGTCCACCTCCTGGAGCTCGACGGACGGCAGGATCAAGGCAGCAAGGATCGATGGTGGCTTTGCCGACACGGTGCTGCTTCACGTCGCCTGCAAAGATGACGAAGGACATACGGGGCGAACCGGTATGGGCCTTAGCTGGGCCATGCTTGGGCCATCTGCGGGTGCGCTGAGTAGCAGGGAGAGGGAGGAGAGGAGATGGGCCGGCCTGGGCTGCACCTGGCTCCAGTTTTTTTCTTTTTGAAAACATTTTCCAATTCCGTTTTCTATTTTCTCCTTTTGTAAATCATTTTCAAATCTGTTTTTGGATGTTTCAAAAATACCAGAAGCTTTTGTAGAATATACAAACTGTTGTGGGGCCCTTTCATTCCATTTGAGACCCATACTTTTTTTGGTAGTTTTCGAAATATCAAAACCATTTGAATTGTTTTCAAATAGAGGAAGGGTATTAGGGTTTTGATTTACTTATTTTTGCATGCATTTTTTAAGGAATGATGCCCATGATACACAAACAAACCCTAATTAGTAATTTAACTAAAACTGGGGTGTTATATGTCGTTTCAACGGATTTATATGGTGCCCTTTTTAAAGTGAATGCGGTTGTTTATAATGCATAACCCCAAAATAATAACGGTAAATCTATAAGTGACATCGTAGAACTAACCATATCTAGGAGAGTTCGATTACGATATTTGGACACACCATTACGTTGTGGTATTCCTGGCGGTGTCAATTGTGAAAGTATTTCACATTTCTTCAAATGCTCTGCAAACTCGTAACTTAGATATTCACCTCCATGACCGGATTGTAGAAATTTAGTCTTCTTGTTACGTTGATTCCCTACTTCACTTTGAAATTCCTTATACTTCTCGAAAGTTTCGGACTTATGTTTCATGAAATAGATATACCCATATCTACTCAAGTCATCCGTGAAAGTAAGAACATAACGATAATCACCGCGCGATGCTACACTCATCGGGTCACACACATTGGTATGTATGATTTCCAATAAGTCCGCAGCTCGCTCCATCATACCAAAAAATTGAGTCTTAGTCATTTTTCCCATGAGACATGCTTCGCGTCTTTCAAGTGATTCAAAATCAAGTGATTCAAGAAGTCCATCGGAATGGAGTTTCATCATATGCTTCACTCCAATGTTACCAAGACGATAGTGCCACATGTATGTAGAATTATCATTCAATTTCAAATGTTTAGCATCTATATTATGAACATGTGTATCACTACTATCGGGATTCATTAAGAATAGACCATATATCAACGATGCATGACCATAAAAGATATTACTCATGTAAATCGAACAACTATTATTCTAGGACTTAAACAAGTGACCGTCTCGCAATAAACAAGATCCTGATAGAATGTTCATGCTCAACGCAGGCACCAAATAACAATTATTTAAGTGTAAAACTAATCCCGATGGTAGATGAAGAGGTAGTGTGCCTACCGCGATCACATCAACCTTTGATCCATTTCCAACGCGCATCGTCACCTCGTTCTTCTCTAGTCTCCGTTTATTCTGCAGCACCTGTTTCGAGTTACAAATATGAGCAGCTGAACCAGTATCAAATACCCAGGCACTACTACAACTACTAGTAAGATACACATCAATAACATGTATATCGGATATACCTTTCTTCTTGATATTGTCGTTCTTCAGATCCTCCAAGTACTTGGGGAAATTCCGCTTCCAGTGACCTTCTCCCTAGTAGTAAAAGCACTCAGTATCAGGCTTAGGCTCAGCCTTGGTCTTCTTCACTGGCGCGGTAGCTTTCTTACCGCCCTTCTTGAAGTTACCCTTTTTCTTAGGATTGCCTTGCTTCTTGAAATTGGTGGTCTTATTGACCATCGACACTTGGTGCTCTTTCTTGATCTCCACTTTCGCAGACTTCAACATAGAGAAGAGTTATGGTACCGACTTATCCATGCGATGCATGTTGTAGTTCATCACAAAGTTCTTGTAACTTGGTGTTAGTGATTAGAGGACACGGTGAATCCCCAAAGCATTAGGAATCACTATACCCAAGATCTGGAGCTTATTGGCGTGCCCAGACATCTTAAGCACATGCTCACTGATGGAGCTGCCCTCTTCCATCTTGTAGTTAAAGAACTTTTCAAAAGCTTCATAACTCTAAACTGTTGTATGAGCCTCAAATATCATTTTGAGTTCACGGACAATATCATGTGGGTCAAAGTTCTCAAACCTTTTATGAAGCTCCCATTCCAAACCATACAAGATATCACACTAAACTGTGGAGTACTGATACTTTTGAGCGAGGAAAACATTCTTCACCTCATCGGTAGCATCAGCTATAGGTGGGTCACCCAGCAGTGCATCCAGCACATAGGTCAACTGACCATCATTGAGGACAATCCTCATGTTGTGGAACCAATCCACGAAGTTTCTTCCAATGTTTTTCAACTTTTCTTTATCTAGGAACACATTAAAATTGATGGTAGGGGTCGCCATTGATCTACAACATATTTGCAATAGTTTATACTAAGTTTATGACAAATTGAGTTCTAATTAATACTTAAATTAATCTAGGTGAACTTCCACTCAAAAAAAGATCACATTGTTTTAGTAATCACATGAACCAAATCCACTACATCAAGTCCGATCATCACGAGAGATGATGTAGTTTCAAAGGCGGGCAATCAACATGTTCATCATATCTACTATATGACTCATGCTTTACCTTTTGGTGATCCGTGTTTCGATACCATGTATGTGTTGGAGATATGCCCTAGAGGCAATAATAAAAGTGGTTATTATTATATCTTTGTGTTTATGATAATTTTTTACATTCATGCTATAATAGTATTAACCGAAAACATTAATACTTGTGTGATTTGTAAACTAAATTGGAGTCCCTAGTAAAGCCTCTTTGTAATACTAGCTTGTTGGTTAATAGATGATCGTAATTTCCCAATCATGAACATTGAGATGTTGTTAACAACAAGATCATATCATTAGGAGAATGGTATGATGGACATACTCCTATAGATAAGCGTAGCATAAAGATCAAGTCATTTTAATAGTTCGTTTGCTATAAGCTTTCTGATACATAGTAACCTAATTCCTTCGACCATGAGATCATGTTAATCACCATCACCAGAAGGATGCTTTGATGACATCAAACACCACACCGTAACTGGGTGGCTATAATGGTGGCATTGAGTGTTCGGAAAGTATGGGTTGAGACACATGGATCAAGAGTGGGATTTGTCCATCCATATGACAGATAGATATACTCGGGGCCCTCTCGGTGGAATGTCATCCAATTAGCTTGCAAGCATGTGACTGGCTAACAAGGGATCACATATCACGGGAACGAGAAAAGAGTACTTATTAGTAACGAGGTTGAACTAGGTATGCAGAGATACCGACGATCAAAACCTTGGATAAGTAAACTATCATGAGACAAAGGGAAATTGGTATCGTATGTAAGTGGTTCATTCGATCGCAAAGTAATCGTAGAAATATGTGGGAGCTATATGAATTTCCAGATTCCTCTATTGGTTATTGATCGGAGAAGTGTCTCGGTCATGTCCGCATAATTCACGAACCGTAGGGAGACACACTTAAGGATTCGATGTTGTTGTGTAGTTATAGAATGATGAGTAAGAGACCGAATGTTGTTCGGAGTCTCAGATGGGATCCGGGATATCAGGAGGAGATCCAGAATGGTCCGGAGAATAATATTCATATAAGGAAAGTCCTATTTCGGAGTTCGGAAATGATTCTGGTGTTTTCACCAGGAATGTTCTAGAAGGGTCTGGAAGGTCCGACACTCCGGAGGGGAAGGGTACATGGATGTGTCATGACAATGTGGAATGGTTGCATCATGTACTAGATCACTTGGCTGGGCAATATGAAGAGAGAAATCAAATCCAAGTTTGAAAGTCAAATGCCAATTTGAAAAGTCAAATCCAAAGTTTGCTCAGTGGAGGGAGAGTAGGAAACCTACCTAGGGTAGGAGTCCCACTCCCTCCACCCGCCGGCCAAGGAGGAGGAGTTGGAGGAGGACTCCCTCCTCCCAACCGGCCCCCTCCCACCTATATAAGGAGGGGTAGGGCGCCCCTACCCCTCACGCCCAAAACCCTAGCCCCAAGTTGCCGGCGCCACCACCTCCAAGTGTTGTCGCCACCGCCGCCTAGGCTCCTCCCAAGTCGCCGAGTTAGGGTTTCCCCAAACCCTAGCCGGTAGCCACACCCTCCCCTTGGTGCCCTCTAAACCGTAGATCGCCAAGGCCCTCTCTCATACTCCACCATACTCACTCCGGCTTAAGGCGAAGCCCTGCGGGATCTCTGCTCTACTTCCGTCACCACATCGTCGTGCTGCCGGAATCACAAGGAGAGTGCTACAACCTCCGCTGCCTGCTAGAACAAGGGAGATGAAGGTCTTCATCGTGTCGAGCGATGTGACCATTGCGGAGCGCTTTGCGAGCATTGTATTTGGAAGGATCGTCTACGCGATCTTGAGATCGGCAAGTGTACGACTGCATCACCCATGAGAATCTGCTCTCGTTAACCTCTTTGGAATCTTCGAGGGTGAGTTCTTCTATCGACTCGTTGCTACAATCTAGTAGATAGATCTTGGCTTGTTTGTGTGCATGCGGTAGAATTTTTTTGTTTTCCATGCTACGAACCCCTACAGTGGTATCAGAGTCATGTCTATATGTAGATCTGTTGCACGAGTAGAACACAATGGTCATTGTGGGTGGTGGTGCTTTTATTATCAATTGCTTTTTGTGTACTTTGCATCTTGCGTTATGATGGGATGAAGCGGCCCGGGCTAACCTTACATGACATCGTTCATGAGACTTGCTCCACGCTCAACATGCAACTTGTATTGCATAAGTGGCTTTGCGGGTGTCTGTCTCTCCCATTATAGTATAGATTCAATTTACAACAGGCACTTGATAGTTCAAACATCAACGTTGTGGTTCTTATTCGTAAGTTAGATCGACACTTATTGAAAGCCCAAACCACGTTATGCAAAGAAAATTAGAGGCGTCTAACTTTGTTTTGCAGGGTGTGCTGTGATGTGATATGGCCATGATTGTGATTATATATGATGTATGCAATGTTCCTTATTGTAAGTTGGTAACCGACAGGAGCCATATGGTTGTCTTTAAATTCCTTAAGACCTGCGTGTCTATTCAAAGTAGTTGTAATAGTTGAAGCTGGTGGACGACAACCATGAAACGGCGCCATTGACCTTGATGCCATACCGGTGATGATGGAGATCATGTTCGTGCTTGAAGATGGAGATCGGAAGCACAAGAAGAAAGGCCATATCATATCACATATTATGAATTGCATGTGATGTTAATCCTTTATGCATCTTATATTGCTTAGTTAACGACGGTAGCATTATAAGATGATCCCTCAAGCACACAAAATTCAAGTTTTAATGTGTTCACCCTTAGTAAGCACCGTTGCTAAGGCTCGTTGTTTCGAAGCACCACGTGATGATCGGGTGTGTTAGATTCTGTGAGTGTATACAACGTGAGCAAGCCAGATTTTCTCATGCGGAAGCTAAGGTTTGATCTTGACGAGCCTAGCATGTACAGACATGGTCTCGGAACACGGATCACCGAAAGGTAAAGCATGAGTCATATATAAGATATGGTGAACATGTTGATTGTTCGCCATTGAAGCTACATCAACTCTCGTGATGATCGGTTTTGATGTGGTGGATTTGGTTCGTGTGATCACTAAAACAATTTGAAGGATGTTGTTTTGAGTGGGAGTTCACCTAGATTAATTTAACTATTAATTAGAACTCAATTTGTCATAAACTTAGTCTAAACTATTGCAAATATGTTGTAGATCAATGGCGGCCCCTACCATCAATTTAATGTGTTCCTAGAGAAAGAAAAGTTGAAAAACAATGGAAGCAACTTCGCGGATTGGTTCCACAATTTGAGGATTGTCCTCAATGCTGGTAATTTGACCTATGTCTTTGGATGCACATTTGGGTGACCGCTGCGCAGCTACTTCTACCGATGAAGTAAAGAATGTTTACCTCACTCGGAAGAATCAGTACTCCATAGTTCAGTGTGCTATCTTGTATGGTTTGGAATCAGAGCTTCAGAAAAGGTTTGAGAACCATGACCCACATGATATTGTCCGTGAACTCAAAATGATATTTGAGGCTCACGCGACAGTTGATAGTTATGAGGCTTCTGAAAAGTTCTTTAACTGCAAGATGGAAGAGGGCAGCTCCGTCAGTGAGCACGTGCTTAAGATGTCTGGGCACGCAAACAAACTCCAAAGCTTGGGTATAGTGATTCCTAATTCTTTTGGGATTCACCGTATCCTCCAATCACTACCACCAAGTTACAAGAACTTTGTGATGAACTACCATATGCAAAACATGGACAAGACATTGCCAGAACTCTCTTCATGTTGAAATCTGCAGAAGTGGAGATCAAGAAAGAGCACCAAGTGTTGTTGGTCAATAAGACCACCAAATTCAAGAAGCAAGGCAAGTCTAAGCAAAAGGGAAACTTCAAGAAGGGCGGTAAGAAAGTTGCCGCCGTGAAGAAGACCAAGGCTGAGCCTAAGCACGATCTTGAGTGTTTTCTTTGCAAGGGAGAGGTCCTTTGGGCGGAATTGCCCAAAGTACTTGGCGGATTTGAAGAACGGCAACATCAAGAAGAAAGGTATATCCGATATACATGTTATTGATGTGTATCTCACTAGTACTCGTAGTAGTGCCTGGGTATTTGATACTGGTTCTGTTGCTCATATTTGTAACTCGAAACAGGTGCTGCGGAATAAACGAAAGGTAGCGAAGAACAAGGTGACGATGCGCGTAGGAAATGGATCAAAGGTTGATGTGATCGCAGTCGGCACGCTACCTCTTCATCTACCATCGGGATTAGTTTTATACTTAAATAATTGTTATTTGGTGCCTGCGTTGAGCATGAACATTATATCTGGATCATGTTTATTGCGAGACGGTTACTTGTTTAAGTCCGAGAATAATGGTTGTTCGATTTATATGAGTAATATGTTTTATGCACATGCACCTTTGATAGATGGTCTATTCTTATTGAATCTCGATTGTGGTAATACACACATTAATAATATTGAAGCTAACCGTTTGAAATTGAGCGATAACTCGACCTATATGTGGCACTGTCGTCTTGGTCACATTGGAGTGAAGCGTATGAAGAAACTCCATTCCGATGGACTTCTTGAATCACTTGATTTCGAATCACTTGAAAGATGCGAAGCATGTCTGATGGGTAAAATGACTAAGACTCCATTTTCTGGTATGATGGAGTGAGCTACGGACTTATTGGAAATCATACATACCGATGTGTGTGGCCCAATGAGTTTAGCATCACGCGGTGGTTATAGTTTTGTTCTTACCTTCACGGATGACTTGAGTAGATATGGGTATATATATTTCATGAAACATAAGTCCAAAACTTTCGAGAAGTTTAAGGAATTTCAAAGTGAGGTAGAGAATCAATGTAACAAGAAGATTAAATTTCTATGATCTGATCGTGGAGGTGAATATCTAAGTTACGAGTTTGGCGAGCATTTGAAGAAATGCGGAATACTTTCACAATTGACACCGACGGGAACACCACAGCGTAATAGTGTGTCCGAACGTTGTAATCGAACTCTCTTAGATATGGTTCGTTCTATGATGTCACTTACAGATTTACCACTATCGTTTTGGGGTTATGCATTAGAAACAGCCACATTCACTTTAAATAGGGAACCATCTAAATCCGTTGAAATGACACCGTATGAATTATGGTTTGGGAAGAAACCTAAATTGTCGTTCCTTAAAGTTTGGGGTTGCGAAGCTTATGTAAAGAAGTTACAGCCGGACAAGCTTGAACCCAAAGCGGAAAAATGCGTCTTCATAGGATACCCGAAGGAAACTATTGGGTATACTTTCTATCATAGATCCGAGGGCAAAATCTTCTTTGCCAAGAATGGATCCTTTCTAGAGAAGGAGTTTCTCTCGAAAGAAGTGACTGGAGGTAAAGTAGAACTCGACGAGGTTGTTGAACCTTCTCTCGAACTTGCGAGTAGCGCAGCACCGGAAGTAGTTCCTGTGGAGCCTACACCAATAAGAGAGGAAGCTAATGATGTTGATCATGAAACTTCGGTTGAAGTTACTATGGAACCTCGCAGGTCAACGAGAACTCGTACCACTCCTGATTGGTATGATACTGTTATGAGTGTCATGTTGGTGGATAACACCGATGACCCTGTGACATATGAGGAAGCGAGGATGAGCCTAGATTCCAACAAATGGCAAGAAGCCATGAAATCCAAGATTGGATCCATGTACGAAAACCAAGTATGGACCTTGGTGGACTTACAAGATGGCCGGAAGGCTATTGAGAACAAATGGATTTTCAAGAAGAAAACAGATGCTGATGGTAATGTTACTGTCTATAAAGCTCGACTTGTCGCAAAAGGATTTCGACAAATTCAAGGAGTTGACTACGATGAGACTTTCTCACCAGTAGCGAAGCTAAAGTCTGTGAGGATTATGTTAGCAATTGCTGCATATTATGATTATGAGATATGGCGGATGGATGTCAAAACGGCGTTCCTCAATGGAGACATTGATGAAGAGTTGTATATGATGCAACCCAAAGGTTTTGTCGATCCTAATGATGCTAACAAGGTATGCAAACTTCAACGGTCCATATATGGATTGAAGCAAGCATCCCGAAGTTGGAATCAACGTTTTGATAAGGTAATCAAAAGTTTTGGTTTTATACAAGCTTATGGAGAAGCTTGTATTTACAAGAAAGTGAGTGGCAGCTCTGTAGCATTCTTAATACTATATGTAGATGACATATTGTTGATTGGGAATGATGTAGACCTTCTTAATAGTGTCAAAGATTATTTGAATAATAGTTTTTCAATGAAAGATCTTGGCGAAGCAGCTTACATATTAGGCATAAAGATTTATAGAGATAGATCGAGACGCCTAATATCATTGTCACAAAGTACATATTTGGACAAAGTTCTAAAGAGGTTTGGAATGGAAGATAGCAAGAAAGGGTTGTTGCCCATGTTGCCCAATACGACCTTGAGTAAAACTCAAAGTCCTTGTGGCGGAAGATAGAGAAAGGATGAGTAAGACTCCCTATGCCTCAGCCATAGGATCTCTAATGTATGCCATGCTATGTACTAGACCCGACATTGCATATGCTGTTAGTTTGACTAGCAGATATCAAAGTGAACCAGGAGTGGATCATTGGACAACGGTCAAAAACATCCTTAAGTACTTGAGAAGAACTAAGGATATGGTTCTTTCTTATGGAGGTGATGAACAACTCGTTGTTAATGGTTACACCGATGCTAGTTGGAACACCAATCTGGATGATTCTAAATCTCAATCTGGATACGTATTTACTTTGAATGGTGCAGCAGTTAGATGGAGGAGTGCAAAGCAAAGCATTGTGGCGAGATATTCAACTGAATCGGAATATATAGCTGCTTCAGAGGCTTCACAAGAAGCGATATGGATGAAGGAGTTCATTATAGAGCTTGGTGTCGTTCCAAGTGCGCTGGACCCAATGTCTATCTACTGTGATAACATGGGTGTCATAGATAATGCGCAAGAACCAAGGTCACACAAGAAGCTGAAGCACATCAAGCTACGTTTTCACGCTATTCGAGAGCATGTCCAATATGGTGACATAAAGATTTGAAAAGTACACACATATATGAATGTGGCAGATCTGTTGACTAAACCTCTCCCGAGGGCAAAACATGACCAACACCAAACTGCCATGGGTGTTCGGTATATTACCATGTAATCTAGATTAGTTGACTCTAGTGCAAGTGGGAGACTATTGGAGATATGCCCTAGAGGCAATAATAAAAGAGGTTATTATTATATCTTTGTGTTTATGATAAATTTTTAGATTCATGCTATAACAGTATTAACCGGAAACATTAATACTTGTGTGATTTGTAAACTAAATTAGAATCCCTAGTAAAGCCTCTTTATAATACTAGCTTGTTGGTTAATAGATGATCGTGGTTTCCCGATCATGAACATTGAGATGTTATTAACAACAACATCATATCATTAGGAGAATGGTATGATGGACATACTCCTATAGATAAGCATAGCATAAAGATCAAATCATTTCAATAGTTCATTTTCTATAAGATTTCTGATACATAGTAACCTAATTCCTTCGACCATGAGATCATGCTAATCACCATCACCGGAAGGATGCTTTGATGACATCAAACGCCACGCCGTAACTGGTTGGCTATAAAGGTGGCATTGAGTGTTCGGAAAGTATGTGTTAAGGCACATGGATGAAGAGTGGGATTTGTCCATCCATATGATGGATAGATATACTCTGGGCCCTCTCGGTGGAATGTCATTCAATTGGCTTGCAATCATGTGACTGGCTCACAACGGATCACATATCACGGGAACGAGAAAAGAGTACTTATCAGTAACGAGGTTGAACTAGGTATGCAGAGATACCGACGATCAAAACCTCGGATAAGTAAACTATCGTGAGACAAAGGGAAATTGGTATCATATGTAAGTGGTTCATTCGATCGCAAAGTAATCGTAGAAATATGTGGGAGCCATATGAATTTCCAGATTCCTCTATTGGTTATTGATCGGAGAAGTGTCTCGGTAGGAATGATGAGTAAGAGACCGAATGTTGTTCGGAGTCTTGGATGGGATCCAGGATATCACGAGGATATCCGGAATGGTCCGTAGAATAAGATTCATATAAGGAAAGTACAATTCCGGAGTTCGGGAAAGATTCCGATGTTTTCATGGGAGAGGTTCTAGAAGGGTTTAGAAGGTTCACCGGACAGGAAGGGGAATGGTCCATGAATATGTCATGGATAAGTGGAATGACTGGATCATATCCTAGGTCGCTTGGTTTGGGCATTTGCAAGAGAGAATTAAAGCTCTAAATTGAAAGTCAAACGGGAAGTTTGAAAAGTCAAACTGGAACAATGGTTTCCTAGTGGAAGAAGGAAAGAGTCCTTCTCTCAATCCAACTTGGGTTTGGGTTTGGATTCAAACCCACCCCTCCCAAGGCTGCCCCCCTCTCATAAAATAGAGGGGGAGGGCTGCCCCAAACACTAAGTCCTAACCCTCCCCACACCTGCGCCGCCGGTAGCCGCCGCCGCCTCGCGCCGTCACAGCCTTGTCGCCGCCGCCCTAGACACGGCCGACACTTCATCCTCCTCCCGGTATTCTAAACCCTAGATCACAGGGAAACCCTAGATCCACCATAACTCGCACCGGCTTAGGCGAAGCCCTGCGGGATCTTCCCTCTACTTCCGACACCACGTCGTCGTGCTGCTGGAATCGCGAGGGGAGAAATACAACCTCCGTTGCCTGCTGGAACAAGGGAGAGAAGGTCTTCATCGAGTACCGAACGTGTGACCGACTACGGAAGCGCTGCCGGAACGCAGCGCCGGAAGGATCGTTTACTCGATCTTGAGATCGGCAAGTGTACGACTACATCAACCACGAGAATATGCTCTCGTTAACCACTTTGGAATCTTCGAGGGTGAGTGCTTCTATCGACTCGTTGCTACAATCCAGTAGATAGATCTTGGCTTGTTTGTGTGCATGCGGTAGAATTTTTTTTGTTTTCCATGCTACGAACCCCAACACTTGACTATAGCAATGCCCCTTCACCAAATTACACGGTTGAAGATCTTGTGAAATGGATCAATATAAAGATTCTAGTAAGTGAAGGAAATGATGAAGCTATGTATCAACATTTCGTTAATCAGGTAGCAATAATGGTATGTGAGCTTGAAGATGAATATAAGAAAATTGCTGAAAAACTACCTGTTAAGCTTGATGATATATTTGAGCCTACTATTAAAATTAAAATTGGGACTAATGAGAAAGCTACACTTTGTGATCTAGGTGCAAGTGTTTCAACAATTCCAAAAATTCTTTTTGATAAGTTAAATCTTGTCTTTTTTGAAATTACTAAAATAAAATTACATTTAGCACATTCTACCTACAAACAAGCTGTAGGAATTACGGAGAATACTTTAGTATACATTAAAGGTTGTCCTGCTCTTATTGATTTTGTTATTGTTGACATGCCTGAAAATGCTACTGTTCCTATCTTATTATGTTGTCTGTTCTTAAGAACTATTAAGGCTTTGGTTAATCTACATGAATGGAACGTGAAGCTTCAATTGCCTTTGCGGGATCCTTTTGTTGTTAATTTTCCTATGAAGAAGAAATCCAAGCATGATGATAAGGAGGCCATCACTTTGAAGGCCAACTATTTTGGAGTGGGTGTTCCACTCACTTGGCCTAAGTGAGCAACATCATGGTCAAGATATTGACCATAACAGAGCGCTTCATGGGAGGCAACCCATGTGAAATAAAGGTTTGAGTAATTTTTTTAAGTTTTAGTTAAAGTTCCATGATGAATAAAGAGTGCTAGAAAACTCTAGTTGAGAAGGAGAAGTTTGGTGTACTGAAATCCTGTCTTATACATGTTGTTGTTGGTAAAAAATTTAATCTGTCATTTTTCTGTCAAAATATGGTGTTTCCCTAAGTTTCATGTTAAGAAAGAATTTTCGAAGAAATAGGTAAATTTTGGCGACTCTAGAAGGTTTAACGACCAACTATACGGCAGGAATAAAAATTCCGACCGTATAGTTGCGGTCGTATACATATTGATGCCTTCGTCAAATTTCTTTTCTAGGATACCGAAAGTTTAACGACCAACTATACAACGGGAATAAAAATTTTGGCCATATAGTTCCGGCCGTATAGTTTGCGCCACCATGAAGAAACCCTAAAATATTACCATCAGACCAACTATACGGCGGGAATAAAATTCTAGCCGTATAGTTTTGGCTGTATAGTTCGTGCGACCACAAAAACTCCACGGGAACATACCCCTAACACCAAAACTTCAATACGTTTACCTCTTATACCTCCAAACTCTCTCAACATCTCAAGACATCTTCATCTCTACTCAATTTCGTTCGATTTCCTCGCACACAAGTGATCTACGGTATGTTTCTCCTCCGATCCTCCAATTACTTTTTGCAAATTCATCTCCGATCTATTGTCATTGTCAATCTAGGGTGAGACCTATTTCAAAGTAATTGCCATGTTTCTCTTTCCTAGATTATTATTTTGATAAGATTATTTAGTGCGCTATGATGAGGAATAGGTTATGCTTATTACTATTGGATCAAAAAGTTTTATTTTTGACTTTCTTATTATTTTAGATGATGAACACAAGAACAATCGCGTGCTCATGCCACTGCAAGTTCTTCTCGAGCTACCGCTGCAACTCAGGACCACATGGGGATATTGTTAAGGGATGAGCTCCAACGTGATCGCTTCAACAGGATCAAGAACCGAGAAGTGAAGACAACCAAGTGGTCTTGTCCCATTATATTGAATCAACTTGGTATTTCTAATGACTTCAATTTACTTTGTAATAGAGTTGGCCTGCAAAATTTTGTATTCCATGATGTGCCTACTTATCTCTGGTTAACTCTTGAATTTTTAAGTTCTTTGAAAAGCACCGTTAAAACATGGCACGGAGAGGACATGATTTCTTTCCGACTTATGAACAACAATTATACATTATCACTTGATGAATGGTGCAATTATTTTAATTTACCAAACAATGATGTTAATGCTTTACGTGCATCTTTTGCTGACATGCGCCCTTCCCCGGATTATTATTATAATAGAATGAGTTTAACTTCTAGAGTCAATAAGGGGAAGAATATTCAGCATCCTGCTATTCGCTATTTGTTCTATGTTATTGCTAACACCTTGAAGGCACGAAATGAGTTTACAAGACTCATTAAGGATGAAATCTTGGTCCTCACAAAATATGCTTTCAACAACAACAACTTGTCACTCAAATTGGACGCAATTCTTGTACGCTACTTGGAGCACCAATCCTCCCAAAGCCAAGGGCCAATCACATGTGGAGGCATCATCACCGTGCTTGCCATTGCCTTTGGCGTCGACCTAGGGTAAGTTGCAACCATTACTAGGTGAGCGACGTGTTGCTTTCTATACTTTAAAAGCTCGTGGAATGCTCACTAGGAGAGGTGGTATTTATTACTTGCAGATTGCTGGAGCTGGGCGTCTCTACCCCGCTCATTTGCCTAATGGTCTTTTCTCTATCGAGGAAGGATGTTTGCTATATGATTTGCAGTTTGAACAACACCAACCCGAGGAGGAGATTTTAGATGAGGATGAAGACCAAGAAGAGGAGAAAGAAGTTCCTGGTCAAGAGGATCAACCATTCAACCGGTTCGCTACATATCAAGATTTGCAAGAACTTGGAGGAACTGTGGAGGGGATGCATAATATCGCCCTGAACCTATGAGAAAATACTAGTAATTTATCAACTCAATTTGCGAACTGGAGCCACAACTTTTTTCTGCCACCACAGTGATTTGAAGGGCTTGCAAAAGTCTAAGATTGGGGAAGTCTCCCCATTATATTTATTTGGCGTTTTGTTTTTAATATTTCAAGGAATGCTTTTAGTTTGAGTTTATAAGCACTCATGTTGGTTTCCCCAACACTTTATCTTTAGTCATTTTTATTTGTTTTCAAGATTTTGTAGCCGAGCTTTGTCGCCAATTTGCTATGCTTTAACTCCCTCTCTTAAAAACAACAAAATGAATTTTCCATTTATCTTTATTTTCTGTCTTCCTTTTTCTATTCTCCTCGTGGTTCTCACATATTTGCAGGAGAGTGATTGACTTCGAGTTTCCAAGAAATGAATCAAAGGGGAAGAGAGAAGTGGAACCAATCATGAGAGGTATGCCTTATGACTCCCCACTTTTGAAGTTTGATAAACCCATGCTAGTTAGTAGTAAATGTTAAGATATTATATTGGTGGAGTGAGTCTTTATATTGGAGTAAAAAAAATTGCATGGGTATTTAGTTGAGTATGTTGTGTTCCAACTCTTGTAGTTAACCAAGTCTTGCCTAAATTTTTTCTAAACAATTGTAATAAGAAAAAGTCTCACAATTTAAGGCTTGGTTGTTGTAGTGTTTAGTCTTGAAAGCTTATTCCTAGAGACACTCAACACCATAGAAATAATGATTGACTTGGTAGCTCTCTTTGAAAGGATTTGTTCAATAGAATTAATGTTTAGCGGTCTTTGCGAGCATGCCAAAGTTTGACTTGTGAATCATAAGAATGATAGAGCTTTATGTGTGTCAAACTTCATGGAATGCCAACAACTTCGCTAGCCTACGAACGATCTTCATGGAGGAAACTTGTCACATCCCAAAATTCTCCTAATTTTGGAATGTAAAATAAATAAATAAGTTTGATTGATTGTTTGACTATGTTGAAAATTCTCAAAGAGAAGAAACTTTTTGAATAGAAAATCCTCTCAACCCCGAATTCAAAATCTTATATTCTTTTGTTATGACCTAAGTGTTAGATGTATATATTTGTATATTGTAGTTTCCCCATATGTTAGGGGGTTTCCTGCATATTTGCACATGTACCTGTATTATATATTGTGGCCTTTGGCCCCCAGAGGAATAGAAGTTGTCTATTCCTAACATGGTATCAGAGCCTAAGGTCTCGAGTTCGAGTCCTGTCTTTCGCAATTTATCCTAAATACGTTGTTGACCCCTCTATGTCCACGTATAGGCCTCTTGAGTCATACGTGAGTTTCGCGCGCCGTCGCTTTCTTCCGGTTGCACGTGCTGACTTCTCCCCATCACACGTGAGAGGGGGTGTTAAAGTGTATAAGTGGATTGCACTAACCCTTTCCATCAGTTCGGACTTTTAGTTGCGTTGGCTAGTGCATGAAGATTAACATGGTATCAGAGCCTCGTTAGCTCCGTCCTCTTTCTCGCAACTTCGTTGGCCGCCACCGTCCTTGTCGCCGCCGGCCTTGCCATCGTCGTCGCCGCAGGTCGCCGCCCGTTTTGTTCCGTTTCAGATCTGGATCGGTCACCGTCTCAGATCTAGACCGATATGTGTCCAGATCAAGATCCGTTTCAGACTGGAATTCGTCTTCAACTTCCGTTCTGCGCTCATCAACTCGCCGACAAAGGTCTTGTCGTGCCTCTGTCGCCGCTGCGTGCTCGCCATCTGCAGCCACGCGCGGGCCTCCCTGACGCGCCATCTGCAGCCACGCGGGGCCTTCCTGACGCGCCCTGCTGCCCGAGTGCTTCCCGTCGCGCCCGCCAACTGCCTCCTAGCGCGGGACCCCGATCGATACCTCCTGCCACGCCTTGGCCTTCCCGCCGCCTCCCGTCGGCTGGTGCGCCGGCCCCGCCCGGCTTCCACCTCCCGATGCATCTCGCTGAATTTCGTCTGGACCGGTCAGATCTGATATGATCTGTGTCTAAAAGAGAGAGAGAGAGAGAGAGAGAGAGAGAGAGAGAGAGATGTCTTCTTTATCGGGTTATGTTGCGATTCCTCGCTGCCCGGTGATCTTCGATGGCGCGAATTACCCTGATTTCGCTGCCTTTATGCGTGTTCACATGCGCGGTCTTCGTCTTTGGGGTGTGCTCTCCGGCGAGGTCTCCTGTCCATCGTGCCCCCTGCTCATGTGGCTCCTCTTCCGCCGATGCCGATTGTTCTCGGTGTTGATGCTTCTCAGGAGGCCAAGGATGCTTTCGAGTCTTGATGATAGTGTTGTTGCTTATGACCAAGCTCAAGCGGTACTCTTGATCTTGATACCTATCGACATGCTCGATTGCTTACACTCGGTGGGTTGATGAGGATGCTCGTCTTCTGCTTGTTCTCACCTCCGGTGTTACCCCAAGATGTCTGCTGAGTTCATGAGTCTACCTCATTGCTTTCGATGGGCCCATCTCCGTCGCTATCACCATCTGGGATGCTCTTTACTGTCGTGGTTCGCCAGAGCATGCTCTCCAGCGGTGATTCTACTATTGATGAGTTTTATACTCGCCGCTGCTATCTGGCGTCGACTTGATTCTCTTCATCTTTGCTGTTTGTGGCACATGCTCGTGTTGCGGTTATGCGCTTCGGATTTGGAGTTTCACCGCATCTATGAGTTTACGTCTCGGCCGCCGGAGTTTGAGCCCAGCGTGCTCAGCTGAATGCTCGTGGTCGTGTTCCGCTCTCTGAGGTGTTGTCTGAGCTTCGGGCTGAGGAGACCTGTCTCCGTGGTGCTGGTCTTCTTGCGGTTCCATCTGTGCTTGCTAATCGTGGTACTCCTATGTCGTCTGCTCCCTTGACTCAGCCACGGTCCTCTGTGCCGCCGCCGATACTACCCACTCCTCCGTGTCGTGGTCGAGTCGAGTCACCGCAGTTTCAGCATCGCAGCTTCAGGGCGAGTCGACCGGCAGCAGGCTCGTGGTCAGGGTCGCCGTGGTTCTCTTCGTCACGGCTCTTACTGTAACAAGGATGGCCACACTTGGGCCACTTGTTACACACGGGATCCCAGTTTGCATCAGCAGCACCAGGCTCGTGGGCAGTCGGCTCCTTCTGGATCTTCAGCAGTTGCTCTCTCCGATCAGGACATTATCAGGAGGCTTCGTGGTCTGCTTGCTACTACAGGCTCTTCTTCGACAGGCACTGCTGGTTCTGTGACTGATTCTTCCGGCACTGCACGACCACTACCTTCTACACAGTCAGGTACGTCCCCATGGTATCTGGATTCTGGAGCTTCCTTTCATATGACCCCTGAGTCTTCTTTTCTGTCCGCTCTTTGTTCTCTCCCTTCTCCTGTCCGTGTTTTTACAGCTGATGGTACCTCTCTTCCCGTTTCTAGTCGGGGCACTCTTTCTACTTCTTCTTTTTCTGTTCCTGATATCTCTCATATCCCTCTTCTTAAGATGAACTTGTTCTCTGCTAGCCAGATAACTGACTCTGGTTGTCGCGTCATTCTTGATGCCGATTCTTGTGTTGTCCAGGCCCGTCGCACGCAGGCCCTGGTTGGAGCTGGCCCTCGCAGTCGTGACTCTTCAGGACTTTGGGAGTTAGAATGGCTTCATGTTCCCTCCGCTGCCACTTCATCTGCCAGTTCTTCTTCGGTCGTCGCCTCTGCTACCAGCTCCTTTCAGCAGTGGCATCATCGTCTTGGTCACCTTTGTGACTCTCGTCTGTCGTCTTTAGTTCATCGTGGTCTTCTGGGGTTTGTCTCAGGAGATGGGTCTTTACATTGTCAGGGCTGTAGGTTGGGTAAACAGGTTCAGCTTCCCTATCCTACTAGCGCGTCTGTATCTCAGCGACCTTTTGATTTAATTCATTCAGATGTTTGGGGTCCGGCTCCTTTCGCTTCGAAAGGGGGCCATAGCTACTATATTTTATTCATCGATGATTTCTCTCGGTACACTTGATTGTATTTTATGCGCTCTCGTAGTGAGGTGCTCTCCATATATCAGCGTTTTGCGGCCATGGTCCATACTAAATATTCTACCCCAATTCGTGTTTTTCGTGCTGATTCTGCTGGTGAGTATATCTCCCAGATGTTGCGAGGTGTTCTTGCTGAGCAGGGCACCCTTGCTCAGTTCTCCTGTCCTGGCGCACATGCCCAAGATGGCGTTGCTGAGCGCAAGCATCGCCATCTTCTTGAGACCACTCGTGCCATGATGATTGCCTCTTCTCTTCCGCCATATTTCTGGGCTGAGGTTATTGCTACATCGGCTTACCTTATCAATATGCAGCCGTCTGTTGCTCTGTAGGGTGGTATCCCTCTTGAGCGCCTATCTGGACAGTCTCCAGACTACTCCATGCTTCACTTGTTTGGTTGTGTTTGCTATGTTCTTCTTGCTCCTCGCGAACGCACCAAACTGACCGTTCAGTCTGTTGAGTGTGTTTTCCTTGGATACAGTGATGAGCATAAGGGCTATCGCTGTTGGGACCCCATTGGTCGTTGGATGCGTATCTCTCGTGATGTTACTTTTTATGAGACGCGTCCTTTATATCCTCGTTCCACCGCTGGTACCTACCCGGTGGAAGATATCTCTTTTCTTCTCTTTCCCGACACACCTCCTTCTACTCCTATTGTGTCTTCTTCAGGATCTCCTCCCCCTGATGTCTCTTCTTCGACACCGTCCTCCTCTGCTCTGTCTAGTTCTCCTAGTTCTCCTCGTTCTCCGGAGTCTTCCTCTGCTATACCTTCTTCTTCATCGTTGTCTCCTGAGTCGTCTTCTTCTGATGAGCTTCCCTCTTCTCGTCCTGTTCGTCAGCGTCGTGCCCCTAATCATTACTCTCCCAGTCAGTATGGTCTTTCTGCTGCCTCCGAGCCGACTTCTTATCGGGATGCTGAGCATCATCCTGAATGGCAGCTGATTGATTATGGATTGTAGAATTGGTTTGCAAGATTTCAAAATGAAAATCATGAAGCATTCGTAAACATTTCATTACATCCATGCAAAGTTCTCACAAACTGAATCCAAATCCTGGTATCTAAATTCTATAGTTGATTCATCCAAATGTTCCTAAAGGTAATTAAATTGACTTTATAAAACCCATTGTTGCTAAAGCATCGATTATTGATAATTATAGCCTAAAAATATGCAATTAATATTACAAAATTTTAGGAACAAAATTGAGCTCATTTGGAGCTATTATGAAAAAGTTATGGAATAAATACAAACAAATAAAGATATAAATAAATATACAAGGATTTATAAATCCACTACTTCCAAATTAGTAAAAAGATTACAAATTTGATTCTATAATGATCTATTCGATTTTAGAAAAATTTAGAAACAAAAATCATGTCATTTGGAGTTCGTATGAAAAAGATATGAGAAAAACAAGTAAATAGAAAAAGAAAAAAAAAACCTATGCGGGCCGGCCCAGCAAGGACGACCGAGCCAGCCACGTACAGGAGAGGATCGATCGATCCCATGGTTGCTTTAAAAACCGTGCGAATCAGTTTTTTTCTAACCTATCTCTACTCAAACTCTCATAGCTTTTTATCTACAACTCCGAATCGACTTCCGTTTATTTATACTTGTTCCCTACTCCAATATCTATCTCTACACCGTCCTAAACCTCCATATAAACTCGTGGAGCCACAGCTGTACGAGTTTTTCTTCTCGAAATCCCGAATCTACATATGCCCGAATCTTGTTTTGCTTTTTAACCCATCTAGACTTCGGTGTTTGCCTTCGGCCAAAAAACGAAAGTTGTAGAACTCGTCGAAATCTTTCAATCCCGACAAACCTCACCTCTTTTCATCCACCACAGCCGGAGAATTTCATATCGCATTATTTCAGATCTGACGGTGTAAATCCAAGATGTACTTGCGCTCGTTTCTTCAAATCCAAATTCCTTTGGTAAGAAGGTAGGAATAATGATTCCCCACAACTTTCATGTTGTAAGTTTTTCAATTTGACCTACGGATTTGTCTCTCTAACACAGATATGTTTCTTGTCTATTATGAGCCAAAATCGGGTCAATCTCTTCTTCTAGCCACCGGATCCTATCCAGACGGTCGAGATCCAATCAAACCGGTGCGTGCCATGTCGTCATCCCGGTCAGCATCCTCATCAACGCCACATCAACGTCAGGTCAAGATCTAGTCCCAGTCAGCATGCAAAGTCAACCTGTCCAGTCAGCGGAATATTCTCTGGAATATTCCGTTCGAATTTAAAATTGCATATTATAGATCTTACTTGTAAAATTCATTAGAAATCCATACCACGTCCAAAAATTGTGTATACTATATCAAATTAAAGATAATTTTACGTAGAATCATCTTATAAGAATAGATCCAGCTTTTACTGTACGTGGTTACTGCAGTAATTTAATTAGTTTGAATGGTCTTTTAGGTTAATAAATTCATAGGAAATTATCTCTAACTCCAAAAAATATGAACAATATATCAAATTGAAGCTACTGTAATGTAGATTAATAATATCTGGTTGGATCCAGCCTTTGCAGATTATTTACCCCGTAGCAATTTAATTAGTTTTAATAGCATTATAAATCATTAAATTCATAGTAAATTAATTGCTTGTCACAAAAATATAAATGATATACCGATGGAAAGCTGGTTCCATGTAGATCATCAATATGTAATTAGTTTAGCCTTTTTGTAAGGTATTGCCGTGAATATTTAAATGGTTTAATGGCCTATTTAGAGTAATAAATTCATAAGAAAATAAATACTGCTCAGAAAATTACAAATAATATGTCCCTGGAATCACAATTCCATGGAGATTTCAGATATAATTTTAGTTTGATTTTTAGGCAAAAGAAACTATATGAATCGTTTAAAACCCATTAAACACTATTTAAATCATATAAAAAGATCTATAATTCCGATTAGGGTGAATCCAACGCGCTGGTTCGTATTAACGTCCTCTATCCAGTAAACCCAAGAAACAAATTTAATTCGACAGTTAGAATAGGCGTTACAACAGAACTATTAAAAACCCTATATTGGCAAGTAATTATTAATAACAAGTACTCCATTGCATTAATTGGCCTCTTGCATGCATCATATACTTCAATATTGTTTAGAGAACTAAAGTAACAAACATTGTGACTTATTAAATTGTCATGCATGCATTTGATGCATTTGTTTGATCTCTATGTGCTAGTGTTTATGATTGTATGCAATTGTTTGCTCGATAGATTGCGAGGAGTGCAACGTGTGTGATTGCAACTACTATGATTGCAAGTATTGTGGTTATGATGAGAGCAACCATTATATCTATGAGAATTGTGAGGATTATCTAATCGACTACATCTACAACAAAAGAAAGTGGTGCTATCTTGGTCATAAATGTCCTACTGTTTTCCTATGCATTGTAGATGTTTTTGTAGAATTGCATATGTAGGAATTGATGTGTATATGCTATGCTATCTCCCATATTATTCCCTAGCATTCCTTGTTTATGCGCCACCGTTGGTAGATGTGCTTAGCCATGCTATGATGAACGAGGGCTGGGTTACATCACTGATGTTGATTCTAAATGTGTTGGTTTGCGAAAACTAAAACAACTTAATCAATGAATCTCCTGGGTGTGATGGGATTGATAATTTTTGGTGGTATCATTGCGGAAAGGCACCCAGGACACTGAGAAAGGATTTGGCTTCTTTGTTTGGTAGCTTTCATGTGCAACCATGTGCCAATAATGAAATGGGCGGTTGGTTGGACTCAGTAGGTTGTGGTAACTCGAACCCACATATCCAGAGATGTAGATAGTGT
This sequence comes from Avena insularis, assembly GCA_023614405.1. Taxonomy (NCBI): domain Eukaryota; kingdom Viridiplantae; phylum Streptophyta; class Magnoliopsida; order Poales; family Poaceae; genus Avena; species Avena insularis. The sequence continues at coordinate 287,788,608 of CM042691.1, read as the reverse complement.
AGGTTGGACCGGTGTGTGTCGGGTTTGGGGAGCTACTTCCCGAACGGTTCCTTCTTGGACTTCTCCCTATCATCACCCAATATGATAGTGGTGGTTCGAGCTGGGCTGGCCAAGTCACATGGGTAAAGTGTACTAACCCCTGCAGGGTGTATAAACTAAGTGCTTAGCCGTGTCCCCGGTTATGGACAATTTGAGCGACCTGATACTGATGCTATGATATTTCTCACTCATCCTTATTTCTTAATTACTTAAAACTTGTTGGGTGAACATAATTGGGTAGGAGCACCTGGGAGTGAACCAGAGTGTCCTATTTATCGTATTAGAAAACTACTTTGTTACAAATGTTAGGATAAAACTATTGCTTTATGCAAATGAGCCTGAACTCCACTTGGCCAAATAAGCATGTAGTTGATAGATCCGTTGTTAACCGCTTTAGCCTACTTGCCATACATTCAATGTATTGACCATTCGTGGCTGCAACGTTTCATGTTGAAGGTTATATCGTATCTGAGTGATCGTTCATAGGTCACGAGACTCCACTCAACAATTGTTCGCCTGTGGCACATTTGAAGGATGGAGATCTACCTTGTATTCGCTTTCCGCTGTGTACTTGAATAAATAATGTAAATTCTGGATCATATGCGTTGTATTTATGATGCACAGTTATATTTGGTATCATTTTGTACTGTGTGTGCCAGTGAACCGATCCAAGGATTGGCACTATACACATGAACTCAGCCTTATCAGGCGAGGGTGTTACAAGATGGTATCAGAGCTGTGTGTTGACTGTAGGATCGTGACCTTAGAAATGGATTAGCAATAGAAGACCTCTATTAGAAGAACTATCATATTTTATACTTATTAGAGTTCTTATATTCCTTGTCTATCATTTTACAACACCTCTCCTTGTTCAAACTTGTAGATGTCCATTCATTTGATTAGTAGAAGAAGTGATCTATCATAAAAACTACAAGAATTGGAAAATGTTATTAGTAGTTTTCTATAAAGAAAATCACTATATGAGAGTTGGCCTACAAGTAAAGAAAAAATAACATGATATAAATGAACATCTCACCAAGTTTGGGTAGGTCTGGACCACCATATTTTATCTCTTTAGGAGATCATCGCTATCGTGTTAGCATATTGTTCTTACCAACTTATATGGTATGACAATATAGGTTGCTTGCTTGTTTGTACTGAACCATATCGTGTGATGCCTTGTTTAGGATCTGTTGTTTTGAAACTCTAAAGTTTCTGGAGTTTTCGTGTGGTTTTAAAATTATTTTAATGGTGTGAATTGATTGAAATTCGTGGAATTACTACTGCAGTTTTCTGCCGGACCTGTTGTACCGCGCGGTTTTTCATATTTTACTGGTAACTCAGAAAAATCTAAAAAAATAGGATCTGGAGCATAATTACCTTTAGTACATGCAAAAAAATTGGCTAAAATTCCTGACGAGTTTAAGTCGGTCAGAAAAATTTGTGAAGTCTGATGTACCGTTTTGACAGATTTTTTTATTGCTTATATGTTGCTATGTTTTACTCTAGTATTGTTCCCAATGCTTTCAAACTATTTTGTGGTTATATACTGATATATTTAGACCCCTGTAATGTTATTATACAAGTGTTTGCTTGTGTGTTGATTCCTTATGATTGTTTGCTTGTTTGTGACATTGATTGCTTCATATAGTTATGGGTAGGATTATTTTCTTAGTCGTTTCTTTCCTATAGAATCTGTTCTTTCCTATCTTGAACCCTTGGAGATATAATGATGTGTTAAGTGGAAGGTTTGACAACATAATGCATTTAGGAAAGAGAATGCTTCACCTAATGGAAAACGGAGATGTGGGAGTATGAAGTGTTGAAATGATGTTATGTAGTAGATTACGCAACCTGAAAGTTGAAGTATCGATAGTTTAGTTTTAGTATTAGCTTTGTTGATTGAATACATGGGAGTATACATCGAGCATTAGTTCGTTCCCATGGAAACATTCTTCAAGGCAAGTGAGAATGCCCGAGTGATAGAAAAACGTGATTCACCTATCCTCATACAGGATAATGATTTGGGTGTAGGATGGATTGATCACCATTCCTACTACTCTTATTATTCGCTCTTGTACCGTTGGCTTTGCGAATCTTGAGTGCCCTTTTCAACCTTAGCAGAGAGTCGACGTTGATCCTAAACCCTAGAATGGTATATTGTTACACCCTTCTAAAAGCATCCATTGCTAAGCGTAGGAATATACGGTAAGAATGAATCTCAACCATGATTAATGGGTACCGTGAAGTAAACATTCCCTATTTTCCCACCATGAGAGTTTTACTAGTTTAAGAAGTGCTTTCTCGGAAACTATCAATCATGATGTTTAGAATATGCTAGAGACATTGTGCCAATAAAAGTCTAAAGGAGAACCAATCTCAGCTAAGTGAATCCTCGAGAGATGACCTAGTCAATTTTATTTTAAGGGTGGTAGCATCCTAATGGATCCCGAACCTTCTTTCTTTCTAGCCTTCTCAAATCTCGGGACGAGATTTCTTTTAAGGGTGGTAGTCTGTCACATCCCAAAATTCTCCTAATTTTGGAATGTGAAATAAATAAATAAGTTCGATTGATTGTTTGACTATGTTGAAAATTCTCAAAGAGAAGAAACTTTTTGAATAGAAAATCCTCTCAACCCTGAATTCAAAATCTTATATTCTTTTATTATGACCTAAGTAGCCATATAGGCAAAAGGGCATGGATTGATTATGGATTGTAGAATTGGTGTGCAAGATTTCAAAATGAAAATCATGAAGCATTCGTAAACATTTCATTACATCCATGCAAAGTTCTCACAAACTGAATCCAAATCCTGGTATCTAAATTCTATAGTTGATTCGCCCAAATGTTCCTAAAGGTAATTAAATTGACTTTATAAAACCCATTTTTGCTAAGGCATCGATTATTGATAATTATAGCCTAAAAATATCCAATTAATATTACAAAATTTTAGGAACAAAATTGAGCTCATTTGGAGCTATTATGAAAAGGTTATGGAATAAATACAAACAAATAAAGATATAAATAAAAATGGAATATACAAGGATTTATAAATCCACTACTTCCAAACTAGTAAAAAGATTACAAATTTGATCCTATAATGATCTATTCGATTTTAGAAAAATTTAGAAACAAAAATCATGTCATTTGGAGTTCGTATGCAAAAGATATGAGAAAAACAAGTAAATAGAAAAAGAAAAAAAAACTATGCGGGCCGGCCCAGCAAGGACGACCGAGCCAGCCACGTACAGAAGAGGATCGATCGATCCCATGGTTACTTTAAAAACCATGCGAATCAGTTTTTCTCTAACCTATCTCTACTCAAACTCTCATAACTTTTTATCTACAACTCCGAATCGACTTCCGTTTGTTTCTACTTGTTCCCTACTCCAATACCTATCTCTACACCGTCCTAAACCTCCATATAAACTCGTGGAGCCACAGCTGTACGAGTTTCTCTTCTCGAAATCCCGAATCTACATATGCCTGAATCTTGTTTCGCTTTTTAACCCATCTAGACTTCGTTGTTTGCCTTCGGCCAAAAAACGAAAGTTATAAAACTCGTCGAAATCTTCCAATACCGACAAACCTAACCTCTTTTCAGCCACCATAGCCAGAGAATTTCGTATCGCAATATTTCAGATCTAACGGTGTAAATCCAAGATGTACTCGCGCTCGTTTCTTCAAATCCAAATTCCTTTGGTGAGAAGGTAGGAATAATGATTCTCCACAACTTTCATGTTGTAAGTTTTTCAATTTGACCTACGGATTTGTCTCTCTAACACAAATCTGTTTCTTGTCTATTCTGAGCCAAAATCGGGTCAATCTCTTCTTCTAGCCAGCGGATCCTATCCAGACGGTCGAGATCCAATCAAACCGGTGCGTGCCATGTCGTCATCCCGGTCAGCATCCTCATCAACGCCACGTCCACGTCAGGTCAACATCTAGTCCCAGTCAGCATGCAAAGTCAACCTGTCCAGTCAGCGGAATATTCTCTGGAATATTCCGTTCAAATTTAAAATTGCATATTATAAATCTTACTTGTAAAATTCATTAGAAATCCATACCACGTCCAAAAATTGCGTATAATATATCAAATCAAAGATAATTTTACGTATAATCATCTTATCAGAATAGATCCAACTTTTACTGTACGTGGTTACTACAGTAATTTAATTAGTTTTAATGGTCTTTTAGGTTAATAAATTCATAGGAAATTATCTGTAACTCCGAAAAATATGAACAACATATCAAATTGAAGCCACTGTAATGTAGATTAATAATATCTGGTTGGATCCAGCCTTTGCAGATTATTTACCCCGTAGCAATTTAATTAGTTTTAATGGCTTTATAAATCATTAAATTCATAGTAAATTAATTGCTTGTCACAAAAATATAAATGATATACCGATGGAAAGCTGGTTCCATGTAGATCATCAATATGTAATTAGTTCAGCCTTTTACAGTAAGGTTTTTCCGTGAAGATTTTAATGGTTTAATGGCCTATTTAGAGTAATAAATTCATAAGAAAATAAATACTGCTCAGCAAATTACAAAAAATATGTCCCTGGAATCACAATTCCATGGAGATTTCAGATATAATTTTAGTTTGATTTTTAGGCAAAAGAAACTATATGAATCGTTTAAAACCCATTAAACACTATTTAAATCATATAAAAAGATCTATAATTCCGATTAGGGTGAATCCAACGCCTACTGGTTCGTATTAACGTCCTCTATCCAGTAAACCCAAGAAACAAATTTAATTCGACAGTTAGAATAGGCGTTACAACAGAACTATTAAAAACCCTATATTGGCAAGTAATTATTAATAACAAGTACTCCATTGCATTAATTGGCCTCTTGCATGCATCATATACTTCAATATTGTTTAGAGAACTAAAGTAACAAACATTGTGACTTATTAAATTGTCATGCATGCATTTTTTGCATTTGTTTGATCTCTATGTGCTAGTGTTTATGATTGTATGCAATTGTTTGCTCGATAGATTGCGAGGAGTGCAACGTGTGTGATTGCAACTACTATGATTGCAAGTATTGTGGTTATGACGAGAGCAACCATTATATCTATGAGAATTGTGAGGATTATCTAATCGACTACATCTACAACAAAAGAAAGTGGTGCTATCTTGGTCATAAATGTCCTACTGTTTTCCTATGCATTGTAGATGTTTTGTAGAATTGCATATGTAGGAATTGATGTGTATACGCTATGCTATGTCCCATATTATTCCCTAGCATTCCTTGTTTATGAGCCACCGTTGGTAGATGTGCTTAGCCATGCTATGATGAACGAGGGCTGGGTTACATCACTGATGTTGATTCTAAATGTGTTGGTTTGCGAAAACTAAAACAACTTAATCAATGAATCTCCTGGGTGTGATGGGATTGATAATTTTTGGTGGTATCATTGCGGAAAGGCACCCAGGACACTGAGAAAGGATTTGGCTTCTTTGTTTGGTAGCTTTCATGTGCAACCATGTGCCAATAATGAAATGGGCGGTTGGTTGGACTCAGTAGGTTGTGGTAACTCGAAACCACGTATCCAGAGATGTAGATAGTGTAGGTTGGACCGGTGCGTGTCGGGTTTGGGGAGCTACTTCCCGAACGGTTCCTTCTTGGACTTCTCCCTATCATCACCCAATATGAGAGTGGTGGTACGAGCTGGGCTGGCCAAGTCACATGGGTAAAGTGTACTAACCCCGCAGGTGTATAAACTAAGTGCTTAGCCGTGTCCCCGGTTATGGACAATTTGAGCGACCTGATACTGATGCTATGATATTTCTCACTCATCCTTATTTCTTAATTACTTAAAACTTGTTGGGTGAACATAATTGGGTAGGAGCACCTGGGAGTGAACCAGAGTGTCCTATTTATCGTATTGGAAAACTACCTTGTTACAAATGTTAGGATAAAACTATTGCTTTATGCAAATGAGCCTGAACTCCACTTGGCCAAATAAGCATGTAGTTGATAGATCCGTTGTTAACCACTTTAGCCTACTTGCCATACATTCAATGTATTGACCATTCGTGGCTGCAACTTTTCATGTTGCAGGTTATATCGTATCTGAGTGATCGTTCATAGGTCGCGAGACTCCACTCAACAATTGTTCGCCTGTGGCACATTTTAAGGATGGAGATCTACCTTGTATTCGCTTTCCGCTGTGTACTTGAATAAATAATGTAAATTCTGGATCATATTCGTTGTATTTATGATGCACAGTTATATTTGGTATCATTTTGTAATGTGTGTGCCAGTGAACCGATCTAGGGATTGGCACTATACACATGAACTCAGCCTTATCAGGCGAGGGTGTTACAAAACTCCTAGATTTCGGCTATGAGTTGATTAAACATTTGTAGTAGCAATGCTTTAATGGGTAAGATTTTTGGCATCCTCGTGTAGATGTGTTCATGATGGAACCACTCCTCTGAATGATATGAGTATCATTATGCAAAGGGAACAAAAACCTTGGTAATGCCATGAGTGTCCATCATAGTCCGATAAACTAATTAAAATTTTGACATGCTCTCAATTACTTAAGAACTGAAATTATGGAAGGGCAATGAATAGAAAAGTAGTTCTTGAAAAGTCTTGACTTATTGATGTGGGAGAATTGAGATACTTTAGTGTATATGATTTTCATGACAAACTCTCACACTCTCAATTTTACATGATTATACTTTATTGTTCAAAGGCAAGCTTATGAGTTGATTACATGACATGGAATAGAGTTTACTCATTTGAATCATCCATGCTAACAATAATCTTGCTGCACTATAAGGATTCATTAAAACCCGTATGATATGCTTGCCATTACTCTATCTATGCTGAGTTTTTCAGATTAATAAAGTGGAGGAAACATGAGACTACCTATCATGAGTAAGATCATCATCTCGTTATTTCAGTTTAAATGCTGAGTTACTTTTTGATTTTGGTTTTCTTGCTCGAGGACGATCAAGTTTAAGCTTGGGGAGGTTGATGGTTGTGAAATATAGTCATCCACATCCACATTTAAACTAGATATTATTCATACTTTTGATGAAATATCTCTCTAAATCCTACCACTAATTCCTAATGATCAAAGGGGTATGGAATCCTGTCTTTCTATTTTCCCTGTGCAGGAAATGACGTTTGATGATGGGAATAACAACATTAAAGTCAACGATACGAGATTTCCGACAACCCAAAGAAACTAGGGGTCGTGATGAGGAAACATAAGCTTTAAAGACCAACTATACAACAGGAATATTTCTCGGCCGTATAGTTTCCACCGACATAGCAATGTCAAACAGAACAACTTTCGTGAAGGGACCCCTATATAAAGATACCTATAACGATGGGAAACGACATACGAGGAGGAGATCAGAAACACCAAAGAGCCGCCGGAGGAATAGATCTAGATCCAATCTCACAACCCTTCTCCATCACCATATCCATAGTCCACCACTTGTAATAGTAGATCTCGTCTCCAATTGGCGATATTGTAAGACTATTACTATCGATCCCATGATTTCCAATTGTCGAGGGATAGCCCCCGATAGGGTCATTGATGAGTGCAGAAGCACTTCATTGGGAGACCCCAAGCGGAAGGTATGATGTAGTACAGCAGGCAAGTTTCCCTCAGTAAGAAACCGAGGTTATCGAACCAGTAGGAGGAAGGAAATGTCCCAATGGTGTTGCAAGCAACATGGAGACCTGCACAACACAAACTCAAGACTTTGCCCCAACTAACAGTGAGGTTGTCAATATCACCGGTTGTTGTAACAAAGGATTAACTATATGGTGTGGAAGGTGATGATGGTTTGCAACAAGTAAACATTAACAGTGGAAGATGTATCAATGGTAAAGATTGGACCGGGGTCCATAGTTCACTAGAGGTGCTATCCTTAGATAAACAAACATGGCATGAAGGGTAAACAAATTACAGCAGGGCAATTGACAGGAACTGAGCAAGGCATAACAATGCAATACTAGACAAAACGATCCTCTGAGATTCGATTGGGCAATACAACAATATACATAGACCGCCATCCAACTGCATCTATGACTAGAAGTCCACCTTCAAGTTATCATCCAAACCCCCTCTAGTATTAAGTTGCAAGCAACAGACAACTTCTTTAAGCAAAGTGTGTAAGGTAAACAATCCACTTGTTCCATGAACAAGAGACCGTTGTTTTCTCCCTAGTGGCAACAACACAGCTACAACCGAAGAGATTTCTGTCAATTCTCTTAGAAACTAGAGGCATGAACCCATTATCGAGTATAAATACCCCCTCTTGGAGTCACTAGCAACTACTTGGCCAAGATAGCTACTAACAACAGAGAGCATGCAAGATCACAAACAACGCATACATGATAGAATCAAATAGACAAAACCATTAATCAATGTGACATATTAATCTCAATATCCATCGGATCCTCGCAAACACAACATGCATGATTACAAATAGATTTGATCTTGATCATGAATGCAGCTCACAAGATCTATACATGAAAGCACAAAGGAGGAGATACAACCATCTAGCTACTACATGGACCCGTAGTCCAAGGTGGAACTACTCACGCTTCATACCAGAGGCTGGCATGATGAAGAAGAAGGCCTCCGGGATGATCTCCCCTCCGGCAGGGTGCCGAGAAGAACTTCAGATCCCCCCTATCTAGGGACGATGGTGGCGGCGGCTACAGAAGGTTTCGTGGAGTTTTGATCGGGTGCCTAGGGTTTCTACATCGGGGGCTTCTTATAGGTGAAGGGGCGAGCCAGGGGCCACCGGTGGTGTTGCACCCCGATGGGTGGACCCACCAGCATCCAGGTGTGCCCCCCTGGTGAGCCTTCTCCGTCTCGTCTTCTGGCTTCATGTTGCCCATAGTAAAATATTAACTTTGGCTTTTGTCCCGTCCAATTCCGAGAATATTGATTTTCTGCCTTTCTGGAACAAAAACAGAAGAAAACAGGCAACTGGCACTGTGGCAACTTATTAATAGGTTAGTTCTAGAAAACATATAAAAACACCTCAAAGTGTACACAAAGCAGAGCAATGTAGATACTAAACAAGCATGGAGCATCAAAAACTATATATATGTTTCTGACGTACCAAGCATCCCCAAGCTTAACTCCTGCTCGTCCTCGAGTAGGTAAGTGATAAAAAGAATAATTTTTGAGGTGACATGCACCATCAAAACCAAGATCAAACCAATTGCAAGCATTGAAAGCTGGTGAAAGAGCATTTTCCTATCCCTCTGATTTTGATGTTTGATAACAACACACTTATCGGTTTAACTGTGTGCTAAGTGTATCACAGGTTTGATAAGGGGTGGCACAAATATTGGCATATCAATTCCCTTTGCGAAAAACCATTGTGCCAACAGGTAGTACCGGCACTACGATCGGTACTACCGCTTGACACCGGTACTACCGGTTCCAGTACCGGTTGGCACCGTTCGAAACTGATAAGGGTGTGTGCTAGTCAGTACCACCCGGTACCACGGAGCGGCACTACCGGTCCAACCGGTAGCACCGCTTGAGACAAGCGGTACTACCGCTTGACACGGTCGTACCGCTCGGCAGTACCGGGCCGTTCTGAAGAACACCCACTCCCCTCCGTTTTGGTCAGTACCAAGCGGTACTTAGGACTGGTACTACCGCAAGGGGATACCGCCCAAATCTGAAGGAGGCTACACAAACTGAAGCATCTCCGGTACCTGGTCTGATACTTGACCGGTAGTACCGCTTGCAAGCGGTACTACCGCTTGAGGACCGGTACTACCGGTGCATTAATGACTCCAACGGCCATATTTCGTGGAGGGGTATAAATACCCCTCCACCTACCTTGGGACAAAGTGCTCAGCTCATTTAAGTCAAAGACCACCATTGGAGTCCATTGGAGCCACCCAATCTTCAAGATCTCCTCATTCCACCACCCAAAGTCCTTAATCTTTGGGGAATCGAAGGAGGAGGCCCCGATCTACTACTTCACCAAAAGAGATCTTCATTTCCCCCTCATTTCATTGAGGGCCCCTTTGCTCTAGTGTTTTCTTGGAAACCCTAGTTCTTGTTTTGGTTCTTACAAGCTTGTCTTTGATTGCTTTGACAGCTTGCTTGTATTTGGGAGCCTCCGATTAAGTTATGGATGTGTGCCCCAAACTTGTAACGGTGCCGGCTTCCACCTTGAAGGTTGCCGATATAGTGGAAGGTGAATCGATCCCATTGGGGTGAGATTCATCGGAGAACAAGGGAGGCCTCTCGTGGCGTTGGTGGTTTGAAACCACCCCTCTCCAAACATAGACGTACTTCCCCTCAAAAGGAAGGAACTACGGGAAACAAATCCTTGTGTCTCCGCGTCCACTTTTCGGTTACTTCTATCCTTTACCGCACCTTACTTACTTGTTACTACTTTGTGTTGTGGTAGCCCTTGCATAATTTTCATATAGTTAAATTCACCATAGTTGCATTATCTAGAGAATTTACCTTATTGTCAAACCTTAATTTGAAAAAGAAAGAAAATTTGAAGTAGCACCTATTCACCCCCTCTAGGTGCCCATACGATCCTTTCAATTGGTATCAGAGCCTCGGCTCTTTATTCGGGCTTTACCGCCTAAGAGAATATGGGTAGCAATGAAGGGGATGGTGGTAGTGAGCCGACACCGGTGACCATGGAAGATCTCAAAAACTTGGAAACAAGATTGAGCTCTTCATTGGTCAACGAAGTCAAGAATATGCTCGAGCAACTTCTTAAAGACAAAGAAGGCTCATCACCCCCATCTCCTCAAGAGGATCAACCATCCATTTTACCTAAAGGGAATACATCGGTATCCCCCGAGGATATGGTGGTGGGGGGTAAACTTGACAACGTTAATTCCTCCACACACAATAATGGTGGGAAGGGTGAGCACCGTGACTCATGGTACTCTCCCGACCCTCCAATCCCTCACCCTCATGTATACAGTAGAGGTGACCCACCTAAGCTCTAGGAATCTGCTACTTTTGCTCAATGGCAATCACTAATGAGGACTCATTTGTGCAGCTCTTGCATTGAACTATGGAACATCATCGAGCATGGACTCTTTATTGGGGATCCAAACAACTTGACAAGAAGAGAGGTTGTCAATAGTCAACTCAATGCCACTGCTTTGCATATGATTCAACAAGGATTGGGAACAAAGGATTACCCACACATTGAGTACTTTAGCATTGCCAAGGAAGCTTGGGATGCTCTCACTGTGTTGTTTGTTGGAAATGAGAGTATGAGGAGGAACCGATATGATGCTCTAAGCAATGAAGCCGAAGGCTTCTACATGAAAGAAGGTGAAGATCATGAAGACATGTACCGAAGGCTCAAGACCACCGCCACTGCCTTTAGAAATGTGGGTGCCTCACATGTGGATGATGCATGGATAAAAAGGAAATATGTGAGTGCACTCATGCCTTTTGAGCCCACCGACTTGAAGAGTCTACAAGGAAGACACAACTACCATCTCATGACCTCAAATGAAGTCATGCAAGAGATGGCCGCTTTCAAGGTTGCTGCGAAGAATGCCAAAGATGCCCGTGCTCGTGCCCTTGGTATGAGCAATGTTGTCAATGTTGCATTAAAGGCCAAAGCTGTGGACCATGGGGATGAAGATGATAGTGATGAAGGGCCTTCCATGGACCACCCCGATGAAGTCAAGATTGCTCATAGTCAATATATGGCTTTATATGCAAAGAACTTTTGGAAGAACCCCACAAAGGCCAAGATGGGAATGCAAAGAAAGAGCAACCCAAATGGGAAAAGAGAATATACAACGAGATTGAGAACTTGCTTCAATTGCGGTGACCGCTATCACTTTGTAGCAAGTTGTCCCTATGAAAAGAGAGAAGATCATGGGGGTAAGCTTGTGTTGAAGAAGACTCTCAAGGCACCTTACAAGAAACCTTTCATCAAGAATAATCCCATCAACAAGAAGTCGGGAGAAATTGTCTTGATCACTCATGAAGAAAACTCCTCCGACAATGAAGATGATGAAGATGAGGAAGAGGAAACTTCACATGGTGTGGCTACTCTAGCCACCACCTCTACTCTGACATTCTCACTCTTTGATTCTCCAAATGAGAACTCTCCCACCAAGAACATCACTTGCCTTATGGCAAGAGGAACGGAGGTATCCTCATCATCCCACTCTACTCCCCTAGATAATGATGAACTTGATGATGAAATGTCTCTTGATGTTAAAAAGGAATTAATTGCCTTTGATTAGTTCATGACTAACCTAAAAGGAGATGCTAAGTTACACTTTGAAAACATCCTAGATCAACTTTCACATACTCAAGAGCTTCTAGATGTTAGATGTAAACTTGGGCATGAACACATGATTGAGCTAGAGGCTTTAAACAATGCTCTAGAAGAAGAACAAGAAACTAGGTTATCACTTGAGCTAAAACTTGAAGGGCTTGATGAGGCCAATGACAATATTGTTAACAAACTCATCAAAGAGCGTGATCATGCTATTGCAAAATACAAAAGTGCTAAAAAGGACAAGATTGAGTTTGGTGTGGTTCATGAAAAACTTGCCGATGACTTTAGGTTGCTTAACAAGGCTCACAAGGCTTTAGAGAGTGAACTCTTGTCACTCACAAAGTCCCATGAAACGCTTCAAACTCAATTGGCCAATATTCCTTCACCTAGTAACTTCATTCCATCTAGTAGTACAACTATTATTGAAGAGAATGCTAGGTTGAAGGGGGAGCTTGCTAAGGCCACATTTCCACAAGGCAACAAGTCTATTGATGATCTTTTGAGTAAGCAAAGGCCTAGTGGTGATAAAGGGGGCATTGGATTTGTCTCCAATTCTAAGAATAAGAAGAACAACAAGAAGAAGAAGGTCAAGCCCACACAAGAAACTAACAAGGCCATTGTGGGTAGTAAGACCACAAGTGGTAAAACTATGTCTCATGATGACTTTGCGGGTAGTGCTAACCCTCACTATGTTCTAATGCGTGATCATTATGGTGATGTGTATGAACAATATGTTGGCCCATATGATGGTTATATTGCTTGGTCTATTTGGGTTCCCAAGACCCTTGTTGCTAACAAAAGAGGACCCATTGAAAAATGGGTACCTAAAAATTAGCTTGATCTTTTGTAGACTTATGCTTCCGGAGGGTCAAAGTGGGTGCTTGATAGTGGTTGCACAATTCATATGACCGGAAGCTCGTCTATTGTCAAGGACTTAAAGCCAAATGATGATCTAATCACCGTGACATATGCCGACAAGTCAAAGTCTAAGGTAATGGGTTTTGGCAAAGTTGTGGTTGCTCACGACATTACACTCGTGAACGTCATGCTTGTTGAGACCCTTGGGTACAATTTACTTTCAGTCTGTGCTCTTGGAAAGATGGGTTTTTCCGTCTTTATACATAATGATCTTGTGGTCCTCATGTGGAGAAAGTCTCTCAAGGTCGCTTTCGTTGGGTATGTCGAACATGACTTGTATGTGGTGGACTTTTCGGGGCAAGCCACTACAAGTGTGATGTGCTTATTCGGAAAGGCCGACGTGGGTTGGTTATGGCATCGCCGACTAGCCCATGTCAATATGAGAACTTTGCAAAGTCTCCATAAATAGGGCCATATAGTTGGACTAAAAGAAAATGTTTCCTTTGCCAAAGATCGTGTTTGCAGGGCATGTGTTCTAGGGAAGATGCATGACGCTCCTCACAAGCCCACGAACCAAATCAAGTCTAACAAGATCTTGGAACTCCTCCATGTGGACCTATTTGGTCCTCCATATCATGCAAGTCTTGGAGGGAAGAAATATTGTTTGGTGATTGTTGACGACTTTTCAAGATACTCTTGGGTTTATTTCTTCAAGTTGAAGAGTGAAACTCAAAAGACTTTTATCGACTTCATCAACTTGGTTCAACGGCAACAGAATGTTCCCGTGTTGATTATAACAAGTGACAACGGCACCGAGTTCAAGAACTACACCTTGAATGATTTCCTTAGTGATGAGGGTATTAAACATCAATATTCTGCTGCATACAGCCCTCAACAAAATGTTGTGGCCGAAAGGAAGAACCAGACTCTTATTGAGATGGCTAGGACCATGTTGGCGGAGTTTAAATCTCCATACAACTTTTGGGCCGAAGCCATCTCCACCGCTTGCCATGCTTCAAAACCGACTCTACCTCCGCAAGAAAATCAATAAGACTCCATATGAGATACTTACCGATAACAAGCCCAACATATCTTATTTCCGGGTGTTCGGTTGTAAGTGTTTCTATCTCATCAAAGGTGTTTGTTTGTCTAAATTTGAGTCTAAAGCATTAGAGGGTATTTTTGTTGGCTATGGTCTCGAATCTCACACTTATAGAATCTATGACAAGCTCTCCGGAGCCGTCATAGAATCCTGTAGTGTGACCTTCGAAGAATATGATGGTCCCGAAGGGGGGCGTGTTGATGCTTGTGATGCAGATGATGAAATGCCTCAGGATGCCATAGGAAGAATGGGTGTGGGATATATCTGCCCCGTTGAGGAACCCCTTATGGCGGATCGAGAAGAACTATGCTCCACTCAAGTGGATCCCTCATCTTCACAACCTCAACATGCTCCATCCACCGAAGAGGACATTGACTCAAGCCAAAGACAAGATGTGGACCCTCAACATGGTGATCAAAGTGTCGACTCAGGCCAAGGGGGGCTTGGTCCATTCGATGGATTGTCAAGTGGTGCCAAATCAGTTTGTCAAGGAAGATCCGTACAAGCTGCTTTGAGACAAGCTCAAATTGATGCTAGAAGAGCACTTGATCAAGACCAAGGTCAATCCTTGCCTCCCGATGTGGAGGATGTTTCTAATAATGATCAAGGTCAAGATGATGGTCAAGACGAGGATCAAAATGATGAAGAGGGTCCTCCAAGAAACAATGCGGAGATCCACGCTCGTCGCGAAGCTAGAAAGGAAAGAATGTTGGAAATAAGAGACCACACCCTCCAAAATGTTGTTGGAGATCTAAGGGAAGGTATTTCCACAAGAGCACAATTGAAGAGGTTCAGTGAACACCAAGCACACATCTCCATGATTGAACCAAAGAAAGTGTGGGAAGCTCTTGAAGATTCGGATTGGTTAGAAGCTATGCACAAAGAGCTCAACAACTTTGAGAGAAACAAAGTGTGGAAGTTAGTTGAGAAGCCAAAGGATTGCCGCAATGTTATTGGAACAAAGTGGATATTCAAGAACAAGCAAGATGAGCATGGAATTATAGTAAGGAACAAGGCTAGATTGGTTGCACAAGGGTATTCTCAAATTGAAGGCATTGATTATGGAGAGACTTATGCACCCATGGCTCGCCTTGAGTCCATACGTATCCTTCTTGCTTATGCGGCACATCATAACTTTAAGCAACAAATGGATGTAGAAAGTGCATTCCTTTATGGTCCTTTAAATAAATTGGTATATGTTAAGCAACCCCCGGGATTTGAGGACCCCAACTTCCCAAACCATGTCTACAAACTTGATAAGGCGCTCTATGGGCTCAAGCAAGCCCCATGCACGTGGTATGAGCACCTTATAGAGTTATTGTTTGACCGTGGCTTTGAGGTTGGGAAAATCGATCCCACTCTTTTTACTAAGAGGGTCAATGGGGAGCTTTTTGTATGCCAAATATATGTTGATGATATTATCTTTGGCTCATCTAACAAAGCTTTTAATGATGAATTCTCAAAGCTTATGACTAGTAGGTTCCGGATGTCTTTGATGGGAGAGTTGAAAGTATTTCTTGGCTTTGAGATCAAGCAAGTTAGAGGAGGAACATTCTTCAATCAAGCCAAGTATACTCAAGATATGCTCAAGAGATTCAAAATGCAATATTTGAATGGAGCTCCTACTCCCATGGCTACAAAGACTCATCTAGAACAAAATCCAAATGGTAAATATGTGGATCAAAAGGTATACCGGTCTATGATTGGTTCTTTGCTTTACCTTTGTGCATCTAGACCCGATATTGTGTTGAGTGTAGGTGTGTGTGCAAGATATCAAGCGTCTCCTAAGGAAAGCCATTTAATGGCGGTCAAGAGAATCTTTCGATATTTAGTTCATACCCCATTTTATGGTCTTTGGTATCCTCGAGGTTCAACATTTGCTCTTTGTGGATACACGGATTCGGATTGGGCGGGGGACAAGGATGATAGAAAATCAACATCCGGGGCGTGCCAATTCCTTGGTAGGTCCTTGGTAAGTTGGTATTGTAAGAAGCAAATTTGTATATCTCTCTCCACCGCCGAAGCCGAGTATGTTGTTGCCGCTAGCGCTTGCACTCAATTGCTATGGATGAGGCAAACTTTAAAGGAATACGGTGTCCATTGTGACAAAGTGCCTCTTCTATGTGACAATGAAAGTGCCATCAAAATTGCATACAACCCGATGGATCACACAAGGACAAAGCATATTGAGATTCGTCATCACTTCATTAGAGATCATGTTGCTCGAGGTGATATTGATCTATCCTATGTTTCAACCAAAGATCAACTTGCCGATATCTTCACGAAGCCACTTGATGAAGTAAGGTTTTGCTACTTGAGGAATGAACTAAATATCGTAGATTCAAGGAGCTTGACTTGATTATCTTGCACTCTCACCTAATACTCTACCCATATTTGGTTTAGGTGTAGGCATGGACATAGGGGGAGTGTGGTCCTAATTGATTGGACTATCCCTCCCCCCATTATGCGCAAAGTAAACAAAATCATTCCTCTTAATATCATTTTGTGATATGTGAGCTCAATGATGAGTTTCGGTAATGGACGCAAGATATATCTTCGTGGTGCCAAGCCGAGTATACTCAAATATGGTGGCCTAGGCCATCGCCCCCTCTCAATCGAGAGGTTGATGTGCGTACTCGTGTTTGTCATTTTTTATTTGATTTGTACTCATGATTGTCATCTTGTGAATTGCCTTCATCGTTCTTAGTCTCATGCACTCTAGTTTGGATTTGAACTCCCTTTTTCTCGATTTTTAGAGTGCATGTGCTTCCCAGCTCACTTGTCTTAACCCAAGCCTCCTTACTCCCTCACGAAACCCTCTCTCTGTCTACACAAGAATCATCCTTGTTTCCTGGCATTTGGAATCAGATGGGACCGGTACTACCGGATGTGGGAGCGGTACTACCGGACCTGGGTAGTTCCCAGGTCGTCTCCTGGAAGAACTGCTCCAGGAACGGTACTACCGCCCACATGTCCGGTACTACCGGTCACCGGTACTACCGGTTGGGGAACCGTACTACCGCTTATGAGCGGTACTACCGCTTCAGCAACCGGTACTACCGGTCGGTGTCTTCCTGGTATATATTGGACGCGTGTGGGGAGGCACCCCTCAGTGACCCCATTCATCCCCACTCCCTCCACTCATACCCGTGCCGCCGCAGGAGACCTTGAAGCCACCGGAGCCCTGCCGCGCACTCCTCTCCCTGGATTCCCCTTGGATTCAGCCTCTTGGCGGGCTCCCACCTCTTTCCACCGCCATGGATCTCGGTACAACCGCCCTTTCTCTCCCCGTTTGATTTCCCCATTAGATCTAGGTTTTGGCTTAGATTTGTGGAGAAATTGACTTTTTGAGAGGTTGTACTACCATATGCTTCCTTGTTATCGAGAAGAATCATCTATTTACAGTTCAATGCCGTCAATTTGGTCCGTTTCCATCAGATCTGACGATCTTGTGCCGCTCAACCGGTAGTACCGGAACTTTTTCTGGTACTACCGCTTGCAAGCGGTACTACCGGTTATCAGGTCCGGTAGTACCGGCCCAAACTGACCACATTTTTCTGATTAAATACTAGATTCTCTCGTTTGCTCCTTTTGATTCTTGTGCCCTTACCCCCTTGCTATCCTCCCTCGTGCTTTCACAGATGCAGGTGGTTCTCGGGGTGCGCGCAAGCGTTCCAAGACAAGCCGTGAGATTGTTGAGGAACAGACGGAGTCTGAGGAAGAGGTTATGCCACAGCCAAGACACCGTTCCAAGTTGCCTTCCACTCGAGGTGGTCATGGGGGTCGTGAAGGGGTTACCAAGCGCTCTGCTGGGCGTGGCAGTGCACCTCCCTCTCGCCCCCCTTCCACTGGACGTACCAAAAGTCTCAGATCAGGGCCATCTGGGCCAAAGAAACTGTCAGACATCTCTGAGTCAGAGTTTAGGGCTCTCCGGATTGAAAATTCATACTCCCGCAATCGGAGCGAGGCCAGGGAAGACAGTCTTTTCTATGATGATTTCCAAGAGCGTGTTTATCATGAGGTTCTTTTGACCAATATCCAGATGGTGGTGCCTCAGCAGTGGATTGACATGGGGCACATTCACAAGAATCTTGACTACTTTGCTGAAGCTAAAGAAATCTGCTCTCACCTTGGCTTGTTCCCCATTATGGAGTTCCAGTATGACTATGACCCCCTCCTTATTTGCCAATTTTATGCCACTGCTCATTTCCACACTGGCCGTACTCGGAAGATTACCTGGATGACTCAAGGTGATGTCAAGGAAGCTACACTTGCGGAGTTTGCTGCAATATTGGGGTATGAAGATCGCGGCCGGGACGTTCCTTGTGGTTTTCGCTGTCACATGCGGGATCACCCCTCCAAGAAGGACGTCCTTACACCTCTGTATATCCGGGGCCGTGGGATTGCTGGCAAGATCAAGGATCTTCTCCCCACATATGACATTCTCCATCGCATTTTCCTTGAGACTGTTGCTCCTCGTGCGGGCAACAAGGATGAGATACATGGGTTCTCTATTGACTTGCTATTCAACACCTTCCTCAACCGAGACTCAGGCACTCCTCTTGATGTGTCAGACTTCATATGGAATGAGATGGTTGCTGCTGCACACTCTCGGAGGGTTCCACCATTTTCTCCTTATATTATGGCCCTCATTGTGTCAAAGTGCCCCGTCATTGATAGGACACTCTCCACTCGCTCTCTCATTGTGCACAGGCCAAAGGCACTCAAAATCAAGACACATGCTAAACCTCGCGTTGCGGCGGGTGAGGAGGATGAGGATGACTCTGAGGATGCTGACATCGGACATGACACTGACTATGTTGTCTCTCGTCGCAAGAATGCTAAGCCCTCTTGGGCCAAAAGGATGGAAGTCAAGCTCAAGAAGATCTTCTGCTTCCAGGTTGACACCCAGAAGCGCATGTATGAGGCGCATGTGTATGCCAAGAAAGCCAGTGCTCGGCAGAAGGAAATGATGGCTGCTCAGGGTTTGACCGTCTCCGAGGGGTCCGAGAACAACATCACTCCAGAAGATCAGTGGATCTCTCAGCACAGCCGTTGGGACGATGATGTCTCTTCCTCGCACCGCACCCCACCCCCTTACGAGGATGAGGAGGACCTTGAGGATGAGGAGGAGGAGGATGATGATTGACCGTTGGGACGGTAGTCTTGCACTTGTCCCTTTTTGGTGTCTTGATGCCAAAGGGGGATAAGTTGCACTTTAGGCACGGGTGTTGCATGGGGTGTTGCATGGGAAGTCACAAGCTCATTCTTATCTTGATCCTTTTATTGCTTGTGAACTTCGTTTCCCCTCTAATTATGTATGAGACTATGTTTTTATGTGTGAGACTATGTGGTTATGTCTTGGATCCATTTTATGAGACTAAGTGGTTTATTTCATTGGATCCATCTTGTGATGATATGCGTTATCTATTGTCTATATATTTCTCATCACATGTTATTATGCAAAGGTATGATTTCACATGCTAGTATCAATATTTGTGCACCCATGTTGGGTTTGTAAAATAGAGGGGGAGGTTTGTCTCTACGCATCTAGGGGGAGCCCCATCTCTATTTTACAAATTCCATATGTTTTCTATTAAAATCATCTTGCAAAAGTGTATTGTCATCAAACACCAAAAAGGGGGAGATTGAAAGAGCATTTTCCTATCCCTCTGATTTTGATGTTTGATAACAACACACTTATTAAATCGGTTTAACTGTGTGCTAAGTGTATCACAGGTTTGATAAGGGGTGGAACAAATATTGGAATATAAATTCCCTTTGCGAAAAACCATTGTGCCAACCGGTAGTACCGGCACTACGACCGATACTACCGCTTGACACTGGTACTACCGGTTCCAGTACCGGTTGGCACCATTCAAAACTGATAAGGGTGTGTGCTAGTCAGTACCACCCGGTACCACGGAGCGGCACTACCGGTCCAACCGGTAGTACCGCTTAAGACAAGCGGTACTACCGCTTGACATGGTCGTACCACTCGGCAGTACCGGGCCGTTCTGAAGAACACCCACTCCCCTCTGTTTTGGTCAGTACCAAGCGGTACTTGGGACCGGTACTACCGCTTGGGGTTAGTACCGCAAGGGGATACCGCCCAAATCTGAAGGAGGCTAGACAAACTGAAGCATCTCCGGTACCTGGTCCGATACTTGACCGGTAGTACCGCTTGCAAGCGGTACTACCGCTTGAGGATCGGTACTACCGGTGCATTAATGACTCCAACGGCCACATTTCGTGGAGGGGTATAAATACCCCTCCACCTACCTTGGGACAAAGTGCTCAGCTCATTTAAGTCAAAGACCACCATTGGAGTCCATTGGAGCCACCCAATCTTCAAGATCTCCTCATTCCACCACCCAAAGTCCTTAATCTTTGGGGAATCGAAGGAGGAGGCCCCGATCTACTACTTCACCAAAAGAGATCTTCATTTCCCCCTCATTTCATTGAGGGCCCCTTTGCTCTAGTGTTTTCTTGGAAACCCTAGCTCTTGTTTTGGTTCTTACAAGCTTGTCTTTGATTGCTTTGACAGCTTGCTTGTATTTGGGAGCCTCCGATTAAGTTGTGGATGTGTGCCCCAAACTTGTAACGGTGCCGACTTCCACCTTGAAGGTTGCCGATATAGTGGATAGTGAATCGATCCCGTTGGGGTGAGATTCATCAGAGAACAAGGGAGGCCTCTCGTGGCGTTGGTGGTTTGAAATCACCCCCTCTCCAAACGTAGACGTACTTCCCCTCAAAAGGAAGGAACTACGGGAAACAAATCCTTGTGTCTCCGCGTCCACTTTTCGGTTACTTCTATCCTTTACCGCACCTTACTTACTTGTTACTACTTTGTGTTGTGGTAGCCCTTGCATAATTATCATATAGGTAAATTCACCATAGTTGCATTATCTAGAGAATTTACCTTATTGTCAAACCTTAATTTGAAAAAAAAAAATTGAAGTAGCACCTATTCACCCCCCCCTCTAGGTGCCCATACGATCCTTTCAGCAGGGATCAAAGAACTCTAAACATGTGCATGAAAGATGCAGTTCTAACAATAAGACAAAGTAACTATGCATGCAACATGAAAGTCTACAAACAAAGATCATGAATAACATGCATTGAAAAACGTTTATTTGTTTCACATACAGAAAACATGGCATAGTGGCAATCATCTTGTCCCTCATAGAGTAGCAAATGGATGCATAGGACACCTTCAAAGTTCATAAGAGTGACTAGATACAAATAGCACTAGAACAAGTAATATCACAATATGCATCAATCAATAAGTTTTGGGACACTGCACATAGAACTAAGAATGGCAACTATGCTCTCTTAATGGTGCCTAAAGGTAGAAGGTGGAGACTTAATATAATAGTGGAAGAAAGGCCCTTCATAAAGGGAAGCAGGGATTTCAAGTTTCAAAAAGAGCTTCCAAAAATTATGGTACTTGTTAGCTTTCAGCCCTCATTGCCCCTATCGTAAGCATCTTGAAGTGATTAAGGTTAAAGTGAAAAAACTATGGAGTATATGCTTGACAAAGTATAAGTTGGCAATCTCATGTACCTTGAATACGAGGGCCACACCTCATGCTACTCAACTTCAGTCACCTGTAAGTTCTTGTCATAGTAAGTACATGCATATCATAGAGAACCGCCAACGGGGTACCCCTTGCACATGGTATAGGAGCTATCCCATAACCAAAATGACAAGGCAAGCAGACAATGAGCATCTCAACGATCTTTTTATTTACTATGTGCATAGTTTTTTTATTGAGGATGCTTCGCAGAATGCTCATTATGGTGATGCTGCAAATTTCCACCATGATTAGGCATGGCTTAGGCTAGCGGCCTAGGCGTTTCTCTAACGCAAAATATATAACTCCATGGACTTACAAGCTCCCTCTTTATTTTACACCGGTGACATCCATAGACAAAAGAGCATGATATCAACTATGTACAAAGTACAAGTGCAATGTTGAAAACGTTCCCCATGACAGCGTGGTTCTGCTAATTCCAACGTATAAGTGCAAGCATATACAACATAGATGACACAATGGTTCAATTTTATTAGGGGCAAAGAATATAAAGTGTTCCATCAAGTTTGTGAGGGATTTAATCACTAAGTTTTCACATAACAAAATACTTTTTAATTGGAAGATAGCTGAAAACAAGAATATACTTGGAATGGTGTAACACACCATGCATAGGAGTTTATAGTGGACACTTTGGAATAACTTGGTTTCTTGGGAGTTGGAAGCATGAATATAACTTACTCATACAAGTGGAGGCTAGCAAAAGACTGGGAGCAACCAACTAAGAGAGAAATAATGGCCATAATCGTGTAGAGCGACAAAACATTACTAATCAAAGCATAGAGTGGTACTACAAGTCAAGGACTAGATGATCATAGAGGCTATGGTGACTTGTTCATAGTCACAACATGGTGTAAGCATGTGCCAAGTCAACCCAAACAAAACATCAAAGGAGAATACCATAATACTATGCTTTTGTATGCTAAAACAACGCATAATTCTTTCAAGGCACACTAAGCAATCCCAATTGTTTGGAACAAGACATGCTATAGTAATAATCACTAAGCATAAGTTCAAAACAACACCTAGCATGTCATGCTAAAGTCTAAATCATAGTCAATGCAAGATCCTCTTGCACTTCCAAGCAAGAACTTTCTACTCCTTTCCAACACCAATCGACTTATTTGAAACAACATAGTGAGAACGGGGTCCAAACTACTTTATTCAAGCAAACTAAACAAACTAAGCAAAGCAAACGAAAACTAAGACGCTCCAAGAACAACACAACAGCACATGAAACAATAAAAAACGAAGTGCCTAGACAGACCTGAGCTTTTTATTGATAAAGAACGGGATACCTTGGGCATCCCCAAGCTTTGACGGTTGTACCTCTTGGATATTTCTTGTGGTGACACCGGGGTGGCATCCCCAAGCTTGAGCTTTTGTCCATTCTTCATCTCATTACATCATTCTTTCTCTACACCTGAATTTTTTCCTTCATACAAAACTTCACACAATCTTCATTAGCAACATTAGTGTATTCAAAAATAATAGGCTTTTGGGTGTAGCTTTGGAATAGAAAAACTTTTCACTAAAAACACAAGCTACTGTAGCAACTCCTCAAAAAGTTCAATTCCCCAAAAGAGAACTCAAAAAGGAATCAATAAGAAGCAAATGCAAATAATGGCAGAAATCTGTCAAAACAGACCAGCTGGTAGAAACTGATTTTTTTCGAAAATATTGTGTTGCTAAAATCAAAAAGTTTTGAACTAAGGAAAGTTAGATAACATACTGGGGGATTTATTCATAAATTTTCAGCTCAATCCAACTTACAGTGACTCCTCACGAATTTTTATGGTAGAGGACAGAAATCTGTTTCGGGACAGCAACTCCCCAAATCTTACTTCCCTCTCATTAGAGGTCATTCTTGGCACAAAAAGCAAACAAAAAGGATAAGGAGAGGTTATTAATGAAGTAATAACTTCCAAGACTCAAGGAAACTCTTGGGTTATCTCCCAACAAGTACTTTTCTCTAACGCCTTTAAGTTAGGCACAAGAAGCAAGAAATCAAGTATTTTCAAATGAAGAAGCATTAACATCAAACCTTGCTTTCAAAGGAGGAGCAAAAAGCAACTTATCTCTCCTCATAGGGTAGTGTTTAATACCTTTCTTGAATGGGAATTGATATTTAATGGTGCCTTCTTTCATATCAATGATGGCATCAATAGTTCTAAGAAAAGATCTTTCCAAAGTAATAGGACAAGAAGCATTGTATTCAACATCCAAAACATAGAAATCAACAGGGACATAAGCATTGTTAACCATAATGAGAACATCATTAATACTCCCCATGAGTTTCTTCTTAGCATTATCATCAAGTGGAACATCCAAATAACAATCTTCCAAAGGTGGTAAATCAAGCATTTCATAAATCTTCCTAGGCATAATAGAGACACTAGAACCAAGATCACATGAAGCTTTGAGATCAGAGTCATTCACTTGCATATTAATAATGGGTTCCTAACTATCTTCTACTTTCCTAGGAATAGAAGCTTTGTGTTTTAACTTCTCTACCATAATCTTAACAAGAGCATCTGTAATGTGTTTGGTGAAAGCAACATGCATATCACTAGCATCAGTACTTCTAGCAAGCTTTTGCAGGAACATAATAACTTTAGAAATATTGCAACCATCTATATCAAAATCAAACTTAGCATCACTAGTAGTAGACTCATTAGTCTTAGACATTGTAGGAGGGGGAATAGGGACTTCTTGTGGTTTAGTGGTATCCATTCTAGTGATGGTGCACACACTATTGTTTCTATCAATTTCAGCTTCCCTTTCCCACTTAGCATGAAGTTGGGCTAACAGTCTAACATTTTCATAAATAGTAACTTGTATGGCATGAGTGGCAGCAAAGATACTTTCCATGGTTTCAGGTTTAGCAGCCATTTTATTAATCAGGGAGGACTATGCTTTAGACAAAGAGGAAATATTTTTCTCAGCACTCAAAATTTTTGACTGTAAACTAGGGATTTCTCTATTCAGATTCTCAAGCTAATGACTAATATTTTTCTAACAGACTGTTCCTCCATAGTTTTAGTGAATATCTTGTTTTGCTCATATTGCATCTGCATAAAGTTTTTAGTGTATCTTTCAACTTCTAGAATCCTATCTTCACTAGACATTCCAGATCTATCATGATAAGTGTTTCCATTATTAGGAGGATAAGGCCTATAGTTATTACCATAAGTATTGTTGCCAAAATTGTTGTTTCTAATGAAGTTCACATCAACTTTCTCTTCTTAAGCAACCAAAGAGGCTAAGGGAACATTATTTGGATCTAAAGGAGCTTTCTCATTAACAAGCATAGCCATAATAACATCAATCTTATCACTCAAAGAGGAGGTTTCTTCACCAGAATTTACCTTCTTACCATGTGGATCTCTCTCAACATGCCATTCGGAGTAGTTAAGCATCATATTGTCAAGGAGTCTTGTTGCAGCACCCAAGGTGAGGCCCATGAAAGTACCTCCAGTAGCTAAATCCAGCAGGTTCCTGGGAGAGTAGTTCAAACTTGCATAAAAATCTGGATAATCATCCAAGCAGTGAGTCCATGAGTGGGACAATTCTTAACCAAAGTTTTCATTCTTTCCCAAGCTTGAGCAACATGTTCATTATCAAGTTGTTTAAATTTCATAATGTCACTTCTCATAGCAATAATCTTAGGGGGAGGATATTATTTCCCAATAAAAGCATCTTTGCACTTAGTCCAAGAATAAATGCTATTTCTAGGGAAGGATAGCAACCATTTTTTAGCTTTTCCTCTCAAGGAGAAAGGAAACAGCTTGAGCTTAATAATATCTCCATCTACATCCTTATATTTTTGAATCTCACAAAGTTCAACAAACTTATTGAGATGGGCGGCAGCATCATCAGAACTAGCACCAGAAAATTGCTCTCTCATCACAAGATTCAACAAAGCAGGCTTAATTTCATAAAAGGTAGCATCAAGAGCAGCTGGAGCAATACGAGTGCTAAGGAAATCATTGTTGTTTGTGCTAGTTAAGTCACACAACTTGGTGTTCTCAGCAGAGTTCATTTTGGCAAAGGTGGAGTAAGCCAAAAACAGCAGCAGCAACTAGAGCAGGAACTATTTTTTTTTTTGATAAGAGAAAGCAAACCAAACTAGACTATTTTTTTTAGTTTTTGATAAAAAGAGGCAAACAAAACCAAGCAAAAGAAACTAAGCAAACTAAAAACAAAGAGAAGAGAAAGGTTGAGGAGGACTCCCCTTGTGAAAACGTCCTTAGCCTCCCCGGCAACGGCGCCAGAAAAAGCCTTGATGAGTGCAGCAGCACTTCGTTGGGAGATCCCAAGTGAAAGGTATGGTGCAGTACAGCAGGCAAGTTTCCCTTAGTAAGAAACCGAGGTTATCGAACCAGTAGGAGGAAGGAAACGTCTCAAAGGTGCTGCAAGCAACGTGGAGACCTGCACAACACAAACTCAAGACTTTGCCCCAACTAACAGTGAGGTTGTCAATCTCACCGGTTGCTGTAACAAAGGATTAATTGTATGGTGTGGAAGGTGATGATGGTTTGTAGCAAGTAAACAGTAACAATGGAAGATGTATCAATGGTAAAGATTGGACCAGGGTCCATAGTTCACTAGAGGTGCTCTCCTTAGATAAACAAACATGGCATGAATGGTAAACAAATTACAGTAGGGCAATTGACAGGAACTGAGCAAGGCATAACAATGCAATACTAGACAAAACGACCCTCTGAGATTCGATTGGGCAATACAACAATATACATAGACCGCCATCCAACTGCATCTATGACTAGAAGT
Source organism: Avena insularis (assembly GCA_023614405.1). NCBI lineage: Eukaryota > Viridiplantae > Streptophyta > Magnoliopsida > Poales > Poaceae > Avena > Avena insularis. Next base: position 287,761,924 of record CM042691.1, on the reverse strand, counting down.
CCACCTTCAGGTTATCATCCGAACCCCCACTAGTATTAAGTTGCAAGCAAAAGACAACTGCTTTAAGCAAAGTGTGTAAGGTAAACAATCCACTTGTTCCATGAACAAGAAACCGTTGTTTTCTCCCTAGTGGCAACAACACAGCTACAACCGAAGAGATTCTGTCAATTCCCTTGGAAACTAGAGGCATGAACCCATTATCGAGCATAAATACCCCCTCTTGGAGTCACTAGCAACTACTTGGCCAAGATAGCTACTAACAACGGAGAGCATGCAAGATCACAAACAACACATACATGATAGAATCAAATAGAAAAAACCATTAATCAATGTGACATAGTAATCTCAATATCCATCGGATCCTCGCAAACACAACATGCATGATTACAAATAGATTAGATCTTGATCATGAATGCAGCTCATAAGATCTATACATGAAAGCACAAAGGAGGAGATACAACCATCTAGCTACTACATGGACCTGTAGTCCAAGGTGGAACTACTCACGCTTCATACCGGAGGCTGGCATGATGAAGAAGAAGGCCTCCGGGATGATCTCCCCTCCGGCAGGGTGCCGGAAAGAACTTTAGATCCCCCCGATCTAGGGATGATGGTGGCGGCGGCTACAGAAGGTTTCGTGGAGTTTTGATCGGGTGCCTAGGGTTTCTGCATCGGAGGCTTCTTATAGGCGAAGGGGCGAGTCAGGGGGGGCACCAGGGCGGCCACACCCCCTAGACGTGGGGTGGGCCCACCCGCGCGGCCAGGGGGTGTGGCCCCCTGGTGAGCCTTCTCCGTCTCGTCTTCTTGCTTCATGTTTTCCACAGTAAAATATTAACTTTGGCTTTTGTCCCGTCCAATTCCGAGAATATTGATTTTCTGCCTTTCTGAAACCAAAAACAGAAGAAAACAGGCAACTGGCACTATGGCAACTTGTTAATAGGTTAGGTCCAAAAAACATATAAAATCACCTCAAAGTGTAGACAAAATAAAGCAAAGTAGATACTAAACAAGCATGGAGCATAAAAAATTATAGATACGTTTTCGACGTATCAGTCATAAGGGGTGAAACTCATTGCGGTACCAGCCTGGCTTGGGCCGAGTCTGGTTGATAAGGGCCAAGTAACAGTAGTTGTTACTCAATCAATTCAAAAACCTAATTGGCACAACAGCTGACAGAGAATTGGGATTGAACTGGTATTTTTTGGGCCTGCCAACTCTGAACTTGGCCCACCTTGATGATCAGTTTTCGGAGGAAGAGATAAAGGTTGCTGTTATGGATTTGCATGGCAAGAAGGCCCCTGGCCCATATGGTTTTGTTGGGGCTTTTTTCAAATCCCGTTGGGAAATTATAAAGAAAGACCTTGTGCTTGCCTTGTAGCAGATGCATGATCTTAGAGCAAATAAATGGCACCCCTCCTGAATTCTGCTCATATTGTTCTTATACCCAAGAAAACAGGAGCAACAAAAACAAATGACTATAGACCAATCAGCTTAATGCATAGTATTGCAAAAATAGCTTGTAAGATGTTGGCCACTAGATTGGCACCTGACCTGAAAAACTTGGTCTCGCCAAACCAGAGCGGTTTTATTAAAGTTAGATTCATCCAAGACATTTTTTTGCACGTGAAGAATGTTATTAAAGAAACACATGTTAAGAAGGCCATTACTATTCCTCAAGTTGGATACTGCAAAATCCTTCGATTCGGTTCACTGGAGTAGTGGAGTTATATCAGAGAGGTACTAAGAGCAGCTTTAGCAGCTATCCTAAAATGTGACCCGTAAACAGCCGAGTTTAGTTTGTAGAAAACTTGATTTTATGGTCCGCGAGAGCCGGCGCAGTGCAGCTATCGTAACGCAAAACAATATATTCGGTTTGCTTTTACGATAGTTGCACTGCATATGCTGTTTTGCGGTTTGTGTTTACGGTAGCTGCACCGCTCTGATGGACTGAAAACTGAAACTGCATAAACTTAACTGAATTTTTGACAGTTATTACAGCAAACATGACATTTCAGTGGCAATGTTTGCAAACATGTTCGCATCAAATCACACCAAAAATAGGATCAACACAGCAAATGCAAGGCATGCTCAAGCCGTACCGCCTTCTTTCAAAGCACATCCATCAAATGTAGCACCGCCACTCGCCGAAGCACCTCCACCCAATGTATCATCGCCACTTGCCACCTTCTTCAGCCTTGCGCCACCTTCTTCGGCCCGGTTCCGGCCTTCTTCCACCGTGCGGCCCCCTTCAGGGCCACGACGGCCCTGGTGGCAGCGACCAGGGAAACAGTGACATCGGTAGAGGAAGCTACGACCAGGGAAGCGGCGACGGCGGCGGCCACGTGCTTCCTCTTCTTCAGGGTGGAAGCGACAATGGCCGGCGAGCCCACGTGGACCATTGGAGCAACATGAGGCGGCGCTGTCGAGCGCGGGACTTGAGCAGCGGCCGGCGGGAGGTCGGAGGACTCCATGGCGCCGATTCGCGGTGGCAGGGAAGGTAGATCAACGACGGCGGCGTCGTGGGAGCGGGAATGGATGGGGGTGAATGTTCCCTCCTGCCAAAAACAGGAGGGATCCCGCGCTCGGTTCCCCCGCGAAGCCTGAAGAAGTACCGCTTGGCGGGTGGAATTTGGCGCTCCCCGTAAAAGGTTTTAGGGTTTGGGCTGTTTGTTTACGGGAGGGACGCAAAAGTAACGGTTTTTATACGGTTTTAGGCCTTTTACGGTAGCTACTGGAGCTGCACTAAGAGGCTTTGGCTTTGGTAACAAATGGTGCGATATTATTTCGTTGCTGTTAGACACATATTCCTCCAAGGTGCTACTCAACGGCATACCTGGCAGGCACTGTCACACAAGAGAACAACAGGGGGATCCCCTTGTCCCCTATGTTGTTCATACTCATGATGGAGTCATTGCAAAAGATTTTTCTTAAGAGACAGAGATGGGGCTGCTTTCTACACTTGGGCTAAGGCTAGTCCTAGTGAAAGTATCATAACTAGTATCATGTATACCATCTTGGCAAAAATCTGACGTGGCACAATAATTAATAAAGAAAGAGGGGGTTAGTGTCGGGGGGATAACCCCCGGTAGGGTCACGAGAGGTGAAACACAACGCAGCTTGGTTAGCTCCGAGTAAAGAAAGAACCAGGCCAGGTAAGAACGGTCGGGTAAGATAAGCATGAGCGGCCGACATATAAACTATGTCGGCCCGCATAAGACAAAGTTGTAATCCTTGCAGGAACCGACGAGCCGGGTCTACCGAGGAAGGGCTGAGTCAAGAAGGACGCGTGGCACCTTTCCGAGTAAGGTTCAGGAGGGACCATGGTAAAGCATGGTCAAAAGAGAAGGGCGACGCCGGGTGACACAAAAGGAGCCGGGTGACGCCCAAAGCATACGCTGACGTACAAAGTTACAGCAGCGTACCAGAAGACCGTTAGCTGTCAAGCTTTATGGACTGGGCCATTGGGCTTAGAGCAAGCCCATGACCCGGCCCACATTGTAGGGACCAAGATCCAAACAGTAAACCGTAGAATCCAAAGGGGTATAAGCTAGTTAGCACTGCCTATATAAGGAAGGGCATAGCTGTAGTAGAAGGAGGTTGGACCAAGTAGGGAACTAGTGCACAAAACCCTAGTTCATACAACTTAAGGAGCACTTGTAACCTTCGGGTATCAATCAAATCGCTAAGTATGAAGAGTTCTTCTTGTTCTTCGTGCATGGCTTGACCGTGCACTCCCTCCCGGGTGACCACAAGCACCCATTCGGTCCCCAACTTAAGCCTACCCATGGCATCTGTCGTGCCACCACCACGACAGTTACAGTATCATAGGTAGATACCGTATCATTGTACATAAAACTATAAATCCTAATGCATGTAAATCTTGTACATAATTTTACACCGAAATTCTATAAATCATTAAATACTAGCAAAATGCATGTGCGTTGCTACGGTCAATTTTTTTATCATTGCACGTATAAATGTGAAATACATATAAATATGTAACACGTAAAAAAGATAGTTGTGCAATATTAAAAAATACTTTGCATAAATCAAGATCACTTCAGTTATATTTATGAACAACATCTCAGTCAGCTAGCAACCCATTGTTACAAATATATCCATGCTTAATGTGGATAAGGTATCTATGTATAGTTTAAGAACTACATTCTAAACATGAGTCGTTGTACATTCAATAATTCAAGAAGCAAAACAAATTTGCGTATAACATACCTAAGTCAGTTATTTTTGGACGGAGAAAGCAGCAGTTTTAGCAATTACTGGCAACAAAATTCAATTGGAATCAATAATCATATCGGTGCAAATTAGCATTTAGTAGCAGCGCGAATGACAATGGTCTCTCTCTCTGACGTGGTTATACCCCGCGGGTACACGATCTCAGCATACCTAGTCCAGCCCAAGGGAGGCCCACGGCAAATATACGCCGGCCCATGAAGACTTTCGGGTGGTCAGGGCCCATGACGCCTTTGGATCCTTGGAGAGCAAGACTATAGTAGATAGGAAATTCAAAGGGGTAAACCCTAAAACCTGTAACCGACTCGATCTGTGCCTGGGACCTGCCTATCTCTATATAAATGCCAGGAGGGCACGACGAGGAGGCTCTCTTACAATCAATCGCACATCACTGCATATACACCTCCACGCCATATTGCATCTAAGACTTCAGAACCTTCGGTTCCATCATAATCGAGGCAGACAAGCGAGTAGGGTTTTTCTCGGGGCCTGAACCTGGGTAAACCTCGTGTCCCCGTGTTGCTTGTTTGCTAACCGTTCTGCGATCTCCAGCATCCCCATCTTCTCCAAAACCCAAGTCCATAACAATGGGCATTGACGAGATCAAACCTCGTCACTCTCTCTCTCTCTCTCTGTCTCTCTCTCTCTCCTTTGTTCAGTTGCACCTCCTTCTCCACAAAGAAGCAAATCGACACCAAGCGAGCCCCAATCAACAACATCCCGAGCCTCTCCAAGCGAGCCCCAATCAACAACATCCCGAGCCTCTGTATCTTCTCCATGCAACATCAATTCCAAGCACAACCCATCCCAACATGGCCAGGTCCCAACCTTTATAAGGTAGAGATCCATGTGTTTACAATGCTAGTCCCTGGATCAATAGCTAGCATCCACAGTTTAAGATGTAATATCAAGAAACAAAGGTCATGGTACTACTTTATAACCAGGTATAAAATAATTCATTACATCTTACATAGATCATTTGGCTATCTCATTACAATGCAGCAGGAATAACTATATAGCATGGAGCCCTTCATCTTCAAAGTGCCACAGGCAATCATGCTGGTTGTAGACTTGTAATCCTATTTAACACACTTCACTAACATCAAACAAACCTGCAACATAATAAGTTACAGCCACAAGGGTCAATACATTTGAATTGTATTGGCAAGTGATACTATGGTAGAGTAGTGGTATCTATCATCTATATGCATTTGGCTAAGTGGAGCTTAGGCTTGCTTTGCTCAAAATAGGTTTTCCTTATAAGTTGAAAACACTAAGTTTTTGTTTGTCAATTCACCCAAGGAACACAAGTGTGATACTAAGGTTGTCCAGTCGCTGGGCCTTGTGTAACCACTGGTCCTTTGCCCTTGTTCAACCACAAGTTTTTAACTTATAAATTGGGATGAGGAGATCCTTGATAGCTTCCATGTCTTGATGCTCAAATTGTCCATTGTCGGGGACACGGCTAAGTACTTAGATTTACTCTCTCGAGAGGTGGTGCACTTTCCCCACAAGACTCGACATGAATCGAGACAAGATCCTTCAGAAGCCTTCCCTTAGACCAAATGGACGCGTTCCAAACCTATCACCCCCTACCACCTTCTGTCCATCTGGCTAAGTTATTGCAACCTATATGATCCAGGCAGAGCCCATAATGCCATGTGGCTGCACTTGAAGCTTCTCAACATTTGACATCTCAAATATCTTAGTTCCTGCGTGACTTTCCACAAGTGTTATGCACAAGGTTGCCACTCACTGGTCCTTGTGTAACCACTCAACATATCCCATTCATACCATTCCACCCAGGTGATTCATTCACATAGTTATTTTATTAAACAGAACACAAGTCATAGACTTAGAAATATTTCCATAGCATGAATATAATCCACCCTTGTTTTCTACTAGCCAAGCTAAGAATAATAGTAGCAAGAATCTTAACTTAGGGAAAATTTTACTAAGGCATCATCTACTAGGATTTCCCATAGCATAGCATACTTAGTAAAAATTCCATGCAAGTCCTACTCAAAATATCACTAATGCATAGTGAAAATAATAGGACAAAATGTATGAAGCATCACTTGCCTTTTTGGTAGAGAAACTAATTTCACTCCTTGATCTTGCAATAGTCACACTCTTCAAAGTTCACCACAAGTCAATCAAGCAAGGCACAAATTCAATCTAGCATTCAAACAATTCACCACATAAAATAATAAAAACAAAGCAATGCATGCAAGCATGCAAACGATTATTTTATTTGGAAAGGTGGTTTCTAATAGGCTATAAACATTTTAAAACACCTATTGGTCATATATAAAAGTGGCAAAGCCATTTGAAACCAATTTAGTGAAAATGGGCCATTTAAATCACTTTTATTTTGCTAGAAATGAATTTAAACCAAAGTAACAATTTCTAGTGTTTGTCAAATATATCTTTAAACACAAATGTTAGTGTTTATGGTCAAGTTGTTTAAATCAAATCCATTTTCAAAAGGTTTCACTCAAAAACTATTTTTAATTCAATCAACATTTTTATTTTACTAGAAATGCTTTTTATTCAAAGAATAATTCCTTAGTGTCACAAAATATACTTTTAAATCCAAAGGTTGGTTTTTATGGTCAGTAGGTTCAAAACAAACCATTTGCGAAATATTTTACTAAAAAATCATCTCTAGAATATATTTTATACACAAAATAGAACCAATAATGTTTCTGTGAAAACAATCAATTTTACAGAAGCAAAATACTAAACTAAGGGCATGGTTGCAAAGATTTATTTTTCCTGATTCCAATGATATAAAATTTGCAATTTTTGGACGTGTGTATCAAAAGTTATAGATTTTACAAATTCAAACTCTATGTAACACCCCAGTTTTAGTTAATCAATAATTAGGGTTGTTTGTGCATTCATGAGCATCATCTAAAAAAATGCATTAAAGAAAATTAAATGCAAAACCCTAAACCCTACTCTCTCCCTCTACTTGAAAATCATTCAAAAGGTTTTGAATATTTTTGAAAAGTATCAAAATAGTTGGAGCCCAAATTGAATAAAAGGGCCCCTCATTATTTCATATATTTGGTAAACCTTCTGGTATTTTGAAATGTTCAAAATAGTATTTGAATTTGAAATACAATCAAAAAATAGAAAACTAAATGGAAAAATAGTTTTTACAGGAAAAAATGAGCAAAACTAGCCAGCCAGGTCGGCCCATCTCTCTTCCCTATCTCTTTGTCGCCCGCGTGTGGTACCCAGCAGCCCAGCCAGCCCAGCTAACCTATCTGGCCCATACCCCTTCGTCTTTTTGTATTCTTCGTCGTCTTCCCCGAGCAAGCAGGCAGCTTGGTGTTGACACCGCCGCCGTCCGTCGCGCCGATGCGCCAAGATGCCTGCCCCGCCGCCCTCTGAGTAGATAAGAACCGCTGCTGCCATGTTCTCCTTCTCCTGATCCTCTCACTCTCCTCCCAGGCCTCTTCCGCCCTTTGCCCTTTCTAACCGACGAACCCTAGCCTCGGGCTCCTCTGGTTGCCGTTGTTCTGCACCGCCCTGAGGCCAGTCGAGCGAGCCACGATCTCCGCCTCATCGCCCTCATCTTCTCTGCTAAGGTACACAAGCCGAGGTGCCTCCATTTTGCCGAAATCGAGCCGAAGATATCCTCTCCTCGAAGGATGTCACCGCCGATTACCGCCATCTCCGTCCATGGTTTGCTTTGCCGACCGTCTTATCGTGCTCACGGTGAGCTTATGCTTCTACCGGTACCCCCAATGCCCCCTCTTGCTTCTTGTATTGTGCCCGCGCCATGAGTATTTTCTGCCGTTGCAGAAGCTCGCCGCCGGCCGAGCTCCGGTGAAACAAAAATAGCGGCGCCACCCTAGTTCTTCTTGCCGTAGTCGTGCGCATCTAACCCGCAATCCCGCCGAGCCCCGTGCGTCCTGCTGTGAATGGCCCGTGCTCGACCAGGGATGGCCACCGCCGACTGACGTCAGACCGACGTCACAACAACGTCAGCGAGGCGCGGTCAGACCCGGTCAAACCGGTCGTGTGTGTCGCGTGTCCACGTGGCTGCTGATGTGGCCTAGGGACCACCAGTCAGTCACTGTGAGTAGCCTCTGCCGATGTGTTAAAAGTATTTGTTCAGTCTGATGATGCCAGCCATGCGTCATGATGATGCATTAAACCTTTTTAATGATTTCAGAAAATGTTGTAATCTTGTAAAATTCATATCTAATTATTTATAAGTCAGAAAAATATGTATGATATATCAAAATGTTTAGAAAAATGAGAAATATCTATCTAAGCTATAATCATGCATTGTTCAACAACTTTCAAGACAAGTTTAATTATAATAACATAGTAACCCCTCTCATATACATCCGGAGTTTCCCCGAGTTAGGGTTTGCGCCCCTCGAAACCCCGATTAAATGGTCGAGCATGCCTTAGGGTTACAATTAAATGCAAATTAACTTGTCATATCATCATTGTTGTTTGAGCATTGCATCGATGCCATGTGTTGATTGTTTCCCTCTCTTTCCGGTGTTTGCTTCTTCCCGATAGAATACGATATCGAGATCGAGATCGAGATCGAAGACCGGGATCAACACCGTCAAAGTTCGAAGATCGACAAACAATACTTGACCAACTGTAACCAAGTCAAGTATAAGGCTTCTGAAGATCTATTTATCTGCTATCAACGGGCAAAGTAAGCATAGCCCCACCATGATATAATCCTATGATTTCGAAAGCATTTCAATTCTTCCATGATGCATACGATTATACTATGGTCTTTTATCGATAGATAGAGTATCCTATCTATTGCATTACTCCCTTTGATCTTATATTACCTGATCCACTGCTCCTAGCATAACTAGGTTTGGCTTGTGTGCACTGCTACAGCTTATATATGTGTCTTGCTTAGCCATGCTTAGTTGTTGAGTCTGTTCCATCCAGATGATGTAACAGATGCAAAGAATCTAGTATGACAGGAGAACGTGATGAGATGATATCAGAGGTGATATGAGATTAAACTTGTTAAGGCTTGTATGGGAGGCCAAGGTGGGATGTGGTTTTTCTAGTCCCATGCTCGCCACCACTAGGACCCGAGCTCTTGCCTCTTGAACCAAGACAAGCGTACAACCACACGGGGTTTATGGGGACGCCTGATTGACTAACTTGCCTAGTAGATTCCATGACTCACATAGTTCGGCGTTCCATTCGACATGCATTCTGGATCTTCTCGAAGGCGGTGAAGGAGGTGCATTCATAACAGGTAGGTAAGCATGGTTGAGGTTGCTTGGGGTAGATAGCGCCCCTGGTAAACCAACCTCGCCTCACATCTTTAAGTACCGGCTTCGGGATTTGACCCGTTACGGTGGAACCATACTTATTGCGTGACTCATGGTCTCGGCGAAAGCAAGGTAAAGGTTGTGTCTAACCACCCTCTGCCGGCCTTCCAAGGAAGAGGGCTAATATTAAGTGGCATTAAGAGAAGGTTAGTATGTGTGGGTAAAGTTGTACACCCCTCCAGGGTAATAATCTTTTGGAAAGTCGTGTCCACGGTTATGGACGACTTGGGAACAGATGTGATGATCATAGACAACTTGAACCTAATCGTAAAATTTGGCAGATCAACGTGTGCTTAAGGATGCTTCCTCATGGGTACGAGGGGTGATCCTAGTTAGGGTTCAGATGATGATGATTTGGTGGATATAAAGATGATGATCAATATTTCGGAGACGTCGTTCTCTTATCCCCTTTTAAAATACTCTGACTAGACGAGCTTCTTCTCCCTCTTGTTTTATAAACAAAAGTGGCTTTATGAAAAACAACTCCACCAGCCATAAGTCTTGCGGAGTACACCCTGTACTCACCCTTGCTTTGTTGATACTTTTGGCAGAGTAAGTGTTCCCCAGAGGACGAGTTTGGTACTACATCGACATTGATGAGTAGCTTGGGGTTCCCGGCCGGCAGCCTGGAATCTATGGGCTAGGACGTCATCGTTATGCTTCAGGCCTCTTAGGACATTTGTTAAGTTTGCTATACTTAATAGCATAATTTGCCTTCCGTTGTTTGATGTTTGTGGTCAGTGACCTCTACTTGTAATAATTTTGTGTCGTAGGGTCACTGATGTGTTATCGATTCTTCACTGGATATCCTCGAGCTCAAGGTTAAGCTTATATCAGACGGAGGTCTGGGATTTGTTTAGCCCTGATCCCGGGGGTGTCATAGTTTTTGGTATCAGAGCAGTACCGACCGTAGGAAAACCTTGCTATTGGTCGATGTTGATTCTAGTGCTTGTGAAAACTATTTTAAAAAGCTGAAAAGTATTTGTGAAAACTCTAGTATGCTTATTTTTCTCCTTATCCAGTTTCGCTCTAACTCTGGATTAACTTATCTGGTGTGTATTTTGGAAATGTTTTGATATCTCTTCTAGGCTTTCAAAGCTTAGGTGCCTTCTTGGCATGTCGTTTCTATGACAGTTGACCTAGTGTTGAGTTCTCTAGAGTTGTGTGTGTTGTGAATTCCTTGTTCCCTTTGCTCTTGTTCATCTGAGAGATTCCTTTCTATCATGATATCTCTATCCTTTGGACCCACAATATTATATTGTTGGATCCACATTGTTCTGTTCTAGGCTTCGAGGTTTTCTTTCATCTCGCGTGCCTCCTTTTATTTGTTTGGGTACTTCAGAAGTCATTTCTTCTCTTGGAAGCTACCTCATGAATATTATCTTGCAGTGTACACTATGTCACTCAAATAGTAGTTACTCCTTCCTTTGTGTTTTAACCGTTGGACTTGAACCTAAGATCCCCGATTGTGCTGGATTCTGGTGTTGTGAATCTTGTACATGACGCTGATCTTTAATCCAAGATCCTTCCCTTTGACCCCTGTCGTTAATGTTCACACATTACCTCAGAATGGCTGGTACTACAATTCTAGCCTTCAAGCTTGTGGTATTTGTCGCGATTGAATTATGACAACTAAGGACTTCCCCTACCACTAGCTATGGCAGATGTTCTTTAATGGAACCAAATAGATCACGACAAGAGTACTCCTTGAGAGTCTCGCATCTATACTCGTGATTCTGCCACACCTTATCTCTTCTATGCATTGGTTTTTGGAAGATTGTTGACTATTCATCCACATCTCGGGATTCCATCCTGAGCATGTTCCTCCTCCTTTGTTGCTTTCCGACCTTTGTCTACTAGTTGGTAACCAAGTAGTAAACGTGCATTGGTGTCTTCCGATGCAAGATACTCTTGTGGTCCGTCTAGAAAAACCATTTTGGGATGTCTAGGATAAACAAACTCCAGTACCTCGTCATATCTAGGACCAGGTCAAAGTGTTGTAATCCGCAGATTAAGAGGCATTGATTAGCTTCTATCTGTCCTACCTTAAAGTATCACCCTCTTTTATACTAAGAGTTCGTGATGAGTTTCACGACCCCTTAATGAAGTGATGCTCTTACACATATTTACCCACCCTCCCTCAAGCTTTCACGCTCGTGAGTGATGCGTGTGCATAATAATGTGATCATTCGAGAATTCTTAGCAATTCTTATTGTTTTGAACACTAAGGACATTTGTGTCATTCTAGCGTGATGGTTAACCCTATCACCAAGCGAAGTTTGACTGTGCTACCAAGTCTGCTATTATGGTGTACTCTCCTCGGTCCAAGAGTTAGGCTTGTGCCGAAGCTCTGAGACTATGTCCTCTTGCCTTACCAAGCAAGTCTCCTCTGGAACTAACTGACATATCAGTGGTTCGTGATATTCTAGTTGTCTACTAGAAGTGTTGCCATGTTGCCATGTTGCCACATGACCGTGTTGTCAAGTTCTTGAGCAAGCAATTTCTCTGAACTGCTTCTTCCTCCAAGGATCTGTACTGGATACCCCAGAATTAGTTGGTTGAGCTTAAGCAACAACTTGGAGTGTTGTAAGACAAAAGTTCTATCTGACCCAGTTCCTTTGTAAAGGGATGTCTAGTTCTTTTCATGCTGAAGAAAGTGTAGGGTTTCGTAGCATGGAAAACAAAATTTTCTATCGCATACAAACAAACAAGCCAAGATCTATCTACTAGATTGTAGCAACGAGTCGATGGAATAACTCACCCTCGAAGATTCCAAAGTGTTTAACGAGAGCAGATTCTCGTGGGTGATGTAGTCGTACTCTTCCCGATCTCAAGATCGCGTAGACGATCCTTCCGGCTGCGTTCAGCGCTTCATGATCGGTCACACGTTCGGTACTCGACGAAGACCTTCCTCTCCCTTGTTCCAGCAGGCAGTGGAGGTTGTAGCACTCTCCTCGCGATTCCGGCAGCACAACGGCGTGGTACCGGAAGTAGAGGGGAGATCTCGCAGGGCTTCGCCTTAAGCCGGAGGGAGTATGGTGGACTATGAGAGAGCTCCTCGGCGATCTAGGGTTTAGACACACCAAGGAGGAGGGTCTAGGGCCGGCGGCTAGAGCTTGGGGCAGCCCAAGTCGGCGGCTAGGGGAGAAACCCTAGGCGGCGGCTATGGTGGGCGGCGGCGGCTAGGATTAGGTTTAGAGGGGGCAACTTGTGTGCTTGGAGGGGCAGCCTTGCCCCTCCTTATATAGGTGGGAGGCGCCGGCCTAGGGGAGGGGAGTCCCTCCCCAACTCGGATCCCAAGTGGGCCGGCGCTGGAGGGGAGGAACTCCTCCCCAAGTAGGTTTCCTACTTCCCCTCCACCTTCCAAAATAGTTGTTTGACTTTTTCAAATTGGCGTTTGACTTTTCAAACTAGGATTTGAATAAACCCTTTATTTAGTACAGCGATGATACCTAGTACATGATGCAATCATTCCAACTTGTAATGACACATCCATGTACCCTTCCCCTCCGGAGTGTCGGACATTCCGGAACCTTCTAGAACATTCCCGATGAAAACACCGAAACCATTCTCCAACCCCGAAACAGGACATTCCTTATATGAATCTTATTCTCCGGACCATTTCGGATCTCCTCGTGATATCCCGGATCCCATCTGAGACTCCGAACAACATTCGGTCTCCTACTCATCATTCCATAACTACTCAAACAACGTCGAATCCTTAAGTGTGTCTCCCTACGGTTCGTGAATTATGCGGACATGATCGAGACACTTCTCCGAACAATAACCAATAGAGGAATCTGGAAATTCATATGGCTTCCACATATTTCTACGATTACTTTGCGATCGAATGAACCACTTACATACAATACCAATTTCCCTTTGTCTCACGATAGTTTACTTATCCGAGGTTATGATCGTCGGTATCTCTGCATACCTAGTTCAACCTCGTTACTGATAAGTACTCTTTTCTCATTCCCATGATATGTGATCCCTTGTGAGCCAGTCACATGCTTGCTAGCTAATTGGATGGCATTTCATCGAGAGGGCCCAGAGTATATCTATCCGTCATATGGATGGAAAAATCCCACTCTTGATCCATGTGTCTCAACCAATACTTTCCGAACACTCAATGCCACCTTTATAGCCACCCAGTTACGGTGTGGTGTTTGATGTCATCAAAGCATCCTTCCGGTGAAGGTGATATGCATGATCTCATGGTCGAAGGAATTAGGTTACTATGTATCAGAAAGCATATAGCAATTGAACTATTAAAATGACTTGATCTTTATGCTACGCTTATCTATAGGAGTATGTCCACCATATCATTCTCCTAACGATATGATCTTGTTGTTAATAACATCTCAATGTTCATAATAGGGAAACCACAATCATTTATTAACCAACAAGCTAGTATTATAAAGAGGCTTTACTAGGGACTCTATTGTAGTTTACAAACCACACAAGTATTAATGTTTCCATGTTAATACTATTATAGCATGAATGTAAACATTTATCATAAACACAAAGATATAATAATAACTACATTTATTATTGCCTCTAGGGCATATCTCCAACAGAAAGATAGTATTTCCTTTGTGTGGATATATTATCTCCCCCGACCTTTGATTTCATTTGGGTTATCATCAAATCAAACTCAGTTCCAAGTAGTATCTTGATGATGTTTATGCTTGTGATATTTCACTTGTGTACATCTTCGTGTCCTTTAGTCTGACCAATATTCTCGCCTTGTCCATGAAGCATATGAGTCCATCTTATTGGAGTGTCTCAATAAGTTTTTTTTATGAAGCCCATCGATGACATCCTTATCTTCTCCATGCTAGAAAAGATTCATGTGGAACATTGGGCATTATTGTTGGAAAATTTCGAGAACCATCTTCGTGTCATATCAAAGTATGGGTTATGGATGTTAGAAGTAACCTTCTCTGATTCACGAGCAATTGTTGAAAGATGTCGCCGTGGATTCAAGTAGAGTTAACTCCATTCCTTAAGGACACATGTGTGTTTGATTGGCAGTACCTTATGTGTGTGCAATTATCTCTCGACAAGATGCTAATACACGGGTCTAACAATCTAGCTCGGTCTTTTGGAGCTTGACACTTTAGTCCACATCTTGAGAATCTAGTAACCTTACCTTTGTGGTAAATGTTGCGAACTTTCTATTTGGACATGCTGAGTCTGAAATATCATCTCGCCTAACCAAAGCTGAATCTCAAGCAGAAACGATGGTTGGTGTTCCTCAAGGTTTGACATAGGTCTCTTTGTAAATCTGGTAAGATTGATGTAATGGTTGACACACTTAGCCAGAAAGACCTTTTGTCCTATTCTCTTGAACTCAGCAATATCAACCACTCTTCATGAGGCATCTTCTATGATTTATTATAGGAGTTGTGCTCATGGTTTCCTTTGTATCCGAAATCCGACCTTTACTTGATGTTTCGTGTCTCGAACATCAAGGAGAACATTTAAAGTAGCGTTGCTAAATGTCTCTCGGTCGATCCTCTAGACCCTTTTATGTTGGCAATCATTTTGTTGTGCCAAGTAATTGAAGTCTGAGAATGAAGTTTTCTTTTCTCGTGTCATCAGGAATCTTTTTACCAATTCGTCTAGTGGTGTAAAGTGATATCATGATCTTTGGCAAAGATCTTGATAGTTCTGGATGAATGAAGAACTTTCCCTCGTTCTTCTCAACCATGTTTCAAGAGTGACTATGATTTTGGTAGTCAATAGTTCCTCCTGCTACATGTTCCTTGTGACTCTTATGAGTCCTCTCCACCCAAAACACCTTTCTGTCTTAGCCTTCTGTCGGATGAAAGAGTGACCCTTCTGTGTCAAAAGTAGTTCAACGGCTTGGTTTTGTTGATCCACATCTCTGCAACACTAAATCTCTACCTAAGTCGTTTAGTATAGGTTTCCTACCAAAGTCTATGGTCATCTTGTTTCTGTTGGAAGCCTTCCTTCTCAGAAGCTTAAACTCTTCTGTAAGTTCCATGGTCTCAATCCTTATGAAGACCATCTATCTAACACTTGAAACCTTCTCCTCTTGTTCCTCCGCTACCTTGATGTGTTTAATGCTCGTCATCTCAGAGTTGTTTCTAAACACTCCATTCATGAGCTGACCATGAGATACCCGGTGTGTTGTTTAGTGTGTTTCCCTCTTATCCATAGAGTGACCTTGTTTCTTTCTCTCTCTGTCTCTCTTCCTACCTTTGGAATCTCGGGTCGAGATTCTCGTAAGGGGGATAGAGCTATAACACCCCAGTTTTAGTTAATCAATAATTAGGGTTGTTTGTGCATTCATGAGCATCATCTAAAAAATGCATTAAAGAAAATTAAATGCAAAACCCTAAACCCTACTCTCTCCCTCTACTTGAAAAGCATTCAAAACGTTTTGAATATTTTTGAAAAGTATCAAAATAGTTGGGGCCCAAATTGAATAAAAGGGCCCCTCATTATTTCATAAATTTGGTAAACCTTCTGGTATTTTGAAATGTTCAAAACAATATTTGAATTTGAAATACAATCAGAAAACAGAAAACTAAATGGAGAAACAGTTTTTTTAAAAAAAATGAGCAAAACTAGCCAGCCAGGTCGGACCATCTCTCTTCCCTCTCTCTTTGTCGCCCGCACGTGGCACCCAGCAGCCCAGCCGGCCCAGTTAACCTATCTGGCCCATACCCCTTCGTCCTTCTGTCTTCTTCGTCGTCTTCCCCGAGCAAGCAGGTAGCTCGGTGTCGACACCGCCGACGTCTGCCGTGCCGATGCGCCAAGATGCCTGCCTCGCCGCCCTCTGGAGGAGATAAGAACCGATGCTGTCGTGTTCTCCTTCTCCTGATCCACTCACTCTCCTCCCAGGCCTCTTCCGCCCTTTCCCCTTTCTAATCGACGAACCCTAGCCTCAGGCTCCTCTGGTTGCTGCCGTTCTGCACCGCCCTGAGGCCAGTCGAGCGAGCCAGGATCTCCGCCTCGTCGCCCTAGTCTTCTCTCCCAAGGTACACAAGCCGAGGTGCCTCCGTTTTGCCGGAATCGAGCCGATGATATCCTCTTCCCGACGGATGTCACCGCCGATTATCGCCGTCTCCCGCCATGGTTTGCTTCGTCGACCGTCTTATCGTGCTCACGGTGAGCTTATGCTTCTCCTGGTACCCCCAGTGCTCCCTCTTGCTTCCTGTATCGTGCCCGCGCTGTGAGTCCTTTCTGCCATTGCAGAAGCTCGCCGTCGGTCGAGCTCCGGTGACACAAAAATAGCGGCGCGACCCTAGTTCTTCTTGCCGTAGTTGTGCACATCCAACCCACAAGCCCGCCGAGCCCCGCGCGTCCTGCTGTGACCGGCCCATGCTCGACCTGGGATGGCCACTGCCGGCTAACCTCAGGCCGACGTCACAACAACGTCAGCGAGGCGCAGTTAGACCCGGTCAAACCGGTCGTGTGTCCCGCGTGTCCACGTGGCTGCTGATGTGGCCTAGGGCCCATCAGACAGTCACTGTGAGTAGCCTCTGCCGCTGTGTTAAAAGTATCTGTTCGGTCTGATGATGTCAGCCATGCGTCATGCTAATGCATTAAACCTTTTTAATGATTTCAGAAAATGTTGTAATCTTGTAAAATTCATATCTAATTATTTATAAGTTAGAAAAATATGTATAATATATTAAAATGTTCAGAAAAATAAGAACTATCTATCTAAGCTATAATCATGCATTGTTCAACAACTTTCAACACAAGTTTAATTAGAAGAACATAGTAACCCCTCTCATATACATCCGGAGTTTCCCCGAGTTAGGGTTTGCGCCCCTCGAAACCCCGATTAAATGGTCGAGCATGCATTAGGGTTACATTTTAATGCAAATTAACTTGTCATATAATTATTCTTGTTTGAGAATTGCATCGATGTCATGTGTTGATTGTTTCCCTCTCTTTCCGGTGTTTGCTTCTTCCTGGTAGAATACGATATCGAGATCGAGATCGAAGACCGGGATCAACACCGTCGAAGTTCGAAGATCGACGAACAATACTTGACCAACAGTAACCAAGTCAAGTACAAGGCTTCGGAAGATCTATTTATCTGCTATCAACGGGCAAAGGCAAGCATATCCCCACCATGATATAATCCTATGACTTTGAAAGCATTTCAATTCTGCCATGATGCATACAATTCTACTATGGTCTTTTATCGATAGATAGAGTATACTATCTATTGCATTACTCCCTTTGAGCTTATATTACCTGGTCCGCTGCTCCTAGCATAACTAGATTTGGCTTGTGTGCACTGCTAGAGCTTATATCTGTATCTTGCTTAGCCATGCTTAGCTGTTGAGTCTGGTCCATCCAGATGCTGTATCAGATGTAAAGAATCTAGTATGACAGGAGAACGTGATGAGATGATATCAGAGGTGATATGAGATTAAACTTGGTAAGGCTTGTATCGGAGGCCACGGTGGGATGTGGTTTTTCTAGTCCCATGCTCGCCACCACTAGGACCCGAGTTCTTGCCTCTTGAACCAAGACGAGCGTACAACCTCACGGGGTTTATGGGGACCCCCTGATTGACTAACTTGCCTAGTAGATTCCATGAGTCACATAGTTCAGCGTTCCATTCGACATGCATTCTGGATCTTCTCGAAGGCAGTGAAGGAGGTGCATTCATAACAGGTAGGTAAGCGTGGTCGAGGTTGCTTGGGGTAGATAGCGCCCCTGGTAAACCAACCTCGCCTCACATCTTTAAGTACCGGCTTCGAGATTTGACCCGTTACGGGGGAACCATACTTATTGCGTGACTCATGGTCTCGGCGAAAGCAAGGTAAAGGTCGTGTCTAACCACCCTCTGCCGGCCTCCCAAGGAAGAGGGATAATTTTAAGTGGCATTAAGAGAAGGTTAGTATGTATGGGTAAAGTTGTACACCCCTACAGGGTAATAATCTTTTGGAAAGCCGTGTCCACGGTTATGGACGACTTGGGAACGGATGTGATGACCATAGACAACTTGAACCTAATCGTAAAATTTGGCAGATCAACGTGTGCTTAAGGATGCTTCCTCATGGGTACGAGGGGGTGATCCTAGTTAGGGTTCAGATGATGATGATTTGGTGGATATAAAGATGATGATCAATATTTCGGAGACGTCGCTCTCTTATCCCCTTTTAAAATACTCTGACTAGACGAGCTTCTTCTCCCTCTTGTTTTATAAACAAAAGTGGCTTTATGCAAAACAACTCCACCAGCCATAAGTCTTGCGGAGTACACCCTGTACTCACCCTTGCTTTGTTGATACTTTTGGCAGAGTAAGTGTTCCCCAGAGGACGAGTTTGGTACTACATCGACATCGACGAGTAGCTTGGGGTTCCCGCCGGTAGCCTGGAATCTATGGGCTGGGACCTCGTCGTTATGTTTCAGGCCTCTTAGGCCATTTTTTAAGTTTGCTATACTTAATAGCATAATTTGCCTTCCGTTGTTTGATGTTTGTGGTCAGTGACCTCTACTTGTAATAATTTTGTGTTGTAGGGTCACTGTTGTGTTATCGATTCTTCACTGGATATCCTCGAGCTCAAGGTTAAGCTTATATCAGAAGGAGGTCTGGGATTTGTTTAGCCCTGATCCCGGGGGTGTCACACTCAAATAGATTTAATTTTTGTTTTAATTCCTGAGTCTGGCCACATGTCAAGTTATTACTGGCGCATACTGGTTTGCACGGATCGATCAACATGGGTTGTTGGGTTAAAAAGGGGATCGCACGGCTCAGATCTAACATACCGATTCAGTTAAGTGGTTATATCATGTCCACAAGATCAAGATCTAATGGCCCTAATCCAATTAACCACGAACTGGCGGCGCTGCAACGGTGGACGACAGCGGCGCGCTCGGGCAGAGGTGTTCCGGGGAAACTAGGATGCGCGGAGAGGGAGGAGAGCATTACCAGACTCGTCGTGACGTGCTGAAGATCGAGGTGATCTCCGTAGACTAAGGGGTGCACGAGATTGTCGGCGATTTCTCGTCGGAGAAGCTCCTGGCGAAGGGCGCGTCTATTCCTCATAGTTGGCGAGGCTACAAGGCGTGCTAGGACACGAAAACGGCGGTGTTAGATGCGTACGGGAGAGGGGAGTACAGGAGCATCAATGAGAGGGGAAGGCGCAGTCGGAGTTTACCGAGGTAGCTCGTCGGAGAGGGGGCAGACAGCGGTGTTGCTCTGTCATCGTTGTTGCCGACGCTCTGGGCATGCGCGGCCAAGCGGGAGCTACTGGCGGATGCGCAAGACGATGGGGAATGTTCTCGTGGAAACTAGGAGGCAAGGGGAGGTAGTGGTTCGCCGGAATTTGCACTGAGGCTCGCCGAAGCAGAGAAGGTTGCGAGTAGAAATTGCAGCAAAGCCTGGTGTCTTCGGTGGTGTGAGGTCTGAGGGGAAAGAAGGAGGGGACGTGGGCGCTTAAGTTTGCTCGGTCGCTGGCGAGAAGTACTCCCGCTTTCAACGCGAATTTATCAAGTTAATCAATGGCAGAAACGGCCGGAGGAAAGAGGGGGCAGGGTCAGCGCGAGGTTGATGATGATGACCTGGCTGCAGTGGGGTCGTAGGGTCAGTGAGTGGGTGAGTAAGGTTGCGGGTGAGAAAAACGGTTCGCGGGAGAGAGAGAGATGGGCTTCGGTGGGCCAAGTTGGGCTGGGTTTTCTGGGCTGGATTGTTTTCTCTTTTTTTTCTCTGTTTTCTTTTTCTTTTTCTGATTTCATTTTCTATTTTGATTTGAATCAAATGATATAAACTCTCATTTATCAAATCTCTTCCAATGTTTCAGTAGATTTTTATTCCGTTTAACAATGTATTTAAAGTCCATTTTAGAATAATTTATTTTATTCTTTTATGGTTTATTATTTATTTAAAATAGGCACTTGTCTTTATTTAAATAATATTTTTAATATATTTTCAAACTTCTATTTGAATTCCAATTTTTACCAAACCTTTTTCAGTAGGTTTTATTTATTCATTAGTGCAAATAATTCACTTTGAATTAACTAAAATATTTTAATATGATTTAATGTTCATTTAAATTGGGCATTTGTCTTTATTCAAACAAAATCAAATATGGTTTTAAACCCATATAAATTTTATTCAAATAATTCTTTTATTTCTTTTAAGTTAATTAAATAACTTTTATTCCACTTGGGAAAATTCCAATTTATTATTTTTCTCATGATTTAATTATTCATTTACATTAGAGATTTGTCTCCTTTTAAATATAATTAGAATATGGTTTAATCTCATATACCTTTATTTGAATATTCTCTATCCCTTTATTTTATTTGGATTTGGATTATTTTTATTCCATTTGCTTATGGATCTAATTCAAGTTTTAAATTGTCTTCTAAATAATTTTCTTGGAATTTATTATTTAGTTTAGGCAATTTGTCTTTATTTAAATAAAATTGGATATTGTTTAATCCTTATGATTTTATTTAAATAATCGTTTACTCCTTTTTATTATTCAATAACTTTCATTTGTTTGTTTATGGATTTGGCCAGGATTAAATTTGGCTTTTAATATTCCTTAATTATTTCTTTCTTTCTTTATCTTATAAAATCCATATCTTTTATTTATAGATCCTAAATTGGTGATTCCAATTTGTATAATTTTATTTAATATTTGTTTATCTTTTCAAATACTTTTAGGATTACTTTGCTCATGATTTGGTATGGATTTTAGATAGGAGCTTTATTAGCCTTGGAAATTATTTCCTTTTAACTTATTAAATTCATAAGTTTTTATCCATGGAAATTAAATGAAACCAATTTCTATGGTTTTATAATATTTTTGTTTATCATGTTTGATCATTTATAAATGGTTGTTGCTAAATTTTATATGGATCAATCCATAGTCTTAGGGAGATCTTGGGAATGATTTTCTTCCATTAGGAATTTAGGGTTTTGGTTTATTTTCCCAAGTGTTTAAATTTCAAGATACATTCATTCATGAATGCATTTCACTTGATTGAAATTTTTTGGATTCCCTTTTCATTCAAAGTTTGTTCAAGAAGGGTTTTGATGTTTCCAATTAGAAGCAAAAAGTTTCTTTTCACCCTAAATTTCAACAATTATTTCTCTTGTTTATTTATTTTTCACATTTCAAATTTGAAAATTTTGAGATGTGACAGGCTACCACCCTTAAAACAAATCTCGTCCCGAGATTTGGGAAGGCAAGAGGTTACAAGTTGGCTTCAAGACAACTAGGGTACTACCACCCTTAAAAAGATTTTTGACTAGATTACATCTTGGCTTACTTGGGGTCTTGGTGTAACTTCTCTGGACAGACATCTGCATAGTGTCCTTTGTTTCCACACTTGAAACATGTGACAAGGCTGAGATCCTTCATAGGCTGGCTTGTCTTGTACTTCTTCTTTTCTGGACAATGTGGTGCATAATGGCCTGCCTTTTTGCATTTGTTGCACATCACTTGGCTAATATCCTTCTTCTTCTTTGGCATCACTATTTCTTGTTTGTTTCCTTGGCTCTTCTTCCTTTCTGGACATTCACTGGCATAGTGTCCCATCTCTTTGCAATTATAACATTGCACTTGGCTATTGTCCTTCTTGCTGGGGTTGGGGCATTTCTTCTTTTTGGGTATCTCCAAAGCTAGGAGTTCTTGTAGTTCATGTTCTTCATATTTCACCATAAAGGTGGGAAATCTTTCTCTCTTATTGGGGCAGCCACTAGATATGTGACCTTATTCTCCACATGAGTAGCAACACTTTGTGGTCACCTTGGGTGTGGCTTTATGAGGCATGGTTCTGACTTTGTTTTTATCCTTCTTGGTAGAAGTTGTTCCTTATGGAGGCTTCTATACATTTGATGCATTCCATCTTGTTTCATTTGTTGAACTATAGGATAGATGGGGCATTGTATAGGGACATGATCATTTCCTTCACATAGGAAACAAGTCACTTGATATGTGGGGCATTGTTTAGTTGGATGTTTCTCTTCACAATTAGGGCATTGGTACACATGCTCTTTGTAAGTGTGTTCCATGTCTCCACAAATATTGCAAGCTTGAGTTCCTTCTATAATATCATCCTTGATACCATTGTTGTCACAATCACTTTGAGAAAGGTTGTTTCTCATGTTGATCATTTGATTTGTCATCCTTTGCAACAATTGGGATTGGATTTCCAAAAACTTTTGCATGGTTGGGTCTAACTCATTGTTGTTGGCTAAAAACTGAGTTGTCACTTGATTCAACTAGGCTTGGGTTGCTAGCAGTTGTTCTATCATGTGCATCTCTTGATTATTGTTGTTGTCACCATCCTTGATGTTGGAGTATCTTGGAGAAGTCATCTGTTTGGGTTGGATTGGGATTAGAATAGGCAAAAGATTTCTAGGGAAGAAGTTCTACTCACACACAATAATTCACATAAGCAATGTGCAAGCAATCACAAACATGCAGTCCACTCAAACAACAAGATTCAAGCATATTTTTGGCAACAAAATATTTTTTCTACAGCACCTAAGTTGGTGTGATTGATCTAACTAAACTCTAGTATGGTGGTCCAACTATGGTTATCACTTGAGATCATTCCATTCTTCTTGGTTGTTTCTTCTTGAACAAGATCATTGTATCCTTGGAAAAATTCTTGCATCTTGGTCACAAAGCTTCAAAGGTGAGATGATTCCTTCTAAGTTGTGTTTCCTTAGTATCCAAGTCTTGAGTAATATTTCTTGTCTCACTTGTAGTCCTTAGTGATGTCCAAGTTGAAGTCCTTGGTCAAACTGAAGTTGAAGTCATTGGTGATGTTGAAGTCTTTGCTCATGGTGAAGTCTTTTTCCATCAAGTTTAAAAATGGAGAGATGTAGAATCAAAACCAAAAATATTGAGGAAAGAGTGTACAAGATTGTTTGTAAATAATTTTGAACAAATACAACTCCTATTTTTCTAAGGGGTTTTGTCCAATCCTAGGGTTACAATCCTACAGGCAACACAGTGCTCTGATACCATCTGTAGAGGTCCCAACCTTTATAAGGTAGAGATCCATGTGTTTACAATGTTAGTCCCTGGATCAATAGCTAGCATCCACAGTTTAAGATGCAATATCAAGAAACAAAGGTCATGGTACAACTTTATAACCAGGTATAAAATAATTCATTGCATCTACATAGCTCATTTGGCTATCTCATTACAATGCAGCAGGAATAACTATATAGCATGGAGTCCTTCATCTTCAAAGTGCCACATGCAATCATATTGGTTGTAGACTTGTAATCCTATTCAACACACTTCACTAACATCAAACAAACCTGCAACATAATAAGTTACAGCCACAAGGGCCAATACATTTGAATTGTATTGGCAAGTGATACTATAGTAGAGTAGTGGTATCTATCATCTATATGCATTTGGCTAAGTGGAGCTTAGGCTTGCTTTGCTCAAAATAGGTTTTCCTTATAAGTTGAAAACACTAAGTTTTTGATTGTCAAATCACCCAAGGAACACAAGTGTGATACCAAGGTTGTCAAGTCGCTGGGCCTTGTGTAACCATTGGTCCTTTGCCCTTGTTCAACCACAAGTTTTTAACTTAGAAATTGGGATGAGGAGATCCTTGATAGCTTCCATGTCTTGATGCTCAAATTGTCCATTGCCGGGGACACGACTAAGTACTTAGATTTACTCTCTCGAGAGGTGGTGCACTTTTCCCACAAGACTTGACATGCATCGAGACAAGATCTTTCAGAAGCCTTCCCTTAGATCAAATGGACGCGTTCCAAACCTATCACCCCTTACCACCTTCTGTCCATCTGGCTAAGTTATTACAACCTATATGATCCAGGCAGAGCCCATAATGCCAAGTGGCTGCACTTGAAGCTTCTCAACATTTGACATCTTAAATCTCTTTGTTCCTGGGTGGATTTCCACAAGTGTGATGAACAAGGTTGCCAGTCACTGGTCCTTGTGTAACCACTCAACATATCCCATTCATACCATTCCACCCAGGTGATTCATTCACATAGTTGTTTTATTAAACAGAACACAAGTCATAGACTTAGAAATATTTCCATAGCATGAATATAATCCACCCTTGTTTTCTACTAGCTAAGCTAAGCATAATAGTAGCAAGAATATTAACTTAGGGAAAATTTTACTAAGGCATCATCTACTAGGATTTCTCATGGCATAGCATACTTAGTAAAAATTCCATGCAAGTCCTACTCAAAATATCACTAATGCATAGTGAAAATAATAGGACAAAATGTATGAAGCACCACTTGCCTTTTTGGTAGAGAAACTAAGTTCACTCCTTGATCTTGCAATAGTCACACTCTTCAAAGTTCACTACAAGTCAACCAAGCAAGGCACAAATTCAATCTAGCATTCAAACAATTCACCACATAAAATAATAAAAACAAAGCAATGCATGAAAGCATGCAAAAGATTGTTTTATTTGGAAAGGTGGTTTATCATAGGCTATAAACATTTTAAAACACCTATTGTTCATTTATAAAAGTGGCAAAGCCATTTGAAACCAAGTTAGTGAAAATGGGCCATTTAAATCACTTTTATTTTGCTAGAAATGATTTTAAACCAAAGTAACAATTTCTAGTGTTTGTCAAATATATCTTTAAACACAAATGTTAGTGTTTATGGTCAAGTTGTTTATATCAAATCCATTTTCAAAAGATTTCACTCAAAAACTATTTTTAAATCAAAGCAACTTTTTTATTTTACTAGAAATGCTTTTTATTCAAAGAATAATTCCTTAGTGTCACAAAATATACTTTTTAAATCCAAAGGTTGGTTTTTATGGTCAGTAGGTTCAAAACAAACTATTTGCGAAAGATTTTACTCAAAAATCATTTCTAGAATAAATTTTATACACAAAATAGACCGAATAATGTTTCTGCAAAAACAATCAATTTTATACCCTAAACCCTAAACTAAGGGCATGGTTGCAAAGATTTATTTTTCCTGATTCCAATGATATAAAATTTGCAATTTTTTGACGTGTGTATCAAAAGTTATAGATTTTACAAATTCAAACTCTAATTATTTAATTTTTGTTTTAATTCCTGAGTCTGGCCACGTGCCAAGTTATTACTGGCGCATACCGGTTCACACGGATCGATCAACGTGGGTTGTTGGATTAAAAGGGTATCACACGGCTCAGATCTAACATATTGATTCAGTTAAGTGGTTCTATCCTGTCCACAAGATCAAGATCTAACGACCCTAATCCAATTAACACTTAACTGGCGGTGATTTATAGCGATAGCGGCCTTCGAGAGGTGTTCCGGCGAAACTAGGATGCGCAGGAGAGGGAGGAGAGCATTACCAGACTAGTCGTGACATGTTGAAGCTCGAGCTGATCTCCGTATACTAAGGGGTGCACGACATTGCCGGTGATTGCTCGTCGGAGAAGCTCCTAGCGACGGGCGCGTCTGTTCGTCGTCGTTGGCGAGGCTACAAGGCGCGCTAGGACACGAAAATGGCGGCGTTAGATGCGTACGGGAGAGGCGAGTACATGAGCATCAATGAGAGGGGAAGGCGCGGTCGGAGTTTACCGAGGTAGCTCGTCAGAGAGGGGGCAGACATCGGTGGTGCTCTGTCGTCGTTGTTGCCGATGCTCTGGGGCATGCGCGGCCAAGCGGGAGCTACTGGCGGATGCAGAAGACGATGGGGAATGTTCTCGTGGAAACTAGGAGGCAAGGGGAGGTAGTGGTTCGCCGGAATTTGCACTGAGGCTCGCCGGAGCAGAGAAGGTTGCGAGTAGAATTTGCAGCAGCCTGGTGGCTTCGGTGGTGTGAGGTATGAGGGGAAAGAAGGAGGGGACATGGGCGCTTAAGTGTGCTCGGTCGCTGGCGAGAATTACTCCCGCTTTCAACGCGAATTTATCAAGTCCATCAATGGCAGAAACGACCGGAGGAAAGGGGGGGCGGGGTCAGCGCGAGGTTGATGATGATGACCTGGCTGTATGGGGTCGTAGGGTCAGTGAGTGGGTGAGATAGGTTGCGACTGAGAAAAACGGTTCGCGGGGGAGAGATATATGGGCTTCGCTGGGCCAAGTTGGGCTGGGTTTTCTGGGCTGGATTGTTTTCTCATTTTTTTATCTCTGTTTTCTTTTTCTTTTTCTTTTTCTGGTTTCATTTTCTGTTTTCATTTGAATAAAATGATATAAACTCTCATTTATTTTCAAATCTTTTCCAAAGTTTCAGTAGATTTTTATTCTGTTTAACAATGTATTTTAAAGTCCATTTTAGAATAATTTTTTTTATACTTTTATGGTTTATTATTTATTTAAAATAAGCACTTATCTTTATTTAAATACGATTTTAATATATTTTCAAACTTATATTTGAATTCCAATTTTTACCAAACCTTTTTTAGTAGGTTTTATTTATTCATTAGTGCAAATAATTCACTTTGAATTAATTAAAATATTTTAATATGATTTAATGTTCATTTAAATTGGGCATTTGTCTTTATTCAAACAAAATCAAATATGGTTTTAAACCCATATAAATTTTATTCAAATAATTCTTTTATTTCTTTTAAGTTAATTAAATAACTTTTATTCCACTTGGGCAAATTCCAATTTATTACTTTCTCATGATTTAATTATTCATTTACATTAGAGATTTGTCTCCTTTTAAATATAATTAGAATATGGTTTAATCCCATATACCTTTATTTGAATATTCTTTATCCCTTTATTTTATTTGGATTTGGATTATTTTTATTCCATTTGCTTATGGATCTAATTCAAGTTTTAAATTGTCTTCTAAATAATTTTCTTGGAATTTATTATTTAGTTTAGGCAATGTGTCTTTATTTAAATAAAATTGGATATTGTTTAATCCTTACAATTTTATTTAAATAATATTTTACTCCTTTTTATTATTCAATAACTTTCATCTGTTTGTTTATGGATTTGCCAAGATTAAATTTGGCTTTTAAATATTCCTTAATTATTTCTTTCTTTCTTTGTCTTATAAAATCCATATCTTTTTATTTATAGATCCATTGGTGATTCTAATTTGTATAATTTTATTTAATATTTGTTTATCTTTTCAAATCCTTTTAGGATTACTTTGCTCATGATTTGGTATGGATTTTAGATAGGAGCTTTATTAGCCTTGGAAATTATTTCCTTTTAACTTATTAAATTCATAAGTTTTTATCCATGGTTCGAAATTAAATGAAACCAATTTCTATGGTTTTATAATATTTTTGTTTATCATGTTTGATCATTTATAAATGTTTGTTGCTAAATTTTTATATGGATAAAATCCATAGTCTCAGGGAGATCTTGGAAATGATTTTCTTCAATTAGGAATTTAGGGTTTTGGTTTATTTTCCCAAATGTTTAAATTTCAAGATACATTCATTGATGAATGCATTTCACTTGATTGAAATTTTTTTGGATTCTCTTTTCATTCAAAGTTTGTTCAAGAAGGGTTTTGATGTTTCCAATTAGAAGCAAAAAATTTCTTTTCACCCTAAATTTCAACAATTATTTCTCTTATTTATTTATTTTTTACATTTCAAAATTTGAAAAATTTTGGGATGTGACAGCCGTAGTGCCGCCGCTCCCAGTATTCCAACCTTGTTAGAGAAGAATAGCAGTATAGCACAAGAACCAGAGCACAAGCAACACCAATGAAACCAGCAAATAGGTCAAGTCACTGTGTTGACAATGCCATCTGTGTCGACCTCCGGCCCAACTTTCCTGCGAGGAACTGGACGCCCCCAACTGTAGCTCGATGCCACATCCCTCGCTTCTTCCTTAGATCCCACCGTGATCTGCAAGCCCCTCGGCGCCGGCGGCGCCGCCACCTGCTGCCTGTCCGCGAACATAGGTAGGGAAGTGGCCTCCTCCCTGTAGAGCAAATTCGAGCGCCACCGCTCGCTGTACTCTGCCTCCCCATGGTCTCGTCAGACCGCGAGTACCTGGCGCCCCACCCCGTCGACCTCCCCTTGCTGGTTCCGTCCTGCCACAATCAACCTCCATCACCTCAACGCCGTGCCTCTGCTCCATGACTACGTCCTTCTCTATCTGCCATTCAGGCGAGATGGAAATGAATAGTCCGAAGGCCTCTCCCATCTACTCCTCCCATCTGTCCTTTTTCTCTAGCCTAATTGCCAAATTCGTAGTGGTGCCTGGCTGCCAAAATTATAATGCCAAGTTGCCAAATTCTTAATGCCTACTTGGCTCTACCATTCTAATTCCGTTCAAAAAAAATGCACTGAAATCCTTTGAGCTAAAAAATCGTAGACATATGTAACCAGGGAATCACCCACATCTTATTTCACATGTAAAAGTTCCAGGATGCATTCCACCCAACGGCAAATCAAGAGAAAAAATCCAACAGATCAAGGTGTAGGGGAGAGAAAAACTCAGTCAAACATCGGGCCAACAGCCTCCATCTGCTCGTCGACGGTGGCCACCTCGCACTTGCCTGCAGCGGCCTTCTCCTCGCCCTCGTCGACTACAGCCGACAAACGCCTCCTCCCGCAGATCTCTCCATGCGCCTCCCCAGCCATATGCTCGACTACAGCCGACGAACGCCTCCTCTCGCACATCTCTCCATGCGCCTCCCCCGCTGTATGCTCAACAACGGCGACCCCGGCACGTGCTCAGTGGTGGCGGTGTCCCCACGGTAAGGGTGGAAGCTAATCTTCGTGCTCGTCGGTCGTGGCCTTCCCCGACGCGTGCTCGTCGCGAAGGTCTCCTATGGAGATTTTTTCCCTTATCCACGGAAACAAATCGTTCGGTTTGTCTTAGGTGGTGACACTAGACTTAATTTCTCTAAACTCATAGGGGCAAAACCGTCATTTAAGTGGTAGACGGAAAAATTTGTTGTGCGACGAATTGTCCCAATCTTTTTAATAATATATAGATATAGATAGTGCTACTATAATACTATAATATGATACCATGTACTATAGAGATAGTATCATACACTAGTATCATATGCATGGTACTAATAGTATGATATTTTTACTATGACCAAACTAAAATCTGCAAAAACAAGATCGAGCTTTTACGCTTATGATGCAGCTCTTTTCATTAATCCAATCAAGGGCGACATGATTGCCATTCAAAGAATTCTGCACACCTTTCCCAGGTCTCTAGGCTTTTACAGTTTTGCCCTCGACTATAAATGAATATAAGCAGGGCTCCTGCGGTTTCAGGTCAAACAAAATAAACCAAAACCAGTCATGCACTGCGACATCAAACACGTGGTACCGTACCTTACATAAACTAGGGAAGTCGGCGCGGCGACACGCCGTGCCCGTGGAGATACCTTTTTTTCTTACATTTGTTTCAAATAGGTAGAAAATACTTGGAACGTATATAGATAAGGTAACAACGTTGTTCTTAGTACTCAGTAAAAATAGTCTAGATATATGCATTTTAGAAAAATGCAATAACATCTTTATTTGTAAGCTGTTGTGCCCAATGCACTCCCCCTTCCCAGAAATGTTCATTATTTGTAAGCTGTTGTGCAAATAAAAGCAAACTCCAAAAACCGATATAGCTATGCCACATTGCAAGTATGATGCTAGTTTAAAGGACAATTATAAAGTTTGGCCAGTTCATCAAACATCAATTCCATGCTGTAGCAAGTTTGGCCAGTTTATCAAACATAAATTCCATGCTCTAGCATAGAGAGATGATGCATAGCTTCTTTCCTATGGTCAGCCAAATCAACACATTTCGCCTATCTTGTATTCCTAAGTGTGCTCAGAAAATTTCCAATCCTCGCCTTCATGCGACTTACTGGGTTGGGAAATTTGTTGAGTCGACAACAACAATGTTAGTCGTGTATCTTCAGGTATTGGTGCAGAAGGAATTTACAATAAATTGACTGAAATCATCACATTTTAGCAAGTATTAATTCACAGTCAAGAAGAACAAAAGAAATAAAGAGGGTACATTAGACAACCAATATTCTCAAGTAGGTCAATTAAAATAATATTTGGAAGTTTAAAAAAGGATTAAGTGTGAAGTGTATTTCTTACGCGGTGACCGGTGAGGAACTTCCTATTCTATTAGAGTTCACGTTACTTTGGCTAACACCTTGTTACTGTTTAATACACGTCTACACAGAAATATGTTAAAGTTCAGCTGACTCAGGTCCAAAAAATTTCACTTCGGTCTCACATATTTTTCCAAAAACAATGGAAGGAAAATTGCATCATTTTGTTCTCATTCAATATGTCACGGGCCAAGTGATTGGAACCTGTTAGAAGAGTAACAAACATGATTCAATAAATCACACATCTCAACCAGAGCAAATGTAAATCTGAGACCCATCATGTAACAAATACATTGCTTAATTTTGGCAAAGCACGGGAGTCGTAACATACCAGTATATATATTTGATCAGGTAACAATGACCTCTCTTTGGTTATCTATGGCAAATCTGATTTTCCATCATGTCGAACTATTAGCTTCAAGACTTCAGAGAAACCTGCAAGGAGGACAGAAGAAGCAACATGAAAGTTACGGATTAGTCTTTCGAATGATATGCTAGATTTATACTGAAAGAGAAAAACACAGAGCGATAGCAATCTCATATTGCAGAGGTGCTAAATATCTTTCGACTGATTTTCTGGAATAAATGGGTAAGATGAGACCAATGTTCATGTTCCCGGTATCTCTCCATGGCTATATTATGTCATTTGTATGCCATTACTATTTCTGCAAATATCGCAATTTCTACTGTGCTAAGTGGGAGTATTGGACTTCTTAATTTAGAATAAATCTATATTGAGTGTACCTAGAATTGTATCTGGCTCTAAAAAAGAAGTTGAGAAGGTGGTACTAACTAATAAAAAAGATCCCCTAATTTGGATCTCTGGCCCAAAGAAGGAGTTTACTGTCAGATCTTTCTATACACAACTGCATTCTCACTTATCTAATTGTGAAAATACGCTGCATGGAACATGAAAATATGACCAAAAGTGAAAGTGTTCGCTTGTCTCTCCTTTAATAGTCATGGTGTTCACCTTCTGATCATGTCCGCCTATCCAGTTTGGAGCCGGCATTAGATATTGGCCTTGCGATATTCCACTAAAAGAGCTGAGGACGCTGGTGCCAGGCACTTTGTTGCCCACCTTCTCCTTGTCATGCTTTCTGTCAGTGTCATGGGGCCAGCAGGTAATTGCACCGAAGCCGAAGGCGTTATCCATGTGGAATTCCACCGGCGAACCACTCACAATGATGATGTATTTCTAGCTATAAATAAACTAAAAATAATTGAGCTGGTGAACTTAAAACATGAAGATCGAATTTGTCTTCTTTTAGCATTCCCATATTAGAACATCCTCGGTGCCAAAATTCTAGAACATGAATAATTAGACTTAAGCACAAATCTTGCATCAAAAGAGTTGCGGAAATCAGCAAGAAAATTTCTAAAGCATACATCATCAATGAATGCATGTCTCTAGAAGTTCCTGCAAGAGCTGAAACTACACCAATCATACAGTTTACCGCCTGCATCATCAAAAAGAGCAAGATGTATTATTGTTCTTTAAGAGTAACTCCATGTTTCCTTAAATCTTCCACAAGACCCAGCAGCACATCAATCAGGAAGAAGAGCACACAACCTGAAAATATTGCAGTGACATGCAAGCATGGTTTCAGCATAAGAAAATAGAGAATCGCATCAGCAGCAATGTATGTGGAACTAAGAAAAATAATTTGATTCTAACTATCTTGAAACTAAACTGCAAAGGGAAAAGTAATTAAGAACAAATACACAGGATTCAGTTTACGGGGATTTAGGGTCTAAAGAGGATCAAGATTCTCGTGGCTTTTCCATGGATAAAACGTGTGGATATGCTAACACAAAGAATCTCCAGTTTTTCTGTCCAAAGATTGAACCCTCACCTATATGCACATGGAGGATTGGCTCACCTGATTCGGAACCTTTATGGTAGTCTTCTGAGGGTCTGAAAACTCTTGTATTAAATCGGACAAACCTTCTGCCTAAAAACAGCAATGCAATATTTTCAGATAGAACGACTAAATAGTGTGGGACAATTGGAAATAGTCAACCCTTCACAGATTGATAGATAAAAAAAGATGTTTTAGAGTGGATGAATGAAAAATCAGATTACCCATGACATGTCCTAATTATGTTTTCATAAGAAGATCCACATGCTTCAATTGTGCATTATGATTGAAAAAAAATGGTGTCTCTCTTACCATTGACATCTGGGACAAACCTTTACGTCATCAATCTGACTGGAAAAACTAAAGGTTCTTTCTCTCAACATCGACACTTGTTTTTATAATCAAATTTCCAGCTTGGCATAGAATTTGCAAATAGTCAAGAAAACTCAGGCCCTGCAAAACAATAATCCCTATTAAACCTATGTAGACACGGCAGATTTGATCTAGTGGTAGGATAATCCAGCTAGTACAGTTGTGGCATTTAGGATAATCACGTTGGTGTTTTCATTTCAAAAGGAAACAACACTACCATAGGGTCCATAAGAGATCAGCATCCTCAGTCATGAATATTGTCTGCTATACGAACACCAACGATCATGTTGTCTATGGGGAGTAATATTCAGATCTTCCAACTGAAAATATATTCAATCTTCCAACTGAATAGGACTTTCAAGCCAAAACAATCTAAAGGGATATAGTCCGTGGGTTCTGGGCTAGTTATAATCATGGATTTTATGTAGCTCTAGAGCATGATAAGGAAATATCGACCTCTGTTCTAGATAAGAAGGGAAAGGCAACCAAACCTAGAGCCGTGTTGTATGCTTCTAGCAGGCTCCAAACAACTGTTATCCTCTCGATCTTGTATCTTGGTAGCCGTAGAGAGAGTGCACCATCGTCGATTCAGGAGATGACATGAGAGTGAGTAGGTGCAGACAACGCAGGTAGCTGACGACTATACGCAGCACCCTCAACGCTTCCACGAAGAGAAGAGAACAAAGTTAATTACATACAGTCTTCGTTGTCTATTTTGAGCTGTAAATACATGCAATTAATACTTCTGCAGATTAGCAGCTGTATTGATTTACCTTTCTTTGCAGAAGGCAAGTGATCCTCCACCGGATTGCACATACCCTGCAGGTAGCGATACACACTGCCACCATGGCCGAGATTAGCCATGGCAGTACCACAAATGAATCGACTTGAATGTGCCGCACTGCCGCTATATAGGTACAGTGCATTTCTTGGTCCAGGACTTCCTATGGAAAAGACATGCCTAGCCGGTACACCTCGGTAAAGAGTGCAGCAGAAGCAGCTCGAACCACAGAACCATGCGGGTGACATCGACCGTGGCTGGAACAGAAAAACAACATGTTGGACGGACCGTCCGGGAGCTGGAGGCTTACCTCTCCTCACACAACACCTGAAGAACCACGACAGGCAGCACGACCAGAAGGGGAAACCACAGTAACATCTTGACATCCACGGCACCAACACAAGGCCGGAGGCAACGTAGAAGGGTGCCGACCTCGCTGGCGGGCAGCTACCATACCAGCGAACAGTACAGACAACATCGTCGAATTCAGCATGGAAAACAGAAGAAAAAGAAAGTAGCAAGAAGGCAGAGTAGGAGAGGCACACCTCGACCAGTCTAGGAAAAGGAAACCCTATAAAATTGAATCACAGCATCCTTGACAGTGTCAGCCATGGCCCAGTACGCCCCGTCGGCCGTCCTTCGTTGGCGCCGGCCACATAAAGAAGCCTGGTACTGGGTTCCGGCAGCAACTGCTCCAGGAAGACCAGATGGCGGCCAAGCGGTTCCCGTCGCCAGCCTCCTTCCGCAATAGGCGATGCGTCCGCACGCCCTCGACGTGCTGGGTCTCGCCGTTCCATGCCTAGCAGCGGCACAGGGAAGCAGACCAGGCGACCTGACCCCTCTTTGTTCCTCCTGCCATTAGCGGCCATCACCGGAGAGTTAGGACCACACCATGACCGACCGCCAGTGCTCTGCCGGTAGCACGTCGCTGCCTCCCTCCTCTCGCTATCGCTCGACAATAGCAGCTTGGCAGCAACTCCGGAAGGGAGCGAGAGAGGAGAGCGGCTGGATAGGAGAGGGATTCCGGTCGGTGGTGGACACGTAGAGAAAAGGTAGAGGAAGGCATCTAGAGATATCGTGGCGGGTCAATTCGTGGTTTGTCCACCGCTTTGACCAACCCATCAGCCGGGAAATCACGGTAGGGAGGATGGGATGGATCCGTTCGTGAATTTTGATCGACGCTAGGATAGCGAGAGCGAGCTTTTTTACGGTACCCCGTACTGCTTGGAGCAGTATAGGGAATCCTACTTTTTTTTTCTAAGGGTAAAGCCCATCTCAGCCCAGCGTACTCCTCTGATTCTCTGTGTCTCGCTAGCCGCCGCATGCACCTCTTCTCTCTGTCTGAATCGCTTGCATCCTCTGCACCAAGCGCCGCCGCCGACATAGCCCGCCCGCTGCGCCGTCCCCGACCTCGCCGCCTGCGCCTCTTCTCTCTGTCTCAATCGCCTGCATCAATCGCCGCCGCCTGCGCCTCTGCATCAAGCGCCGCTGCCGACCTAGCCCGTCCCGCCATCGCCGGCCTCGCCGGCTGCGCCCTCCCTGACCTCGCCGCCACCGAATCCCGCCACCGACCTAGCCCGCCCCGCTGTCTCCGACCTTGCCGTCCGCGCCCTCGCTGACCTCGCCGTCACTGAATCCTTGTCCCTGACCAGCTCTTGCCACCGCCGCGTTTGACCTCGTCGATCTGGTCGCAGCGTCTCCGTGTCCTCATCCGCGGAACCTCATCGTAAGTATACAGCAATTCATTGTACATTGACTAAATGTGCTGCTAGTGCTTGAACCTTGGCACCAAAAGCTTGCAATGCATATGAGGCTTGGAGCTGGAGTGCTTATCTTGGTTCAGTGTCCATTTGCACGCACGCAACACCATCGTCTCGACAGTCATGAATGAATACACGGCTGACCAATGCGGCCGGGAAGACAGTAGATGCACTAAATCGAAGTTCACAATTGACAGGGAGGGCCCTCTGAAAGTCAGCTACAAGCTCCTTTTGTTGACACGGTTATATCACTCCCTTTAAATTTCAATGCAAAGACTTGCAAGTCATCCACCCGTAGTAGTCTAGTAAAATTGCACAAATGCGGGGTCTTCAGAATTCCATCGACAGTGATGTTCCGGTGAGCCTTCTGAGTGATGACGGGACACGAAAGTACATTCAGTTCAAATTTATAAACTCGGATTTGTGTAGATTCAGACGTATCTAGCAATCAGTGCTAGACAAATGCGTCTTGGTTCAGTGTCCATTTGCACGCACGCAACACCATCGTCTTGACAGTCATCCTGCCTAGTTGATATTAGCAAGCACTGTCATTGTTTTCTTCTAATTTTGTTACATGATTTTCTGCTGATAATACGTAAGGTTGTATGTACGTTTTAATTGAATATCTATCCTTGTGAACTATAACTGAACGTACATGGTTATCTTTGAATAGTGTATATTTGTGTTGACTCAGAACTTGGAACTGAATGGAGAGGTGATTGAATCCCTATGCGTATCTATTATGAGTTTGACCCGTGGGGAACCATATGAATAGTTTTAATTTTTTGTTTTGCCTAGGCAGTGAAATCGTGTAGTAAAGAATTTAACCACAGCGTGGCACCGTTATTGCAATATTGATACTAAAATATGTGTTAGTTTGACTGTTAGACTTGTGTTAAACTAACTTTTGTTTTTCATTGCAGTTAACGACATGGAGGGAATGGAGGGCATGGAGGGTTTGGAGGGCTTGGAGGACATGGAGAACAATGAAGAATATGATATGGTGGTTAATGAGACTTTCAGTAGCGAGGAAGAAGGTTACAAGTTCTACAATGCATATGCTAAGCTGAAGGGTTTTGGTGTTAGAAAGGAAGAAGTTAGTAGAAAGCCGGGCACGGATATAGTTTTCAGGTGCCTTTATGTGTGCTCTAAAGAAGGATACCGGGCCAGGAAGCACTTTGAAAAAACTAAACGGAAACGAACACCAAGGCCGCTGTCGCGGTGTGGATGCGGTGCTCGGATGGAGATCGAGATGTCTATGGAAAGTGGTGAATGGGTTGTAAAAGATTTTGTGCCCCAACATAACCATACACTCGCTAAGGGTGACCAGACAGCTTTCATAAGGTCTCATCGTGGGTTGAATGATGCTCAAAAGGCTGATGCCATTGAGTATGAGATTGGTGGCCTTCGAACACATGAGATTATGGAAGTAGTGGAGAAGCAACATGGTGGTTTCGGGAAGGTTGGTTATGTATCTTGAGACCTGTATAATTTTTTTGCAAGGTACAAGAAGGAAAGGATTGAAGGTCGTGACGCTGAATTTGTGCTAAATTATATGGCAGCAAGAAAAGAGAGGGATCCAGAATTCTTTTACAAGCATAGCACCGATAGTGAAGGGCGTCTACAGAACCTATTTTGGGCATACGCACAATCTCGGATGGATTATGATGCCTTTGGTGGCGTCGTGATCTTTGATAGCACATACCGTGTGAACAAATACAATCTGCCATTTGTCCCATTCATCGGAGTGAACCACCATCGCAGCACGACTGTGTTTGGCTGCGGTATTGTGTCAAATGAGACAGTGGAATCTTATGTGTGGTTGCTTAAAGCATTTTTGGAGTCAGGCCAGCAGAACCATCCCAGGTCAGTAATCACTGATGGTGACCATGCTATGGCGAGGGCAATATCGCTGGTATTTCCTAATGCAGATCACCGGTTGTGTAGCTGGCACATCGAGCAAAACATGATACGCCATCTCCGCAAAACAAAGCTCAGCGATTTTAGAAAATTTGTTTATTTCTACAATCGCGTTGATGAGTTTGAGAGTCGTTAGGCGGAGTTTCTAGAAGAGTATCAAATCTCAGAAAAAGACGCATGGATTAACCGGATGTACGAGCTCAGGAAGAAGTGGTCTAGGGCCTATACCAAAGGTAGATATTTCCTTGGCATGCAGAGCAATCAGCGTAGTGAAAGTCTGAACTCTAGAATTCACAAAAATCTAGACAGGCGAATGTCACTTGTTGATTTGATAGAGCATACAGATCACTGTTTATGGCGTATACGCAAGAATGAGACTGAGTTGGACTCTGCAGCTTCACAAACAGTACCTTTTACTGAATTAAATGGTGAGCCACTTGAGAAGAGTGCTGCGCGCATTCATACTCCAGTGATGTTCATGAAGGTAAAGTATCATATTGTTCAATTACCAAAATGGGAAGTAGCAAATGTGACCAGACAGGATATTTCTGTGGTGTATTCAGTTGCTCTCAAAGAGAGAAGGGATGTCATGTATAATGTGAATCTTATCATGGCAGGCCCACTGCTTCAGAGTGTTAATTGTGTCTGCCTGAAGATGGAGACAGAGGAGATCCCGTGCTCACACATATTCTGTGTTCTGAAATACCTTGGCTTAATTAGCATTCCTAGTTGTTGTATATCGAGAAGATGGAGAATGCTAGCCAAGCCCGCATTTGAGTCAGAGAGGAATGCTAATATGCATGATTGGTCTGAACGAATGGACCGTTACCACGAGCTCCGCAACGAGTCCAATCTATATCTTTTCAAAGCTTCAAGCAGCCCAGAAATATCACAGAAGATTATTGATTTTCTAAAAAATATTACGGCAGCTGACGACATGGGCCAGGAGGATAACAAGACGGCGTCATTTGGTCCTTTACCTGCACACTTCTCAGGGTCAAACCAAACCTGTACGAAGAAAGTGTTGGATCCAAATAAAATTATTCCTAAAGGAGGTCCATCCAAGAACAATAAAAGGTGGAAGCCGCATCACGAGACATGGAAAGGGAAGAAACGGAAGTAAAAATTTCTTTTTTTTGTATAGTTTTGTACATCTCCAAATCATCTTACCATTTTTTTAGAAGAAATGATGCATGTATGAAATTTGCTACGTGTGAGGTGGACCAGGTGGTGTGAGAAACAACTCAATAAGTACTTCAGTTATATTATTGTTTCATTTTATATGCATGTTGAGTTGAATTTGTTGCCGGGATGCAGGCTATCGATGAAATATATGTATTTCTGGTGTATTGCTTGTACCTGCTGATCGAGCTGAGGAATCAAATTCTACATGCTTAACAGCCAAGCTTATAGTTGTAGTGTTCGGATGGCTACGCTCTGCTGAAACGGAAAGTTCAATGTTGTTCTGATCAGTAGCAATTGAAGGAGGCCCAGAAGACTGCAAATTCTCTCCAGTACTTGGAAAAATTTATGTGTTCTGTGAATGAACCGGGCGCTGCGATTGTAAAAGCATTACACAAATTAGGATTTGATCTAAGAGACACTAAATGACTGAAATGAACTGTCTTCATTACACTGCCATGTACACTGTCTTCTGAATATAGAAAATTTTACAAGTATAAGAAAATAAAAAGCATATACAAAGTAAGGACAATGCAGAGTTTGTAGCATGTTGTTACTTACTTCTCGATCAGGATCAGTCATTTAATTTTGATAGGTGAAATCCTAAACTAAAAACTGTTATAACCTTGCTATACAGAATGTTACCAGGAGCAACTCCTACCTGCAGATCGACCTGAGGTATCTGATTCTACATGATTAACAACGGCTGAGCTTAACGTGTTAGGATGGCTAAGCTCTGCTGAAACAGAATGTTTGTTGTTAATCCGATCGATAGCAATTGAAGGCCTAGAAGACTGCAATTGCTCGCCAGTTCTTGGAAAAATTATGTGTTCTGTGAAGGAACCGGGCTTCGCAATTGTGAAAGAAAGGCAAGCATTTCAACGGTCTGGCATGTCAACGGTCTGACATGTCATCAGACGAAGCCTAAGGAGCGTACTGGTACTGATATATTTGATATGGTCAAAGATTTGGATCACTGGTAACCTTTGAAAAGGGTCCTGGAGGAAATTTGTCCGCCGCCGCCGTGCCGCTCCGCCACCGCCGCTCCGCCACCGCCGCTCCGCCGTGCCGTGACGTGCCGCCGCTCGCGGCCGCATCCGCCGCCCGCCGCGACGCGGCCGCCTCTCCATGCCGCCTACGCCGCCGCGCGTCACCGTCTGGCTGGAGTCGCCTGGGACCAGCTCGACGGTGCGGGTATGCGTCGTTGTCTCGAAGGCTGAAGTGTTGCCGCCCTCGAAGACTGGGGAACGTCCACCTGGGCCACCGCGTTGACGGCGACGACGCGGGCGATGACCTTCTTCTCGCGCTTCGTGTTGAAGCCTGTGAAGGTGTGGAGCGAGCCGGCCACGCTGCCGAATTTTCCGCCGTTTGGCGGGTTGTTGTCGGGGTGTTCCCGCGCTCGTCGTGCCTTCTCGATCTCCTTGACTCGCGAGTTTCCTGGACACATCGTTCCAGGTCCTCGTTGGTGGTGGCGCGGGTGTATGAACCCTCGAAGTGCCTGACGAAGGCGTCGCGCATCTCTTCCCAGGAGTCGATGCTATCCGCGGGGAGAGTGTTGATCCACTGCCTGCACGCCCCCTCCATCATCAGGGGAAGGTAGTGGGCGGCGAGTAGATCGGTGTGGCCGGCGATCCCCATTGGCATGAGGTAAGTATCCAGCCACACGGAGGGATCGTATGAAGGGTCGTACTTCTCTATCACTTTCGGCGCTTTGAAGTTCGTCGGATATCTTTCGCCTCGGATCATCGGTCCGAAGCCCCGGGGCCCGAGTCGGCTTAGCGACCCCCTCGGCTCGCCGTCGCGGCAGTTGGTTAGGGTATGCCGCAGGTCGTCGGGCTGGCGTGCGCGCCAGCTCTGGTTGTTGATGATGTGAACGCGAGTACATCCGACCCTGTGAGTCGACGCATGCGTTTTGTTGCTCGACCGCCTTTGCGAGTAAGGCCTTGACGTACTGGATTTGTAGGGCGCCGTCACCGGTGGCCGTGATGATGTCCATCGTGGTGGAGAACAGTGGTAGGCCGTTTGCGTCTCGCTCCCGTGAGGAGACCACGATCCGCGGCTGCTCCCTGGGGGGTGCGCGGTTGGGTGGTGGGCGCGCCGTCGACCGACCGGTGGAGGCGGGCGCTTCTCCTCTGGCGATGGCGCATTTTCGCTGCTCGGCCGTGCGGGCCGGGTCGCTCTCGTCGTCGAAATTCAGGGCGCGCCCCTGGACGGTGGGGTTCAGGCGCGACCTGATTCGTTGCTGGTGGTAGCGCGACAGCTCCTGCGCCGTCACCTGCTCGAGGCGAAATTTTTCGCGCTCGGCTTGCTCCTTGCGGACTGCTTCCGCCAGCTTCAGGCGGAGTTCCTCGACCTCCGTTGCCCCTCGTCGGTGAGCTCGATCAACAAAATACAAAATATATTTAACAAAAATTATACCATTAGATTCATATTCAAAATACGCTTTTGATGGTATAATTTTTATGACATATGATTCATATATTGTTGATCAAATTTACGGTTAAACTATTTTCATGATATATGTATTAGCCCTATAATCCGGAATGGAGGGAGTACATCTTTTTTGACCCACAAAAATAAATTGTTCACTTGTTGACAATGGTTCATAAATTTTGGTTTAGGAAACTGTACGCGGGTCAAAATATAAGTTCCGATGCATAAGTTTCCGATGGTTCGTTGAGATAAAGGAAGGCCCACGTGAAATTGTTTTATAGATGCGAAATATACTCCCCTTGTTACGTGATAACAAATCCGTAACAGCTAACAGCCGGTCGTCCTATTTCTTTGCAAACAAATCCCTTGACACTAGCCAGCCAGGCGAGCGTGTATATAACAGCTCGCGCGTCTACGCCGCCAATTTTAGATCTCCTCTTCTACCTTCGGTCATCGTCCAAATCTGCTCCAGCTCGCGGCGTTGACGACAATGGAGCCCCCAAATTATCACCCACCGCCTCCGGTCAGTGCATTCCCTGTACGGTTTTTTGTTGCTAGCTGATGTTACTAAAATGAGTCGGGGTTTCTTTTTTTGTTTACGATAGTAACCAAATTGGTGGATATATGATCCATAGATTGTACGTCATTCTGCTAGCAAATTACCTTATGTTTTGTCTATTCCCTCCATCCCAATAAATATGACTTGGTTTTGTTTAGATCTGGACACATCTATATACTAAAATGTATTGACTCAAATTTGTCTAAATACAGATGAATCTAGCACTAAAACTTGACTTAATATATTCATATTTAGATGAATCTATGTCACCTAATATGTGTCGGAGGGAGTATTGTTTTCTATCAGTTGATACTTTTGGTTATGACTTCACAGAACAAGGCCAAAGCTAAGTCGAAAACCAAAAAGTCGTCGGAAAAGAACAAGTCGCCGTCAAAACCAAAACGAAGCATGGTATGTACTATGTGCAAGTTAACATTAATTTTACAGCCTCAAGTTTACCAGACTTAACTTTTACTCGATGGACAGGAAAATCAAGTATGTTCGCTACTACTATATGTAAAAATACTCCAAGGTCTAGGTGAAGCTGAGATAGCGGCCATCAAGGAAGTTGGTCTGGAAGCCCTCCTGCGCATTTGTCCGGTCAAAATCCGACGGAACTTATGCAGATGGATCGCTGAAAGATACAGAGCCGATCTTGACGCCTTTGTTATTGGAGGTGATCCTGTGCAGTTGAAAAAAGAAGATTTTGATCAGATCTTTGGTCTTCCTGCGCGGAGAAGAATACTGGGTACATTTCCGAGGCAAGAAGTTCTACAAATGTTGCATCAGATGATGGATAAGAAAGGACGGCGAATTCCTTTCATAGAGTTGCAGCAGACAATTAAAAAAGGAATTAAACAACCAAGTGATGAGCTGTCCTTCCTTCAGGCATTTATAATGTATACAATAGGGTGTATTCTATGCCCAACTATCCAACGTTCCGTCAGTGCAGAATATTTACCATATCTGGCTAGCAAAGAAGCAATCATGGAGTTGGACTTGGCTAAACTATCGGTAGCTACTCAATTCCATAATACAATACTCCCTCCGTTTAGAAATATAAGATGTTTTAGATTTATGAAGGAGATGTATCTAGACACGTTTTAGTGTATAGGTTCAAACGAATCTAGACTAAAAGATGTCTAGATACATCTCATTCATAAACCTAAAACATCTTATATTTCCAAACGGAGGGAGTATAATGCAGCACTGAAAGACCCCGAAAGAGGCCTCCTGCATACCACAAACCTTGAGGGGAACCTTCCTCTATTGCAGGTACACTTATTCGTTGTAAACCTATTAAATGCATACACGTGTTACACAGTTCATTTGTTAACTCTAGAACATTTTTTGCAGTTTTGGTTTTGGGAAAAATTTCG
Source organism: Avena insularis (assembly GCA_023614405.1). NCBI lineage: Eukaryota > Viridiplantae > Streptophyta > Magnoliopsida > Poales > Poaceae > Avena > Avena insularis. The sequence goes on along the minus strand of CM042691.1, from coordinate 287,719,061 downwards.
TGTGGACAGATTTGATGCTTCAATCGACTATACCGGGCGTGAGGCACCACTCCTCCAATATTGGGACGAGAAAAAGGCAAGCAAGGTCTGTGCCGTTTTAAATAAACAAGGTCGTGAGGCTGGAGAGGTACAGACAATATGTAATGATTGGTATAATTTTTATTTTATTATTGCAATGTACATAAACAAAACAAATGTCATCTGTTTGTTTTTTCAGCTTGTATTTGACCTAAAGGAGGATTGGGAGCCCCCTAGGGCGTCCTCACCATTACCATCTTTTGACGACCTGCCACCAACAGATTCGAAGGTATTTTGTTTATTCTACAGTCTACAGTTTTCCTTCCTACAAGCAATTAATACATCTAATTATTTCTCTACTGTATAGCTGGTGCTAAAGCTGTTCGAGTCGTTTTTCAAAATGCGATCAGATATAATGTTTGATAATCTACTGACCCGCAAAGAGGTAGGGAAGATTGAGGACTATACCTTCAAATTTGGCCAGAAACTAGATGGCGCCTGTGAAAAACTAGACAATGTAAGACTCGAACCTTTTAAAATGCACTGCATTCCTATCAAAATGCACTACATTACTTTTCCCATATTTAAAATGGAGTAACAGTTTATGCAGGATTATGAGAAGGGACCAACAACACACGCAACAAAGAGAGAACCTCCCCCGTGCCTGTCCGTGACTTGGACACCCAATTTGAGGTAATTGCTTACTCTAATACCGTGAGTAAATGCAATTTTATTAATTAATTATTATATCACACGTACAGAGTGTTGACACGGACAAGAACAGAACTATAAGGCCAAGTGACGAGAACTCATCACCCAGAAAGAAGGTCAAGTTACAAGATGAGACGGGAGTGAATAAAAGGGAACGTAGGAGAAGGACATCCACGTATACGAACACGGACTTCGTGTACTACCCAGAAACGAAGTCAACTAAATACCCTAGGAGTACTAAAACTACAGATGGCACTCCGGATGAGGACATGGAAAGCGAGGTCATTGACTATGTCAATGCCTCACCGGCTAGAAAGATTTTAGTTAGGATAGACGACTTGGACCTTCATCAGGATGAACTGACATGTCCGACATCTCCAGAAATTCATAAATCCACAAAAGGATGGTTGAACAGCATAGTGAGTGCTAAATTATAAAATTCTCAATTTCCTTTTGCATCATGATTGCTAACTTGTTTTTGTGTTGCCATTTAGCTACTGGATACTATCATAACATGGATGCGTCACATGCGCCCCGACCCGGATTTGAGGGATGGTGTCAAATACTATATGGAGAGGGTATCCAATGCCAATTTACTAGTTAGAGATGGCAGTGTGGCTTCATACAATTGGGATGTGAAAATGAAAAAAACGGATACAACCAAGGGAAAAATGTACATTTCCCATGACATGGTAAGTCCCGCTGTCTCTCGTACCATACACGATGTCTTTATTCGGATGCTGAAGTGCTAATTATGTTTATTATTATTTTTGGTACAGATTGGTATCATAGTCAATCATGATAACATACATTGGTATGTCGTCTATGTGAATCCCGAGGAGAGGCTAATACAAGTTCTAGACTCTATGCGTAAAGAAACAAGAAATTTTAAGAAATCCCACCCAGAACTGGAGCACTTGGTAAGTCATTTATTTTTCAAGGGAGCATGCCCATTCAACCTTTGATATAGACAATTGTGCTAAGAAAATTAATCTTATATTTCCATACTATCAGCTAAAGGGAATGGAAACACATCTAGAAGTAACATCTGCATATCTCGACACAACAACTCTACATGACTGCAAAAAGAGTGCTAGCTGGCGTGATTACGCCGTGAATAGCTGGCCAGTTCAAGTTGTGAAAAATGTGCCACAACAAAAAGACGGGTAAAGGGCACTATATTTTAATTCCATTCATCTAGAATTCTCTACTGCAAATATGTATTTAAATCTACCTGCATTTTGCAGAATGTCATGCGGCCTGTATGCGCTCAAAAACCTGCAGAACTGGGTAGGAGACAAACTCTCAGAAAATTTTACGGAGATATGTCAGGCCAGGCCGCAAATATTTCAAGCAGAAGAAACCCAAACTGAACTATTAAACTAACTCCACCTTACTACACAGGACGACATTGACAACTTCAGGAGACAACTCCCAGCTCTCATCATAAATTCTCCAATGAATCTAGCTTCATGAGAAGAACATGAAGAATAGACAAGCTGCACTATGCTTGTCTAGTTGCTGAGTTGTTCCTGCTGCTGCGTCAGCATTTCAAAACTTTGTTTATTCATTCGTGTACTTGGTTGTTCTGCCGACGTTTTGAGTTTTCTATTAGTGGCTGTTTGTTCTAATATCTTATGTACTCGTAAAACATATCATAATTTACCTATTTGCTATATCTACCAGCAAACATTCATATATTTGAGATATCCATTTGATTTTTCTGAACTTTTGTTTCCAATCATTATTCTGAATCATTTTATCCAAAGGCGGTTGATTTCCGTGCATAAACAACATTTGTAATTTGGATGTCATGAGGGAGCCTCTAACTGCTGCAGATGGTTTTACCTATGAAGCCGAAGCTATAAGATAGTGGATTGATAGTGGACACCATACATCACCCATGACAAACCTTGAGCTACTCCACCGTGATCTTTTGCCGAACTATGCCCTCCGTTCAGCAATCCAAGAATGGCTGCAGACAACCACAAATTAATACATTAGCTTTATCACCACAAATTAATACATTAGCTTTATCACCAGAAAATATAAGCTTTCATGGCAAGCAAGCAGGTAACATGCATATCAGTCTAAGCAAATGTAAAAGAATGGTCATGACTGCATCATATATAATCTGAAGGTTAAAATAAGGAAAACCAAAGCACAAGATGTAGTTCAAGTAGCAATTCCCAGATCAGATTTTCCTAAAGACAACAAAGGAATAAAGCAGAAACGAATGTACTAGACTGCATCACACAAGCATATAGTATAAAATTCTTAGCAGCTCAAATTACTCGTCCCTATAATTCAAACATGAAGGCCTACAAAGTTTTCATGTTGTATTTCCGCTGTCACCTAGAGGACATAATTCATATTACATTTCTAGACTCCATCACATAACTGTGTTTGAACCCATACAATAATCAGATAGAATGTTCAAGAACACTAGAAGAGACATGGCTCATCTCATGACATCTAGTTTAGTTTAGATGTACACAAATACTGAAACATACATCAATAAAGATATTGAAACATGTAGCAACAGGAATTCAGATAAAGTACGCCTTACTAATTAGAGATAGACTACTGATGGTCATGATGAACCAACTATTCACATCCCATATGATGTGTAGATCGCTGAAGATAGAAACAGAGAAATGGTTTGAACTTGCGCATAGTAGATGTAGGTACTGGAGCTTTTTAACGGTGAGCCAAGGACAACATCATCACCTCAGGGATGACACTCTCCACCATCAGCTGCTTTGACGACGGCGGCAGCACCAGAGCCGCGTAAAGCAGCGCCTAGGCCCTGGAGACGACCTGGAACTGGCCGTCCCGGCACGCAACCTCCGGCAACGCCGGCATCCGTTGGCCACCCATCAGCTCACCATACAACAGCCGGCACCTGGTCCCGCGGCGTCCTCACCCTCGCCACGATGTACCACCGGCACATCCCAGTGCCGACCCTCATGCAGGACGCCACCGGCACATCCCAGTGCCGACCCTCATGCAGGACGCCAGCGCGCCGCGCCAAGCGCGATCGTCTGCCGCCGCAGCCACTTCAGAGCAGGCCTGCTCTCGAACCCGCCGCCCTGGAGGCGGTCGTGGAGCGTCTGGTGGGGCAGCTTCTCGCCGTGGAACGTTTCACCCACCATTTCATCTTTGACTCCTCCGACTTGTTGTCATCATCCCGAATCCATTTCTCACACTTCAGTTGAGCGTCAACTGAAAGATCAAAGAGTATCACGTTAACATGCTACTTCTCAAAGAGATGCTGGTTTATGTGCTTGAAGTACAAGAAAATCTGATTTCAAATCATTTTATAACAATGGCGCTTAACTAAGCAATCAATTAGTGATGCAATCAGAATAACTGAATAATTGCAAAACTAGTTTGGTTGCAACAAATGGAATAATTAGACTATAGATGCAAAACTAAGCAATCAACTATTTGCCGTTTCCCGCACTAATTGGCGAAGACGAAGATGGGAACAGGAAGTTAAGTAACCACCGCCATGTTGAAGTCAAACGCGACATGTATCCTTCAAACATCCATGTTTTTTTTGGTTCATACAATATTCCACTAATTTGACAAATCAAGCTGCGCAATCACTATCAAATCATTCTCCACCAAGCAAAAGTAAAATTAAATCGAACCCTCTACGGAAATTTCTGGCCAAAGTTTAAACATGATCATTACCAGATTCCAACATCCATGCTATTCCACGCAATTAGACCACTGAAGTCGACGGCTTCCATTTTCCTAACTAACAAACCATCAATTCCTAGTTCCTACCAACTCTAGTCCAATCTTTTTTAGCCGGATTCTAAAATAACTGAAGAACACGCGATGGCATGATGGAAAGATGAAATCGAATCAGTTCAGCATGAGCTCAATCAACACAAATTAACCAAGAAAATCTGAAGCATGAGCTCCGCAACTCACCAGTTTCTTCGGCCGGACGGGACGCGTAACCCTCGCACCTCTGCGACCGACCCCACTGCATCCTGTAGCAGCTGTTCATCTCAATCACCGGCTTGCCGTTGTAATCCCCGCGGATCCTGGGGTTGAAGTGCAGTATTCTGGGCGGTGCCTCGCCGTCTACCACCTTGGTGCCCACCAGCTCGACCATGAACTGCGACACCGGCGTCTTCCCGTCCTTGCGCTCGGCGATCTTGGGGTCGTACTCCGGCCGCGCGGCCCTCGGGCGCGCCACCACCGTCACGTGTGATCCCACCGAGAGCCCACACGGCAGCTCCACCGTCCGGACCCCGTCCGACGGGAGCCTGTCGGCGTCCACCGAGATGGAGGCGGGGCAGGTCAGGGAGAATGGGGGCGGGGACGCGGTGGATGCTGAGGGGGCGGCTGGCGTTGGACCTAGGGATAACGAGGAGGGACGAGCGTTCAACACCTCTTCCAGCGTCACGATTCCAATCGACGCCGTATCTGCTCAAGCCGGACTAAGAGGAGGGCCTAAGCGGGTCGCTCTTCGGCGGCGGCCGGAACCCTAGCTGGGCAGGGGATTTTTTGTCTTAACAAGGAAGACCGTCGGGTCGGGTGGGCGTGGGTCGAGTCTATCGGGCTAAAAATAGCGGTTTACCTAAAATGCCCTTGATCGATTTACTGCACACGAAATTACTCAGCGGTGCGCACCTATACTGCTTATCAGCATGGAGCCAAGTCGAGCAGTACGGCTCGCTCTGGGCTGTTAGATCCTCCGATCGGAGAGCCCAGGTTCATCTCAGGGTACCAGAAAAGAGCTCGCGAGAGCAGAGCCGTGCGGAATTGCGGATACATACGCGGAGAGAGAGAACGTGTCTGCCTGCAATTGGACGCGGCACTATAGAAGTACCAAAGTTGCGTTTCTACAGTACCATGGATAACGTGGACGCACGAAATCCATAGCTCAAGTGCATCGCTTTCATATATGTAGATATTTAGCATGGAATGGAAGCTTGCGGTAGTACAGTTGGAGGCGTGGGTAATGCATCTCCAAGACAGTTTGTCACCATCATCCCGAGCTCACGCGAGTCCCCTCTCTCTTCCTTCTCTGGTTCTTCTTCCTCCGGGCCGTTAGGCCCCTCCCCCCCTCCTCTCCGGCTGTGGCCGGCGTTGAGATTGGGTGAGGGACCCTTCCCCCTGTACAGCAGTAGTTAGGGTTGGCTTGTTTGGTGTGTGCCCCCGTGGCGTCTGGCGTCATGCCGTTCGGGATCTTGTCGTTGGGGTTCGGGAGTGACCTCCGGCGGCGGGTGGTGGTGATCTGCTTGCTCGTGGTGCTCCATCGGTGGGAGCCGGAGACGAGCTGTGGTATGGCGACCACGATCCCCTCAATAAAGCTCCTTTTGCTCTCCCCAGATTGAGGCGGAGCGGTTGGAGTTCTTCCCCCAAGCCATCGAGGTGGTGGTGTTAAGGGAAAGCTTCGATTCGCTGCGACCCTTTGCCGATCTGAGGAGCGGGAAGATGGGAAGACTGCGGCGGTCTTCTGGAGCGGATCCTCGGTGGCCCTTCGCCGGCATCGTGTCGGCCCGCCACCGACTCTTATGGCCGAATGGCGGCTGCTCCGAGCTCTGGTACCGGCCACTGCCCGGTGCCATCTCACCTTCAACCTCCAGGTCGATGTGCCATGTCGGAGGCCCTTCATCTGCTTCGTCGCCGGGTGCCCCGGCTGCATCACACCAAGTGGTTCTGTCCCCGGTCGTGGTGTTGACGCCGGCGATCTGAAGCTCGAGCTCGTTTCTGGTGGAGAGGGACCCGATTGCTTTTCCTGTTTTAGTTTTGAGGTCCTGTATGCAATGTGGGAGGACTATTTTGTAATTTGTACTTTCTTTGAGATCCTCCATGTATTTTGTAAGCCCACCGTTGATGATTAATCGGGGCCCTTCCCGTTAAAAAAAAAAAAGACAGTTTGTCGGAAGGGTCTCCAAATCGCCTGTCCAAGAAACCGTATCCTCTCACCCCACACCCCACCCTCTCCCCTCCCCTACTCTCGCCCCCATCCCCGTTCCCCTTGAGAGTCGGCCGCCGGCTGCCGGCCCGATCCGCCACCCTCTCCGCCGGAATAGCCAGCCGGAGTAGGGAATGGAGAGGCACCGGAGATAGCCCTAGGTTAGGTAGGTTTCGTTTGCGGCCAGATGCCATGAACTGGCGTACTGCCGGGAGTGGAGGACGAGCTCTTCGGGCCGAGCTCCTTCCCCACTTGTTGGTTCTACTCCTCCTAGTCGTGCTCCGGTGGTCGGAGCAGATGGTGGTGAGCAGCCATGGCAACTCCATGAATAAGGTCTTGGTCTTCTTTCTTGTTGGTGTGCCTCATCTGTTTCTTCCCTCCATGTCGGCCGGCCGTGGCGGCAAGGGGCTGGGGGTTGGAAGCATGGCTGGACACCAGCGGGAAGGAGGCTAGGATAGCTTTCCCGAGGTGGTGCTTGGACGCGGCGCGGCGCTGCTTCGGTATCGAGCCTCCATGGAAGAAGACGACAACGTGCTTCCCAGCGGCGAGCGTCCCGAATAAGCGCCTCCCCCGCCTTCACTGTGGTGTGGCTGTCGATCTCAACCTCTTGGCTGGCCATGGCGGCAAGGGAGAGGGAGAGGTTGACATATCCGCTGCTGGCTTTTGGCAGTGTTTCCGTGTGTGGTTGAAAACTGCGCACTTTGCAGCAATCTCCAAGCGGCGGGCGACGTCGCTATTTTCAGCCACAAGATTGGCAGTGTTGTTTTATTAAGGACTTGTGTGTACATAGAGGATACCGCTTAGATTTTTTCTATCAAATTGTATCCACCGTTTTATTAATACAGTTTCCAGGTCTCTCGGGACCTTTACTGTTAAAAACAAAAGAGGCAGCGAATAAGAACCTGCAAGAAGGCACGCGGCAGCTCAAGGTAACAGGCGTCAGGAGAGAGTGGGACCATATATCCAGAAAAGTGCGCTATATCCTGGAAGTACTTCACCCAGGCCCCAAGCCCTCCTTCCTGGAACAACAATCAATTTCTACATTAAACGACCGCTTACATCGCTTTACACAAGCACAACCCAGCGTTCAAACGAGGCAGGATCAAAGTGATTGACGAGAAACATACTCAAAGCTCATGCATACCATACTTCTAAAACAGCAGCCCAAGTCAGGTACTAAAACAAAAGAAAATATGAAATGCGCAATTCTTAATATGGATGCATCCATCCATAAACCCGACCAAATATCCAGCTTAAACTGCATGTTTCATGTACACAAACTCACAACAGATTAATGTTCGTGCAAAAAGAGGAGTTTTGCACACAACTCCAACTCAATCGGTTACTCCCTTCCTTTTCATAAAGCAATTCATTCTGTTTTTGTTCAAAAAAGTCAAACATTTTAAAGTCTGACCCAACATATATAAGAAAACATCAGCATCCATAATATTACGGTTTATTGGGCTAACACGGAGTTTAAGAAAAAAGTTTGACCATAAAATTGGTCAACAAAACATTAATTATATGTCACAAAAATTATACCGTTGGATTCATATTTGAAATACCTTTCCAATAATATAGTTTTTATGACATATGATTCATATTTGGTTGCTCAAATTTGTAGTCAAACACATTTCTTAAACTTCGTGTTAGTCTAACAAACCGGTATGGAGGGACTACCAAGTAAATGTGTCATGAAAGCGTATTGAATTTAATGATACTAATTGATATTCTAAATGCTGATATGTTTTCCAACAAAACTTGTTAAACTTACTTAAAACCAACCTAGAATGCACTACATCTCAAGGAGTATGCACTGTATGTTCAGAACTTCAGATTCTATTCAGTCACTCCATATTCACCTAATATTGGGACATCAAGTACCCAGTACACTAGCAGTAAAGCATGATTCAGATAAAGTTTCCAACTCCCAGCAGAGCAAGAGTGGATAAACTATGCACCTTACCTTCGGCAGCATAATTATACCATGATGTATTTTTGTATTCTTTTACTCCTACTCATTGTTCTTGAGATATTCTAAATATTGCCACACATGGTTCTTGAGATCCTCCGCCTGTTCCAAAATATAAGATGTTTTAGATTTTATGAAAGGAATGCATCTAGACGCCTTTTAGAACCTACATATTAAAAGACGTCTAGATACACTTGTTTCACAAAAGCTAAAACATCTTATATTTTAGAATGGAGGGAGTAGTATATATTTGTGCAATGTTGCTTTTATCTTTCCCACTTGAAATTACTCAAAAATGGAGATTTCTGCAAGTATGTAGAGAGGCCTCCTTGGGGCCAGTCGGTGAGCATAGGCTAGCTAGCCAACCTGTGTTCCACTCTCCCTTCTTACAAATTGTAAATGTGGATGCGCGGAAGTCTTTCCTCCACACCTCATTGTACAAGTCACTAGTTGAATGCCCGTGTGTTCCACTCTGCAAGTAAGTCAGGATGTACAATTTCCAGAAACATACTATTAACTGTATAGGTCAGTTTCAAAAGTCACTTCGCTCTCTTATGATCAAGTTACTTAGTGTCGTAGTGTGCTGGTGAGAAATAGGTTACAGTTGCTGAAATTGCATAAAAAGTAAACGAGAAGGCTCATTACCTCACCAGGTTCCAGAATTCAGAAACATCAATAGAGAATAGAAAAAAGAGTACCACAAATATTACGAGGAACAAGCAGTATATCACTTTATTTTTCGAATTCCGACTCAAGTATGAACATACACACCCAGAAATTCAATACGCAAAGAGTAACCTTCATTCTAGGCACAGGTGAGCCGCTAGCGAAATCAATAATCTCCACCCGCTTTTGTTTTTAACAAGATTATATTCGAGATACCATGGTTGCTTTCCCAATGTCTTTGTGACGTTAACAACATTAGTACTGTGAGCGTACCTGCGCACCGTTGTCACTGGCAGCCGTAGCATCTCCATCGATGTTCTAAACCGTGTCGCTTGTGAACTCTGCATTCAGGGATACATCTTTTGTCTAGCTTCAGGCATGGGAAAGCTTGATAAATTATATTCTGTTACATGCTCATTCTTCATCTAGATAGGGTACCAAGTCTGATAGACATAAGAAATCAAACACTGCAAATACTCAACAAGTAAGGCATGTGACAGTGCAAATAACTCTAACCGCCACTCATCCCGAAGCCTGATTGAGTGATTGGCACTCCTACGACAACTTATGGATACCTCTGCCCATGTGCCATCTTGAACGGGTCCTGTTGTGGCAGATCCTCCTCGACGGGCTGGGAAAGGTCGTTGGCGGCGATCTCATACCACGACGGTCTGGAGGCGCTCAGGAAGGAGCAGAATGTCCGCCATGGAGGTTCTCGGGCGGCGGGAGGGCGGCCAGGGTGGGGGCGAGACAGGAGGGGCGGCGGCGCTGGGCCTGTGCTAGGGTTCATGGGAGGAGGTCGAGAGAGGATTGGTAGGGGTCCTTGACTTCTTTTTTGTTTGGTAATCTGAACTGGATTTTTCCACTTAGAGGTGGCAGTGAAGGGTAATCAACTAAGCGAACTGGACTTTAAGATGACCTACCGATACCAACTCCAGTTTAATAGTAAAGAGAGGCTATAGAAGCGCTCCAAACTGTCAGGCAAAGCGAGAAACTTAAGTATCAATGCTCCTCCCTCGTACCTACTGTTTAGCTTGTCACCAAGAAACGGTAATATCTTCACTAAAATGAGGAGTAAAGATGACAAGACAATAAAATCCAGCAAATATAATTTGTACCAAAATATAGACTATTTCTACATTCAATCATTTCTTAATCAAAATGTAAATCTAGGTCTCTTCACTTTGCAATCAATCTCTATCACCAACATTTCCGTTAACAGTCAACAACATTACATGGTATGCTTAATCTACTGATGAGCAACCCCAAAAAGGGAGGAAACGACCAAGTGATATAGGGTCAACCAAAATTTAATGTTGTAAAATAAAGGATTGAATGGATGGATGGATCAGATATGTATAGTAAATCTCCATGCACTAACAGACGAGATGATAGAAAAAATGATTTGGATTTGATTGCACGTAGGCAGCAGCGAAAGATCCATGAAAACATGCATGGATGGATCGGGTTATCAAAGTAATACCACGCAATTAACAATCCATTAGAGAAAGTTAGGCACTTACCAAGAAAAAAAACCAATCACGAATTGATCTGCACACCATGATCAGAGCAGACATCTGCGGCGTCACCGAGTACACGGCCGTCAGGTACCTGCGCGAGCCACCGCTGCATGAGCAGCCAGGACACAGACTGAAAGACATTGGTCAGCATCTTCCGCCCACGCTGGCGTTCATCGTCGCAACTGATGTGGAGACATTCTACAAGAACCCGGTGATATTTCGCACATACCTTATGATCATTCCAGATTCCACAAAGAACACAGAGTGATGCCATCCAGGTGTCTTAAAAGGGATTTTTTGATGAGCTAAACAACTCTTCCTCTGCTCCTTTACCAATAAGGAAGCAGAAGCACCTAAGTCTGGAGAACCAAGAAAGTAGCAAAGGGCGGTGCATCAAATAATGGAGAAAAAATTACTATTCAGACAAAGACGATGGCGCTGATCGCAATTGGCCAGAGAAAATCAAGTTGAAAAACGCAAAACAGGGAGAGCACACCAAGCACTTCCCATAATATGCATCTGTAGGTTCGGCACCTCCAACACAAAACTTGATAGGTTCAGGCACTTCAGCATCATGAGCAGTCCTAAAGAGATTATTTTCAACATTCTGAGGTACATCTTTTTGAAGCTCTAGCATGGCAAATATCAAGTGGTTAACTATTCCTTTCACTGTACCAGAGACATTTATTGGATCAAGTATGCAAAACCACTTATCGGAGCATTGTCACTGCCAACACCCTAAACTTATAGCCCAAAAGATGCTGGTTGGGAATATATATATATATATATCATACTAAATATATTTGCACTTGCTTAGTAGTTATTACCATGATAAGTGGTTGAAATATCAATTAAGCTAGGCATAATGTAATACAATGTCTATTAATCATCTAACAAACATATCACATTTGACATGCATATATAATTCTATAGAGAAAAATAAGAGCGTAACATTGTAGAAATAGAATTTTAGAGCTCAGTATTAAAGTACATGATAGCTGGAAGAAATAATTAGGGTATTTATACCATCTTCTCAATGACATATGAGCACATCAGTATCTGACTTCTCCTCAATTATATATGATATCATAGCTTGAAGAATAGCTTGACATCTCTTAAGAACAATCAGTATGACAAAAATTATCATTTTGGCTGAGCCTACCTAGCATGACCATGTGACCGCAAATAATTCATAATGTGCTTGACAATAAACCAGATATATCAGTAGAAACAATTAATTTTAAGAAATGGTACATAACATTTGATGTTGAGATCAACTATGTAATCATAAGAAAATAAATGGTTGCTGCACTGAAATTTGGAGCATTTAGGAACTCAACACATAACAAAAATGGCAACATATTAGCCAAACAACGTAGGGGAAATTTCAATGTTGGCATTAATTGCATTGCTGGAAAAAAAATACTCTCGAAGGACAAGCATGAAACTGATGAACACATCTTGTTCATCTGCCATTTTTGCAAGACATATGGTTTCGCTCAACACCTTATGTCCATCTACCATTTTTGCAAGTAGTCCAGTTTCACTCATAGGACCTAAAATCGATGCTCGTAGTCCCTCTAAATGTGTTATCTCTCAATCTCATGACTCTCCTGTTATAGATTGTTCTTTTTACCCTTGAATAAGAAATCTAGCAGGCCAGAAATGATAAATTTTAAGGGGTAAAACAGTGCTACATATCCACTCTATTCGCCATCTAAATGGTACTGCTTATGACTAATGCTCTCATATCTCTATCTTACAAATTAACTCCAGCACACTCATTTACCTAAGAAGCAACGAAAATCAACAAAACCAACAACGTTGACACGTCAAATGAACTATCTAAACAAAACAAACTTGCAGATCATGTACGGTTTACAACAGTCATGCAACATAAACTGTATATTGATAAATCAGAGGAGGGCATCACACAACACTAAATTCTTACTTGTAGAGTGAAGAAGAGCTTGTCCTTGAAGTGCACCTCCTTGGTGAGGAAATTGTGCTGATCGTAGCCCTGTGATGGTTGCTGAACTTGTTGCTCACGTATATGAATTAAATCATGGCTCAAGAAAACACAAACTGAAACATCTACAGTAATCCCATCTTTCAATGTGAGCTTAGGACGCCTCTTGTTGCCCAGAGGATCTGGCAGAGAAGACGGAAATGCAATCTCTCTGAGATCATACCTCACCTAATCATACAACTTTCGGCAAACAACTCTGAACTACATCCTGATTGCTATGACGGCAAACTTTTTGTGTAGCTTGATGATGCATTAACCTGTGCCATAGTAAAAACAAAGCCAATCAGGCCATTCATATTTCTCCTACATTTGTATTCCAAATTCCTAATGCTGGACAGGTTTTAAAATACAAGCTATTTTGTATTTCATAGAAGAACTTGAACAAAACAGCTATGTTTCTAGAATATGGTAAAAAGGAGTGTAGAATATGGCAGTCATATTTGTTCCTTCCTTTTATTATATTTTTATTTTTAAAAGGGGATGCAGAATACAGTAAAAAAATCATGCGTGCTTGACATGGACATAGCTTGTTTTCATACGGTGCACTTCCAAACCCAATACCGCCAGGTTGCCATGTATGCGTCAGCCAACAAAGAAGTAGGCGAGTGCTACGCGTCCCCCGGGGGATCGGAGCTTCCGATCCCCCGCCTCCCGCGTTTGACACGTGTCCACGGAAAAACGAAAAAAGATAACGCCATCCCGCGTGCGTACGGGAAGAGAAAAAGAAAAGGAAAACAGCGCCATCCCTGCATCCTCGCTAGCGCGCAGCGGTCGTCGACCTTGTTAGCTTGGCCTCGACCGACATCCAACTCCGGCGTCGGCGACGTCCAGCCCCGGTGATGTCCACGGCGGCCGGCGTAGCCGGGGCGGCTCGGGTGTGTAGCAGCGGTGCCCGGCGCTTGTAGCAGGAGCGGCCGGTGCGTGTAGCAGAGAAGCCCGGCGCATGTAGTAGTGGCGGCGATGTCCACGGCGGCTGGCGCGTGTAGCCGGAGCGGCTCGGGTGTGTAGAAGCGGTGGCGGGTGCTTGTAGCAGGGGCGGACGACGCGTGTAGCAGAGAAGCCCGAGCATGTAGCAGCGGCGGCCGATGCTTGAAACAAGGACGGCCGACAGCGTGTAGTAGAGAAGCCCGGCGCATGTAGCAGCGGCGGCCGCCTCGTGTAGCAGACGAGCCCAACGCGTGTAGCAGGGGCGGCCGACGCTTGTAGCAGGGGCGAACGACGCAAGTAGCAGAGAAGCCATGCGCGTGTAGCGGAGGCTTGGGCTTGTAGTAGAATAGGTGCCTAGCAGCGGCGTCCCGTCCTTGTAGCATTGGCGGTGTCTGCTACCTTGTAGCGAAGTGTAGCAACTGCCACCGCACGTAGCAGCGGTTGCTGCCGCCTGTGCAGGCTCCGCCGCCGCGTGTACCAGGCTCTGCCTCCGCGTGTAATCGGACGTAGCAGCCTCCGCCGCCGCGTATAGAAGCCTCCGTCACCGCGTGTACCAGTCATCGCCACCTTGCAGCAGCAGGCGCGCAGCAGATTAACGGGAGTTCGGAGGAGCGAAGGATTTTAGCCTACTATAACTTATAATCATAAGAAGAATCCATCAAAAGTTAGTGAAGGGTTAGGAACACTAAAGTACATAAAGGATTAAGAATGGGGAATCTAAGATATTAGAGATTTTGCCCCATAAAAGGAATCATAATAAGGACTTGAAATTAGTGGAAATTATCAAGTAGTACTTTCTTCGTATTCCGATCCAGAGTATGTTCCCATTCACTTGTTAAGGAAATGGCTATAAAGAACGAATTAACCCTTTACCCCTTTTTTTTCTTTTTAATTTTAAATACCCCCTACCTAGGGAAAGAAGAGTAGGACAATCTTAGCGGGCAGCGGGCCGGGGGAGGAGCAGGGTGGAGCAGCGAGGGAGGGCGGCGCACCAAGGGAGGAGCCGGGTGGGGCATTGAGGGAGGGCGATGCACCGAGGGAGGAGCAGGAGCATCACGTATGGAGGAGAAACAGCGAGGAGCGCCATGGATTTTGGATTAGAAGCAAAGGGAAGGAAGACTCGGCCGTGGGGATAAGATTGTGGTGGTGGACCCCATAAACGTTCGTGTCACGCACAAGACTAGACACGCGTCGGCACCGGAAACCGGGGGACGCGAGTCGCGCGATCCCCCGGCTGAACGGTATCATTTTCCAAAGAAGTATGCACCATCATCTAAACCCTCAACTTATTAGAATTGTAGGCTCCATGATCTTTTTGTTTTGAACGGCCGGTGATTTTCTCCCATTCATAGCTTCTAACTAATCTTGGCCGCCATACTTGTCTATGCACAAATTCCATTTGAACTGACCAAAATGAAACATTGCACCGTGCACTTGTGGTGTGGGTCCTCGCATTGCCAAGCAACACATGGCTGTTGCTACACTGCGTGCTTGGGCATGATCCTAACAGTGAAGCTGGTGTGCATTATAAACTGGCATAGAAGAAAAGGCAGGGTTATGAGCCAAAATATATTTCAGAAGTAATGCTGCTTTGTAAACTGGCATAGCAGTAACAACTCCTAGGTACGCCATCGAGCTCTAGGCGAAGTAGCCTAGATGTCCTCCTTCCGATCTAGTTACTTACTCGAGCTCCTCCATGTCCGATGGCTTCCTTTACAATACACAATCAGTAATAAACACCAAATTAGGAAAAGGCATTAGGTGAAGCATCAGAATGAGATCAACAATTCGCTTGATGGCAACTAACAATATGAATCAGATCAATACCTGGTCGTCGCTGGGGTTGAGCCTCTTGACGAATAGTATGGCGCCGTAGTTGGTCGAGCTCCTATCACAGCAGTAGCAACTCCTAGGTGCGTCATCGAGCTCTAGGCAAAGTAGCCTGGCATCGAGGAACTCGTGCGGTGGCAGGATGGATTCCAGGGTTGGGAAGGATGAGGCGCCTAGCGGTGGCGACGAACTCGGGGCAGGTGGAAGGATGGATGAGGCGGCGACGCTTATCAGGGTGGTGTGCTGGCTCCTCATGGGATGAGGAGTGAGAGAACAAGCGAGGTGCGAGAGGAACATGGTCAGGGCGGGGGATTTCGAGCAGAGGAGATGCAGGACCTGGCGGCGCTCAGAGGCCTAGGCACACGCGTGAGAGCGTGCGCGGCCACCGGGATGGGCGGCGGCTGAGACCCTGTGCTAGGTGCGGGAGGAACATGGCCAGGGCGGGGGATTTCGGGCGGAGGAGATCTAGGACCTGGCAGCAGTCAGAGGCCTGGGCACACTCATGAGAGGACCCGTCTTGGCGTGGCAATGCCAGCCAATATGGGCGGCTGAGACCCTGTGCTAGGGTTCCATAGAGGAGGTTACGGACGATGGGTTGGGGTGTTCAGTGTTGCTTGCTTTTTTTTACCTGGTTGCCGTACATGGCACTTGTCGGTGGCATACAAGGGTAATTACCCTAAGCCAACCATTGAGAGGATTTATCAGACAGGATGTATCAGATACCGTTACATGTAAATTGAATGCTCCAGATTGCTCCAATGTTTGATGTTTGAGAACAACCTACGATCACCAACTCCCATTTAATAGTAAAGACATGCCACATGCACAGACATTATAAGTCCTTGAATCCATATCCAAATAGTAAAAAGAGTAATTCTCGGGGAAAAAATAGTAAAAAGAGTAACGTTCCCAACACATACTTATATGACTAATGTGTTACACAAACTGATTAGTGCAATAGCAGATATGGTAACCCGGCACTCAAACTTAAAATTCAAATTATAACCTCCACAGTGATAATCCATTAAATCTGATGAAACAAGTCGTACTGCATGACTATCCTAGTGAACAAAGACCTTCAATATGGCACGCTACGAATAATCAATACTGGTTAACTCACCAAGTAAGAACAGTTTTTAGGAAATAAGTTCAGTGATATATAACTCACTCACTCAACAAGGCTCTCATCACCCAATGGTCTTGATGCATCAACAGGCTTTCAAACAGATGAACTCTAGGATAACAAAGCAAAAAAGAGAATACATCAGACTTGTCAGTCAATTGGCCACTCGTTGCATATTCTGCACCCATGTATCTGCAAGAACGGAAGAAATATTTTTAGTCACCAATCACTAAGATCACAATGAATGTTCTGAATTTGCCAGTACATTGCTCACCCAAATGTCCCTATAATACCGGTAGTTACATGTGGCACAGCATCCAAAGCAAATCTCACAATACCAAAATCGGCCACCGAGAATTCACGGATAGCGTCTATCAGCAAATAAACAATTTCAAGAGAATCTTCTCAGCCTTATTTAGGGAATGTAAAATACCAGTGCGTCAAAGTTATTATCTATCATTTTTTGAGGATTTAATGTCTCTGCCGATTATCCATGGATGACCTGCAAAAGGGCAAAGAAGAGAGATGGGTTAACAAAGAGGATGGAAAGGTAACAGACCATTACAATCAGTATGCTATTCTACGAGCAGTAAAGCAGCAATTTTAACCCTAGGCAGCCACTTTAAAACAGGCATTCCATGTCCTGTGGTTGCATATCAATCAGAATTACCTGAGTTTTGTACAGCCAGAATATGGCAATGGTCTTGCACAATATAGCAATATGTTCAAAGCATACTGCGAAGATGATAATATAGGGTGTCGTTAGACAGAAAACCATAAACAAACCTTTGGTTATTGGAAATGCAATATCCCAGGCAAGAAATGAAATGTCGACCATAATCATCTCCACTTCAGCTTGGTACAGGTGGCCCAGGTATACTGATCCTAACCGTTCTTCCCCCAGCAAGAAACCATCAGTGATCTGTTACATCTCATGGTACGTGAAGAACCAGGATTTGCCTTGTATGGATAGAAGGTTCAGCCAACGATACTACAGTTATCTCAAGGAAATGAGAACGAATTAGCAATATCAGTGGAATTCAGCACCATGTTGAACTACATGGTTTGTGTTGCGAAATCCAATCCAGTCCATTGTTCTCAAAAGAAATCTGCTGGCATTGACGAACAATAGTACTCTCTCGTCTCAAAATAGATGTCGCAGATTTGTCAAAATTTGGATGAATGTAGACATAGGTTCATTCAAATTTTGACAAACCTACAACATCTATTTTGAGATGGAGGGAGCAGCAGAAAACTGGAATAGTCAAACGCATAGTTTCATTTTTGAACAAATGGTAGCTCTACCTTTTACATGAGGGGATTCAAGAGGCCAAAGCTATATGAAAAAACAAATAAAAAATAAAAAATCATGCAGGGTCACCTACAAAGGCAACATCGCACAACAAAACAGAGCCAACTTCAAAATGAAGACCTTGCCGGTGTACTAGGACCATACATCGAAACAACAATTCGATTTTGCATTAAGTGGCATCATTTTACAAGCACAATCCAGTGTTCAAATGGCAAAATGATAGACGAGAGACATACACAAGAAGTGCCCATCAAACAGGAATACTACAAATTAGTTGTCCAGGAGTAAATCTGAAGACACTTGTGCAATATAAATTAGGCCCTGGATCAAGCATCCTGAACAATTCATGATAGTTTCATACAATCAGTGTCCCAAGATTATTCAAACACACATTAATAGCCAAGTCCTGACAGCTTGCATAGATAGATAAAAGGATAGAGCTTTCAAAGCAAAGACAGTCAGAGTACCGACTCAATGGAGTGCTTGTCCGTATCTTTACAAAGTAGAGACTTGTGCTTAATCATACGAAGCCCATTGCCATTGCCATTGTGGCTGCAATTTCCTTTGTCGCTGTCACTGCTACTTCCTTTGGCATTGCCCTTGCCACTGCAATTTTCTTCTTTGTCGCTGCCACTGCTACTTCCTTTGCCATTGCAAGCCAACACTTCCAAACCAGAGAAAACAATAACTGGACTGCCATCTGTACCAGATAGGTCATTTGTCCAAGGGGGGATGCGTTCCATATCACGGAAATAGTTGATGATACAAAACCTACCAGAGCCCAAGCTGATAAGGTTGGCTGGATTGTACAGATCAGGGAGCCAATCCCCCCGCAGATGTGGATACCCCCAAATATGGTGTTGCTGCTTCTTCGGCGCATGCCCTCCCAGGATAGGGGAGAGGTCGGCTGCACATGGGAGCTGATGATTATCAGCAGAGGCGCCAAACCAGAGTTTGAGCTCAGGGATGTACTCAGCCTTGCCGTCGAAGGGCATCTGCCAGTCACCAGCCAGGTTCCACGTTCGGCTGACCATGTCGAAGCAGTATGTGCCGCCGCTGGTCAGAGAGACACAGATGAAGTTGCCCACCACAGCATAAGATAATACAGAGGAATGCTTATCAACTCGGTGATCAAAGAAGGGGGGGCGCGGGAGGGCATCGCAGTGCCATGTCTTCTGGACAGTAAAATGTTCAGCTGCGCGGCCACGGCAGATGAGGGCCTCGAAAGGAGTGGTATTCCTCGGGTTGAGCGTCGTGTCCATGATGTACAGGCTGCCGCTGTCCTGCTCGCCTTCAGTTTCAGGGTTGGGGACAGAGAGGGCAACGGGAAAGTTCTTGCGCTCATGGAGGCAGGGCGTGGTGATTGCGCAGAGGGCCTCGGTGTCGTACAAGGTGGTACGTTTCCCGCTGTCGGCGAAGAAGATCTTGGTCCCGGAGAGAGGAAAGGAGTGCAGCCGGGGTCGGTCGCCATTGGTCATCGGGCATTTTGTTGGGCGGACCTTGAAGATTGATCGCGGCGACGGAGTAATACTCTCCAGCTGCTGACCTGAGAGATCTGCCGCCTGCTGTTTCTTCTTCTTTTGGGCGATCCAGGAAGTAAGATCATGTGGCGGCACTCTTCTAAGTCTGGGCAGATCTCGCGCCTTTGCTGCTGCTTCGTCTGCTGGGAAGAAGAATTTTTCGCTGTTGAGGCGGCGCAGGGAATAGATGCCGTGTCGGCCGTTCACCGTCACCAGATTCACGTACCGCCGGAGGCTCATGGTTGAAAAATCCGAGCTTGCTTCAAAACCCTTCAAATCCCCAACAGAAAGGAAAACATTAGAGCAGAAAATCATCCCCTTTCACAAAAGATACAAAAAAAAAGTCCTCTTATCACCGCCCCCCACCCCCACCATCTTTCTCTCTCTCCTAAAGAAATAGAGCTGCCTACTTGCCTTTGGACGAAGAAGAGCTGCGAGGCGGCACGACGGTGGCGGGCGGCGGGCAGCGGGCGGCGGGGAGGGGGGAACAGGACAGCGAGGGGATTGGAATGAGTTCTAGGTCTAACTCCCTCACCAATTTATGGGACTGGTGCGTTGGGTACCTGGGCCGAACGATTTGAGGAGTTACGCGTACGTGTCTGGGCTAGGCCCATTTATCTGCCTATCATAACGGAACGACTACTCTCGATCGAGGTTTTCTTTACCGACACGTTACTGGCTTTTCCTGCAAAACACATATTGTACTCCCTCCGATCCATATTACTTATCACGATAAGTAAGATGGATCGGAGGGAGTACTTTTTTTTCCCGATCAATCACGCCCGGCATTTATTCAATAGACGACAACAAATTCAATTAAACAGGCTCAGGTTCCGTTTGAGAGTTTCACTTTTTCTAAACCATAGTATTCTAAAACCGAAGTATTTCTGTGTATGGATAATGAATACTTCAGTTTCATAATACTTTAATATTTCTGAGTTTTGGCAAAAGCTCGAAGGCGTTTGGGAAGTAACGTTGCATTGTTGGTTTGACCGATTGTTATGGCTGCATGCATGATCCCGTTTAATCCTAACTGAAATCTGTGTAGTAGGACAATTGGTAAGGCATAGATGAATATATATGAGGTATTATAGCAGATGATTGCATGCCTAAAACTAGGAACGGTAGGTATATATTTCCTGTTAGGATACGGCTCATTAGATCGACAGCTAGTTGCATGCATAAAACTAGGAAAGATAGTTTAGGACAGATCTACAGTGAATTTGGGCTGGATTCATGGATGCACCTTACGCAGATGCTGCCACCAGTGGGAATCGGAGGGTTCTCAGCAAGAAGATGATGCCTTAGATGTCAGTAATAGTGCGATCAAGTTGAAAAAAATATTATGCCATAGATCTCCGCAAGAACAGAGCAGAACGGACCTTCTTTTCCTGATGATGAGCTTTCTTTTTTCATGGTTGAAGAAGAAGACAATGCTACGGGCGCCGCATGCGAACACGACGGGAGAGCAGATCCGTTTTTCGAGGCGCACGAAGAGAACGCGTTTCTCCGTTTAGGAAAAAAGAGGTCGGGGTGAAGTTTATTTTACGTCAAAAAAACTGCACTTTTAACAATACTTCAGTTTTCGAAACCACGGTATTCCTTACAACCAAACGCATACTTTATTATTTTCAGAAACTGAAGTATTACGAGATTACTTTAGAAAAACGGAGCTTCCAAACAGGGCCTCAATTAGATATCAGACTAGTTCATGACACAGAACTAGAGAATCTATAGAGAGGGTCTAACGAGCACACACATGTGCTGTCTTATTGGCTTCCCTCCTAACAAATTTAAAAGAAAAAACCCCTGGAAATTGGAGACGGTAGCTCTTGTTTTTTTAGAACGTCGGAAGGGGCAGCCCCTATCTCAAATTTTATTAAAAGAGAGCTAAGACAGCTTAGGGTTTTACAAGTAAGAGAAGATTACAAGGAGACAAACCAAAGGAGAAACAAAGGGAAAGCACAATCAGGAGTGCCACTCTGAAGTCCAGATCAACGCCGCCTCCTTTTTTTCTTGTTTGCGTTGTGCGACCACAGCTTCACCATATCAACACATTGTTTAGCGACCACTTCAACAGGTGTTTCGATGTCATAAAAAATCTTCCAATTCCTTGAAAGCCAGATGGTCCAATAGATTGCAGTAATAACCATAGGCCAGGCATGTCTTTTGTTTTCTAGAAGTCTTTTATTTTCTTCGATATATATATCTTCTGGTTCAATGTATGTGTTCGTTGAATCTGAATCTGATAGAATCTGATACAAGGCTGACCTACTCGCCTTCTCATCCTCCACTCTGACGATCAGTCGACAATCCATTTCGATCACGATCTGAGTCCATCCCCTCGAACAAGCAAGCATGACAGCATCTCGACAAGCTAGCAACTCCGCCGTGTTAGGATCAATATTATGTTCATACTTCCTGCAGTTCGCAACAACAATCTCTCCATCATGATCACAAGCAATCACTCCAGCTCCGGCAACCCTCTCTTGGACATTGACAACCCCGTCACAATTTAATTTGATCCAGTCACGTTCCGGGCGCTTCCATTTCTGTGGCACCGCCACCACCGTAGGGGACCTATCTGGTAGAGGAATTTCCAGAGACTTGATCAATTTTGTAGGGGTTCGTAGCATGGAAAACAAAAAAATTCTACCGCATGCACACAAACAAGCCAAGATCTATCTACTCCCTCCGTCTCAAAATAGATGTCTCAGATTTGTCAAAATTTGAATGAATCTAGACATTATCTAGTATATAGGTTCATCTAAATTTTGATAAATCTAAGACATCTATTTTGGGACGGAGGGAGTACTAGATTGTAGCAACGAGTCGATAGAAGCACTCACCCTCGAAGATTCCAAAGCGATTAACGAGAGCAGATTCTCGTGGGTGATGTAGTCGTACACTTGCCGATCTCAAGATCGCGTAGACGATCCTTCCATGCGTTCGTGGCGCTTCCTGATCGGTCACACGTTCGGTACTCGATGAAGACCTTCCTCTCTCTTGTTCTAGCAGGCAGCGGAGGTGGTAGTTCTCCCCTCGCTATTTTAAAGACGACGGGCGTGGTGTCGGAAGTAGAGGAAGATCTGAGGCTTCGCATAAGCCGGTGCGAGTTATGGTGGATCTAGGGTTTCTCGGTGATCTAGGGTTTAGAAGACCAGGAGGAGGAGGTGTCGGCGTGACTAGGGCCAGGCGGCTGCCGAGGCTGAGGAGGCGGAGGCGGTCTTGGAGGGCTAGGGCTTGGTGCTTTGGGGCAGCCCTCCCCCTTTATTTATAAGAGGGGGCAGCCTTGGGAGGGGTGAGTTTGAATCCACTTCCAAACCCAAGTTGGAAGGACTCTTTCCTTCTTCCACTAGGAAACCATTGTTCCAGTTTGACTTTTCAAACCTCCCATTTGACTTTCAATTTAGAGCTTTAATTCTCTCTCACAAATGACCACACCAAGTGACCTAGGATATGATCTAATCATTCCACTTACCCATGACACATTCATGGACCATTCCCCTTCCGGACTGGTGAACCTTCTAGAAACTCTCCGATGAAAACATCGGAATCTTTCCCGAACTCCGGAATCAGACTTTTCTTATATGAATCTTATTCTCCAAACCATTCCGGATTTCCTCGTGATATCCCGGATCCCATCCGAGACTTTGAACAACATTAGGTATCCCTACTAACATTCCATATCTACTAAACAACATCGAATCCTTAAGTGTGTCTCCCTACGGTTCGTGAATTATGCGGACATGACCGAGACACTTCTCCGATAAATAACCAATAGAGGAATCTGGAAATTCATATGGCTCCCACATATTTCTACAATTACTTTGCGATTGAATAAACCACTTACACACGATACCAATTTCCCTTTGTCTCACGATAGTTTACTTATCCGAGGTTTTGATCGTCGGTATCTCTGCATACCTAGTTCAACCTCGTTACCGATAAGTACTCTTTTCTCGTTCCCGTGATATGTGATTTCCTGTGAGCCAGTCACATGCTTGCAAGCCAATTGGATGATATTCCACCGAGAGGGCCCAGAGTATATATCCGTCATATGGATGGACAAAACCCACTCTTGATCCATGTGCCTCAACTCATACTTTCCGAACACTCAATGCCACCTTTATAGCCACCCAGTTACGGTGTGGTGTTTGATGTCATCAAAGCATCCTTCCGGTGATGGTGATTAGCATGATCTCATGGTCGAAGGAATTAGGTTACTATGTATCAGAAAGCTTATAGCAAACGAACTATTGAAATGACTTGATCTTTATGCTACGCTTATCTATAGGAGTATGTCCATCACACCATTCTCCTAATGACATGATCTTGTTGTTAATAACATCTCAATGTTCATGATCGAGAAACCACGATCATATATTAACCAACAAGCTAGTATTATGAAAGAGGCTTTACTAGGGACTCTAATTTAGTTTACAAATCACACAAGTATTACTGTTTCCGGTTAATACTGTTATAGCATGAATGTAAACATTTATCATAAACACAAAGATATAATAATAACCACTTTTATTATTGCCTCTAGGGCATATCTCGAACAAATTCGTCCACCGGTTCCATCGATCTCAAAGGTTGATATTTAATCTCTCCATGGTTGTATCTATTTCTGCTTCCCAAGATCGTCCACATAACTGATACAACTATCGTTGCATCCCTCTTAGTACTCACCAAGGTATAGTCCAACATGTCTCTACCCATGTAACAAGATGCAACCTTGGTAGTTTCAATTCGAAGAATTCCGCCGCCGACTTCAAGAACGCCCTAGCATGCTCGCATTCTAGCAAAGCATGAAGTAACGTTTCATTGTCATGTCCATGCAGAGGACGGGACTTTACCACTTTGATGTGTCTTTGGCATAATTCTGAGGCACATGGAAGAATATTTTTTGTCACTCGCCACCAGAACCACCGTATTTTTGGCATCACTTTCAGCTTCCAGAGCGCAAAGATGATCATGGCCCTGCAATATAGAAAATAAAGTCACGCAACGAAGTTCAAACCATAGCAAATACAAATACCAAAAAATGATAACTATAAAGGCGATAGCAAACTTATGGCAGGCACGAGATTCTTCTTGCGGAAGGGTTCAACTCGAAATTCTATCGAAATCGAACTTTTCTTTGTCAATATAGTGAATGATCGCACCCTTTTCTCGAGAACCTCGAGCGGAAGATTTTTGAGAGACATCCTCATAAAATATTTATTGCCACAGTAGACCCACATGTCGGCCAGCCGGGATTGGAGAGGTTGGATCTGCACCCGAAGGAAATAGGTCATTATCTGCAAACCTGTTAGCTCGCGTCCAACTTTGGTGTGTAGCTTCTCAATACGATCTAGCAGAGGGTGGACGTCTTTCATCTCTTCGCCACTTGGGCGTTGCTCCCACGAGTTAAGCCTCCGACAAGTTTTCTTCAGGTCAAAAGGAGCTAACCTGAATTTCTAGCCATCAACAACTTGCTAGTCCTTGATGTAAAACCACTTCATCTTCCAACCATGGATGGAGTCCGTGATTTTGAAGTCGAAGTAATCTACTTCAGAAAGGACAAAAATAATTGTGCCTCCAACATCGTGAACGACAGTGTTGGTGGCGTTATGGAAGACTTAGAAGAAATATTACCATAGGCCCCAATGGGGATAGATCCCAAGGAAACACATGCAAAGAGTGATGAAGCATGCGATGTAAAGAATAGAGTTTGGCGTGAGCTAGTAGATCAACAAGCCATAAACAAAGAGGAGCCCACGGAGAAACTCGTGGGCCGGAAGGAAAGACCACAACAAATAAAAGAGAGGAACATTACCTGTCATCTAGATTCGGGTGCGGGCATAGCTTCATCTCCTGGAAGCTCGAAGGAATCTTCCTCCAGGAGGCCGGCCTGCCGAGCTTCGTGTAGCTCCTGCACATTGCACTTTGATGGATCCTAGCCGACGACCCTCTTCTTTGTCGTCGTGGCGTCAGCAGCGGAGGAGCCTCCCTTAGTCTTGCCCTTGGTGGTTTTGGGGGCAGAGAATGTAACATCTCAAAAATATTAATGAGGATGTCAAGTTCTAATCAACCAAATTTAGGGTTAACAAAAGCTTTTATTAATTAAACCCTATCTTAATGCATGTATGTATGAATGTTTGCAATGCCATGTTTGATTGTTGTAAATGATGAGAAATGGTTTAAAGATCCAAACCATTTCATCTAGGTCAAATCCAAACCAGATCAAAACAAAACAAAATCAAAATATGAAGCATATGACCTAATGGTCATTTTTGCAAAAGTTAACAATTAGCTCACTTTGAGCATCTCTAGCAAGTGATCTCAAACATAAACCATTCCATTTATTTTCTCCCCTTGCTAGCCTAAGTAACACTAAACACACTGGAGCTTTACAACCTTGCAGAAACAAATCCAAATCTATTTGAGAGGCAATTCAAAATTGAATCTATCTTGTGTATCAAGATAGTCATTTTTGGAAAATCATCAAAATCTTCACCACTTGGCAAACCATTGCACCCAAAGACTACCAAGCTTAGTACCAGCACACCCACCAAAAATAACTTAAAAATATGAAAGTTTAGTTCTTGCGGCCATTTTATCAAATACTTGGTGATCATAGTACAACCTCAACAACTATCTACTGTTTTGATCAATCCTTTTATCATCTTTGTGACCTCACCGAGATCCCACGCCGTGCCCTTAACTCACCCAGTACCAGCCTGTGCAATGGAGCTCCTATCACTCGCCGTTGTGACCAGTGGAAAAGGTACCCGAGCTCACCTTGCCACCCTGACGCGGACATGCTGCCACAGACCGCATCGCCCTCGCCCACGATGTCTAGGAGGTAGCCCTGACCTCACCGCCCCTGCATGTGCACGCCTCGATCAACAACCGCCCGCGGAGACGCCAGTGCATCTGCGCCCATTTAACACCCGACCATGCCGATCGTCGCGCTAGAGCACCTAGCAATCCCGCGCGCACGCCGCGCCTCGCTCTCGCCTTGCGCCAATAAGTTCGTTGCGACTCCAACAACCCCCTAGACATGATCGTTTGACCCCGTGAGCACTGTGACCACCGTACGCCGTGACAATCGCCGACTGTACCGCCGCAGAGCACGGATGTTCTAGAACGATGGAGATCGCGCCTCGCCGTGACACTGTGCACATGATGACTGTAACTACCTCGGTGAATTACGCTCCTAGTTACAAGCCTGGACGAGCGGAAATGGTTAAAATAGTACGGTGGGGCCCAAATGTCACTCACAGGTAGACCTTTCGGCCATCCTAACCATTTCCAAACATCGGGACAAGAACGGGCGTAATGTCGGCGAAGGGATCAACTACATACACAAATGAGTATGTATGCAAGCCACCATACAACAGTCCTCAGAGCCATTCCATCTAGAAGAAATAGAAATATTGCAACGCCATACGGCAAGATCCAAATATCCTAGATAGATATAATAGTTTAGGATATCTCCTCATACATCAAACATCAGAGTATCAGGCGGAAGCGGCAAACAAGATCCGAGTACGGATAAGAAGCAAATCGGCATAAGATGCCCCATAATAAACACATCCCGCCCACAGATCTCACGGATCCCCATTCCCGGAATCTCTACACCGAATGATCGTTGTCCACATCGTCCGTCTCCTCCACCCAGTATCCATCTTGTGAGTGTACCTGTTCATCTGAATCAAATAATTTATCGTGTGAGACCCTGGGGGTACTCAACAAGTCTTTATGCCTCTAAAGGGGACACAACCTGGGGTGACGCAATTGCAGCAAAAGATAATACCTAGCAATTCTATAGATACTCGCTAACCATCCGCCTAACCAAAGATATACGGATGTCCGTGAATTAATGACAACAGTTATAACAGTAATATTAACAGATCCATCCTCCTCCTCGCTTACCAACGAGGAAGCGGACGAACGCCCCCCCATCCGTTGGCAGTTTTATTATCCATTCCATGAGTGTTGCACTATTTACTAGTCAGTTACTTAGTCAAATTAAAAGCAGTACTTTAGTTATACTTGTCTATGATCGAGAAACTATGCTCCAAGTCGTCCATAACCGCGGACACGGCTTTCAGAAAGTTTTACCCTGCAGGGGTGCACAAATAGCAACACACACTCGATCAACCTCGGAAAAACCAAATCAAAACCCAACGAGGCTTTCACGACAAAGCAATCACAAGATTCAGAAATATTTCAGGGGGCCACCCCATTAAGCTACCCGCAACGAAACTGGCCGGCTTTGAGACGGACTCAAGGTTTGGGCCAATGGTCAGAAACGATCGGGAACCCAAAATGTGATCGGGCTTGTCGACATCAAAAACACTCCGCTTACCTAAACAAGACAAAAGACTCGCACAATTTAAAATAAAGCAGTAAAGCATGGCATAAGTACAGGATAGTAAATAAAGCCCCAAACTACTTTGTGGCCCCAAGAAATAAGAATGAATCAAGCTCTGGCTCAGGGGGGTCCCATAATCCTCCCGGACGTGGATAGCGCGAATATTCAAGGAACAGGAATCAAGTACTCGGGGTCCTACAGGACACAAGTGAGCATGAAAAACCAAATAGCAGATATTGCTCACCGGTGCCACTTTCATTAGTTATCCCATAATACTCAGGTTAAGTTGTTTAGGTACCTCGTTATCCATCAGACACTCACATACCCTACACATGCTGTTCTACGACCCGCATGGCTCAAACAACTCCTGTAGTAATGGCTCATGGGATGGAGGAACAAGCTTCGGTGGGGTTTAAAAGTAAAGGCTATGCAGTACTTGGGATTCAGTTTAATGCGATCGCGACTCAATGATGCGAGAATAAGATAGAGGCAATAGGTACTGTATGTATGCAAGCATGTGGTAGTGCTTGCCTGGCAGCTCAGTTGAAGCGAGAGAAGGATCTGGGTAGTGCTCCTGGGTTTCTTGATATATCCCCGCCGCCTATTCAAGAAGAACCAAACAAACAAGGGCCAACATAAATAAAGTGCACAAGCATATGAATAAAATGCGACAAGCAAACAATCATGCCATGATGAATGATGCACAATTTGCATGGCAATAATGTAGCATGGCATGGGTGAGGTGTGGTATACAAGAATAAAGCATTTTATTGAGTTTTGGCCACATTTTATCCTCATATAAGTTGCTGTACACTTTATATTTATATGGTGCATGCTGCAAAACAGAACAAGGAATGCATAAACAGAAAGGTCTCGTCGAGCTTATCGATTTAAACATATCATTTGTCGAATTTGGAGTTATAAAACAAAAGTTATTAATTATTTAAGGAAAAGGGGCATTTTATTGTAATTTTAATCAACTTGGAAAATAAAGTGTCCAAAATATATTTTGAAGGGCATATTTGAAATCCTCACATTTTTCTGATTCAAAAACATATATTACATGTTTAATTTGGAATTGTATTTTAAAAGATATTTGAAAACAGATTTGAATTTGAATTTAAAACAAATTTGAAAAGGTTTTAATTAAACAGCACGCAGAAAACATTTTGTACTCGCTCAGACCTAGCCACAGACAATGACAGGTGGGGCCTGGCTGACTGGACGCCACAGCGCTCAGAAAACCCTCTGTCACCGCGAGCGCGCCCAGCCACAGCAAATGACAGGTGGGGTCCGAGAGGCTTGTTACCCACACGCCGGGCTTGATGCGAGGCCACGCCAAGACAAATGGGGATTGAGTTGAGGCGGTGTAAACCCAGCGCCTAACCGCAAAGTGGTACTATGGCGACAGGTGGGGTCGGAGGAGGCGGAGTTGGCCAGGATAAAAGTTGGGGGTTTTCGTAAACGGCGCATGATCGTGGATCTTCTCACGAATCTCGACGACAAACGGTGTTCGACAAAGGCGGGCGCGATGTGGGTCGATCGCGACCTCGCGTCTTGTAGCCAGCTGATTCGCCGGTGGCTAGGGGGTTGTGCTGGCTTGTGCTCGTGCGGCTAGGTAGGGTGTGAGGCGACGCAGGGACGTGCAGAGGCTCGCGGCCACGATGCCCCGAGGATGTTCAACGAAACGATCTAAAGATCTAGACGGCGACAGCGAGGCAGAGCATGTCAGGGAGAAGGAGGAGCTCACCGCGTGGCTCTCTGTGGCGTTGGATCGGCTTGGGGAGCAGCGGATCGACGATGGCGCTGGCGGACCGGAGTTAGGGTTTTGTCGGGGCGGCGCCGGTCCTGGCGAGCCTGGGGTCCTTCTCCTCCTCGCTGGCGGTTACAGGGCGAAGCAGAGGGACCTCCTCGTCCTCCTCGATCACCCCCACGACGAGCTTGACGGCCGGAACGACGAGGACGACGAGGTGCTGGCGGCGGGCGGCGGCGGCCATTGGTGGTCGGAGAGGAGGAAGGAGGAGGGGAGGCTGGCTCGGGACAGATCTGGGCGAGGCCAGAGGAGGCGGGAGAGGGTAAGGCAGAGAGGGAGAGGAAGATGCCGTGGGGAGGTGGTGAAGGGAAAAAGGTGGCTCGGGCACCTTTTTCTCCTCTACCCCCATGTGCTCGACGGCTTAGCGAGCATGGGAGGGTGATCAGGTGGGGCCAAGGTGGGGGGTGAGGCTGGTGGGGTACCAAGTGGAGAGAAAAGAGAGGGAAGGGGCTAGCTCTGGTTAGGTTTAGCTAGGGTTAGGGTTAGATGGTGGCCTCGGGTTAGGTTAGATGGGTTGGAGAGAGAGGTGGCTGGGTGTGGGCTAGGGTGAGAGGGAGGGAGCTAGGTGCTCGGCATAGGGAGAGGAGGTGGTGAGGTGAGGTGTGATTAGGGTTAGCTAGAGAGGGGTGTGATTGAGGTAGGGTGGTGAGGGTTTAGAGATAGGAAGGAGAGAGGGGGTTTTGGGTTAGGGATGGTTTGGTTTAGCCAAACCAAAGGGTAGGTTTATATTATGGTTTAAGAGATCCAAAAGAAACATCTAGTTTGAATTTAAAAGCAAAGCTCAAACCAAGATAAAACAAAACTAAGAGAAGAAGGCCAAGGGTTATGATTGCATGGCCCATGCATAATCATTAATGCTAGGTTTTATCTTGTGAAAACAAGATAAATATCCATGGCATTTATACATATGCATTCCAAAAATATGGAATAAGCCAAGCTAAAAGAAGTGAAAGGATGCCCCATGTGGAGTAGTTGGAGATGACCATATTTGAATAAAAATGGGACATGCTAGTGTGTATGTGCCACTAGGTATCTAGTAAGCCCAAAAATATCCCAACATGATAATAACCCCAAAACAACACATATGGAAGCTGGGAAAAGATTCCACTCACAAGGCATGCAAAGGTGGCCATGTGGCTCTCATAAAACCAATAATGTGGAAACAATATGGTGCATATATGAGAGCATGTGGAGATAGAATTGGATCCATCCCAACCCACATGAGCTAGAGGTAAAACCAATTAAGTTGCAATGCTCATATATGGTGGAATGGTGGAATGATGGGGTGATGACAAGAAAGGTGGTGGAGTGGAATAAAAGATATGCCCCCAACTCAACTTGGGAATTTAAACAATATATCAATAACCAAATACAATATCAAGAGGCAAATACAATTAATGATGCATATGAGAGAAGAACCAAAACAAAAAGGGTTTTATATGATGCTCAAATGCAAGGTGGCATGATGACATGAGCATGATATAATTATGATGCAACAATTATATATAGGAAGTAGCATTTATATAGACTAGGCTAGTAGCATTGCAATTGTTAGACAATTGGGATGCTACAACTCTCCCCCACTAAACAAGAATCTCGCCCCGAGATTCCTAGGAAAAAGAAAACAACACAAGGAGAGGCGGGTGTTCGAACGAAGGTGACCCTCACGTTCCCAAGTTGATGAACAACGGAATGGTGCGACCACTACACCTTGCAAAAACTTGCTAGACTTGTTGCGAGTCTTGCGTTTTGCTTGAGAAACAACGGGTTAGAAGAGTTGAAGGATTGTCGTGAGACAAGAAGGATAGGATGGGCATAGCTCCGGTTTTCCCAAGAATCATGATAAAAGAATATAACCACTTGTGAAAGAAAAGGAGAAGATGATGTATCATGGATAAAGAAAGACACACCATTAAGATTAAAGATTTACCGATACGAGAGAGGATGAATCTTTGTCTCGCCGGAAGAAAGGAGCTAGATTGGAGAGGTTTTGAACCACTATTACAATAGCATCGTATCTTCTCTCGGATTTGAGAAAAGAAGTACGGAAACAATATTGCCTTCAAACAATAGAGTCCCTTGATAACAACAGAAAGATTTAGTTAGACATCGTCGGATTAGATTCCTGTTGCGCTGGTAAGAACCAAGGATCACGCAATTTAGGTGCACAGAAATAACTTCCAGAGATGGATGTGAAGCCAGATCATGGTGGAATCCCGAGAAGCAAAGAATATGGAGGATCTGGAGTTTATTGTAGAGATACTTATTGCTTTCTTTAGCCTTGAGGCTAACGCAATAGATTTGCGGCTGATGGCATCAACCATAATTGGCTTTACCACAGAAAAAGAATTGATGAAACAAAGAGAGAGATAGTTTCCTTTAATCTTGTTTGGGAATATCGAGCATCGGTAGAAAGACGAGGATAGAAAAAGGTTTGCGTTTGTTTCCACCAGATAATTGAGGATTTTGCTCCGTGTAGAAAGGGTGAGATCACCAACAAGAGATTATTGATTACTTTCTTCGAAAGAGCACTCCGGAAAAACAAGGACGGAAGTAAAAGTATCAAGGGATAAAGGCCACTTCTAACTTCCGTGGAATGAGTGAAATCACATTAATTCACCAATTCAATGTACAAGAGCGAATGATAAGAGTAGTGGTATGGTCGCGACTCCATCCCGCACTCAAAGCATTACTCCGCACATGAATAAGAAAATCATGCAACCCAACTACCGAAACAGACTGAAGGTGTTGGCAAAAACTCATAGAACTCCGTTAGAAAACAAGGATAGATGCAAACGATTCGCCGGATTCATAGATAGATAAAGATGATGATGTTGTCGTCATGTCGGAAGTACCAAGCCACCGGAAAGATATAAAGGAAGATTACGGAGAACAACTGCAAGATTCAACAGATAAAGAAAAAGATAGCACCAACTTGAACAGAAGGAATACAAGATCCGGAAGGTCTTCATGGCCTCCGGTGGATTGAGCATAGACGATAGAGCGAGAGGGTTTCAAGAGATTACTTAACGAGATTGAGGTGAAAGAACTCCATGTTCTTCTTGAAATGATTGAGAGAGATTTAGCAGCCTTGAGGAAATCTTCAGCGGAACGATGATGATAACTTGCCAACAAGGAACAACTCCGGATTGGTTGAAGATGGAGGATGGAATTAACAATGTACTTGCTGATTCCAGAGTTGAAGTAATGTATTTAGCAGAAGGACGTGGTCGAGATATGTGACTTCAAAAAGTCAGAATTCTCACTTTGAGACTTTGCACACAGGCAGTGCTCACGAAGCTCGAGAGAAAGAGACACAGATGATCTTCCATGCCCTTCCATAGATATCGAATAGGCAAGCATATTATCAACATATACCACCATGGATTAACAAGATATTCCCAGAATACCAAGTTCAAGAGGCGGGAGAACGAACAAATGCTCGAAACACTTTCTGAGCTCAACGCTCTTTGAAAGATCAACGTTACGAGTAAGGATTCCTGTTGAAGAAGATCTTGCACGTAATAGGTTAACTGGTCCTTCGGAAGAAAAAGAGATGTCACCTGGTTCACATTGTCGATCGGATCACCGGTTACAAAGATAAAGAGATCTTGGATAAGAACCGATGATAGCTCATACCTTAAGCAAAGCTATCAGAGACGAAAAGATGCAATTCCCTCGTATCCAGGAGAATTGTGCAGATATGGGGTTCAAAAGGATGTGCAGCATGATGGACAGATGATAGACCGCCGTAGTGCCTTGAGAAACTCCGGATTTCCAAAGATGCTTGGATATGCATAGATAAGATCGCAGTGTACTCAAAATCACAGGAGATAACCGTCACCATTTGGAGGATAGAGTTGATAGCATTTTCCATATTCCACTCATGATAAGTGTCATATAGCTATGCCGAGAACCAAATTACAATCACCAGCATCGGATCGACACATGTTATGTAATTAGCCCAAGAGAATTTTGAAGATGAAGTAAAACTTCAGGATTAAGCGCCGGTGACAAAAGAATGAATTAGCATGGACATACTGATAAAAGGGAGACAAATAATGTATCACACACGACTGGAAAGGAGTGTGGAAACACAGATGTATCAAAGAAAAAATTTCCGCATTCTTCGGCATTAAAATACCAATAGATGCGCAAAAACACTTATCAGGTAGCGATTAGCAACTGATGGTTTCACAGAATGTGGAGTTGCTAGAAGGAAGGACACCCTTAAGAAGATGGCACCGGTTAACAAGGAGTCAGATAGCTCGCGCCGGTATTCAAAAGCCTGTCAGTATGGAATGTACCAACAGTTGATAACCAAAGGCAAATAAAGATAACATGTTGGATACAACAGATAGACAAGGAATTACATACACACACACATACTCAACCTATGGTACTACGGAAACCCAGAACACGTGAATCCTAGTTTGAATTTTAAGAAGAGGATTGAAAACGTTACACTTCCTTACCAGAAAAGGGTGGGTGGGTGGTTAAGAAGAAAAGTGGAAGCAGTCCTACTCTCGCGTTTTGTTTTTCCCTAGTATACATAGCTACCAAAAATATTTGCTAGACTGACAACGACCATTTGGCTGAGACCACGAAGGGCGGATGGCTCGATACCAATTGTAACTACCTCGGTGAATTACGCCCTAGTTACAAGCACGACGGCGGAAATGGTTAAAATAATGCGGTGGGGCCCAAATGCCACTCACGTGTAGACCTTTTCGCCGTCCTAACCATTTCCAAACATCGACAAGAACGGCGGCGAATCGGCAGCGAAGGGATCAACTACATACACAAATGAGTATGTATGCAAGCCACCATACAACAGTCCTCAGAGCCATTCCATCTAGAAGAAATAGAAATATTGCAACGCCATACGGCAAGATCCAAATATCCTAGATAGATATAATAGTTTAGGATATCTCCTCATACATCAAACATCAGAGTATCAAAGTGAAGCGAAACAAGATCCGAGTGCGGATAAGAAGCAAATCGGCATAAGATGCCCCATAATACACATCCCCACAGATCTCACGGATCCCGTTCGAATCTCTACACCGAATGATCGTTGTCCACATCGTCTGCCTCCTCCACCCAAAGATCCATCTTGTGAGTGTACCTGTTCATCCGAATCAAATAATTTATCGTGTGAGACCCTAGGGTACTCAAAGTCTTTATGCCTCTAAAGGGGACACAACCTGGGGTGACGCAATTGCAGCAAAAGATAATACCTAGCAATTCTATAGATACTCGCTAACCATCCGCCTAACCAAAGATAGACGGATGCCCGTGAATTAATGACAACAGTTATAACAATAATATTAACAGATCCATCCTCCTCCTCGCTTACCAACGAGGAAGCGGACGAACGCCCCCCCCATCCGTTTGCAGTTTTATTATCCATTCCATGAGTGTTGCACTATTTACTAGTCAGTTACTTAGTCAAATTAAAAGCGGTACTTTAGTTATACTTGTCTATGATCGAGAAACTGTGCTCCAAGTCGTCCATAACCGCGGACACGGCTTTCAGAAAGTTTTACCCTGCAGGGGTGCACAAATAGCAACACACACTCGATCAACCTCGGAAAAACCAAATCAAAACCCAACGAGGCTTTCACGACAAAGCAATCACAAGATTCAGAAATATTTCAGGGGGCCACCCCATTAAGCTACCCGCAACGAAACTGGCCGGCTCCGAGACGGACTCAAGGTTTGCCAATGGTCAGAAACGATCGGGAACCCTAAAATGTGGTGGTCTTGTCGATACATCGAAAACACTTCGCTTACCTAACAAGACAGTGATACCTCGCACAATTTAAAATAAAGCAGTAAAGCATGGCATAAGTACAGGATAGTAAATAAAGCCCCAAACTACTTTGTGGCCCCAAGAAATAAGAATGAATCAAGATCTGGCTCAGGGGGGGTCCCATAATCCTCCCGGATGTGGATAGCGCGAATATTCAAGGAACAGGAATCAAGTACTCGGGGTCCTACGGGACACAAGTGAGCATGAAAAACCAAATAGCAGATATTGCTCACCGGTGCCACTTTCATTAGTTATCCCATACTACTCAGGTTAAGTTGTTTAGGTACCTCGTTATCCATCAGACACTCACATACCCTACACATGCTGTTCTACGACCCGCATGGCTCAAACAACTCCTGTAGTAATGGCTCATGGGATGGAGGAACAAGCTTCGGTGGGGTTTAAAAGTAAAGGCTATGCAGTACTTGGGATTCAGTTTAATGCGATCGCGACTCAATGATGCGAGAATAAGATAGAGGCAATAGGTACTGTATGTATGCAAGCATGTGGTAGTGCTTGCCTGGCAGCTCAGTTGAAGCGAGAGAAGGATCTGGGTAGTGCTCCTGGGTTTCTTGATATATCCCCTGCCGCCTATTCGAAGAAGAACCAAACAAACAAGGGCCAACATAAATAAAGTGCACAAGCATATGAATAAAATGCGACAAGCAAACAATCATGCCATGATGAATGATGCACAATTTGCATGGCAATAATGTAGCATGGCATGGGTGAGGTGTGGTATACAAGAATAAAGCATTTTATTGAGTTTTGGCCACATTTTATCCTCATATAAGTTGCTGTACACTTTATATTTATATGATGCATGCTTCAAAACAGAACAAGGAATGCATAAACAGAAAGGTCTCGTCGAGCTGATCGATTTAAACATATCATTTGTCGAATTTGGAGTTATAAAACAAAAGTTATTAATTATTTAAGGAAAAGGGGCATTTTATTGTAATTTTAATCAACTTGGAAAATAAAGTGTCCAAAATATATTTTGAAGGGCATATTTGAAATCCTCACATTTTTCTGATTCAAAAACATATATTACATGTTTAATTTGGAATTGTATTTTAAAAGATATTTGAAAACAGATTTGAATTTGAATTTAAAACAAATTTGAAAAGGTTTTAATTAAATAGCACTTATGAGAAAAATTTTTTACTATACACAGACTGCATACAAGACAATGTGATGTGGGGCTGTTGTTTGGACGACTTGGCCTTCGAAAAACCCACGGCCCCTATGGCCCACAACAAATGAAAAAAGGTGTCCGAGGTTTTTTTACCCACACGCCCGATGCGGATGCGAGGCTGCCACGCACAAATGGGGATTGAGTTGAGGTGTAAAACCCAGGCGCCTAACTGCAAAGTGGTACTATGGCTGACAGGTGGGGTCGGAGGGGAGCGCGGGTTGACGGGATAAAAAGTTGGGGGGTTTTCTGTAAAACGGCGTCGCGGTACTGTGGATCTTCTCTGAATCTCTGACGACAAAACGGTGTTCGACAGGCGGGGCGCGATGCAGGGGTCAATCCCGCGACCTCGCGTGCGCGCGCGGCGGCGGTTACCGCTGCGGTGGCTAGGGGGTTGTGCTGGCTTGTGCTCGTGCGGCTAGGTAGGGTGTGAGGCGGCGCAGGGACGTGCAGAGGCTCGCGGCCACGACGCCCCGAGGATGTTCGGCGAAACGATCTAAAGATCTAGACAGCGACAGCGAGGCGAAGCATGTCAGGGAGAAGGAGGAGCTCATCGCGTGGCTCTCCATGGCGTTGGATATGCTTGGGGAGCAGCGGCGGATCGGCAATGGCGCATCGGAGTTAGGGTTTTGTCGGTGGCGGGTCTGGCGAGCCTGGGTCCTTCTCCTCCTGTTGGCGATTCTGGGCGAAGCAGAGGGGCCTCCTCGTCCTCCTCGATCACCCCCACGACGAGCTTGACGGCCGGAACGACGAGGACGACGAGGTACTGGCGGCGGGCGGCGTCGGCCGTTGGTGGTCGGAGAGGAGGAAGGAGGAGGGGAGGCTGGCTCGGGACAGATCTGGGCGAGGCCAGAGGAGGCGGGAGAGGGTAAGGCAGAGAGGGAGAGGAAGATGCCGTGGGGAGGTGGTGAAGGGAAAAAGGTGGCTCGGGCACCTTTTTCTCCTCTACCCCCATGTGCTCGACCGGCTTGGCCAGGGCATGGGAGGGGTGATCAGGGACGTCCAGGTGGGGCCAAGGCGAGGAGCAGCTGGGTGGGGCTGGCACGGCGGTGGAGAGAAAAGAGAGAGGGAAGGGGCTAGCTCGGGTTAGGTTTAGCTAGGGTTAGGGTTAGATGGTGGCCTCAGGTTAGGTTAGATGGGTTGGAGAGAGAGGTGGCTGGGTGTGGGCTAGGGTGAGAGGGAGGGAGCTAGGTGCTCGGCATAGGGAGAGGAGGTGGTGAGGTGAGGTGTGATTAGGGTTAGCTAGAGAGGGGTGTGATTGAGGTAGGGTGGTGAGGGTTTAGAGATAGGAAGGAGAGAGGGGTTTTTGGGTTAGGGATGGTTTGGTTTAGCCAAACCAAAGGGTAGGTTTATATTATGGTTTAAGAGATCCAAAAGAAACATCTAGTTTGAATTTAAAAGCAAAGCTCAAACCAAGATAAAACAAAACTAAGAGAAGAAGGCCAAGGGTTATGATTGCATGGCCCATGCATAATCATTAATGCTAGGTTTTATCTTGTGAAAACAAGATAAATATCCATGGCATTTATACATATGCATTCCAAAAATATGGAATAAGCCAAGCTAAAAGAAGTGAAAGGATGCCCCATGTGGAGTAGTTGGAGATGACCATATTTGAATAAAAATGGGACATGCTAGTGTGTATGTGCCACTAGGTATCTAGTAAGCCCAAAAATATCCCAACATGATAATAACCCCAAAACAACACATATGGAAGCTGGGAAAAGATTCCACTCACAAGGCATGCAAAGGTGGCCATGTGGCTCTCATAAAACCAATAATGTGGAAACAATATGGTGCATATATGAGAGCATGTGGAGATAGAATTGGATCCATCCCAACCCACATGAGCTAGAGGTAAAACCAATTAAGTTGCAATGCTCATATATGGTGGAATGGTGGAATGATGGGTGATGACAAGAAAGGTGGTGGATTGGAATAAAAGATATGACCCCAACTCAACTTGGGAATTTAAACAATATATCAATAACCAAATACAATATCAAGAGGCAAATACAATTAATGATGCATATGAGAGAAGAACCAAAACAAAAAGGGTTTTATATGATGCTCAAATGCAAGGTGGCATGATGACATGAGCATGATATAATTATGATGCAACAATTATATATAGGAAGTAGCATTTATATAGACTAGGCTAGTAGCATTGCAATTGTTAGACAATTGGGATGCTACAACTCTCCCCCACTAAACAAGAATCTCGCCCCGAGATTCCTAGGAAAAAGAAAACAACACAAGGAGAGGCGGGTGTTCGAACGAAGGTGACCCTCACGTTCCCAAGTTGATGAACAACGGAATGGTGCGAAATTACACCTTGCAAAAACTTGCTAGACTTGTTGCGAGTCTTGCGTTTTGCTTGAGAAACAACGGGTTAGAAGAGTTGAAGGATTGTCGTGAGACAAGAAGGATAGGATGGGCATAGCTCCAGTTTTCCCAAGAATCATGATAAAAGAATATAACCACTTGTGAAAGAAAAGGAGAAGATGATGTATCATGGATAAAGAAAGACACACCATTAAGATTAAAGATTTATCGATACGAGAGAGGATGAATCTTTGTCTCGCCGGAAGAAAGGAGCTAGATTGGAGAGGTTTTGAACCACTATTACAATAGCATCGTATCTTCTCTCGGATTTGAGAAAAGAAGTACGGAAACAATATTGCCTTCAAACAATAGAGTCCCTTGATAACAACAGAAAGATTTAGTTAGATATCGTCGGATTAGATTCCTGTTGCGCCGGTAAGAACCAAGGATCACGCAATTTAGGTGCACAGAAATAACTTCCAGAGATGGATGTGAAGCCAGATCATGGTGGAATCCCGAGAAGCAAAGAATATGGAGGATCTGGAGTTTATTGTAGAGATACTTATTGCTTTCTTTAGCCTTGAGGCTAACGCAATAGATTTGCGGCTGATGGCATCAACCATAATTGGCTTTACCACAGAAAAAGAATTGATGAAACAAAGAGAGATAGTTTCTTTTAATCTTGTTTGGGAATATCGAGCATCGGTAGAAAGACGAGGATAGAAAAAGGTTTGCGTTTGTTTCCACCAGATAATTGAGGATTTTGCTCCGTGTAGAAAGGGTGAGATCACCAACAAGAGATTTTTGATTACTTTCTTCGAAAGAGCACTCCGGAAAAACAAGGACGGAAGTAAAAGTATCAAGGGATAAAGGCCACTTCTAACTTCCGTGGAATTTCATCGGAGCCTGCCGCTGCAGAGGAGGAAAGGAGCCGACGCTAGGAGCCACCCTAGGAGTTGCCGCGACCACCAGTCGAACCGCCATCATCGACTCGCTCGTTCGCCCACCTCACTGGACCTATCTAGAGCCCTGGTAAGCCCCCAACAACCCTCGCCGTAGCGCTAGGGTTCTGTCTCGCGCGTGCCATGCGACAGAGACGATGACGATGAGCCGTTGATCATGCTCTAATCGTGTGGCTAGGATTAGCGTGTACCCCTTCGTTTTAACGTAGTCGCTTACATGTGGGACCAACCCCGGTGCAGCCCGCCACGCGCGCATCGCGTAGTTGGGCCAGCCCATTTGTATTCCCGCGCGTAGCCCACAGATTCAAATTTAGATTTTTATTTTAGTTGAAAATCCCATACTGTAGGTAAATTTAAAAATCAATTCAGAAAGTTTCACTAGACCGAATTGAATGAAACCAATTTTGTTATAAAGTATAAAAAAAATCTCTAATCACTCCCGTTGGATTTAAACAATTTGAAACTATAGATCTCTCTTAGTAAAAATAATAAGACATTAGCTTTTGTCACTTCAAAGATTTTTCTAAAATCAACCATAAGTGATTTTGAGTTGATTCCACCTCTCAAAAATCACATTGGCCATGACCTATCTGAATATATAAAAATATATAATTTTGCATATAGTAGTCCTGGACCAAAAATAAAGAATGGCTTTATAGTCATTTCTAGTCACATAAATATTATAAAATGGTATTGTTAAACTTTACAAATTAGGCCAACCACTTTAAATCACATTCCCAAGTATTGAAATATGTGGTGATGACATGAGTCAATATGATCCCATATTGCAATTGGAGAATATTAAATATTAAGTAGTTTTTCAACGAGTAGAAATTACTTTGCTAAATTAAGATAAATCAAATCTTGCCACCCTTGCTTGTAGTAATAGAGATGATGCTAGATCATCTAGTATGGACCCTTGTGTGATGAATAGAAATAGTTAAGTACTGATTGGTGATTGTGTACCTCGTATTCATTTATAGACGCTAGTATCAATCCGGGCTACGAGGGGGAAGAACTCTACAAAGACAAGGAGGAGAACTTCGACCACCTTACCAACCAAGGCAAGCTCTTCTAATCAAGCAAGCTAAGTTAAACCATGCAAGCCTCACTATACATACTTTTGTGATACCACTTTGATTATACCACTCCCAATTTTTACCTGCAAGCTTGATCTTTTATTCATTTTTGCAAAGTTGTTCAAGTAGTTAATTAATTGGTGATAGTGGAATATTAGGGAAGATGTCATCAATAGCATGGAACTTGATGTAGATAGATACACCTAATTAGTACCCCTCAAATAGCGATACCCTCGTTGATAGATGCTAGTGCTAAACAAATCTTGATCACTAT
The DNA here is from genome assembly GCA_023614405.1 of Avena insularis. Taxonomy (NCBI): domain Eukaryota; kingdom Viridiplantae; phylum Streptophyta; class Magnoliopsida; order Poales; family Poaceae; genus Avena; species Avena insularis. The sequence goes on along the minus strand of CM042691.1, from coordinate 287,677,658 downwards.
AGATGGGAACAAATGATTATGAAAACCTTGGAATGTTGAGTCATTCTATTAAAATCATTTGACATGTGTTATGGACATAAGGAGTTGAAGATGATAGTGAATGAAGTATGTGCCCTGACTTGGATAAAAACTGTTGGTTGAGTTCGGATGCGATACCATTCCAATTTTACCGTACAATCACAATACCCGAGTTTGGGTAGGGCTTAACTGGAAGTTTATGTGTCTTAGTATGTGTTCCCTCGCGGAACGAGGTGATTTGAGGATGCCTTGTGAATGTGAATGCCCACCTGTGCAGTTCCCAGGATGACAGATGGTCATGACTGGGAGGCCAAACTCATAGGGGAGGTGCCTATACTAGGGTGTGTAATTGAAAGGTTAGGATTAATTATCCGCATACCAAGTATGATGATTCAGGGTTATCCCTGATGGATGTATCAAATGTCGTGGTGAAAACGTACCACCTCTGTAGAGTGTCAAACTATTCGAATAGCCACGTCCACAGTTATGGACAGTTGGATGGCCATACTGTTCTATTGTCAGATGTTTCAAAATGACTTGTGACTTGAAGTATGACTTTGACTTGACCCCATAAGGATGTGGACATGACACTAGTTCTCTCTTGATCAATCTAGACAACTAAATTTAGGTCTTTACCACTAAGCACTTGTGAAATAAAATTGGCTTATTGCAAATAAACCTAGATCTTAGGATTCCTATTAGAATGGTCTTACTACTTTAGCGACAGTTTGCAAGTACTTAAAAATACTCATGGCTTTGTCCCTGGCTATTCCCATGGCCAGACTACGGAGGAGACTACAAGGAGGATGGACAGCAGGAAGCCTTCGATAACTAGGATCATCTCCCATCGTCAGCATTGCCTGTGACCATGAAGATGGAGCCACTACTACGCTACCATTATTCCGCTGCTTTGATTTGTATTCAGACTTGATCATGAGATCATCTATTTGTAAGACTATTATGGTTTGTAATGGATAATGTATTGTGCTACCCATTCCGTTATGTCTCATAAAAATGATAATCCTAGGATTATGATGTACGGCATAACATGCATCTGGGATTAAAAATCCGGGTGTTGACAAGTTGGTATCAGAGCCATCCTGGCCATAGGAGACCCTAGTTAGAATGGACGTTTGAAAAACTTAGTTTCCAAAACAAAGAAAGTGAGTATTTATGAAAACCTTTTCTCACTCTTACCCTTGAAATTCTTTCCAAAAGAGAGTCACATGTTCCTCAAAAAATTTGCAATCTTACATAAAATTTGGCACACTTGATCACCTCTCTAACTTACTCATCTTAATTGCTTATAGGTGGACTACACGTACAACAAGTTTTACCAGTTGGGCAACGGAGGATACCTCATCTTTGAGAGGGACCCGAGTCAGCTTACAGAATTTCTCGAGCGCACGCACCCAGAGTTCTGTGGAGCTCAACTCCATGATCAGCCCGGAGGTGAACTACAGTGGATGATAGTTGCATATCTGAGGGGAAGGATGGAGACACCGATGTCTAAGAAGATCCATTTCAGCATAAGGGAGACCAATTGGTTGGATGGGTTAGCAAGAGCAATGTAGGAAGCACTTTCCCGACTGTGTGGGCAGAATGTCAATCAGATCGCTGGCACCCGCTTCGCCCACTTTGCCTGACGTGACTCCTAGGGACTGCCCTTGCACATGCCAGGACACCCAGAGTTGAGGCACCATGTGGACCATCTTGCCTTCATGTTGCATGAGTGTCAGAAAGAGCTGGACAACGCCGCGCTAACTCCAACGAGAAGCAATTTGCTGCCACCAAGAAGGACTAGAACTTCGCCATCCTCGTGAAGGAGCGCAAGTCACTTCGCCGTCCGCGTGACAAGAAGGACCGCATCATTGCTCGCCTCCGTCACAAAGTGTCAGCCATGGAGGAGACCGTCCATGATCGAGACATGCAGCTTGAGGAGACGGGGAACAAAGGGGAAGATATTCATGGAGATTACTACTCGTACCTCAGCGATGATGATGAGTACTTGGAGGACATGGACCAGGAGTTCCACACTGATGATGACGACCGCGACTTCATTGATTATGAAGAAGCCACCGGTTCTGATGAGAAGTAGTAGCACCAAAGCACTGTCGTAGGTGTGAGTTGTATCCGGTCGCACTGTATTGTAGCTTGCGAGAATGGTTCTTAAAACCATCTGTTTTGTTGTTGTGATGTGTTTGGAATGTATGGTTTGTATGTGTGCTTGGAATGAATGAAAAAAAGAGTTGTTAGGTTTTCAAACCCTAGCCTTACTCAAAATTTAAAAATCTTTTAACCCAAACTCATAAACCTTAGAAAAAATTCCCTTTTGTCTTATGATCTATCTCAATCTTCAGATGCCTCGCGGTGGAAGCATCTCATCTCAAGACCCGATGGTCCAAATTATGCAAATGTTAGTAGCGGATCGAGAAGTCGGTAGGACCAAGCGTCGAGCCAATCTCGCCACTCTTCAAAAGATCGCTCAACTGGCACATGATAACCAAGGCCATGGAAATCAGGATCATCATGGATCTAAGCTTAAGAACTTCCAGAACACCAATCCTCCTATCTTTAGGAAATCTAAAGAGACCTTAGATGCTGATGACTGGCTGCAAACCATGGAGAAAAACTTAGAAGTTGCAGGATTAGATGCTGCGGAGAAGGTACTGTTTGCCACCCACTATCTGGCATGTTCTACAAGAGCATGGTGGAATAGCACTCGTACCATGAATGGAGGACAAATGATGACTTGGAAGGAATTCAAACTCAAGTTCAGTTGAACTCATGTGCCTCCATGTTTGATTCTAAGGATGAAGGATGAATTCAAGGAATTGAAGAAGGGAAGGATGACTGTGGTAGAGTACTATGACAGATTTCTGTCTTTGTCAAGGTATGCCCCTGATGAGATTGGTACTGAAGCCAAGAAGAAGGAAAGGTTCCTAAACGGACTGCATGATGAGATGTAGACAGTGTTGGTCAACATTCCATTTGCCGATCTAGAAGCTCTAGTGGATTCTACTATCCAGATGGAAGTAAAGATCAATCAAGCCACTAAGAACCGCAAGCGTCGTATGATGCATCAACCTGGATCCCACCATACCCCAAAGTATCGCCCCATTTCATCTGCCGGATTCACACCAAGGAACAATAGGCCACCTATGTCCCGCCCGAACTACCCCAATCATAGCGGAGGAAACCCGAGGCCTAGAGGCAACAACAACTAGAACACCGCCAACTCCAATAACTTCAACCGTGCGCCGCCAAGGCCCACCAACAACACTAACAATACTACCCCAAGGACTGGAAGTAACGTTGTGCCTATCGCAGGGAAGAACAAGTAAATGATCACCTGCTTTGAATGTGGAGTCACGGGTCACTACTCCAATGAGTGTCCCAATAAGATTGTCACATCACCAAAGGCCACTGCACCTGCCCAGCAGTAGCGTCGTGTCCAACCTGGAAAGAGATTTTCCCCAGGCAACCCGCATAACCGCACCGGCCGTCTGTTCCACATGAATGCTGAGGAAGCCCAGGAAGCGCCAGATGTTGTGCTGGGTATGGTTTCTGTTAACTCAGTATTTGCAAGAGTGTTGTTTGATTCTGGAGCATCGCACTCGTTTGTTACAGAAGAATTTGCATGCACTAGTAAGATTCAACCAACAAATTTGAAGCATGTTATGATAGTTCAAATCCCTAGTCGACTACCAAAGCTAGAAAAATTTGCAAGGCCGTACCTATCAGAATTCATGGAATAGATTTCTATGCCAATCTAATAGTACTTGGAACAAAAGGTTTGGAAGTAGTACTAGGAATGGATTGGATGTCGAAACATCAAGGATTAATAGATTGTGCCAAGAAGCCATAACCATGACCAGTAGCACCGGAGTATCAGTTGAGCATGTGTCTAAGACACTTTCAAGTGCAACAAAAGTTTAGCCCAATCAACCCTAGACCAGGTTAGAGTAGTCTGTGAATACCCAGATGTGTTCCCAGATGAATTACCCAGTATGCCCCCAGATCGAGATATCGAGTTTATCATTGAAATAATTCTAGGAACTGGACCGATAGCTCAAAGACCCTATAGTATGAACCTAGCAAAGTTAGGGAAGCTCAAGAAGCAACTCGATGACATGTTGAGCAAAGATCTGATCCAACCAAGTGCATCACCATGGATATCACCTGTTCTGTTTATGGACAAGAAAGATGGTGCCACCTGTTTATGTACGAATTACCAGAAGTTGAATGATGTCACCATTAAGAACAAGTACCCACTGCTGAAGATAGAATATTTGTTTGACCAGTTGACTGGTGACAGAGTGTTCTCTAAGATTGATCTTAGAACTGGTTATCATCAACTAAAAATTCGTGCAACGGATATCCCAAAAACTGCCTTCACTACCCGATATGGATTGTATTAGTACAAGGTCATGTCATTTGGACTAACCAATGCCCCCGCTTATTTCATGAACCTCATGAATAGATAATTTTGTCGTTGTTTTCATCGATGACATTCTGATTTATTCCAAGTCGGAATAAGAACATGAACAACATCTAAGAGCCATCCTTGGAACCCTTAGAGATCATCAGTTGTATGCCAAGTTCAGAAAATGCGAATTCTGGTTAAAGGAAGTAGGATTCGTAGGCCATATCTTGTCAGCTGGAGGAGTTTCCGTCGACCCCACCAAGATTAAGGATGTTGAAGAATGGAAAGCCCCAACCACTCAAACCAAAGTTCACGCATTTCTTGGATTAGCGGGATATTACCGCAAGTTTGTAGAAGGATTTTCAAGCATCGCAGGGCCGATGACTCAGCTATTGAAGAAAGACAAGAAGTTTGAATGGACGGAAAAATGTGAAGCGAGTTTTTAGGATCTCAAGAAGAGATTGATTTCAGCCCCAATCTTGATCATGCCGGATATCACGAAGCCCTTTGACGTGTATTGTGATGCATCCAAGATTGGTCTCGGATGTGTGTTAATGCAAGAAGGCAAAGTAATATCCTATCTTTCTCGACAACAGAAGCAACATGAGCAGAATTATCCGACCCATGACTTAGAACTGGCAGCCGTAGTTTTAGCCTTGAAGACATGGCATCATTACCCATGGGCAATCGTTGTGAGATTTATTCAGATCACAAGAGTTTGAAGTATATTTTCACCTAGAAGGAGCGAAATATGAGGCAAAGGAGATGGATAGAGTTGATCAAGGATTATGACCTTGACATTCACTACCACCGCGGCAAGGCCAATGTGGTAGCAGATTGCGGTGACCTAGCATACCACTGCATGATGTAGTACATTATAGTCGTTGACATAACACCAATGAAACACTATTCACTAGTATTACATCCCTCAGAGTGGTACAACAGATACACAGCAGGTCCAAGACATGACTATAGGTTACACTCAACTCTTTACACAAGATCCAGAGAACACTCTAGGTTAAAGAGAGAGAAAGAAACTTCTTACAAAGAAGAATCAGAAATAAATAACTCAAAAACTATCATATTAATAAGATGAGTATTTTAACTAATGGTCTGGCATTGCTGCTATTGCAATACACTACAGAAATAGGTTCTATGGCTAGAGATTATAATCCTATCTAATCAGTAACTTCGTCTTCACTTGAGTTGATGTATATGTTGACTTCCTAGACTTCATTAAAGAGCTCGAGCTTTTGATGATGATTCCTGGAGCATAACTTGATGTAGAAATCGTCTGTACTAGTTTTAGAACCTAGCAAGGGTTAAGAAGATACTTTGAGTATGAGCGTACTCAGCAAGTTCACTAGAAAAGGAGCGTTTGATGCACTATAGCTATAGCCACATACCGTAGATCGTAGGCAATGCAAGTTTTTGTAAACATTTATTCAAAAGTTGCTTTTATTCTGAAAAGCTATGTCCGTCAGCCTTCACGGATTTACCAGAGCTTTCATGGAGTTCCTTTCCCGCCGCGTTCACAGCTCCTTCCCGGAATAGGGAGTAACAAGTTACAGTTCTTACACTCTGCAGAGGTGCGTCACTTTACCGATGAGAGACCTTAGGTTTTGTTGCACGGCCGGAAGTATGTCCCTGTTCAAACTTCCTTAGTTTGAGTCCCAACCTAAGATCCAAGCCAATCACTACCTTCTCCGCGACCCCGCATGTCTCCTTGGTGTACGCCAGCCACCTATTGAATTATGGCTATAGGCTGTACAGACCGTTCAGATGCCGGAACTATCATGGGACATTGAGGGCTCCCACCCATATGCTACATATCCTCTACAAATTACCAATTAATATGCATGCTACGAGTGATAACAGCCACGACCCGCACATCCGGCTCCATGTGAGAGGGAAAAGATACAGCTGACTTCTCCGTCCCATTCCAAATCTCATGGTCAACGCGTAATATACGGCACACGAATCACTGACGATATTGGTTGTTAAGTCCTAGATAATATGTTCCTTTACCACCGAAACTCTTAAAGTAGGTTATTACCTCATGGTAAATAACCTATAATCACATTATTATGAAAATAGTGTTTTCTGTCCTTTTTCAAATGCAGGTGATGACAACACTGGATTTGCAAAATACTTTACAGAAAATAATCAAAGGACATGAGCAAGTGTGAACTTGCCTTTTGTGATTGCAAGATTATGCACTCACGACCTTCAAGACAATATAAGATCCAATATCTGAAATCAGCATCATTGGTCCGGTAAGGACTAATGTTTAAAGAAGCAAGATGCTATTATGCATAAGTAATGTAATGCATTTTCGTAAACTCGAATCCCGGGGATAACGTTGATCTAGGTTTTGGAAACTGGAAATGGTTTCTTTAGAATGTGTTGTCCTTTTAGATAATTTTCATATTTGTGCTTCTTATTAAGGCTTGTGATTGTATGTGAAACAACCTGTGATTCTAATATCATAAAACAATGAGATATACACAAATGTTAAATGCTACTTAAGATTGCTTACACTATAATTGTTTATCTTCAAATTTTACTTTACAAGTAATATTACTTATAAAGAACTTAGGTGTTATCAATCCAAAGTATATAAATAAAGTATAAAGTAATGTGGTTACTATTAATGGTCATATGTTGTCTGAAGTGGCAAAAAGAATAACATTTGAAGAAAAGATTTCTTTATTAATTCTTAAACAATCCTGATAGCTTTTAGATTATGATTGATGTTGTTTACGCTTGCTTAAATAGTCTGTACTTGAGATGCTTTAGGTCTTAATTAAAATAGACCAAAGTTAACTATAAAACATATAACAAAGTCTTTAGCCTTAAATTTAAAGTATTGAAAATTAAAGTCAACTTTAAGAAACATAGATGAACTTAGGTTGTAATGCTTATGATATTTGTATCTTGTTCACTTTATAATGTTTTCTTTAGAATTAATTAGGGATGGTACTACTTTTATTTGAGTAGTGGTTTTTCCAATATTATAATGGAATAGAATCATTTACCTTTTTATAAACGAGTGGTTATGGTTTGTAATCAAGGTAATAATATTATTTAACTACTTATGAATTCACTATATTGTTTTGGTAGGTTGATAAACTTGTGGTTAAAGTAAAGGAATAGGTTTTATTTCACTACAAATTATTCTTGGAGATTTTATATTGGATAATGATCCTTTTATAAATAATCCACACTTATGGTTGAAGGATAATTCAATAAAATTCTATTTAAAGTGTGTTAAACCATTTTGACTTCATACCATCAATATTTAAGTCTAGTATTACTTATTAGATCTAAATTGGCAATTTTAGAAATATTAACAAATTTTATTTACCCTTATATGAATTAATAACTCAGGAAATAGGTTTAAATTCAAGTTATTAAAGTATTTAAATTTTTATTTGACTCAAAAGTGGAATATTATATTTTTAGCATGTAGGTATTATTATTTTTGATCATTTTGGTATATTACATTTATTTTTGTGATTTATAAATAATAAGATATGATTTTGATAATATTTATTACTTTATAAATACTTAATAAATAACAAATATTTAATTAAGTGAAATAATAATACATGATCATAGTTTTGAATTATAGTTCTTATTTTTCTAAGATTTTTGGTATTTTATTTATATTTTTAACATTTACTAATATTAAAATATGATTTATCAAAGTATTAAAACTGATAAATTCTTTATTAAATAACAATTATTTAAATTGTTGGAATAATAATTTTTGATAATGGTTTAATGTTATAGATTTTATTTTTCTGAAAATTTTAATATATAAAACATATTTTTCTGAATTACAAAACTAAAGTTATTGATTTTCTAAGATTTAATCATTTTCTAAATTATTTTCTATATAACCATTTTACTTTTTACACCCAGCCTAACTCTACCCTGGTCACTGACCCGTGGGGTCAGGACCAAGCCAGATGCCACGCGGAAAGTGGACCAGTCAACCGTGGACTTGGTCAAGGATGACATAGGCGTGACATCACGATGACGTCACACGAACTGAACTTCTCAGATCAAGTTCGATTTGGGCGATTTGGTGAGCGCGTGAGGCTGTGGTTAGGTGGTTTGGATGTAGAGGGAATCGCCGATTCGAACTGTGGCCGCGCTGCTAAAAAATGGTCACTGGAGCCTTAGCTCCGGTGAGCATCGACTGTGGTGAGCAAACGCCCTAGTGGCAAAGTCGATAGAAAGGGTTAGAGACGAATCGGAGAGGCCCGCGAGTACCGGTAGCTCACCAGGATTCGGAAGAGCGTGTCTAAGAGGTCGGAGGAGGTCTGTGATGGTGGCAATTGACGATGAACGGCGACGTCTGGCGGTGGTAGACACTTTGATCCCGTCGATTGGGGTTGCGCCGGCTTGTGTGATTTGTCGAAGATGAACAAGAAGAATACGGCGAGCACATTGGTGTCCTCCGTTGGTCCTAGGGTGGCCGAAGACGGTGAGGGAGGTGATCTCCGATGAGCTCGGGTTTCAGCGGATAAGGGAGAACGAGGGAGAAAAGGAATTGGAGTTTGTTCTCTGCGGGTATGGGGTCCTTACAGGCCCAAAGAGCGGTGGCTCGCATCTTAACGCACAACGGTCATCACGGCGACAACAGGCGGCTCCGATGGCGACACGCAGCTGCTGCTCCACGTCGTCCTTCTGTCTGAACGAAGAACAAAGGAGGAAAAGGAATGAAGGGGTATTGGCCGGTCTTGGGCTGTACTAGGGCCACTGTTGGATCGCTGTGGCTGCCCGTGGGCGACGGATAAGAGAGAGGGGTAATGGGCCACGACCAGTTTCTAGACTGAGTCCATTTTTTTTACTCTTTTTTGTTTTCTGTTTTCCTCTCTTGTTTTGTATTTACACCTTTGTTTTAAGATTTGTATTTTTCTTTTACTTTGGAATCTTTATAGAATGTATTTGTTAAACAATTACAGCAACAATGAATGTATTTAAAGTCATTTTGTGAGCTTTTATTATATATTGTTTAGAGTTTTCTTTAAACAAGTATTTATCCTTCTAATATTCTGTAATAAGTTTTGTGATGAAAATTTTCTCTTCATAATAAACCATGGATTTATATTAGGATATTCCCTTATTTTTTATGGGATTTAATTTTATTAGCTTATAGTTTGGAGAGAATTTTTTATATAATGATCATAGATCATTATTTGATGTATGATATACAAAGGAAATCATCTGGTTAATATTACTACCATAAATCTAAGGATTAATAATGTATATATATTTTATTATAACTAACAGAAGAGTGAGGGTGTGAATTGTAATTGCTTACCCTAGGGTTTAGGGTTCTCAAAATGGTGAATTCTATTATTCAAAACCTATTAACAGGTGAATCCTAACCACCCTTTTTATTTAAAATATGCATAGTTGTTTTCTGGAACTAGCTATTCAACACTTGCTTAAGTGTAATTAATATATGGATATAATATTGGGGATAATGGTTTCTAGCGATTTCCGATTATGTGATACACATGATTTAAAGGTTTGGAAGTGTCAAAGATATACTTGAGTGATTTGCTATAGGAAATTATTCCTATAAGACATTGTGGAAATAGGATGATAGATCACTCAGATGAAATGGATTTTATGTTTGGTTAAAGATTTAGGGTTTAAATGTTTACCAAGAATTCCTATCTTCCATAATTCACAATCCTGGACTTCTAATTAAGGAATTCCTTTCCTAGATATATTACTTATTTATATCCTTCATCATGTGCTATCATGATGAGCTTTGCTTTACAGAAATATTCTTATCCACCTTTATTCTTCTTAATCCATTTATAAATCCAATGAGCTTGACACTAAAGCTTTTCATAATCTTCACCTATCCAGACTTGGTTATATTAACTACTCTACTGCTGATAATCTCCCATCCAACAAGTAGTTACTTCTAACTCCATTCATACTCTTCTTTAATCATCCATCACTAATATTTCTCCAGTAGATGACTATATCAAACTACTTCTCCTCAAGTGTTAGTATTTCCCAAGAGGAAACTACTACTTCTATAATCCAATGTTGCTCTAGCATCATCTTAATCATACTATCTTGTCTCTACTTAACTCCAGTATCTAACATTCCAACCTAACATTATATTAATGTGACTTGTAATGACTAATCTAGGATAATATATCTATACTAGGGTTTAATCATGTTCTATCCACCAATGTCACTTATACATGATATAAGCATTCAATCTTGGTGAGTAAAACATGAGCATTATAATCCTTTGATCCTTTATAGTTTAGGTTTCCAGTTGGCTAACCAAAGTTTCATCAATACAACATTACAGTTGTATTGAAATCATCTTCCTGGTATCTCTATTGGATTAAGAGATGTTATTCATTTACTATGCCTACATAATCCAATAGGATTACCCATTGGTAACTATCTTCAATGTTCATCCTTACAATCCTATTTGTTAACATATAATTATATCTTCCATATAACTCTTCTATCCATTCAGGAGTGAGTAAACTCCTTCAATTATCATATTGATTTGATTCCCTTCAATCACTCCCATCCTATAGATGATATCTAAAACTAGCATTACCATTCACCTCTTCTTACTTCTTTCTTTATAGGACCTAAGTAAACGCTATAATAAGGACAAGGGTTGATAGGTCAAGAATTGATAGGTTAAGAATTGGTGAATCAATAGTTGATTACTCAACATCGATGAACAACAAATACAAGGATAGGATTCAATAGATATGATAAGGATTGATATGGAAATGAAGATATATGGTGAATGATCTTGACTTGGTTTCTTTCCTACTCAAACTCACTAAAGAGTTAAGGTTAGGTATTACCATGATACTCATGGTATAAGTAGATGAGATTAAGATATATCAAGATTTAGTTATTACACTATTATTAGTTAAGTTATATTTATAACTTGGTATTCATAGGTTGTGTAATGAATACTATGATACGATCACTTAAGGATCAAATATAAACCATTAAGTAATGTATTAGGGTTTAACTTTTATTACATTTGATCTACCTTTAGATCAAATCTCTCTTACCCAAAATAAGGTTTTAGCAAAGGTCATATTGAAAATTATCGCAGTCAACTTGATGATCTACTTCAATTCCATCAAGTTGAGAGAAGCTTCAATCACTTTGACAAGTTTTGTTCAAAAGCGCGAAAATTATTCAGATTTTCTATGCATGAATGCAATGCACACATCTGGGTTCAGCTTATTTCTAAGCTCTAATGCTGGGATGTTACACATATGCCCTTAGCAGACCGCCATGTAGATTAAACACCATGATTATGAAATAGCAGCCTAGTTTGCATAAGGAGTTGGAGGATTTCAGAATGGAGCTAGTTAGCGAAGGATTCCTAGCTAGCATTGAACTTCAACCCACTTTGATAGATCAGATAAAGGAAGCTCAGAAAGGAAATGCCAGTATTGACGGAATTAAGCGTCATATCGGTATAGGGAAGGTGAAAGAACATGTTGGGCCCCATGTGTGGTTTTTGTAATTAATGACAATCTTTATGGACTAATGTGTGTATTAAGTTATATTTGTAGGATTTGTCCATTGGCCTCGCTTGGAGCATGTGTTGGCTTCAAGGTCGATGAAATGCAAAGAAGATATGTTGGGCAAGCTCAATATGCGAGGTCGATGATGAGGAATTAAGAAAGGCGTTCCATGTTGAGAAGGTCAAGATCGTATACATCGAGCTCAAGTGGAATGCTCAAGGCAAAGGTATAATCTTGATAGGTTTTCCCTTTTGCTGGTCTCACGTTGTGTGTGTGAGACCGGGTTTAGGATAGATAACCGTACTATCAAGAGGGGCTCTCGTATGAGTAATTTGGTCACATCGTTCGGAGAGAGCTCAGACCTTTGCATACTTGCATCATCGTATTTGGTTGTTATTTGGTCTTATCCATGTCAGTATATAGAGCTTGTGGTAACTCCATAACAAGCTCTTGTTCATCAAAATCGGATCTCCCATTTGTATCTTGTTGCGATTTTGATTTATGTGGCTTTTCGGTTTCTCACCAAGTGAGGTATATCACATTATTATACTTGATACTTTCTCACTTGGTGATAATCAATATTTCCACTTTTTTTGGGAAGCCCTTGTCGTCCTCCATCCAACGCAATTGGAATCGGGTCAATCGGAGCTTCCAGTCAAAAGTTATTGCTGTTTGAATATTTGCCTGGTGCGGTACCAAAAAGCGGTAGTACCGCTTTTTGCTACCGGATGCGACAGAAGGTTTTGACTAACTGTCAAAAAGCCTCTGCCGGGCTAGGTACTAAAAAGCGGTAGTATCGACAGTAGCTTTTTGACCACTTGTCAAAAGCTTCTGCCTGCTCCGGTACTAAAATGCGGTAGTACCGCATTTTAGTACCGCACAGGGCAGAGACTTTTGAACGTACCACATTTTACTACCTGGCGTGACAGAGACTTTTTTCGTCTAAAACTGCTGATTCCACTTCACGTCCGGTAGTACTGGTTGCCATTTGCGGTACTACCGCTTTACGGTAGCATCAATGGTACTACCGCTGTGGCCAGGGCTTATGAAGTTTGAATATTGGTCTTCTGGTACCAAGTCTGGTACCTGGTCCGGTAGTACCGGAGTTCTCCGGTAGTACCGCTTGAACTTCCGGTACTACAGCTACATAAAGGCTCCAACGGCCATATTTTGCCTTGGGCTATAAATAGCTTTGCCCCTTTGCCTTTTAGGGTTACTTCTTCCTCCTTTTCTTGTCCAAGCTTTGCCCCCCATTCGCTTTACTCTTTAAGCTTGATTTATACTCACTCCTCCATTGATTCTTGCATATATTTGAGGGGTAGTTGGAGGAGATCTAGATCTACGTTTTGACCAAACCAAAACATCTCTTTGTGAGTGTATCTTTGGGGATCTAGATTTTGGGGGATTTTGTGTCTCTCTTTGATTCCTCCTCTCTTGTTCCCCCAATAGCTTTAGTAGCTTTGTTGGAACTTAAGAGTGAGGGATTTGAGCATCTTTTTGTGTTCTTGCCATTTGCATTTGGTGCATCGGTTTGAGTTCTCCTCGGAGGATTTGGTTTGAATTGCTCTGACATGGTTATACCCTACGGGTACGTAACTTCAGCATACCTAGTCCATCCCAAGGAAGGCCCACGGCAGACATACGCTGGCCCATGAAGGTTTTTGGGTGGCCAAGGCCCATGACGTCTTCGGATCCTTGGAGAGCAAGACTAGAGGAGATAGGAAATTCAAAGGGATAAAACCCTAGAACTTGTAACCGACTAGGACTACGCCCGGGACCTGCCTAAGTCTATATAAAGGCCAGGGGGGAACGTCCTAGGGAGACTCGACTCATACTTTCGCACACGCATCCACGCCAGATCGAATCTGCGCACCCTGTAACCTTCGGTTCCGCCGTAATCAAAGAGCAGACAAGCAGGAGTAGGGTTTTCCCTCGGGGCGAACACAGGTAAATCTCGGGTCCCCTGGTTGCTTGTCTGTTAACCGTGCCACGATCTCCAGCATCCCCATCTTCTCCAAAACCCAAGTCCAAAACAATGGGCATTGACGAGATTAAACCTCGTCAATTGGCGCCGTCTGTGGGAATTGGGGCTGCTGATTGTGCGGTCGTGACGGTTCCGACCCGATCGATCTAAAACTCCGCGGCGACGGAGAATCACCTCCTCTTTGGCGCTTTCGACTTCACCGCCCACTCGCCGGATACCATGAAGGATTTCGAGCCCGTAGGCGACGGACTCGAAATCTTGTTCGGGAGCTTCTGCTTCCAGGTGGGACAAACTGGCACCCTCCGCCTCCTGGTGCCGGGTGCCGTCAATCAGGCCGCCGTGGGCTCCACACCCCGTGCTACGCACGTCACCATCAACAGATGAGTTCTACAGCAGCAGCAGCTGCAACTCCGATCTGTGCGATCCACCTTCGGATGAAGGGACCTACGGTTCCGGATCTGAAAGCTGTGGCAGCAGCCAACCAATCTACATGCGCTATCTGTGCGCCGTAGTCATCCAAACCGACGAGGAAACGCCTAACCCGCCGCCCAACCCCAACCCGCAGGACAGAAACAGCGAAAACGGGGAAAACAGGGGCCACCTCATCCAACTTAGCAAAGAAGGATGGGTCGAAGCACGCCGCGCCGTCGCAGGCGAAATAGTCCTACCTCTGGACTCCCCACGTGATCTGCTGAGGGCATACCACTACCTCCTCATCGAGGAGCACAAGAAGCAAGTCAAGATGCAGGAGACGCTCGACAAACGCAAGCAAGCAGCCTCCGAGTCCAGTGCACGACGAGCTGCGCTCTCCGCCATGGGACCCGGCTCTAGCACAAACGGAAATCGGGGAAACAAGCACCGCTCTCTGGTGGAAAACATGGACCCCAAGGAGCGGCGTGACGTGACCCGAATTCTCCACACATCGTTCATGGATATGGACGCCGACGGCAACATCATCCCGAAGACGCCACAAGCTGCGATCATGGCAGCCACTGCGTATCTCGCGGCTCACCCACCTCCGGAGGGGGACCCGAAAAGGGCCATGCACAGGTCCGCACTCACCGGACTAGGACTAATCGGAGCTGCGCTCCACGAAGACGCTCCTATGGAGCCAAATAAGAAAGCTCCGGCCAGGCGCGACCGGAGCCCCACTCCCTCATCTGAAGATGAAGAGGAACACGATCTCCCTCGAAGGAAGAAGAGCTCGCACCGCCATAAACGCGACTACGATGCCAGAGACAAGCTTACGCAGCGCAAGATCGACAAAGCACGCTCGCTCGAATCTGAGATGGATGAAGACGAAGGAGAACTCTGCGGGGCTCGATGCTTCAGCAGATCCGTTCGACGAACACAGATGTCACGCAACTTCAAGCTTCCTTCGGATACTCCGAAGTTCAACGGCACGCAAGATCCAAAGTCCTGGCTCAGTGATCATCTGTCATCCGTCAAGCTTCACGGAGGCAACAAAGAAACCGCCATGCAATGCCTTCAGCTGCAGCTGACAGGCGCGGCGCGGGTCTGGCTTAGCAGCCTATCATCAGGATCCATCTGAAGCTGGGAGGAGCTCGCTTATAGCTTCATCCGAAATTTCAAAGGCACCAGCAAGAGGCCCGCCTCAATCGAAGAGTTGCGAGCCTGCACTCAGAGAACAGGTGAATCTATTCGCTCGTACATACTACGCTGGTCTACAACCAAGAACTCCACAGCACACATCTCCGAAGAAAGGGCCATCGACGCCTTCAGGGACGGCGTCAAGCGCCCAGACTTCAAGGAGGAACTTGGGCGTGTAAAGCCCAAGACACTCGACCACCTCATGGAAATCGCCAACAGTTGGGCAGACGGCGAAGATTGCATCCAGCGGGCGCAATCAGATGAAGAGGACGACTACGGCCGAAGACGCGAACGCCGCAGCAAGAGGAGATCGCGCGTCTACGAGGACCGCGACGGACCCGACATGGTCGCAGCCGGCTACGCCGACCGCCGTAATGACAACAGCCATAGCGCGGAGGATCTGCAGCGGAAACTTCTGCGACAGACGACCAACGCGATCGTGTAGCAACGCTACATCGCGAGAACGGACCCTCAGCATTCGACAAACTTTCGGGTCCATGCACCATCCACTTCTACATCGACAAACAAGATGGCAAAAAGAAAGCTAGCCACATGCTCAAGGACTGTCGCGAGTTCCAGAAACTCAGCGAAAACATGGCGCAGATGAGGCAACAAGCTCCAATTCCTGCGTTCGGAAACACACCTGCACCAGGTGAAATAGCACACGGAGCTCCTCCACCGCCGCCTATTGGAAACCCAAACCAACCAGTCGCACCAGCGCAAAACAACGCCGGGGTCGCATACCACCCACCAAAAGGAGCACTCAATATGATACAGAAGGGACGCCCCACAAATAGGGTGCAGAAGAAAATCACCCGACAAATCAACTTGGCCGTGGCAACTCCACCTGCAATCCCTGAGTACCTCAGCGGATCGGAGTCCTGCATCACATTCACTCGCGCGGATCACCCTTGCCAGATCCCTCGCCCAGGTCATCTTGCCACATTCTTTGGAGGCTTCGAGATGAGTCGCGTCTTCATGGACGGCGGCAGCGGCATCAACCTAATGTTCGCAAGCACTCTAGCAGCTATGCGGATCCCTCAATGCAGCCTGGAACAATCAGACACAATGTTCCACGGCATTGTCCCAGGGAAGGGTATCTTCCCCCTGGGCAAAATAGGGCTTGACGTCATCTTCGGGAAGCCGGACAACTTTCGGCAGGAGCACCTAGAATTCGAAGTGGTGGACTGGCCGTCGCAATACCATGCCATCCTGGGACGTGTAGCATTCGCAAGGTTCCTGGCCGTCCCACACTGCGCATACCTACTACTCAAGATGCCAGGACCAAGGGGCGTCATCACAGTCCACGGGAGCTTCACCCGATCGGACCAATGCGACAGGGATTTCAACAAAATCTCCCAGTCCTTCGGCATGCAAGACGAGCTCGTAAGGCTCCGCGAGGTGACGGACAATGGACTACCCCCAGTCACAAGGCAGAACGCACCCGACATGTCCTTCGACTCCACCGTCAACACCAAGAAAGTGCAGGTCCATCCGACAGACGCCTCCAAGACGGCGCTGATCGCCAACGACCTCAGCACCGCATAGGAAGGCGCGCTCGTCGAATTCCTCCGTGGCCAGGAAATATTCGCTGGTGTCCTGCAGACATGCCAGGAGTTCGTGGAATTCTCCGAGCACGCACTCAATGTCTTCCTGCACACCAAGCGATCAAGCGGTCTATCCGAAGGCGCCGAGCCACGAGCGAAGCTATCGGCAAGGAGATCAACAGATTACTCGCAGCAGACTTCATCCGGGAAATCAAGGAAAGCGAGTGGCTGGCAAATACGGTGATGGTCCCGAAGAAGGACACGGACATCCTGCGGATGTGCGTGGACTTCACATCACTAAATGAACACTGCCCAAAGGACCACTTCCCTCTACCTCGGATCGACCAGATCATCGATTTGACTGCAGGTTGTGAGAAGCTCTCCTTCCTCGACGCCTACTCAGGCTATAACCAGATTCGACTCAAGGTCGAAGATCAAGAGAAAACAGCGTTCATCACACCGTTCGAGTATTCTCGCTACAACACAATGCCTTCGGGCTAAAGAACGCTGGTGCCACGTACCAGCGATGCATGCGAGCTGCCTCAAGGACCAGATCGGTCGCAACGTCCAAGTCTATGTCGACGACATAGTCATAAAAACCAAGGAGGCAAGAACACTTATCGACGATCTCCGCGAGACGTTCGACAACCTTGATCATTACAGGATCAAGCTCAATCCAGAAAAGTGCGCCTTCGGCGTCCCCTCGGGTCAGCTGCTCGGGTACTTCATCTCTCAACGAGGAATCGAAGCGAACCCGAAGAAAATCAAAGCTATCATGACAATGGAGAAGCCAAAAAACCTCAAAGGCGTTCAGCAGCTCGCAGGGAGAGTAGCGGCACTAAGCAGGTTCATCAGCCGCATGGGCGAGAAGGCCCTACCATTTTACCAGCTGCGCCAAAGGCGGACAAGTTCGTGGACACGAAGCCAACGACGCATTCGAAAGCCTCAAGCGGCTCCTCTCCACCTCGCCAGTTTTGGTCACGCCAAAAGAGCGCGAGCCCCTGTTTCTGTACATAGCAGCCACACACCAGGTGGTCAAGATGTACTCGTGGTCGAACGACCCGAAGAAGGCAAGACCCACGGGGTACAACGCCCAATTTACTACCTCAGCGAGGTTCTCACTCCAACAAAACAGCGGTACCCGCACTACCAGAAGCTAGCCTATGGCGTGTTCATGACGGCTCGATGACTGAGCCACTACTTTCAGGAGCATCAGGTGATGGTCGTCAACGAGGCACCCCTGAACAGCATCCTGAATAACCCAGAGGCCACAGGACGCGTGGCCCTGTGGGGCATTGAACTATCACCCCTGGACATCATCTATGAGAAGCGACACGCAATCAAATCTCAAGTCCTTCCGGACTTCCTGGTGCACTGGATGGAGCTGCAGCTGCCCGACACCCCAGACATGTCGCAGTCCTGGACAATGCACTTTGACGGCTCCAAACGCGAAGCCGGAGGCGGGGCGAAGTCATCTTGACCTCCCGCAAGGTGACAAGATGAAATCGTCCTTGGATGAAATTCAGAGCCTCCAACAACGCGAATCTGAAGCCCTCATCCATGGCATGAAGATGGCAAAAATATGTGGCGCAACGCGCCTGGTCATCTACGGTGACTCCAACCTTGTCGTACAGCACACGATGAATGAGTGTGACGCACACGCCGAAAACATGATCGCGTACCGCGCACTATACAATGCACTCGAAGGAGAATTCGACGGCTGCGAACTTCGGCACGTTGGAAGAGAGAGCAACGAGGAAGCCGATAGACTCGCCAACATCAGCTCCACTTGTGCAAAGGTACCACCAGGTGTGTTCCTCGAACAGATCTGCGTGCCATCCATCAAGCGGAAATTCCCCAAGGGATCACCCGAAGAAGCAGAACACTTGGGGGCTACGCTACCGAAGGTCCTGAAGGACCGAAAAGTTGGATACCGAAGTTGCCATGGTCAACCTGATGCAGGTCATGGCGGTCGAAGAAACTTGGACACGCCCATACCTCCAGTTCGATAAGCGGAGAATTGCCGACAGCCCGGCGGATGCCCGGCGTATCTCGTCAAAAGCCTTCACCATCATCAACGGCGAGCTGTACAAACGCAGCATTACGGGCGTACTACAACGGTGCGTCACCATCAACGACGGCAAGGCCATACTCCAAGATATCCACGAGGGCATCTGCGGCCACCATGCAGGTAGCCGCTCCCTCGTCGCCAAAGCTCTGCGAGCAGGATTCTACTGGCCAACGGCCATGAGCGACGCGAAGGACATCGTCCGAAGATGCAACGGGTGCCAACGGTTCGCCGACAAACCGCACGCACCTGGGTCCGAACTTCGACCCATACCCATAGCCTGGCCTTTTCCCCAATGGGGCCTCGACATGATCGGCAAACTGCCAAAATCTTCGAAAGGAGGACACGTCTTCCTCCTGGTCGCAGTCGACAAATTCACCAAGTGGATCGAAGCCATGCCAGTCACCAACCAGAAGGGCAAAACCGCCGTCAAGTTCTTCGAGTCCATTGTCTACAGGTTCGGCGTACCGCACAGCATCATCACCGACAACGGATCGAACTTCATCTCCGAAGAATTCCAGGACTTCTGCGAAGGCCTCGGGATCAATATCACGTATGCCTCAGTGGCACACCCGCAAACAAACAGGCAAGTGGAAAAGGCCAACGGCCTACTCGGCGCCGGCATCAAGAAACGCCTCATGATCTCACTCGAGCACAAAGCTGGAAACTGGACGAAAGAGCTGCCGTCTGTCCTGTGGAGCTTACGGACTACGCCAAACATCTCCACCGGCTACACACCATTCTTCATGGTACACGGAGCCGAGGCAGTGCTACCAGCCGAAGTACGCCATCAGGCTCCACGAGTCGTCGCGTACAGCAAAGCCGAATCCACGGTTGCACTCGAAGACGCCGTCGACACACTCGATGAAGCGCGGGATATAGCAGCCGCTCGATCAGCGGTGTACCAGCAGAGTCTCCGCAACTATCACAGCCGCCGGCTGCGCCCAAGGTCCTTCGTCGAAGGAGACCTCGTCTTGCGACTCAAGCAAAAGCGACCGAACAAACTCGATTCACCATGGGAAGGACCCTATGTCATCACCGAAGTCATCCCAGGTGGCGCCTATCGCCTCAAGCACGTGGAGTCTGGAGTCGCATACTCCAACCCGTGGAACGTCTCGCACCTGCGATGATTCTACCCGTAGCAACCTACCCCACTTTTTACTTTCAATAAGGCTTTCAGCCAAGGCTACTAAGCCGAACCATGTACCTCCTCCATTACGATATAAATAAAGCTAAGTACCTCGCCCCCAACCTCGGTTGACTATTGTCTGCAACTTTACTACATGCTACATACGCACTCGGGGGCTCCCCCCACCTCACGATTTCATCGACTGAGGACCAAACGTGTACACCTGAGTAGCTGACTACGTCAGGCAAACGAAAAGGGCACGTACTCAATCAAAGCACTGCGTGCTCACAAACAAGCAAACCTTTACAACAAAGGGCACATACACGCCCAGCCGCAATATACAAATTTTACATCTATCTGTTTATTTTCAGGTCCTACCTATTCTGAAAAATAACCTGAGCACGCTGCTCAAACAAATCTACAATCTGTTCGGCATACTGCCTTACAGCCGCGTAATGCGGACGCATATTCCAGTCGCCACCATCTGGTCGAGGAGGTGGCCCAGTCGCCACAGCAGCCAAATCTACGTAAGGGCGGTGCACCCTCACAAGAGACAAGGAAGCCTTCACCCCTGCGACGAGCTGCTGCCGCACCAGCTCCTTGACATTGCTGGTACTCCGAAACTTCGTCAGAAGACCTGCAAGGGTCGTTGGCATGGCATCCAACGGAAACATGACGTGCAGCACCGAGGAAAGTGATGTCTGCACCTGGCGGAGCACCCGCGAAACCTGGTGGACACGATCCTGCACCGTCGCCAGAACTATGGCGCGATCACGATCCATCCATAAGAAGCCGCCGGCCTCCATGTCCTGTTGAGTCAAGCAATTGACTCGAGCAGCAATACACTCCTTTTCTTCCCTCGGAGCAAGATTGGCACCTGTGACAACCGCACAAAGCAAGAGTAAGGCAAGCAGGCTCACCCGAAGAACTGAGCTACAACCCGAAAGAAGGATCAACTTACATTGCAGCTGCTCGGACAGCCGACCCAGCTCCGCCATCAAATACTCCTCTCTGGCTGCACCACAGTCTTCTTTGAATTTCCAAACGTCAGCGCGACCGCGTAACCCAAGCAAATCTCTCTCCAAGCTGCGCACGCGATCTCGAAGAAAAGCGAGCTGCGAGGAATCATCCAATGATGCTCGCAAGGGCCTTTCGGATGAAGTGTCAACTGGGTCAGCACCCGAAGGAACCTATAACAGCAGAAAAAAGAAGGCACACAGACATTCTGCCAAGGATAGAGCACAACTCAGAGGAATTCATTAAAATATATAAGGCCACTACGTGGCATAAGGATGGTACTACAGCAGATATTTACAACAAAAGTAGACTACAAACTACCCTACGTCTACTATGCCTAAGGCGGAGGACACTGAGTCGCCTCAGAACCAGACTGCCTAGCTTTGGCCTCGCCCTGCTGCCGCAATGCATACTCAGACAGCAATCAATGAGCTTGGGCCCATATCGTCTGCATCGAGCGGAGTAGGCGGCGAAGGCTACCTCGGATCCATCCGCAGCCGTAGGCATCCGAGAAGTAATCTGGGGCAAGTCCAGCTCTGCCCCAGCCGCCATGGCCATCGCCAGCCCGACGGACGCGCCGATGCCCTTCGCTGCGCTTATGCGCTGCAGCGCCACCGACAGAGCCTTCCGCCAGGCATCCAGCATCCACATCTTCAAGGGATGCACCCTTCGGGAAAAGCTCCTGGTAGAAGCGACCAAGGACCTCTTTCGCCTTGGCAAGGGAGTTGACGACGGTGCTGCAGCGGTCTTCGACCGCTACAGTGGCATCATCTAGAGCACTACCGTGCTCCAGAGCACCGCGGTCGAACTCGATGCCTGCGGCATCTGAGACAAAAAAGAAGAAAACATGAAGAAAGGTAACATAGAAGAAGATCCGTAGAAAAAGAAGCAAGTACAAAAGCTAACGCTCACCCGAAATAGCCTTGGCAGCAGCCATGAGCTTCTCCGCCACCCCCTTTTCACGAGCAGCCGCAACGGTGGCCAGCTGCTCCTCACGATCTGCGGCCTCCCGCTGCAGACGCTCTCTCGCTTCGGCTGCCTTCGTCAGCTCCAGCTCAAGGCGCTCTCTCGCACCAGCGGCAGCTTCGGCCTTCTGCTCCGATTGGCCAAGGCTCTTCTTCAGAGCATCGACCTCACGGAGAGATTTGTTATGCTCCTCTACATTTACAAAAAACAAGTGTCAAAGAACAGGACCAGGATAAGCAAGAGAAGTACTACAAGGCAGACGAATACCTTGAAGCTGCCGCAGTTTCGCCTCCAGCGTCAGGCGTTCCTCCACCAGCCGCTTGGCCTCTTGGACAAAAGTCTGCAGCAACAGGCAATAGTAGTAAGAGCAGGACTTGGGGGCTACGCCCAACACAAAGAAGCATAAAAAGACACTCGGGGGCTCCACCCGTAACGTCAAGCAGAAAAACTTACGTGCTCCGAAGGCGAACCCGCAGGCCCGCCTGCGAAATTCTGAGGCGCAACCACCAACCTCTCCTGCACAGGAGGAACTGGCGCAGCATCACCAGAAGTCGCCACCGTCTGAGGAGGAGGCAACGCAATGTTCGACTCCCCCATCATCTCGCGCGCACCATCACTAGAGCCGTCGGAGGATTGCCTGCATACGAACCAATCAACACAGGTGCAAAAATAACAAGGGAGCAAAGGACAACAGAGGCAACAAGAAAGCTTACGAGCCCAACGCGCTCAGGTCGAAGATAGGAGAAGCCCTTCGGGCCATCTTTTCTTCCTTCTTTTCTTCCTTCTTCTCCTCCTTCTTTTCTTCCTTCTTCCGCTTTGCTGGCGGGTGCGGAGCAACAACCCGCACAGGAATGGCAGGAAGGGGAGAGGAAGAACCCCCATGAACATCATCATGACGCTCAAGGCCCAGAGGATTTCTGGGAGTCGGAGGAGTCGAGGCATCCAAAGACTCACTGGAGCTCCGTGATCGCTTGCACGAATGGTCCTCACTCGACTCATCGACATCCTCCGCTGGAGATCGCGCTGACGGTAGCTCGGACACGGAATCCACCACTTCATTATCCGGGGCATTCGGATACCTCTCGGGCAACGATGGTGCCATGCCCGGCACTTTGAAGCTCTACAAAAGGAAAAGGAACTTTGTTAGCAAACAAAGGAAAAAATACACAGCTGACAAAAACAAAAGGGAAGCACTACGTGCGCAAATCTACACCTTCGGTACGACCAACGTCGAAGAAAAGGGAGGAGTCAGCGACTTCCCCGGGATTTCTTCGTCGGCCTTGAACTTCAACAGCGCGCGAAGAGCCTTGTCAAGTTCCACCTCGGAGATTTTCTCACTCGAAACCCTCGTCGGATCACGGCGCCCAGAGTAAAGAAACATCGGGTGCGCCCTCGCTTGGAGAGGCTGCACCCGACGCTCAAGAAACGTCCGGATGATGTCGACACCGTTCACCTCCTTCTCAGGAATCAGTTGGAGATCCTCCACCCGACGGTACAGGGCCTCTATCTCCGCCACCTCACCGTCTAAGATTTGGTTTTTCCAGGATCTTTTCTTCTCAATCAGTTGGGAGGGGTCAAACGGAACGAGACCAAAATCTTGCCCAGCGATGAGTCACGGATGTAAAACCATTTCCTCCGCCTTGATCTTGGACAGATTCGGACATGGAAAAGGAAAAGAATTGCACATTGGGACTGAGGGAGATGATGAAACCCCCAATGGGATACACACCATCCGAACCAGACTGCCTCTTCACGGAATAAAGCTTCCGGAAGAGGCCAAAGTGCGGCTCAATGCCCAGCCAGCACTCGCAAAGGGTGATAAAACAAGCAATGTGGAGAAGAGAATTGGGAGACAGATGATGCAACTGAACCCCATAGAAGAAGAGCAGTCCACGAAGGAAGTCATGGACTGGATACGAAAACCCACGCAAGACGAAGGCAAGAAACATAACCCGGTACTCAGATGGGGGACGGGGGATTACCTCATTGCCGGGGAGTTTGACGGCCGTCGTATCCTGCGGGATCAGGCTCCGCTCGTGCAGTTTGCGGAGATCGCTCTCCCGTGTCTCTGATCGCCTCCAGCCACCATCGGTGACGCGAGCAGCGGCGGTGCTCTTCTTGCCTCCGGCGGCGCTGGTCCCAACCGCATATGAGGATTTCTTTGTCTTCCCCATGACGCTACAGCAGTGGTGGCGTTGGCAACGACAAAGGACAAAGGAAATGTGAAAGGAAAGCTCAGCGCGCAGCAAGAATCGCTCAAGAACAAGGAGGCAGTGAACAGATGAACTGTTGCGGTGAAAAACAAACCACGATTTCACCAGGGATTATAACAGCGAAGACGATGCACGCTGGCCGTCCATCGAGAAGACCTAACGCCAACGGTAGATCTAGCCGTACACGTGTCAACACCACAACGAACCGTCGTTACCACGCCGTCCACTACGCACGGAAATCGAGGAGGCGCCGTAATCATCTCCACGCCCCGCGTGACCGGTCAATTCAAAGTCAGCAAGTGGGACCCACGCTTAGTCCCGTCGGGTCTACGACTCCACTACGGACTCGGGGGCTACTCCCATAGGGAGGAGGGATTTAAGCATCCGAAAATTTTCGAGTCCTGTGGACCTAATGATTGAAACAATGCTTGAACTAAAAGTCTCCCATAGGGGCTACTCCCATAGGGAGCGCTGGTCGCGCACCCTATGAAATCTTCGACTGCGATCTTTCGGATCAGCACGCAAAAACTTTTTGGCAACTCTGCCCCAACAAAGCGCTGAGTGAGCGACAATCTCCTTGTCCACCCGAAGCACCTCCGAGGTGATAAATGTTCGGATGCTGCGTCTGCGACGCAAACATAAGACCTACAGATATCGTCTGATGGCCTGGCAACGCACCTGACTGCGCTCTGCTAGTATGAATCCGTACCAGCAGGTACGATGAAAAATCCCGACGGACGCGTTGGGTACACCAATTAAAATCACTGGAATTCCACTCCTATAAGTCCTCCGCGGCCTGAGTTGAATTACGGAGATATGTTCGAGCCGGGTCAAGGGACCCGAACCTGAAGAAGATCGTGTTGTTTCGTCCTAAGACAGTTAACTGACCCTGATCCATCGGGTGAGTCAGGCACACGCATCAACAATCCCTGCACACATATACTATTAACATATAGCTGCTCCCAAAGGATGGAAGAGTCCTCAGCCGAATCTATGATTCGACTGATCACTCGGGGGCTACTGACATGGTTATACCCTACGGGTATGTAACTTCAGCATACCTAGTCCAGCCCAAGGAAGGCCCACGGCAGACATACGCTGGCCCATGACGTCTTCGGATCCTTGGAGAGCAAGACTAGAGGAGATAGGAAATTCAAAGGGATAAAACCCTAGAACTTGTAACCGACTAGAACTACGCCCGGGACCTGCCTAAGTCTATATAAAGGCCAGGAGGGCACGTCCTAGGGAGACTCGACTCATACTTTCGCACACGCATCCATGCCAGATCGAATCTGTGCACCCTGTAACCTTCGGTTCCGCCGTAATCAAAGAGCAGACAAGCAGGAGTAGGGTTTTCCCTCCGGGGGGCCCGAACACAGGTAAATCTTGTGTCCCCTGGTTGCTTGTCTGTTAACCGTGCCACGATCTCCAGCATCCCCATCTTCTCCAAAACCCAAGTCCATAACAATGGGCATTGACGAGATTAAACCTCTTCATGCTCATTGGAGCTTGTCCCTCTTGGGTTCTTGGAACCCTAGACGGTTTTGACGCCTTGGTGGCATTTGTTGTGGCCTTTTGTGGCATTTGTTGGGAGCCTCCAATTAAGTTGTGGAGTTGTGCCCCAACCTTGTGAGAGGTTCCGGTTGCCACCGACAAGTGCACCAATAGTGGAAGCGTGGATCAATCCCATTGGGGTGAGATTCACCGGAGAATAAGGGAGGCCTTTTGTGGCGTTGGTGGTTTGATACCACCCCCTCTCCAAATGATACATACTCCATGTTGGGAGGAACTCGGTAAAATATCGTCATCCCCGCGTGCCTCGGTTATCTCTATACCCGAGCTTTTACTTATGCACTTTACATTGTGATAGCCTTCGTGCTTGAAGTAATATATATCTTGCTATCACATTGTTGCTTGTATTGCTTAGCATAAGTGGTTGGTGCACATAAGTAAACCTTAGTTGTTCTAGGTTGTGCTTAACAAAGTAAACACTAGTTTTATTCCGTCTTTGTTGAGCCACTCTAGGAAAAGTTTTAATCGCCTATTCACCCCCTCTAGGCGACATCCGTATCCTTTCAGAAGGTACCGGATTTACGGAAGATGAAGAAGGAGTTCTGTGGTATAAAGGAAGAATCCGTGTGCCCGCAGATTCAGAGTTGAAGCAAGTCATCTTGCAATAAGCCCTTTGATACTCTTTATTCCATTCACCCGGGAGGAATGAAGATGTATCAGGATTTGAAGGAGCAATTTTGGTGGCACAAAATAAAGAGAGAAGTCGGAAGCTATATCGCCAAGTGTGATATATGTCAGAGAGTCAAAGCAGAACACCGGCGACACGCAGGACTTTTGCAACCTTTGCAAATTCCAGAATGGAAATGGGATTCAGTTGGAATGGATTTCATCACCGGTTTACCTACCTCTAGTAGGGGAAATGATTCTATTTGGGTCATAGTGGATAGACTTTCCAAAGTAGCTCATTTCATACCAGTCAAGACCACTTATCGAAGCTTGAAGCTAGCCGAGTTGTATATTGCTAGAATAGTCAGTCTACACGGAACCCCTAAGGCAATTGTGTCAGATCGAGGAACTCAGTTTACCTCAAGATTTTGGAAGAAAGTCCAAGAAGGTTTAGGAACCAAACTGAACTTCAACATAACTTATCACCCACAGACCGATGGACAAACAGAAAGAGTAAACCAAATACTCGAGGATATGTTGAGAGATTGTGTATTGGAATATGGGTCTAAATGGGAATACTGCCTGCCTTTCGCAGAGTTCTCATACAACAACAATTATCAAGCCAGTTTGCAAATGGACCCATTTGAGTGTTTGTATGGAAGGTAGTGCCGTACCCCCCCTGAATTGGTCACAAGTAGGAGAGAGTCAGATCTTCAGACCAGACATCCTACGAGAAGCCGAAGATAAGGTTCAAAAGGTCCGTGAGCACCTAAAGATCGCTCAATCCAGACAAAAGAGTTATGCTGACAAGAGACGTCGATATCTAGCCTTCAATATCGGAGACTTTGTTTATCTCAAAGTATCACCCTTGAAAGGAATGCAGCGTTTCCAACTCAAAGGAAAGCTTGCACCCAGATATATTGGACCCTTCAAAATTTTAAATAGCCGAGGAGAAGTACCGTATCAGAAAGAACTACTGGAAGAGATGTCAGCCGTGCATGATGTGTTTCATATCTCGTTACTTTGAAAATGTTTAGAAGTTCCAGAGAAGACCGAAGTTTTCAAGAACATCGATCATAGAGCCGTGGAGATCAACCCGGATTTAACCTATCATGAAGTACCCATTTGTATTTTGGAAGAAGCTTTCAGGACCACCCGAACCAGGAGTACCAAGTTTCTCAAAATTTAGTGGAGCAACCATACGGAAGAAGAAGCCACCTAGGAACGAGAAGATTACATGAGGACGGAGTTTCCCAATCTCTTTAGTTCCTAGTTTTTCCTGAATCTCGGGACAAGATTCTGTTTAAGGGGGGAAGGTTTGTAACATCTCAAAAATATTAATGAGGATGTCAAGTTCTAATCAACCAAATTTAGGGTTAACAAAAGCTTTTATTAATTAAACCCTATCTTAATGCATGTGTGTATGAATGTTTGCAATGCCATGTTTGATTGTTGTAAATGATGAGAAATGGTTTAAATATCAAAACCATATCATCTAGGTCAAATCCAAACCAGATCAAAACAAAATAAAATCAAAATATGAAGCATATGACCTAATGGTCATTTTTGCAAAAGTTAACAATTAGCTCACTTTGAGCATCTCTAGCAAGTGATCTCAAACAGAAACCATTCCATTTCTTTTCTCCCCTTGCTAGACTAAGTAACACTAAACACACTGGAGCTTTCCAACCTTGCAGAAACAAATCCAAATCTATTTGAGAGGCAATTCAAAATTGAATCTATCTTGTGTATCAACATAGTCATTTTTGGAAAACCATCAAAATCTTCACCACTTGGCAAACCATTGCACCCAGAGACTACCAAGATTAGTACCAGCACACCCACCAAAAATAACTTGAAAATATGAAAGTTTAGTTCTTGCGACCATTTGATCAAACACATGGTGATCCCAGTACAAACTCAACAACTATCTACTGTTTTGATCAATCCTTTGATCATCTTTGTGACCTCACCGAGATGCCACGTCATGCCCTTAACTCACCAAGTACCAGCCCGTGCAATGGAGCTCCTATCACTTGCCATTGTGACCAGTGGAAAAGGTACTCGAGCTTACCTTGCCACCCCGACGCGAACACGCTACCACAGACCGTGCCTCCCTTGCCCACGATGTCTAGGAGGTAGCCCTGACCTCACCGCCCCTGCCTGTGCATGCCTTGACCAACGACCGCCTATAGAGACGCCAACATAGCCACACCCATTTAGCACACGACCATGATGATCGCCGCGCGAGAGCACCGAGCAATCCCGCGTGCAGACGCTGCACCTCGCTCTCGCCTTGCGCCAATAAGTTTGCAGCGACTCCAGTAACCACCTAGACATGATCGTTTGACCCCGCGAGCACCGTGACCACCGTACGCCGTCACGATCGCCGACGGTACCGCCGTAGAGCACGGATGTTCTAGAATGATGGAGACCGCGCCTCGCCGTGCCACTGTGCGCATGAAGACCACCCTGAAGCACTGCATCGACCTACACCCTTGGCCATGACGATAGCACACTGTAACTATGTCGCCGACGAGCCCGATCCATACCGTCGTGCTCCCTTCGCCGTAGTATAAATAGAGCCCTCCTCCTGCCCCAAATCGCACACCATTCCACTCCTCTTTCACCCAGCAACCTCTCTGACCTGTTCCCGGAGCAAGGCGAGCACCACATTGCCGGAATTTCACCGGAGCCCGCCACTGTAGAGGAGGAAAGGAGCCGATGCTAGGAGCCACCACAAGAGTTGCCACGACCACCAGTCGAACCGCCTTCGTCGACTCGCTCGTTTTCCCACCTCACCGGACCTAGCTGGAGCCCTGGTAAGCCCCCGACGACCCCCGCCGTAGAGCTAGGGTTCTGTCTCACGTGTACCATGCGACAAAGACGATGACGTTGAGTCGTTGATCGTGCTCTAATCGTGTGGCTAGGATTAGCACGTACCCCTTCGTTTTAACGTAGTCGTTGACGTGTGGGACCAACCGCGGTGCAGCCTACCGCGCGCGTGTCGCGTAGTTGGGCCAGCCCATTAGCATTCCCGTGCGTAGTCCACAGATTCAAATTTAGGTTTTTATTTTAGTTGAAAATCTCATACCGTAGGTAACTTTAAAAATCAATTCAAAAAGTTTCACTGAACCAAATTGAATGAAACCAATTTTGTTAGAAAGTGGATGAAAATATCTAATCACTCCCATTGGATACAAACAATTTGAAACTATAGATCACCCTCAGTAAAAATAACAAGACAATAGCTTTTGTCACTTCAAATATTTTTATAAAATCAACCATAAGTGATTTTGAGTTGATTCCAACTCTCAATAATCACATTGGCCATGACCTATCTGAATATGTAAAAATATATAATTTTGCATACAGAAGTCCTGGACCAAAAATAAAGAATGGCTTTATAGTCATTTCTAGTCACGCAAATATTATAAAATGGTATTGTTAAACTTCACAAATTAGGCCAACCACTTTAAATCACATTCCCAAGTATTGGAATATGTGGTGATGACATGATTCAATATGATCCCATATTGCAATTGGAGAATATTAAATATTAAGTAGTTTTTCAATGAATAGAAATTACTTTGCTAAATTAAGATAAATCAAATCTTGCCACCCTTGCTTGTAGTAATAGAGATGATGCTAGATCATCTAGTATGGACCCTTGTGTGATAAATAGAAGTAGTTAAGTATTGATTGGTGATTGTCTACCTCTTATTCATTTATAGACGCTAATATCAATCCTGGCTATGAGGAGGAAGTACTCTACGAAGACGAGGAAGAGAACTATGACCACCTTACCAGCCAAGGCAAGCTCTTCTAAGCAAGAAAGCTGAGCTAAACCATGCAAGACTCACTATACATACTTTTGTGATACCACTTTGATTATACCACTCCCAATTTTTACCTGCAAGCTTGATATTTACTCCTTTTTGCAAAGTTGTTCAGGTAGTTAATTAATTGGTGATTAGTGGAAGATTAGGAAAGATGTCAGCAAGAGCATGGAACTTGATGTATATAGATACACTTGATTAGTAGCCCTCAAATAGCGATACCCTCATTGATATATGCTACTACTAAACAAACCTTGATCACTATAGATGGGAACAAATGATTATAAAAACCTTGGAACGATGAGTCATTCTATTAAAATGTTTTGATATGTGTTATGGACACAAGGATTTGAAGATGATAGTGAATGAAGTATGTGCCTTGACTTGGATAAAAACTGATGGTTGGGTTCGGATGCGATACCATTCCAATTTTACCGTACAACCACAATACCCGAGTTTGGGTAGGGCTTAACCAAAAGTTTTTGTGTCTTAGTATGGGTTCCCTCGCGGAACAAGGTGAGTTGAGGCTACCTTGTGAATGTGAATGCCCACCTGTGCAGTTCCCAGGATGATAGATGGTCATGGCTAGGAGGCCAAACTCATAGCGGAGGTGCCTATACTAGGGTGTGTAATTGAAAGGTTAGGATTGATTATCCGCATACCAAGTATGATGATTCAGGGTTATCCCTGACGAATGTATAGAATGTCATGGTGAAAGTGTACCGCCTCTATAGAGTGTCAAATTATTCGAATAGCCACGTCCGCGGTTATGGACAGATGGATGGCCATACTATTCTGTTGTCAGATGTTTTCAAAATGAATTGAAGTATGACTTTGAATTGACCCACAAGGATGTGGACATGACACTAGTTTCCTCTTGAGCAGTCTAGACAACTAAAGTTAGGTCTTTAACACTAAGCACTTGTGAAATAAAATTGTCTTATTGCAAATAAACCTAGAGCTTAGGATTCCTATTAGAATGGTATTACCGCTTTAGCGATAGTTTGCGAGTACTTAAAAGTACTTATGGCTTTGTCCTTGGCTATTCCCATGGCCAAACTACGGAGGAGACTATGAGGAGGATGGACAGCAGGACGCCTTCGATAACTAGGATCATCTCCCATCGTCAGCATTGCCTGTGACCATGAAGATGGATCTACTACTACGCTACTATTATTCCGCTCCTTTGATTTGTATTCAGACCTGATCATGAGATCATCTATTTGTAAGACTATTATGGTTTTTAATGGATGATGTACTATGCTACCAATTCTGTTATGTCTCGCAAAAATGGTAATCCTGGGATTGCGATGTACGGCATAACGGGCTTCTGGGATTAAAAATCCGGGTGTTGACAGAGCAGCAAGAGAGCGAGCAAGATAAAACTAGCAGTAAGCAGGAAGCACAGATGCGACGCGAGGAACAATATGAAGTGCGCTACCGAAGGGAATAGTGAGCAGTAAAATTTCCTCCCTTGGAATATAAAGTAAGCGAGCGCAATCTTGAGCCATTGGATATAAGCAACGCAATGACAAAGTGCTGAAGATGAATACACGTGGCGAGCACCACTATAGGGAAAATCGTGAGCAGTAATTATCACGGAAAATCTAGTAAATAGTGCGTGACGCTTCGATATTCGGGCATAAGTGGGGTCACGTGGTCAAAAAGAATTGCTGACGTGCCGCCACGCGTCATCATTACTATAACAGACGTTGGTGAAGATCTACTCCACGCAACGAAGACGACGACACGAGGAAGAGGAAGAGGACCAGGCCGAGGTGGCAACGAGAGGCAGCCAACGACGGCGATGGTGGCGGTGGCTTGGGCTAGGGCTTGGATTGTTCTGTCTCACCCTTGTCCCCCTCCCTTCATTATATAGGCGGATTCCCTCCTCCATAAAGGAGAGTAGTACTAGGACCCGTATCCTACAAGGACACCTCCTTTTCCTTTCTTCCACCAATATGAGAGAGAATGGAAGTCCGTATCCAATACAGAATCCGCATCAAATATGGAGTTCTCCCCAAAACCATCTTGGAAGGTAAGTTTGATACTCAGGAGGACTCCTCCCCCCCCACATGGCCTCTCCCCACCCTTCCTTCTCCACCCACCGTCCTAGGGGGCCTTGGCCGAATCGGCCAGGGTTCCTCCCCCTCCGGCATGCGTGTGGCCCAGTGGGCCCATGCGGCCCTCCGGCCCTTGGGACCCACTAGGATATTAATAAATAATAATTTATTACTTACTATTAATAGAAATATTTATTCTGAAGTTTTCCAAATTAACTTTCGGACACCTCCGAATTAATTCAAAACCTTCCTAAAATATTCCAAGCATCCCCTTTTAATGTCTGGAACCATTCTGTCCACTCTCGGCGATATCCAGGACTCCTCCGGTATATTCCGAGACGCTCAAAAATATCCTTTCGAAATTACTTCATCCAACTATCTCATTCGCACTCACATTTTAAAATGCCGTGAATGACTTAAGTGTGTGACCCAGTAGGTTCGAATATTTGCGGACACGTTTAGAACTCATTTTGACGATAATGATTACTATCGGTCTCTTGATACAAGTAGCAACCCCCGCAAATTACACGAAGTTCTTTATCGTGTGAACCATAGTATTGAGTCCGATACATATCGTACTGATTCGTCGGTACTTTACATTGCCCGAGATGGAACACTAGGTTATTCTCGTTTCCTAGCATGTACTTGATACGTCCATTTTGCATCACTATTTTATATCATAATTTACTGCTATTCATTGATATATTTCATATTAAGAGGTGATACTTATGTTATTTCAATCTATTTTGCATGTTGGATGACTTTTGGAGGATGAACTGCCAGAGTCAGGATTCTGATGGAAAAAGCGATGCCCAGATACAATATTCGCGAAAATCAGAAAAATCCCAAAAATATATGGAAAATACTATTTTTCCAGAAGACGAAGGAAGCCAGAAGGGGAGGCGAAGTTGGGCCACAAGGGGCCCACACCCCCTTGGCACAGGCCCACCCTGGCCGTGCCACCAAGGGGTGTGGCCACCCTAGCCCACTTCCTGTCCGCCCCTTCGCCTATAACTTCCTCCCGAAACCCTAAAACTCGGGGGAGCGACCACAAAAAGATTCTGCCGCCTCTGCGAGGCGGAAACTACAAAGAGAGAAATAGCTCTCCAGCAGGCAGATTTATGCCAGGGAAATTCTTTACGGAGAGGGGAGATCGTCGCCATCAACAACGTCATTGATACGCCCAATTTGCATCACCATTCTATAACATAATTTACCTCTATTCATTGATATTTGTCTTATTATGAGGTATTACTTATGGCTTTTCATCTGTTTATGCATGTTGGATGATTCTTGGAGGATGGACTGCCGGAGTCTGGATTCTGATGGAAAAGAAGGCGTTTCGGTGCAATTTCGTGAAGATCAGAAAAATACCAGAAAAATATGGAAACATATCATTTTACCAGAGGACGAAGGAAGCCAGAAGGAGGAGCGAAGGGGGGCCGCAGGGGGCCCACACCCCCTAGGCGCGGGCCCACCTAAGGTCGCGCCTAGGGCAGGTGTGGCATACTTGCCCGACCCCTGACTCTCCCGCTTCGCCTATATATTCCCTTCGGAAGCCTAAGCCTCAGGGAGCAACCACAGATAGATTTCTTCCGCCTCTAGGGGCAGAAAACACCGAGAGAGAAAGATCTCTCCGGCTGATAGATTTCTGCCGAGGGAATGCCTTCCTGGAGAGGGGAGACCATCGCCATCAACACCGAGAGCTAGGCTTCATTGGGATCATCATCATCATCCACACCATCATATCCACAAGCACCATCATCACCACTTCGTCTTGCTGTAACAATTGTGTTGGATATTGCTTTAGTTCTTAGGGGAAACTTTCCCGGTGTTAATTGCTATTATAGTTGATGCTTGTGAGTGGAACCATTGGATTATTGTTTATGTTCAGATTGTTGTCCATTACCATATCATCTTTGATCTTGATCCATATGATGTCTTGTGAGTAGTTTGTTGTGTTCTTGAGGACATGGGAGAAGTCATGTTGTTAGTAGTGAATCCGTGATGAGTTATTATTCAATAGTTTAGTATTTAAGTTGTGGTGCTATTCTTCTAGTGGTGTCATGTGAACGTCGACTACATGATACTTCCCCATTTATGGGCCTAGGGGAGTGCATTGTGTATTTGGCTACTAATTATGGGGTTGCCGGAGTGACAAAAACCTAAACCCTCGTTAGGACACCTTTGCACAAGGGAGTGTAGGATCTCAGAGTTTAAGGCTGTGGTTAGATTTATATCTTAATTACTGTCCTGTAGTTACGGATGTTTGCAGGGGGTTTAATCACAAGTATGTATTAGTCCTAGGAAGGGCGGTATGTTAGCACAGGTTCACCCACACAACACTTACAAACACCAAAGAAGAGTACTTAGCTATTTGCAGCGAAAGCACTTGACAGAATTCCCATGTGTCCTCGAGAACGTTTGGTCCTTATAAGTATTTCCACCGGCTTGTCCTTTTCTAAGAAAGGATTGGGCCACTTGCTCCGTTTGTTCGTTACCTTTGTTACTTGCTCTTTGTTTTGTTGCCTTGTCAGAAAACCACTAAAAACCCGTTTGCTAAGTATTCACAGAGATTTCCTGCTTTATACCACTGTTCAGCACCTTCTGCTCCTCTTTGGGATCAACACTTCTATTTATCGAAAGTACTATGATACACTCTCTATACTTGTGGGTCATCAAGACTATTTTCTGGCGCCATTGCCGGGGAGTGAAGCGCTATTGAAGAGTGGAACTGGTAAGGGAAACTTTTACTGTGAGTATTGTTTTTGTTACTGCTTGTTACTTTGTTT
The DNA here is from genome assembly GCA_023614405.1 of Avena insularis. Taxonomy (NCBI): domain Eukaryota; kingdom Viridiplantae; phylum Streptophyta; class Magnoliopsida; order Poales; family Poaceae; genus Avena; species Avena insularis. Next base: position 287,642,251 of record CM042691.1, on the reverse strand, counting down.
CCAATATGGATAACCCACTTGGTTTTCTGTTTGGGAAAACTACTACCACTGCTAGGGTAGTAGATGAACGACCACCTTTTGAGATAGATCCTTTTAAGATACCTACAAGTATTGTTGATCATGTTATGGATAACTATTATTTAGGGGATCGAACAGTCCATCCCGGTGATCACTTGCTTTTTATCCATGAATTATGAGGGTTGTTTAAGTGTGCAGGTATCACAACTAAACAGGTGAAGAAGTTACTCTCCATATCCTTGAAAGGGAGAGCTGAAGAATGGTATAAGCTGCTGAAGAATGGACAATCCATGAATGGGAGGAGATTGCATCTCTCTTTTACTCTAAATTTTATCCTCCTAGTGAAATTCATAAATATAGAAATCTTATATATAACTTTTGGCCTCTTGATGGAGAAAGTACAGCTCAAGCTTGGGGGATATTGAAGTTACTATCTTAAATGTCCTATTCTTGAACTCCCTAACAATATTCTTCTCAATATTTTTTATGCTAGGCTTTCTCTTCATGATAAAGATTTACTAGATGCTTCTTGTGCTGGATCATTTACACGTATGAAGGAAGAAGCTAAATGGGATCTCTTAGACCGTATTCAAGATAACACTGAAGCTTGGGAGAATGATAAAGGAAGAAAGTCAGGTATAAACTATGATTATGAATGCATTAAATCTTTTATGGGAACTGATGACTTCCGTGATATTAGCAATGAGTTTAGTCTTGATTCCCAAAGTATTGCTAACTGTTTTAAAGCCTTTGCCTCTTACATAGAAATTCCAAAGAAGAAGTGGAATAAGTACCATGCTCCTTATACAGATGTTGTTAATCATGTTTCTGTTAGAAGTACTGAAGTTTGTACTATTGATCATATTGTGCCTGAACCTTATGTTGAGAAAATACCTTTCCTAGCTAAGGTAAAGGAGTATTCTATGATTATTAGTGCAAATAACAAAGGTACAATGAAAACCATGGAGCCTGGTAAGCAATTGAGTGATGAACATGTGGTAGCTATTGCGAAAGACACTGTCACTAGAAATATAGAGGATGAGCATATTGTCTTCTATGAAGATGCTTCTAATATTATCTCTCATCCTAGTAAGGCTAGAAAAGCTAGTGTTCCTATGCTTTCTGTTAAAATTGGTGATCATTGCTATTATGGTTTATGTGATATTGGTGCTAGTTCTAGTGCTATTCCTTATGAGCTTTACAGGCAAATTATGCATGAGATTGGTCCTTGTGATCTTGAAGACATTAATGTGGTTATCCACCTTGCTAACAAGGAAACCATTTGCCCCATTGGCATTGTAAGAGATGTGGAGGTTCTTTGCGGTAAGGTTAAGTATCCCACTGATTTTCTAGTGCTTAATTCAACAACTAGCAAAACTTGTCCTATCATTTTTGGTAGATCTTTCTTGAACACTTGTGGAGCTATTATTGATTGTAAGAAGGAATTTTTTTAACTAAGTTTGATGGAGATACTTATGAGTTTAACTTTTCCAAATTTGCTAAAACTCCTTGTGAAAATATCTTGCCTAATAAATATTTCAGGATGAAACAACTTGCTTCTATTGATCCAGTCTATGACCTTGGACCTCTTTTTGGTGACTGTAAGTATGCTTATTCTGATGATAAAGTTGTTTCCAGTGATAGATATATTGTCAAATTTATTCAAAGTGCTACTGAAAGTTATTATGAGAGAGGGAAACATGGTTTTATGCATCTCAATGATGTTAAGTTTCCCCGTTTTATTTTGAAAGCTTTAAAGTTGCATCTGTTTTGTCTTCCTATGCTTATGGCTTTTGGTTTCAACAATTCGTTTTCTCATGATACCCCCATGCATAGGAAGTGGGTTAAACTCAAGTGTGTTGGTTATTTGCTTTTTGATGCTCTCTTTCACTTCAAATATATTTATCCTATGTGAGCATCCTTGAAAGTTTCAAGCCTACCTTAAAGGCATTAAAGAAAAGTACTTGTTGGGAGATAACCCAAGAGTTTTGTCGAGTCTTGGAAGTTATTACTTCAGTAGTAACCACTCCTTATCCTTTTTGTTTTGGTTTTTGTGTCAAGTTCAACTACTTTTGTGAAGTAGAGGAGTTGTAAAAAGTGGCTGTCCTGGGACAGATTTTTGTGCTGTATTGTAAAAATTCATGAGGAAGATCAGTATTTCGGATGGAGCTGCATTTTTCTGAGCTTGTTCTCCAGGTTGTTACCCAACTTTAATTAGTTTTGCACTTTTTGATTTGAGCAACAGAAGGTCTTAGAAAAAATCAATCTTTACCTGCTGGTCTGTTTTGACAGATTTCTGCCATCATTTGCATTTGCCTCTTACAGAAGCTTTTGTTTTGATGGTTTTTCAGTTGAAGTGTGTACCAAAGTTTTATTGTTTTTGCTTAACTAATGTTGTCTTTGAGTTTGTGCAAGGGTTTTGTATGAAGGAAATTTTCAGGAGAAGGAGAAAGGAATCTGCAGAGTTCGTCTTTGAATAGGTAAAAGTGGTGAAAACAGAAGGTTCGTGAAACTCCAATATTTTTATATTTTTGATGTTTTTAATACATAAGGGAAGTGACGAGAAGAAACTGAAGAGGAAACAGAGCCCAGGGTGGACAAACCCACCCCAGGCGTGGGCCCAGCCTAGCCGCGCCTGAGGGGGTGTTCCCCCCTCGAACTCCATCTCCGCCTCGTTTTCCGTGTCAAAACCTTCCTTATGCATTGAAACTTCATAATATATACCCCCCGGATCCCTCGAGGTTCTTGTATCGTGTTCTCGTCATGTTTTCGTTTCGATCTGTTTTTGTCAGGAAATCTTCTCAAGTTTAGAGCACCATGGCCTCCGCCAACAACAAAGGCAAGAATCCCGAGGAAGAAGAACCTAAGGTACCCAAGGAGGAGGAGACTTCAGTAGGGTATGAAGGTGACATGGATGAGGACAAGCAACCAGACACTTGCGCTACCGTCACAAGCATTGGTTTGGTGGCACGACCTACCAAGCTTAAGAGGACATCACGGATGTCTACTGTCACATCCCAAGATTTTCCAAATCTTGTAATGTGAAAAATAAATAAACAAAATAAATAATTGCTGAAATTTAGGGCGAAAAGAAACTTTTGTTTCTAAGTGGAAACTTAAAATCCCATATTGAACAAACTTTGAATAAAGTTTGAATCTAACTAAATTTAAATCAAGTGAAATGCATTCTTCATAAATGCATCTGGAAATTTAAACACTTGAGAAATAAATCAAAACCCTAAAACCCTAATGGAGGAAAAATCATTTTCAAGTTATCCCTAAGACTATGGATTTGATCCATATAAAATTAGTCAAACAAACATTTCAAATTGATCAAGAATGACTATTAGAAATATTATAAAAACCATATGAATTGGATTCACTTAATTTGGAGCCATAGATAAAATCTTATGAATATAATAAGATAAAGAAATTGAATTTCCAAAGCTAATAAAGCAACCATCTAGAAATCCATACCAAATGGTGAGCAAATAACCCTAAAGGAATTTAAAAAGATAAACAAATAATAAATAAAGTTATAATAGTTGGAATCACTATTTTTGGGTCTTTAAATAAAAAGATATGGTTTTGATAAGCATAGTTAGAAATATAAATAAGGATTATTTTAAAGAGTCAAATTTAATCTTGGCCAAGCTTTTGAAATAAAATATTTCTATTTTATAAAATAGAGTAAAGGTTTTATTTAAATAAAATAATAAGGATTTATTAATATCCAATTTTATTTAAGTAAAGACTTTTTCCATTTAAAATAGACACTAAAACTTAATAAGTTTTTTAAATAAAAATTCCAAGTGTTTTGTTTTTCAAATGAAACCTACTGAAAAGATTTCGATATTATTTAGATTTCAAAAAGAGTTTTAAAATAAATTAAAACCTATTTGAATTAAAGACTAAGGTCTATTTATTTAATTATTAATAGATCCTAAAAGAATAAAAGAATTACTTTATTTTGGACTTTGAAATATGTTGATAAATAGAATTAAAAATTCACCCAAAGTTTGGTGATGATTTGAATTCAAATGGAGATTGAAAAATAATATTAAATCTTATTTAATTAATACTAGAGCCTATTTTAAATAATTAAAAGACCCTAAAAAGGATAAATATATTATTCTAAATTTGACTTTGGAATGTGCTATTAATCAGTATATGAATCTACACACATTTTGGTTGAGGTTTGAAATCAAATTGATGTTTGAAATAATTAAACAAAATCAAAAACAGAAAAATCAATTGAGAAAAAGAAAAAGAAACAGGAACAGAAAAAACTGAAACGGAGCAGCCCAGCCCAGCTAAGCCCACCTGGCCCAGCAGCCCACCCCCTCTCTTCTCCTGCAGGAAAACGTTTCGAACCAGAGAAGCCATCCGCAAAGACAATGACCGCCGGACCCCACTCCTTCTTTCTCTCTCTCGCTGCCAAGCGGCCCCACTGCCACGTAGTCATCGTCCTCCCCACGACCAGTTCGTCCGAACGTTCCCTGCGTTGATTTCGCGAGTTAAATTCACGAGTAATGGCGCAGTAAATCTTCCCCGTGACCACGCCCTGTTAAACACCTCCCTCCCCTCTCCATTTTCCCCCAGACTCCACACCTCGAGAGCCACCAGGCCGCCTCCAATTTGCCTTGCACTGCCGCTGTCTCCAACGTCCTCCGGCGACAATTCAGGCCAGTCGCCGTCGCCCCTCGCTCTCTCGACCACACAAGCATGATACCCATCACCCCCTGAACCTCCCAGTGGACTCATCTCGCTCGCGCGTGCCCCCATCATCGGCAGCTACCTCGACTGAGCGCCACCGCCGTCTGTCTCGTCTCTGGCGACCTCTCCCCGGTAACACCGACCTCCCCTTCCTCTCGCGATGATACTCCTACGCTCTCCTCTCGCTGGCCTCAGACCTCGCTTGTTTCTTCCGTGCCTTGTAGCCTCGCCCCCGTCGACGACCGTGCGAGCCTGAGCCAGTGGACAACTCCGACGAGCGATTGCCATCCACCCCGAGCGCCCCTTCGACGGAGAAGACCACGTTGAGCATCACTGCGTCGTAGCGATTCTGGTGAGCATATACCTTAGCTCTCTCGCTTCCTGTAACGTCGACACCGTCACCGTCGATCGCGCCACACGCGCCGCCACGCGCCATACGCTTCTTGGTCAAAGCATTGAGGTCCGTAGGATCTCGATCTGACGATTGAGATTAGAACTAACCCGAAGCGGTATGGAGCCACCTGTGCCACTCGATCTAATTTAATCCAATGCTCCACAACGATCGATCCGAGCGAAACGGTACCGGCGAATAGAAACGTTCCATGTGGCCCTGTCTGTTCATAAAAAACCAGGATTTGTTCTATTAGATGTTCAATTTTGAAAATTGCATAACTTTCAAACCACACATCCAAATTTTGCAAATTTTATATCAATGGAATCAGCAAGACAAGTACTTTCTGACCATGCACTTTGTTTAGTAAAATGCTTCTGTTAAATTGATTGTTTTTGCAGAAACTTGTGTAGGCATATTTAGAATATAAAATTTGTTCTAAAATGATTTTTGAGATAAAATCTTTGGAAAATGGTTTGTTTTGAACCTACTGACCATAGAAATCAATTTGTGGTTTCAAAAATATATTTGGTGAAGCGAAAGAATAAATCTTTGATTTAAACCATTTCTAGTCAAATAAAAATATTATTTATTTGTTAAAAATACTTTTTGGAGAAAACCTTTGGGAAATGTTTTGATTTAAACTCTCTGACCCTAAACACAAAGTTTTATGATTTGAAAACATATTTTGTGAACCCTATAGATTGTTTCCTTATTAAAAGCATTTCTCCACCACATAAAATAATGCTTTGGTTTAAAAACAAAGTTTATAGGTAGAATCTTTTGAAAATAGTTTTGCCACTTTATAAATGACCAATAAGTGTTTTAGATTGTTTATAACCTATTATAAACCACTTTTGTAAATAAAACAAAGTTTGGCATGCTTGCATGCATTGTTTTATTTCTATTATTTTATGTGATGTTGCTTGAATGGTAGATTGAAATATTGCTTGCTTGATTGATTTGTAGTGAATTGAAGAGTGTGAATATTGCAAAGATCAAGGAGTAAACTTATATTCTCTACCAAAAAAGGCAAGTGATGCTTCATACTTTTGTCCCATTATTTTCACTATGCATTAGTGATATTTCTAAGTAGGACTTGCATGGAATTTTGCTAAGTATAAACTATGCCATGGGAAATCCTAGTAGATGAAACCTTAGTAGAAATTTCCTAAGTTAAGATTCCTACTACTATCATGCTTAGCTTAGCTAGTAGAAAACAAGGGTGGAATATTTATATTCATACTATGGAATGTTTCTAAGTCAAGGACTTGAGTTTTGTTTAATAAAACAACTAAGTGAATGAATCACCTGGGTGGAATGGAAGGAATGGTTTGTGTTGAGTGCCTCACAAGGCCCATTTCTATGGTTTACCTTGTGTATCTCACTTGTGGATGGCCACCCAGGAACAAAGAGATTTGAGATGTCAAATGTTGAGAAGCTTCAAGTGCAGCCACTTGGCATTATGGGCTCTGCCTGGATCATATAGGTTGCAACAACTTAGCCAAATGGACAGTTGGTGGTAGGGGTTTGATAGGTTGGAACGCGTCCATTCTGGTCTAAGGGAAGGCTTCTGAAAGATCTTGTCTTGGTGAAACCAAGTCTTGTGGGGAAAGTGCACCACCTCTGCATAGTGTAAAATCTAAGTACTTAGCCATGTCCCTGGTAAAGGACAATTTGAGCATCAAGACATGGAAGCTATCAAGAATCTCCTCATCCCAATTTCTAAGTTAAAAACTTGTGGTTGAACAAGGGTTGAAGGATCACAAATTTCTATTGGGAGATGTCTTGGGTGATTTTGTCAAGCAAAAACTTAGTGTTTTCAAATGATAAGGAAAATCTACTTTGAGCAATGCAAGCCTAAGCTCCACTTAGCCAAATGCATAGAGATGATAGACACCACTATACTACCATAGTATCACTTGCCAATACAATTCAAATGTATTGACCCTTGTGGCTGTAACTTATTATGTTGCGGGTTTATTTGATGTTAGTGAAGTTTATTGATTAGGATTACAAGTCTACAACCAACATGTCTGCCTGTGGCACTTTGAAGATGAAGGACCCCATGCTATTGTTATATTCTGCTGCATTGTAAAGAGATAGCCAAATGAGCTATGCAAGATGTAATAAATTATTTTATTCCTGGTTATAAAGTTGTATTATGACCTTTGTTTCTTGATATTACATCTTGACTGTAGATGCTAGCTATTGATCCAGGGACTAGCATTGTAAACACAGGGATCTCTACTTTTTTAAAGGTTGGGAACCTTACATCTACAGGAGGGAGAACTCTGCGCCATATCCTTGCTCCATGCACACTTCCTCCTAGTACCCCTTGTTCTAACCGTGCAGGGAAGAAACGCTCTAATTTGGAAGAATGGAGAAAGATTAACAAGGACTGGGATTCTCGGACTGACATGATCATGAACCGTATAGAGCAAAACTCGGAGCTAATCCATACTCTCACTTTTGAGTTCGAGGAGTTGAGGAAACTTATTGAAGAACTTATCAAGAGAACACCACCACCACCACCAAAGGAGTAATTCGTCATCAGGTTTGGCATCCCCTTGGCTTGTTCCAAGATTGGGGGAGTGCCGCGGTATCACCACCATTATATTTTATCTTTTACCTTTTTAGTTGATTCATATCTGTGGTAGAGAAGATATCTTACAGTTTGGTTTGCATGTGGAAGTATCTCTCCTTTAGTTGATTATCTATGTATCCCTTGGTGTGAGTGCCTTTATTGAATATTAATGAGAAGTCTCATCTTTTACTTTTTGCACTTCTTATTTTAGTTTGCAATCTCTATTATATGATGGTGTTGGAGATATGCCCTAGAGGCAATAATAAATGTAGTTATTATTATATCTTTGTGTTTATGATAAATGTTTACATTCATGCTATAATAGTATTAACAAGGAAACATTAATACTTGTGTGATTTGTAAACTTAAATTGAAGTCGCTAGTAAAAGCCTCTTCATAATACTAGCTTGTTGGTTAATAAATGATTGTGGTTTCCCTATCATGAACATTGAGATGTTATTAACAACAAGACCATATCGTTAGGAGAATGATATGATGGACATACTCCTATAGATAAGTGTAGCATAAAGATCAAGTCATTTTAATAGTTCAATTGCTATATTCTTTCTGATACATAGTAACCTAATTCCTTCGACCATGAGATCATGCATATCACCTTCACCGGAAGGATGCTTTGATGACATCAAACACCACACCGTAACTGGGTGGCTATAAAGGTGGCATTGATTGTTCGGAAAGTATTGGTTGAGACACATGGATCAAGAGTGGGATTTCTCCATCCATATGACGGACAGATATACTCTGGGCCCTCTCGGTGGAATGTCATCCAATTAGCTTGCAAGCATGTGACTGGCTCACAAGGGATCACATATCACGGGAACGAGAAAAGAGTACTTATCAGTAACGAGGTTGAACTAGGTATGCAGAGATACCGACGATCAATACCTCGGATAAGTAAACTATCGTGTGACAAAGGGAAATTGGTATCGTATGTAAGTGGTTCATTCGATCGCAAAGTAATCGTAGAAATATGTGGGAGCCATATGAATTTCCAGATTCCTCTATTGGTTATTGTTTGGAGAAGTGTCTCGATCATGTCCGCATAATTCACGAACCGTAGGGAGACGCACTTAAGGATTCGACGTTGTTTGAGTAGTTATGGAATGATGAGTAAGAGACCGAATGTTGTTCGGAGTCTCGGATGGGATCCGGGATATCACGAGGAGATCCGTAATGGTCCGGAGAATAAGATTCATATAAGGAAAGTCCTGTTTCGGGGTTGGAGAATGGTTCCGGTGTTTTCATTGGGAATGTTCTAGAAGGTTCCGGAATGTCCGACACTCCGGAGGGGAAGGGTACATGAATGTGTCATATCAAGTTGGAATGATTGCATCATGTACTAGGTGTCATCGCTGAACAAAATAAAGGGTTTAATGAAATCCTAGTTTGAAAAGTCAAACGCCAATTTGAAAAGTCAAACGGCTATTTTGTGAGGTGGAGGGAGAGTAGGAAACCTACTTGGGGAGGAGTTCCCTCCCTCCACCTCCGGCCCACATGGAGACCGAGTTGGGGAGGGACTCCCCTCCCCTTGGCCGGCGCCTCCCACCTATATAAGGAGGGGCAGGGCTGCCCCTCCAAGCACACAAGTTGCCCCCCTCTAAACCCTAACCCTAGCCGCCGCCTAGGGAAACCCTAGCCGCCGACTTGGGCTGCTCCAAGCCCTAGCCGTCGGCCCTAGACCCTCCTCCTTGGTGCGTCTAAACCCTAGATCACCGAGGATCTCTCTCATAGTCCACCATACTCGCTCCGGCTTAAGGCGAAGCCCTGCGAGATCTCCCCTCTACTTCCGGTACCACGGTTGTCTGCTAGGAATCGCGAGGAGAGTGCTACAACCTCCGCTTTGCTGGAACAAGGAGAGGAAGGTCCTCATCAATGGGCGATGTGACCGATTGCAGGCGCTGCTTAGGAGCATGGCCTTGAGAAGAATCGTCTACGCGATCTTGAGATCGGCAAGAGTACGACTACATCACCCACGAGAATCTGCTCTCGTTAAAAACTTTGGAATCTTCGAGGGTGAGTTATTCCATCGACTCGTTGCTACAATCTAGTAGATAGATATTGGCTTGTTTGTTTGTATGCGGTAGAAATTTTTTGTTTTCCATGCTACGAAACCCTACAGTGGTATCAGAGCCGTGTCTATATGTAGATCTGTTGCACGAGTAGAACACAATGGTCATTGTGGGCGTTGATGTTTTTGTTGTTGATTGCTTCTTGTGTACTTTGCATCTTGCGGGATGGTGGGATGAAGCGGCCCGGGCTAACCTTACATGACATCGTTCATGAGACTTGCTCCACGCTTGACATGCAACTTGTATTACATAAGTGGCTGTTTCTCCCAACATAGTTAAGATTCAATTTACAATGGGTGATTGACAATGCTAGTATCAATGTTGTGGTTCTTGTTCGTAAGTTAGAACGACACTTATTGAAAGCCCCAAACCACGTAAAACATGCAAATAAAGTAGAGGCGTCTATCTTTGTTTTGCAGGGGTGTGCTGTGATGTGATATGGCCAAGATTGTGATTATATTTGATGTATGCAATGATCCTTATTGTAAGTTGGCAACCACAGGAGCCATATGGTTGTCTTTAATTTCTGTTAAGACCCGCGTGTCTGTTCAAAGTAGTTGTAATAGTTGAAGTTGGTGGACGATAACCATGGAGCAGCGTCATTGACCTTGATGCGATGCCGGTGATGATGGATATCATGTTCGTGCTTGAAGATGGAGATCGGAAGCACAAAGAAGAAAGGCCATATCATATCACATATTATGAATTGCATGTGACGTTAATCCTTTATGCATCTTGTATTGCTTAGTTAACAACGGTAGCATTATAAGGTGATCCCTCATGCACATGAATTTCAAGTTCTTAAGTGTTCATCCTTAGTAAGCACCGTTGCTAAAGCTTGTTGTTTCGAAGCACCACGTGATGATCGGGTGTGTTAGATTCCGCAAGTGTATACAACGTGGGCAAGCCAGATTTTCTCATGCAGAAGCTAAGGTTTGATCTTGACGAGCCTAGCATGTACAGACATGGTCTCGGAACACGGATCACCGAAAGGTAAAGCATGAATCATATAGTAGATATGATGAACATGTCGATTGTTCGCCATTGAAGCTACATCAACTCTCGTGATGATCGGTGTTGGTGTGGTGGATTTGGTTCGTGTGATCACTAAAACAATGTGAGGGATATTGTTTTGAGTAGGAGTTCACATAGATTAATTTAACTATTAATTAGAACTCAATTTGTCATAAACTTAGTCTAAACTATTGCAAATATGTTGTAGATCAATGGCAGCCCCTACCATCAATTTTAATGCGTTCCTAGAGAAAGAAAAGTTGAAAAACAATGGAAGCAACTTCGCGGATTGGTTCCGCAATTTGAGGATTGTCCTCACAGCTGGTAATTTGACCTATGTCTTTGGATGCATTTGGGTGACCCACTGCATCTGCTACCGATGAAGTAAAGAATGTTTACCTCGCTCGGAAGACTCAGTACTCCACAGTTCAGTGTGCTATCTTGTATGGTTTAGAATCGGAGATTCAGAAAAGGTTTGAGAATTCAGACCCACATGATATTGTCCGTGATCTCAAATTGATTTTTGAGACTCACGCGGCAATTGAGAGCTATGAGGCTTCTGAAAATTTCTTTAACTGCAAGATGGAAGAGGGCAGCTCCGTCAGTGAGCATGTGCTTAAGATGTCTGGGCACGCAAACAAACTTCAAAGCTTGGGTATAGTGATTCCTAATGCTTTGGGGATTTATCGTGTCCTCCAATCACTACCACCAAGTTACAAGAACTTTGTGATGAACTACAATATGCAAAACATGAACAAGCAGTTGCCAGAACTCTTCGCCATGTTGAAATCTGCAGAAGTGGAGATCAAGAAAGAGCACCAAGTGTTGATGGTCAATAAGACCACCAAATTCAAGAAATGCAAGTCTAAGAAAAAGGGACACTTCAAGAAGGGTGGTAAGAAAGTTACCGCGCCGACGAAGAAGACCAAGGCTAGACCTAAGCCTGATACTAAGTGCTTTTACTGCAAGGGAGAAGGTCACTGGAAGCGGAATTGCCCAAAGTACTTAGCGGATTTTAAGAATGGCAACATCAAGAAGAAAGGTATATACGATATACATGTTATTGATGTGTATCTCACTAGTACTCGTAGTAGTGCCTGGGTATTTGATACTGGTTCGGTTGCTCATATCTGTAACTCGGAACGGTCTTTGCGAATAAATGGAAGCTAGCGAAGAACGAGGTGACGATGCGCGTAGGAAACGGATCAAAGGTTGATGTGATCGCGGTCGGCACGCTACCTCTTCATCTACCATCGGGATTAGTTTTATACTTAAATAATTGTTATTTGGTGCCTACGTTAAGCATGAACATTATATCGGGATCTTGTTTATTGCGAGACGGTTACTTGTTTAAGTCCGAGAATAATGGTTGTTCGATTTATATGAGTAATATGTTTTATGCACATGCACCTTTGATAGATGGTCTATTCTTATTGAATCTCGATAGTGGAAATACACATATTAATAACATTGAAGCTAAACGTTTGAAATCGAGCGATAACTCGACATATATGTGGCACTGTCGTCTTGGTCACATTGGAGTGAAGCGTATGAAGAAACTCCATTCCGATGGACTTCTTGAATCACTTGATTTTGAATCACTTGAAAGATGCAAAGCATGTCTGATGGGTAAAATGACTAAGACTCCATTTTCTGGTTTGATGGAGCAAGCTACAGACTTATTGGAAATCATACATACCGATGTGTGTGGTCCAATGAGTGTAGCATCGCGCGGTGGTTATCGTTATGTTCTTACCTTCACGGATGACTTGAGTAGATATGGGTATATCTATTTCATGAAACATAAGTCCGAAACTTTCGAGAAGTTTAAGGAATTTCAAAGTGAGGTTGAGAATCAACGTAACAAGAAGATTAAATTTCTACGTTCTGATCATGGAGGTGAATATCTAAGTTATGAGTTTGGCGAGCATTTGAAGAAATGCGGAATACTTTCACAATTGACACCACCGGGAACACCACAGCGTAATGATGTGTCCGAACGTCGTAATCGAACTCTCTTAGATATGGTTCGTTCTATGATGTCACTTACAGATTTACCGCTATCATTTTGGGGTTATGCATTAGAAACAGCCGCATTCACTTTAAATAGGGCACCATCTAAATCCGTTGAAACGACACCGTATGAATTATGGTTTGGGAAGAAACCTAAATTATCGTTCCTTAAAGTTTGGGGTTGCGAATCCTATGTAAATAAGTTACAGTCGGACAAGCTTGAACCCAAAGCGGAAAAATGCGTCTTCATAGGATACCCGAAGGAAACTATTGGGTATACCTTCTATCATAGATCCGAGGGCAAAATCTTCGTTGCCAAGAATGGATCCTTTCTAGAGAAGGAATTTCTCTCGAAAGAAGTGACTGGAAGGAAAGTAGAACTTGACGAGGTTGTTGAACCTTCTCTCGAAATTGCGAGTAGCGCAGCACCAGAAGTAGTTCCTGTGGCGCCTACACCAATAAGAGAGGAAGATAATGATGATGATCATGAAACTTCGGTTGTAGTTGCTACAGAGCCTCGCAGGTCAACGAGAACTCGTACCACTCCTGATTGGTATGATCCCGTTATGAGTGTCATGTTGGTGGACAACACCGATGACCCTGCGACATATGAGGAAGCAATGATGAGCCCAGATTCCAATAAATGGCAAGAAGCCATGAAATCCGAGATTGGATCCATGTACGGAAACCAAGTATGGACTTTGGTGGACTTACCGGATGGCCGAAAGGCTGTCGAGAACAAATGGATTTTCAAGAAGAAAAAGATCTGATGGTAATGTTCTCATCTATAAAGCTCGACTTGTCGCAAAGGGTTTCGACAAATTCAAGGAGTTGACTACGATGAGACTTTCTCACATGCGAAGCTAAAATCTGTGAGGATTATGTTAGCAATCGCTGCATATTATGATTATGAGATATGGCAGATGGATGTCAAAACAACATTCCTCAATGGAGACATTGATGAAGAGTTGTATATGATGCAACCCAAAGGTTTTGTCGATCCTAAAGATGCTAACAAGGTATGCAAACTTCAACGGCCCATATATGGGTTGAAGCAAGCATCCCGAAGTTGGAATCAACGTTTTGATAAGGTAATCAAAAGTTTTGGTTTTATACAAACTTATGGAGAAGCTTGTATTTACAAGAAAGTGAGTGGGAGCTCTGTAGCATTCTTAATACTATATGTAGATGACATATTGTTGATTGGGAATGATGTATACCTTCTTAATAGTGTCAAGGAATATTTGAATAATAGTTTTTCAATGAAAGATCTTGGCGAAGCAGCTTACATATTAGGCATAAAGATTTATAGAGATAGATCGAGACGCCTAATATCATTGTCACAAAGTACATATTTGGACAAAGTTCTAAAGAGGTTTGGAATGGAAGATAGCAAGAAAGGGTTCTTGCCCATGTTGCCCAATACGACCTTGGGTAAAACTCAAAGTCCGACAACGGCAGAAGATAGAGAAAGGATGAGTAAAACTCCCTATGCATCAGCCATAGGATCTCTAATGTATGCCATGCTATGTACTAGACCCGACATTGCATATGTTGTTAGTTTGACTAGCAGATATCAAAGTGATCCAGGAGTGGATCATTGGAAAGCGGTCAAAAACATCCTTAAGTACTTGAGAAGAACTAAGGATATGGTTCTTTCTTATGGAGGTGATGAACAGCTCGTTGTTAATGGTTACACCGATGCTAGTTGGAACACCGATCCGGATGATTCTAAATCACAATCCGTATACGTATTTATTTTGAATGGTGCAGCAGTTTAGCTGGAGGAGTGCAAAGCAAAGCATTGTGGCGAGATCTTCAACTGAATCGGAATACATGGCTGCTTCGGAGGCTTCACAAGAAGCGATATGCATGAAAGAGTTCATTACAGAGCTTGGTGTGGTTCCGAGTGCGCTGGACCCAATGTCTATCTACTGTGATAACATGGACGCCATAGCCAATGCGCAAGAACCAAGGTCACACAAGAAGCTGAAGCATATCAAGCTACGTTTTCACGCTATTCGAGAACATGTCCAAGATGGGGGCATAAAGATTTGCAAAGTACACACAGATCTAAATGTGGCGGATCCATTGACTAAACCTCTCCCGAGGGCAAAACATGACCAACACCAAACTGCCATGGGTGTTCGGTATATTACCATGTAATCTAGATTAGATGACTCTAGTGCAAGTGGGAGACTGTTGGAGATATGCCCTAGAGGCAATAATAAATGTAGTTATTATTATATCTTTGTGTTTATGATAAATGTTTACATTCATGCTATAATAGTATTAACAAGGAAACATTAATACTTGTGTGATTTGTCAACTCAAATTGAAGTCCCTAGTAAAAGCCTCTTCATAATACTAGCTTGTTGGTTAATAAATGATTGTGGTTTCCCTATCATGAACATTTCATGAACATTGAGATGTTATTAACAACAATATCATATCGTTAGGAGAATGATATGATGGACATACTCCTATAGATAAGCGTAGCATAAAGATCAAGTCATTTTAATAGTTAAATTGCTATATGCTTTCTGATACATAGTAACCTAATTCCTTCGACCATGAGATCATGCATATCACCTTCACCGGAAGGATGCTTTGATGACATCAAACACCACACCGTAACTGGGTGGCTATAAAGGTGGCATTGAGTGTTCGGAAAGTATTGGTTGAGACACATGGATCAAGAGTGGGATTTGTCCATCCATATGACGGATAGATATACTCTGGGCCCTCTCGGTGGAATGTCATCCAATTAGCTTGCAAGCATGTGACTGGCTCACAAGGGATCACATATCACGGAACGAAAAGAGTACTTATCGATGTGAGGTTGAACTAGGTATGCAGAGATACCGACGATCAATACCTCGGATAAGTAAACTATCGTGTGACAAAGGGAAATTGGTAACGTATGTAAGTGGTTCATTCGATCGCAAAGTAATCGTAGAAATATGTGGGAGCCATATGAATTTCCAGATTCCTCTATTGGTTATTGTTTGGAGAAGTGTCTCGATCATGTCCGCATAATTCACGAACCGTAGGGAGACGCACTTAAGGATTCGACGTTGTTTGAGTAGTTATGGAATGATGAGTAAGAGACCGAATGTTGTTCGGAGTCTCGGATGGGATCCGGGATATCACGAGGAGATCCGTAATGGTCCGGAGAATAAGATTCATATAAGGAAAGTCCTGTTTCGGGGTTGGAGAATGGTTCCGGTGTTTTCATTGGGAATGTTCTAGAAGGTTCCGGAATGTCCGGCACTCTGGAGGGGAAGGGTACATGAATGTGTCATATCAAGTTGGAATGATTACATCATGTACTAGGTGTCATCGCTGAACAAAATAAAGGGTTTAATGAAATCCTAGTTTGAAAAGTCAAATGCCAATTTGAAAAGTCAAACGGCTATTTTGTGAGGTGGAGGGAGAGTAGGAAACCTACTTGGGGAGGAGTTCCCTCCCTCCACCTCCGGCCCACTTGGAGACCGAGTTGGGAAGGGACTCCCCTCCCCTTGGCCGGCGCCTCCCACCTATATAAGGAGGGGCAGGGCTGCCCCTCCAAGCACACAAGTTGCCCTCCTCTAAACCGTAACCCTAGCCGCCGCCCTCCATAGCCGCCGCCTAGGGCAACCCTAGCCGCCGACTTGGGCTGCTCCAAGCCCTAGCCGTCGGCCCTAGACCCTCCTCCTTGGTGCGTCTAAACCCTAGATCGCCGAGGATCTCTCTCATAGTCCACCATACTCGCTCCGGCTTAAGGCGAAGCCCTGCGAGATCTCCCCTCTACTTCCGGTACCACGCCGTTGTCTTGAGGAGAGTGCTACAACCTCCATTTGCTGGAACAAGGGAGAGGAAGGTCTTCATCGAGTACCGAACGTGTGACCGACTGCGGAAGCGCTGCCGGAATGCAGCGCCGGAAGGATCGTCTACGCGATCTTGAGATCGACAAGAGTACGACTACATCACCCACGAGAATCTGCTCTCGTTAAAAACTTTGGAATCTTCGAGGGTGAGTTATTCCATCGACTCGTTCCTACAATATAGTAGATAGATCTTGGCTTGTTTGTTTGTATGCGGTAGAATTTTTTTGTTTTCCATGCTACGAAACCCTACAGATGGATCTTGTTGATTAGTATTGACACCACTTTGGGAGCATCAAGTAACTCTAAATTGGTTTTGGCAAACCGAGTTCTGGTCAGTAGCAACAACTTTTGAGGTTTGAAAGAAAAAGAGAAAGAAAAAGCTTACAGGTATTTGGTATCATTTGTTTTCTTTCTTGTTGGCTCATAAGCTTAGTATTCTTTATTTAAGATCTTTTGTGTCTTCAAGGAAGATTGCATGTTTGGCTTTATTACTTGTATCTTTGCTTGTTTCTTTCAACTCTCTTGCTTTCTACCCAGCCTTGCTAGCCAGAAACCTGCTTTGAGAAGGCATACTTCTCATGTTTCCAAATCCCTTTGAACCAAAATTTTGCCACTTGTGTCCACCATATATACCTAGTATCCTTTTCTATTCCAAGCAAATTCTCAAGCTTCATCTACCTTCAGAATTAAAAAGTATTTTGTTATGTGAAAACTAGTTAGTAAAGCTCTCACGAACTTGATGGCACACCTTATTTTCTTGCCCCTAATAGACTTGAACCATTGTGGACATCGAAGTTGTATATGCTTGCATCTATATGTTGGAATTAGCAGATCCGTGCTGTCATGGGTAACGTTTTCAACATAGCACTTCTACTTTGTACATCGTTGATATCGTGCGCTTTTGTCTATGGATGTCAACGATGTGAAATAAGTGGGGAACTTGTGAGTCCATGGAGTTTGTACTTTGTGTTAGAGAAACGTCTAGGACGCTAGCCTAAGCCATGCCTAATCATGGTGGAAACTTGCAGCACCACCATAGTGAGCATTCTGTGAAGCATCCTCAATAAAAAATTATACACATAGTAAATAAAAAGATTGCTGAGATGCTCATTGTCTGCTTGCCTTGTCATTTTGGTTATGGGAAAGCTCCTGTACCATGTGCAAGAACTTTCCTGGGACCAAAGTTGATGTAGCATGAGGAGTGGCCCTCATATTCAAGGGACATGAGATTGCCAACTTATATTTCATCAAGCATATACTCCATCTTTGTTCACTTTAACCTTAATCATCTCAAGATGCTTATGTTAGGGGCAATGAGGTATCAAAGCTAGTAAGTACCATAATCTTTTGGAAGCTCTTTATGACTTGTAATCCCTGCTTCCCTCTATGAAGGGACCTTTCTCCCACTTCCAAGTTGAGTCAGTAAACCTACTTCCTCTCTATCTCCAGCAAGCATTTGAGTTGTTGTGTTTGAAGCATTCATATGGTGATTTATTCAATCATCTTCTTTATCTTCCTTGTTTGCACAAAACTCTTATCTATTGAGTATTACTTTGAAAGCCTTCACTTATGAAAAACCTTTTTGAGCAAAGAGTGCTCCTGTTTTGAAACTTCTACAAAAAAAGCTTTTTGTGAAACTGTTTGCCAGGTGTTCTCTGACCAAGAACAAGTTTGCCAATTCCAATTATGATTTATCTTTATGCATCTCTATTGTGACTGTTGTACTTGGTTGCAAGCTAAGTTATATAATGGTGAGTTGCTTTCTTCTATGAGTTGTGCAATGGTAAGTGTGATGCTTCTTGTTCGTATTCTTTTATCGACACTTCACTCCATAAACCTGTGGACATGTTTACTGAGCTCAGTTTTCGCTTGGGGACAAGCGAAGTCTAAGCTTGGGGGCATTGATACGCCCAATTTGCATCACCATTCTATATCATAATTTACCTCTATTCATTGATATTTGTCTTATTATGAGGTATTACTTATGGCTTTCCATCTGTTTATGCATGTTGGATGATTCTTGGAGGATGGACTGCCGGAGTCTAGATTCTGATGGAAAAGAAAGTGTTTCGGTGCAATTTCGTGAAGATCGGAAAAATAACAGAAAAATATGGAAACATATTATTTTACCAGAGAATGAAGGAAGCCAGAAGGAGGAGCGAAGGGGGGCCACAGGGGGCCCACACCCCCTAGGCGCGGGCCCACCTGCCCGGCCTCTGACTCTCCCCCTTCGCCTATATCTTCCCTTCAGAACCCTAAGCCTCAGGGAGCGACCATAGATAGATTTCCGCCGCCTCTGGGTGTAACATCCCTAAAATCATGTTTTCAAAGATTGCATATCATTCATGCATGCATATCATTTAGGGGACAATTTCAAACCCATTTCAAGAAAACAGAAGCACTGAGTGCTATTATTTTATGTGAGCAAGCATTGATCTAATGCCCCTCTCAAATGAGAGTATAATTGTTTTAAACCAAGCTTTGTTTGCTCTTATGTTGGTTTGGTTGAGTGTTAAAGTTTGGACAGAAATTTCCAAAACAAATGTGGATTTAAAACTCTTTTCAAATCATTATCAAATCAAGTGCTAAGGCACTGTTGTTTTAAAATTTTCAAAGGAACTATGCAAGTCCAGCAAGACAGCATGGTTTTACACTCAAAATTATACAGGGTTCATTTTACAAAAGGCCAGAAAGATTTGAAATTCAAAAGCTTTTGATTTAATTTGAAAATGATTCCAGAAAATCAACTCAGAAAAAAGAAAAGGAATTAGAAAACCCAACTGGCCTGGCGCCATCTTTTCAGCCCATCAGCCAAAGCAGCACACCCGGGCCACCTCTGTCTCTGCTTTTCCTCACCGCACCCACGTGCACCCACCCGCTGACAGCTCGACCCCACCATGCCCGTCGACCGTCCCTCAATCAGCAGCGGCGAGGCGCTCCGCGTTCTCGCCGCGATCCTTTGCCGCTTAATTCCCATTGATGCAGCGCGTAATCGCCGCCCCCCTCCTGGCTATTTAACCCCCTCTGCATCATGACCATTTCCCCCCACTCAGCACCTCCATTCCGCCACCAGACTGTCCACAATCTCACTTGCACCGCCGCTGTACCGAGCCACTCCCGTGGGCGATTCCGGTAAGCTCCGATCGCCCCTCTGCTTCTGGTTCAAACGAGCGTGACCACCACGTCCTTGTGCATCTGCTAACACCCCTGGTTTTCCCGCGCTTGACCCAGGTCGCCATCTTCATTCACGCCCGCAACCACCAGAGCCGCCGCTCAACTCCGACGAGCAATAGCGGTATGAATCGAACGCCCCTTGACCCCGCATGCATACTGTTAGATTCGCCTTGTCCTTGCGCAGCTTTTGACACCACTGACTCTTGCTAGGGCGACGCAGAGCCTCGACAACGGCGACATCTGCAAGCATCCGATGCCGCGCACAACTCCGACGAGCCCCAGCGACCACCACTGCGTGCCCCTTCGCCAACGAAGACCACCTCGAGCATCAGCGTCATCACGCGAACTCGGTGAGCTATCCCACGGCCTTTCTCGCTTCCTGTATCGCTGGCAACATCACCGCCTGAGCGCGCCGCCGCCAGCCACCGTCGCACGCCGCCCATCTTTGGTCAAGCAATCGTGCGCCGTTAGATCTAGATCGGATGTGTAGAATTAGATCACTTAACGAAGGGGTACGGGAGAGATCTGGCCGTGCGATTTCATTTAGATCATGTGGTACATGTTAGTCGATCCGCGCGAATCGGTATCAACCAATCACAGAGCGCCGCGTGGCTAGTTCTTTGTTTTAAAAACAGAATTTAGATCTATTAGATGTTCAAACTTGTAAAATTCATAACTTTTGATCCACACGTTCAAATTTTGCAAATTTTATATCATTGGAATCAGGAGAGAAAATCCTTTCTGTTTATGCAATGTGTTTAATGTTTTTCCTCTGTAAAAATGGTTGTTTATACAGAAACTTGTGTAGGCTTATTTTGATTAGATAAATTATTTGAAAAATGTTTTGTTGTTCAAATAAAGTTTATTTGGCATGTTTTGAACTTGTTTATGATTCAGTACTATATACTTGTCTTGTTTGGTGTAGGAAATCATCACATGGCATTTGCATGCATTCATATATTTTTGTTTGTATATATTTGGTATGTGATTTTGGTGCCATTATTTTATGTGTAGATTTTGGTGCAAATAGTGATTGTGATTGTGAGGATTGTTGCTACTCCCCAAACTACCAAGGCAAGTGGTGCTTCATGATTTTATTCCTATGTTTTTTCAACTATGCACTAGAAATATTTTGTATAGGACTTGCATGAATATTTTGATCTATATGTTATGCTTGGGAAATCCTAGTAGTTGTAGAATTGCTAGAAATTTCTAAGTTAAGATGCTTATCAATGCAATGTTTAGCCTAGCTAGTAGCAACCAAGGGAGGTTATATATTCATGCTATGAGAAAATATTTCCAAGTCTTTGGACTTGTGTTTTTGCTTAATAAAAACAACTAAGTGAATGAAACACCTGGGTGGAATGGAAAGAATGGTTTGTGTTGAGTGGTTACACAAGGCCCATGTCTATGGTTTACCTTGTGTATCTCACTTGTGGAAAGCCACCCAGGAAAAAAGGGATTTGAGATGCCAAATGTTAAGAAGCTTCTAGTGCAGCCACATGGCATTATGGGCTCTGCCTGGATCATATAGGTTGCAATAACTTAGCCATTTAGACAGTTGTGGTAGTGGGATGATAGGTTTGGAGCGCGTCCATTTGGTCTAAGGTAAGGCTTCTAAAAGGTCCCGTCTTGGTGAAAATCAAGTCTTGTGGGGAAAGTGCACAACCTCTGCAGATGGAAGAATCTAAGTACTTAGCCAATGTCCCTGGTATAGGACAACTTGAGCATCAAGACATGGAAGCTATCAAGAATCTCCTCATCCCAATTTCTAAGTTAAAACTTGTGGTTGAACAAGGGTGAAGGTTCACCAATTTCTATTGGTGTTTCCTTGGGAAAGTTTTATCAAAGAAAAACTTAGTGTTTTCAACTAATAGGAAAAACCTATTTTTGAGCAAGCAAGCCTAAGCTACACTTAGCCAAATGCATATAGTATCTAGATGCCAATATTATACTAAGGTATCACTTGCCAATACTATTCCAATGTATTGACCCACTGTGGCTGTAACTTGTGATGTTGCAGGTTATTCTGATGGTGATTAAGGGTTATGTGTCTACACTCAACATGATTGCATGTGGCACATGAAGATGAAGACTTATTTATCTTACTATATATTTGAACTCTTGTATTAGGCCTGTGGCCATGGAGTTTGTAAAAGACTATGTTTGTCTCTGGAATAATATGTAATAATGACCTTTGTTTCTGTGTACTTCATCTTAAACTGTGGATGCTAGCATTAATCTAGGGACTAGCATTGCAATCACAAGGATCTTTTCCTTTATAAAAGAGGGATCTTACAGATGGTATCAGAGCACTGTGTTGCTGTAGGATTATGACCCTAGGATTGGAAACCGCTAAGGAAAATTTTCAACAACTTCCACACTTGTCTTTTCTTCTCGTAAACTTTTCTAATCATCTTTAGCATCTCTATTTGTAGATTAACTCCATCAACGAATCCGTGAGGAAGGGACCACTCATGACTATGACTTTGGAATGTGAGACAGAATTCCCCAAGGCCCTCAAGGACCTCATGGTTGCCATGGGAATACATGGTGCAGCTGTGTACAAAGGTTTTCCCGTGATGGATGAAGGAGTTGAATACTGGTGGGTGCAACTTCACTTGTATAAAAACAAGGAAGACAAGTACAAGGAATCAGGATTCTGCATGGTCACCAACTCAGTGATGCACACCACATTCTTTGATTCAGCAAGGGATGCGGCTTGGAAGGCCATCAAAGAGCTTGGTGATAGAATCAAGTGCAGAATGCTCAACACCCAGAATGACCTTAGGGAAGAAAAGAAGCATACCCAAGAGTTAGAGGCTACCAACCAACGTTTAAGAGAGGACATCATAGACTTAGCAATGGAGTCATGTGATCAGGATAGACAGATTGCCTCTAGGGATGCCCTGTTAGCCAACTTGGCAAGTGAGATGGGATTGTAACGTACTTCGTTAGTTGGACCACCACACTTATCTTTATATTTTCCAAAAATGTTGTTTAATATAAGTTGAACCTTGGATGCTTGTAATGGATGTATGTATGCCATGACTTGAGTGATTTGATTGTCAAAGATATGCAGGTGATGCCTTGTCTTGTGATTCATCTCTATGTATGTTGATTCTAATTTTTTTCTATCTTATAAAATAGATGCCTAATGTTACTATCAGCACGGCTAAAGAGTTCAAGGGAACTCGTTTTTGCACTCGTCTTATTGAGCTCACTAGTGTGCTCAATCTCCCACTTCCTACCATCATGATGCTTCCCCTCACCAAGTTCGAGAGGAAGGACCTTTGGGGCTTCAAGGTTACTCAGCCAGGACGCCAGACTAAGCCAGCCACAGAGGCCATCACCTTCAAGCTTATGCATGATGACAATGAGAGAGGCCTAGAGGTAGTCATGCAGGATTTGCTTGGACGCTTGTTAGGGACACACTCTCGGGAGGTTAGAGGTACTCACTTCCACGCCTTCGGTAGACGTGACGAGGATGGTGAGGCTATTGAGTTCGAGGATACTGCTAGAGAGACGGCAGAGCCGATTCGTCTGTACCTCTAGGACTTAGAAGTTCTTCTTAGGCACCTAGATACTGATAGGACCAACGTCATGCTTAGAAATGACGAACTCCAGGTGCAGCTTCGTGAGAAGGACAAGCTCTTCACGGAGAAAGATGAGATAGTCAAGGAAATGGAGGCCAAGTTTGAGAGTCAGGATAGAAAGTTCAAGAGTGAAGAGAAGAGAGTCCAAGATAGGAACAAGAGGATTCGAGACATGACTGCAGAACTAGAGGCCAAGGACTTCAAGCTCGAGCATCATCAAGGTGTGATTGAGAGACTTCGTTCACAGAAGAGGGCTCTCAAAGCCAAAGTAGAGGCCTTGACCACCAATGTCGAGGAGTACAAGACCGCTATGGAGAATGTAGGTCTTACACTTGTTGATGAGGAGGTTGATGCAGAGGAGTAGTGATGACTACTCATTTACCATTTATTTACCATGCTTTTGATTATTGAGTCGCAATGACCATCCAACATGTGGATGGCTTGCTATTTGTGTGTTTACTTTTCAAAACTTGTTGTCTATGTTGTTGAACTTATTATGATGCATGTTTGGTGATTGTTATGTGATGTATTGTGCATGTTAGCATCTATGGGTATCTCATCCTTATCCTTATTGAAAACCACAGATGCCTCCCCGACGTGCCAATCCCAACCCTAACAACAACAATATCACCCCTGAGATGCAGCAGACGATGATAGCTCAGACGCAGCTGATGCAGATGATGACCACGTTCATACAGAATCAGAACAACTACAATAACAATAACAACAACAACAACAATAACAACAACAACAATCAGAACAATCCACCAGGTTTTGACATGCTTACCAGATTCTTAAGACTGAGGCCAGCAAAGTTCTCAGGAACTACTGATCCCATGGTGGCCAATGATTGGCTACGCTCTGTGAATAAGGATTTGGTAACTGTTGGTTGTACTGATGAAGAGAAAGTCAGATTTGCAGCACACTTGTTGGAAGGGCCCGCAACTACATGGTGGGATAACTTCCAGATCACCACTCCCATTGCGGATGTGACATGGGCTATCTTTGAAGATGGTTTCCGTACTGCTCGCATCTCATCCGGAGTGATGAGTTTGAATAAGAAGGAATTTCATAACTTGAAGCAACGCCACCGCAGCGTGGCTGAGTATATTGAGGAGTTCAACAATCTGGCGTGTTATGCACCGGATGAGGTTGACACTGATGCTAAGAGGAAAGAGAAGTTCCTCGAAGGACTGAACGATGAACTGAACCTGCAGCTATCTATGGCCCATGTCCCCACTTACCAGTCTCTTTGTGACAAGGCTGCTATCTTGGAGAGCAAGATGAAACAGGTTGAAAGCAGGAAGAGAAAGGACAACTCTGATAAGCACAGCTCGGGATCGTCTCACAAGCGTTCCCATTATGATGATAGTGGGAATTCTGGATCCCACAAGCATGGAAAGTACAACAACCACCACAACCACAACCGTCATCATGACAACAAGCATCACCGTAGTCATGACAATGACAAGTACAAGAATCACAAGAGTGGATATAAGAGCCACCACAATGGAAGTGGAAGTGGAAGCCAGCTTGTCAAGAAAGATCTTAGTCAGGTTGAATGTTTCAAGTGCAAGAATATGGGGCATTATGCAAATGAATGCCCAGAAAAGAAAGTTGAAGGACCCAACAAGCCCAACCCTTTCCAAAAGGGACAAGTGAACCACATCAATGTGGAGGAAATCTATGAGGAACCCGGTGCCGTTGCTGGTAAGTTCAAACTCAATTCTATTCCAGCACTTGTTCTTTTTGATACTGGTGCATCACATTCATTCATATCAAAAGCATTTGTTGATAGAAATGGGTTTTCAACTGAAAACATTGTGTGGCATCCCGCAAAACCACTACTAGAAAATCGCGTTGTTTTTGTGCATTGCATCGTCATCATCATGCATTTGTTTGTCTGAAACTATTTTCATTAAGCCTATTTTGTTTTCTAAAAATTACCCTTCTTTCATTTCGAAACAAAGTGTAATAATTATCTCCTAAATTATTTAACTAAAAATTATTTGCTAAAATATTTCAGACAAAACAAAACAAATAAGTATCTTACAAAATAATAAGAACCTAAAACCTAAACCCTTCCCACCCAATCCTAGTCTACCCACCAACCAGTGCCCTCCACCTCACCTTCCCTCCACCTCATCACACCCACCGCCACCTCACCAATCCACAGCCCACCTACACCCCTCCCTCTCTCTCACCTAGCCCCCATCTACCCTCTCCCTTACACCCTGGCCCACACGCCCACCGCCACCTCCCTGCCACTTGACACACCACGCCCACACAACAACCCCACACCACGCACACCCGTGGCCACCCCCTGGACCCGACCGACCCGGTCCCACCTCCCCACCTCCCGCTCCTCTCTCCCCTCGCTCAGACCCCCACACGAGCCCCACCCCGACCCGCTTCCCCCACCTCGCGCCTTCTTCTTCCTCCCTCCGCTGCCCCCACCTGCGTCTCGTGCGCCTCCCGCCCAGGACCTTCGCCCTCGCCCGAGCCACCGCCTCTCCCCTCCGCCCCTTGGCGCGCCTTGTGAGCCTTCTCCCTCGCCTCCTCCCAGCGGCCTGCTCCGCCTCGTCCCTGAGCCTCCACCACCTTCATTTGGGCCCGTCGCCCTCCTCCTCGGCCGCGGCTCCGCCTCCGCCCGTCCCTCGTCCCCGACTCCGGCCGACCCCCCCCTCGCCAGCTCTTCCCCGGCCCCGACCTCGCTGCCCCTCGCGCCGGCCTTCCTCCTCTGCCCCGCGCGAGCCCGACCACCAACCGCCGGCCCGTCGCCCGCTTCTCGCCGTGCGCCTGCGAGCCGTCCCTGCCGCGAGCTCCTCTTCCGCCGCCGCCTCTGCACCTCCCTGCTTGTTTTCTCTTCCGCCTCCGGCCGTGCCCTCGCCGTCCCCTCTGCCCCGCTCGGCGCCGCCCTGGCCTCGCCTCTGTCGGCCACCGCTCGTCTGACCCGGGCCCGTACCCTCCTCTATCCTTCCCCGTGTCGCTGCAGCGAGCCCGGCCGCCGTCCTCCCTTCTCCTGGTCGGCCCTGCCTGTAACTCCTGCCGCAACCTTGACCTCGCCATCCCCTGTCGCCTCTACAGCGTCACGGACCCGGAGCTTCTCCATGCTCGAGCACGCGCGCATGGGGCTGCTATCCAGACGCTGCACTGCCGCGTTACCCTGCTTCCGTCACGCCTCTACGCCAAAATCCTCGATGTCGTGCTGAGTCCAACAACCAAACACGGAGAATATTGACAAAGCGTCAAGTTCCCCTTGTCGACAAGATCGGCTCGATGCTGTTGGATTAGAAGAATGTACTTGGTGGAAAGCGAAGGCCCTGACGCCGATCCCAAGCTCGCCACCGGCGGACAAGATGGTACCCAAGGTCGTCGACATAGAAAACCCCAAGATCTCCTTCATGGAAATCGAAGCCGAACCCGGAGATCTCCGTCATGGAACCACAAGGCCGTTGGAGTGGAGTCAACCAGATCTACCGCCGGACGCCAAGCACTCCTTCACGGACCCGAGGACCATCAAGACTTCCGCTCGGCAACGCCAAGTACTCCTTCCTGGCTTCGAAGTCCGACCCCGTGGGACCCGACAAGACCTCGCAGCGACAAGATCGACACCGATCACGGCGAATCTGATGCGCCCCTGACGCCGAACCAAGTCCTGCTTCCCGGATGCGACAAGACCTACCTCCGTTATCCGAGACCGAGCCCGTCGAACCCTGAAACCTGAGACCGGACCCCAAACCACATCGAACCCCAAGATCGCCGAACCCTAATGTGTGACCCTGATCCGAGCCCCTATTTTATAAATTGTCAACTATATAAATTTTTGCATACTTAATTGTTCATGCATGCATACTTTTCATGTGGTTTGGGGGCATTAGGCCGATTCACCTTATAATTAAATATGGGGCCCATATGCGGGCAAATCCAGTCGTATATTGGTCCCATTTAAATTTGTGTAGCGAACCGGTGCTATCATTTTGCCTTGTTAAGACAACATTTAAATTGTGGGGGTTCTAAACAACTTGAACCATCTGAATAATTGTCGGGACCCCGGTTCCGCTTAATATGGCCTAATCGCATTGCACCCTTGCCATGCCATACACCATACATGCATCATGCCCGATCTTCTGTCGTAGTATTAAATAGTGCATCCGGTGTTTCTTCTAGTGCTTTGGTTCTTTGCGGATAAGGCCGTTGAGTTGATGTGAGCTTCGCCCCGATCTTCGGTTGAACCTTCGGCAATGTTTTTCAGGCGAGCATCTCCCCCTTTCTACCTATCTTACTTTTATAGTATTTATTCCCTCCTGTTGATCTATTGCTATCTGTGTTGCGATGCTCTAGTTTCCGTACCCGTGAAATCCCTTGCAGCCGTATATTGCCTTGGACACATCCTATTACCTGTTGTTTGGTAGATAGTTGGACTTGCGCGTCGTAGTCGCTTGCTCAAGTGCTGTTGCGTGTTGTCAAGTACCACAGTTGTTGGAGTATTGCCGCATGTTCAATGTTGGAGAGGACCATGGCTTTAATTATCGTTCACT
Organism: Avena insularis; assembly: GCA_023614405.1. Classification (NCBI taxonomy): domain Eukaryota; kingdom Viridiplantae; phylum Streptophyta; class Magnoliopsida; order Poales; family Poaceae; genus Avena; species Avena insularis. Next base: position 287,614,242 of record CM042691.1, on the reverse strand, counting down.
TTAATTACTGTTTAACAACTAAAATTGAAGTAGGTAAGCAGAGGCACAGGTGGGCAATAGATGTTATTTGGTTGTTAACCGTCCACTTGTGTCCCGTAGGACCCCGAGTACTTGATACCTGTTCCTTGAATATTCGCGCTATCCACATACGGGGGAATTATGGGACCCCCTTGAGCCAGAGCTTGATTCATTCTTATTTCTTGGGGCCACAAACTAGTTTGAGGATTTATTTACTATCCTGTACTTATGCCATGCTTTACTGTATTATTTACGATTGTGCGAGGAGCACACTGTACTGTTTAGGATCGTGACCCGTTTTCGCGGTATCGACAAGCCCAGTTTTGGGTTCCCAGTCGTTTACAGCCGACCCCACAAACCTTGAGTCCGTCTCGGAGTCAGCTACCTTCGTTGCTGGTGTACTCCAAGGGGTGGCCCCCTGAAATATTTCTGAATCCTGTGATTGCTTTGTCGTGAAAGCCTCGTTGGGTTTTGATTTGGTTTTTCCGGGGTTGATCGAGTGTGTGTTGCTATTTGTGCACCTAGGTAAAACTTTCTGAAAGCCGTGTCATGGTTATGGACGACTTGGAGCACAGTATCTCGATCATAGACAACTATAACTAAAGTAGTGCTATAAATTTGACTTTATAATGACTAGTAATCAGCTTCACTATAATGGAATGGCTAATAAAACTGCCAACAATTGCTTGTTTGGGTTGTCGCTTGCGACCATTGTACCTGACTAGTAAGTATGGCAACTACAACGGAATGGCTAAATAAAAGTACCAACAACTGCTGGGTTTTTGGGATATCTCATGCTAATTGTATCTGACTAGTAAGTGTCGCAACTACAACGGAATGGTTAACTAAAATTGCCCACTGCTTATTTTGTCAGGATGATTATCTACACCTGACTAGTAATTGCTGCAACGATAACTGAATAAATAAAACTGCCAACTGTGCGAGTTCCTCGGTGGACTTCCTCGTTTGGTCTCGAGGGGAAAATACCAGGATGGGATTGTTTGGTGTAAGATTCAGGTTGGTTCCGAATAGGTCTTTCTTACCCCTCTCTGATAGCCGCCAGTTATATCGAGTCTCTATAGGCTGTTTAGTGCATGCTGCCGCTGCCGCTTCAGTCCACCATACCTATGTAGGCGAGGACCGCCGAATTCTAGCCTCTAGTGTCTTGGCCTTAATCTTGACCGCTCTCTCTTTTTTCCTTTGCCCTTTGTCGGCACCCCTTTTGTTTAAGCAGGTTTTGAGATCGACGTCGTTAGCAGGGTTACCCTTCCGGCTTGGCCTGGGCAGGGTTATGGACGCCATTGGTTATTCTTCAGGGCTCTTAGCCCCATTTGCATCTTGTTCGTAGCTGGACGCTCTATCGTTTTCAAGGTGATTTGGATCTTTGTACTGTATATCTGTATTCTTGACTCATTGAGTCGCTGTTGTATATATATCTGTTCTGTGGGTCCCATCGAGGACTGTTGTGTAATGTTATTACTTCGTTTTCCACCCGCACGAAAGTGCCTGGTGGGCACCTTTGAATCGTTTCTATGCGGGTTTGGCGGGTTTCGCTAAAACTTGCATAGGGCCGATTCTGAGGGTGTTACACATTGGGTGTCCAATAAAAGTAAGTTCTCCCGATGGAGATATGATAGTAAGTCTTGGATGCCGGGATCTAGTGATAGAGTTTGGAAAGCATAAGTTTCCAGTGACTATGATAATCCTAGATTCCCAAGGACTGGATGTAATTTTGGGAATGGATTGGATGACCAAGTATGAAGGAGTACTAGATTGTGCCAATCGTACTGTCGCACTCACAACCCCGTAAAAGAAACGGATAAGATTCAAATCTAACTTTGAATCAAAAGGGAGTAAGATAAATTCTCTTAAGGGGGTTAGCATAGACAGTGTGCCTATTGTGAGTGAATATCCGGATGTGTTTCCGGAAGAATTGCCGGGAATGCCACCAGATAGAGATGTGGAGTTTCTTATTGACTTGCTACCAGGATCTGGACCAATAGCAAAGAGACCATACAAGATGTCAGTTGATGAGTTGAAAGAACTCAAGAAACAACTTGGAGAATAGTTGCAGAAAGGATTTATTCAACCAAGTTCTTCGTCTTGGGGAGCACCAGTTTTGTTTGTGGAAAAGAAAGATAGAAGCCAAAGGTTATGCATAGATTACCGTTCACTCAATGAGGTGACTATCAAGAACAAGTACCCTTTTCCTAGAATCAATGACTTGTTTGATCAGTTAGAAGGAGCCTGTGTGTTCTCAAAGATTTATCTCCGATCAGGTTATTTTCAGCTTAAGATAAGGGAAGAAGACATACATAAGACAACTTTCACCACTAGGTATGGATTGTACGAGTATACCGTGATGCCATTTGGTTTGACCAATGCACCAGCATACTTTATGAATATGATGAACAAGGTGTTCATGGAGTTCCTTGACAAGTTTGTTGTCGTTTTCATCGATGACATTTTGATCTACTCCAAGAGAAAAGAAGAGCATGAAGGTCATTTGCATTTGATACTTGAGAAGCTTAGGGAGCATAAGTTGTATGCCAAATTCAGCAAGTGTGAATTTTGGTTAAATGAAGTTGGATTTCTTGGACACATTGTGTCAGGAGATGGTGTAGCAGTTGATCCTGCTAAAGTGTCAGCTGTAACCGAATGGGAATCTCCTAAGTCAGTAAAAGAAGTTCACAGTTTCCTTGGCTTGGCAGGATACTACAGAAGATTTATTGAGAATTTCTCCAAGGTAGCTAAGCCTATGACAGAATTGCTAAAGAAAGACAAGAAATTTGCTTGGTCTGAAGGATGTGAACTCAGTTTCCAAGAATTGAAGAAGATACTAGTGACAACACCAGTCTTATGTCTGCCAGATTTGGAGAAGGATTTCCAAGTGTATTGTGATGCATCTCATCATGGATTAGGTGCAGTGCTAATGCAAGAAGGGAAAGTTGTGGCTTATGCCTCGAGACAACTCAAAACTCATGAGGTAAATTACCCTACTCATGATTTAGAGCTAGCCTCTGTTGTCCATGCACTCAAAACATGGAGACATTATCTTTTGGGAAAGCGATGTGAAGTGTTCACAGATCACAAAAGTTTGAAGTATATCTTCACCCAGAAAGAAATCAACATGAGACAAAGAAGATGGCTAGAACTCATCAAGGACTATGACTTGAGTTTGCAATACCACCCCGATAAAGCAAATGTTGTAGCAGTTGCTCTAATCCGTAAGGTATTTGTAAATGGCCTTACTAAGGGAGAGATGCCAGATGATCTGTGTGCCCAATTTAGAGATCTCAGATTGGAGATTGTGCCTGAAGGACATCTCATGTCTTTGGATGTTCAACCCACTTTGTTGGACAAAATCAAGGAAGCCCAAAAGACAGACAAGGAAATTGTAGAGATCAAGGAAAAGATTGGCAAGGGAAAAGCAAAAGGATTCCATGAAGACGAACATGGTACTTTATGGTATGGAAAACGTATCTGTGTTCCACAAGACCCGGAGCTTCGGAAACTGATATTACAAGAAGCACATAACTCACCATATTCCATTCATCCGGGTAACACCAAAATGTACATGGATATGAAAGAAAGATTTTGGTGGAATAATCTCAAGAAAGACATCGCCGAACATATTGCTTTGTGTGATGTATGTAGTAGAGTGAAAGCGGAACATCAGAAACCAGAAGGATTGCTACAACCACTACCTATTCCTGATTGGAAGTGGGACAATATTGGCATGGATTTCATCACCGGATTGCCAAGGACCAGGTCCGGATATGACTCTATTTGGGTAGTAGTGGATCACTTAACTAAAGTGGCTCATTTCATACCCGTGAAGACAACCTATACAAGTGCGAAGTTAGCCAAGATCTACATGATTAGGATTGTATGTCTGCATGGAGTACCCAAGAGTATTGTGTCTGATAGGGGAACTCAATTCACTTCTCATTTTTGGAGGCAGCTACATGAGTCATTGGGAACAAGGTTGGAATTTAGCACTGCTTTTCATCCTCAGACTGATGGACAAACAGAAAGGACCAACCAGATTCTTGAAGATATGTTGAGGGCATGTGCCCTAGACTATGGAGCCAGTTGGGATGAAAGTCTGCCTTACGCAGAATTCTCTTACAATAACAGCTATCAAGCTAGTATTGAGATGGCACCATTTGAGTTTCTCTATGGGAGGAAGTGTACCACCCCATTGCTATGGAATGGTGTGGGAGAAAGAAGTTTGTTCGGACCAGAACTAATCAAAGAGGCTGAAGAGAAAGTCAAGTTGGTTAAGGACAGATTGAAGATAGCATAGTCCCGACAAAAGAGCTACGCGGATCCTAAACGTAGAGAAGTCACCTATGAGGTAGGTGATAGAGCTTATCTTAGAGTGTCACCACTTCGTGGAGTGAAGAGATTTGGAGTCAAAGGAAAATTGGCCCCAAGATATGTTGGACCATTCAAGATTCTGAGTCGTAAAGGAGAAGTAGCTTATGAGATTGAATTTCCAGAATCATTGTCTGCTGTTCACAATGTATTTCATGTGAGTCAACTAAAGAAATGCCACCCAGAAATGGAAGAGACTTCTTTGAAGGATAATATACCTTTGGAGGAGGTCCAATTGGGAAGTGATCTCACTTATGAGGAAAAGCCTATCAAGATTCTTGAGACTGCAAAAGGAGTTACTCGGACTAAGACTATCAAATTCTGCAAAGTTCAATGGAACCACCATTCTGAAGAAGAAGCAACATGGGAAAGAGAAGATGATCTTCGGAAATACCACCCTCACCTATTTTCTAGCCAACCCGAATCTAGAGGGCGAGATTCACCTTAAGGGGGTTAGATTTGTAACATCCCTAAAATCATGTTTTCAAACATTGCATATCATTCATGCATGCATATCATTTAGGGGACAATTTCAAACCCCTTTCAAGAAAACAGAAGCACTGAGTGCTATTATTTATGTGAGCAAGCATTGATCTAATGCCCCTCTCAAATGAGAGTATAATTGTTTTAAACCAAGCTTTGTTTGCTCTTATGTTGGTTTGGTTGAGTGTTAAAGTTTGGACAGAAATTTCCAAAACAAATATGGATTTAAAACTCTTTTCAAATCCTTATCAAATCAAGTGCTAAGGCACTGTTGTTTTAAAATTTTCAAAGGAACTATGCAAGTCCAGCAAGGCAGCATGGTTTTATACTCAAAATTATACAGGGTTCATTTTACAAAAGGCCAGAAAGATTTGAAATTCAAAAGCTTTTGATTTAATTTGAAAATGATTCCAGAAAATCAACTCAGAAAAAAGAAAAGGAATTAGAAAATCCAACTGGTCTGGCGCCAGCTTTTCAGCCCATCAGCCAAAGCAGCCCACCCGGGCCACCTCTATCTCTGCTTTTCCTCATCGCGCCCGCGTGCACCCACCCGCTGACAGCTCGACCCCACCATGTCCCGTCAGCTTCGTCCTCAATCAACGCGCGGCCGAGGCGCTCCGCCGTTACCTCGCCGCAGTCACTGCCCGCTTAATTCCCATTGATGCAGTGCGTAATCGCCGCCCCTCCTGGCTATTTAACCCCCTCTGCATCACGACCATTTCCCCCCACTTAGCGCCTCCATTCCACCACCAGGGTGTCCATAATCTCACTTGCACCGCCGCTGTACCGAGCCACTCCGGCGGGCGATTCCGGTAAGCTCTGATCGCCCCTCTGCTTCTGGTTCAAATGAGCGTGACCACCACGTACTTGTGCATCTGCTAACACCCCTGGTTTTCCCGCGCTTGACCCAGGTCGCCGTCTTCGTTCACGCCCGCAACCACCAGAGCCAACGCTCAACTCCAACGAGCAATAGCGGTATGAATCGAACGCCCCTTGACCCCGCATGCATACTGTCAGGTTCGCCTTGTCCTTGCGCAGCTTTTGACACCACTGACTCGTGCTAGGGCGACGCAGAGCCTCGACAACGACGACGTCTCATGCATCCGACGCCGCACACAACTCCAACGAGCCCCAGCGACCACCACTGCGTGCCCCTTCGCCAACGAAGACCACCTCGAGCATCAGCGTCATCACGCGAACTCGGTGAGCTATCCCACGGCCTTTCTCGCTTCCTGTATCGCCGGGAACATCACCGCCTGAGCGCGCCGCCGCCAGCCACCGTCGCGCGCCACCCATCTTTGGTCAAGCAATCGTGCGCCGTTAGATCTAGATCAGATGCGTAGAATTAGATCACTTAACGAAGGGGTACGGGACAGATCTGGCCGTGTGATTTCATTTAGATCGTGCGGTCCATGTTATTCGATCCGTGCGAATCGGTATCAACCAATCACAGAGCGCCGCGTGGCTAGTTCTTTGTTTTAAAAACAGAATTTAGATCTATTAGATGTTCAAACTTGTAAAATTTATAACTTTTGATCCACACGTTCAAATTTTGCAAATTTTATATCATTGGAATCAGGAGAGAAAATCCTTTCTGTTTATGCAATGTGTTTAATGTTTTGCCTCTGTAAAGATGGTTGTTTATACAGAAACTTGTGTAGGCTTATTTTGATTAGATAAATTATTTGAAAAATGTTTTGTTGTCCAAATAAAGTTTATTTTGCATGTTTTGAACTTGTTTATGATTCAGTACTGTATGCTTGTCTTGTTTGGTGTAGGAAATCATCACATGGCATTTGCATGCATTCATATATTTTTGTTTGTATATATTTGGTATGTGATTTTGGTGCCATTATTTTACGTGTAGATTTTGGTGCAAATAGTGATTGTGATTGTGAGGATTGTTGCTACTCCCCAAACTACCAAGGCAAGTGGTGCTTCATGATTTTATTCCTATGTTTTTTCAACTATGCACTAGAAATATTTTGTATAGGACTTGCATGAATATTTTGATCTATATGTTATGCTTGGGAAATCCTAGTAGTTGTAGAATTGCTAGAAATTTCTAAGTTAAGATGCTTATCAATGCCATGCTTAGCCTAGCTAGTAGCAACCAAGGGAGGTTATATATTCATGCTATGAGAAAATATTTCCAAGTCTTTGGACTTGTGTTTTTGCTTAATAAAAACAACTAAGTGAATGAAACACCTGGGTGGAATGGAAAGAATGGTTTGTGTTGAGTGGTTACAAAAGGCCCATGTCTATGGTTTACCTTGTGTATCTCACTTGTGGAAAGCCACCCAGGAACAAAGGGATTTGAGATGCCAAATGTTAAGAAGCTTCTAGTGCAGCCACATGGCATTATGGGCTCTGCCTGGATCATATAGGTTGCAATAACTTAGCCATTTGGACAGTTGGTGGTAGTGGGATGATAGGTTTGGAGCGCGTACATTTGGTCTAAGGGAAGGCTTCTGAAAGGTCCTGTCTTGGTGAAAATCAAGTCTTGTGGGGAAAGTGCACAACCTCTGTAGATGGAAGAATCTAAGTACTTAGCCATGTCCCTGGTATAGGACAACTTGAGCATCAAGACGTGGAAGCTATCAAGAATCTCCTCATCCCAATTTCTAAGTTGAAACTTGTGGTTGAATAAGGGTGAAGGTTCACCAATTTCTATTGGTGTTTCCTTGGGAAAGTTTTATCAAAGAAAAACTTAGTGTTTTCAACTAATAGGCAAAACCTATTTTTGAGCAAGCAAGCCTAAGCTACACTTAGCCAAATGCATATGGTATCTAGATGTCAATATTATACTAAGGTATCACTTGCCAATACTATTCCAATGTATTGACCCACTGTGGCTGTAACTTGTGATGTTGCAGGTTATTCTGATGGTGATTAAGGGTTATGAGTCTACCCTCAACATGATTGCATGTGGCACATGAAGATGAAGACTTATTTATCTTACTATATATTTGAACTCTTGTATTAGGCCTGTGGCCATGGAGTTTGTAAAAGACTATGTTTGTCTCTGGAATGATATGTAATAATGACCTTTGTTTCTGTGTACTTCAACTTAAACTGTGGATGCTAGCATTGATCCAGGGACTAGCATTGCAATCACAGGGATCTTTTCCTTTATAAAGGAGGGATCTTACACTGGGGGGCGGAAAACACCAAGAGAGAAAGATCTCTTTGGCAGACAGATTTCTGCCGGGGGAATTCCTTCCCGGAGAGGAGAGACCGTTGCCATCAACACCATCATCAAGCTAGGCTTCATCGGGATCATCATCATCATCCACACCATCATCTCCACCAGCACCATCATCACCACTCCGTCTCGCTGTAATAATTGTGTTGGATATTGCTTTAGTTCTTAGGGGAAACTTTCGCAGTGTTAATTACTATTGTAGTTGATGCTTGTGAGTGGAACCATTGGATTATTGTTTATGTTTAGATTGTTATCCATTACCATATCATCTTTGATCTTGATCCATATGATGTCTTGTGAGTAGTTCGTTGTGTTCTTGAGGACATGGGAGAAGTCATGTTGTTAGTAGTGAATCTGTGATGAGTTATTATTTAATGGTTTAGTATTTAAGTTGTGGTGCTATTCTTCTAGTGGTGTCATGTGAACATCGACTACATGACACTTCACCATTTATGGGCCTAGGGGAGTGCATTGTGTATTTGGCTACTAATTGTGGGGTTGCCAGAGTGATAAAAACCTGAACCCCCGTTAGGACACCTTTGCACAGGGGAGTGTAGGATCTCAGAGTTTAAGGTTGTGGTTAGGTTTATATCTTAATTACTTTCCTGTAGTTACGGATGTTTGCAAGGGGTTTAATCACAAGTATGTATTAGTCCTAGGAAGGGCGGTATGTTAGCACAGGTTCACCCACACAACACTTACAAACACCAAAACAAGAGTACTCAGCTATTTGTAGCGAAAGCACTTGACAGAATTCCCATGTGTCCTCAAGAACGTTTGGTCCTTATAAGTATTTCCACTGACTTGTCCTTTGCTAAGAAAGGATTGGGCCACTTTCTCCGTTTGTTCGTTACCTTTGTTACTTGCTCTTTGTTTTGTTGCCTCAAAAAACCACTAAAAACCCGTTTTCTATGTATTCACAGGGATTTCCTGCTCCATACCACTGTTCAACACCTTCTGCTCCTTGTTGGGATCGACACTCGTATTTATCGAAAGTACTATGATACACCCTTATACTTGTGGGTCATCAGTCATCAAGCTAGACTTCATCGGGTCATCATCATCCACACCATCATCTCCACCAGCGCCCTCATCACCACTCCATACCGATGTAACAGTTGTGTTGAATCTTGCATAGTTCTTAGGTGAAACTTTCCCGGTGTTGATTACTCTTGTAGTTAATGCTTGTGAGTGGAACCATTGAATTATTGTTTATGTTCAGATTGTTATTCATCATCATATCATCTCTGATCTTGATCCATATGATGTCTCATGAGTAGTTCATTTATTTCTTGAGGACATGGGAGAAGTCATGTTGTTAGTAGTGCAATTGTGTTGAAATAATATTCAATGGTTTGATATTTAAGTTGTGGTGCTATTCTTCTAGTGGTGTCATGTGAATGTCAACTACATGATACTTCACCATTTATGGGCCTAGGGGAATGCATTGTGTATTTGGCTACTAATTGTGGGGTTGCCGGAGTGACAGAAACCTAAACCCCCGTTAGGAAACTTTTGCATAAGGGAGTTGAAAGAACATGTGGGCCCCCATGTGTGGTTTTGGTAATTAATGACAATCTTTATGGACTAATGTGTGTATTAAGTTGTACTTGTAAGAATTGTCCATTGGCATTGCTTGGAGCATGTGTTGACTTCAAGATAGATGAAATGAGAAGAAGATGTGTTGTGCAAGCTCAAAATGCGCCATCTATAGAAGATCTCATGTTTGATGCTTGCCATCCTCGGTGATCATGGATCGATGATGAGGAATCAAGAAAGGTGTCCATCTTGATAAGGACAAGATCGTCTACATCAAGCTCAAATGGATTGCTCAAGGCAAAGGTATAATATTGATAGGTTTTCCCTTTTGCCGGTCTCATGTTTGTTGGGAGACCGGGTTTAGGATAGATAACTGTATTATCAAGAGGGGCTCTCGAATGAGTAACTCGGTCACATCGTTCAGAGAGAGATCAAACCTTTGCATACTTGCATCATCATATTTGGTTGTTATTTGGTCTTATCCATGTGAGGATATAGAGCTTGTGGTAATCTCCATAACAAGCTCTAGTTCATCAAAAACGGGTTTCCCTTTTATATCTTATTGCGTTTTGATCTTGGAGGTTTTACCGGTTTGTATTTTAGATAAAGGTAAAACCTTCCATTATTTGGTTCTTACTCATGTGAGGATTTAGAGCTTGTGTTAATCTCCATGACAAGCTCTAGTTCATCGAGAACGGATTTCATATGCATTTTCTATTACGTTTTTGATGTTGGAGGTGTTATCGGTTCGTCTTTTTGATAGAGGTTAAACCTTTCGTCATTTGGATCTATCCTCCCTTGCTGGACTATAATGTTTCTTTGCATGATCTTTTAGATATTGTTGTCCTCTTTGAAATGAGACCAATATCATCAAAATCGGAGTCCGGATGCAAAAGTTATGGCCGTTTTCGTTCAGGGATGACCGGTAGTACCGGACCAGGGTTCGGTAGTACCGCCCCTTAGTACCGGTCGGTACAGAATAAGGTGCGTTTGGAGACCTGGGATCCCCAGGGAATGTCTGGTAGTACCGGGAATGTCCGGTAGTACCGGGAAAAAGTCCGATAGTACCGGGATTCACGTTTTTGGGCTTCAACGGTTGGAGTTTGGGGGAACCTATTTAAGAGGCCTTCTTCCCCAATAGTTCCCCAACCATTCTTGCAAGTTTTCCCCTCCATTGTTGACCTTCTTAAGCTTGGTTTCTCTCAATCCCTCCGATGATTCTTGCATATTCTTGAGGGATTTGAAAGAGGATATCTAGATCTACAATCCCACCAATCAATCTCTCCTATAAGTGAGGGGAACATATTGGGATCTAGATCTTGGAGTCTTTTGTGGATTTCCTCCATTGTTCTTCCTTTCTTATTCCCCCATAAGATTTTGTAGCTTTGGTGGAATTTGTGAGAGAAGGATTTGAACACCTTTGTGGTGTTCTTGCCATTTGCATTTGGTGCATCGGTTTGTGTTCTCCTCGGAGGATTTGGTTTGAGGACTCATTGGAGCTTGTCCCTCTTAGGTTCTTGGAACCCTAGACGGTTTTGTGGCCTTGGTGGCATTGTGGCATTTTGTGGCATTTGTTGGGAGCCTCCAATTAAGTTGTGGAGAAGGGCCCCAACCTTGTGAGAGGTTCCGGTTGCCACCAACAAGTGCACCAATAGTGGAAGCGTGGATCGATCCCGTTGGGGTGAGATTCACCGGAGAATAAGGGAGGCCTTTTGTGGCGTTGGTGGTTTTATACCACCCCCTCTCCAAACGAGACGTACTCCATGTTGGGAGGAACTCGGTAAAATATCGGTGTCCCCGTGTGCCTCGGTTATCTCTATATCCGAGCTCTTTACTTATGCACTTTACATTGTGATAGCCTTCGTGCTTGAAGTAATATATATCTTGCTATCACTTTGTTGCTTGTATTGCTTAGCATAATTTGTTGGTGCACATAGGTGAACCTTAGTTGTTCTAGGTTGTGCTTAACAAAGTAAACACTAGTTTTATTCCGCCTTTGTTGAGCCACTCTAGGAAAAGTTTTAATCGCCTATTCACCCCCTCTAGGCGACATCTGTATCCTTTCAATTGGTATCAGAGCCCGGTCTCTCATTTTAGGCTTCACCGCCTTGAGAGTAAAGATGTCGGCTAGAGGATTAGTGCACAATGACATGTTCACATTCGATGGCACAAATTATGATATATGGAAAAATCGCATGCTCATTCATTTTTGAGACATGGACCCAAATTTGGAGCGTATTGTAGATATAGGTTTTTCTCCTCCTATGGATTTCAAAAATCTATATTGTGAGGATGAGAAAAACTTATATCTCGATGCTCAAGCTTCTAATGTGCTTGTTAATGCTTTGAGCTATGTAGTTACCTCTTCAATCATTCCTTTTTGGAGCGCTCATGAGTTATGGACAAAACTTCAAGATAAATATATTGTGTCTAACATTATTGAGGATGATTGTGTTGCTTCCACTTCCGGTCGAGATGAGTTCTCATCCTCTACCACTTCACCAACATGTGACGTTTCACTAGGTAATGATATGGTGAGTGGTGATAGAAATTGCAATTTGGATAGTGTGCTTACTATTTGTAATCCCTCATCTCTATCTAGTTGCAATGATATATCTTTGGACTTTAACACTTATAGCACTACAAACTTCTTACATGATTGTGTTAATAGTCCTTGCATATCATGTAGAAATGACTTGGATAAATCTCATGATGATATGCTTGTTTTGTCTTGTTGCCATGATAAAAATGCTTCCATTTCCTCTAGTACTTTTGTTGCTAACCATGTAGAGGAAACCAAAGATTCTATGGGGCAAGACATGGTTTTGAATGAAGCCACAAATGCAATCTCATCTTCACCTTCTTCCGGTACCCACCTATGCCTTATGGATAGGGATTCTAAGGTAACCCCTACTTTGGAACCCATTACCTCTTGTGATGAGGAGGATGTGGATAATGTGGAAGAAGAGCTTGATATTGATGATTTATATGAAAAGGGTGAGATTGATTATCGTGCCCATGTTAAAAAGGATATTGCTTGCTCTAACTTTGTTGAAGTCTTGGACTTTGCTATTAAGAGAAAAGAACATATTGATAAGTTAGAAACACAAATTGAGGTGCATGATAACAACATTGATAAAATGTGTAGTCTTGAGCGTGAGTATGCTAATATAATTGCAAACCTAAATAAAGCTCTTGAAGAGGAACAAACCACTAAGGAATATCTTGAGGAGACCTTTTCTTTAGAGCTATCTAGAGTAAAGGAATCTCATGATAGATATCTTGAGGTGGCAAGTGATCTCAAAAGTAAAAATGATGAGACTCAAGTTGCTTATGCTAAACTCCTTGAGGATTTTGAGCACCTCAAAAATGGCTCTCGGGTCGTTAAGAGGGAGCTCATCAAACTCACCGAGTCGCATGAGCAACTTAAAGCTTCATATTCAAAAGAGCTTGACAAGTTGCCCTCACCTCTTGCTAATAATAATGATGCTTGTGCTACTAACTCTATTTCTTGTGAAGCATCTATTTTGAAGGAGAATGTTGAGCTAAAGACTCAACTTGCTTTGCTAACTAGCAACTATGGGAAATTAGAAGAAAGTCATACTAAGCTCTCGAGCTCGCATGAGGATCTTCTAGTCTCCCATGGTAGGCTAAAGTTAGCTCATGAGGCCATCGTGTCAAAGGTAACATCTAGTGGGCCTCATGTTGACATTAGCACTATATCTACTCCAAATGTTATATTGCCATGTGCTAGTCCTTGTAATTCATCCTCTCACAAACATGCTATATCTCGTGATGAATTACATTTTGTGCCTTGTTGCTCTAACAATGTATCATCTACTTCCTCTAGTACTTTTGTTGAAACTAACCATGTAGAGGAAATAAAAGAGCTCAAGGCTCAAGTCACTTCTTTGAGAAATGACTTGAAAAAGGGTCATCAAGGGAAGGCCGCACTCAAAAAAATATTGAGTGTGCAAAAATCCCCCAATGACAAGAGTGGGCTTGGATTCAACTCCAGTGTCAAGAACAAGTCCACTATCAAGTTGAAGCACAAGGACAACAAGAAGAATGGCCAAGATCAAGTCAAGAATCCGGCCAACATTGTTTGCTTCAAGTGCAAGGAATAAGGGCACCATGTTAGATCTTGCCCATTGAAGAAAAAGCCTCTTAGTGTGAAGAAACAAGGGAAGCATCCTCAAGCTCCACCTCAAGTCATTAATGGGCCACTTCCTAAGAGGACTACTCAAGCTCTTCCTCGAGTTGTGTCTTCACCTAAGAAGAAAGATGGCAAGAGTAGAACTTGCTACATATGCCGTGAGAAGGGTCATATTTCTTCCTCATGCAGTATCGGTATCTCCTCATCCAACCCTATCATTATTGATGATGCTTATTCTCTTTGTAAGGATGAGGTTGGCAATGTGTTTGCCAAATTTGTTGGTGCTCAATGTGGGTTCAAGAAAAGAACCATTTGGGTTGCCAAGTTTATTGTGACTAACCTCTTAGGACCCAACTTGGTTGGGGACCAACAAGCCAAAACTTGATCAATAGGTGTTGTTGGAGGGCATTGGAGTCTTGGCTACATTATGAAGAATTGAGGGATCTTCATCAATTATTATTGTCAAGCCAAGCCATTTGGATTATCATGATTATATTATATTTCCAATGTTCCTCCTTGCGGTAACATATGCTAAACTCTTTACATTGAAAGTTACTCGCCCCCTTGTGCATGTGTTGGTTTTGTATCTTCCATGTTTTTGTACATGTTGTGCTATCCACTTAATTATCTTGAAATCAAGATTATTTGTGTATGATTAGGTGGCACACCATGTATGTATGTTTCTTATGTTTGAGCATTGCTTGGTTATATTTGGTATCCTATTTGGCTCTTGTGAGAAATTAATGGATTATCCCATTTAGGGGGAGTGTTATGCTTGGGCATTCCACAATCCTAAAATTGTGTGTACATGAGGAATACCACCTAGTACTTATATTGGATTCTTGTCTAGTCTCTATGTGGTATAATTCTCATGAGAAATTTAAGTTTTATAATGTCCATTAATTATCTCTATTTGTATCCTTTTGCCTCGTGTTGTTTTTATGGTAGTATCACATTATGGGGGAGTCTTATGCTTAGTGCATATTACAATCCTAGAAAATGTGAATATTCGAGGTTGTGTCACTTAGAATTGATATTGATAATTATCTAGCGCCTATGTGACACATTGGCTCATACAATTTCCAATTTTCTTGAATGGCTTTATTGATCTTATTTTGGATCTTGTATATGAGAGTGTTTCTCGGTATGTGTTTCCTCATATTTAGATATATATATCCTCATGGAAACCATTTGCTTCAAGTTACTCTATTCACTAGTGATTGTGTGACTTTTGGGAAGCTACCAAGAATCTTGTTCGAAGTATCATGATTAATTCTTATATTTTGTTATATGCTTCTTGTTGTGACTATGATCTTGAGTATCCATGGTACCTACCTTGAGAAAATTATTCCCAATATTTCTTGTCCTTGGACAATGAGTACTCAATTTATGGTAGAATTGATTGATCATATTCACTTTGGCCTTTGCTTAATATTGTCCTATATTTTCCCAAGTAAATGTTTTGTGTGCTGCCATGTGTTCCTTGCTAATTTTGGATCCTTCTATTTTTTATTGGTATCCTCTTGTGTTTTTATTTAATGTAGGTAGTAGTGATGATATCATTTGTGTGCATTTTACATTCAAAAGGAAAATCCTACATAATGCACTATCCATGGGGGAGCTTTCCTATATTATTTAAAACACTCATATTTATGCTTCTTTGTTTGATCCATATCGGGTCTTATGTGCTTGGAACCTCAATCTTTTCGTTTTGGTATTTTGTGCCATCATGTGAAGTTTGGGGAGTTTGGTTTCTTTTTGGAACCGTGCTCTTTTTGGGAGTTGGTTTTGTCTCATTCCTTGTTTCTTGATTTGACCATTTTAGAATGAGATAGATCCTTGAGAATTTTTATTTCTATCTATTTTTTCTCTTTTGGCCTTAGCCTAGTTCATCTGTTGAACTTGCGATCTTTCATGTGTTGAATTGGTTCTTTGATACAATTTGAATATCGTTTCTACTTGTTATTTTTGTTCAAATTGTATCTCCTTTTTGGTTCTTGAAAGCTTTATGCATGCATATTTACTATATGTTTATATTATGGCATGCTTGCTTTCTTTGATCCAATATATAAGGGAAACTCCACCAATTCCCACCGGCTAAGTTGTGCATGAAATTCAATTTCATATCAATATGCACATAATTATGTGGAGTCTCTCCTATGTATTGTAGTTGCACTAACTACTTTGGACCCAATATGTTTGGGGACCATTTTGTACTTAATTGTGTTTTAGGTACATTGGAGATATATTGGACGCTTGTATCTCAATTTTGAAGAAGTGATGCTTAGAAAAAATTTGAGGCAAGCTATAGGATGATCAACGAATTCATATCCTCTACATCCTACCAATTTTATCTCGGTAACAAGTATCTCTTTCTCATGCTCACATATCTTGATTCCAACCGTTTGTCGGTTGCCTTCTAGCATGAATTAATGTATTTGTAATTGTTGTAGTTCTAGCCATGGTTTTAAGAGGACTCTCTATTGTACATGTGTTTAAGTTGAGATGAGTGCATATAATTGGGACTATACAAAATCATGCATATGATCCTCCAATCCCAAATATGTCAATCTAGCAATTTTATTGCATATCATTTCATCAACTTCTCTCATGTGCAATAGTGAGATTTTTGCTAGTCTATTCTATCTTATGATACTTGTTGCCTTTCTCCATATATTCCAACTTTCTCCTTTTCCCTTGGTGAAAGTTGTAATATATGTAGTGTGTTGGTGTTTGAAGTCCATTAATGTACAATTATACATATGTGAGCCTTTGTCCATGCTTTGAAGCAAAAAATCTTATTGATATATGTTATGACTTCATTTTTGCCTTTCATGTGCTTTCTTGTATAATCTTCTTTATGTGTGCATATTTAGTTTTTGGCATATGTCTTTGTGATGTTTTCCATTTAGAGACATATACACATATGAGGAGATAATTTTAGTTGATTTTTAATCCTTGGAGACCACCTTTCTATTTCTTTTGATTCTTCGGTGGCTTCCAAATTTAATTGCCTATTAGTGCTTGTTCCTCTTGTTTGCATCTTTGGGCACTCATATTTGTTCTCTCATGCCTTGTATTGTTAAATGAACTTGATGAGTGAGGATTCCATGATTATGCACCTTTCCCAAATGCAATTATCATAATTGGTGCATTATCTTTGGGGAGCTCATCTAATTCTTTAATAATGCACATTTATCTTTTTTCTCATTTATTGCATCTTAAATGTTTATGGGGAAGTGAGGATTCCATATTTGTGCATTTTTGTATTGAAATACAACTATTCTAAAGTGCACACAAATCTTGGGGAGCTTCTCTATTTTATTTAAGCAATTATTTGATCTCTCATTTGTTGTGCTTGAAATGCTTATGGGGGAGCAAGGATTCCATATTTGTGCAATATGTATTCTAATGCATTTATGTTGAATAGTGCACAAATCTTGGGGAGCTTCTCTATTTGTTATTTAAAGCACTCTCTTGCTCATATCATAATATCTTGTAGGTTCCATTTGAACTCATTTGTTTTTTTCAATTGGTTTGTGGGACCTTGTATCTGCTTGCATCATTTGACTTTATTTATTTTGGCAATCTTCGGGTCCTCGATATAGTTCTACTCCCTCCCAAGTATTCATCATTGGATATGTGCGAAGGCACACCTTTGGAGGAATTATTATTATATTTTCCTTCTAGAACTTGTCACCCATTTCGGCAATCGATGCTAATGGGGGAGAAGTTTTAGAGGGTTTAAGGGAAGTTGGTTTATGCATTGAGTTTGTTCTTGTGCATTTGCCTCTCATGCTCTTGCATCTTTGTCTTTGCTTATCATGTGGTATATATAGTGGAAACCCCACCAATGATAATTATTGGCAATATATGCAATGAAATTCAAGTTCATCACAAGATGTAGCAATGTGGGGGAGTTTGCTCTATATATGGGGGTACCAATATCACATACTTATGTAGTATTTGATATTGGTGTTACCAATTTGTTCATTAAAATTCCTTATATAAACCCTCTTAAAGGGATTGTCATCAATTACCAAAATGGGGGAGATTGAAAGAACATGTGGGCCCCCATGTGTGGTTTTGGTAATTAATGACAATCTTTATGGACTAATGTGTGTATTAAGTTGTACTTGCAGGAATTGTCCATTGACATTGCTTGGAGCATGTGTTGAATTCAAGATAGATGAAATGATAAGAAGATGTGTCGTGCAAGCTCAAAATGCGCCATCTATAGAAGATCTCATGTTTGATGCTTGCCATCCTCGGTGATCATGGATCGATGATGAGGAATCAAGAAAGGTGTCCATCTTGAGAAGGACAAGATCATCTACATCGAGCTCAAATAGATTGCTCAAGTCAAAGGTATAATATTGATAGGTTTTCCCTTTTGCCGGTCTCATGTTTGTTGGGAGACCGGGTTTAGGATAGATAACTGTACTATCAAGAGGGGCTCTCGAATGAGTAACTCGGTCACATCGTTCAGAGAGAGATCGAACCTTTGCATACTTGCATCATCATATTTGGTTGTTATTTGGTCTTATCCATTTGAGTATATAGAGCTTGTGGTAATCTCCATAACAAGCTCTAGTTCATCAAAAACGGATTTACCTTTTATATCTTATTGCGTTTTGATCTTGGAGGTTTTACCGGTTTGTATTTTATATTGTAAGATCCCTCCTTTATAAAGTAAAAGGATCCCTGTGATTGCAATGCTAGTCCCTGGATCAATGCTAGCATCCACAGTTTAAGATGAAGTACACAGAAACAAAGGTCATTATTACAGTCATTCCAGAGACAACATAGTCTTTACAACTCCATGGCCACAGGCCTATTACAAGAGTTTAAATAAGTAAATAGATAAAAGTCTTCATCTTCATGTGCCACAGGCAAACATGTTGAGTGTAGACTCATGACTCCTAATCCTCATCAGAGTAACCTGAACATCACAAGTTACAGCCACAGTGGGTCAATACATTGGAATAGTATTGGCACGTGATACCTTAGTATAATTTTGGTGGACTAGATACTATATGCAATTTGGCTAAGTGTAGCTTAGGCTTGCTTTGCTCAAAATAGGTTTTGCCTATTAGTTGAAAACTCTAAGTTTTTCTTTGTCAAAACTTTTCCCAAGGAACCACCAATAGACATTGGAGTCCTTCACCCTTGTTCACCCACATGTTTTACTTAGAAATTTGGATGAGGAGATTCTTGATAGCTTTCATGTCTTGATGCTCAAGTTGTCCTTTTCCAGGGACATGGCTAAGTACTTAGATTCTTCCATCTGCAGAGGTTGTGCACTTCCCCACAAGCCTTGATTTTCACCAAGACAGGACCTTTCAGAAACCTTCCCTTAGACCAAATGGACGCGCTCCAACCTATCATACCACTACCACCAACTGTCCAAATGGCTAAGTTATTGCAACCTATATGATCCTGGCAGAGCCCATATACGCTGCACTAGAAGCTTCTTAACATTTGGCCTCTCAAATCCCTTTGTTCCTGGGTGGCTTTCCACAAGTGAGATACACAAGGTAAACCATAGAAATGGGCCTTGTGTAACCACTCAACATAAACCATTCTTTCCATTCCACCCAGGTGTTTCATTTACTTAGTTGTTTTATTAGGCAAAACACAAGTCCAAAGACTTAGAAATATTTTTATCATAGCATGTATATTTCACCACCCTTGGTTACTACTAGCTAGTCTAAGCATGACATAGATAAGCACCTTAACTTAGAAATTTCCTAGCAATTCTACAACTACTAGGATTTCCCAACATGGCATATAAGCAAAATATAACATGCAAGACTAGCAAAATATTTCTAATGCTTAGTAGAAAACATAGGGATAAAAATATCATGAAGCACCACTTGCCTTGGTAGTTTGGAGAGTAGCTACACTCCTCACAATCACAATCACTATTGGCACCAAAATATACACATAAAATCATAGCAACAATCACATACAAAATATATACAAACAAAAATATATGAATGCATGCAATATGATATGTGATGATTTTTAAAACTCAACAAAGCAAGTGTACAGTACTGGTTCATAAACAAGTTCAAAACTTGCCAAACAACATTTATTTAAACCTTAAAACATTTCTCAAACAATTCATATACTCAAAATAGCCCTAACATGTTTCTGTAAATAAAACCATTTTAACAGAATCAAAACATTAAACACATTGCATATTTAGAAAGGGCTTGTTCTCCTGATTCCATTGATATAAAATTTGTCAAATTTGAACGTGGGGATCAAAAGTTATAGCTAAAACAAATTCAAACCACTAATAGATTCAAATATTGTTTTTAAATCTAATCTCTAGCCACGCATCTTAATCTGATTGGTGCGTACCTGTTCTCTCAGGATCGCGTCTGTGAGCTGTTAGATCTACTTAATCTGCACGGCCCAGATCTACTCATAACGCTTCGATAAGTGATCTGTTTATACGCGCTGGATCTAGATCCTATGGTCCTGGATCAAGCGACCACAGATCGTAATGGCGGTGGCTCTTGGCGGCGAGCTCGGTCTACGGCGGCGCGGAGCTACAGGTGGCTCTGGGGTCGTTGGAGATGCTTACCAGAATCGTGGCGATGCACTGATGCTCAACCTGGCGACGGCTTGGAAAGGGGCGCACGGACACGGCTGAACGGGCTCGTCGGAGTTGCTGGCTGCGTCGGGCTCGGGTGGACGACGACGTTGGCGATGCTCCTGGTCACCCTAGCATGAACAAACGGCATTAGGAGATGCGCAAGACTACGGCGAACTCGTTCGTGTGAAGCAGAGGCGAAGGGGAACAAGGGGCTCACCGAATTTAATAGCCGGAGTTGAGGACGTCGTCGGAACCTTGCTGTGCTTGACGAAGACGACGACCTGGGGCGGTATAGGAGGAACCAACGGTGTCAGAAGGTGAGCCAGGAAGTGGCGAAGCTGTCTGCGAGAACTAGAGAAGAAGGGGCACACGGGGCTCACCGGGATTGGTCGCCGGAGTGAGCTCTGTCTGCGGCGGTGCAAGGATGATTGCGGCAGCCTGGGGGCGCTTTGTGCTCGGAGTCTGGGGGAAAATGGAGAGGGGGCAGAGGGGGTTTAAATAGCATGGTCGCGAGCGAGATTTACTCCGGCATTCAATGTGAATTGACGCCGCGAATCAATACAGGGAACGGCCGGCGTGATTTGGGGAAGAACACGTCGCGGGGTGGAGACGACGACGCCGTGTGGGCAGCTGTCGAGAAAAGCAGAGAGGAGTGGGTCCTGTCTGTCGGGTCACTTTCGGCGGGTGTAGAGGTCCCAACCTTTAATAAGGTAGAGTCCCCTGTGTTTACAATGCTAGTCCCTGGATCAATAGCTAGCATCCACAGTTTAAGATGTAATATCAAGAAACAAAGGTCATAATACAACTTTATAACCAGGAATAACATAATTTTATTACATCTTACATAGCTCATTTGGCTATTACATTACATTGCAGCAGAATATCTATAGCATGGGGTCCTTCATCTTCAAAGTGCCACAGGCAGACATGTTGGTTGTAGACTTTGTAATCCTAATCATCAAACTTTACTAACATCAACCAAACCTGCAACATACAAGTTACAGCCACAAGGGTCAATACATTTGAATTGTATTGGCAAGTGATACTATGGTAGTATAGTGGAGTCTATCATCTATATGCATTTGGCTAAGTGGAGTTGAGGCTTGCATTGCTCAAAATATATTTTCCTTATCATTTTGAAAACACTAAGTTTTTGCTTGTCAAAATCATTTTTCTCAATCAAAGATTTAGGATCCTTTAACCCTTGTTCAAACCACAAGTTTTTCACTTAGAAATTTGGATGATGAGATTCTTGATTGCTTCCATGTCTTGATGCTCAAATTGTCCTTTACCAGGGACATGGCTAAGTACTTAGATTTTACACTCTGCAGAGGTGGTGCACTTTCCCCACAAGACTTGGTTTCCCAAGACAAGATCTTTCAGAAGCCTTCCCTTAGACCAAAATGGACGCGTTCCAACCTATCAAAATCTATCACCCACTGTCCATATGGCTAAGTTCTGGCAACCTATGTGATCCAGGCAGAGCCCATAATGCCAAGTGGTTGCACTTGAAGCTTCTCAACATTTGACATCTCAAATCTCTTTGTTCCTGGGTGGCCATCCACAAGTGAGATACACAAGGTCAACCATAGACATGGGCCTTGTGAACCACTCAACCAAAAACCACCTAGCAATTACCATTCCACCCAGGTGATTCATTAACTTAGTTGTTTTATTAAACAAAAACACAAGTCCTTAGACTTAGAAATTTTCCATAGTGTGAATATATATTCCACCCTTGTTTTCTATTAGCTAGGCTAAGCATGATAGTAGTAGGTATCTTGACTTAGGAATTTCTACTAAGGTTTCATCTACTAGGATTTCCTATAACAAGGTTTATACTTAGAAAAATTCCATGCAAGTTTTACTTAGAGAAAATCACTAATGCATAGTGAAAGTAATGGGACAAAAAGTATGAAGCATCACTTGCCTTTTTGGTAGAGTATGGGTTCACTCCTTGTCCTTTCAACAATCACATTCTTCAAGTCACTACAATCCAATCAAACAAGGCACAAACTCAATCTACCAATCAAGCAAAACATCACATAAAATGACAAAGTCAAAGTAATGCATGCAAGCATGCCAAGCTTTGTTTTGTTTGAAAAAGTGGTTCCTAATGGGTCATAAACATTTGAAAACACCTATTGGTCATTTTGTAAAGTGGCAAAGTCATTTGCAAGAAGTCTCACTTCCTAAACCATTTTCAAAACAAAGTATCATTTTATGTGGTGTAGAAATATTTTTACTAAGGCATTAATCTATAGGGTTCACCAAATATTTTTTCAAACTATAAAACTTGGTGTTTGGGGTCAGAGAGTTTAAAACAAAACACTTTCCCAAAGGTTTTCTTCCAAAACCATTTTTAATAAATAAACCACATTTCTATTTGACTAGAAATGGTTTTAAATCAAACAATCATTCTTTTCCTTTATCAAATACATTTTTGAATCCACAAAGTGTTTCCTATGTTAAGTAGGTTCAAATCAATCCAATTGCAAAAGATTTTATCCCCAAATTCATTTTTAAACAATTTTTACACCCTTAACAAGCATACAAATGTTTCTGCAAAATCAAACATTTTAACAGAAGCTTTTTTCTAAACAAATGGCATGGTTGGCTAGGGCTTGTCTTGCTGATTCCAATGATATAAAGTTTGCAAAATTTGGACGTGTGGTTTAAAAGTTGTGCAATTTACAAAATTGGAAATCTAATAGATCAAATCTGTCTTTTAAATCAACTACAGGCCACGTGGCTGTTTCTTATTGGGCGGTACCGATTCGTGTGGATCGAGCGATACAGACCACAGGATTAAAAGGGGCATGTGCGGCTCAGATCATCGCATACCCTTTCGTTTAAGTGAACTATCCTATCGCTCCGATCTGGATCTAACGGCTGGCTCTCGGTGCCCGACCCAAGCTGGCGGCTCAGCGGTGGCATCTTGGCGGCTCTGACGCGATCGCCCGGTGATTTGATTTAGGAGGCAAGGGGAGCAGAGGGGTAGCTCACCAGAATCACCGAAGCCTGATGATGCTCAACTTTGTGGCAGCTCGTCGAGGGGCGCGCGGGTTCATCTTTAATTGCTCACCGGAGTTGATCTGGGCCTCGGTACGGTCAGACGTCGACTAGGGCGAAGCTATGGTTCCTGCGCGACTAGTTGGCGAGTACCTGGATGATCACAAGGCACAGGCGAATAAAATGGTGTGAGGCTCTGGTCAAAGCGCGCACGGATTCAGGCGATGTGGCTTACCGGAGTTGTTTGCAGACGGAAGTCTTTGTCGATTGAGGTCGTTGCGGTATTTGTGAGGCACGCGAGCGGCCAGGGATCTGAGAGATGCGCCAGGGCTTGGGGAGGATGTGAGCTTGGTCGGGGAGGCAGGGGGCGATGCGGTGCTGCCGGAATTGGCCGAGAACCTCGTCGGAGACGGCGGCGGTGCAGGAGAAATTTGAGACAACCTGGTGGCTCTCGAGGCGTGGTGTTTGGGGGGAATGGAAGAGGAGTAAGAGGGGATTTATTACGCGTGATCACTGCGAGGTTTAATCGCGGCATTAAGGCGAATTGACGACGCGAAATCGATGGCGAGACGGAAAGAACGGTCGTGATGGTGGAGACGATGAACAGGAGAGGGTGGGGTCGGCTGGTCAGTGAGAAAGGGAGTGACGGGACGGGGTCCACTTGTCATCGTCTGTATGGGTGCGTGATCGAGTGAACAACATTTCGCTGAGGGAAAGAAAGGTGGGCTGGAGTTGGGCCTAAACTGGGCTGCTGGGTTGGGTCGACCAGATTCCTATTTTTTTCCAGTTCTGAATCTTTTTCTTTTTCCAAATCAATTTCTGTTTTGAATTTCAATCAACTATTCAAACTTTCAAACAATTCAAACAATCACCACACTTGTAATGAGTTTTTGGTTCTGTTTATCAACATAAACCAAATCCCAAAATAAAATAATATTTTTATTCTTTTTAGGATCCATTCATTAATTAAATAAAATGGACCTTTAGTTATTTAATCAAATAGGGTTTGATTTATTTAATAAAAATCTCCATTTGAAATCCAAATATCTTCAAAACCATATCAGTAGGTTTTATTTGAGAATAGAAGATATTTGGAAAACTTGTTAAAAATAAAATAACATTTTTATTTTAGGGTCCATTAATAATTAAATAAAATGGACCTTAGTTATTAAATCAAATAGGATTTGTTTTATTAAAATCTTCATTTTGAAATCTAAAATAAAACCAAAACCCTTCAGTAGGTTTTATTTGAGAATATAAAATACTTAGAAAACTTATTTAAAATAGATAAATAAGTTTTAGTGTTTATTTAAAATGGGAAAAGCCTTTATTTTTAATAAAACTGGATATTAATAAATCCTCATTATTTTCTTTAAATAAACCTTTACTCTTTAATCAAAGCAAAACATTTTAATTCAAAAGATTGGCCAAGGTTTAATTTGGCTCTATAAAATAATCCTTATTTGTAAATCTATCTTTTCTTTTGAAAACCAAATCCTTTTATTAAAAGATCCAAAAATAGTAATTTTAAATATCTTGAAGTTTATTGTTTATTTAACTTTTTAAATCCCTTTAGGATTTTATTTGATCCAAATAGGTTTTGGAAGTTCCCAATTGGATACAAAAAGTTTCTTCTCACCCTAAAAATCAACAAAGTTTTATTTTATTCAATTATTTTTCACATTACAAGATTTGGAAAATCTTGGGATGTGACAGGCTACCACCCTTAATATAAATCTCGTCCCGAGATTTGGGAGGCTAGGGTTACAAGTAGGCTCAAAACAACTAGGGTACTACCACCCTTAAAATAAATTTCCAACTAGATTACTTGTTGGCCTTCTTGGGATCCTGGGGAGACTTCTCTGGGCAAACATCTGCATAGTGTCCTTTGTTTTCACACTTGATACATGTGACAAGGCTGAGATCTTTTATAGGTTGGTTTATCTTGGGCTTCCTCTTTCCTAGACAGAAGTTTACATAGTGGCCTAGTTCCTTGCATTTGAAACACATCACTTGGCTGATATCTTTCTTTTCCTTTGGTATTATTGCCTCTTGTTTGTTTCTTTGATTCTTCTTCTTTTCTGGGCATTCATTGGCATAGTGTCCCATCTCTTTGCAATTGTAACATTGCACTTTCGTAATATCCTTCTTGTTAGGGTTGGGGCATTTCTTCTTCTTCTTGGGTCTCTCCAAAGCTAGGAGTTCTTCTAGTTCATGCTCTTCAAAGGTGGGAAATCTTTCTCTCTTCTTGGGGCATTGATCTTCATGCTCCTTGGATGCATGATCCTTGTCTCCACAAGTATTACTAGCTTGGGTTCCTTCTAAGATAACATCTTTGTCATCCTTGTTGTCATTAGCTCCTTGGGAATAGTTTTCTCCCATGTTGATCATTTGAGTAACCAATCCTTGCAACAATTGGGATTGAAGTTTCAAAATCCTTTGTATGGCTGGGCCTAGTCCATTGTTGTTGGCTAAAAGCTGAGTTGTCTCTTGGCTCAACTGGTTTTGGGTTGCTATAAGTTCTTTCATGTTGTCCTCTTGTTTGTTGTTGGTGTCACCATCCTTGATGTTGGAGTTTCTTGGAGAAGTCATATGTTTGGGTTGGGTAGGGATTAGAATAGGCAAAATATTTCTAAGGGAATAATTCCAATCACACACATCACAATTCACACAAGCAATGTGCAAGCAATCACAAACAAACATTCCACTCAAACAACAAGTTTCAAGCATATTTTTAGGAAACCAAAAATATTTTTGTTACACCACATAAGTTGGTGTGTTTTACTTTAACTATAAATGGTGGTCCATCTATATGGTTCACTTGTGATCTTTCCATCCTTCTTGGTTGATTTCTTCTTGCTTGAGATCATGGTTTCCTTGGGGAAAACTCTTGGTCACAAAAACTTCAAGTGATGTGGGCTCCTTCTAATTTTTGCATTCCCCCAGTCTCTAAATCTTTGAGCAAGATTTCCTTGTTTCACTTGTAGTCCTTAGTGATATCCAAGTTGGAAGTCCTTGGGGAATATGCTGAAGATGTTGAAGTCATTAGAGTTGAAGATGTTGAAGAAGTCCTTTGCACGTGGTGTAGTCTTTGGCCATGGGTAGGTTTTTCCATCAAGTTGAAGTAGAAGAGACGTAGAGTTGAAACCAAAATGGTTGAGGAAAGAGTTTTACAAGTATGTTTGTAAATAAGTTTTTGGAACAAGTACAGCTCCTATTTTTCTAAGGGTTTTGGTCCAATCCTAGGGCTTACAAATCCTACAGGCAACACAATGCTCTGATACCATCTGTAGAGGTCCCAACCTTTAATAAGGTAGAGTCCCCTGTGTTTACAATGCTAGTCCCTGGATCAATAGCTAGCATCCACAGTTTAAGATGTAATATCAAGAAACAGAGGTCATAATACAACTTTATAACCAGGAATAACATAATTTTATTACATCTTACATAGCTCATTTGGCTATTACATTACATTGCAGCAGAATATCTATAGCATGGGGTCCTTCATCTTCAAAGTGCCACAGGCAGACATGTTGGTTGTAGACTTTGTAATCCTAATCATCAAATTTTACTAACATCAATCAAACCCGCAACATACAAGTTACAGCCACAAGGGTCAATACATTTGAATTGTATTGGCAAGTGATACTATGGTAGTATAGTGGAGTCTATCATCTATATGCATTTGGCTAAGTGGAGTTGAGGCTTGCATTGCTCAAAATATATTTTCCTTATCATTTTGAAAACACTAAGTTTTTGCTTGTCAAAATCATTTTTATCAATCAAAGATTTAGGATCCTTTAACCCTTGTTCAAACCACAAGTTTTTAACTTAGAAATTTGGATGATGAGATTCTTGATTGCTTCCATGTCTTGATGCTCAAATTGTCCTTTACCAGGGACATGGCTAAGTACTTAGATTTTACACTCTGCAGAGGTGGTGCACTTTCCCCACAAGACTTGGTTTCCCAAGACAAGATCTTTCAGAAGCCTTCCCTTAGACCAAAATGGACGCGTTCCAACCTATCAAAATCTACCACCCACTGTCCATATGGCTAAGTTCTTGCAACCTATGTGATCCAGGCAGAGCCCATAATGCCAAGTGGTTGCACTTGTAGCTTCTCAACATTTGACATCTCAAATCTCTTTGTTCCTGGGTGGCCATCCACAAGTGAGATACACAAGGTCAACCATAGACATGGGCCTTGTGAACCACTCAACCAAAAACCACCTAGCAATTACCATTCCACCCAGGTGATTCATTAACTTAGTTGTTTTATTAAACAAAAACACAAGTCCTCAGACTTAGAAATTTTCCATAGTGTGAATATATATTCCACCCTTGTTTTCTATTAGCTAGGCTAAGCATGATAGTAGTAGGTATCTTGACTTAGGAATTTCTACTAAGGTTTCATCTACTAGGATTTCCTATAACAAGGTTTATACTTAGCAAAATTCCATGCAAGTTTTACTTAGAGAAAATCATTAATGCATAGTGAAAGTAATGGGACAAAAAGTATGAAGCATCACTTGCCTTTTTGGTAGAGTATGGGTTCACTCCTCGTCCTCGCAACAATCACACTCTTCAAGTCACTACAATCCAATCAAACAAGGCACAAACTCAATCTACCAATCAAGCAAAACATCACATAAAATGACAAAGTCAAAGTAATGCATGCAAGCATGCCAAGCTTTGTTTTGTTTGAAAAAGTGGTTCCTAATGGGTCATAAACATTTGAAAACACCTATTGGTCATTTTGTAAAGTGGCAAAGTCATTTGCAAGAAGTCTCACTTCCTAAACCATTTTCAAAACAAAGTATCATTTTATGTGGTGTAGAAATTATTTTACTAAGGCATTAATCTATAGGGTTCACCAAATATGTTTCCAAACCATAAAACTTGGTGTTTGGGGTCAGAGAGTTTAAAACAAAACATTTTCCCAAAGGTTTTCTTCCAAAACCATTTTTAATAAATAAACCACATTTCTATTTGACTAGAAATGGTTTTAAATCAAAGAATCATTATTTTCCTTTATCAAATACATTTTTGAATCCACAAAGTGTTTCCTATGGTAAGTAGGTTCAAAGCAATCCAATTGCAAAAGATTTTATCCCCAAATTCATTTTTAAACAATTTTTACACCCTTAACAAGCATACAAATGTTTCTGCAAAATCAAACATTTTAACAGAAGCTTTTTGCTAAACAAATGGCATGGTTGGCTAGGGCTTGTCTTGCTGATTCCAATGATATAAAGTTTGCAAAATTTGGACGTGTGGTTTAAAAGTTGTGCAATTTACAAAATTGGAAATCTAATAGATCAATTCTGTCTTTTAAATCAACTACAGGCCACGTGGCTATTTCTTATTGGGCGGTACCGATTCGTGTGGATCGAGCGATACAGACCGCAGGATTAAAGGGGCATGTGCGGCTCAGATCATCGCATACCCTTTCGTTTAAGTGAACTATCCTATCGCTCCGATCTGGATCTAACGGCTCTCACTGCCCCGACCAGAAACTGGCGGCGCTCAATGGTGGCATCTTGGCGTGGCGCTCGACGGCAAGGCGGCCGTGATTTAGGAGGCAAGGGGAGCAGAGGGGTAGCTCACCAGAATCGCCGAAGCCTGATGATGCTCAACGTTGTGGCAGCTTGTCGAGGGGCGCGCGGGTTCATCTTTAATTGCTCACCGGAGTTGATCTGGGCCTCGGTACGGTCAGACGTCGACTGGGGCGAAGCTATGGTTCCTGCGCGACTAGTTGGCGAGTACCTGGATGATCACAAGGCACAGGCGAATAAAATAGTGTGAGGCTCTCGTCAAGGCGCGCACGGATTTAGGCGATGTGGCTTACCGGAGTTGTCTGCGAGCGGCGATCTTTGTCGGTTGAGGTCGTTGCCGGCGCTGTGAGGCACGCGCGAGCGAGCTGGGGATGCAGAGAGATGCGCCAGGGTTTGGGGAGGATGTGAGCTTGGTCGGGGAGGCAGGGCGTCGGTGCTGCCGAATTGGCGAGAACCTCGTCGGAGGCAACGGCGGTGAGGAGAAATTTGAGACAACCTGGTGGCTCTCGGCGTGGTGTTTGGGGGAATGGAAGAGGAGTAAGAGGGATTTATTACGTGATCACTGCGAGGTTTAATCGCGGCATTAAGGCGAATTGACGACGAAATCAGTGGCGAACAACGCTGAGGAAAGAAAGGTGGAGCTGGAGGTGGGCCTAAACTGGGCTTGCTGGGTTGGGTCGACCAGATTCCTATTTTTTCCGCTCTGAATCTTTTTCTTTTTCCAAATCAATTTCTGTTTTGAATTTCAATCAACTATTCAAACTTTCAAACAATTCAAACAATCACCACACTTGTAATGAGTTTTTGGTTCTGTTTATCAACATAAACCAAATCCCAAAATAAAATAATATTTTTATTCTTTTTAGGATCCATTCATTAATTAAATAAAATGGACCTTTAGTTATTTAATCAAATAGGGTTTGATTTATTTAATAAAAATCTCCATTTGAAATCCAAATATCTTCAAAACCATATCAGTAGGTTTTATTTGAGAATAGAAGATATTTGGAAAACTTGTTAAAAATAAAATAACATTTTTATTTTAGGGTCCATTAATAATTAAATAAAATGGACCTTAGTTATTAAATCAAATAGGATTTGTTTTATTAAAATCTTCATTTTGAAATATAAAATAAAACCAAAACCCTTCAGTAGGTTTTATTTGAGAATATAAAATACTTAAAAAACTTATTTAAAATAGATAAATAAGTTTTAGTGTTTATTTAAAATGGGAAAAGCCTTTATTTTTAATAAAACTGGATATTAATAAATCCTCATTATTTTGTTTAAATAAACCTTTAGTCTTTAATCAAAGCAAAACATTTTAATTCAAAAGATTGGCCAAGGTTTAATTTGGCTCTATAAAATAATCCTTATTTGTAAATCTATCTTTTCTTTTAAAAACCAAATCCTTTTATTAAAAGATCCAAAAATAGTAATTTTAAATATCTTGAAGTTTATTGTTTATTTAACTTTTTAAATCCCTTTAGGATTTTATTTGATCCAAATAGGTTTTGGAAGTTCCCAATTGGATACAAAAAGTTTCTTCTCACCCTAAAAATCAACAAAGTTTTATTTTATTCAATTATTTTTCACATTACAAGATTTGGAAAATCTTGGGATGTGACAGGCTACCACCCTTAATATAAATCTCGTCCCGAGATTTGGGAGGCTAGGGTTACAAGTAGGCTCAAAACAACTAGGGTACTACCACCCTTAAAATAAATTTCCAACTAGATTACTTGTTGGCCTTCTTGGGATCCTGGGGAGACTTCTCTGGGCAAACATCTGCATAGTGTCCTTTGTTTTCACACTTGAAACATGTGACAAGGCTGAGATCTTTTATAGGTTGGTTTATCTTGGGCTTCCTCTTTCCTGGACAGAAGTTTACATAGTGGCCTAGTTCCTTGCATTTGAAACACATCACTTGGCTGATATCTTTCTTTTCCTTTGGTATTATTGCCTCTTGTTTGTTTCTTTGATTCTTCTTCTTTTCTGGGCATTCATTGGCATAGTGTCCCATCTCTTTGCAATTGTAACATTGCACTTTCGTAATATCCTTCTTGTTAGGGTTGGGGCATTTCTTCTTCTTCTTGGGTCTCTCCAAAGCTAGGAGTTCTTCTAGTTCATGCTCTTCAAAGGTGGGAAATCTTTCTCTCTTCTTGGGGCATTGATCTTCATGCTCCTTGGATGCATGATCCTTGTCTCCACAAGTATTACTAGCTTGGGTTCCTTCTAAGATAACATCTTTGTCATCCTTGTTGTCATTAGCTCCTTGGGAATAGTTTTCTCCCATGTTGATCATTTGAGTAACCAATCCTTGCAACAATTGGGATTGAAGTTTCAAAATCCTTTGTATGGCTGGGTCTAGTCCATTGTTAATAAATCCTTTATTTTTAATAAAACTGGATATTAATAAATCCTCATTATTTTGTTTAAATAAACCTTTACTCTTTAATCAAAGGAAAACATTTTAATTCAAAAGATTGGCCAAGGTTTAATTTGGCTCTATAAAATAATCCTTATTTGTAAATCTATCTTTTCTTTTGAAAACCAAATCCTTTTATTAAAAGATCCAAAAATAGTAATTTTAAATATCTTGAAGTTTATTGTTTATTTAACTTTTTAAATCCCTTTAGGATTTTATTTGATCCAAATAGGTTTTGGAAGTTCCCAATTGGATACAAAAAGTTTCTTGTCACCCTGAAAATCAACAAAGTTTTATTTTATTCAATTATTTTTCACATTACAAGATTTGGAAAATCTTGGGATGTGACAGCGGGTGTGAGTAATGAATAACGGTTCGCGGGGTGGGTTGCTGGGCTTAGTTGGGCCAGTTGGGCCAGATTCGCCTGTTAGCTTATTTTTTTCCCTTTTAACCTTTTTCTTTTTCTGTTTGATTTTTCTGAAATGATTTTCAACTCCAAATCAAATGAGTTTGAATTCAAAACTTCTCTAGGTTTTTATACTGCAAACCTTGCACTCAAATGTGTGTCAAACAGTACTGTTTACTCAAAACACTTTGATCAAATGAAAATAAAAATAAAACCAAGCCTTTATGTGATATATTTAATAAGCATAATATTGGTTTTACTTACTCATTTTGTTTTGAAAACTTTGCTCAAGCTTTTGAAGGTGCCTAAGTTGAATTCAAACCTTACTGAACCAAACAAGTACTCTTCTCATTGGAAGATAGCAATAAGGCTAGAGCAAACTTACATGAAATAATAAGCATATATGCTTCTGTTTTGAAATGATTTGTTTGAAATGAATTTCATATGATCATGGATGCATGGATGATATGCATGAGTTTGAAACATGTTTTTAGGGATGTTACATATATATAGGTAAAACCTTCCATTATTTGGTTCTTACTCATGTGAGGATTTAGAGCTTGTGTTAATCTCCATGACAAGCTCTAGTTCATCAAAAACGGATTTCATATGCATTTTCTATTACGTTTTTGATGTTGGAGGTGTTATCGGTTCGTATTTTTGATAGAGGTTAAACCTTTCATCATTTGGATCTATCCTCCCTTTCTGGACTATAATGTTTCTTTGCATGATCTTTTAGATATTGTTGTCCTCTTCGAAATGAGCCCAAGGTCATCAAAATCGGAGTCCAGATGCAAAAGTTATGTCCGTTTTCGTTCAGGGATGACCGGTAGTACCGGACCAGGGTCCGGTAGTACCGGAGGTCCAGTAGTACCGCCCCTTAGTACCGGTCGGTACAGAATAAGGTGCATTTGGAGACCTGGGATCCCCAGGGAATGTCCGGTAGTACCGGGAAAAAGTCCGGTAGTACCGGGATTCGCGTTTTTGGGCTTCAACGGTTGGATTTTGGGGGGACCTATTTAAGAGGCCTTCTTCCCCAATAGTTCCCCAACCATTCTTGCAAGTTTTCCCCTCCATTTTTGACCTTCTTGAGCTTGCTTTCTCTCAATCCCTCCGATGATTCTTGCATATTCTTGAGGGATTTGAAAGAGGAGATCTAGATCTACAATCCCACCAATCAATCTCTCCTCTAAGTGAGGGGAACATATTGTGATCTAGATCTTGGAGTATTTTGTGGATTTCCTCCATTGTTCTTCCTCTCTTATTCCCCCATTAGATTTTGTAGCTTTGGTGGAATTTGTGAGAGAAGGATTTGAACACCTTTGTGGTGTTCTTGCCATTTGCATTTGGTGCATCGGTTTGTGTTCTCCTCGGAGGATTTGGTTTGAGTGACTCATTGGAGCTTGTCCCTCTTGGGTTCTTGGAACCCTAGACGGTTTTGTGGCCTTGGTGGCATTGTGGCCTTTTGTGGAATTTGTTGGGAGCCTCCAATTAAGTTGTGGAGAAGTGCCCCAACCTTGTGAGAGGTTCCGGTTGCCACCGACAAGTGCACCGATAGTGGAAGCGTGGATCGATCCCGTTGGGGTGAGATTCACTGGAGAATAAGGGAGGCCTTTTGTGGCGTTGGTGGTTTGATACCACCCCCTCTCCAAACGAGACGTACTCCATGTTGTGAGGAACTCGGTAAAATATCGGTGTCCCTGCGTGCCTCGGTTATCTCTATACCCGAGCTCTTTACTTATGCACTTTACATTGTGATAGCCTTCATGCTTGAAGTAATATATATCTTGCTATCACTTTGTTGCTTGTATTGCTTAGCATAAGTTGTTGGTGCACATAGGTGAACCTTAGTTGTTCTAGGTTGTGCTTAACAAAGTAAACACTAGTTTTATTCCACCTTTGTTGTGCAACTCTAGGAAAAGTTTTAATCGCCTATTCACCCCCCCCCCTCTAGGCGACATCTGTATCCTTTCAGGAGTGTAGGATCTTAGAGCTTAATGTTGTGGTTAGGTTTTTATCTTAATTACTTTCTTGTAGTTGCAGATGCTTTCAAGGTGTTTAATCACAAGTATGTATTAGTCCAAGTAAGGTCGGTACATTAGCACGGGTTCACCCACACAACACTTATCCAACCAAGGAAGATTAATCAACTATATGAAGCGAAAGCACTTGACAGTATTCCCACGTGTCCTCGAGAACTTTTGGTCTCCATAAGTAATACAACCGGCTTGTCCTTTGCTAAGAAAGGATTGGGCTACTTGCTGCAATTATTATTGTTGTATTTATCTTCTTGCACTTTATTTATCTGCATTATCAAAAAACCCTAAAAATCTGTTTGCTAGTATTTACAGTGAGTTCTTGAGCTAGTACCACTAGTCAGCACCTTATTCTCCTCATTGGGATCGACACTCCTATTTATCGAGAGTACTACGATACCCCCCACCCTATACTTGTGGGTCATCAAGAGTATTTTCTGGCGCCGTTGCCGGTGAGTGAAACGCTATTGAAGAGTGGAACTGGTAAAATAAATATCTACTGTAAGTATTGCTTTTATTTCTGTTTGTTACTTTGTTTCCAATATGGATAACCCACTTGGTTTCCTATTCGGGAAATCTACTACCACTGCTAGGGTAGTAGATGAATCACCACCTGCTGAGATAGATTCTTTTAAGATACCCACAAGAATTGTTGATCGTGTTATGGTTAACTATTATTTTGGGGATGGAACTGTCCATCCCGGTGATCACTTGCTTTTTATGCATGAATTATGCGGATTGTTTAAGTTTGTAGGAATCACAACAAAACAAGTTAAGAAAAATTTACTCTCTATATCATTGAAAGGAAGAGCTGAAGAATGGTATAAGCTGCTGAAGAATGGACAATCTATGGAATGGGAGGAAATTGTACCCCTCTTTATTCTAAATTCTATCCTCCCAGTGAGATTCATAAGGATAGGAATCAAATATATAACTTTTGGCCTTGTGATGGAGAGAGTACAACCCAAGCTTGGGGCAGATTGAAGTTACTAATGCTTAAATGTCCTAATCATGAACTCCCTAATAATATTATTAATAATAACTTTTATGCAAGGTTATGTATAACGTACCAACTTCTCTGTAATATAAATAAATACATGTTTGAGCATTGCATGCATGCATTACACTTACACCTTGATTTAATCAAATAAGAACAAACAAAACCCTAACTTTTCTCCCTCTCAAAAACCATTCGAATGATTTTTGTATTTTGAAAACTACCAAATGAGTGGAGCCCAAATTGAATAAAAGGGTCCCACAATATCTTCATAGTTTTATAGAAGTCCCTGGCAGTTTTGAAAGTATTCAAAACAGTTTACAAATGATAAATACAAACAAAAAAAGGAAAAGCAAAAAATAAAAGGTTTTAACAGAAAAAACCAAACCCTAGCTCTACTGGGCAGCATCCCATCTCTCCTCTCCTATTCGTGTCGCCCGCGCGTGCCGCAGCCAGCCTAGGAGCAGCCCATCTGGCCCATACCGTTTCGTCGCGCCTATTGACGTCGTCTACCTCGCGCCTCGCCCGAAGCTGCTGTGTGTCGCCTCGCCGCCGACCGCCGTGCGCCAAGATCCGCGTCGCCGTCCCCCGAGCGCCTACAAGTACCGCTAGACGCCACCGGATAACCCTAGCCATGCCCCACTTCTCCTCTTTCTCTACCTCTCTCACTTCAGCGCCATGGTCGACGAACCATAGCTGCCAGTCGTCGTCGTCCTCGTCGTCTCCGGCCACCCCAACCCAAGACGCCACCACCGGTGAGCTCCCCGTTCGACTCTCTCTTCCTAGTCCCTCCTCTCCCTCACGCACGACCCCAATAATCGGAATCGAGATCTCTGGTCACCGTCAGTCGCCGTCGATCCCCGTCGTTCTAGAGCTCGCCTCGCCTCACCTCAAGACCATCATGCTCACAGTGAGCTTCTCGTGAGCCCTCTGTTTCCTATCTCTCCATCTGTATCGTCCTCCCTGCGTGAGCCTGCTGCCGCCGCCACTGGAGCTCATCGGAGACGATGCTCCGGTGACCATTTAGGGGCGGCGCCACCACCAATCGACTCCCCAACGTCGCCTCTTTCCAACGCCCCCAGCCACGCAGCCCCGCGATCTCCCTAGCGCCAGCCCCGCTCTTGATCTGAGAGCTTGGCCATTGTTGACGCCATGTTGGCGTCAGCATGAGGCAGTAAATCCTTTTCATTTTATTTAATTGTTTTCAGTAAATAATTTCTGTAAATAAGAAATTCGTGACATGTGGACCTACCTGTAAGATGTTTAATCTTTTTCATAAATTTTTTCTGAAATTGTTAAATATATGACATGTGGGCCCAAGTGGAAAATAATTTAAATATTCCAAAAATGATTTAAAATGAATTAAAATGGAGAAACTCATAACTAATTCATTTTAAATCAGAAAAATACAAATAATATATCAAAATATTCAAAAAATGAGCTCTATTATTTAAAAATGTAAGCATCCACATTCATACTGAAGGGATATAGGTAGGCTACACTAGCGCAATTCAAATATTTCTACCACGTAAACCAGGATTACTGTTGTCATAGATCATAGGATTACCACTAGACGCGCAGTTGTAGAACTTGATGAAGTGCGTCGAGGTAGTGTAGACGTTCTACGTCTCCTCCTTCTCCTTGTCCCACGAACATCTCCCCTTGCGCGACTCGTCCAAGTGCCAGAGAAGCAGCACCTCTGAGGTATCCACACATGCGGGGTGGAAGCGTCAGACGCCGGACTGCTAGGTCCGCGCGTGCAACACAGGGGTGAGGAGTAGCGGCTGGTGGAATGGACTAACCCAAGTCATCTCGCCCCACCCTCTCTTATATAGGCGTTCCTAGTGGGCTTCTACATTAGCAGCCCATTAGTAGCCTAAGCCTGGTCTAATTCGAATCTAATCCTCATTAGGCTTTCAGCCCCTTAAGTGTGTGACCCTATAGGTTCATATATGTATAGACATGACACGAATACACTTATTCTGTCAATAGTTGGTAGAGGCCTCTAGCTAGACGTGCCAACTCCTAAACGCATACAAAATCATATTGGACAAACCATCACAAGGTTTAGTACATGTGTTTCCCTTTGCCTCATGATATTTGGTCTAGCTCCAAGCTGACCTCCCTTTCTCGATTCAGAATCCCTTTACTAGGTTAAATCTTAACCTAATGTAGCATGGCCATGCATTTCTGGATCCGATCACTCAAGGGCCCCAGAGATATCTCCCTCAAGTAGAGAGGGGCAAATCCCATCTTGATTGACCATGCCTTGCAGCATGCTTCAGGACAAACCCGAAAGCTACCTTTATAACTACCCAGTTACGGAGCAGCGTCTGATAGCCCCAAAGTAGGTCGATCCACATCTCAAGTACATGCGACAATCTCAGGTCTAAGGACAAAACATACACGATGTGTAGAGAGAGATGCAAGTCTAATTGCCAGTCTCAAGTTGGGTCAGCTCAACCCCATATTCATAACATCTGTCCACATCATTGGTTTGACATCTCCATGTTTATGACTTGCGAAACATAGTCATCAACCAATCGATGTTCTAGTCTAATATTCACGTGTGTCCTCACATGAACTCCGACCAACTATTAGATAACCATACAAGTATAGAGTTTCATAAACAATTCACATAATTGCCAATCAATACAAGTTTCCTGATATGGATATTCAAGGAACATTACAATAACTCATGGATACATAAGAAATATAATCATCTCTATGATTTCCTCTAGGGCATATTTCCTTCAGTCTCCCACTTGCACTAGAGTCAATCTAGATTGTATCTAATACCTATTGCTCTTGCGTGCTCCTCATGTGCAGGCTGTGGGAGTGGCTTCCTTAAGGGATCAGCAACATTTGAGTCCATATGTATTTTGCATATTATGACACTACCATCCTCAACGAACTCTCAAATCTGATGGTAACGCATGCGAATATGTTTGTTCTTCTGGTGTTGTCTAGGATCCTTGTCTTCTGCAATAGCACCATTGTTGTTACAATAAATGTCCATGGGATCGGACGCGCCCTGAACCACACCAAGAGCAATCAGGAAATTCCTAATCCAAACAGCTTCCTTTGCAGCCTCTGAGGCAACAATATATTCAGCTTCTGTTGAAGAGGAGGCCACCGTATCTTGCTTGGAACTTTTCCAACTCACAACACCACCATTCATGACAAACACATAACCATATTGCGATCTGGAGTCATCTGAGTCGTTAAGGCAACTCGCATCTGTGTAACCCCTTACACTGAGTTCATCCTCACCTCCATAAACTAGGAACACATCCTTAGTCCTTCTCAGGTACTTAAGGATATTCTTTACCACTGTCCAGTGACCTTCACCTGGACCAGCCTGGTATCTGCTTGTAACACTTAGAGCATAGGAATCATCTAGGCGAGTACATATCATTGCATACATGATGGATCCAATAGCCAAAGCATATGGAACCCTGCTCATGCGCTCACGCTCATTAGTAGTCGAAGGACACTGAGTCTTGCTAAGTTTTATGCTGTGAGACATGGGAAAGAACCCCTTCTTAGCCTCTTCCATGCTAAACCATTTCAACACTTTGTCAATGTATGTACTCTGGCTTAATCCATGCTAAACTGTTTTTCAATGAGGTCTTAACAGACTCGAGCATAGGAATGTCATTTCCAATCAGCAATATGTCATCTACATATAAGATTAGAAATACAAGCGCTCTCCCACTTTCCTTCTTGTAAACACAAGGTTCCTGTTTGTTTTTGATGAAGCCAAACTCCTTTACAACTTCATCAAATAGAATGTTCGAACTCCGAGATGCTTGCTTCAGCCCATAAATAGACTTTAGAAGTCTACATACCTTTCCAGCATTGTTTGGATCGACAAAACCTTCGGGCTGCATCATATACATGTCCTTAGTTAGGATTTCATTTAGGAAATCCGTCTTGACATCCATTTGCCATATTTCATAGTCGAAATGTGCAGCAATGGCTAGAATAATCCATATAGATTTAAGCATCACTACGGGCGAGAAAGTCTTGTCATAGTCAACTCCTTGAACTTGTCGAAAACCTTTTGCAACAAGTCGAGCTTTATGGATGTGAACATTTCCATCCATATCAATCTTCTTCTTATAGATCCATTTGCACTCGATGGCTTTAAAACCATCAGGCAGGTCAACCAATTCCAAACTTGATTGTCTCCCATGGACTATATCTAGGATCTCATGACAATCAGCCATTTCTTAGATTCTGGGTCCACCATCGCTTCTGCATAGGTCGCAGGCTCATCATTGTCTAACAATAATAATTCCCGCGTTTCGTGAAGCCTCTCCGACCTTCGTGGTTGTGGTTCTTCTATTGCCACGGGTTCCTCAACTTGTTCTGCTACAATAGCATCACTCGTAGAAGCATCCTCGATTGGCTCATCTTGAACTTCTTCAAGTCGCACTGACCTTCCACTCGTTCCCTTTGTGAGAAACTCTCTCTATAGGAAAATACCGCTACGAGCGACAAACACTTTGCCCTCTTCTCGGTTGGAGAAGTAATACCCTAAGGTTTCCCTCGGATATCCCACGAAAATGCACTTATCCGATTTGGGTGTTAGCTTGTCCGATTGAAGTCGCTTGACAAATGCATCACAACATCAAATCTTTAGAAAAGACAAACTGGATTTCTTTCCAGTCCACATCTCATATGGTGTCTTAACTACAGATTTAGATGGTACCCTGTTAAGTGTGAAAACTGCCGTTTCTAGAGCGTAACCCCAAAATGATAATGGTAAATCCGACTGGCTCATCATCGATCGAACCATGTCCAACAAAATTCGATTGCGCCGTTCGGAGACTCCGTTCCTTTGAGGCATTCCGGGCGGCGTGAGCTGTGGAACAATTCCGCAACTCTTAAGATGGTTGCGAAATTCGTGACTCAAATATTCACCTCCACGATCAGGTCGCAAGGCCTTTATTTTCTTGCCACATTCATTATCTACCTCAGTCTGAAACTTCCTTGAACTTTTCAACAGTTTCAGACTTATGCTTCATTAATTAGAATAACCATATCTAATGGAATTATCAGGAAAGTAATGAAGTAGTGATATCCTCCGCTGGCTGTCGTGCTCATTGGTCCACAAACATCAGTATGTATGACTTCTAACAAGTCTGTTTCTCTCTCGGGTAAACCTGAAAAAGGCGACTTGGTCATCTTTCCAAGTAAACAAGCCTGACATGTCTTGTATGATTCAAAATCAAACGAAGTTAGAAGACCATCACCATGGAGCTTCTTCATGCGCTTTTCACTTATATGCCCCAAATGACAATGCCATAAATAGGTAGGACTCAAATCATTAGGCCAAAGCCTTTTAGCACTAACATTGTAAACATATGCATCATCAAGATTTAAAATAAATAACCCATTCACAATGGGAGCATCAGCCATAAACATAGCGTTACACAACCATTGTTTGCACTCGCGAATGAATATCCATCCCTCATCAAACATGAAGGTAATAAAATGTTTCGACCCATACTAGGAATGTAATAACAATTATTCAAATCCATAATAAATCCTGACGGAAGGTGAAGTTGCATGACGCCGACGAACAATGCAGCAACTCTTGCTTTATTTCCGACGCGAAAATCCACTTTGCCTTTCTGCACTTCTCTAGTCCTTATTAGCCCCTGCATCGAATTGCAAATATGAGCAACCGATCCGGTATCAAATGCCCAAGAGTTAACATAAGAATCAGCGAGAAGAATGTCCACAACATTTACAACAAGCGTACCTGAGTGGGAAGTACTCTTACTTCCACTCTTCTTCAAAGAAGCCTGGTACTTGC
Organism: Avena insularis; assembly: GCA_023614405.1. Classification (NCBI taxonomy): domain Eukaryota; kingdom Viridiplantae; phylum Streptophyta; class Magnoliopsida; order Poales; family Poaceae; genus Avena; species Avena insularis. Next base: position 287,573,593 of record CM042691.1, on the reverse strand, counting down.
TGCGGTTTCTCTTCCAGTGGCCATGTTCATGACAAAAGAAACACTCAATGTCTTCTAAAGGTCTAGCCTTTTGCTTGGGTGCAGGCTTAGGGATCGTATCCTTAGACTTTCCCTTCTTCCTCCAAGAAGTACCCTTTTTCTTGAAGCTAGGATTGTTCTACACAGCAATGGTGGCGCCCGGTGTTGATGTGGGAGAACTTCATTGGAAACCCCAAGAGCAAGGTGTGAAGAGCACAGCAGCAAGTCTTCCCTTAGTAAGAAACTGAGGTTATCGAACCAGTAGGAGGAAGGAAACGTCTCAAAGGTGTTGCAAGCAACATGGAAACCTACACAACACAAACTCAAGACTTTTCCCCAACGAACAGTGAGGTTGGCAAGCTCACCGGTTTGCTGTAACAAAGGATTAATTGTATGGTGTACAAGGTGATGATGGTTTGCAATAAGTAAACAGTGGAAGATATATCAGTGGTAAAGATTGGACCGGGGTCCATAGTTCACTAGAGGTGCTCTCCTTAGATAAACAACATGGCATGAAGGGTAAACAAATTACAACAGGGCAATTGACAGGAACTAAGCAAGGCATAACAATGCAATACTAGACAAAAATATCCTATGAGATTCGATTGGGCAATACAACAATATACATAGACCGCCATCCAACTGCATCTATGACCAGAAGTCCACCTTCAGGTTATCATCTGAACCCCCTCTAGTATTAAGTTGCAAGCAACAGACAACTGCTTTAAGCAAAGTGTGTAAGGTAAACAATCCACTTGTTCCATGAACACGAGACCGTTGTTTTCTCCCTAGTGGCAACAACACATCAACAACTGAAGAGATTTCTGTCACTTCCCTTTGAAACTAGAGGCATGAACCCACTATCGAGCATAAATACCCCTTCTTGGAGTCACTAGCAACTACTTGGCCAAGATAGCTACTAACAACGGAGAGCATGCAAGGTCACAAACAACACAGACATGATAGAATCAAATAGACAAAACCATTAATTAATTTGACATAGTAATCTCAATATCCATCAGATCCCTGCAAACACAACATGCATCATTACAAATAGATTAAATCTTGATCATGAACGGACCTCACAAGATTTATACATGAAAGCACAAGGAGGAGTTACAACCATCTAGCTACTACATGGTCCCGTAGTCCAAGGTGGAACTACTCACGCTTCATACCGGAGGCTGGAATGATGAAGAAGAAGGCCTCCGGGATGATCTCCCCTCCGGCAGGGTACCGGGAAGAACTTCAGATCCCCACAATCTAGGGACGATGGTGGCGGCAGCTATAGAAGGTTTCGTCGAGTTTTGATTGGGTGCCTAGGGTTTCTGCATCGGGGGATTCTTATAGGAGAAGGGGCGAGCCAGGGGGCACACCCTGCCTAGGCGCGGGCCAGCCCTAGTCGCGCCTAGGGGGTTTGGCCGCCTTATGGCGCCCCTCCGTCTCGTCTTCTGGCTTCGTGTCGCCCATAGTAAAATATTGACTTTGGCTTTTGTCCCGTCCAATTCTGGGAATATTGATTTTCTGCCTTTCTAGAACCAAAAACAGAAGAAAATAGGCAACTGGCACTGTGGCAACTTGTTAATAGGTTAGTTCCAGAAAAGATATAAAAACACCTCAAAGTGTAGACAAAGAAAAGCAAAGTAGATACTAAACAAGCATGGAGCATCACAAATTATAGATACATTTCCGACGTATCAAGCATCCCTAAGCTTAACTCCTGCTCGTCCTCAAGTAGATAAGTGATAAAAGAATAATTTTTGAGGTGACATGCACCATCAAAACCAAGATAAAACCATTTGCAAGCATTGAAATTTGGGATCAAAGAACTTTAAACATGTGCATGAAAGATGGGGTTCTAACAATAAGACAGAGTAACTATGCATGCAACATGAAAGGCTACAAACAAAGATCATGAATAACATGCATTGAAAAATGTTTGTTTGTTTCATATACAGAAAACATGGCATAGTGGCATTCATCTTGTCCCTCAGAGAGTAGAAAATAGATGCATAGGACACCTTCAAAGTTCATAAGAGTGACTAGATACAAATAGCACAAGAACAAGCAATATCAAGAATATGCATCAATCAATAAGTTCTAGGACACTACAGATAGAACTAAGAATGACAACTATGCTCTCTTAATGGTGCCTAAAGGTAGAAGGTGGAGACTTAATATAATATTGGAAGAACGACCCTTTACAAAGGGAAGCATGGATTTCAAGTTTCAAAAAGAGCTTCCAAAAATTATGGTACTTGTTAGCTTTCAGCCCTCATTGCCCCTATCATAAGCATCTTGAAGTGATTAAGGTTAAAGTGAACGAACTATGGAGTATATGCTTGACAAAGTATAAGTTGGCAATATCAAGTCCCTTGAATACGAGGGCCACAACTCATGCTACTCAACTTCAGTCACCTGTAAGTTCTTGTCATAGTAAGTACATGTGTATCATAGAGAACCGCCAACGGGGTACCCCTTGCACATGGTACAGGAGCTGTCCCATAACCAAAATGACAAGGCAAGCGGACAATGAGCATTTCAGCGATTTTTTATTTACCATGTGCATAGATTTTTATTGAGGATGCTTCACAGATAGCTCATTATGGTGATGTTGCAAGTTTCCACCATGATTAGGCATGGCTTAGGCTAGCGGCCCAATCGTTTCTCTAACACAAAATACATAACTCCATGGACTTACAAGCTCCCTCTTTATTTCACACCGGTGACATCCATAGACAAAAGAGCATGATATCAACTGTGTACAAAGTACAAGTGCAATGTTGAAAACGTTCCCCATGACAACATGGTTCTTCTAATTCCAACGTATAAGTGCAAGCATATACAACATAGATGACACAATGGTTCAAGTTTATTAGGGTCAAAGAATATAAAGTGTGCCATCAAGTTCATGAGGGCTTTAATCACTAAGTTTTCACATAAAAAATACTTTTTAATTGGAAGATAGCTGAAAACAAGAATATACTTGGAATGGTGTAACACACCATGCATAGGAATTTATAGTGGACACTTTGGAATAACTTGGTTTCTTGGGAGTTGGAAGCATGAGTAAAGCTTACTCATACAAGTGGAGGCTAGCAAAATACTGGTAGCAACCAACTAAGAGAGCAATAATGGCCATAATCATGCAGAGCGACAAAACATTAGTAATCAAAGCATAGAGTGGTACTACAAGTCAAGGACTAAATGATCATAGAGGCTATGGTGACTTGTTCATACTCATAACATGGTGTAAGCATGTGCCAAGTCAACCCAAACAAAGCATCAAAGGAGAATACCACAATACTATGCTTTTGTATGCTAAAACAACACATAATTCCTTCAAGGAACACTAAACAATCCCAATTGTTTGGAACAAGACATGCTACAGCAATAATCACTAAGCATAAGGCCAAAACAACACCTAGCATGTCATGCTAAAGTCTAAGTCACAGTCAATGCAAGCTCCTCTTGCACTTTCAAGCAAGAACTTTCTACTCCTTTCCAACACCAAATGACTTATTTTAAACAACACAAAGAGAACGGGGGTCCAAACTACTTTATTCAAGCAAACTAAATATACTAAGCAAAGCAAACGAAAACTAAGATGCTCCAAGAACAACACAACAGTGCAAGAAACAATAAAAACGAAGTGTCTAGACAGACCTGAGCTTTTTATTGATGAAAGGGGATGTCTTGGGCATCCCCAAGCTTTGATGCTTGTACCTCTTGGATATTTCTTGGGGTGACACCGGGGTGGCATCCCAAGCTTGAGATTTTGTCCATTCTTCATCTCATCACATCATTCTCTCTCTACACCTGAAATTTTTCCTTCAAACAAAACTTCACACAATCTTCATTAGCAACATTAGTGTATTCAAATGATAATAGACCTTTGGGTTTAGCTTTGGAATAGCAAAACTTTTCACTAAAAACACAAGATACTGTAGCAACTCCTTCAAAAAGCTCAACTCCCCAAAAGAGAACTCAAAAAGGAATCAATAAGAAGCAAATGCAAATAATGGCAGAAATATGTCAAAACTGACCAGCAGGTAGAAACCGATTTTTTCGAAACTCTTCTGTTGCTCAAATCCAAAAGTGTTGAACTAGATAAAGTTATCTAACATACTGGGGATTTATTCATAAATTTTTAGCTCAATCTGACTTACAGAGACTCCTCACAAATATTTATGGTGGAGGACAGAAATCTATTTCGGGACAGCAGCTCCCCAAATCTTACTTCCCTCTCATTAGAGGTCGTTCTTGGCACAAAAAGCAAACAAAAAAGATAAGGAGAGGTCATTACTGAAGTAATAACTTCCAAGACTCAAGGAAACTCTTGGGTTATCTCCCAACAAGTACTTTTATTTAATGCCTTTAAGTTAGGCTTGATAGCTTGAGAAGATGCTCATATAAGAAATATGAATTGAAGTAAAAGAGAGCATCAAGAAGCAAATTCAAAACACATTTAAGTCTAACCCACTTCCTATGCATAGGAATCTTGTATGCAAATAAATTCACAAAGAACAAAGTGACAGGCATAGGAAGATGAAACAAGAGTAACTTCAAAGCTTTCAGCACATAGAGAGGTGTTTCAGTACCATGAAAAATTCTACAACCATATTTTCCTCTCTCATAATAATTTTTAGTAGCCTCATGAATAAACTCAACAATATAGCTATCACATAAAGCATGCTTTTCATGATCTACAAACACATAATTTCTATCAAGCTCAAAAATAGTGGGATTAAAACCTTCACAGGTTTTACCCAAAGTAGATATTTCAAAAGGATCCACGGGAACATAATATCCATCCTCCTTTTGTTCATCACGCTCCTCCTCTTTTTCATCTAATGAGCTTCTAGTTTCAAAAATTTCTTCTTCCATAGGTTCCTGCAAGGCATTAGTCTCTTTCATTTTTGGAAAGCATCTATTAAAATATTCAAGAATATAGCCATTTTATTCCTTTTAATTATCAAAGCAAATATTAAGTATCTCATAAACCTCATATTCATAAGGTGCATCATCAGCATTTTCAAGCAAACTAGCAAGTTCAAATGCACCCTTGAAAGCAATGAATTCTTCAATTTGTTCCACATCATAAAAGTCATAAATTCCCTTAACATAAGAAGATATGGTAACATTATAATTATACTCATATTGAAAAGGAAGGTGTTTATACCTCCTACAGCAACAAGACTTATCAAATCAATAAGTAACATTATAAGTAGAGCACACGTCTCTAGTAATAGTATTCAACTTATCAATTTGTTCCCATAAGTGTTTCCTTTTTTGTGACAAACGGTGTTCCTTATAAGAATACTTTTGTTCTTCCGTGAACCCACCTTGCCAATAAGAACTAGTTTCAAAGAAACCATCCACTGATAGAAAGCATGACCAAGCAAGGCAATAACAGACCAGCAACTAGAGAAGGAACTAACTTTTTTGTGTTTTTGGTAAGAGAAAGCAAACCAAACCAAACTAAACTAATTTATTTGAGTTTTTGATAAAAAGAGGCAAACAAAACCAAGCAAAATAAACTAAGCAAACTAAAAACAAAGTAAAGAGAAAGGTTGAGGAGGACTCCCCCTGTGAAGACGTCCTTAGCCTCCCCGGCAACGGCGCAAGGAAACTTGATGGCACCCGGTGTTGACGTGGGAACGCTTCTTTGGAAACCCTAAGAGCAAGGTGTGAAGAGCACAACAGCAAGTCTTCCCTCAGTAAGAAACCAAGGTTATTGAACTAGTACGAGGAAGGAAACGTCTCAAAGGTGTTGCAAGCAACGTGGAAACCTGCACAACATAAACTCAAGACTTTGCCCCAACGAACAGTGAGCTTTTCAAGCTCACCGGTTTGCTGTAGCAAAGGATTAACTGTATGGTGTGGAAGGTTATGATGGTTTGCAGCAAGTAAATAGTGGAAGATGTATCAATGGTAAAGATTGGACCGGGGTCCATAGTTCACTAGAGGTGCTCTCCTTAGATAAACAACATGGCATGAAGGGTAAACAAATTACAGCAGGGCAATTGACAGGAACTGAGCAAGGCATAACAATGCAATACTAGACAAAAAGATCATATGAGATTTTGATTGGGAAATACAACAATATACATAGACCGACACCAACTGAATCTATGACTAGAAGTCCACCTTCAGTTTATCATCTAAACCCCCTCCGGTATTAAGTTGCAAGCAACAGACAACTGCTTTAAGCAAAGTGTGTAAGGTAAAGAATCCACTTGTTCCATGAACAAGACACCGTTGTTTTCTCCCAAGTGGCAACGACACATCTACAACTGAAGAGATTTCTGTCACTTCCCTTGGAAACTAGAGGCATGAACCCACCATCGAGCATAAATACCCCTTTTTGGAGTCACTAGCAACTACTTGGCCAAGATAGCTACTAACAATGGAGAGCATGCAAGATAACAAACAACACAGACATGATAGAATCAAATAGACAAAATCATTAATCAAACCAACATAATAATCTCAATATCCATCAGATCCCCGCCAACACAACATGCATGATTACAAATATATTAGATCTTGATCATGAACGGACCTCACAAGATGTATACATGAAAGCACAATGAGCAGATACAACCATCTAGATACTACCTGGACCCGTAGTCCAAGGTGGAACTACTCACGCTTCGTACTAGAGGCTGGCATGATGAAGAAGAAGGCCTCCGGGATGATCTCCCCTCCGGCAGGGTGCCGGGAAGAACTTCAGATCCCCCAATCTAGGGACAATGGTGGCGGCGGCTACAGAAAGTTTCGTGGAGTTTTGATCGGGTGCCTAGGGTTTCTGCATCAGGGTTCTTATAGGAGAAGGGGCGAGCCAGGGGGCACACCCTGCCTAGGCACGGGCCAGCCCTAGCCGTGCCTAGGGGGTCTGGCCGCCCTATGGTGCCCCTCCATCTTGTCTTCTGGCTTCGTGTCGCCCATGGTAAAATATTGACTTTGGCTTTTGTCCCGTCCAATTACGAGAATATTGATTTTCTGTCTTTCTGGAACCAAAAATAGAAGAAAACAGGCAACTGGCACTATGGAAACTTGTTAATAGGTTAGTTCCAGAAAAGATATAAAAACACCTCAAAGTGTAGACAAAGCAAAGAAAAGGAGATACTAAACAAGCATGGAGCATCAAAAATTATAGACATATTTCCGACGTATCAAGAATCCCCAAGCTTAACTCCTGGTCATCCTCAAGTAGATAAGTGATAAAAGAATAATTTTTGAGGTGACATGCACCATCAAAACCAAGATAAAACCATTTGCAAGCATTGAAAGTTGGGATCAAAGAACTCTAAATATGTGCATGAAAGATGGAGTTCTAACAATAAGACAAAGTAACTATGCATGCAACATGAAAGGCTACAAACAAAGATCATGAATAACATGCATTGAAAAACGTTTGTCTGTTTCATGTATAGAAAACATGGCATAGTGGCATTCAGCTTATCCCTCATAGAGTAGCAAATAGATGCATATGACACCTTCAAAGTTCATAAGAGTGACTAGATACAAATAGCACAAGAACAACCAATATCAACAATATGCATCAATCAATAAGTTTTGGGACACTACAGATAGAACTAAGAATGACAACTATGCTCTCTTAATGGTGCCTAAAGGTAGAAGGTGGAGACTCAATATAATAGTGGAAGAACGACCCTTTAAAAAGGGAAGCATGGATTTCAAGTTTCAAAAAGAGCTTCCAAAAATTATGGTACTTGTTAGCTTTCAACCCTCATTGCCCCTATCATAAGCATCTTGAAGTGATTAAGGTTAAAATGAACAAACTATGTAGTATATGCTTGACAAAGTATAAGTTGGAAATCTCAAGTCCCTTGAATATGAGGGCCACAACTCATGCTACTCAACTTCAGTCACCTGTAAGTTCTTGTCATAGTAAGTACATGCGTATCATAGAGAACCGCCAACGGGGTACCCCTTGCACATGGTACAGGAGCTATCCCATAACCAAAATGACAAGGCAAGCAGACAATGAGCATTTAAGCAATTTTTTTATTTACTATGTGCATAGCTTTTTATTGAGGATGTTTCACAGATAGCTCATTATGGTGATGCTGCAAGTTTCCACCATGATTAGGCATGGCTTAGGATAGCGTCCCAATCATTTATCTAACACAAAATACATAACTCCATGGACTTACAAGCTCCCTCTTTATTTCACACCGGTGACATCCATAGACAAAATAGCATGATATCAACTATGTACAAAGTATAAGTGCAATGTTGAAAACGTTCCCCATAACAGCATGGTTCTACTAATTCCAACGTATAAGTGCAAGCATATACAACATAGATGACACATTGGTTCAAGTTTATTAAGGCCAAAGAATATAAAGTGTGCCATAAAGTTCGTGAGGGCTTTAATCACTAAGTTTTCACATAACAAAATACTTTTTAATTGGAAGATAGCTGAAAACAAGAATATACTTGGAATGGTGTAACACACCATGCATAGGAATTTGTAGTGGACACTTTGGAATAACTTGGTTTCTTGGGAGTTGGAAGCATGAGTAGATCTTACTCATACAAGTGGAGTCTAGCAAAAGACTGGGAGCAACCAACTAAGAGAGCAATAATGGCCATAATCATGCGGAGCGACAAAACATTACTAATCAAAGCATAGAGTGGTACTGGAAGTCAAGGACTAAATGATCATAGAGGCTATGGTGACTTGTTCATAGTCATAACATGGTGTAATCATGTGCCAAGTTAACCCAAACAAAGCATCAAAGGAGAATACCACAATACTATGCTTTTGTATGCTTAAACAACGCATAATTCCTTCAAGGCACACTAAACAATCCCAATTGTTTGGAACAAGACATGCTTCAGCAATAGTCACTAAGAATAAGGCCAAAACAACACCTAGCATGTCATGCTAAATCCTAAGTCACAGTCATTGTAATATCCTCTTGCACTTTCAAGCAAGAACTTTCTACTCCTTTCCAACACCAATTGACTTATTTGAAACAACACAGCGAGAACGGGGGGGGGGGGGCGAACTACTTTATTCAAGCAAACTAAACAAACTAAGCAAAGCAAACGAAAACTAAGATGCTCCAAGAACAACACAACCATGCATGAAACAATAAAAACGAAGTGTCTATACAGACCTAAGCTTTTTATTGATGAAAGGGGATGCCTTGGGCATCCCCAAGCTTTGACGCTTTTACCTCTTGGATATTTCTTGGTGTGACACCGGGGTGGCATCCCCAAGATTGAGCTTTTCTCCATTCTTCATCTCATCACATCTTTCTCTCTCTACACCTGAAATTTTTCCTTCAAACAAAACTTCACACAATCTTCATTAGCAACATTAGTGTATTCAAAAGATAATAGACCTTTGGGTTTAGCTTTGGAACAGCAAAAAAATTCACTAAAAACACAATATACTACAGCAACTCCTTCAAAAATCTCTACTCCCCAAAAGATAACTCAAAAAGGAATCAATAAGAAGCAAATGCAAATAATGGCAGAAATCTATCAAAACAGACCAATAGGTAGAAACCGATTTTTTCAAAAATCTACTGTTGCTCAAATCAAAAAGTGTTGAACTAGCGAAAGTTATCTAACATACTGGGGGATTTATTCGTAAATTTTCAGCTCAATCCGACTTACAGAGACTCCTCACGAATTTTTATGGTGGAGGACATAAATCTATTTCGCGACAGCAACTCCCTAAATCTTATTTCCCTCTCATTAGAGGTTGTTCTTGGCACAAAAAGCAAACAAAAAGGATAAGGAGAGGTCATTACTGAAGTAATAACTTCCAAGACTCAATGAAACTATTGGGTTATCTCCCAACAAGTACTTTTCTTTAATGCCTTTAAGTTAGGCTTGATAGCTTGAGAAGATGCTCACATAAGAAATATGAATTGAAGTAAAAGAGAGCATCAAGAAGCAAATTCAAAACACATTTAAGTCTAACCCACTTCCTATGCATAGGAATCTTGTATGCAAATAAATTCACAAAGAACAAAGAAACATGCATAGGAAGATGAAACAAGAGTAACTTCAAAGATTTCAGCACATAGAGAGGTGTTTCAGTACAATGAAAACTTCTACAACCATATTTTCCTCTATCATAATAATTTTTAGTAGCCTCATGAATAAACTCAACAATATAGCTATCACATCAAGCATGCTTTTCATGATCTACAAACACATAATTTCTATCAAGCTCAAAAATAGTGGGATTAAAACCTTCACAGGTTTTACCCAAAGTAGATATTTCAAAAGGATCCACATGAACATAACATCCATCCTCCTTTTGTTCATCACTCTCCTCCTCTTTTTCATCTAATGGGCTTCTAGTTTCAACAATTTCTTCTTCCATAGGTTCCTGCAAGGCATTATTCTCTTTCATTTGTGGAAAGCATCTATTAAAATATGCAAGAATATAGCCATTTTCTTCCTTGTAATTATCAAAGAAAAATTTAAGTATCTCATAAACCTCATATTAATAAGGTGCATCATCAGCATTTTCAAGCAAACTAGCAAGTTCAAATGCACCCTTGAAAGCAATAAATTCTTCAATTTGTTCCACATCATAAAAGTCATAATTTCCCTTAACATAAAAAGATATGGTAACATTATCATTATACTCACATTGAAAAGGAAGGTGTTTATACCTCGTACAGCAACAAGACTTATCAAAGCAAGAAGTAACATTATAAGTAGAGCACACGTCTCTAGCAATAGTATTCAACTTATCAATTTGTTTCCATAAGTGTTTCCCTTTTGTGACAAACGGTGTTACTTATAATAATACTTTTGTTCTTCTGTGAACCCACCTTGCCAATAAGAACTAGTTTCAAAGAAACCATCCATTGATAGAAAGCATGACCAAGCAAGGCAATAACAGACCAACAACTAGAGCAGGAACTAACTTTTTTGTGTTTTGATAAGAGAAAGCAAACCAAACTAAACTAATTTTTTTTTTGAGTTTTTGATAAAAAGAGGCAAACAAAACCAAGCAAAAGAAACTAAGCAAACTAAAAACAAAGTAAAGAGAAAGGTTGAGGATGACTCCCCCTGTGAAGACGTCCTTAGCCTCCCTGGAAACGGTGCCAGAAAACTTGATGGCGCCCGGTGTTGACGTGGGAGCGCTTCGTTGGAAACCCCAAGAGCAAGGTGTGAAGAGCACAACAACAAGTCTTCCCTCAGTAAGAAACCGAGGTTATTGAACTAGTACGAGGAAGGAAACGTCTCAAAGGTGTTGCAAGCAACGTGGAAACCTGCACAACACAAACTCAAGACTTTGCCCCAACGAACAGTGGGGTTTTCAAGCTCACCGGTTTGCTGTAACAAAGGATTAAGTATTTGGTGTGTAAGGTGATGATGGTTTGCAGCAAGTAAATAGTGGAAGATGTATCAATGGTAAAGATTGGATCGGGGTCCATAGTTCATAAGAGGTGCTATCCTTAGATAAACAACATGGCATGAAGGGTAAACAAATTACAGCAGGGCAATTGACAGGAACTGAGGAAGGCATAACAATGCAATACTAGACAAAAAGATCAGATGAGATTCGATTGGGAAATACAACAATATACATAAACCGCCACTAACTGCATCTATGACTAGAAGTCCACCTTCAGGTTATCATCCGAACCCCCTCTGGTATTAAGTTGCAAGCAATAGACAACTGCTTTAAGCAAAGTGTGTAAGGTAAACAATCCACTTGTTCCATGAACAAGAGACCGTTGTTTTATCCCTAGTGGCAACATCACATCTACAACCGAAGATATTTCTATCACTTCCCTTGGAAACTAGAGGCATGAACCCACTATCGAGCATAAATACCCCTTCTTGGAGTCACTAGCAACTACTTGGCCAAGATATCTACAAACAACGGAGAGCATGCAAGATCACAAACAACACAGACATGATATAATCACAAAGACAAAACCATTGATCAAACCAACATAATAGTTCACTAGAGGTGCTCTCCTTAGATAAACAACATGGCATGAAGGGTAAACAAATTACAACAGGGCAATTGATAGGAACTGAGCAAGGCATAACAATGCAATACTAGACAAAAATATCCTATGAGATTCGATTGGGCAATACAACAATATACATAGACCGCCATCCAACTGCATCTATGACCAGAAGTCCACCTTCAGGTTATCATCCGAACCCCCTCTAGTATTAAGTTGCAAGCAACAGACAACTGCTTTAAGCAAAGTGTGTAAGGTAAACAATCCACTTGTTCCATGAACACGAGACCGTTGTTTTATCCCTAGTGGCAACAACACATCAACAACTAAAGCGATTTCTGTCACTTCCCTTGGAAACTAGAGGCATGAACCCACTATCGAGCATAAATACCCCTTCTTGGATTCACTAGCAACTACTTGGCCAAGATAGCTACTAACAACGGAGAGCATGCAAGATCACAAACAACACAGACATGATAGAATCAAATAGACAAAACAATTAATTAATTTGACATAGTAATCTCAATATCCATCGGATCCCTGCAAACACAACATGCATGATTACAAATAGATTAGATCTTGATCATGAACGGACCTCACAAGATCTATACATGAAATCACAAGGAGGAGATACAACCATCTAGCTACTACATGGACCCGTAGTCCAAGGTGGAACTACTCACACTTCATACCGGAGGCTAGCATGATGAAGAAGAAGGCCTCCGGGATGATCTCCCCTCCGGCAGGGTGCTGGGAAGAACTTTAGATCCCCCCAATCTAGGGACGATGGTGGCGGCAGATATAGAAGGTTTCGTGTAGTTTTGATCGAGTGCTTAGGGTTTCTGCATCGGGGGCTTCTTATAGGCGAAGGGGCGAGCCAGGGGGGCCACACCCTGCCCAGGCGTGGGCCAGCCCTAGCCACGCCTAGGGGGGTCTGGCCGCCCTGTGGAGCCCCTCCGTATCGTCTTCTGGCTTCGTGTCGCCCACGGTAAAATATTGACTTTGGCTTTTGTCCCGTCCAATTCCGGGAATATTGATTTTCTGCCTTTCTGGAACCAAAAACAGAAGAAAACAGGCAACTGGCACTAAACTTGTTAATAGGTTAGTTCCAGAAAAGATATAAAAACACCTCAAAGTGTAGACAAAGGAAAGCAAAGTAGATACTAAACAAGCATGGAGCATCAAAAATTATAGATACATTTCCGACGTATCAAGCCATCACATGGCTATGCCGTGCACACTTCTTCATGTCACTTTCTGCTGTTTTTAGCATCTCACATAACTGATTAAGGCCCTTCTCCACCCCATGCATATGATAGTTTGAAATGAACTGCCCATAGCTAGATGGAAGAGACGCCAAAATGAAATCAGTAGCCAACTCTTGGCCTAGTGGAAAACCAAGCTTTTGCAAAGTCTGACTTTAACCAACCATTTTGATCACATGGGGGCCTACACCTGCTCCCTCTGCCAGCTCGCATTCCACAAAGGACTTGGAAACATTGTACCTCTCAGTCCTAGCCTGAGTCTGGAACATGTCCCTAAGCGCAACGATCATATCGTATGCTTCCTGATCCTCAAACTTCTTTTGGAGTTCAAGTTCCATGCATGCAAGCATAAGACAGCTAACCTCAAGAGAATCATCACATGCTCTCTTGTAGGCATTCTTGAGGGAAGCAGATGCATTATCAGCAGGTTCATCGGGGATTGGGGTATCCAGAACCATTTCCTTTTTATCAGACCTGAGAACAATTCTCAGTTTATGGACCTAGTCCAAATAGTTTGTTCCATTTAGTTTATCTTTGTCAAGAATCGAACGCAAAGAATAAGGTGATGTAGTGTTCGGTGCCATTGATCTGCAACAGAAAACATGCACAATACTAAGCCATGTAACCATGAAGGAGTAAAACATATTAAACAATTTAATAGCATATACTCCCACTTAAATCAATATCCCTCTATTGATACTAAGTGATTCAAGATCCATAATTAACAAGTCGACTAGTGAGCTTTAGTATCACTGCTAGAAGACAAGGTGAATCGGTAAGAAACTCTTGCTAATCATATCACATATGACTCTTATTGTTGGGTGACTTTATCTATATCTAAACTAGGCGCCCAACCTTTATGCCCCAAGGTCCTTAACTGTTAAGATGGCCTTGTCAAGTTCACCAACCCTTATGCGTGTAGGTATCCGATACAAACCCATCCAGCCAAGGAAAACCACGGCACCCTAATTTCATAGGCCCACCAACGATTGTACATGACATAGGATGGTGCAAGGTTTGGTTGGGAGGGCATGGTTTAACTTAAACTTTGTGAGGGATCGTTATACTTCTATCATATACGCATGCATAGTAGTAAAATGCATAAGAATAACATTCACATAGATGTGACACAATATGGACCATTTTCTCATGGTGATCTCCATCGCCATAGAACCTGTCCACCATGATAATCTCCATATTCATGTTCCATGTGAGCCATCCTCCAAGTGATGAGTCCTCCAAGAACTAATACAAGCTATTACTCCTAACAGCTAGTAATCAAAATTATATAGTATATTGGGATCATCACAAGTTGGCACGCAGGCCATTACAATAATTGACAACACATATGGCTCCAGCCATGTTGCCCTACTCACAACACGCAGGTCATGAAAAATTTCATACATGCATCACAAACATATATGGGCCACACTGATCACATACATCCTGCAAAAACAAGTTATGCATAGAATCGCATTCTACTGAATCATGTGAACTCGCAGCACCTAGTTACCTTAACAAGATACGAAAAGGGGCTACGACTAAGGGGGGTCTCCCCCTGCGGGGTTCGAAGGGGCAGTGCCCCTCGCGGTATCTATACAATTTTCTTTAAGGATTTTGATCGGCAAATCAAATTTACCATAAACCGACTATTGTTCCGATTCGATCAAACTCCTTTGATCACGGTACATCGATTTTAGATCTAGGTTTTGATTCGATCAATCATATTGATCTTCGCATGATTCAACAGGATTTATGCGTCACTGTCTACCCCGATGGCGGAAACGGACCGGTAGGGGTAAGTTGTTCGACGACCTCAGAATCACGATCAAGGAAAGCAA
The DNA here is from genome assembly GCA_023614405.1 of Avena insularis. Classification (NCBI taxonomy): domain Eukaryota; kingdom Viridiplantae; phylum Streptophyta; class Magnoliopsida; order Poales; family Poaceae; genus Avena; species Avena insularis. The sequence goes on along the minus strand of CM042691.1, from coordinate 287,558,482 downwards.
GATCATAGATCAATCCTGAACCACCAAAATACAAACGATCACATCATTCATATCAATCTGCATATCACCATATGCAAACATATCGAACCTATAACTGAACAACGTCGGCTCTGGTACCACTAAAGGGATACGGGTAGGCTACACTAGCGCAAATCAAAAATTTCTACCGCGTAAACCAGGATTACTGTTTTCATGGATCATGGGGTTACCACTAGCCGCGTAGTTGCGGAACTTGATGAAGCGCGTCGAGGCAGTGTAGACGTTCTACGTCTCCTCCTTGTCCTTGTCCCACGAGCAGCTCCCCTTGCGCGGCTCGTCCAAGTGCCATAGAAGCAACACCTCCGAGGTATCCACACGTGCGGGATGGAAGCGTCAGACGCCAGACTGCTAGGTCCGCACGTGCAACACAGGCGTGAGGAGTGGAGGCTGGGTGGAATGGTCTAACCCCAAGTCAGCTCGCCCCACCCTCTCTTATATAGGCATCCCTAGTAGGCTTCTACATTAGCAGCCCATTAGTAGCCTAAGCCTAGTCTAATTCGGATCTAATCCTCATTAGGCTTCCAGTCCCTTAAGTGTGTGAGCCTATAGGTTCATATACATATAGACATGACACGAATACACTTATTCTGTCAATAGTTGGTAGCGGCCTCTAGCAAGATGTGCCAACTCCTAAATGCATACAAATATCATATCATACGAACCATCACAAGGTTTAGTACATGTCTTTCCCTTTGCCTCACGATATTTGGTATAGCTCCAAGCTGACCTCCCTTTCTCGATACTATGATTCGGAATCCCTTTACTAGGTTAACTCTTAACCTAATGTAGCACGGCCATGCATTTCTGGATCCGATCACTCGAGGGACCTAGAGATATCTCCCTCAAGTAGAGAGAGGGAAATTCCATCTTGATTGACCATGCCTTGCAGCATGCTTCAGGACAAACCCGAAAGCTACCTTTATAACTACCTAGTTACGGAGCAGCGTATGATAGCACCAAAGTAGGTCAATCCACATCTCAAGTACATGCGACAATCTCAGGTCTAAGGACAAACGTACACGATGTGTAGAGAGAGCTGCAAGTCTAATTGCCAGTCTCAAGTTGGGTCAGTCCAACCCCATGTTCATAACATGTGTCCACATAATTGGTTTGACATCTCCATGTCTATGACTTGCGAAACATAGTCATCAACCAATCGATGTGCTAGTCTAATATTAACATGTGTCCTCACATGAACTCCGACTAGGGACAACTATTATATAACCATACAAGTATAGAGTTTCACAAAAAATTCACATAATTTCCAATCAATACAAGTTGCCTGATATGGATATTCAAGGAACATTACAATAACTCATGGATATATAAGAAATATAATCATCTCTATGATTGCCTCTAGGGCATATTTCCTTCACATACAACTTTGAACCCTAACTTATTTATAGGAACACCGACACCCCCTAAGTACCATGGGTTCGATGGTTTGCCTAGCTAGGGCATTCCGGAATTCATTTAAATCGATGATGCATCTAGGGCTACTCTATTACATGTAATCTATCATATCATCCATATTGTATGAGCATTGCACATGCCATGTGTTGAATGTTGCTTTTCCTTTCCGGTGATTGGTTCTTCGCGAATATGAGCCGAACCCGAGGCTGAAGTCAATGCCACCAAAGAGCAGTACCAGTCCAAAAACGTACACGGCAAGCGAAGCCCCACTCATACATATGAATCCTATGTTTACAAAGTATTTCATTCTCGCCATATGCATTCGGTTCAACAGTCTTTTATCAGTAGATAAAGTAATCCTATCTGATGCATGTTTCCCTTTGTGAACTAAATATCTGATCCACTGCTCCTAGCATAACTAGGGTTTGGCTTATGAGCATTTCCAGTGCCCCATTTCAGTCGAGCTTAGCCATGCTTAGTTGACCAGTGCTGATTGTTCAGATGATGCACTAGACATGCGAATGAATCTAGTATGGTAGGATGTTGTGATATGATCAGAGATGGATAATAAACATGCTATGGCTGGTATGGGAGGCCACGTGGGTTGTGGTTTTTTGCAGTCCCATACTTGCCACCCTTAGGAACTAAGTTCTCGCCTCTTGAACCAAGATGAGCGTGCAACCACACGGGGGCCTGGAAACCCCCTCGACTCACTAACTTGCCTAGTAAATTCCATGAGTCACATAGTTCGAGCTTTCCATTCGACATACGCATCTTGGTTGTTCTTGGATGGAGGTGAAGGAGGTGCATACATATAGGTAGGTAAGCGTGGCAGGGAACAAGAGATGCCCGGCATCCGTAATCTTGAACCATGTTCACATCTCTAGGGACCGACTTCGGGACTTGACCCGTTACGGCGGCATCTCCTTAGTGCGTGACTCATGGTCTCGGTGAAAGCAAGGTAAAGGTCGTGGTCAACCACTCTCTGCCGGCCTTCCAAGGAAGAAGCTAATAATTTGGCATTAAGAATCGGTTGTATGTGTGGGTAAAGTTGTGCACCCCTACAGGGTTATAATATTTTCGAAAAGCCGTGTCCACGGTTATGGACGACTTGGGAACAAATTCTGTGATCATAGAAAACTATAACCGAATGATAAAACTTGGCCAACTAATGTCAGATTCGGAATACTTCCTCGGGATTGTTTGAGGGGTAGTCTAGGAAGAGAGGTCTAGTTGATGATGGTTCCTGGTGGATATCAAAGATGATTCTAAGAGCTAGAGTTGTAATCTTCTTATCCCCTTTCAAAATGATCTGACTAGATGAGCTTCTTGTCCTTCTTGTTTTGAAAACAAAAGATGGCTTTATGCAAAACAACTCCACTAGCCATAAGTCTTACGGAGTACACCCTGTACTCAGCCTTGCTTCGTTGATGTTTTCTACAGATGAAGCTACTCCGACTAAAGGTGGTTTCTACGTCGAAGTTGACGAGTAGTCGCGATTCACGGGCAGCAGCCTACGATCTATTGAAGGGTCGCTACTTCTGTTAAAGGCCTCTTAGGCCCTTTACTAAGTTTGTTGTTTAGAATAACTTGTTTTCTTCTGTTGTTTGTTGTAATGTTGGGTCTCTGACCCCTAGCTTATATGACTGGTTTGTAACTCTCTTAAGAGTTTACCTTATTAATGCATGGTTTGTATGTTCTATATTGTTACCGATCATTTACCTGCGTGCTTTGGAATTTAGGTTAGGATTATGTCAGATGAAGATCTGGTATTTGTCTAGCCCTGATCTCGGGTCGTGACAGATTTTGGTATCAGAGCAGGACTTCCTGTAGGAAACCCTTCTAGCTGGTCGATATTGAGTCTAGAGTTTGAGAAAAATATTTGAAAGCTAAAAACTATTTGCAAAACTCTGAATAAGAATCCTTTTACTTCTTATCCAAGGTTGTTCTATTGTTGAGTTATCTTACCTCGTTTGCTTTGCAAGTTTTCAATTCTCGTCTAACGTTTCAAACTTTTAGGATACGGGTTTGGGTTGTTTTTTTTACTCGGTTGCAAGGCTTATAGTTTCCAAGATACATCCGTGCAACTGAAGCATTGTTTTTCAACTTTGCTAAGGATGCCTATAATTCCGCTCTTTAATATTTTGTGACTTGTTGGTATCATATCATGCTTGCATTCCATTGATATGGTTTGTATCTAAGTTGGTAGCATATACATTTCGTATGCTTGTTCTACTTCCATACTTAATGCATTGATATAATCTTCATCCACATGTTAACCTCTACCATGATCTTCTTATATGGTTCATGTCATCCTTTGATGTACCCTTTTTGGTGAATCCATTCTCATGGTTTGTGTTTTCTCCTCAGGATGTCATCTGGTACTCATGGTTCTGTTGGCCGTCGAGGAAACAATAATGCTGAACAGGAACTTCCGCCACCTCCCACAATGGCCGAGGTTCTCAACAACATTGAGACCAACCGTCTGAGGAATGAACGCTTTCTTGAGCATGTGGCGAAGAACACCGAACGTCGTCCTGACGACTGTGTCACACTTGGAGATTTCATCCGCTCTTTTCCTCCAATCTTAACCCACCCCAAGGAGCCCCTTGATGCTGATGATTGGCTTCACACCATAGAGCGCAAGTTCAGTGCTCTTCGTGTCCGTCCAGATGACCGCGTCAACTTATCCACCTACCAATTGGAAGGTGAGGTTGGTGTTTGGTGGGAAGGTTTCCTGAATCTGCAAGCTCAGGGACATGTTGTTACTTGGGAAGAGTTTGTTGCGGCATTCCGTGCCTCTTATATCCCTAAGCCCATCATGGATCTTAAAAGGAGGGAATTTTTGGATCTGACTCAGGGGCGTAGAGATATTGAAACATATGGGCGTGAGTTTACTCGCTTGGCTCGTTATGCAACCAGGGATGTGACCAATGATGAAGATAAGCAAGAGATGTTCCGTAAGGGGCTTAATCCTGCACTTCGCTATGAGTTGCTTCCCTTCAAGTTCCAATCTTTCCAGGAACTGCACAATCAGACTCTTACTTTGGAGCATGAAAGGATGGATATGGAGGTCTCTCAGAAGCGTGAAGAAGGAAATTCTCGTGCTTCTTCCTCTGGCAAAAATAAGCGCCATGTCTTTGTTCCATACAGTGTTGTGCCTCGTGCTCCTTATGCACCCAAGTCTTCTGGCAATGCTTCTCCTTAGCCACAGTGAAATACTGGTGGAGCAAATTATCGTGCTCCTGCTGGTTCTTACACTGGAGTTACCTGCTACTCCTGTGGTCAGCCTGGTCACTACTCAAGGGAGTGTCCCCAAAGGGATCTTGGTCGCAATGATCAACCGGCAAAAAAGAATGATAAAGCTCTAGGTGTTGTATGTGGTCGTCTGACCCATGTCACTGTTGAAGAAGCTCAGGAAGATCCATGCATCATTCTAGGTACGCTCTGTGTCAATTCAATTCTAGCAACAGTCTTGTTTAATTCTGGAGCATCGCATACATTTATGTCAAATTTGTTTGCTCAAGATCATGGGATAAATTTTGAACCTCTGTCCACCCCTTTGACCATCCATTCCCCGGGTTCTAGCTGGTTCACCACTATGGTTAGTCACGGAAATGAGATTGCCATAGCCTACCAGAAGTTTCCCACTTCTTTCACTGCACTCAAGTCAAGTGACAATGATGTCATTCTGGGCATGGACAGGTTAACCAAGTATCAAGCAGTCATTGACTGTGCACTTAGAACAATTACTGTGACCTCTCCTGCTGGCATAACTGTCAAGTACTGGATTGATGGTTCAAAGTCTCCGTCTTCAGTTTTTAAACCCTTCTCGGAGTTGTATGCCATGGATGTCCTACCTACTCTCGAGTTCCAAGATGTCCATGTAGTCTGTGATTTTCCGGATGTCTTTCCTGAAGAGTTGTCTGGCATGCCACCTGATCGAAGTGTGGAGTTTGTCATAGGGATAGTTCCTGGAACTGCTCATATCTCCAAAAGACCTTACCGCATGCCTCCTCATGAGTTGGTGGAGTTAAAGAAGCAACTGGAAGATCTAGAAAGCCTAGGCTACATCAAACCTAGCACATCCTCTTGGGGTTTCCCTACCATATTTGTCAAGAAGCAGAATACAAATATTCCAAGATTGGTTGTTGACTATCGTCTACTCAATGCAGTGACAATCAAGAATAAGTACCCACTTCCCCGGATAAATGACCTCTTTGATCAATTAAGTGGTGCCACTTTCTTCTCCAAAATGGACTTAAGATCAGGGTATCATAAAATCAAGATCAGAAAGGAGGATATCCCAAAGACAGCATTAACAACTCGTTATGGTCTTTACGAGTATACAGTGATGTCCTTCGGGTTAACCAATGCCCCTGCCACATTTATGAGGCTCATGAACTCTGTCTTCATGGAGTATCTTGACAAGTTCGTCATGGTATACATTGATGACATCCTAATCTATTCCAAGACCAAACATCTACGTTTGGTGTTGACTAAACTTCGTGAACATCGTATATACGCCAAGTTTTCCAAATGTGAGTTTTGGTTACAAGAGCTCATGTTCCTTGGTCATGTTGTGTCCGCAAGTGGTGTTGCTGTCATATCAGATAAGGTTCAGACCATTCTGGAATGGAAGCAGTCAAGGAAGTCCGAAGTTTTCTTGGAATGGCTAGATATTACCGCCGATTCATCGAGAACTTCTCCAAGATAGCCAAGCCTATGACTGATCTTCTTAAGAAAGATAAGAAGTTTGAATGGTCAGAAAAGGCAGAAGAAAGCTTTCAAGCTTTGAAAACTAAGCTAACCACCGCTCCTGTGCTTGTCCTTTCGGATACAAGCAAGGATTTTGTCATCTATTGTGATGCTTCTCTTCAAGGGATCGGTTGTGTGTTGATGCAAGATGGTCATGTAGTGGCCTATGCTTCTCGGTAGTTGAAGCCACATGAGAACAATTATCCAACCCATGATCTTGAACTCGCCGCTGTTGTTCATGATCTTAATCAATGGCGACATTACCTCATCGGTAATCGTTGCAAACTTTACTTGGATCATCAAAGTCTGAAGTATCTCTTTACCCAGCTAGATCTGAATCTCGGGCAAAGACGATGGTTGGAACTCATCAAAGATTATGGTTTGGGTCTCAACTATCAACCCAGCAAAGACAATGTCGTTGCTGATGCGCTAAGTCGAAAGTCTTATTGCAACAATCTGATGATATCACAAGCCCAACCTGCTCTCTATGAGGAAATCAAGCGTCTTAACCTTGAAGTGGTTCCTTGTGTATTCCTAGCTAACCTTGAAATAAAATCTTCTCTGGAGGACCAAATCAAGGAGCTCAAAAACAAGATGATGAGGTTACCAAGATCAAAGAATGTGTTGCAAGCGGTGAAGCTAAATGTTTCTCCATCAATGATCAAGGTATCCTATAATTCAGTAACTGGCTAGTGGTCCCAAACAGTCGGAAAAACAAAGATCTAATCCTACTAGAAGCTCATGAATCCCCTCTGTCTATCCATCCTGGTGGTACCAAGATGTACCGAGATCTCCGACAAAGATTCTGCTGGAGTGGAATGAAACCTGAAATTGCTCGCTTTGTTGCAGAGTGCAATGTTTGTCGTCGCGTGAAGGCTGAACACCAAAGACCTGCTGGACTTCTGCGTGGAAATGGGATGAAATTGGTATGGATTTCATTACTAGACTCCCAAAGACACAATATGGACATGATGCCATATGGTTAGTTATTGATCGACTATCCAAAGTTGCTCACTTCCTTGCCGTTCGGGAAAGCATTAATGCAATCCAGTTGGCAGAGCTATATGTATCCCGGTTAGTCGTTCTTCATGGTGTTACCAAGAAGATCGTATCTGATCATGGAAGTTTGTTCACTTCCAAATTCTGGGCTAGTATCCAACAAGCAATCGGAACTTAGGTCTCCTTCAGCATAGTTTATCATCCTAAAATTGGTGGTTAGACCGAAAGAGTGAATCAAATTCTTGAAGACATGCTCAGAGCGTGTGTCATATCCTTTGGAAATAACTGGGAGAAATGTCTTCCTTTTGTGGAGTTCTCCTACAAAAACAGTTTTCAATCCAGTTTGGGCGTGGCACCTTTCCAATTTCTGTATGGGAGAACATGTCGAACACCGCTGAACTAGACAGAAACCGGCAAAAGACAATTCTTTGGTCCGGACATGATCCAAGAAGCAAAAGATCAAGTTCGCATAATTCGGGAGCGTCTGAAGGCCGCTCAATATCGTCAGAAGGCCAAATATGATCGTCATCATCTTGATGTTCATTATGAAGTTGGTGATCAAGTTTACCTCCGGGTCACTCCTCTGAAGGGTGTCCATCGATTCGGTATCAAAGGCAAATTGGATCCTCGCTACGTTGGTCCCTTTCGTATTCTCTCCAGGAGGGGTGAGCTTGCCTACCAATTGGATATACCTCCAACCTTTCCAGAGGTTCATGATGTTTTTCATGTGTCTCAACTCAAGTGTTGCTTCAAATATCCCATTCGTGGTGTGGACCATGAAGCTTTGGATCTCCAAGATGATCTAACCTACCGAGAATACCATGTTCGTATTCTTGATGAAACCGAGCGCAAGACTTGTCGTCAAACCATCAAGTTCTTGAAAGTTCAATGGTCTCATCACTCTGATTCAGAAGCAACCTGGGAACGCGAAGATCGTCTTTTATCTGAGTACCCTGCCTTCTTTTCTAAAACCTAGGAATCTCGGGTCGAAATTCTTGTAAGGTGGGGTAGAGTTGTAACATACCAACTTCTATGTAATATAAATAAATACATGTTTGAGCATTGCATGCATTACACTTGCACCTTGATTTAATCAAATAATAACAAACAAAACCCTAATTTTTTCCCTCTCAAAAACCATTCAAATGGTTTTTGTATTTTGAAAACTACCAAATGAGTGGAGCCCAAATTGAATAAAAGGGTCCCACAATATCTTCATAGTTTTATAAAAAGTCCCTGGTAGTTTTGAAAATATTCAAAACAGTTTACAAATGAGAAATACAAACACAAAAAGGAAAAGCAGAAAAGAAAAGGTTTTAACATTAAAAACCTAACCCTAGCTCTATTGGGCCGCATCTCATCTCTCCTCTCCTCTTCATGTCGCTCGCCCGCGCGTACGCTGCAGCCAGCCCAGGAGCGGCCCATCTAGCCCATACCGTTTTGTCGCGCCTATCATCGTCGTCTACCTCCAAATAGGTTTTGATTTATTTAATAAAAAACTCCATTTGAAAACTAAATATTATCAAAACCAAATCAGTAAGTTTTATTTGAAAATAAAAGATACTTGGAAAACTTGTTTAAAATAAAATAACATTTTTATTTTAGGGTCCATTAATAATTAAATAAAATGGACCTTAGTTATTAAATCAAATAGGATTTGTTTTATTAAAATCTTTATTTTGAAATTTAAAATAAAACCAAAAACACTTCAGTAGGTTTTAATGGATAAAACAAAATACTTGGAAAACTTATTTAAAATAATTTAATAAGTTTTAGTGTTTATTTAAAATGGGAAAAGCCTTTACTTAAATAAAATTGGATATTAAATCCTTATTATTTTATTTAAATAAACCTTTACTATTTTAATCAAAGCAAAACATTTAATTTAAAAGATTGGCCAAGGTTTAATTTGGCTTTATAAAATAATCTTTATTTATAAATCCACCTTTTCTTTTGAAAACCAAATCCTTTTATTAAAGATCCAAAAATAGTAATTTTAAATATTTTTAAGTTTATTGTTTATTTATCTTTTTAAATCCCTTTAGGATCCTATTTGATCCAAATAGGTTTTGAAAGTTTCCAATTGTAATCAAGAAGTTTCTTCTCACCCTGAAAATCAACAAAGTTGTATTTTATTCATTTATTTTTCACATTACAAGATTTGGAAAATCTTGGGATGTGACAGGCTACCACCCTTAAAATAAATCTCGTCCCGAGATTTGGGAAAGCTAGGGTTACAAGTAGGCTCCAAACAACTAGGGTACTACCACCCTTAAAAATTTTCCAACTAGATTACATCTTGTCTCACTTGGGATCTTGGTGTAACTTTCCTGGACAGAAGTTTGCATAGTGGCCTAGTTCCTTGCATTTGAAACATGTGATAAGGCTGAGGTCTCTCATAGGCTTGTTTATCTTGTGTTTCATCTTTTCTAGACAGTTGCTTGCATAATGTCCTAGCTCTTTGCAGTTGTTGCACCACACTTGGCTAATATCTTTCTTTTCCTTGGGTATCAATTCTTCTTGTTTATTTCCTTGGTTCTTCTTCTTTTCTGGACAATCACTGGCATAGTGTCCCTTCTCTTTGCAATTGTAACATTGCACTTGAGTAATATCCTTCTTCTTCTTTTTGGGTCTCTCCAAAGCTAGGAGTTCTTCTAGTTCATGTTCCTCAAAGGTGGAAAATATTTCTCTCTTCTTGGGGCAGTTACTAGAGATATGACCTTCTTCTTCACAATTAGGGAATTGGTTTTCATGCTCCTTGGATGTATGATCCTTGTCTTTACAAACATTGCTAGCTTGGGTTCCTTCTAGATTAACATCTTTGTGTAACATCCCTAAATTCATATTCCAAAACTCATTCATATCATCTAAGCATTCATCATAATTTAGGGTTCTTCTCAAAAACAGAAGCTTGTGCTATGATTTCATGTGAGTAAAATTTCACTCATTAGACCATCACTTTTTGAAACTTAAATGTTAAGGAACTTGTTTGCTTGCCCCACTATTGGAAAGATTGAGTGTAAAAGTTTAACCAAAATGTTCAAATTAGAAATAATTCCCAAAACCTCTATTTCAAACATTTGCAAAATGGTGCATAGTCTCTGTTTCTTTGAAATCCAAATCTGACCAAGCCTTTGCAAGGAAGCCCCACAAGTTTTGACCTATTTCTAAGACAAATTCACCCCTGCAAAACCCCAGAAGAATTTGAATTCAAATTGTATTTGAAACCATTTGAAAACATAACCAGAAAATCGAATTAGAAAAGAAAAAGGACTAGACAAAGGAAAAAGGCCGAGCGCCAGGTTTCTGGCCCAACAGAGGATCGAGCCCAACTAGCCCACCCGGGGAGTTCCTTTTCTTTTCTCACGCGCGAACGCACACAGCCAGTCGCTGACAAACAGACCCCACCCCCATTTCGCACACATCGCTGACGAGCGGGCCCTGGCCACGCTGTCATCGTCTTCCCCAAACCCCGCCCGCGACCACGTCGCAGCTGCAGTGACTGCCGGTGATGGCGCGGCTTAATTGGGCAATTAAACACAGGCGTTTCCTGTCGAGACACCGGCTATAAGATCCCCACCTCCCCACGATCATTTTCCCCCAGTCAATCTCACGCTCACGCCACCAGGCTGCCCACGACTCGCTCGAGACCACCGCAGACAGAGCCAGCTCCGGCGACCGATTCAGGTGAGCCCTGTGCGCCCCTTCCCCTCTGGATTGTTCGAGACACTTAGTAATCCTCTTGCGCACCTTCTAACCACAACAGAGCATCCTGTACTGCACCAGGACGCCGTGTTCGCTTGACGCCGTAAGCACCCGACGACCACCCCAACTCCGGCGAGCAATCTCAGTAAGTCCCGCGCGCCCCTTGCTTTCTTATTCACCCGAGCGTGTTTGCAATTGATCTGCGCATCTTCTAAACCCGCTGGTTCGTGTTAGGATGACACAGAACCTCGGCAACGACTCCGACAAAATCCACCCGACGCCAGACGCAACTCTGACGAGATCTAGAGCCCATCTCCGAGCGCCCCTCCGCAAGCCAGTACCACGTCGAGCTTCAGCAGCCTCCGGCGAACCTGGTAAGCCCCTTCTTTCCCTTGCGGACGACCTAGAACGCCGGCGCCACCGTAGTCTGACGCGCCGCCGCCAGTCAACGCCGCCAGCGCCGCCCGTTCGTGGCTTGATGGTTTGGTCCGTTGGATCTGCATCGTAGGGCTAGGATAGATCTAGGCCGAAGAGGTACGCGCGCATCTGGATCGTTAGATCTAATTTAGATCCTACGGCCTGCGACTGCCGATCCGCACGAAGCGGTATGCACCAGTAAGGTTGCGACGCGTGGCAGGGTTTAAATCAAAAACAGAATTTAAAACCAGATTTTGATCCAAACTTTAAACTGCTATAACTTTTGAATGCCACGTTAGATTTTTACAAATTTTATACCGTTGGATTCAGTGAAACAAGACCTTTCTGGATGTTCAATTTGTTTAACAAATAGTAACCATTAAAATGACTTTAATTGTGGAATCATATTTAAAGCTATTTTGAGTATAGATTTGTTTTGATAAGTAGTTTTAATGTTAAATAAGTTTGTTATGGCAAATTTTGTGTCCTGTTATGTTTCAGTATCATGCACATACTTGGTAAAATTTCCAAAGTCACCACTTAGTAAAATTCTTGCATGCATGCATTCATATTATTTTTGGATTGAATAAAATTGTGTGAAATTGAATGCTATAATTTTTCTTGTAGATTTTGCTAGTGATTGTGATTGTGAAGAGTGCTACTCTCCCCACTACCAAGGCAAGTGATATTTTCATGAATATTTCCATCCTACGTTTTTGTACCAGCATTAGATATTTTGCTAAGTATTGCATGTTATTTTTGCCTAATACTAAGTTGGGAAAAATCCTAAGTAGTGTAGAATTATAGAACTGCTAGGGAATCTTCCTAAGATAAGTTATCTTACCATGCTTAGCCTAGCTAGTTAGCAAACAAGGGTTTGGTGGAAATCTATACTTACTATGATGAAAATATATCTAAGTCATGAGACTTATATTTTCCTAATAAAACAACTAAGTCCAATGAACCTCCTGGGTGGAATGGAAAGATTGGGTTATGTTGAGTGGTTACACAAGGCCATGGACTTGGGTTGTGTATCTCACTTGTGGTATGCCACCCAGGCACAAAGGGATTTGGAGGCCAAGTGTTGAGAAAGCTTACAGTGCAACCACTTGGCAATATGGGCTCTGCCATGATAAAATAGGTTGCTAGAACTTAGTCATTTGGACAGATGGTGGTAGTTGGGATGATAGGATGGAACGCGTCCATTTGACTAAGGAAAGGCTTCTGAAAGGTCCTGTCTTGGGAAACCAAGTCTGGTGGGGAAAGTGCACAACCTCTGCAGATGGAAAAACCTAAGTACTTAGCCTAGTCCAAGGAAATGGACAACTTGAGCATCAAGACATGGAAGCTACAAGAATCTCATCACTCCAACTTCTAAGTAAAATTTGTGGGAGAACAAGGGTGAAGGACCCCAATGTCTATTGGTGGTTCCTTGGGAAATGTTATGACAAAGAAAAACTTAGTGATTTCAACTAATAGGAAAAACCTATTTTCAAGCAAAGCAAGCCAAGCTACACTTAGCCAAAATGCATATAGTAATGTAGTCCACTTAAAATATACTAAGGTATCACTTGCCAATACTATTCCAAAGTATTGACCCTTTGTGGCTGTAACTTGTGATGTTGCAGGTTACTCCGATGATGAGTAGGAGTCATGAGTCTACACTCAACATGCTTGCCTGTGGCACATGAAGATGAAGACTTGTGTTTATTTATTTATTCCTTAAACTCTTGTATTAGGCCTATGGCCCTGAGTTGTAAAAGACTATGTTTTATCTCTGGAATGAATGTAATAAACGACCTTTGTATCTGTGTACTTCATCTTAAACTGTGGATGCTAGCATTGATCCAGGGACTAGCATTGCAATCACAGGGATCCTTACCTTTATAAAGGAGGGGTCTAACACTTTGTCATCCTTGTTGTCATTAGCTCTTTGGGAAAAGTTTTCTCCCATGTTGATCACTTGAGTAACCAATCCTTGCAACAATTGGGATTGAAGTTTCAAAATCCTTTGTATGGATGGGTCTAGTCCATTGTTGTTGGCTAAAAGCTGAGTTGTCTCTTGGCTCAACTGGTTTTGGGTTTCTATAAGTTCTCTCATTTTGTCCTCTTGGTTGTTGTTGGTGTCATCAACCTTGATGTTGGAGTCTCTTGGAGTAGTCATCTGTTTGGGTTGGGTAGGGATTAGAATAGACAAGATATTTCTAAGGATTCAATTCTAATCCCACACATTACAATTCACACAAGCAAGGTGCAAGCAATCACAAACAAACATTCCACTCAAACAACAAATTTCAAGCATATTTCTAGGCAACAAAATATTTTTGTTACACCACATAAGTTGGTGTGTTTGACTTAACTAAAATATGGTGGTCCATCTATATGGTTCACTTGTGATCTTTCCTTCCTTCTTGGTTGATCCTTCTTTGCATGAGATCATGGTTTCCTTGAGAAAACTTTTGGTCACAAAACTTCAAGTGAAGTGAACTCCTTCTAATTTTTGCATTTCCTTAGTCTCCATATCTTGAGCAAGATTTCCTTGTCTCTCTTGTAGTCCTTAGTGGTATCCAAGGTTTGTAGTCCTTGTTGAAAATGTTGAAGATGTTGAACTCATTAGAGTTGAAGAAGTTGAAGTCATTAGAGTTGAAGAAGTTCTTTGCACATGGTGAAGTCTTTGGTCATGGGGTAGGTTTTTTCATCAAGTTGAAATAGAAGAGATGTAGAGTTGAAACCAAAATGGTTTGAGAAAAGAGTTTACAAGATTGTTTGTAAATAAGTTTGGATCAAATATACTCCTATTCTTTTAAGGGTTTTTGTCCAATCCTAGGTTTACAAATCCTACAGGCAACACAATGCTCTGATACCATCTGTTAGGGTCCCAACCTTTAATAAGGTAGAGTCCCCTGTGTTTACAATGCTAGTCCCTGGATCAATAGCTAGCATCCACAGTTAAGATGTAATATCAAGAAACAAAGGTCATAATACAACTTTATAACCAGGAATAACATAATTTTATTACATCTTACATAGCTCATTTGGCTATTACATTACATTGCAGCAGAATATCTATAAGCATGGGGTCCTTCATCTTCAAAGTGCCACAGGCAGACATGTTGGTTGTAGACTTTGTAATCCTAATCAATCAATCTTCTATAAAACAATTAAACCTGCAACATTACAAGTTACAGCCACAAGGGTCAATACATTTGAATTGTATTGGCAAGTGATACTATGGTAATATAGTGGAGTCTAACATCTACATGCATTTGGCTAAGTGGAGTTGAGGCTTGCATTGCTCAAAATATATTTTTCCTTATCATTTGAAAATACTAAGTTTTTGTTTTGACAAAATCTTTTCCAAGGCATCTCTCAATCAAAGATTGAAGATTTCAATAACCCTTGTTCAACCACAAGTTTTTAACTTAGAAATTTGAATGATGAGATTCTTGATTGCTTCCATGTCTTGATGCTCAAATTGTCCTTTACCAGGGACATGGCTAAGTACTTAGATTTTACACTCTGCAGGGGTGGTGCACTTTCCCCACAAGACTTGGTTTCCCAAGACAAGATCTTTCAGAAGCCTTCCCTTAGACCAAAATGGACGCGCTCCAACCTATCAAACTCTACCACCCACTGTCCATATGGCTAAGTTCTTGCAACCTATATGATCCAGGCAGAGCCCATAATGCCAAGTGGTTGCACTTGAAGCTTCTCAACATTTGACATCTCAAATCTCTTTGTTCCTGGGTGGCCATCCACAAGTGAGATACACAAGGTCAACCATAGACATGGGCCTTATGAACCACTCAACCAAAAACCACCAAATCAAGTCCCATTCCACCCAGGTGATTCATTAACTTAGTTGTTTTATTAAACAAAAATACAAGTCCTCAGACTTAGAAATTTTTCATAGTATGAATATAATTCCACCCTTGTTTTCTATTAGCTAAGCTAAGCATGATAGTAGTAGGAGTCTTAACTTAGGAATTTTTCTACTAAGGTTTCATCTACTAGGTTTTCCTATAGCAAGGTCTATACTTAGCAAAATTTCATGCAAGTTTTACTTAGAGAAAATCACTAATGCATAGTGAAAGTAATGGGACAAAAAGTATGAAGCATCACTTGCCTTTTTGGTAGAGGGTATAAGTTCACTCCTTGTCCTTGCAACAATCACACTCTTCAAGTCACTACAATTCAATCAAGCAAGGCACAAACTCAATCTACCAATCAAGCAATTCAACACATAAAATCATAGAACTAAGATAGTGCATGCAAGCATGCCAAGAATTGTTTTATTTGGACAAGTGGTTCCTAATGGGACATAAACATTTGAAAACACCTAATGGTCATTTTGTAAAGTGGCAAAGTCATTTGCAAAAGATTTCACTTCAAAAACCATTTTCAAAAACAAGGTATCATTTTATGTGGTGTAGAAATATTTTTACTAAGGCATTAATCTATAGGGTTCACCAAATATGTTTTCAAACCATAAAACTTGGTGTTTGGGGTCAGAGAGTTTAAAACAAAACATTTCCCAAAAGTTTCTTCCAAAATCATTTTTAATAAATAAACTATATTTTTATTTGACTAGAAATGGTTTTAAATCAAAGAATCATTCTTTTATTTCACCAAATACATTTTTGAAACCACAAAGTGTTTCCTATGGTTAGTAGGTTCAAATCACACCATTTTCCAAAGATTTTATCCCCAAATTCATTTTTGAATAATTTTTATAATCTAAACAAGCATACAAATGTTTCTGCAAAAACAAACATTTTTCCAGAAGCTTTTTACTAAATAAATGGCATGGTTGGCTAGGGCTTGTTCCATTGATTCTATTGATATAAAGTTTGCAAAATTTGGACGTGTGGATCAAAAGTTACAAGGGTTTCAATTTTGCAAACAAATCTGATTCAAAATTCTGTTTTAACTCAAACCAGTGACACGTGTCTGATTCCTATTCGTCGAAAACATTTTGCGTGGATCGACTAACACGGACCGTTGGATCAAGTCATATCGTGCGGCACAGGATCATTCGTACCCCTTCGGCTAAGGATCTATCGTGACGCTTGGATCATCATCTAACGGCTATTATCGCATTGACCAAGCTCTGGCGGCGCAGCGACGGTGGCTGGCGGCGGCGAGGTCAGATGGTGGCGGCGCTGGTGAAACAGGAAGCAATGGAAGGTGGGGAGATGCTCACAGTGATCGCAGGGCGACGCCGAAGCTCAACGTGGAGTCGTTTTGGCGAGGGGTGCACTAGAGCGGGCTTGATTGCTCGCCGGAGTGGAGCTGCGCCTCGGCCACGCTCAGTCGTCGTCGACGATGGTGCTATGGATCACTCGGAGACAAACGAAACGCACGGTCAGATGCGCAAAGACACGGTGATGATGTGTGCATGATTGAGAGGGGTCGGGGTAGTCTGGTTTACCAGAGGGAGGTTGTCGGAGAAGAGCCAGACGGTGGCGGCGGCGGTTGTTGTCGTTGCCGATGCTCAGGGGTGCGCGCGAGCGAGCTGCGGCTACAGAAAGGTCCACCAAGTGATGGAGATCACGGCTGCGTGCTCGAGGAGGCAAGAGGTGGCGTGGGGCTGCTGGATTCCTTGCCGGAGCGTCGTCGGAGTCAGTGGCGGTTTGGAGACGATTCGAGCAGCCTGGTGGCGTTCAGAGCGTGGAGTCTGAGGGGAAAGGAGGAGAAGGGCGAGGCGATTAAGACAGCATGGTCGCGGCGAGAGATTAACACTGCATTAAGGTGTATTCAACCGGAGAAATCAATGGCAGCAACGGCTGGCGAGTTTAACGCGAGGAGGAAGAAGATGAGCTGGAGGGGTGGGGTCCTGCTGTCAGCGAGAAAGGAAGTGAGGGGGAGGGGTCCACCAGTCGGTGTCTGCGTGGGTCAGTAAGTTGGTGCCAAACGTTTTCTTTGGGAGGGAGAGAAGCTGGGCTGGTTGGGCCTTGTGGGCTGCTGGGTTGGGTCGACTGGGCTGGCTCCTTCTCATATATTTTTTGTACAACAAGCTTTTCTTTTTCTATTTCCTATTTCTATTTTGAAATTCAAACAACAAATCATTCAACAAATCAAATCAAAAACATTCACCAAACTTTGTATGGTGTTTAGGTTCTGTTTAACAACATAAACCAAACCCCAAATACAAAAACAAAAATAATTTTTATTCTTTTTAGGATCTATTTAATAATTAAATAAAATAGTCCTTAATTATTAATTCAAATAGGTTTTGATTTATTTAATAAAAAACTCCATTTGAAAACTAAATATTATCAAAACCAAATCAGTAGGTTTTATTTGAAAATAAAAGATACTTGGAAAACTTGTTTAAAATAAAATAACATTTTTATTTTAGGGTCCATTAATAATTAAATAAAATGGACCTTAGTTATTAAATCAAATAGGATTTGTTTTATTAAAATCTTTATTTTGAAATCTAAAATAAAACCAAAAACACTTCAGTAGGTTTTAATGGAGAAAACAAAATACTTGGAAAACTTATTTGAAATAATTTAATAAGTTTTAGTGTTTATTTAAAATGGGAAAAGCCTTTACTTAAATAAAATTGGATATTAAATCCTTATTATTTTATTTAAATAAACCTTTACTATTTTAATCAAAGCAAAACATTTAATTTAAAAGATTGGCCAAGGTTTAATTTGGCTTTATAAAACAATCTTTATTTATAAATCCACCTTTTCTTTTGAAAACCAAATCCTTTTATTAAAGATCTAAAAATAGTAATTTTAAATATTTTTAAGTTTATTGTTTATTTATCTTTTTAAATCCCTTTAGGATCCTATTTGATCCAAATAGGTTTTGAAAGTTTCCAATTGGAATCAAGAAGTTTCTTCTCACCCTGAAAATCAACAAAGTTTTATTTTATTCATTTATTTTTCACATTACAAGATTTGGAAAATCTTGGGATGTGACATGAACCAAGATGAGCGTGCAACCACACGGGGGCCTGGAAACCCCCTCGACTCACTAACTTGCCTAGTAGATTCTATGAGTAACATAGTTCGGGCTTTCTATTTGACATACGCATCTTGGTTGTTCTTGGATGGAGGTGAAGGAGGTGCATACATACAGGTAGGCAAGCGTGGCAGAGAACAAGAGATGCCCGGCATCCGTAATATTAAACCCTGTTCACATCTCTAGGGACCGACTTCGGGACTCGACCCGTTACGGCGACATCTCCTTATTGCATACTCATGGTCTCGACAAAAGCAAGGTAAAGTGTTGGAATTATGCCCTAGAGGCAATAATAAAGATGTTATTATTATAATTCTTGTTCATGATAAAGTTTATATTCCATGCTAGAATTGTATTAAGCGGAAACTTTAATACTTGTGTGGTTTATGAACAACACCGTGTCCCTAGTATGCCTCTATGGACTAGATCATTGATTAATGATGGTTAAGGTTTCCTGACCATAGACATGAGTTGTCGATTAATAATGAGATCATATCATTGGGAGAATGATATGATGGACAGACCCAAACTAAGCGGAGCAATTAGATCGTGTCATCGTGTTCATCTTTGCAAAGCTTTTCTTATGTCAAATATTGTATTCCTTAGACCATGAGATAATACAACTCCCTGGTATCGGAAGAAAGCTTTGAGGTCATCAAACGTCATCCTATGAGAGGGTGATCATAAAGGTGTCTCTCAGGTGATCGGAAATTACCTGTTGGGTTGTATGTATCGAGATGGGATTTGTCCCTCCCAATTTGGAGAGATATACTTCGGGCCCACTCGGTAATCGATATCAACACCGCTTGCAATCATGTGGTTAAGGAGTTAATCACAAAGTGATATCGGATTACGGAACGAGTAAAGTACTTGCTGTGAACGAGATTGAACTAGGTATAACGGTATCGACGATCAAATCTCGGGCAAGTAAAATATCGCGAGACGAAGGTAATATATATATGGGATTGATTGAATCCTGGCATCGTGGTTCATCCGATATGATCATCGATGAATGTGTGGGAGTCAATATGGGTTTCCAGACCCCGCTGTTGATTATTGATAGAAGATCATGTCTGCATATTCTCGAACCCGAAGGGTCACACACTTAACGTGTCTCAACGCTAGGATAGATTGGATAATTGGTTTATGAGTTTTTGTTTGGAGTCTCAGATGGGATCCGGGACATCACGAGAGGTTCTAGAATGGTCCGGAGAATAAGATTCATATAAGGCAATGCAGTTTTTGGAGTTCGGAATTGTTTCGGGTTAATCGGTATTGTACCGGAAGCTTCTAGAACCTTCCGGAGGGGGACCAACGTGGCCCCACCTTCCGGGAGGGGGCATGGTCCTATGAGGGAGTGCCCTGGCCGCATTGGGCCAGGGGCACAAGGCCCCATAGGGCCTAGCCGGCCAACCTAGGGCAAAACCCTAGGGGAGCTTCTAGAAGGGGGGAACTTGCCCCCCACTCCTCCCTCCTTGGCCGCCGGCCCTAGGGCTTGGGGAGGGGCAAGGGCTGGCCGCCCACCCCTCTATATAAAGAGGGATGGGGGAGCACCCCTCCCACACCTCCTCCTCAAGCCCTAGCCGCCCTACTTCCCTCCTCTCTCTCTCCCTTCCGACTGCATGTAGGCGAAGCCCTGCTGCAGAAACTCTCCACCACTTGCACCGCGCCGTCGCATTGTAGATCCAATCCATCTCTCCACCATACTTGCTGGACCGAGGAAGTAGGAAACGTCGAGGTGCCGCACGTGTGCATCTCTCGGAGGCATCGCCACTTGCGGTGTTAGATCGGATCGGATCGCAAGGAGGAGAAGCGAGTACGACTACATCACCCACGTTCCGTTGAACGTTCCGCTGTGCGAATCTTCAAGGGTATGAATATCTCATATATTCCCCCCCCCCCCCTCGTTGTTTGCATCTCCTAGATTAGATCTTGGCTTTCCCGTTCGCATCCGTAGAATTTTTTTGATTTACTATGCTGCGAAACCCTTCATAAAGGTCGTGGTCAACCACTCTCTGTCGGCCTTCCAAGGAAGAGGGCTAATAATTTGGCATTAAGAATCGCTTGGTACGTGTGGGTAAAGTTGTGCACCCCTGCAGGGTTATAATCTTTTCGAAAGGCCGTCTCCACGGTTATGGACGACCTGGGAACGGATTCTGTGATCATAGAAAACTATAACCGAATGATAAAACTTGGCCAACTAATGTGAGATCCTGAATACTTCCTCGGGGTTGTTTGAGGGGGTAGTCCGGGAAGAGAGGTGTAGTTGATGATGGTTCCTAGTGGATATCAAAGATGATTCTAAGAGCTAGAGTTGTAGTCTTCTTATCCCCTTTGAAAATGATCTGACTAGACGAGCTTGTTGTCCTTCTTGTTTTGAAAACAAAAGATGGCTTTATGCAAAACAACTCCACTAGCCATAAGTCTTGTGGAGTACACCATGTACTTAACCTTGCTTCGTTGATGTTTTCTACAGATGAAGCTACTCCGACTAAAGGTGTTTTCTATGTCGAAGTTGATGAGTAGTCGGGGTTCTCGGGTAGCAGCCTAGGATTTATGGAAGGGTCGCTACTTCTGTTAAAGGCCTCTTAGTACCTTTGCTAAGTTTGTTGTTTAGAACAACTTGTTTGCTTCCGTTGTTTTTGTAATGTTGGGTCTCTGACCCCTGGCTTGTATGACTGGTTTGTAACTCTCTTAAGAGTTTACCTTATTAATATATGGTTTGTATGTTCTGTAATGTTACCGATCATTTCCCTACGCGCTTCGGAATTTAGGTTGGGCTTATGTCAGATGAAGATCTAGTATTTGTCTAGCCCTGATCCCGGGTCGTGACACTGTCTCTTCATGATAAAGATTTATTAGATGCTTCTTGTGCTGGATCATTCACACGTATGAAGGAAGAAGATAAATGGGATCTTCTAGACCGTATTCAAGAAAACACTAAAACATGGGAAAATGACAAAGGAAGAAAGTCAGGTATAAATTATGATTATGAATGCATTAAATCTTTTATGGGAACTGATGACTTTCATGATATTAGTACTGAGTATGGTCTTGATTCTCAAAGTATTGAGGCTTTTGCCTCTTATATTTAAATTCCTAAAAAGAACATTGAAGTTTGTATTGTTGATCATATTTTGCCTGAACCTTATATTGAGAAAATATCTTTTCCTGCTAAGGTAAAGGATCATTCTATTATAGCTAACGTGGTTAGAAAAAGTACAAAGAAAGTTGTAGAACCTGATGAACACATAAATATTGAACCTGTGGTAGCCATTGTGAAAGACCTTGTCACTAATAATGTAGAGGATGGGCACATTATCTTTTGTGAAGATGCTTCTAATATTGTCTCCCATCCTAGTAAAACTAGGAGAGCTAGTGTCCCTGTGCTTTATGTTAGAATTGGTGATCATTGCTATTATAGTTTATGTGATATTGGTGCAAGTTCTAGTGTTATTCCTTATGAGCTTTACAGAGAAATTATGCATGAAATTGGTCCTTGTGAACTTGAGGACATTGATGTGGTTATTCACCTTGCTAATAAAGAAACCATTTGTCCCATTGGTATTGTAAGAGATGTGGAAGTTCTTTGTGGTAAGATCAAGTATCCTGCTGATTATCTAGTACTTGGTTCAGCAGCTAGTAAAACTTGTCCTATCATTTTTGGTAGACCTTTTCTGAACACTGGTGGAGCTATTATAGATTGTAGGAAGGAGAAAATTTTAACCAAGTTTGATGGAGAATCTTATGAGTTTAATTTTTCTAAATTTGCTAAAACTCCTTTTTAAATGAACTGCCTAATGAGGATTTTAGAGTTGAGCAACTTGCTTCTATTGATCCAGTTTATGACCTTAAACCTCTGTTTGATGATTTTAAGTATGCTCATTCTGATGATAAGAATGTTTCTTGTGACAGTTATATTGTTAACTTTGTTCAAAGTGCTACTAAAAGTTATTATGAGAGAGGGAAACATGGTTTTATGCATCTCAATAATATTAAGTTTCCCCGCTTTATGTTGAAAGCTTTGAAGTTACACTTGTTTTTTCTTCCTATGCTAGTAGCCTTTTGTTTCAATAGTTTGTTTTCTTGCAAAACTCCTTGCATAGGAAGTGGGTTAGAATTAAATGTGTTGGATATTTGATTCTTGATGCTCTCTTTCACTTCAAATTCATATCTCCTTTGAAAACATCATTGAAATTATCATGCCCATCTTAATGGCTATAAAAAAAGAGCTTTTGGGAGGCAACCCATTTTATTTTGCTTTTAGTTTGTTTTGTTTCTTTGAGTCTCAAAAGTTACTACCTCTATAATAACCTATCCTTGTCCTTTTGGTTTGGTTTTTTTGTCAAGATTTGTCTCTTTTGAGGAGTAGGTAAGTTGTGGGAAGTTGCTGTCCCGGAACAGATTTTTGGTGCTTCACTAAAAAAATCTTGAAAAATCCCAGTACATCTGAAGGAGCTATAATTTTATGTTCTTGTGCCCCAAGTTTTTAGCTAACTTTCATTAGTTCAACACTTTATAATTTGAGCAACGGAAGATTTTTGAAAAAATCAATCTTTACCTGCTAGTCTGTTTTGACAGTTTTCTGCCATTATTGGCATTTGCCTATTAAATCGATTTCCTTTTAAATTCCTTTTGGGCTTTTGAAAGGAGTTGCTTCAGTGGCTTATGTTTTGATGATTTTCAGTTGAAATTCGAATCCAAGGGTTTATTGTTTTTGTATATACTAATGTTGCTAATGAAGATTGTGTGGAGCTTTGTATGAAAGGAACTTTCAAGTGTTGGAGAGAAGGAATCTGCAGAGTCCGTTTTCGAATAGGTAAAAGTGCTGAAAACTAAAGGTTCGAAAAAAACTTTTATTTTTATATTTTTGTAGTTTTTATTACATATGGAAGGTTACAAGTCGAAACAGGGGAGGAAACGGAGCCCGGGTGGCCCACACCTCCCGGTGGCACAGGCCCTGCCTGGCCGTGCCACCAGGGGGTGTGACCACCCTGGAGCCTGTCTCCGTCCCATTTTCGCCCTGTACCTTCCTTATGTCGTAAAACTTCATAATATATAATCACCGGGACCCCCGAGGTTCGTATATTGTGTTTTTGTTTTGATCTGTTTTTGTTAGGAACTATTCTCAAGTATAGAGGCACCATGGTCTCCGCCAACAACAAGGGCAAGAAACCCGTGGAAGATGATCTTCAAGACACCAAGTAGGAGGAGGAGATCTTGGTTGAAGACGAAGAAGTGGAGGAGGGCAAGCGTCCGCGCACCCGCGCTACCGTCGTGAGCATTGGAGTGGTGGCAAATCCTATCAAGCTCAGGAGGACAACATGGATGTCTACAGGAGGGAAAACTCCACATCATTGCCTCGCTCCATGGTCACTTTCTCCACGCACCAAGAACCCCTTCCATACTCTCATACATTAGAAACAACTCCG
This sequence comes from Avena insularis, assembly GCA_023614405.1. Lineage (NCBI taxonomy): Eukaryota > Viridiplantae > Streptophyta > Magnoliopsida > Poales > Poaceae > Avena > Avena insularis. The sequence goes on along the minus strand of CM042691.1, from coordinate 287,534,738 downwards.
AAAGTTTCCCAAAGGGAAGTTGCCCTCTAGTTGGGATATGCCTCGTTCTAACCATGCAGGGAAAGAACACTCAAAGGAGGAAGAGTGGGGAAAGAATCAAAAGAACTGGGATTCTCGGTCCGACATGATCATGAACTGTATTGAGCATAACTCGAAGATGATTCATACTCTAGCCTTCGAGATTGAGGATTTGAGGAAACTCATTGAAAAGCTTATCGAGAGGATACCACCACCACCGAAGGAGTAATTCGTCATCAGGTTTTGGCATCCCCTTGGCTTGTTCCAATCTTGGGGGAGTGCCGCGGTATCACATCATTATCTTTCATCTTTTTACCTTTTTAGTAGTCATATCATGATTAGAGAAGTTATCATATAGGATGGTTTGCATTGTGGAAGTATCTCTTCTCTAGTTGGTTATCTATATATCCCTTGGTGTGAGTGCCCTTATGGAATATTAATGAGAAGTTTCATCATTTACTTTTTGCACTTCTTATTTTAGTTTGCAATCTCTATTATATGATAGATCTTGTTGATTAGTATTGGTATCACTTTGGGAGCATCAAGTAAATCTAAATTGGTTTTGGCAAACCAAGCTCTGGTCAGTAGCAACACTTTTTGAGGTTTGAAAGGAAAAGAGAAAAGCACTTACAGGTATTTTAATTAATTTTCTTTCTTTCTTGATTGGCTCATAAGCTTAGTATTCTTTAGTTAAGATATTTTGTGTTTTCAAGGACGATTGCATGTTTGTTTTTATCACTTGTATGTTTGCTTGTTTCCTTCAACTCTTTTGCTTGCTACCCAGCCTTGCTAGCCAAAAACCTGTATTGAGAGGGAACACTTCTCATGCATACAATCCTTGAACTTAAACCTATGACATTTGTGTCCACCATATCTACCTATTAGCATTATTGCTATTCCAAGTAAATTTCCGAGTTTCATCTACCTTTCAAATTAAAAATTATTTTGTTATGTGAAAACTAGTTAGTAAAGCTCTCACGAACTTGATGGCACACCTTATTTTCATTCCCTTAATAAACTTGAACCATTGTGTCATATATGTTGTATATGCTTGCACTTATAAGTTGGGATTAGCAGAACCGTGTTGTCACAGGGAACGCTTTCAACACATGTAAATATCTACCGAGTTGATATCATGCTCTTTTGTTTATGGATGTCGGTGGTGTGAAATAAAAGGGGATCTTGTAAGTCCATGGAGTTATGTATATGTGTTAGATAAACGCATGGGCCGCTAGCCTAAGCCATGCCTAATCATGGTGGAAACTTGCAACATCACCATAGTGAGCAATCTATGAATCATTCTTCTTATAAAAAAGAGATACGGTAAAAAAGAGAGAAAATGAGAAAATAAGAGAAAAAAGCACCATTTTCCCATGGTAAATAAGAAGATTGCTGAGATGCTCATTGTCTGTTGCCTTGTCATTGTGATATGGGATAGCTCATGTGTATAGGGCTGTCAACGAGCCGAACTCGAGCGAACATTGTTAGGCTCGGCTCGATCTCGTTAGAAGCTCGAGCCGAGCTCGAGCGAGCCTAGGTTGACCTTTGAGCCTACAACTAAGCTCGAGTTCAGCTCGACCAAAGCTCGAGTAGGCTTGAGCTCGGTTCGTTGAAGCTCGGTAAGAAAATTTTAGTACATCCAAAGATAGACATGTAGCTACATAGCAAGAAAATAGTAAAGCTTGAAAACCGAATAGTAGAACTGGCTCGGAGTCTCACATAATAGTAATATAGTGCCAACATTCTAGCACAATTATTTTAGCAGTCTTACAGCATATGGAATAATAATAGCAGTCTCAATTTTGCGGTTTTAAAAAAATCACGAGCTTTATCGAACCGTTTGAGTTCGGCTCGTCTAAGCTCGCGAGCTCGAAAACAGGCTCGAGCTTGGTTTGTTAGAGAGATGAATCAAGCTCGAGCCGAGCTGTTAACGCGCCGAACTCGCACAGTTTGTCAAGCCCAAACTTTTTTGACAGCCCTACCTGTGTAATGGGGCGAGGGGTACCCTGTTGGCGGTTCTCTATGATAGACATGTATTTACTATGACAAGAACTTATCGGTAACTAAAGTTGAGTAGCATGATGAACGACCCTCGTACTCAAGGGACATGAGATTGCCAACTTATACTTCGTCAAGCATATAATCCATATTTGTTCACTTTAACCTTAATCACCTCAAGATGCTTATGATAGGGGCAATGAGAGCTCAAAGCTAGTAAGTATCATAATCTTTTGGAAGCTCTTAATGAAACTTGAAATCCTTACTTCCCTCTGCGAAGGGCCTTTCTTTTACTTTTTAGTTGAGTCAGTAAACCTATTCCTTTCTATCTCCAGCAAGCATTTGAGTTGTTGTGTTTCAATCATTCATATGATGATTTATTCAATCATGTTCCTTTTCTTCTTTGTTTTGCACAAAACTCTTATCTGAATGAGTATTACTTTGAAAGTTATCATTGTGAAAAGCCTTTTATGTTTGAGCAAAAGGACTCTTGTCATAAACTTCATTGCAAAAGCTTTGCTTGAAAACTATATGATTTGTCAATTGTTCTTTGACCAAGAACAAAGTTTACCATTACCAATTATGATTTGTCTTTATGCATATTTATTGTGACTCCCATACTCGTTGGAATTCAAGTTATATAATGGTGAGTTGATTTCTATTATGAGTTGTGTGTTGGTAAGTGTGATGCTTCTTGTCTGTATTCTTTTTATCGACACTTCACTCCATAAACATGTTGTCATGTTTATTGAGCTAGTTTTTGCTTGGGGACAAGCGAGCTCTAAGCTTGGGGGAGTTGATATGTCCATTTTGCATCACTATTTTATATCATAATTTACTGCTATTCATTAATATATTTCATATTAAGAGGTGATACTTATGTCATTTCAATCTATTTTGCATGTTGGATAACTTTTGAAGGATGAACTGCCGGAGTCAGGATTCTGATGGAAAAAGCGGTGTACAGATGCAATATTCGCGAAGATCGGAAAAATCCTAGAAAATATATGGAAAATACTATTTTTCCAGAATACAAAGGAAGCTAGAAGGGGAGGCGAAGTTGGGCCACGGGGGGCCCTCACCCCCTTGGCACGGGCCCACCCTGGTCGTGCCACCAGGGGGTGTGGCCACCCTGGCCCACCTCCTACTCCGCCCCTTCGCCTATAACTTCCTCTTGAAACCCTAAAACTCGGGGGAGCTACCATAGAAAGATTCCACCGCCTTTGTGGGGCGGAAACTACAAAGAGAGAAAGAGCTCTTCGGCAGGCAAATTTCTGCCGAGGAAATTCCTACCTAGAGAGGGGAGATCGTCGCCATCAACACCGTCATCAAGCTAGACTTCATCGGGATCATCATCATCCACACCATAATATCCACTAGCACCCTCATCACCACTCCATACCGCTATAACAATTGTGTTGAATCTTGCATAGTTCTTAGGGGAAACTTGCCCGGTGTTGATTACTCTTGTAGTTGATGCTTGTGAGTGGAACCATTGAATTATTGTTTATGTTTAGATTGTTATTCATCATCATATAATCTCTAATCTTGATCCATATGATGTCTCATGAGTAGTTAGTTTAGTTCTTGAGGACATGGGAGAAGTCATGTTGTTAGTAGTGGAATTGTGTTGAAATAATATTCAATGGTTTGATATTTAAGTTGTGGTGCTATTCTTCTAGTGGTGTTATGTGAACATCGACTACATGATACTTCACCATTTATGGGCCTAGGGGAATCCATTGTGTATTTCGATACTAATTGTGGGGTTGCCGGAGTGACAGAAACCTGACCCCCCCCCGTTAGGAAACCTTTGCACAAGGGAGTGTAGGATCTCAGAGTTTAATGTTGTAGTTAGGTTTTTGTCTTAATTACTTTCTTGTGGTTGCGGATGCTTGCAAGGGGTTTTATCACAAGTATGTATTAGTCCAAGTAAGGTCGGTACATTAGCATAGGTTCACCCACACAACACTTATCCAACCAAAGAAGATTAATCAACTATATGAAGCAAAAGCACTTGACATTATTCCCATGTGTCCTCGAGAACGTTTGGTCTCCATAAGTAATACAATCGGCTTGTCCTTTGCTCAGAAAGGATTGAGCCACGTGCTGCAATTATTATTGTTGTCTTTATCTTCTTGCACTTTATTTATCTGCATTATCAAAACCCTCTAAAAATTCGTTTGCTAGTATTTATAGTGAATTCTTGAGCCAGTACCACTAGTCAGCACCTTCTGCTCCTCGTTGGGATCAACACTCCTATTTATCGAAAGTACTAAGATACACCCCCTATACTTGTGGGTCATCAGTAATCTTTACTCATCCCATACTATCGATGTTCCTGTGTTCAACAATTTGATCACGTGTCCTACCATACGATGACGAAAACCATAGTACATGAGCGGGCCCAGAGGGTATCTCTCCATCCTCAGGAGTATCAATTTCCACAAGCACACCATGTGAATGATTGGCGAACCATCCGGTATGAACAAGCATCAACTTTATAATTACTCCGCTAAGAGCAACGTTTGGAGAATCTTGCCACGTCCATATTATTCCCAAGTTCACATGTGTCTCATGGTCAAACGATTTCTAGTAAAGGCAATACAATGACTTATGGGATTAAACTGATAAGTATATTGACGATGCGTTTTATGGTATCTCATATTTGGGTCTATCCATCGTCATTGTTATCCAACAACTCCGATCACATATGTCACTGATAACACCACAATCACATTGTCACTTTGCCCATAGTTAGGAAACCGAAACTATCATTGACATACATACTAGTCATAGAGACATGACCAAGGATATCTTTATATAGTGTTTATCATCCCACACATATATTAGGTGCGTTCAACGCGATACGGTGAGGCGAGCCCAGGCTTGCACACGCGCAACAGAATGGAGCACGACAACAGTGGCAAGCTAGCGGGGGTGATGGCTAGCAGTGGCGTAGGCAAGCTATTCGTCGAAACGATCTCGCGCTCTAGGAAGCAACGCCGCAAGGGGCAAAATCCTAGAAACCCGTATAGAAACGATTCGAGGGTGTTACACGGCGGAGACGGCGGCAAAACCGAAGTTCTTCTCCTCGCTACTATGGGTGAGGGAAAACTATGCTACTTTGTTGCCTCTAAGAGGGGGATTTAAGAGAATATGCCCGAATAAAGTGGTTATTATCTTATTCCTTGTTTATGATAAATGTTTATTTTCCATGCTATAATTGTATTAATACGGAAATGTTAATACATGTGTGTTTAATAAACAAATACAATGTTCCTAGTTATGCCTCTCTTATAAACTAGCTCGTTGATTAACAAGATGATCAAAGGTTTCCTGATCATTGACATTGGATGTTATTAATAACGAGGTCACAACATTGTTGGAATGATGTGATGAACATTCATCCGAAGTATAGCATTACGATCAAAGTCATTGTGTTTATATTGCTATAACATCATACGAAGTAATTCTAGTCCTTAGACCATGAGATCATGTCAATCACTAACACTGAAAGAGTATCTTTATAACAACAAACATCACATCGTTACAGGGTGACTATAAAGATGGGTTTAGTACTACGAAGGTGTTATGTAGAGGCTCATGGATCAAGAGTGGAATTTGTCTATCCCGATGACGGATAGATATACTCTGGACACTCTCGGTGATATCACATTAGTTAGCTTGTAAGCAAGTGATGTGATCACTAGAATGTTATATCACGGGAACAAGAAAAGAATACATGTCGATAACGAGATCAAAATAGGTATGGAGATACCGATGATCGAATCTCGGACATGTAATATATCGCGAGACAAAGGGATTGAGTTACATGCGTATAAGGTTCATACGACCACATAAGTCATCGTTGAATGTGTGGGAGTTAGTACGGATCTCTAGGTCCGGCTCCTGATTATTGATCGGAGAGGGGTCTCGATCATGTCTGTATTATTCGTGAACCATAGGGTGACACACTTAAGGGATACCGACACCATTTGGATAGAATAAGATACCAGAGAAAGAATTATAAAGCGCATGAATTATTTCACTAGACACCGGAATTGTTTCGGGTGAAATTGCTGAAATTGTTTCTGCATGTGAAATTGAATAGTAGCAAGGGGTTTTATGTGAATGTTTTTTAATTAATGTAATTGACAAAAATTTGAATAAATAAATAAATTATTTTTATTTAATGAGAGATTGCATTAAATTTGGTGGAAATTTAATGCATGTGAGTGGATTTTTTAGTGGAGGCATATTTATGTGAGTGGAGGCTTTTCATTTTGAGTGGGAGCTCCACCCACATGAATGTGGAAGAGGTGGGGGCAGCCACCATGGCTAGGCGCCATGCCCCTTGGTTGCCCCCCTCTACCTATAAAAGGTCCCCTCTCCTCCTCTCACATTACACCTCCTCGCGAAGGATCTCTCCCCCCCTTTAGAATTTCCCCATGGTCTCGGATCAGCGAGATACATGTTCCCGGTGGCTTTTTCTGAAAGGATTTGTTGCTTCCGCTGCTTCGCTGGAGCGAGGGCGCGGAGGTTGTCGGGGTACCCGAACGTGTGTGCGATCACGAATGCACCACTGCTTTGCGGTGCTGGACTTGATGGTGTTGGACCGGCTGGACCAGATAGACTCCATCACGATCTTGAGATCGGCAAGAGATCGACTGTATCACCAACGAGTTCATACTCGAAAAAGCTTTCGGTTTTCTAGGGTATGTATTCTATGGATGTATATCCACCCGTTGCTTGTATCTAGATAGATGGATCTTGGTGCTTGTAGTTTCCATCGTAGGAATTTTTTCATTTTCTATGTTGCGAACCTACAGGAATCACTGCCATCATTGATACCATTGTCTCTTCGACATGGAAGGCATGATCTCAACCACAATCTTCATCATCTCCACCAATAGTACTGCTCCATCTTCGTCATTGACTTTGCCCCCTCGTAATTTGTGTGGAACGAAATCCGTGTAAATTTTCGGTGTTGTTTCCCTGCTACTAATGGATATTGTGTTGTTCTTTGTTGGTGCAGATTTACTTTCATATGACGGTAAACATCGGTACTCCAGTGCATTCACCGTCTGATTTGGAATAAATATGCTTCCGTACCATTTCTTTAAAATGTAAAGTGGACGATTCTGGCACTCTCATCATTGTCATGTTTCTATGTTGCGAGTAGTTCTTTATACAAACCCATACGTCCATGGGTGAAGCAATAGTGTTAGTTTGTTTTTGCATTGTTACATTTCAGGATGGAAATCCTGGATCTAACCTTCGTTAAACTTATCAGCTTATGTCGACTTGTGTGTGTCATCTCCTTCTTGAAGGTGGTTTTTCTTTTGGCAGGGGACAAGATTGTATTAAATTGTAAGAGTGTCGTTACAATTGCGATCAATCCAGTCCATAAGGAAATCCGGTGCCAAACCTCGTTGGAAGGTGAAGACTAACACTTGCTTACGGTGGTGTCTCAAGCGTGGCCTTTCGTTGTTGAATCGACCATGTATAATCTCCATAGGTGTTTGTTGTCAGCTTCTTTCTCGTACCCCAAATGCATCTATACTAATATTAAAAGAACCAGAGGGTCAGATCCAATAGATACTAGCGTTTATCCAGCGGACGAAAATCAAGCCGTCTTTATCGGCTCATCGCGGCTCGAGCAGACGATCCTGCCTCGCGACTACTGCAACTTTGCAGTGCAACGAACCGACCAACCCCATCACCGCATCGCAGTTCCCTTGCAGTTGTAAGCCACAGCCCCTGCCACGCAAGACGCCGCCGCCCCCGCCCCCGCCGCAAAAGCCGCCGCCGCCTCGCAAGACGCCGCTGTGCTCCATGGTAGGTCCGCGGCCTGCACGAGATGCCGCTCGGCCGCTGGCATGCGAGGCCGCGCTGCACGCCGGTGCCCCGTCCTGCCGCCGATGTGCCTGGGCTTTCAAATGAGAGATTTTTCCTGATGCTGCAGTTTCTCCAGGTTCGACTTCTCCGTGTGCTTATTGACATGTAATTTGAACAGACACCTAGATCGGGTTCAATAAGGGACGGATTTTCGCATCAGAATGTGCCTTCACGAATCAGATATCTTAATTTGGCTAGGGATAGAACGACTGTAGTTAGATTGGTCAGTCAAGTGTTTGCAAAATTAGTTTTGTACCATACTGTGTAAGTCGAATCTATGATCAAAACGACATGCATGCTTGCAAATTTGGGTTTCTAAAGGCCCTTTGTTTTTCTTTATGGTTCAGAAGATTCTCCTAATAGATTTCAAACCGCAATTCATGTGTATATCGACTATTGGTTGGGATGTAGAGGCGAATCCTCCAATATATTCATTGATGCTACTACATTGGTAGTCAGATATCCATAATTTTTGTCTGTTATTTGCCATCTATCAACTGATTTGTATTTTTCTTTTGTTCTTCGTCTAAAAAATGATTTGTTTTTTTTTGTCAAAAAGCCAAATCATAGCAGTTTCGATTCAGAAATTGATTCTTCAGTTGCGTGAATAATTGGCTGAGATTATTTTCTTTCTTTTATATCCTATAGAGAAAATGATCTTTAGTAACCTTTTATTTTGGGGATCGCAATTCTTCGATTACATATATCTTAGTGAGTCATCAGGGCAAATATCAACCAAACAAATGGAAGGTAACTTGGTTGTTGACTTGCCTTATTTGGAATTGGTTAAACCATTATATATCATGCGACTAATTTGCAGGAATGAGCGAACAAATTATTAAGCTTATACGTGCATTGTTACTAGTTATATTAGGGTTGTGTGAAACTATGAACCATCGAAATATAGAAGCAAAAGAAAAATAGTCGAATGATGATGAAATTGAAATAATTCGACTGTGGAGAAGTAAAAAAAAAGAATGGGGACAGTATTAATTGTCATCTAGTGTCAGATTTGAAACTTGTTGAATCTGAGAATATAGCAGTGTAGCAGAAGTAAAAAAAAAGAGTAAAATAATGGAGCCCACAAAAACAGACACATTCCACTTCAAACGTGTCACAAAAAGGGCAGTCGAGCAACAGACATAGTAGTACTGAGGTCATGAGGTGTTGGCAAGTTATCAACCAACTGAGTCAGGCTTGCAGCAATAACATCCTTGACACGAACTAGAAACTGACCAATAAACGTGCAGACTGCTACCGGATAAACCAAAGGTGTAACAACTGTAAACCAATAACCAAGACCATGTACTCGTACTAGTTTCTTTCTCACTTTCCTTAATCTACTATTTCTTTTCTTTATCTTATCCTCTCTATGTTTTTGTGCAATTTTTATCTTATCGTATCATCATCACCGTACCGATCGTAGGAGAAAAGGCATTAGGCAGGGGAAGGAGCTTCAGCAGTAGAAGGGAGTGGCCAGGGCCAGTTCAGTGCGCACGGTACTGATCCCTCCCGCCTCCGCGCCCTGCAGCAGACTAGCACCGCAGGGTGACGGCAGCGACGACGGCGAATCCTGCGTGCCACACACGCATGGATCAGCAAAGCAGGAATGCAGCCGAGCAAGGAGATGAATGAAGAAATAGCGCAAGCAAAAAAAAAAGTGTCTGTCACGTGTACTGACCATATGGCGCAAGGTGAGGCCGGCGAAGGAGTGCAGGGCGGCGGCGCTGAAGAGTGGCTGTGGCTGGAGGGGTGACCTGGGGCTGGGCAGGGGCAGCAGCTTGGTGGCGGCGTTGGTGGTGGACGACGCCGACGGCGGGGTGGAGAAGTAGTCCCCGCCGACAATCACGCGCTCGTCCAGCGGGGACTCGATCAGCACCTCAACTGGGGCTCGGGACGACGGCGGGAGCCCCTGCCCGATGCTGGGGCAGCTGCCGCTGCCGCTGCGGGGGAGCGGCCCGCTGGCGGGGACGCTGATGCCGCTGCTGCCTCCCCCGCTCATGTCCGTGCCAGACCCCATGCTCGGCCACAGGAACGTGCCCTGTGGCTTGCAGATGCGGAAGCTGCTCTTCCTCGTCGTCCTCTTCTCGCCGGCTTGGACGACGGTCACATCTGTTCGCTGGCTCGTATGACAACATCCACCACCACCACCACCACCGATGGCTATTGCCTGCTTGCCATCTTTCTGAGCCACAGCCACCTGATCTATTCCCATCTTCAGCTTATCTCCATTGTTTGCCAACAGAAACTGCTCCTGTGTTCAGTCACAGGGACACAGCTATTTCAGACAAACAGAACAGAGTGCTAGCATTTCTATGCAAGAGGTCTCTGCGACTGCTTTACCACCTACCTTCAAAGACAATAAGGAGCTAGAGAGAGAAGCCATCTGCTCCTCCAGCTTATCATTCTTTCCGACTACAAACTCATATTTATCCTGAAAAAGAAACCCAGTTGTTCTCAGTTAATACAAGTGTCAAAATGTACTGCAGCTATCTTCAGCAGAATATGCAGAGAACAGTTTTTGTAAATCAAGACAGTCTTAAGAACCTTCATGGCTTGGTTAGACAGATATCACAACTTGGCAATGCAACAGAGGTATACAGATAGTGGAAAACTCAGTTGGGAACATGATTGTACCTTAAGTGACCGCACCTCCTTCTTTAACTTACTTTTCTTCTGAACCACATTCTCGTAGGTATCCTGTAGTTCAGCAATGCAAGGTCATTATTTACTTGCAGCTAAAAAATGGTTACCAGTTGTTGACCAGAACGGAGTGCATTTATGTATATAGCTACATACTGACAACGGTTCAAGATGAATTATATCAGAAATCTAACATCACATGTACAAATTTCTTATTTTGGAAAGAACTGTCAGGATTTCTAAAGGTGGGACAGTGGTTGTTCCATGCATGTACTTAATTACCTTCAAAGACAACACCTGCTTCTCTAGCTTTTCATTAGCCTTAACAACCTTATGGTACTTCTCCTGACAAACAAATGTAAATTTAATTAGTATACACAAAAACAAGAAGTGGCTTAGCTACAGTGAAAGGTGGGGTAGAGCGGAAAAATGAAACCAATTTCATAATTAAATATATGTGCTTAACACCTTATTGTAATTTTTACGATATAAAGGGGATATATTAATTTCGCGAAGAACACCTTATTGTATATTGTCATTCAGAAACAAGATTAAAGTTGATCAAAAGAGCAGCTCTGAAAGGGTTATATTCGCAAATGATTATTTTCTCTCAGTATAAGCAGTTCCTTCAGATATAATGTATGCACTTTCAGAGACTGAGAAGAACTAAAGATGGCAACCATCTGGCTTGCCATTATTATCGATGTACCCATAACGAACTTCACGAAAACAGAATCTAGACTAGCACTATAAGAGAACATATCAATTGAAGAAACTGACAACTATCCAAATCAATGTATGTTGTTAGCTTTGTGTGCTTGATCCCGTAAAAGGAACTTTGTGTGTTTGATGCCAGAAAAAAAACTTTGTCTGTTTGATGCCAGAAAAAAAACTTTGTGTGTTTGAAATCACCTTTCCTCACAAGCAGAAAAAAGAACAGAGGAGAAATGCTTGGATAGGGAAATCGACAGGATCTTGTAACAGGGAATGGTTACCTTCCATGAACTGTAAGCTCTTTCTGCCTCAGATTTCGCTTCCTTGCCCAATTCCACCATGTTGGAACTCAGCTGTTCCATGTGCCTTGCAATAATCATTAAGGGGAACAATATTGGTATCAGTTAATTTGCACTACTGTAGGCGAACGCAGGAAGAGGAAATTGCAGTGCAGAGGTTGGAGAAATGGATACCTTTTGACATCATTGAGCTCCTCGGTGAGCTCCTCCACCTGCCTCTTAATCAGGAGATCACCGGCAGCTGGGGACACGTCATCACCGGGCTTCCATCCTGGTGGCGGCACCCAGTACGGATCAGACACGCCGGCCTCCCGCCGCACCTCGGCCAGATCGGCTGGCTCCAGCCAGTACTCCATGGCGCCATCCGCGTTGTGCCGGCGGCGGAACCGTTCGGTGCTGCCATCCGGTACCCTTCCGGCCATGTGCTTAAGCAGGTGGTCGAGGAGACCGGTGTCGCCGATGCGCTTACGGGCTTCCTCCCGGAGCGCCTGACGCATCACCGGGGCGCCGATGCGGGCGCCGGTGGAGCGCATGATCTCGAGCAGGCTCCTCTCCGCCGCCGCGTACCGCTCGGCCGACCACCGGTCCTTGCCGCGCCGAGGGTCGCCGTCTTTAGACTCGACGTGGCGCTTCTTCTGCTTCTTGGGACTCTTGTATGTCTTCTTCTTCGCCCTCCTCTCTGTGCTGGGCTTGTCGTTGCTTGTCTCTGCCCCGTCCCGCTTCCTCTTGCCGCTGATCGAGCTCCTCTTATCCTCCGGCACCGGAGGCAGCTGCTCCCTGACGCTGGCCTCAGTTTCGTAGCCGCCGATGCTGGCGTCCTTGGAAACATCGCGGTGCCGGCCAATGTACCTGACGCGGCGCCGCACGCCCCACCCGGCGCCATCGAACTTCAAGGTGTCGAGGGGGCAGGAGATGGGTGCCGGCGCCTTGGGTTGAGCCGGCGGAGCTTCAGGCGACGACAGCGCGTCAGGTAGCATTGCTGGGTGGGACGACGCGCTGAAGTCATAGAGGCAGGGGTTGACAAGCCAGAAGCTGTCCTGGTGCATCTCGCCCTCGAGCTCCTGCTCGGCCACCCGGCGGCGCAGGATGCGCGCGGCGTGGTTGCTGCTCATGACGAAGCGCTCGTCGAGCTCCGGCCCGTCGCTGGGCGCCGGGAATGAGGAGAAGAAGCTCCTGAGCGCCAGGATGGACGGGAAGCTCACGGTGATGTCGAGGCTCGTGTACTCGCTCACCTGCATACCCACCAGAGAAGTTACATCAGAAACAAACCAAATCAAACACATCAGACTTCAGGAAACACTTCAGTTCAGTGAGCGACAGAGAGAAAACAAATTCCTCACCTTTACCACGCGTATGGACTTGAGATGGATTGGCGTTCTGGGGGGCAGCCTCTCGTGGTCGATCTCGTAGAACCCTCCTGATCAGACCAAATCACCAAATGAAATATCAACAACTTTTTTTTTTGAGAAATAAAAATATCAACAACTTGACATACACAGGAATGCAGGATTGCACAAAAACTAGTATGCTCGAGACCAGCATTGCTCACCAGCATGGTAGGTGGGGATGGCAGGCGTGGACAGGCTCTGTCTGCTCAAGGGCGAGCTGGGGGATTGGGTCTTGGGGTCCTGGCTGCTATCATCCTTGCCGTTTCTGCTATGGCCTGTAGGCCTCTTCCTATAGCAGAACTTGATCACCTGTGGCCTCTGGAAAAGGTTATACAGTCAGAACAGGTTAGGCAGATACTATATTATTCGTGTAAAGAAAAGCAAGGAGATCACAGTAAGACTGAAATGGAAATGCTTTGGGGAGTGGACGTGCAGATGGGGACGACCTATTCTTCTCAAGGAGACACACATCACCATCACATATACTACTACTGTACCTTCAGAATATGTTGTTTCCTGTTCTTCTAGGACAATCTGACAAAGCTGAGACTGGCTTCTGCCTACAAGGTTTGGTTGGTCTGTTCTCCACCATATTAGGGGCTTGTGTTCCAGATGTTCTGTGGTGGCCATACAAGTTGACCCCGGGGCGGGCGATGAGATAACTAAATCAACTACAGCACTGGTGCCAGCATTATCCTCCAAACAAAGTATTCAGGAAAATTTAAGGAAAATCATTTCTAGTTGCATCAATGACCAATGGAGCCAAAGTATCACCAAAATAATTGCTAAAAGTGGGATTAGCTAAGCTGTCCGTACTGAAAACAAAAGTGGCCTAGTTGTAAGTCTCTTGTTTTCCCTGTGTAATCTGAAAGGAGGTTTAGTTTGTTTTTTTGAAAAGCAGATTTAGTGTGTGGGCCTGCAAATTTGAAATCCACTATGGTGAGTAAATTCAAACTTGTAAAATTTTCAAGGATCAATTGCACAAATGACCCAAGATGCATGGGGTGCATGATTCATCAATGGACCATCATAATGACCTGAAAATGCACCCTCAATAGCAACTTACTCTAGTCAGCAAGTATCCAAGTTAGCAAGTTGCATGGGATGCATGGAGTACTAGTATCCAAGTTGCAGCATTATTGATTGTCATTTAATTAGCAAATTTAGTTAGCAAGTAGTAACATTCCAAGTTTATCATGGAGGCCGGGATCTAACATTGCACTCTAGTCTGAGATTGTACATAACTTTTGCAGCACATAAATTTGAATCGCACGAATTTAAGAGCAGATGAAGTAAATTAATTGCTACTACTCAGATCAATTAACACGGAACTGGTAACTGATCAAAGCAGCTTTGGGCCTGCCATGCCATGGGATCGGATGGCGCAGAGCGGTAGTACGAGCCGATCCGCGCCGCAGCATGCGCCTCCCTTCTCCAAAACACGCAAGACACACGGGCAAGAGCACCGAAAAAGGAGGAGGAAAATCCCGGCGCTTTTGAAATCGAGAACAACACAAAGGATCGGGGAGCCGATCCGCCGCAGGAAAACAGCAGGAAACGCAGTAGCAGAACGAGATCGGAAATCCACAGACGCAGGAGTGCGTTTTGAAAAAAAAAACTCAGACCACTCACCACCGACCGAGGACTCACCGGGGATGCTGCTGCCGCCGCCGCCTCGGAGCGTCGGATGGACGGGGGAGTGGCCGGAAATAGATAATAATTAGGAATGGGGCGGGCGAGGGATGGACAAGGTGGGAGATTTGGTGGGCGCTAGTTCATCGTGGGGAGGATGGATGGATGGATCGGTCGGGATGGGGTTCTGGGTTTCTCTCCCGCACCCCCTCTTCCCTCCGTCGGAATTTACCGTGGCCGGGGGTGGGCGTGGGCGTGATTAAATAGAGGTGGGGCCCCGGCCGGGGGAGGTAGAGTGCGTGCGAGACCTCGCTTGATGGAATGGAGGAGTACGTACGTAGAGAGAGAGGGAGGAGAGAGGTAGGGGTGGTGGTGCGTGCGTGTGACTTGTGACAGGGGCCGATCGTGCCGTGCTGTAGCCTGAGGAGAGAGAGATACGGAGAGAGAAATTCGTTACGGCGTTCGCCCGGACACTGTAGCGGACGGCGCGGCCGTGCGGTGCATGCTGGCTGGCACACGGCACTGACCCAGCGAGGGAGGGAGCTGACCGTCGCTGCCGTGTAGGACCTGCGTGGAGATCCTGGGTGGGCCGGTCCTGTCGGCGAGCCACCGCGGCACGCGCGCGGGCGGGAGGGGTTGTGGGTTCGTGCGTGCCGCGCGGAAACGATTTTGGGCACGGCGCGGCGCGGCGGGCGG
This sequence comes from Avena insularis, assembly GCA_023614405.1. Classification (NCBI taxonomy): domain Eukaryota; kingdom Viridiplantae; phylum Streptophyta; class Magnoliopsida; order Poales; family Poaceae; genus Avena; species Avena insularis. The sequence continues at coordinate 287,519,449 of CM042691.1, read as the reverse complement.
CAAAGGGTAAAAAAGATCTACCAACTCCAGTCGCAATTATTACCCGGGCGGCAGAAACGCGAAGGAACGCGCGCGGCACCAACTGTACAGCTGCTGCAATGCATCCTGGACGCGTGCAGCGGCGTCAGGCGGAATGTTGTTACTCCACGGAGGGAATCGCTCGCTCCTGCGACACAGACTCGATCTCTCGCATGCACTGGATCGATCGATCGATCGAGGGGTTGTGTGCTGATCGATGGATCGTGCCATCTTCCTTCTGTTCCGCAACGTACGTGCTGCCCGTGCTCGCTCGTGTAAATTAAGGATACAAACGTGGGATCTCACCAATTTCCAACCTCCAGTTCATTATTTGAGGATTTCTGTTTTCCAATGAATATCGGTTATACGTTTTAGTTACTAGCAGTGTTTCTTCTTTCACTAATCCTACACTTACGGGAAGATTCCTACACACTAGAGCTTACGGGACTGATGTGGTGGTGCCTAAGTGAATCAAGATCCTGAAATCGCGGATTCTTCATTATCCACAAAATTCGGTGTATCTTAGAGCATCTCCACTAGGGGTTCCTATGAGGACGTTCCCAAGAGGATTATTATATCTAGACGGCGAAAATTCGTTCAGTCGCGTTTTCACGCCCCAGTTTATGCCGGATTTGACCCATTTTATATTCAGGGTTGCCAGGCCGAATTCAGGGTGACGAGAACCGCCTGGAAATGCCGGATGAAGCGAAAAGATGGTGGGTCAACCCTGTCGGCAACACAAGGCCGAGCTCCCGCTGTGTTCTTCTCCCCCCTCGACGCCATGTCGTAGCCAAACTAGGCTGAACTTGGCCGACCCATCCGTTCCGTTTCTGTCCGTCTAGGTCGGGCCCCGGTCGATTTGGGTAGGGCGTTCGGCCAGCTGCGCCAGCAGCGCAACCCATTTGTCCGGCCTAGTGCGGCATTTTTTTTACAAATTCAAACATAAAACAATTGGCAAATTTCATACTAATTTACATTCAAAATAAAAGACAAAATTTAAACTAGCCCACCCTAGCTACCGATCTTCGCGCGTCGGCATGTACTCCGGCGGCGTCCAGAGGTTGGGCGGCGGCAGGGCCGGAGCGGGAGCAGGAGCAGGCGGGTTGACCACCTGCCTAGGCCACGGCTCCCAACCGTGCTGGAGGTGCGCCAGCTACATCCCCACCTTCGGCGCGATCGGAGGCGCCCAACCCGGCAGCGGTGACGGTGGAGGCAGCTGGGCATTCGTCTGCGCCACCATGCGGGTGAGCTGGAGGGCCTCCTCGTAGCCGCGCCACTGGGCTTCATCCTACGCGCTGGCCGCAATGGCCTGCTCAGTGAAGGCGCCATTGTCATAGCCCCGCGCCGGCACCTCGCGGTACTCTGGGGGTAGGTTCACGGCGACGCCGTCTGTCGCCTCCTGTTTGACGACGACGTCGTTGTTGCCATCCTCGTTGCCGAGGTTGGCATCGGAGTGGTTGTGCGCGCCCTCGTTGTCCGAGTCGATGTCGGGGACGTCTTAGACCTCCCACGGCTACAGGTCATGGCGGATGGTGGTCGCGCGCCGCGTCTTGTGCCCCCACTCGAGGAACATGATCCATTATGCCTCATAGTGGTAGCCCCTCTCCCACCATTGGGTCCGGGGGAGGTTGCTGATCCGGTGGCAGATCTCCTCTGCCAGCCCTCTGCTCTCCTTGGGCGGTGGCGGCACCGGGACACAGTCCCGGTTGAGGTGTCAGCCGGTGGGGAGGAAGACATCCCTGCGCTAGATGTCGCGACCCTCCCTCCACATGCGCTTGCACTCCCCGACGCAGTAGTACCGCCGGGTACGGCGTTCCCGCGATGGCGGTTAGTCCCCCACGAGCTGGCTCTGGAACTCCTCTGGCCGCGGCGGAGGCGGCAAGGACGTGCGCAGAGGAAGGCCAACAGCCGAGCGCGCTGGCTGCCAGACGCTTCGTGGTCATTCTTGCTCCGCTTCAGCCACGATGGGGTCTTCATCGTTGATGATGGTGGTGATGGTGGAGGCGGCGGCTAAGTTTTGTGATGGTGAGAGGTGAGGATGACAGCACCGACGGGCGCAGGGTTAAATAGTCCAACCGCCCGTGAACGCGCGCAGCTTCCCGCTCCTTCGCCGTCAATGTCGGTGCGTGAACACATGCGGCGTTAGCGTGCTGTCTCGTCGCCATTGATGCGCGCAGGCTGCCGCCAGTCAGCCTTCCGCGCAGCGCCTCTGAATCGGTGCCAAGGTTGTGTCTGAATCGGTGTCGTTAACCATCTGAATCAATGTCGCCGGTAAGCGATGGCTGACGGGTGGGCTAGTGGACGAGTCCCCGCGCTGACCACGTGCGTCCGGTCCGACGCAATCGAGCCCCAGATTAGATGCATGGATGGGTCGAGTCAAACGCGTTTGCCCGGATAGGTCGCCCCACTAGGGCGCCACGCACGCCTCGCGCGTCCACGCAGATTCGGACAAGCTCGGACCGGATGGGTAGGCCCGGTGGAGATGCCCTTACTACTCCCTCCGTCCCGATTTAGAAAACACATATTGGAAATTATACAATTCCAAAATTCTTCCATCTTCTAGGCACATAAACATTTAGTTTCAATGGAATAGTCAATTAGAGCATCCCCACTCGTTGGCGGTTCCGAAGCCGAAATCCGGACCTAAATATGGCCGGACGAAACACGTTTTTGGCCTGGGAACGGGAGTTTCCCACTCGCGTTCCCAGGCCGAGTTCCCGAGACGTCTTTTTTTGCCCAAATTTGGCTCAAATTCGTCCAGTTTTTGGCATAGTTCAGCATAATATGAATACAGAACATTGTTCGGCCTAGTTCGGCATAAAATTGACCATAATTCGGCGTAAATTTAAACATAGTTAGGCGTACAATGAAAATACAACATATTTCGGCCTAGTTCAGCCAGTTCATGCTTGGCATCTGTGTGTTGCCCCTCGTATCCATAGGTGCTCAACCAGATCATTCTGCACCTCTTGATGCACTACCGGATTTTAGATCTCCTAACGCATGGCAATCAAGGCAGCCTAGGTTGGAGGCACCTTGTGATCAGGTGAAGTCCTTCTTGCACACGAAATAGGGGTCGAATTCACAGATGGCATGCACGATCTTGAGAAAGAGCTTTCAGCTCATCCTGAAACGGCGCCGAAACACGGCCTCTTTGTGGAGTGGCTCGTCGGCGAAGTAGTCGGCGTACAACATGTAGTATCCCTCTATCCTCTGCCTTGCCTTGCACTTCCGGCAAACCTTCGTCAAACCTCCACGCTTAGGCGTCGTCGTCTGCACGTACAACTACTTTGTGGAGAGGCTCATCGGCGAAGTACGTCCGAACCTCCATGCTTACGGTGACCCTTGGTCGAACCTGACAAGAGGGCAACAGTCGCAAGAGAGAGAGAGAGAGAGAAAGAGAGAGAGAAGAGATAGGCAACACAGGCTTTTTTATTTAGTTCTAGGTGGAAATTAGTGCATTTTAATCCTCCTATGGACACCCCTTTATATAGGCAGAGGGAGTGGTTCCCTCCACCTTAGGCTTTCCATATGGGACTAAAATAACAAGGAAAAGGGCAAAATCTGGCTGCCGCACAGGACCTAACAAGGAAAGGAGGTGGAGAAGGAGGGAGCCCAATGGACCGCCAGTGCATGTTGCCCGCATGGCTGTCGGCCATGGCGGGGGCGCCCAGCAGCTCGCCCGGGTGGGCCGGCCTGCAGGCCCGCGCGCGCCTACCCGCGTGGTAGCAAGCAGCGTGACCCTGGGTGGGCCGCGGCCCAGATGCAGCGGCAGCGCGTCCGCCTGGAGGCGCATAGCAGAGATCGCCCGTGCGACGCGGACTATCTGACGCCCATGTGGGTTGTTTCAAAAATAATCTCCCGTTTGTCTTTGTCGTCTGTTTCTTTTTATGTAAAATTTATCCGAGATTTTGGCTAAAAGGTAAGACACATTTATAAATATTTATTTAAATATTTATATACAATATATCAATTTATAATTAATATATAATAAACATATATTTAAATCATTATTTATCTGAAAACCCTTTTTTGTCCTTTTTCCTTTATATCCTTTCTATGAACACCTTAGGATTTTTCTATAACTTTTTTGGTCTCTCTTATCTCATTTCTTTAATGATTCTGAACTAGCCATTAACAATCTCTAAGCTTCATCAAGCCCTTAAGAGTTCTACCCAACAGTTTAAGAATACTTCAGACATGGTCAATATTCCTCTCTGACCAATGATCAACAGCGAAACTTTGATGCCCATGATGACCACGTGTATACTCAATGAAATATGTCGTTGAACCGTAAACACTGTGCCTTATTCCGTTTGTCTCTGCGATACTGTATTTTCTGAGGTTTGATCAAATGACATCTCTATGTCAGGACTCAACCTTGTTACCGACAATATCTTCTTTATTCGATCCGATAAGTGATATTCCTGTGACCTAGTCATATGTTGCGCAACTTATGGATATAACGTATCCGAGTGGGCGCAAAGTATCTTTCGTTACACAGATGGACAAATCCCTCTCTTGACGCATACGTCTCAACCTGTTCCTCCAGATATCTGATAACACCCTTATAATCATCATTTCACCGAGTGACGTTAAGTGCCATCAAAGTAATTTCGGGAGACAATGATTAGATATGGTATCATGGTCTAAGGAAAAATTCACTATATTTTCTAATCATCGTAACCTGAAATTAGTGACATGATCGTGATACGATGTTATAGATATAGATAGGGTATGTTCACCATCTCATTATCCAATGAAATAACTCCATTGTTAATTGGAGCCAAGGCTTCAATATGGTGAGGAAACCTTTATTCATGCATTGACCAATAAACCAGTGACTAGAGATTCACTGGGAACTTCTGGTTATTTATATATTACATATGTATTGATGTTTCCTAATTAATACAGTTATAGCACAATATAAAAACTTAATCATAAACTTTATAAAATATGTCTTTTAGTATTTTTCTCTAGGGCATATTCCCTTCAAATACATCAACCATGTTCCTGCATGAGCGTTATACGCTTATGATTTACAAGGGTATGTTACCAATGTTTCACTCTGTTATTGCATTACTTTCTAGATAGATTTTGGCTAGGCGTGTTCCTGCACAGTAAGCCATGGAACTCGTTCAACGGCCACACGCCAGCTTAGATGTACCGACGACCCGAAGGAGTTATTGGGGAAACGTGCAGCCATGCGTGCCTCTTTACACCCCACGGAGGACGACACAGTGGCCTCGTGGTGCAGGGCGGAGCATGATCAGCGTTGAGCCCCAATTTCAGCGCAGTGGTGAGGGCTGCAGCACATACGACCATCGGTCCCAGCAGCGTGCGCTGATCGACAAAATCCGATACCTCCGGGCGCAGACCAGGGGAGGGCAGATGTTCCAGCTACGTGCGCCAAGTGACGATGACGACGAGGACCCCGAAGCCGTGTATTACCGGCCTGGGTAGGATTATGATTAACATTTTTCGTGCATGTAATTTTTTTGCCAAATAAATTCAACAATTTACCATAGGTTTCATGATTGGGCGCCTGCGCCCCCCCCCTACGGACCAAAAAATGTCCGCGCTGGACTCAGTATGGTGGACGAGTGGAGATGCTCTTATAGCCTCCTAGCTGGGACGACATGCCTATCAAAGAAAATTATCAAACCCTAGCTTTCCTTTTCTTCTCTAGGGTTCATAGCTATAGAAATCTCTTCATCATCGGAGGGTCTCCATATCAGGAGCTTAAGAGTGCGTTTGGTTGATGACCATGGGAGGGATGGGATTGGATCATCCACCTTTTGATGGTGATTGGTTACCGATGGGGTGGACGGAACCATCCACCAGAGGGGAACATTCCCTAGAAAACATGGATCAACCGGTGCGCCAAAAACGGTCAGACCATCGATCCCAATTTCACTAAATAATGGACCAACTTCTAATTCTATTTTCCTCTTCTAAAATCATTCCCTGTCGCCAGGATGCCGGCGCCTCCACACCATCCCCGTCGCCGGCATGTCCAAGACCCACCACTACTTCATCTGCCACACCGCGCCACTCCCTGCGAGCATCATTCCCGTGTCCTTCGAGGTCGCCCGGTGAACCCTTGCTCCCTTAGCTCTAGCAGAAGGCCGAAAAAAGTCGGCCTTCATGCGCTCAAGTGGACGGCCAGCGAGCACCCCCCCTCCGTCCGCTGGACCGATGTCCCCTGCCTACGTGCGCTCAAGAGGTGCCGCTGAGCCCCTCGTCTACGTGCAATCCAAGGGACGGCCGGCGAGCCCCTATCTGCGCGCGCTCCAGTGGATGGCCGGCGAGCCCCCACCTCCGTTCGCTCGAAGGTCGGTGGAGATGTTGATGCGCTCAGATCACTGTAGAGCTTCGTTGCGATACCCCAAGAAAAAGATATGATGAGCACAACAGCAAGTCTTCCCCCAGAAAGAAACCAAGGTTATCGAACCAGTAGGAGAAAGGAAACGACTCAAAGGTGTGCTAGCAACTTGGAAACCTGCAAAACACAAACTCAAGACTTTGCCTCAACGAACAGTGAGGTTGTCAATCTCGTCGGTTTGCTAAAAACAAAGGATTAACTATATGGTGTGAAAGGTAATAGTGGTTTGCAGAAAGTAAACAGTAACAGTGAAAGATGTATCAATGGTAAAGATTGGACCGGGGTCCATAGTTCACTAGAGGTGTTCTCCTTAAGATAAACAACATGGCATGCCGGGTAAACAAATTACAGCGGAGCAATTGACAGGACAGAGCCAGGCATAACAATGCAATACTAGACATTCATGATCTTATGCGATTTGATTGGACAATACAACAAGATACATAGACCGCCATCCAACTACATCTATGACTAGTAATCCACCTTCAGGTTATCATCCAACCCCCTCCAGTATTAAGTTGCAAGCAACAGATAACTTCTTTAAGCAAAGTGTGTAAGATAAACAATCCACTTGTTCCATGAACCAAGAGATCGTTGTTTTCTTCCTAGTAGCAACAACACATCTACAACCTTAGAGATTTCTGTCACTTCCCCAGATTAAATAGAGGCATGAACCCACTATCGAGCGTAAATACTCCCTCTTGGAGTCACTATAATCTACTTGGCCAAGATAGCTACTAGATACAGAGAGCATGCAATATCACAAACAACATAGACATGATAGAATCAATAAGATAGAACTATTAATCAATCTGACATAGTATATCAATATCCATCGGATCCCCACAAACACAACATGCATGATTACAAATAGATGATCTTGATCATGAACGGAGCTCACAAGATCTAAACATGGTAGCACGAGGGAGGATAAACAACCATCTAGCTATTACATGGACCCGTAGTCCAAGGTGGAACTACTCACGCTTCATACCGGAGGCTGGCATGGTGATTAAGAAGGCCTCCGGGATGATCTTTTCCCTTCGGTAGGATGCCGGGAAGAGCTTCAGACCCCCTAATTTAGGGACGATGGTGGCGGCGGCTATAAACTGTTTCATGGAAGATTGATCGGGTATTTAGGGTTTTGGTATCGGGGCTTCTTATAGGCGAAGAGGGAGGCCGAGGGGGTGCCCGAGGCTGCACCAGTGCGCAGCCGTGCCTGGTCGCTGGCCAGGGGTGTGGCCCCCTCGAGGCCCTTCTCCGTCTCGTCTTCTGGCTCCGTGTTCCCCACGGTAAAATATTGACTTTGGCTTTTGTCCCGTCCAATTCCGAGAATATTGATTTTCTGCCTTTTCTAGAACCAAAAACAGAAGAAAATAGGCAACTGACACTGTGGCATCTTATTAATAGGTTAGTCACAGAAAACATATAAAAATACCTTAAAGTGTAGACAAAACAAAGCAAAGTAGATACTAAAGAAGCATGGAACATAAAAAATTATAGATACATTTAGGACGTATCAGATCTCTCGCCTCCGTGCTCTACAGGGTCGGCCAGCAGCTATCCCCGTGTGCCACTCCCGACTAATCCTCACCCCCACTGTTCCAGTTTCTTCAAATTTGTTAAGCTATTTGCAATTAATCATCACTTAACCTGTTGTTGTTAAATATAGAAAGAAGTCCATATAACTCCCTAAGTTTTCGTTTTGGGATGCTAACCCCCTTAAGTTTGGATTGGGACATTTACCCCCCTAAGTATCTTATACCGGGTAATTTACCCCCTCTAGGCTGTTTTGGAGGCTAATGGTTGTTTTGGTTAGTGGTTTTATTCCACATGGGTTAACCATACAAAAACCTGTTCCGGTCTAGCCAAATAACCCCTCCGGTAACTGGTTTGGTCAAGTCAATTCCCCACTCTGCTCCTCCTGATCTCTACCCATCTGCTCCTCTCTCCCAACGACGGTCATGGGCGCACGGCTGATGACCGATGGATGAAATTGGCGATTTAAGGGTGGCATAACGATCAGTCTTGGTTAGTTCTCCTTTTTTACGAATCAAAATATTCATTTCCTATTTTCCGTTCTGACTTGGGTAGACTTCGGATCAGTCCAAATAAAATAGAAAATGCCAAATGAACAACACTGAATATGCACTAATCTTAACTACTTCTTCATCTGCAGCTTCTTGTTGTCCATAGCACTGTCGACATGATGAATCTGCACTAATCTAAACACTGAAAACACGATGAAGCAACACCTCTTACAGTTCATTGTCCACAACACTGTCGACATGCAGTTCATAGTTTCATTTACACTATGTAGTGTAGTTCCGAGCTTCGGTGAGTAGCAGGGAAGCATACAAAAAATCGGTCGGTAAGCAATTACCAACTAGAAACCAATGTCAATTCCGACCACCACGTCTGAAAGACAGAAAATGCCCAAAAATTCAGTTACCTGCGTCTCCTTGAGCATGTATGAGATGAGATAGAAAATGCCCATCCGAGATGAAACACCTCCGGTACTGTTGGCGACACATAGTACGCGGCGCCGTTGCGGCTCTCGCTGCTGCTTCCCTGCGACGATGGCCTGTCACCTGCCAGGTGGCTTGGTGCAGCATGGGCATCTTACTGATGGATCAAAGCGAGGAAGCATAGCAGATGAGTGGACGGGGGCGGCTGGTCTCCACCGCCGGCGCGAGGTGAGGAGGCGCAATAGAGGAAGCGAAGCAGGGAGGTGGATAGGGGCATCTGGTCTCCGTCGTCGGTGCGGAGCAGAGAAGAGGAGGCGGGGTCAAGTGAGTTGGTTCGGTTCGATGCCACGCTTGAAGTTCCCACACATCCATCTCACCAAAAAACCACCGCCAAGGGGCTAATTGTCCGGTTTTGCAAACATAGGGGGTTAAGTGACCCAACTTAAACATAAGGGGTTTAGCAACCGAAACCAGATACTCCCTCCTTTCCAAATTAGGATGCCTTTTAGTTTTGATCAAAGTCAAACTTCATTTGACCAAGTTTATTGAATACAATATCAATCTCTAAAATATATTTTCTTATTTGATGCGGGCAAATCTGGCCATCGGGCCGTGCCTGAACGTGGCCCGCGGGCTTTAGCCCGCCAGAAGCCCGGCCCGGCACATGGTAGACGGGCCCGTGCCGCGGCCTCAAGCACGCGTGCCGGCCCGGCACGACCCGTTAAGCCTACTAGCAGCGATAAATCAGAGAATATAACGCACAAAGGAGAGGAAGAGGGTCGCAAGACCCCAGCATCCCACCGCCACCGCTCAACCACCGGACCAAGTAATCTTTGATGTTTTAGTATATATTCGAACTTTATTTTAGGATGTTTTAACGGCCCAGCGGAAAACATCTATCAAGCCCACGTGTTTCGCGTGCTGGCCGCCCGCCCGTTGCCGTCTTGATGCCCGGGCCTCAAAACCAGGCCCGTGCCGACAGACGCGTGCGTGTAAGGCGGCTGCAACGGCTGGCCGGGTCGTTGGCCAGATTTGGATGCGGGTGCCGTGATGTAGACTTTCTAAGGGTTGTTTAGTTGTGCTTATTTATGGCTTTTTGCTTTTGGCTTATAAGCCACAAAAGCACCTAAATAGCTACTTTTCATTTTGGCTTTTGGCTTATACCATTGTACTACCATGTTCAATTAAAAGCCAAAAGCCAAAGCCAAAAGCACCTATTTTGGTGCTTTTGTGGTTATAAGCCAAACTCTAAAAGCTAGATTTAAGTCCAACCAAACAGGCCCTAAGTAGATTTCATGCCACCAGTGGAATTCTAAAAAAAAAAAAAATGATCACTCTAAAATGTGAACCATCCCATCCACGAAATCCCATCCACAAAATCGGGGATTATCCATCCTATACTCATCTGTCCACCAACCAAACGTGCGCTAATTGGATCACCGGCTAGCGGGATCTGACACGGCTATATTCCCCACCGTCGTTCAGGTCCTATTTCTGCTTTGATTGGATTCAGGTTGCTGTCCGGATTGGGGTCGAGGAAGGCTTTGGGTTCCTCCTCCGCCTTCCCAACAGATCCCCAATATTGCGGTCTATATCTACAGGCAAGGTTTCTTTTTTGTTAGTACTGGACTGACCTTGGCCAAATTTTTTTCGAGAGTGACCTTGGCCAATTGAATCGATGGGATCTTGCATCTCTTTAGCCATCGGCGCATCAGTTGGGTTGATGCAACGGGAGTGGGAGTTCGCGGACGAGGATGATCCCTATCGGGGGCCCTTCCTTCACGAGCTGCCCCTCGACCAGCGAAATCGGCTGGTAAAACGCTGGATGAAGAAGCTGGACCGCAAGAGCTTTGTATCCCATGGCCGGCAGTCAGAAAAGTATTGTTCTTATCATCCTTCACAGATTAAGTTTGATATGCTGTCCCATAAAAATAGGATAAACTAGTACCCTCTGACCCCTATTAGTTCACTCAAATTTGTTCTAGATACGGATTTATCTAGCACTAAAACTTGACTAGATAAATTCGTATCTAGATGAATCTAAGCCAACTAATATTGGTCGGAGGGAGTACTTTACTATTAAGATGCCGTGACAATTGCGATTCTAACATGATCACATGCATTGCACCCAGGGACATCGCTCTCCCGCATGTCCAGAGCGCCCTTCACCATTACAATTCCAACAACCCGGTAAGTAATAGTTCTTTTAATCGTTAATAATGCAGCCCTTGCTGAGGCACCTGTTTCAACTAAGAAACATTTTTTTTTATATGAACAAGTTGCTGATGATAATTTATTTCTCCATGTCTATGTTTCAGGGCGCTCGATACGAACTTGTCCAGCCTATGAAGTGTAACTGCATCGGTTTCAGAGACGAGATATGGTTTCATGTCAACTTTTTAGCTCGCCCTCGCAAGAAACGGAACTACTTGGCTCGCAGGAGGAATACTACGCCTGACACAGCTCTACAGTACTTCTTTGCTGAGCTACACTACGGCTGCTCCGACACACCAGTTGTTGAAACATGCTTCATATTAGGTGGGTAACTAACCACTTCAGTTATTCAACATATGTTGATTCCTACTTCAATTTCACCAGTTTCTGAAATAGAAAAATATAAAGAACACCTGCGAAAATTGCGTGCCCACAGATGATGCAGGAGAGCTCTACAGGTAGCGCACGTGCATGCCGTGACATAAACACAATTGCGTAGGCCATATCTAGTGCACACTAGGAATGCAAGCGGGATCCCGCCAATATCCCACTTGTAGATTCCCCAAATGAACTACAAGTGGGATATTGGTGGGACCCCACCTGATGTCTTAGTGCATATGACCCTGCAAATGGGTGACTAATGAGTCAATGACCATGTTTTTGTTTTGGTGATAATTGTACTGCATGGTAAACGTCTCCTTTGCTTTTCCTTTTTAATTTGTTAGTATTTATTATTATTATGGGACCATATTGATATGATTTCTGCGATTGATATGCTTACTGGAGTACATGTTATTGGTGAATGATTGATGCTATTTAGGTCCCATATGTTGCAACTACAGTTTCACGTATGTAACTGTCAGTCTTCACATAGACACACCAACATTTACTTTTGTGCATGCACAAGAACATGCACCTTGGAGGCCCCAATGGAAGCTCTCTTTGTTGAACGTGTCATTTCCATTCATAGCCATATATTGTTACACAATTCTCTTGATTTAGCATCTTGTGTATTTTTCAGAAAAGCCGCTTAGCCGATGCAAACAGAAGTGTGCATTTTGCAAAGTCCCCGTTGGGATCTTGCACCCTAGCAATGGAGAAGTTGTGTGTGGAAGGCCGGGCCAGAAAAAGGACTATTACAAGGTCTGTATGTGGAGAAGAATGCCCAAGAAATACAGGCTTTTACCAGAGGAAGATCCTACTTCAGTTAAAAAGCTATTTGATGAATTGCCGCTAGCGGCCTAGATAACCAAGATAGGCATGGTTATTTCGATTTGTAGATTAGCTCATGTAATCATCAAGCAAACTGGCACTGTGTTGCTGGATACCTATATGTATAAAATGTAGATGTGACAGATAGGAGGAAAAAGAAGTACGGACCAGGTTGGTTAGACGAATACTGAAATTGCACAAGTGTAAAACATCCAGAATCCAGTATCCTGCTGCTCAAAGTTTTATACCTTTCCTATAGCTAAAGCTGTTTAGGAAGGAAAAATATTCCCGAATTGTGCATACAAACATTTTAGGTTATCCTTGTACTATCAACTATTTACAAGGAGAACCACTACAGGAAAGAACGAAGGTGCCGACGGCCGGCCGGCTACGCCGACGGCCAAATGTCGGGACCGTCGGCGTAGCTACCTTCCCTGGCCAGCTGACCAGCCTGGCCGTCGGCGTAGGGACGGCCGTCAGCGTAGATGACGGTGCCGAGGGTAGCCGTCGGCGTCGGCGTCGTCTGGGAGAGAGCTGTCTGACCGGTGGCCCTCAGCAGGTACAACCCTCGGCATAGCCCTAGTTTAGACACGGCGATAGAAACGGCGTTAGGCAGACAGGCTGTGCCGACGGCCTCTTTGAAAATTTTTGTTTGGTCTGTGCCGACGGCTTAGCCGTCGGCGTAGGCCTCCAGATTTTTTCCTTTTATCTCATTATTTTTTGAAAAATCATAACTAAATCATTCTAGTTCAGAAAAATACAAATAATATATCAAAATTTGCAGAAAAATAATACCTATCTATCTACACTCAAATATTAGACATTTATAAAAAAAAGTGAAACATAAAACATTATATATAGTTTAAAATGGGCATTATAAATTCAAAAACGATCCAAACAACGTGAAACCTTCGCGTGGTGTCATATTATGTGACATAGTTAGAAGGAAAAATATCAAACTTGGTATTTTGATTATGCCTCAAAAAAACCTTCACAAAATGATCTATCTCGTTCGAGGTTTCTTAGCTTTCGGGTCAAATGACCAAAGTTATGGCTAGAATGAAGGCATAGTTTGTGATAATGTGTCCATATTGTGCAAAAGTGTGCATCATGGGATGGCGAACAATGTTTCAGGAGGAAGTTTTCCTTTTCATCGTACCAAAAAGCCGTTTTCCATTTTCCGAGTGTAAAAAACTAACGGTTTTGTGAAGCAACCACCAAATGGCTAATTCAAAATACTACCGTCACATTTTTCAAAAATACTAGACCACCTTACATGGATAATGTCATAACAGGGGGATCTCAAACATTTCCGTCTATCCCTGGTGAAAAAGACAAATTCCTGCCGAATCGGTAGGAAGTGGGTCAGATATGAACTACAGGTACATGATCGGATGCTTATGATTTTTTACAAAAATCATTTTTAGGTTCAAAATATGTTGTTTCATCATAGATCCACTTCAAGTTTAGCGAGTCTCAGCCCCGAGCTAAGAATCTTCATGCCCACCCTTCGATAAAGTATAACGATGATTTAAAACGGGCATTATAAATTAAAAAACGATCCAAACAACATGAAACCTTCGTGTGGTGTCATATTATGTGACATAGTTAGAAGGAAAAATATCAAACTTGGTATATTGATTATGTCTCAAAAAAAACCTTCACAAAATGACCTATCTCGTTCGAGGTTTCTTGACTTTTGGGTCAAATGACCAATGTTATGGCTAGAATAAAGGCATAGTTTGTGATAATGTGTCTATATTATGCATAAGTATGCATCATGGAATGGCGAACAATGTTTTAGGAGGAAGTTTTCCTTTTCATCGCACCAAAAAGTCGTTTTCCATTTTCCGAGTGCAAAAATCGGACGGTTTTGTGAAGCAACCACCAAATGGCTAATTCAAAATACTACCGTCACATTTTTCAAAAAATACTAGACCACCTTACATGGATAATTTCATAACAAGGGGATCTTAAACATTTCCGTCTATCCCTGGTGAAAAAGACAAATTCCTGCCGAATCGGTAGAAAGTGGGTCAGATATGAACTACAGGTACATGATCGGATGCTCATGATTTTTAAAAATTTCATTTTTAGGTTTAAAATATGTTGTTTCATCATAGATCCACTTCAAGTTTAGTGAGTCTCAGCCCCGAGCTAAGAATCTTCATGCCCACCCTTCGACAAAGTATAACGATGGTTTAAAACGGGCATTATAAATTCAAAAACGATCCAAACAACATGAAACCTTCGCGTGGTGTCATATTATGTGACATAGTTAGAAGGAAAAATATCAAACTTGGTATATTGATTATGTCTCAAAAACACCTTCACAAAATGACCTATCTCGTTCGAGGTTTTCTTGACTTTTGGGTCAAATGACCAATGTTATGGCTAGAATGAAGGCATAGTTTGTGATAATGTGTCCATATTATGCATAAGTATGCATCATGGGATGGCGAACAATGTTTTAGGAGGAAGTTTTCCTTTTCGTCGCACCAAAAAGCCGTTTTCTATTTTTCGAGTGCAAAAAACGGACGGTTTTGTGAAGCAACCACCAAATGGCTAATTCAAAATGCTACCGTCACATTTTTCAAAAATACTAGACCACCTTACATGGATAATTTCATAACACGGGGATCTTAAACATTTCCGTCTATCCCTGATGAAAAAGACAAATTCCTACCGAATCGGTAGGAAGTGGGTCAGATATGAACTACAAGTATATGATCGGATGCTCATGATTTTTTACAAAAATCATTTTTAGGTTTAAAATATGTTGTTTCATCATAGATCCACTTCAAGTTTAGCGAGTCTCAGCCCCGAGCTAAGAATCTTCATGCCCACCCTTCGACAAAGTATAACAATGGTTTAAAACGGGCATTATAAATTCAAAAATGATCCAAACAACGTGAAACCTTCGCGTGGTGTCATATTATGTGACATAGTTAGAAGAAAAAATATCAAACTTGGTATATTGATTATGTCTCAAAAAAACCTTCACAAAATGACCTATCTCGTTCGAGGTTTCTTGACTTTTGGATCAAATGACCAATGTTATGGCTAGAATGAAGACATAGTTTGTGATAATGTGTCCATATATGCCTAAGTATGCATCATGGGATGGCAAACAATGTTTCAGGAGGAAGTTTTCCTTTTCGTCGCACCAAAAAGCCGTTTTCCATTTTTCGAGTGCAAAAAACAAACGGTTTTGTGAAGCAACCTCCAAATGGCTAATTCAAAATACTACCGTCACATTTTTCAAAAATAATAGACCACCTTACATGGATAATTTTATAACACGGGGATCTCAAATATTTCCGTCTATCCCTGGTAAAAAAGACAATTCCTGTCGAATCGGTAGGAAGTAGGTCAGATATGAACTACAAGTACATGATCAGATTCTCATGATTTTTTACAAAAATCATTTTTAGGTTCAAAATATATTGTTTCATCGTAGATCCACTTCAAGTTTAGCGAGTCTCAGTCCCGAGCTAAGAATCTTTATGCGTGCCGTTTTAAACGGGCAAATTAAATTATGATAAGAATCACGGCATAATTTATGATAAGTTGATATTGATATCATATTTGGATTCCTCTCTTTTTCTAATCAATTTAGACATATTATTTGCCGAATTCCGATTTACATATTTAAAGATATTAATTATTCCATATTAAATAAAAAATACAAAAAAATAAAATCATTATATTTTTATTTGAATTCAATAATATTTTTACTTATTCATTGTTGTTTACTTAAATAATTGCTTGTAATTTCAAAAAATACAACCATATGACATAATGATATAAGAGTTAATAGGAATGATATCATAGTATTGACAACAATGAGTAAATTGCTTTGCGGGAAGAGATTCTGAAGGAACGAGAAAGTTAAGCGTGCTAGAGCTGGAGTAGTGCTAGGATGGATAACCGAACGGGAATTTTAACTAAGACTGTAATTTAATCAATTATTAATTATAAATAGTATTAAAATGATTAAAGCGGTAGATTAAGGAGTCAAATAATTCAAAGATTTAAAAAAAAAGTAAAAAAATAATAATAAAAAATAAAATAAATAAATAAAAAAAAATTGGGCTATGCCGACGGCCTGGCCGTCGGCGTAGCTCCATTCCGTCGGCGCAGCTCCAGGCTGAACCGTTAGCCAAGACGGCCGTTGACTGACACGCGGAGCCCGCTGGAAGACGCTGTGCCGAGGGGGAGGGGCTGTGCCGACGGCCACGGAACTGTGCCGACGAGGATGTACGCCGAGGAGGCTACGCCGACGGCCACCCCTGTGCCGACGGCAATTTGAAGCTGTGCCGACGTGTACTACAATGTACAGGGAGAAGTTTATTTAACAAACTCCACCGCCTTCTTGACTACTGGCAAAATGAAGTAGTCGACCATCTACAGGGACCTTCTTCAGTGTAATTGTCCATAATCCTTATTTGCAGCCTGCGCCCTCGATATCTATACCGATAGCATACCACGGCATGAGGGGCCCGAGTAGTGGCAGTGGTGGTATGTCTCTCGCTCTTGGGGATGCCCTTGTACACTGACTGCCCTACGAACATAAGCATCATCTGCCCACAGCACGCCAATCATGGGCCCTTTGGTGTAAATTACTGAAGCTGCCACCTTCTGGTTGAAGGTTGGGTCGTTCATTCTGTAAGTCGTCCAGCCGGAGATTCCTAAGACGATTCCTTTTGTAGCCTTCGGCTTTTGGGTTGGCAGCCCGCCAAGTTGAGCAATTACATTTAGCACGTCTTCCGTGAAGCCACCCTTAGCCGGATTCCAGACCTTCTTCTTCTCGCACTCCAGCCTCAGGTATTTGGGTGGTGTGCGAGCTTTGCAGGGAAACGTCCCTCGTCCGTGCAAAGCCTCAAACACTAACCTATGTGCTTCAACACACATAGTTGTTGCTGATAGTGTGCAGCTCCCTGCAACATGCCAACTGGAAGTCAAATTTGTATGATGAAGATGATTGCTATATCCAGTGGCGAAGGACGAAAAAAATTTAAGGTCGGGTAAACTCTAAAGCATAAAAAAAAAATTGATGCAAACAATCAAAATTGTATTGATTTTACAATGGTAATATAATAATCAATTGACCACAGATTCAAATTTGATTCAATAGTTCAATTGACCATAAAATCACAAATTATACCCGTCCGCTTTGAAACTGCAGGTTTCTTCCCCTTCTTGTCCATCTCTACCACAAATACGTCGAGCCTAGAGGCCATTAATGGGAAGAAGCGTAACCTATATTTTGAAGGAGGATCCGAAATTATAATTGAGATGAGAAGAAGCCCTAGCTGGGTAAAACCGTGCACCATGAGACTGAGAATTGAGAATATGAGAAGATGAGAAAGTTGGAGGAGGACCAGGGAGAGGGCGGCCGGATCGGCGGGCAGGTTTGCTGGCGGGGAGTAGATCAGTCGTCGCTACAGTCCTGGACTTGTTGGCTTCGGATACTCCACAGGGGCCAAGACACGAAGGGGCACCAGACACACGCGCACACACGGATCAGGGGGCTACTGCTGCTTAGTGCGTGGCCCAGCAAAGGTCCAGTACGGCCGAATCCCCTCTTACGTAGCCATTTTCTAGTACTCCCTCCGAACCATATTACTTGACTTGGATTTGTCAAAATTTGAATGAACCTATATATTAAATAGTGTCTAAATTCATTTAAATCTAGACAAATTTGAGTCAACTAATATGGGTCGAAGGAAGTAGTTTTTTCTTCAGAATTCATCGTACTTTTCAAAAAATTGTATGTATGTCAAATAGAAGTATATATATATGCGATTTTTTTTACAGAAATTAAGGTAGGGCAGCTGCCATACCTTGCCTAAAAGGGTCCTTCGCCCCTGGCTATATCGGAGGGCATCTGTGTTTTCCTATAAAAATTCTCATGTACCAGCCATTTGACCAAATTGCTGTTATCAGAAGTGGTTCGAGTAACTGTTATGTTTAGTCTTTGAGCACCGTAAGAAATATTTTGTATAGTAGTATCTTAGAACTATTTTATAATGACTAGTGGACAGTTATTATATATCTTGGAAAACTTCCATACCTTGCTCACGAAACTGCACCACTGGCAACCTCATCACATGTATCCATGTAAATTTCCTCGGATTTCTAGCCAGTAAACCAATGGGTAATTGGTTTTATGCCACTCCCCAATTCATAGGTTGCACATATGCCATTAGAAAAACACAACTTGTGAATATGCCACTCTAACTTTCTAATACCTCCTCGTATGCCATTTTCTTTAATACAAGAGGAAAATGGTTCAATAAATAGGTGTATTTCAGTGTATACTGTAGTATTGACCATAATAACCCTATATTCAGATTTTGGTGGCCCTTTTGGGTGTTTGGGGCACCAAAAAATTTGAATTTTTCAAATTTAGGAAAAACTTTGAACTTCTCAGGAAAATCTAAAAATTAGTAGACTCATATTAGTGTTCTTGACATTCTGTAAAATTTTCAGATTTTTCTGAGAAGTTAAATTTTTGCCAAAATTTGACAAATTTCCAGACAAAATAGAAAATGTCAGTTTATCGATGCAAATCTGCCCAGAAATGGCTCAAATTAGATCAGTACACTCGTTTTAGTGTTTTTGATTTTCTGTAATCTTTTCAGATATTTCTAAGAAGTTCATATTTTTTCCAAAATTTGTAATTTTCGAATTTTTTGGTGCCCCAAACACCCAAAAGGGCTATCGAAATCTGAATACAGGGTTATTATGGTTAATACTAAAGTATACACTGAAATGCACCTATTTATTGAACCGTTTTTCTCTTGTATTGAAGAAAATGGCATATGAGGAGGTATTGGAAAGTTAGAGTGGCAAATTCACAAGTTGTGTTTTGTAATGGCATATATGCAGCCTCTGAATTGGAGAGTGGCATAAAACCAATTAACCCTATTTTTAAATTGTAAGGTTTTTGCGAGGATCTTATGAAATTAACTAGAGAATTTTAGTGGGGAGATGAATTTGAGAGACGACGTATGCATTGGATGAGTTGGGATAAGATCACTAAAAGGAAAGGCCAGGGAGGCATGGGATTCTGAGACTTACGACTTTTCAATCAAGCTTTGTTAGCAAGACAAGCCTAGAGGTTAATTGCTTTTCCTGAGAGTCTTTGTGCGAGACTGTTAAAAGCAAAGTATTACCCTGATGGGGAATTAACGGAACTTCCTTTATCCAAAACCCCTCCCTCGATGGCAAGGAATAACGCATGGACTCGAGCTTCTAAAAAAGGGCATTATTTGGAGCATTGGGAACGGAAAAAGGATAAGAATATGGAAAGATACTGGATATGTAAATAATGGAGAATGTGAACAATTCAAGACTCCAAAGAGTTTCCCAACTTATAAACCACGAAGGCCACGAGTGGAATGAAGATCTTGTGAGGTCCATCTTCTTAACCTATGATGTGGAGGAAATTCTGAAGATTTATTTTGCCAAATTATGAAGAAGACTTTGTAGCCTGGACTCTTGGAAAAATGGTTTATTTACAGTGTGTAGCGCTTACAATTTGGCGCTAGACTTAAATAATATAAGTCCACCAAATTCTAGCACCAATCTGAATGGGGACAGAAGCTTATGGAAAACTATTTGGAATTCAAATGTTCCACCTAAGGTAATTTTTTACTTAGAGGCTTGCAATTAATAGCCTTGCTGTACAGGTTAATAGAAGACGCAGACTACCACATGTTCTTCTTACTTGTTCCATATGTGGGATGGAGGAGGAGACGACTACCATGCGACCATGAAATATACAAAGGCATTGGCTTTGAGACAAGGCTTGGCTGATGTTTGGGAGTTTCCACCTGAAGGTAAGCTAACCTATATATAGGACAATATTGGGTGCTTGTTCTACTAGATAGCTTAAATCATGAGTTGAGAAGTAAGATGATGTTTATCTGGTGGAGGGCCTGACACCATAGGAATAATATGATTTTTGACAAAGGTGATGCTTCTGTTGATAATTTCATAAGATATTTACAGAACTATCTAGATACCCTGCGGGCAATATATTCTGAACAGACAATGTTGATAGGAAAGACAAAGCACCCATAAATCAAACTATTCTGGAGAAGAAACAATTGACTCATGTTGGTGAAGGGGAAAAAGAGCTTTGGAGAAAACCTCTTGAAGGATGGCTGAAGTGTAATGTTGATGCTAGTTATTTAGAAGAAGAAAAGCAGGGAGCTTGGGGTTCTGTTCTTCGTGACCACTGTGGATAGGTAATTTGTTCAGCCTGGGGTCTCATTGAACATTGCAGTTCAGCTGCGATGGGTGAAGCCGTTGCCTGTTTGCATGGTTTAGAATTGGCCTTCCAAAATTCCTTGGGCAACCTTGTCATTGAAACTAATTGTTTATCAATACTGGACATTTTCAAGGAGGATAGCCTGGACAGATCTGAGCTTTGCCTAATTGCAAGAGAATTCATACTGAAGAAGCCTCCAGATTGCCAAATTTCCTTAGTAAAAACTGATAGAAGTTGCAACAAGGTTGCTCATGAGTTATGTCAGTTTAGCCGTAGAGAGTTGAGTGGTGGTGTGTTACTAAGTGCTGTCCCGTCCTGCGTGTCGAGATCGGCTTGGAGGTCGGGAGAGATCCCTGTCGGTCGTCTGACCCTGACGCGGTGCCGCATTCGAGTGGCACGATCCCTTCCTGGCACGACTACCATTTTCAAAAAAAAAAAATTAACTTGAGTTTCAGGCTTGCTTCCCCAAGTGGTGCCTGGTGGTTTGAAACATGCCAGAGTCCTAAAATGATTACTTACTTGTTTTGACATATTTCTGGCCTCTATCATCAGAGTGACTTCATGACCCTTAATTTGGATGAGGCCTCAAGATTGGCTTAAGTGTTGTGTTGTAATCTTGGCTCCCCCCTTTAAATATTTGAGAGGGTGTTCCATCGCATTTTACTAAGTCGAGGAAGGAGGATCGTCAACCCATTATTGGTTAAAAAGTTAAGTGGATTTCCGTCTTGAAGGGGAAATTGATGTCTGTTCATGTTGCTCAAGTTCTAGGAGGGTCTGTTCCTCGCCTTTCTTTTCGACGTTGATTTAGTGATAATATATAATGCACACATGTGGAGAGGACTGTGTTCGAATTCGGAACATGTTTCTCTCACTGATAGTAGTGATATCAGTGACAAACCTGTGTGGAAATTTCATTTCCTAGGGTACTTATTCGGTAGTTCCTTTTACCCGGTTGCACTCATATTTCTGCCATTTGGAGAATCCTGATCATTCTAGCTTACTGACAGAGAATCGTCCATGCATTAACTAGAGATAACTTGTCGAAGCGTCGTTCTATGTTAGATCCCACATGTCTTTTTTTTTTCACTGAATGTGAATCTGCACAACACTTTTTCTTCTGACTGTATGCATGGTTTAACTTTTAAGTACAGGTTTGGTCAATCATGACAGACATGTTTTCTGGAATTCATGTCTCTGATCTGACCTTTCTTCTCTGTATACTATTTGGTCTGATACTAAAGATCCGATACCTGGCATTATTGCCTCAGCTTTCCGTTGGCGCTTATGAAAAATTCGAGATGACCTTTGGAATGAATGGTGTAGCCTGAAGATTGTCTGGGATCCCGCTGCTCGGTTTCAGAGAAGAGCCGCATTCAGAGCTTCCGGACAATTTGTCTTCTGCTGTTGGACTGCAAAAGGAGCGAATGCTGCGGATTGCTTGGAGGGGCCGTCAATATCTGATCGACAACACCAATTGGTTCGACTGAAAACCGTAATAATTCGTGCTGACAGACCAAACCTCTTCCTCGCACACTACACTGTTACCGTGGCTTCGTTTTTTGCCAAGTTGGTTAACCAGCCCTGTTCCTCGCATGCTACATATATGTGTGTGGCGTCAAAAATGTCAAATTCTGAAAACCAACCCTGTTCAAGTTCAGGGAGCGTGCAAGATCAGTATTCAGTACGACTCTGATAAAGGGTTTCTAGAAACAGGTGTGCTTCGGTCCCCCCCTCTCCCCAACAAAAAAAAACTTAAGTTGTATGGGTCAAACTTAAGTTGGACTGCAAAAAGGAGCGAATGCTGCGGATTGCTTGGAGGGCCCGTCAATATCTGATCGACAACACCAATTGGTTCGATTGAAAACTGTAATAATTCGTGCTGTCATCGCTAGGAGTAGACAGACTGAACCTCTTCCTCGCACGCTACACTGTTACTGCGGCTTCGTTTTTGCCATGTTGGTTAACCAGCCCTGTTCCTCGCATGCTACATATGTGTCGCGTCAAAAATGTCAAATTCTGGAAACCAACCGTTTTCCAAGATTAGCTAAAATTACAACTCTGATCTGATGAAACGGCGATCGTGGAGTTGCCTCGGCTGGACAGGGCCCCGCCCCTGTTCCATTCGCTCGAACCAGCGCTCCGCCGCGTCTCCCGCTCCTCGGCGGTGCGCCCTCAGGTAAAAAAACATGGCTATCCGCACGAGTTCTGCAGATTCGGGCACAGAATTTGTAAATGCCAGAGCCTTGTTGCCAGATCATTAGCTACACATACAAAAAAAAAAAATCTACACGTGCGTGTCACCTTATTTCTTATTTCAGGAGGGAGGCGTGCCGCGTGCGTATCTCGGGGATTCCTAAATAAATCCTAACACGGCCGGGGATCCAGCTTAGTCATGCATGGTTTCTCACGCGAGGCTCTCGTTTCCCTCGCCTTCCAGGCTTCCAGCCCAGCCAGATAAGAAGCCAGCGAGCTGCAAACCTCCTCCTCCATTACAAAGTTGACAGTTCCTAGCTAAGGCCGGCCGGCCGGGTCATCGAGGCAGCTAGCTAGGCAATGGAGTCCGGCGCGGGAGGAGGAAACTGCGCGGGTGTCGTCGCCGTCGCCGCGGTGTCGGCCGCCGTCACCCTCGCCACCGTGCGCCTCTTCAGCGGCCTCGAGTCCGACTTCAGGAGGAGGATTCAGCTCCAGCAAGGTAACCTGCGCGCCCTTGCTTGCTCTGCCGAGATACCCGACCGGCCGGCTGTGTTCATTCATCTTACACGGATGGATTTGGCCGATTGTTGTTCAGGTGGCAGGCCGAGCGGCCTGAGTCCGGCGAGGGCCAAGAAGAAGGTGCGGTTCGCCGACGACGTGATGGAGCCGTCGTCCAACAACAAGGAATACCGGAGAAAAAGGCAGCGGTGACCAGGCTGGCACTGGCAGCTGGCCAGACCTAGCTAGCAAGCTGACCGACCGGTGCGCTTCTGCATTCACCTGGCCTAAGACGCTTAGTTTTTGTTTTTTCAACTTATTATCTGAACCGAAGTCAATGCTTGTTTTTTGAGATGAACCAATGTCGTCGTCAATGTTGGCTTTGTGTACTCCGTATATTATATGTCTTTTATAAAACGATTAAGAGATTTGCTAATTTATTCTTTTCTGAAGTTGCATGTTGATTCAGAGTTGCATTTCGGTTGCAAATGTGAGATTTTTCTAGTTATACACATGCACTAGCAGAAAATAGGCTTTTCATTCGGAGCTAACATGAGCTTTAGTCTCGGTTATGTTTGGATCCGGGACATAGTCCCAGTTTCAACTACTACGGAGCCCCCCTCAACAAAATTTAACGGGGACTAGTGCTAATCCCATAACTAACGTTTAATTCGCCTACTCCCTCTGACCCACTAAAAAAAACTAACGTTTAATTCCTTGGCTATCAGCAAATACACAGGCCAAGCCCACAACTAATAGCCCACATGCTAGGTGATCCAGTTGGATCGGTCTGTAGGTTCTGTATAGTTTGTTTTGACGGTTTGACACAATCGATCGATCCATCCACCCGATCAATCTAACGCACACGATTTTTGGTCCGTTCCCATCCGCCGTTTGCCCCCCCTCCTCACCTATTGTCGTCGCCGCCCCCCGGCAAGGTAGGTCTTCAGCGAGTGCCGCAGTGCCGCCACCGGTAGCTACTAGCCTGCCAAAGGTGCTCTGGGGGCGTCGCCTGCATTGAAGACTGCATGACCGGCGAAGGTGTGACTGCCGTTTGACAGTTGAGTCTTATCTCTAGTCGTGATCTGCTAATTGCCAAACTTCACCTCTCCAATCTCATTGGATGACTCACACGTCAGCCTAAGCCCAAGCCCGAAGGTATGCCGTATATCAAATTTATAGTTGAACATAGAAAACTACTAGTTACAAAGTTTTGTTACTCCCTCCGACCCAAACTATTTGACTTAAATTTGCCTAGATTCGGATATATCTGGACTAGTTTTAATGTTAGATGCATCTGAATCTAGACAGAACCAAATCAACTAATTTAGGTAAGAGGAAATACATCATTTACAACTCATATATTTATTTTGTACTAGCTAGAACTGCATAAAGCATAAAGAAAGACGCCACATGTAAGTTTTCAAGCCGTTTGTTTGAACCTCCAACTATGCACTAAAAATTGTAATCAATTAGGTAGGAAATGATTGCAATTTTCAAGCGCTACATGGATTACGATCCTTTTGGAAGGAATTTGTGGGCATAGATCTACATATATACAACTAGTTGAAACAGAGCTTTTGTAATTACAAAACATAATACTTTATAGTTTGATATTGGTTATACCTATAACAATCGGTATTTTTAGGTAAAATAACAATTTGTACTTTTTAGCGTTGGTGTCTTCTTCGCCCCCTCTATGCTCAAATCCTGGATCCGCCCCTGATTTAGTCCCGGACCTTTAGTTTTGGTCGGAGACACCAACCCAGACTAAAGATAAACGTACATTTTTTTCTTTCATACCTATCCTATGCAAAAAAAAACATCTAAACAAAATAAACAAAAATAATAAACACTTTAAATTTTAAAATCCTTTGACATGCATGTACCTAATGCAACCAACTTTTAGGGAAACTTTTAAATTTTGAATTTTAATTTTTTATGCAAAAAATTCTTCCAAATTAAAACGGTTATAACTTTGCATACCAACTCGATTTTTTTTATAATATATGAAAACGTATCTACGCGAAAAGTTACATCCGATTTCAACGGCCTATGGCCGTTTGCAAAAATTATAGATTTTCAAAATTCTAAAGAGAAATATGAAAGCAGGAAGATTTTAGGTTTTGCAAGGAAAAAATGAGAAAAATGATTTTTTAAAAAAAATTGAATTTCTTTTGTTGTTTATTCTACTTTTTAATTATTTTGGAGTTTTTATATTATTTTGGATTTTTTTTGAAAATTCTTAGTTTTTAATTTAATAATGAATTATGCATAAAGATTATTTAGAATTCATTGTTACTTATTTTTTAAATTATTAGGAATTCAAAAAATAAAATCATGTGTTAACAAAGTCTAAGGGTTAATAGAATTGATTGTTGGAGATATGCCCTAGAGGCAATAATAAATGTAGTTATTATTATATTTTTGTGTTTATGATAAATGTTTACATTCATGCTATAATAGTATTAACAAGAAACATTAATACTTGTGTGATTTGTAAACTAAATTAGAGTCCCTAGTAAAGCCTCTTCATAATACTAGTTTGTTGATTAATAGATGATCATGGTTTCTTGATCATGAACATTTGAGATGTTGTTAATAACAAGATCATATCATTAGGAGAATGGTATGGTGGACATACTCCTATAGATAAGCGTAGCATAAAGATCAAGTCATTTTAATAGTTCAATTGCTATAAGCTTTTTGATACATAGTAACCTAATTCCTTCGACCATGAGATCATGCTTATCACCATCACCGGAAGGATGCTTTGATGACATCAAACACCACACCGTAACTGAGTGGCTATAAAGGTGGCATTGAGTATTCAGAAAGTATGAGTTGAGACACATGGATCAAGAGTGGGATTTGTCCATCCATATGACGGATAGATATACTCTGGGCCCTCTCGGTGGAATATCATCCAATTAGCTTGCAAGCATGTGACTGGCTCACAAGGGATCACATATCACGGGAACGAGAAAAGAGTACTTATCAGTAACGAGGTTGAACTAGGTATGCAGAGATACCGACGATCAAAACCTCGGATAAGTAAACTATCGTGAGACAAAGGGAAATTGTATCGTATGTAAGTGGTTCATTCGATCGCAAAGTAATCATAGAAATATGTGGGATCCATATGAATTTCCAGATTCCTCTATTGGTTATTGTTCGGAGAAGTGTCTCGATCATGTCCGCATAATTCACGAACCGTAGGGAGGCACACTTAAGGATTCGATGTTGTTGAGTAGTTATGGAATGATGAGTAAGAGAATGAATGTTGTTCGGAGTCTTGGATAGGATCCGGGATATCACGAGGATATCCGGAATGGTCCGGAGAATAAGATTCATATTAAGGAAAGTCCTGTTTCGGAGTTGGGGAATGATTCTGGTGTTTTCATCGGGAATGTTCTAGAAGGTTCCGGAAGGTCAGGCACTCTGGAAGGGAAGGGTACATGAATGTGTCATGACAATGTGGAATGGTTGCATCATGTACTAGGTATCATGGCTGGGCAAAATAAAGGGAGAAATCAAATCCTAGTTTGAAAAGTTAAAACACCAATTTGAAAAGTCAAACGACAGTTTTGCTTGGTGGAGGGAGAGTAGGAAACCTACTTGGGGAAGAGTTCCTCTCCCTCCACCCACCGGCCAAGGAGGCCGACTTGGGGGAGGACTCCCTCCCCTTGGCCGGCGCCCTCCCACCTATAAAAGAAGGGGCACGGGTGCCCCCTCTTCCCTACACCTCTCTCCACCAAAACCCTAGCCTTAGCCGCCGGCCACCACAAGTCACCGCCACCCTAGGGTTTGCCCTAGCCGCCGAGTTGGGGCTCTCCCCAAGCCCTAGCCGCTGGCCTAGACTCCTCCCTTGGTGCCTCTAAACCCTAGATCGCCAAGGCCTCTCTCATAATCCACCATACTCGCTCCGGCTTAAGGCGAAGCCCTGCAAGATCTCCCCTCTACTTCCGGTACCACGCCGTCGTGGTGCCGGAATCGCGAGGAGAGTGCTACAACCTCCGCTGCCTGCTGGAACAAGGGAGAGGAAGGTATTCATCGAAAATTTAACGTGTGACCGATTCTGGAAGCGCCGAAACGGCTTCGGAAGGATCGTCTACGCGATCTTGAGATCGGCAAGAGTACGACTACATCACCCACGAGAATCTGCTCTCGTTAAACACTTTGGAATCTTCGAGGGTGAGTTCCTCTATCGACTCGTTGCTACAATCTAATAGATAGATCTTGGCTTGTTTGTTTGTATGCGGTAGAATTTTTTTGTTTTCCATGCTACGAACCCCTACAGTGGTATCAGAGCCGTGTCTATATGTAGATCTGTTGCACGAGTAGAACACAATGGTCATTGTTGGCGGTGGTGCTTTTATTATCAATTGCTTCTTGTGTACTTTGCATCTTGCGGTATGATGGGATGAAGCGGCCCGGGCTAACCTTACATGACATCGTTCATGAGATTTGCTCCACGCTCAACATGCAACTTGTATTGCATAAGTGGCTTTGCGGGTGTCTGTCTCTCCCATTATAGTATAGATCCAATTTACAACGGGCACTTGATAGTTCAAACATCAACATTATGGTTCTTGTTCGTAAGTTAGATCGACACTTATTGAAAGCCCCAAACCACGTAAAATATGCAAAGAAAATTAGAGGCGTCTAACTTTGTTTTGCAGGGGTGTGCTGTGATGTGATATGGCCATGATTGTGATTATATTTGATGTATGCAATGATCCTTATTGTAAGTTGGCAACCGGCAGGAGCCATATGGTTGTCTTCAATTTCTGTTAAGACCCGCGTGTCTATTCAAAGTAGTTGTAATAGTTGGAGCTGGTGGACGACAACCATGAAACGGCGCCATTGACCTTGATGCTATGCCGGTGATGATGGAGATCATGTTCGTGCTTGAAGATGGAGATCGGAAGCACAAGAAGAAAGGCCATATCATATTACATATTATGAATTGCATGTGATGTTAATCCTTTATGCATCTTGTATTGCTTAGTTAACGACGGTAGCATTATAAGATGATCCCTCATGCACATAAATTTCAAGTTTTAAGATGTTGCTAAAGCTTGTTGTTTCGAAGCACCACGTGATGATCAGGTGTGTTAGATTCTGCAAGTGTATACAACGTGAGCAAGCCAGATTTGCTCATGCGGAAGCTAAGGTTTGATCTTGATAAGCCTAGCATGTACAGACATGGTCTCGGAACACGGATCACCAAAAGGTAAAGCATGAATCATATAGTAGATATGATGAACATGTCGATTGCTCGCCATTGAAGCTACATCAACTCTCGTGATGATCGGTTTTGATGTGGTGGATTTGGTTCGTGTGATCACTAAAACAATGTGAGGGATATTGTTTTGAGTGGGAGTTCACCTAGATTAATTTAACTATTAATTAGAACTCAATTTGTCATAAACTTAGTCTAAACTATTGTAAATATGTTGTAGATCAATGGCGGCCCCTACCATCAATTTTAATGCGTTCCTAGAGAAAGAAAAGTTGAAAAACAATGGAAGCAACTTCGCGGATTAGTTCCGCAATTTGAGGATTGTCCTCAATGCTGGTAATTTGACCTATGTGCTGGATGCACCGCTGGGTGACCCGCCTGCAGCTGATGCTACCGATGAAGTAAAGAATGTTTACCTCGCTCGGAAGAATCAGTACTCCACAGTTCAATGTGCTATCTTGTATGGTTTGGAATCGGAGCTTCAGAAAAGGTTTGAGAACCATGACCCACATGATATTGTCCGTGAACTCAAATTGATATTTGAGACTCACGCGGAAGTTGAGAGTTATGAGGCTTCTGAAAAGTTCTTTAACTGCAAGATGGAAGAGGGCAGCTCCGTCAGTGAGCACGTGCTTAAGATGTCTGGGCACGCAAACAAACTCCAAAGCTTGGGTATAGTGATTCCTAATGCTTTGGGGATTTACCGTGCCCTCCAATCACTGCCACCAAGTTACAAGAACTTTGTGATGAACTACAATATGCAAAGCATGAACAAGACGTTGCCAGAACTCTTCTCCATGTTGAAATCTGCAGAAGTGGAGATTAAGAAAGAGCATCAAGTGTTGTTGGTCAATAAGACCACAAAATTTATGAAAGACAAGTCTAAGCAAAAGGGAAACTTCAAGAAGGGTGGTAAGAAAGTTGCCGCACCAGCGAAGAAGACCAAAGCTGGACCTAAGCCTGATACTGAATGCTTTTACTACAAGGGATAGGGTCACTAGAAGCGGAATTGCCCAAAGTACTTGGCGGATTTGAAGAACGGCAACATCAAGAAGAAAGGTATATCCGATATACATGTTATTGATGTGTATCTCACTAGTACTCGTAGTAGTGCCTTGGTATTTGATACTGGTTCGGTTGCTCATATTTGTAACTCGAAACAGGTGCTGTAGAATAAATGGAAGCTATCGAAGAACGAGGTGACGATGCGCGTTGGAAATGGATCAAAGGTTGATGTGATCGCGGTCGGCACACTACCTCTTCATCTACCATCGGGATTAGTTTTATACTTAAATAATTGTTATTTGGTGCCTGCGTTGAGCATGAACATTATATCTGGATCATGTTTGTTGCGAGACGGTTACTTGTTTAAGTCCGAGAATAATGGTTGTTCGATTTATATGAGTAATATGTTTTATGCACATGCACCTTTGATAGATGGTCTATTCTTATTGAACCTCGATAGTGGAAATACACATATTAATAACATTGAAGCTAAACGTCTTGGATAGGATCCGGGATATCACGAGGAGATCCGGAATGGTCCGAAGAATAAGATTCATATAAGGAAAGTCCTGTTTTGGAGTTGGGGAATGATTCCGGTGTTTTCATCGGGAATGTTCTAGAAGGTTCCGGAAGGTCAGGCACTCCGGAGGGGAAGGGTACATGAATGTGTCATGACAATGTGGAATGGTTGCATCATGTACTAGATATCATGGCTAGGCAAAATAAAGGGAGAAATCAAATCATAGTTTGAAAAGTCAAAACGCCAATTTGAAAAGTGAAACGGCAGTTTTGCTTGGTGGAGGGAGAGTAGGAAACCTACTTGGGGTGGAGTTCCTCTCCCTCCACCCGCCGGCCAAGGAGGCCGACTTGGGGGAGGACTCCCTCCCCTTGGTCGGCGCCCTTCCACCTATAAAAGAAGGGGCAGGGGTGCCCCTCTTCCCTACACCTCTCTCCACCAAAACCCTAGCCCTAGCCGCCGGCCACCACAAGTCGCCGCCTCCCTAGGGTTTGCCCTAGCCGCCGAGTTGGGGCTCTCCCCAAGCCCTAGCCACCGGCCTAGCCTCCTCCCTTGGTGCCTCTAAACCCTAGATCGCCAAGGCCTCTCTCATAATCCACCATACTCGCTCCGGCTTAAGGCGGCTCCTGAGATCTCCCTCTACTTGGTACCACGTCGTCGCCGTAATCGCGAGGAGAGTGCTACAACCTCTGCTGCCTGCTGGAACAAGGGAGAGGAAGGTCTTCATCGAGTACCGAACGTATGACCGACTGTGGAAGCGCTGCCGAAACGCAGCGCCGGAAGGATCGTCTACGCGATGTTGAGATCGGCAAGAGTACGACTACATCACCCACGAGAATCTGCTCTCGTTAAACACTTTGGAATCTTCGAGGGTGAGTTCCTCTATCGACTCGTTGCTACAATCTAGTAGATAGATCTTGGCTTGTTTGTTTGTATGCGGTAGAAATTTTTTGTTTTCCATGCTACGAACCCCTACATTGATAGCATATTACTATCAGGAAGTTATGAGCGCAGTCTTGGAAGATAATTTGGAAGGAACTCAAAAGTTATAAGCATGCCGAGGGTGAAGTAGTGTGAGGATGGGTGAACGACCAAGAAATTTGACCATGAGTATGCATTTTGACACGAGAATAGGGGTGATTAGAGATTAAACTGTCAAACAATAAAAAAACCAAAACTTCGAAATTCAAAAAAAAATTCAAAAAAACTAAAACTTTTTTTTTGAAAAAATTTAAAAACTCCCACCGGGACTAAAGGGTCATCTAGCCTTAGCACGCGGCCGCAGTCACGTGGAGGGCCTTTAGTCCCTGTTTATGGCACAACCAGGACTAAAGATCGGGACCTCTAGTCCTGATTTCATAGTCCTGGTTGGACAATCGGGACTAGAGGCCGTCCGGAACCAGGAGTAGAAGCTTTTTTCTACTAGTGATGAGTTGCATCTAACTTAGGGAGTTAAACATGGGTTGTACTAAGAGAGGGAGCTAGAAATCAGAGATATGAACATATGGGGAGGGGGAATCAGAGCCATACTACTCCCTCTAATATTTAGCTTTTGTGAAACCAATGTATCTAGACGATTTTTAGTGTGTGGTTCCGCTCTGAATCTCCACTCTAAAAGATGTCTAGATACATTTGTTTCACAAGAGCAACATCTTATTTTTTGAAATGAAGGTACTACCTCCTACCCAAATTAGATGACTTAGATTTATCTAGATTCAATTATATCCAAACATGATTTAGTATTAGATACATTCGTATCTTCACAAATTTGAGTCAACTAATTTGGGTCAGAGGGAGTAGTAGTATGCAAGAAATACCGTATGCAATTTCGACTTCTCCAATTTTAGGGCTATACAAGACTCGAGAGGACA
This sequence comes from Avena insularis, assembly GCA_023614405.1. Lineage (NCBI taxonomy): Eukaryota > Viridiplantae > Streptophyta > Magnoliopsida > Poales > Poaceae > Avena > Avena insularis. The sequence continues at coordinate 287,487,542 of CM042691.1, read as the reverse complement.
AAGGAAATGCAAGAAAATGGATGATGGGTCCATTACACTAAGATTAGGTAATGTCACTTGACTGGGAATTAAATTAATTCTTAGACAATTGAGCGCTGGTCACTCTTATAAATAAATACATAAATATCTGCACATATAACTGCGTAGGTACACCTCTCCCATTTATTTTAGGTGCTCATCCTATATCTGATTATACCCCGATCTAGGTACTTGTATCCTTCAAAATTAGTTGAACTTCTATATTTTTTTCTAAGTCAATCTTCTCTTAGTTTTACTGTCGTGATGGTGGCACGACAGATGCCATGGGTAGGCTAAAGTATGGGGCCAATAGATGCTAAAGGGATCTGGGAGGAAAGATGTAGTTATTTCTACACGCGAATGACTAACATACAGATCTTTATTTCTCCTCTCTTGAACTACAAGTGCTCCTTGAGCTGTATGCAGGAAGAGAAGATGAACTTTACAAGCCTAACGGTGTAGAATGAGTCGATCCCCTCTCTGGAGTCCATGCCTCTCCTTATAAAGGGGTGCCTTGGCTCCTCTAGGGCTGATGTGGCAAGCATATTCGAAGAATATGCTTGTCCTAATATAGTAACTCGGCGGTCTCCTTTCGGTGTCCCCCTTCTAACAACGCAAAGTTCCAGAGAACCCCACCAGCACGCCTCGGGCTCCAGGACTGTCACCTCCGTGACCTCCTTCTGCCCTTCTGCTGCTCTGCGCCTTGTCCTTTGCGCTTGGCTCTGTTCAGATTCTCCCTAGGTTGTGGCTAGGGTTTGACTATAGGCATCTCCTTCTCCTGCAAGCTTCATGTCATTCGGACCTGTCTCGCTTAACTCGGCTTGGCCTTCACCTGCATTCAGATTATTCGGACTTACTCGGCCGACTTAACTCGTATGTCGGCCGGGTAGTATACATATCCTTCCATAGGTATCATGGCCATGCTTATCTCGGCCGACCTTTATATGATTCGATATAGATAAGTTTCGACATATGATGTGGGAAATTCCTTTATCTTCCCTGTCTTGACCCTATCCGTGTCACCTCCCAACATTAGTCTCCGGCTGGTGTGGTCCTGCCAGAACCTCGGCGGGCCACATCGGTTCCCAATATTCATTTCTCCTCATCTCCGAGTTACTTTTCCGCTCGAGGTATCCGTGTAGCTTCTTGTGTACGCCTCATCCTACGTGTAACACTCATCATTGTTTCTCTAGTTTTTTGTTCCTCTCGGTAAGGCCCACTCGACAATTCTTTTGTCGGCGTAATTATCGCACATGACGCTCGCCGACGCATCGGTCAGGAGGCCTGATCCTCTCCTGCGTTGTGTGGTCACCGGTGTGGCTCCACTCACCCTCGAGCGGTTCCGCCGCACGCACGATCTACACGGTTAGTGCTTCGCATGCACGATCCCACTTCTGCCAGGACCACGCGGTTATAAAGAGGGGCACGGGGCTAGAGGGTTCACGTTCCCCCTTCGCCTACCGTTGCTCTTCTTCTTCCTTGCGTCCGTGCGTCTGCTCGCGTATCTGCGGCTGCGCCATTGTTGACCTCTTCGATGGCAAGGCCACAGTTCTTCTGCTCCGTCGACCTCGTCCTCGCGCGCTTGCTCCGACGCCGTCGCCGGTGAGTTTTCCTTTGGTTCCACCGCTAAGATTTCTCTCTGCACGCATCCGCCGCTTTCTAGGCTTCCCATGGCGGTTCTTTTCCGCTCCGCCGCCGTTTTCGCTTAGAACCACGACGGGGCCCTGCGCCTCCAAGCCTTGCTCCGCCGTTAGTTTTTCTTCTGTTGATTTCTCCAGCGACCCTATGTCGAGTTCAGTTAGCGGTGCGCTCATCGAAGATGATGATGCGGCGTCTGGTCCAGAGCAGGGCTCCTGGCAGGGTTCCACTGTTACTCGTCGAGAGATCGAGTGGTTAATTAGAACTCGCCGGATTCCTGCCGAGGTAGGCTGTCGCTTACCTGGCAGTGAATCTTCTCCTGTTCTTAATGAAGGCGAGTATGTCATCTTCATGTCCCACTTTGCTCGTGGGTTTGGTCTTCCCCTTAGCGATTTCGCTAGGGAATTCCTTGGTTACTTAGGCCTGCAGCCGCATCACCTTCCGGCTAACGCCATTGCTTCCCTATCCGCCTTTATCTCGGCCTCGGAAGGATACTTCGGCCTCTGGCCGTCTGTGCCGTATGGTCAAAATTCATCCAGATCCGTTCCAACGTTGTTCCAGACAAATCCCTCCAGCCCTCTGAGAAGTTGCTTACCCAGTGTGGTGCCGCATCCATAACTCCTCGGAGAAAATCCGAGTTCCCTCGCGTCGCTGGTCTCGAATCTTGCAAGAAGTGGCATAGATCGTTTTTCTATGTCAAGAATACCGGAAAGGAGGACAAGATTCGGCTCCCTGCTTTCACCATCGCCCCCCTTCCAAGAGGAACTGGGCCTACAACCTCAGGAAGAGCCATGCTCTGGCCGAGGCCTTTGAGATTCGGCTGAAGGAGTTGATCCGCGCTGGGCTACGCGGCGAGGATCTGATGACCACCTTCGTGAGCAGCCGAATCTGCCCCTTCTAGCATCGCACGCACAAACTCTGTTACATGAGCGGTCCCCTCGATCCCAACCGAGTCTCAACGGTCGAGCTCGATAATTATCTTATTTTCAAGCGTGTCCGAGCTATCTTCAAGACAGATATGCCGGAGGATTGGACCTTGGGACTGAAGCCGTTCACCCGCGGGAATCCCCCTCCCGAGGTAAGTTCACGCATTTATGTTTTGCCCCTAATTGCGTTTGTGATTCCTTTTGCTAATTTCTCTTTGTCTCTTTTCTTGCAGAAATTTGCGGAGCAGAAGATCGAGGATGCCGAGGTTCTGGCCCTCCCGTGGCCCGCGGATCGGAATACCCCGGACAGCGGGGAGCCTGACTCGGAGGAGTTTGTCCCCAAGCCTGACCTCGCTCCGGCTCGCGCCCGTGGCAAGACCTCGGCTCACGGGAAGGAAGGTGATTCGGACGACGTCCAAATTCTTGAGGTAGTCGCCGCAATGCCTATCTCTTACGCATTTCCGGCTTCTACGTCCTTAGCTAATCAGGCCGATCAGGTGCACGACGCCGAGCCTCTCGCCTCCCAACCTCCTGCTACCTCGAGGAAGCGTGCCTCAGACGCCGCTCCCAAGAAGCAAACAAAGAAGTCAGCCCAACACCTTCCGAAGCGTAAAACTATGCCCGGAGTTACTGGGTGAGTTCATTTTCATTTGTATTTCTTGTTTCTCTTTTTCTCTATTTTGATTTGACTTTCTGTGCTTTTGCAGCGCTCCTCTTTCTGTTAAGCCCAGTGGTCCGAGTATGACGAGTCACACAACCCGTTTGCCTTCTCCTCCGCCTCCTGAAGATACCAGAGTTCCTAGTCCTGCTCGCGTGGACTCTCCTCCTGCTTCGAATCAAATATCACCTCGGCAAGATGCACCCGTGGTTTCCGTTGATGATGCGAACGTAACTCGGACAATAGATCCTCCTACCGAACCCGCTGCCCCCATCGTGAACCCCGGAGTTTCCCCCGAGACTCCTTTGCCCCCACAGTTTCAACCGTAACTCCAACTCCAGCCGAGGATATCACCATCTCGGTACCCTCAGAAACTATAGTTCCTCCTGTTTCCAAGGACGCCACCCCTAGTGCCGAGGTAACAGCTCCTGCCAACGCCTCTTCTAAGGCTAAGAAGTTCGTCATCACCAAACCTCCCTCATCTCAGAAAGGACTTGCCATCTCTTCTCAACCTATGATTGCTGATGCACTCCGCAAGGGGGTTTCCTCTGCTAAGACCGTTGTCACCCCGGCCGCTGATACTCAGCTCACTCTCCACAAGAGTCCCGCAGCGGCGGTGGTTACACAACGCATCCGAGGTAAAGTCCTGACTCGTACTGAGAGTGGGAACAGCCTCGACTCCTTGGTTGAGTGTGCCAATAATTGGAACGCTGCTGATCAGCTCGAGGGCAATCCAAGCAGTCAGCCATTTCAACTCTCCGACATCAGCAGTCGCTTGCATCTGGCTGCCAAGATCGTGCTTGACAGCGATAAGATGAACGAGGTAATTGTTTTTATTGACATTTGATTAGTTATTCGAATGATATTATATATACTCTAGTCCCCGAAGCTTGCAACCGAATAACTTGTTATTCGTTTGGAAGCTTCATTAGGCTTTGCCTGATTCGGATATGTCTTAGTGTTCGAATATCCAGTCACCTAGATCTGAGTTAGGCTTTGCTTGATTTGGCTCTGTCTTAATGTTCGAATATCCAGCCACCTAGATCCGAGTTAAGCTTTGCTTGATTCGGATCTGTCTTAGCTTCGAATATCCAGCCACCTAGATCCGAGTTAAGCTTTGCTTGATTCGGATCTGTCTTAGCTTCAAATATCCAGCCACCTAGATCCGAGTTAATCTTTGATTGATTCAAATCTGTCTTAGCTTCGAATATCTCACTGCAATTTATTTTGTCGCTTAGGTTACCCATGATCGGCGGACCGCCGAATTCCAAAGGCTGCTTTTCGCACACAAGAAATTGCAAGAGAAGTATGAGAAAGTTGTTCCCGTGGTGAAGAAAGCTGGTAATTTAACAAACTTTTGTATTGTCCCTAAAGCTCTTAATATTTTCGACTTGAGGTGTTAGCTCATTTTGCTGGTAAACAGGTAATATCAACAATCTTAATATCCGTCTTGAGAAGAAAGTCAAGGCCCTGGAAGGTTAGTTATCCTTTCTCTTTACTGATTCTCGTTCGAGATTTATCCCGGGTTTCTTATAACCTTCTGGATTTGGTATAGCCGAGTTACAAACTTTTGCAGCGTCACATCAAGAATGCATACCCATGCCTGATATGATGCTGCATTTTTTAGAACAAGCCGCTACTCATTCAGCGCAGCTGAAAGAGAAAGATGACGAGATAATTTGCTTGCGCGCCGAGGTGGAGTCCCTCAAGCTTTCTCAGAAATCTGAGTTAGAGAAAGTTGATCAGGAGTTCTCCGAAGAGAAGAATTGGCTAAGTCTGCAATTGCAGAAGGATAAAGAACTCCTCGAGGCCGCCGAACTTAAGACACGGACGATGAGCGAGGAAATCACTCACTTTGAGAAGACCAAGGTTGATTGGGCTCAAGATCTTCAAAAATGCTGAGCTATATTCATCGTAAGTCTCTAACCGTGGCCGAGTTATCTTCTTCTCTTTCTTACTTTTGACCAATATACTTTTACTTTGCGTAGACCATTTTCCGGAAGCTAGGCCCGTGAGCTCTAGAGCGGTGATTAATGCTCGCGTGTGCCGAGGTGTCCCCGCAGATGCGAGCCTAGAATACTCGATGGAAGACTTCTTGGTTGCCGTTGGCGCTGCCATTGGTCCGATGAAGATTATGGGCAGGGATTTGGTGCAGGCAGCCATTCGGGCCTACCATGTTCTCTGGCCGAATACTTCTGGAACTCCTGATATTGATGAGATCAAGATACTGGTGGAAATATTAATGGCATCCCAGAACCAGTTAAATCTCTGGAGGGAATCTGCTGGACGGGCTAGTGCTGATATGGCGCTCATAGTCATTATGTCTTGGTACGAGGATATTTCTCTCAATACCTTGATAAACTTGCACACTGGCTCCCATTGGGTTGAGGATCCAGAATTCGTCGCTCGCCGCCAAGCTCGTGCCTTCCAGCTTGTTGAGTATGCTGATGTGCATAACTGGATTGAAGGGCCGAGTTTTCTTCCCAACCCAGCGGATGACGTCGAAGTCGAAGATGCCTATGATAATAGTTCGGCCGATCAGGACGAGGGTGAGGGCGACTCGGACAACTCTGGTGATTCCAGCGCCAGCTCGGATGGGGAGGGCGATGCGCGATCATCTTCCAAAGGGACTGGGCACTCTCAATCTCAACCTAACGTTTCTCAACAGCCCCGGGCTTCCCCCGAAGTCGCTATTGCTTCTGTGGAGGGCGAAGTAACTTTGGCCGAGGTGCCGTCTACCTCGGAGCGCCTAGTGCCTGACCAAGTCGCTGCCCCTTAGGTTCAAAAAACTTTAAGTTATTTCTTATCCCAGGTATGCTGGGCGTATGATGTGTGTGAAACAATTGTCCGACTTTCTGTGTGGTATGAACCCTTTTTGCCTTTTGCCGCTGAGGCACATATGATGGTGATCGTTATTAGTCTGTCTAAACATATCTTGTTGGTTTAAATCTTTGCTTTGGTAGACTTCAATCTCATAAGTTCGGATCGTGTGTTTTCATTTGACCCACCTTAGTTTGGCGTTTAATATTGCCTGGCCTTTATAAATTCGACGGCTCAACCATTGTGTTCTTGATCTCTATCCGAGCTATAAATCTCGAAGCCCATATTTGAGGAAAGCAAAATAATATCGTTCAAGGTAGCTTCTGACCTATCGTTCGGGGTGCCAAAGTTTAATACCCATTTTTGTAACAGGAGACAATCATGGGGCAATTCCCTAGTCAGTGCTCTAGAAATCGAGGTTTTAATGCCTAATCCAAGATAAGGGATAATATGTCATAGTCCCCGAGTTCCCTGCTCGAGGTCCTGAAACTTAACACATAATTCAGGAATAAAAAATAACGTTGGGCAGTCCCCGTGTCACTGCTCAAAGTGCATAACTCAAAGTGCCGAGGTTTAGTACATAACTCAAAATGTGAAATAATATAGGGCAGTCCCCGAGTTACTGCTCAAGGTGCCGAGGTTTAATACATCACTCAAAATGCGAAATAACATAGGGCAGTCCCTGAGTCATTGCTCAAGGTGCCGAGGTTTAATACATAACCCAAAATGAGAAATAACATAGGGCAGTCCCCGAGTCACTGCTCAAGGTGCCGAGGTTTAATACATAACCCAAAATGAGAAATAACATAGGGCAGTCCCCGAGTCACTGCTCAAGGTGCCGAGGTTTAATACATAACCCAAAATGAGAAATAACATAGGGCAGTCCCCGAGTCACTGCTCAAGGTGCCGAGGTTTAATACATAGTCGATACTTCGACTTGAAGCGTCACATTACAATGTATCATAGATGACTCCTACGAGTAAAATGGACGAAGTAAAGCTATGTTCCATGGTCTTTTTGATTCTTCGCCGGCTTTGTTTGCCTTGTTCTTTTCTGGTGATTGAGCATCAATTAGGTAATATGCATCATTGTGCAATGCTTTGCTCACGATGAATGATCCCTCCCATGTGGGGTGATAGTTTGTGCATGCCGGTTGTGCGTTGCACTAGCCGAAGAACCAAATCTCCTTCTTTAAACACTCTTGGATTGACTTTCTTGCTGTGATATCGTCGTAAGTCTTGCTGATAAATAGCTGATCTTGATAGTGCCAACTCCCTGGCTTCTTCTAGCAGATCGACATCATCTTGCCGAGCTACCTCATTTACCTCAGCGGTTGTATACTGGGTAACTCTTGGCGAGTCATGTATTATGCCGGCTAGAAGCACGGCTTCTGCTCCATATACCAGAAAAAATGGGGTATACCCTGTTGACCTATTTGGGGTAGTTCTTAGGCTCCATAGTACTACTGGTAGTTTCTCGATCCAGCACCCTGCCGACCTTTGCAGTGGTTTGACGAGTCGGGGTTTTATTCCGGACAATACTAGTCCATTAGATCTTTCTACTAGCCCATTAGATACTGGGTGAGCCACCGAGGCGACATCTAGTCTTATGTGTTTTTCTTGGCAGAATCTAGCAAAGGCCCCTTCAGCAAAGTTTGTGCCATTGTCTGTAATAACACTGTGTGGGTAACCATATCTCAAGATAACATCTTTGAGGAATTTTACTGCTGTTGGTTCATCACATTTTTTTATTGGTTTCACTTCAATCCACTTTGTGAATTTGTCGACCATGACTAAAATGTGGGTCATCCCACCCCGGTCCGGCTTGAATGGTCCCACCATATCTAAGCACCATACAGAAAACGGCCAAGTAATTGGTATCATTTTTAACTCGGACGATGGCATATGTATCTTGCTGGCATATCTCTGGCAACCATTACATTTTCCACCAATTCTTTGGCCACTTTCAACGCTATTGGCCAATAAAATCCATGCCTGAATGCTTTGGCCAGTAAAGCTCTGGACGAGGCGTGATGCCCGCATTCTCCTTGATGTATATCTAGGAGAATCTCCTGGCCTTCCGCCGAATCCACACATCTTTGCAGCACGCTTGTGATGCTCCTTTTATACAACTCATTGTTTATGATTGTATAAGCTTTAGCTCTTCTCACTGTCTGTCTAGCCAGTACCTCGTTATTCGGCAAAGTCGCATCCTTAAGGACGGAAAATATGGGTTGTGCCCATGTTGGCATGATTTTCTCTGGGATAATTTCACTATCTATTTCCATATTCTCCGCCGACATAACCACCTCGGATTTTTCCGTATCCATCCGTGCATCGGCCGGGTTCACTTTCGGAAACTCCGGGTTTCATTCTTTGTCAACTTCCATCGGCATACTATCTTCTCTTGATTTTGCCGGAATGAAGATGGATTCGGACTCTGGTGATGGTGTTATTGATGGTTTTCTCAGGTGCTCTAGGGCGATACCCGGGGGAATTGATTGCCTGGTTGATCCGAGTTTTGACAGCGTGTCTGCAGCGTCATTTTCTGCCCGAGGTATATGATGAAATTCACATCCATTGAAGTATCCACTGAGTTTTTGCACATGGAATCTATATAAGGCCATATTCGCATCTAGCGCATCCCAATTGCCTGATACTTGTTGTACTACTAGATCTGAATCTCCGTAGCATAAGATCCGGCGTATCCCAATCTCTTTTGCCACCTTCAATCCATGGACGAGTGCTTCGTACTCGGCTACATTGTTTGATGCAGAAAAATGTATTTGCAACACATATTTCAGCTGATCTCTTTTTGGCGAGGTTAACACTATCCCTGCCCCCAAGCCATTCATCAGCTTGGAACCGTCGAAGTGCATTGTCCAATAATTCGGATCTGGTAATGGTGGCTCATATGGTACCTCGGCCTAATCCACAAAGAAGTCGGCCACAGCCTGAGATTTGATTGCATCTCGCCTATCGAACTGCGGAGCATAAGGTGACAATTCAATTGCCCATTTTGCTATTCGGCCGCTTGCATCTTTGTTGCTCAATACGTCAGCTATGGGCGCTTCACAGATCACTTTGATCGGGTGCTCTTCGAAGTAATGTTTAAGTTTCTTCGCAGACATGTATACTCCATATGCCATCTTCTGATAATGTGGGTAATTTTGTTTTGAGGCTGATAGTACCTAGCTTAGGTAATATACCGGCCTTTGTACTGATTTATCATCTTCAATTCGTTCCACAACGATCACCGCACTTACCACTCTATTTGTGGCGGCTATATAAAGTAACATAGGCTCTTTTGACAATGGAGAGGCCAGGATTGGTGCTGTGACCAACGTCTTTTTCAGTTCATGAAATGCATTGTCTGCTTGTGGTGTCCAAATGAACTTATCAAATTTTTTCATCAGTTGATATAGTGGTAATGCCTTTTCTCCCAGCCGACATACAAATCGTCTAAGCGAGGCCAGACAACCCATGAATTTATGTACGTCATTTAGACATCTCGGCAATTCCATCCTTTCTACCGCTCTTATCTTAGTTGGATTGGCCTCTATACCTCGTCTGGATACGAGAAAACCAAGTAGTTTTCCAGCTGGTACACCGAAGGTGCATTTCTCCGGGTTAAGCTTCATTCGGAACCTTCTCAAGTTCGCGAATGTCTGCCGAATATCATCCAGTAGCGTTTTGCTCTCTTTGGTTTTGATAACCACATCGTCTACATATACTTGTACATTTTCCCTATCTGGTCATGTAGACATCTTTGCATACATCTCTGGTACGTTGCCCCTGCGTTACGCAGGCCGAATGGCATGGTGTGATAACAATAAGCCCCGTACGGGCTAATAAACGCAGTCTTTATTTGATCAGCCGGATTTAACGGTATCTGATGGAAACCAGAATACGCGTCTACAAATGATAACAGCTCACAACCAGCGGTCGAATCAATGACTTGGTCTATTCTAGGTAAAGGAAAAGGATCTTTGGGACACGCCTTGTTCAGGTTCGTGTAATCAATACACATTCGCCATACGATGGCTACATTTGGATCATCTTTTTTCTTTTCTACTAACACCGGGTTTGATAGCCAATCCGGATAAATCACTTCCATGATGAACTCGGTCGCAAGGAGCCGAGCTATCTCATCCCCTATTATTTTTCTCCTGTCTTCGGCGAAGCGGCGGAGAGGTTGATTCACCGGCCTTTCTCCTGGCCTTACATGCAGAGAGTGCTCAGCCAACTTCCTCGGCACCCCTTGCAGGTCTTGAGTTGACCATGCAAAGATGTCCCGATTCTCACGGAGGAAGTTGGTGAGCTCGCCTTCCTATTTGGCATCTAGGCCTGCACCAATGGTGATGGTGCGTTCTGGGAACTGCTCATCTATCTGGACCTTTTTCGTTTCTTTAGTCGGCTGGAAAGAGACGCTTCCATGCGGGTTGGCCAATGCCAGCATATTCAGTTGTGCTGACTGAGCGAGATCCGCTACCTCTTGAATCCTTCTTTTCTCTCTTGCGATCACCAATGACTCGGCCAGGTTTGATCCGGCCGAAGCACATTCCATTGACTTCCTGTAATCTCCTACTACTGTTATCACCCCTTGTGGTCCGGGTAGCTTCATTTTCAAGTAAGTTATGTGGCAGCTACTCATGAATTTGGCCAATGCTGGCCGCCCGAGTAAAGCATGATAGCAACTCTCTAGATCCACCACCTCAAACTCCAAATTTTCTGCTCTGCAGTTATCCCTTGTGCCGAATAACACATCTACTCGAACCTTCCCAATGGGTTCGCATGAAAGTCCCGGCACTATTCCATGGAACGTGGTTCTCGTGGATTGCAGCATATTCTGCGATATTCCGAGTTTATGCATTGTATCTTTGTACATGATATTGATACTGCTCCCATTGTCAATGAGTACTTTTGAAAATTTCACATTAATGCTGGGTCCGACAATCGTCGGATCTAGTACGAGTGCGTACGACCCCGGATTCGGCATTATTTTGGGATGATCCTTTATGCTCCAAGTTACTTCTTGATCTGACCAAGGCACATATCTTGGTACTGCCGGCATAACTGCATTCACTTCCATATGCCGGCGCTGTACACTTTGCCTGTCTTGCTGTTCTGTTGTGAACACGCAATATGATTGATGATGTTCCTTGTAATCATTGCGTCCATTATTTCCGGGGTTTGTCCTTCCATCCTGACCCTGATTTATAACTTGATGCACTGCATCTCTCCGGTCCGAGTTATCATACCTCGGGGGAGGAGGGGGTAACATTAGCTGCTGTGCATTTGCCCCAGTCAACTACGGCTGCTGCTGCTGATGTGCCTGATGGGAAGGTGCTTGCATGCCCGTCGGGTTCCCCATTGCATTTTTCATCCAGGCGCATTGCCGAGTTGTATGATTGGCTGGCTTGGCCGGGTTTGGAGTGTGAAACTTACACGGTTGATCCAACATGGACTCAAACATGTACTTCAGCCTTTCCTGCCATTGCTTCTTACATTACGATGTCCTTTGTCTCTTCCCTTCATTCCTTGGTGTCCATTCTTGAGGACCATTCTTACGTCATTGTTGTTTGTGACTCGGCTAATCTTGCACTACCGCTGCCACCTGATTGGAGGCGTATCTGTAATCCGGTCTTTCCTCTCTTCTTCTACCTCTGAACTCATTGCGCCTCGATGATCCGTCCGCATCTCTTGCATATTAATCTTGATGTTCCCGATGATCCGCCGACATCAGCTCTGGTTGCGTCGGATCTCCCAATGCATACGAATCCGCTATCCTGATGGTTTCTGCCAAAGTGGTTGGCATATCTCTTTGCAGTCGCTGCCACAAAACACTGGCATAACAGCATCCTTGAGCGAACCAAGCTATAAACAGATTCTATAACTCCCTCGCATGAATTCCTGAGGTTACACCACCGAGTCAAGAATTCTCTGTCTGTCTCATTCGGCCTTTGCTTGCACATTGCAAGCTGCTGCGGCCTGTTTGGTCTCTTGTAAGTGCTGGTAAAGTTGCTGACAAACATCTCTTCAAAATCTAGCCAGCAGTTGATACTGCCCGCTGGCAGATTATTCAGCCATACTCTGGCCGGTCCTTCCAGCATTTGCGGGACATATCTTACTGCCCATCGCAAGTTTCCGCTAGCTATTTTTACTGCAGTGGCATAGTCAATTAACCAATCTTGTGGTTTGGTACTCCCATTGTATGTTTTCGTGCCCCTTGCCAGCTGAAAATTCGGCACAGGCGGCTCGCCCATGATCCGGGGTCCGAAACATGCCGGACCCGGCGGACCTTGCTCCTCTAACAATTCGAAACGGTATAACCTGTTCAGTTTTAGTCTTGCATCATTTGATGGCAAGTTTCTGTACACTACTCTCTCCTGCATTCCATAATGGTCATTTCCACCATGCCCTGCATACTCCATATCTGAATAACCATCATTGTACCTCTCATTCGCCTGATTGTGGCAAGCTGGTCTCACTTCTCTTTCCTGCCGAGGTTCGTATCTCGGCTGAGGATTGGGCGGCGGATCCCTCCTTCCTTCTGCCGGGATATTGTTCTCATGATTTCCTCTTCTGAGGTCTCCATTACCTCGGCTTCCGTTGCCTTTGTCGGCATGGCCGGGGTTTCTTTCGCCATTGTTACCTCGGCTTCCATTGCCTCTGTTCTCATTGATCTTTTCAGCTACCGCCGGATGATACGACACAATTTGCTTGTTTCTTTTTCCTGAAGTTACTGCTCTATCTTTTCGCGCATTGTTTCTGGGTGAAGATGCTGCTGCCACAGATAGGGCGGGTGCTGCTCCAGCCGAATGAACCATACGTGAGGCACCAGGTCTTGCTGGGTCTGCCCTAAGCATTTCTTCATTCTGCTGGTTCGTAATACGCACCAGCTCATTCACTCTTTCTTGCTGTTTCTGCCGGGCTTCGTCGGTCAGTCCTTCTAACTCTAGTGCAGCGGCATTTGCCGCCCTTAGGTTCTTTGCCGGGGTGCTATACCTCGGCAAGCCTAGATCGACTGAATCTTCCTTATGAGTCTCATGCTCTTTATTGATATCATCCATGAGGTTTTTCCCTCTCAATCTTAATTCATCAACCCGCTCGGGAGCGATATCTAGCTTATTTGCCTTAGCATATTCTCGCAGGGTCCTGTTTAGGGACTCCCGCAATGTCGACACCTTTTTTGCCTCTACCAGTACCTTTTGCCTGGTTTCTTCTAACTCTGCCTGAGCATTAGCCAGATCAAGTATCGACGCTACATGCATAGTCAGATTATCTATGGTTGCCTGGAGAATATTTTCTGGTCTTTCCAGAGGTGGCCATCTTACCCTTGGTGCCTTCGGGGTTGTCTCCTGCACCTCGGCTGGCTTTGCTGCCGAAGGGTCTACCTCGGTGGGCTGTGGAGCTGCCTGCCTTGTGGTCACCTGCCGTCCTGTCGTCAGGTCCTTTCTTGATCCGGCGCCTCCTACACTTTGCACCTGTTGTGACCATTACCTCGGCTTTCTTTGGGCGTTCTCCACTGGATCGTGGCCTGAGGGGGGGCTCTCCTGCAACAACAACTTGGTGAGGATATACGCAGGAGGTGTCGATGCCGACGTAGATCTGGTGCAAGCCCAAGTTGATGAAGACGCCGTTGCGCGGAGGAGCTTTTCTCCTGAAACTGCCTGCATTATCGCTGACGTGGTCACAGAGATCAAATCTCTGGACTAATCCAGAGACAACGCGCTTGCCAGTGTGGATGAAGTTTCCCGTCCGGATCATGACTCCAGCTAGCACCGCTGCTGGCCCCACGGTGGGCGCCAACTGTCGTGGTGGTGGCACGGCAGATGCCATGGGTAGGCTAAAGTATGGGGCCAATGGATGCTAGAGGGATCTGGGGAGGGAAGATGTAGTTATTTCTACACGCAAATGACTAACATACAGATCTTTATTTCTCCTCTCTTGAACTACAAGTGCTCCTTGAGCTGTATGCAGGAAGAGAAGATGAACTTTACAAGCCTAACGGTGTAGAATGAGCCGATCCCCTCTCTGGAGTCCATGCCTCTCCTTATAAAGGGGTGCCTTGGCTCCTCTAGGGCTGATGTGGCAAGCATATTCGAAGAATATGCTGCTCCTAATATAGTTACTCGGCGGTCTCCTTTCGGTGTCCCCCTTCTAACGGCGGCAAAGTTCCAGAGAACCCCACCTGCACGCCTCGGGCTCCATGTTGGAGATATGCCCAAGAGGCAATAATAAAGTAGGTTATTATCATATCTTCATACTTATGATAAGTGTTTACATACCATGCTATAATTGTATTAACAGGAAACATTAATACTTGTGTGATTTGTAGACATAAAAGAGTCCCTATTAAAGCCTCTTGTTAAACTAGCTTGTTGGTTAATATATGATCATGGTTTCCTGATCATGAACATAGAGATGTTATTAACAACAGGGTCATATCATTAGGAGAATGATGTGATGGACATACTCCTATAGTTAAGCGTAGCATAAAGATCAAGTCATTTAATATAGTTCATTTGCTATAAGCTTTCTAATACATAGTAACCTAATTCCTTCGACCATGAGATCATGTTAATCACCATCTCTGGAAGGATGCTTTGATGACATCAAACACCACACCGTAACTGGGTGGCTATAAAGGTGGCATTGCGTGTTCGGAAAGTATGGGTTGAGGATCATGGATCAAGAGTGGGATTTGTTCATCCATATGACGGATAGATATACTCTGGGCCCTCTCGGTGGAATGTCATCCAATTAGCTTGCAAGCATGTGACTGGCTCACAAGGGATCACATACCACGGGAACGAGAAAATAGTACTTATCGGTAACGAGGTTGAACTAGGTATGCAGAGATACCGACGATCAAAACCTCGGATAAGTAAACTATCGTGAGACAAAAGGAAATTGGTATCGTATGTAATTGGTTCATTCGATCGCAAAGTAATTGTAGAAATATGTGGGATCCATATGAATTTCCAGATTCCTCTATTGGTTATTGATCGGAGAAGTGTCTCGGTCATGTCCGCATAATTCACGAACCGTAGGGAGACACACTTAAGGATTCGATGTTGTTGAGTAGTTATGGAATGATGAGTAAGAGACCGAATGTTGTTTGGAGTCTCGGATGGGATCCGGGATATCATGAGGAGATCCGGAATGGTCCGGAGAATAAGATTCATATAAGGAAAATCCTATTTCGGAGTTGGGGAATGATTCCGGTGTTTTCACCGGGAATGTTCTAGAAGGGTCCGGAAGGTCCGGCACTCCGGAGGGGAAGGGTACATGAATGTGTCATAACAAGTTGGAATGGTTGCATCATGTACTAGGTGTCATCGCTGAGAAAAATAAAGGGATAAATCAAAATCCTAATTTGAAAAGTCAAACGCCAATTTGAAAAGTCAAACGACAAGTTTGCTTGGTGGAGGGAGAGTAGGAAACCTACTTAGGGAGGAAGTCCTACTCCCTCCACCCGCCGGCCAAGGAGGAGGAGTTGGAGGAGGACTCCCTCCTCCCAACCGCGCCTCCCTCCCACCTATAAAAGGAGGGGCAGGGGTGCCCCTATTCCCTACACCCCAACACCTCCAAACCCTAGCCTCCAAGTCGCCGGCCACCTCCAAGCCGCCGCCTAGGGATCCTCTCAAAGTCCCCGACTAGGGTTTCCCCAAACCCTAGCAGCCGGATACACCTCTCCACTTGGTGCCTCTAAACCGTAGATCGCCAAGGCCTATCTCATACTCCACCATACTCGCTCCGGGTTAAGGCGAAGCCCTGCGAGATCTCCCCTCTACTTCCGACACCACGCCGTCGTGCTGCCGGAATCGGGAGGAGAGTACAACCTCCAACGTCATACTGGAACGTTGCCCGGATCCGGGAGGAGAGAGAGCTACAACAGCCTGTTGCCTGCTGGAACAAGGAGAGGAAGGTCTTCATCAGTACAACGCGTGTGACCAAGTGGAGCCTTCTTGAGCATAGCCGGAAGGATCGTCTACGCGATCTTGAGATCGGAAGTGTACGACTACATCACCCACTAGAATCTGCTCTCATTAACCATTTTGGATCTTCGAGGGTTAGTATTCTATCAACTCATTGCTACAATCTAGTAGATAGATCTTGGCTTGATCATATATTAGATCTTGATTGTGTGTTCATGCGGTAGAAATTTTTTGTTTTCCATGCTACGAACCCCTACAGTGGTATCAGAGCCGTGTCTATATGTAGATTTGTTGCACGAGTAGAACACAATGGTCATTGTGGGTGTTGATGCTTTTGTTGTCGATTGCTTCTTGTGTACTTTGCATCTTGCGGGATGGTGGGATGAAGCGACCCGGGCTAAGCTCACATGACATCGTTCATGAGACTTGCTCCACGCTTGACATGCAACTTGTATTGCATAAGTGGCTTTGCGGGTGCCTGTTTCTCCCAACATAGTTAAGATTCAATTTACAACGGGTGATTGACAATACTAGTATCAATGGTGTGGTTCTTGTTCGTAAGTTAGAGCGACACTTATTGAAAGCCCCAAACCACGTAAAATATGCAAAGAAAATTAGAGGCGTCTAACTTTGTTTTGCAGGGGTGTGCTGTGATGTGATATGGCCATGATTGTGATTATATTTGATGTATGCAATGTTCCTTATTGTAAGTTGGCAACCGGCAGGAGCCATATGGTTGTCTTCAAATTCTGTTAAAACCCGCGTGTCTATTCAAAGTAGTTGTAATAGTTGAAGCTGGTGGACGACAACCATGGAGCGGCGTCATTGACCTTGATGCAATGCCGGTGATGATGGAGATCATGTTCGTGCTTGAAGATGGAGATCGGAAGCACAAGAAGAAAGGCCATATCATATCATATATTATGAATTGCATATGATGTTAATCCTTTTATGCATCTTGTATTTCTTAGTTCACGACGGTAGCATTATAAGATCATCCCTCAAGCACACAATTTCAAGTTTTAAAGTGTTCATCCTTAGTAAGCACCGTTGCTAAAGCTTGTTGTTTCGAAGCACCACGTGATGATCGGGTGTGTTAGATTCTGCGAGTGTATACAACGTGAGCAAGCCAGATTTGCTCATGCGGAAGCTAAGGTTTGATCTTGACGAGCCTAGCATGTATAGCCATGGTCTTGGAACACGGATCACCGAAAGGTAAAGCATGAGTCATATAGTAGATATGATGAACATGTTGATTGTTCGCCATTGAAGCTACATCAACTCTCGTGATGATCGGTTTTGATGTGGTGGATTTGGTTCGTGTGATCACTAAAACAATGTGAGGGATATTGTTTTGAGTGGGAGTTCAACAGCAATATGATTAAAAGTTGAACACTATTTATCATAAATTAAATCAAAGTGAATTTGCATAGTTGTTGTAGTCATTGGCATCCGTTTACCACCTTGCGCTTAGTTTTAATTGAGATGATAGAACTATAGAATTCTGGTTAGTTACTTTACGAACTGGTATCTTATTGGTTTGAAGTGTTAAACTAAAGTTTAAAAGTCCTATTGCAAACTTTCAGTAAGTTACGGTTACTCCATGAAGTTTAATAATTGGTATTAACACAAGAGTGACAATTCCAGTGTTAGAGTATAAGTATCATGTTTGTCTCCATGATTCTTGATATTCAAAAGATAGTTTCAATATCAAGGTAATCTAGGAGTTGAAAGAGTTGTTTCAGAAACCATGATGTGTGGAATATATTGTGATATCTGAAATGAAGTTTTGGTTGTAACATGATAGAGTATAATATGGCAAAAGTCATGTTCTCATATTTTATGCGAATTTGTAAAAGGTTGGAGACGCTGGTCGTCTTAATTCTCCAAAAGGTTTTGGAGAGCAACATTATACTCTCGATTCAACGTTATAAGCTAAAAGTAGCTTGATCATGGATAATTCCATGATAAGGGTGAATATCTGATGTAGGTAAAATGTTTACTACACCAAGAGATCACTAAAGAAAGGAATTTGAAAGAACACCAAACATTTGATGATGGTAATCTACTTCAAAGTGCAAGTCCAAAGACATTGGTATTTAACTATACACGCTTTGGACTATGTGTCATGTGTATGGCTCCACTATTGATGTTGATAGATTCTTTCAAATAGAAAAAGAAATACTGAAAGAGAATCTCATAAATATATGGCAGAAAAGAAAAAAAACTAGAATTGTTCAGTTTAGGTATATAAAGGATATACGTGTTATAGATATATTCTTTGCTTGTTAAATAATGTGGTTCTTAAGTATTGGATACTGAATTTGTTGGTATGAATCGTCATATGAAACAACAGAATTCATGAACTACAATGGCCTAAGTAACTAGCAAAAGAATATGTGATGATGTTCATCGAGAACAAATAAAGGGTTATTGTGTTGCTCGTTAAACATCAAAGCTTGCCTTCAAGATTTGTTTTATCAGGTATTATGAGAACAAAAGGGTTGTTCAAATAATTGCCGTAATCCATAAAAAGTGGATGATTTACAAATCTCGTTGGAGAAATCACATCCATAAAACTAGTGCTAAAAAACTGTCGAAAGACAAATTGATTGCAAGATCACTTAGGAAGTAACATCGCCGTTTAAATTATATTGGAAAGAAAACATGAAGAAACTCCATGTGGATGGAATTTTGGAGTCTTTTGATTTTTGATCAAATGACGCTTGTGAAACTTTCCCAGAGATAATTAAAACTTCGTTCATAGGCCAAAAGGGAACGAATGACTAGCTTATTGGAACTTGTACATATTGTTGTATGAATTCCATTATGTGTAGTCAAGAGCGATGGATTTCAACTTCATATGCTTTCTCCGAAAATTTGAGTGAATATATTTACTTAATAAGGATGAAGTATGAAACATTTGAAAAGTTCAAAGACTTTCAAGATGAAGTGCAAAATCATTGTAACAAGAATATAAATAGTTTATGATAAGATCATAAAGGAAGATATTTGAGTTACAAGTTTAGCATAATACCTAAGATTTAAGGAATTGTTTCGTGGATTTACATTTCCCGAAACACCATACGAGTATGGAGCGTTCGAGATATGTAACTAAACCTTGTTTGACCTGGTAAGATCAAAGGTGTAATTCATAAAACTACCATTATATTTTAAAGATTAAAAGCTTTAGAAACTACATTTTTTCCACTGAAAAGAGCTTCATCATAATCCGCTGAAATGACACCATATAAAGTTATGGTTTGGGATTCAACCCAAGTTGTCCTTTCTTAAACATTGGCATGCTATGCATAAGAAAGATGTTTGCAACCAAAGTCGGATGAACCTGTCTTTGTATGTTATTTTGAATAACTGTTCCTCCATAACATCGGAGACAAAAGTGTTTGTCGCTTAGAACGTCAAGTTTCTTTGAGAAGAAATTTTTCGTGAAAAGATAAGTGGGAGGAAAATAGAACTTTGATAAGGTTAAAAGAACCTTAGCTATATCTGCAAAGTTGCGCAGCGCCAAAAAGTGTTCCGGAGGCAGCAACAATGCTCATGGCTCACATGCCTCAAAGGTTGTGGTTACGAAGGTCAAAGTTTCTATTGAACCAAGTAGGCCGAGTAAACAATCAAATACCAAGATTTGAGGGTTGAATCATTATTTGAGAATAATGAACGTACTACATGCAAAGAAGCGATGATGGGCCCTCACTCCGTAAAATGGCTTGAAACCATAAAATCCGTGATAGTTCCATACACGAGAAATCAAGTTTTGAACTTGAAGGACCCTCGAGAAAGGTGTAAGACCTTATAGTTGTGTTTGGATCTATAAAGAAATAAACATGGATGTTGCACATCTATGAAATAGTCGACATGTTGGGAAAGAGTTCACAACAATGTTCAAAGGTTGACTATGACAAGATTTGATCTTTCATAGCGATATGTAGTCTAGACGGATTAATGTAGAAACCACTACATATAATTTTGTTATGTGGTAATTGAATAAACAAAACAAGTTCTTCTAATAGAATTGTTACCTAGGACATGTGCATAACGCGGCCCATAGGGTTTTGTTAATTCAAAGGATGCTAAAAGCATATGCAAACTTCAATGGTTGAATTAAGCATCGCGGAGTTGGAATCTTCACCATGATGAAACTGTTAAAGGAGTTTAAATTCGTCGGAGACGATGAAGATGCTTGCATTTGCAAGAAATTAAGTGGGAGCGCTAAGACATGTTTCTAATACATTATGTGGAAGACATATTGTTGATTGGAAATGATGTATCTTTTATTAACACATATTAAGAATTTCATCCCGATGAAAGACTTAGGAAAAACCCAAATATTTGGCATCAATAGACGCTAATATGGTTGTGCCGAAAGTACATAGATGATGTATTGAATGAGTTCAATATAGAAACTACAAGAAAGGTTCTTGTCACATAGAAAGGATTGAATGAGTTCAATATTGATGTTATATTCAAGTGTATTGACACTTGGTAAGTGAAACAAAGATTCAAGTATAGATTGATACTTGATGTATGAAATCACAAAGAGTATTTATATCAATCATACTGTGATATGTACAAATCCAGATATGTCCTATGCTCTAAATGTTATGAGCATATACCAAAATGATTTATAAGATGATCATTGGACGATAGTAAGGATATTCTTATGATCTTTTGGAAGAACTAAGAGTAGATTATTTTGTAGAAGTGGCAAATAGATGGTTAGTTCATTGTAAAAGTACTACATTGATACTAGTTTTGTCACAAAGTACAAATTAAGTTCATCTCAATCTGAACTAAGGGTGGCACAATGTAAATGAAAAGTAAGTTCCATAATGGATTTGGATGAGTTCCAAAGTTAAGACATTGTGACAGATACTACAACAAAAGGCTGAGTATATGACTGCTATTATAGCAGCTAAAGAGGGCATTTGTGTCAAGTAGTTTGTTATCAAACTAGGTGTAGTTCATGAAGGGAATATGCCCGAGAGGCAATAATAAAGTGGTTATTATCGTATTCCTTGTTTATGATAAATGTTTATTTTGCATGCTATAATTGTATTAATACGGAAACGTCAATACATGTGTGTTTAATAAACAAACAGAAAGTTCCTAGTTATGCCTCTCTTATAAACTAGCTCGTTGATTAACAAGATGATCAAAGTTTCCTGATCATGGACATTGGATGTTGTTAATAACGAGGTCACAACATTAGTGTAATGGTGTGATGAACATTCATCTGAAGTATAGCATTACGATCAAAGTCATTGAGTTTATATTGCTATAACAACTTACGAAGTGATCCTAATCCTTAGACCATGAGATCATGTCAATCACTAACACCGGAAGAGTTTCTTGATAACATCAAACATCACACCGTAACAGGGTGATTATAAAGATGGGTTCAGAACTACTAAAGTGTTATGTTGAGGCCCATGGATCGAGAGTGGAATTTGTTCATCTCGATGACGGATAGATATGCTCTGGGCCCTCTCCCCAAGTGATTTGATCACTAGAATGTTATATCACGAGAACGAGAAAAGAGTGCATGTTAGTAACGAGATCAAACTAGGTATGGAGATACCGATGATCGAATCTCGGACATGTAATATATCGTGAAACAAAGGGATTAAGATACTAGCGTAAAAGGTTCCGACGATCACAAGAAAGTCATCGTTGAATGTGTGGGAGTCAGTATGGGTCTCCAGATCCCGCTTCTGATTATTGATCCGAGAGGGGTCTCGATCATGTCCGCATTATTCGCGAACCGTAGGGTGACACAATTAAGAGACACCGACATCCATTTGGAGCAAAAGTTTCATGCCGAAAAGAATAACAAGCGCAGGAATTTATTTCACTAGATACCGAAACGGGTTTTCGGGTGAAATTGCAGAAAATGTTTCTGCATGTGAAATGAAATACTAGCAAGGGGTTATATGTGAATGTTTTTCATTAAAGTAATTGACAAAATTCTGAATAAATAAAAGGAGTTTTATTTAATGAGAGTTTGCATTAAATTTTGTGGAAATTTAATGGGAATTTGAGTGGGTTTTTGAGTGGAGGGAATTGAATGGCTTTTGTGTGAGTGGAGTGTCCACCCACATGAATGAGGGAGAGGTGGGGGAACCCTCCATGGCCGGCGGCCATGCCCCCTTGGGCTGCCCCCTCCCCTATATAAGGAGCCCCTCCTCTCACTTCTCACTCACACCTCCTCGTGAAGGATCTCTCTTCCCCTCTAGAATTTATCCCCCATGGTCTCGGACTAGCGAGATACATGTTCCCGGTGGCTATTCGGCAAGAAAGAGTTGTGCTTCCTCTACATCGCTGGAGCGAGGAGGCGGAGGTTACTCGGTGCCTCGAACGTGTGTGCGAGCACGGATGGCGCTGCTGTTTTGCGGCGCTAGGACTTCCTCTCGATCTTGAGATCGGCAAGAGATCGTCTACATCAACCACGAGTTTGGACTTGTTAAGCTTTTTCGGTTTTCAAGGGTATGTTCTCTACGGATATACATCCGCCCGTTGTTTGTATCTAGTAGATAGATCTTGGTACATAGTTGTTCCCATCGTAGGAATTTTTTGTTTTCTATGCTGCGAACCCAATAGTGGTATCAGAGCCGGATCTATGCGTAGATGCTTTGCACGGGTAGTACACATATGAGTATGTGGGCAATGATGATCATTTTATTGCTTCTTAGTTGTACTTTGGATATTGGTGGCATAGTGGGATGAAGCGGCCCGGACAAACTTTACATGTCCTCGCACATGAGACCTGTTCCACGCTTGACATGCAACTAGTTTTGCATAACTGGCTAGCGGGTGTCTGTCTCTCCTACTATAGTCAATATCTAATTTGCAACGAGTTGTCAACAATTTGGTTATCCTCGTTGTGGTTCATGTTCGTAGGTAAGAACGGTTCTATCTTCGAAAGCCCTAAGCCACGTAAAACTTGCAATGGATAAATTAGAGGCGTCTAGTTTAGATTGTTGCTGGGCTAGTGTTATGATATGGTGATGTTGTAAGTAGAAGTATGAGACGATACTCTTACAACACACATAGCGTGTAAGTTCCATAGACCTTGGCCTTACACATAAAGGTATGATAGAGATCATACCATGGTGCACATGATGGAGATCATATGCGGGAACCATATCATTTCACTTATAAGCATGTGATGTTTTGATTGCATCTTATATTGCTTGTTTGGCGTTTTATTAACATAATAAGATGATCCCTCATTTAGATATCAAGATAAGAATGTGTTCTTCCTTAAGTATGCACCGACAATGTTTCGTCGCTTCAAGACATCACGTGATGATCGGGTGTACTTGAATCCATGAGCATATCTCGGGTGTAAGACAGATTACACGCGAATACTAAGGTTCTTACTTGGCGAGCCTAGCATGTACAGACATGGCCTCGGAACACGGACCGAAAGGTTAAGCATGAGTCATATGTTTTGATATGATGACCATATGGATGCTCGCCTTTGAAGCTACGCCGGCTCACGTGATGATCGGACTTGGTGTAGTGGATTTGGTTCATGTAATCACCAAAAAGACACGAGGGATGTCGTTTTTGAGTGGGAGTTCATTTCTAATTTGGATTAGTAGAACTCAATTTATCATAAATTAAATCAAAGTGAATTTGCATAATTTGTTGTAGTCATTGGCATTCGTTCAGCACCTTATGCATAGTTGTAATTGAGATAATAGAACTATAGAATTCTGGATATTTACTTTACGAACTGGTATCGTATTGTGTTGAGTGTCAATCTAAAGTTTAAAGTCCTATTGCAAACTTTTAGCAAACTCTATTTACTCCGTGAAATTTAATAATTGGTATTAAATCGAGAGTAACAATTCCAGTGTTAGTATCTTAAGTATCATGTTTGCCTCCATGATTCTTGATTGTTTTAATATCAAGTTTATCTAGGAGCTGAAAGAATTGTTTCAGAAACCATCAAGTGTGGCAGATATAACGATATCTAAAACAATTTTTTGGTTGCAATATGATTGAGTATAATATATGTTCTCATATGATGAGAATTTACGAAGGTTGGAGATGCTAGACATCCTAATCATCCAAAAGGGTTTTGGAAAGTAATGTTATACTCACGATTCTCCTTTATAAGCTAAAGTAGCTTGATCATGAAAGTATTCATGATAAGGATGAATAGAAGATGTATGTAAAGTGTTTATTACACTAAAAGATTACTAAATAATGGATTTTGAAAGAATACCGATCATTTTGATGATGGTGATCTACTTCAAAGTGCAAGTCCAAAGGTATTATTATTTGAATATACATGCTTTGGACTATGTGTCATGTATATGGCGCCACTTTTGATGTTGATAGATTCTTTTAAAAAGGTAAAGAAAATGCTGAAAGAGAATCTATAAAATATATTTGGCAGAAAAGAAAAGATTGGAAATATCCAATTTTGGTATATGGATGATATACATGTTATGGTTGTATTCTTTGCTTGTTAAACAATGTGGTTCTTAGGTATTGGATACCGAATTGGTTGGTATGAAATTTCATACAGAACAACGCAATTCATGAACCACAATGGCCTAAGTAACTAGCAAGAGAATATGTGATGATGTTCATCGAAAACAAACAAACCGTTGTTTGTATTTCTCGTTGACATCAAAGCTTGACTTCAAGATTTGTTTTAATAATTGTTATTTGAATCAGGTATTATGAGAACAAAGGTTGTTCAAATAATTACCATATTCCATATAAGATGGATGATTTACAATTCTAGTTGGAGAAATCACATCCATAAAACCTAATGCTAAAATGTCGCAAGACAAATGATCGAAAGATCACTTACGAAGTGACATCGCTGTTTAAATTATATTGGAAAGAAAACATGAAGAATCTCCATATTCATGGATTTTTGGAGTCTTTGATTTGATCAAGTGACGCTTGTAAGACTTTCCTCGGGAAAACTAAAACTTCGTTCAAAGGCCAAAGAAGAACGATCGACTAAATTATTGGAATTTATACATATCGATGTATGTAGTCCATTATGTATAGTCGTAAGCGATGGATTCCAACTTCATATACTTTCTCCGGAAAATTTGGGTGAATGTTCACTTAATGAGAATGAAGTATGAAATATTTGAAAATGTTTCAAAGACTTTCAAGGTGAAGTGAAAATCATTGTGACAAGAAAATAAATGGTTTATGATTTTATCATAAGGGATTTATTTGAGTTACAAGTGTAAAAAGAAAATAAATGAATTATGATTTTATCATAAAGGGATTTATTTGAGTTACAAGTTTAGCAAAACACCTAGATTTACATATCCCGAAACACCGTAGGAATATGGAGTGTTTGAGATTTGTAATGAAACCTTGTTTGACATGGTTGGATCAAAGGTGTTATTTATAAAACTGCCATTATGTTTTAAAAGATTAAAGCTTTAGAGACTACCGCTTTTACACTGAAAAGAGCTCCATATTGATCCGTTGAAATGACACCATGGAAGTTATGGTTTGGGGTAAAACCCAAGTTGTCATTTCTTAAATTTTGGTATGCTAAACATAAGTAAGATGTTTACAACCGAAGTCGGATGAGCATGGCTTTGTAGGTTATTTCGAATAATAATTGGTTATTCCTCCATAACACCAAGGACAAAAGGGTTTGTTGCTTGAAACGTGAAGTTTCTTGAAAAAGGAATTTTTCATAAATGTTAAGTGGGAGGACAATAGAACTTTGATAAGGTTAACGAACCTTAGCTAAATGTGCTGAGTTGCGCAGCGCCGGAAATCGTTCTAGAGGCTGCCATAATGCTCATAGCTTATGTGCCTCAAAGGTTGTGGTCACGGAGATCTAAGTTCTTATTGAACCAAGTCGGTCGAATAAACAATCAAATACTAAGATTTGAGAGTAAATCATTATTGTTTGACAATGATGAACCGACTATATGCAAAGAAGCGATGATGGGCCCTGACTCCGTCAAATGGCTTGAAGCCATAAAATCCGTGATAGTTCCATACACGAGAAATCAAGTTTTGAACTTGGAAGACCCTCCGGAAACGTGTAAAAACCTATCGGTCGTATTTGGATCTATAAAGAAACAGACATGGATGTTTCACATCTATGAAATAGTCGACATGTCGAAAATTATTTTACGACAATGTTCAAGGAGTTGTCTATGACAAGATTTGATCTTTCATAGCGATATTTAGTCTGGACGGATTAAAGTAGCAACCACTACATATAATTTGTTATATGGTATATGAATAAACAAAACAAAGTTCTTCTAATAGAATGGTTACCTAGGACGTGTACATGACACGATCCAAAGGGTTTTGTTAATTCAAAGGATGCTAAAAAGGGCATGCAAACTTCAATGGTTGAAGTAAGCATCGCGGAGTTGGAATCTTCACCGTGATGAAAAAGGAGTTTTCATCTGGAGACGATGAAGATGCTTGCATTTGCAAGAAATTAAGTGGGAGCGCTGAGACATATTTCTAATACATTATGTGGAGGACATCTTGTTGATTAGAAATGATGTATCTTTTATTGACCAAAGGTTAAGAATTTCATTTCGGTGAAAGGCTTAGGCAAAACCCGAATATTTTAGCATGAATGTCTATAGTGGATAGACTGTGACGCCAATATGGTTGTGCCAAACGAACATATATGAGATATTGAAGGAGTTCAATATAGAAACGACAATAAACAGTTCTCGTTGCATGGAAAGGAATTAAATCAAGATTCAAGTGTATCGACACTTGATAAGTGAAACAAGATTCAAGTGCTTTGACACTTGATGAGTGAAATCACGAGAATGTTTTGATCAATCATACCATGATATGTACACATCCAGATATGTCCTATGCTCTAAGTGTTATGAGCATATACCAGAATGAATCATAAAATGATCATTGGACGATAGCGAGGATATTCTTATGATCTTTTTGAAAGAACTAAGAATATATTTGTGTGGAGGTGACAAACAATTACAAATAGTTCATTAAAGCGTTACATTGATACTAGGTTTGTCACAAGATACAAATTAAGTTTATCTCAATTTAAACTATGGGTGGCACAATGTAATGGAAAGAAGATTCCATGATGGATTTGGATGAAATCCATAGTTAAGACATTGTGACGAATACTACAACAAAAGGCTAAGTATATGACTATAGTAGCGACAAGGAGGGAATTTGTGTCAAGTAGTTTGTTATCAAACTAAGGTGTGGTTCGTAACGGGCTAACACTAAAGATATATTGTATGACAATAGTATCGACATGATTTAACCCCAAGGAACTAAAGGTCTCACCAAAAGAGCAAATTTATACAATGCCATCTCATTGGAGAATGAGTGATGCGTGAAGACGCAAAGACATGCAAATACACACGGACCTAAAGCGTCAGATCTGTAGATTATGTTAACCACTTACAATTGCGTATTTGGAACACCAGAAAGCCATAGGTGTTCAATACACAAAGTTTTCAAACTAGATTATTGTCTCTAGTGCAAGTGGGAGACTGAAGGGAATATGCCCGAGAGGCAATAATAAAGTGGTTATTATCGTATTCCTTGTTTATGATAAATGTTTATTTTGCATGCTATAATTGTATTAATACGGAAACGTTAATACATGTGTGTTTAATAAACAAACAGAAAGTTCCTAGTTATGCCTCTCTTATAAACTAGCTCGTTGATTAACAAGATGATCAAAGTTTCCTGATCATGGACATTGAATGTTGTTAATAACGAGGTCACAACATTAGTGTAATGGTGTGATGAACATTCATCCGAAGTATAGAATTACGATCAAAGTCATTGAGTTTATATTGCTATAACAACTTACGAAGTGATCCTAATCCTTAGACCATGAGATCATGTCAATCACTAACACCGGAAGAGTTTCTTGATAACATCAAACGTCACACCGTAACAGGGTGATTATAAAGATGGGTTCAGAACTACTAAAGTGTTATGTTGAGGCCCATGGATCGAGAGTGGAATTTGTTCATCCCGATGACGGATAGATATGATCTGGGCCCTCTCGGTGATATCACATTGATTAGCTTGCAAGCAAGTGATTTGATCACTAGAATGTTATATCACGGGAACGAGAAAAGAGTGCATGTCAGTAACGAGATCAAACTAGGTATGGAGATACCGATGATCGAATCTCGGACATGTAATATATCGTGAAACAAAGGGATTAAGATACTAGCGTAAAAGGTTCCGACGATCACAAGAAAGTCATCGTTGAATGTGTGGGAGTCAGTATGGGTCTCCAGATCCCGCTTCTGATTATTGATCTGAGAGGGGTCTCGATCATGTCCGCATTATTCGCGAACCGTAGGGTGACACAATTAAGAGACACCGACATCCATTTGGAGCAAAAGTTTCATGCCGAAAAGAATAACAAGCGCAGGAATTTATTTCACTAGATACCGAAACGGGTTTTCGGGTGAAATTGCAGAAAGTGTTTCTGCATGTGAAATGAAATACTAGCAAGGGGTTATATGTGAATGTTTGTCATTAAAGTAATTGACAAAATTCTGAATAAATAAAAGGAGTTTTATTTAATGAGAGTTTGCATTAAATTTGGTGGAAATTTAATGGGAATTTGAGTGGGTTTTTGAGTGGAGGGAATTGAAAGGCTTTTGTGTGAGTGGAGTGTCCACCCACATGAATGAGGGAGAGGTGGGGGCACCCTCCATGGCCGGCGGCCATGCCCCCTTGGGCTGCCCCCTCCCCTATATAAGGAGCCCCTCCTCTCACTTCTCACTCACACCTCCTCGTGAAGGATCTCTCTCCCCCTCTAGAATTTATCCCCCATGGTCTCGGACTAGTGAGATACATGTTCCCGGTGGCTATTCGGAAACAAAGAGTTGTGCTTCCGCTGCATCGCTGGAGCAAGGAGGCGGAGGTTGCTCGGTGCCTCGAACGTGTGTGCGAGCACGGATGCGCTGCTGTTTTGCGGCGCTAGGACTTCCTCTCGATCTTGAGATCGGCAAGAGATCGTCTACATCAACCACGAGTTTGGACTAGTTAAGCTTTGTCGGTCTTCAAGGGTATGTTCTCTACGGATATACATCCGCCTGTTGTTTGTATCTATTAGATAGATCTTGGTACATAGTTGTTCCCATCGTAGGAAATATTTTGTTTTCTATGCTGCAAACCCAACAGTTCACAGTGGGATAATACTATGAAGATATATTGTACGACAATATTATCAACATGTTTTAACCCCAAAGAACTAAAGGTCTCACCAAAGGACCAAATTTATAAAAAGCCATCTCATTAGAGAATGAGTGATGCGTAGAGACGCAAAGACATGCAATTACACACGGACTTGGAAGTGTCAGATCCGAAGATCAGTTGACCACTAGCAATCGTGTACTTACAACACCGGAAAGCCATAGGTGTTGAATACACAAAGGTTTGAAACTAGATTATTGACTCTAGTGCAAGTGGGAGACTGTTGGAGATATGCCCAAGAGGCAATAATAAAGTAGGTTATTATCATATCTTCATACTTATGATAAGTGTTTACATACCATGCTATAATTGTATTAACAGGAAACATTAATACTTGTGTGATTTGTAAACATAAAAGAGTCCCTAGTAAAGCCTCTTGTTAAACTAGCTTGTTGGTTAATATATGATCATGGTTTCCTGATCATGAACATAGAGATGTTATTAACAACAGGGTCATATCAATAGGAGAATGATGTGATGGACATACTCCTATAGTTAAGCGTAGCATAAAGATCAAGTCATTTAATATAGTTCATTTGCTATAAGCTTTCTGATACATAGTAACCTAATTCCTTCGACCATGAGATCATGTTAATCACCATCTCTGGATGGATGCTTTGATGACATCAAACACCACACTGTAACTGGGTGGCTATAAGGGTGGCATTGAGTGTTCAGAAAGTATGGGTTGAGGCTCATGGATCAAGAGTGGGATTTGTTCATCCATATGACAGATAGATATACTCTGGGCCCTCTCGGTGGAATGTCATCCAATTAGCTTGCAAGCATGTGACTGGCTCACAAGGGATCACATACCACGGGAACGAGAAAAGAGTACTTATCGGTAACGAGGTTGAACTAGGTATGCAGAGATACCGACGATTAAAACCTCGGATAAGTAAACTATCGTGAGACAAAAGGAAATTGGTATCATATGTAATTGGTTCATTTGATCGCAAATTAATCATAGAAATATGTGGGAGCCATATGTATTTCCAGATTCCTCTATTGGTTATTGATCGGAGAAGTGTCTCGGTCATGTCCGCATAATTCACGAACCGTAGGGAGACACATTTAAGGATTCGATGTTGTTGAGTAGTTATGGAATGATGAGTAAGAGACCGAATGTTGTTCGGAGTCTCGTATGGGATCCGGGATATCACGAGGAGATCCGAAATGGTCCGGAGAATAAGATTCATATAAGGAAAGTCCTATTTTGGAGTTGGGGAATGATTCCGGTGTTTTCACCGGGAATGTTCTAGAAGGGTCCGGAAGGTCCGGCACTCCGGAGGGGAAGGGTACATGAATGTGTCATAACAAGTTGGAATGGTTGCATCATGTACTAGGTGTCATCGTTGAGCAAAATAAAGGGATAAATCAAAATCCTAGTTTGAAAAGTCAAACGCCAATTTGAAAAGTCAAACGGCAAGTTTGCTTGGTGGAGGGAGAGTAGGAAACCTACTTAGGGAGGAAGTCCTACTCCCTCCACCCGCCGGCCAAGGAGGAGGAATTGGAGGAGGACTCCCTCCTCCCAACCGTGCCTCCCTCCCACCTATAAAAGGAGGGGCAGGGGTGCCCCTCTTCCCTACACCCCAACACCTCCAAACCCTAGCCTCCAAGTCGCCGGCCACCTCCAAGCCGCCGCCGCCTAGGGCTCCTCTCAAAGTCGCCGACTAGGGTTTCCCCAAACCCTAGCCGATGGCTACACCTCTCCACTTGGTGGATCTAAACCGTAGATCGCCAAGGCCTCTCTCATACTCCACCATACTCGCTCCGGCTTAAGGCGAAGCCCTGTGAGATCTCCCCTCTACTTCCGACACCACTGTCAGGTCAGCCGAATCGCGAGGAGAGTGCTACAACCTCCGCTGCTGCTGTAACAAGGAGAGGAAGGTCTTCATCGAAAATTTAACGTGTGACCGATCATGAAGCGCTGCCGGAACACAGCGCCGGAAGGATCGTCTATGCGATCTTGAGATCGGAAGTGTACGACTACATCACCCACGAGAATATGCTCTCATTAACCGCTTTGGATCTTCGAGGGTTAGTATTCTATCAACTCATTGCTACAATCTAGTAGATAGATCTTGGCTTGATCATAGATTAGATCTTGATTGTGTGTTCATGCGGTAGAATTTTTTTGTTTTCCATGCTACGAACCCCTACACTCCAGGACTATCACCTCCGTGACCTCCTTCTGCCCTTCTGCTGCTCTGCGCCTTGTCCTTTGCGCTTGGCTTTGTTCAGATTCTCCCTAGGCCGTGGCTAGGGTTTGACTATAGGCATCTCCTTCTCCTACAAGCTTCATGTCATTCGGCCCTGTCTCGCTTAACTCGGCTTGGCCTTCACCTGCATTCAGATTATTCGGACTTACTCAGCCGACTTAACTCGTATGTCGGCCGGGTAGTATACATCTCCTTCCATAGGTATCATGGCCGTGCTTATCTCGGCCGACCTTTATATGATTCAGACGATATGGATAGTAACTCGGCATATGACAGGGGAAATTCCTTTTATCTTCCCCTGTCTTGACCCTATCCGGGTCACCTCCCCAACATTTACCAAGTGCAGACATATTCTCTATATAACATCAAACCTATATTATAATGTCCACAGGGAAACTAATGCCACATTGTAGATGTTGATATTTTGTTCTATAGACTTTGGTTAAACTTAAAATGGTTTGGTTTAGCAGAAATATATAACTTAATTAATTCAGAACAAAGAAGTACAATCATAATATTTCACTATTGATAAAGGAGTCATTCTGATAAGAAATGATCATTATATCTTTGTGTTTACTTTTTGATTTGCTATTTACGTAATCTAGACTTGGATCACGCATTATAAACTAACATTGAATATAAGTGCGACGTGGATAATTACCTTTGGCCATAAGATAGAGGATCAAGGTGGTTAAGAAGGTCAATGGACCATAAGGCTGATCATAGTGCGATCAGGGATGTATCATAGATTAGTATTATGCATATGATACTAGTATATGCTACTATTTTTATAATACATGGTACCATTTATTAGTACCATAGTCGAAAAATTATGTGCTACAAGATCTATTTGAAATTCAACTTTCTAGTTCTATATGTTATGATGCAACTATTATCTCTCACATTATTAATTGCAGTGGCACATCAGTTTTTCATATGTATGAAATGCATACTACCTATCATACCCCCACTATGGGTAGTCCGAGTGATCGTACCTTGGGAATTGAGGCTCCAAATTTGATTACAAGCCTCAATATGTGCACCTCATGGACATGCAAGATCATCTCGATCACAAACTCAATACTTCTCTATGTGGACACTAGACTATTATAAATTTTGTCTTAAGTATCCTAAGGGGTTTGAAAGCAGTGAGGTGTTTATCTCCTCATTTTTTGGTAGTCCAATCAACATAAAAATAAGTAATTGTTCAAAAAAAACATAAAAATAAGTAGATTTACCGATTGACAAATCCTTTGTAGTATGACTCAAGGGGTATGCACATATATGACCTCTAATTTTAAAATAACTGCCTCATGGGTAAACAATTATTTAAGCTACCTATATGGAGGATGGTGTTTTTCGGTGTTTACTTCATAACAAATACATGGCTAGAAACACACTCTCACACTCCCTTTTAATTCTGGTAAACCCTAGTGATTCTATATTTTTAAGGGACTCATGCAGATCAAAGAAACCATTTACATATTTCCCCTGGGATAGAACGGAGAGAGCATACCTTTTTGGAAGGCATGTAGATAAGACTATGTGAGACCTACACTAGCACTTAAATACTTTACAAAACTAGCTAAGTACTCGTGCATTGCTATAGAAAGACTAAGTGTAATTAAACCATGTCTCGTTTGCTTTGTTAAATTCTGTGTGCAGAGAGACTTCCTTAGTGTATTGTTTTTTTTCTTTCTACCTCTCCCTTCCAGCAACTTTGCCTCATGTCAACCCACTCAATATCATAATTCGTTCCCCCTTTGCTTCACTATGTTGCTCATAGCGTGTGATTCCACTTAGAGTCACCCTGTCATATACATGGGCACACACTCTCTCATAGTTATCATCCAAATTAGTAAAACAATATTCTTTTTGTAAATTTTCTAGGGGGAGGGGGATGTTCCTCCAAGTTTGATTCTGTTTCCAAGGTATGTTAAAATTATTCTTTATCACGGTTTTGTTTTTGAAGGGTTGTCCCATACTAGGAATCTGTAGATTAATAAATCTCATATAATAAAAAATGTTCTAAACAATTAAACCGAATTTGTTTTTTAAAGGATGTGCATATTATTTAGGAAAATGAGAACCGAATGAATATAAATAAATGGGTCAACAATTTGAGCGAATTGTACCTATAGGTCAAAAAAAATCCCCTATACCCTTTGTACAGACAACCAAGATCTTTAATTCTAGAGAGAGAAAACTAAGTAATGAATTGACCCAAGAAAATTTTCTACATAATTATATCTACTGGAAATAGGGTTGAAAATGGAGCGGAAAGTTTCCAACTTCTCCATGGACAAACATAATTCCCATTTTCATCTAATATAGAATTTCTGTTTTAGGTTTTATGTGTATGGACAAATCCAACTGACCCATTACATGATCTTGTGAAGCCAAACTTGTAAAGCTATTCATCCTAGAACCAATGATCATGTAATCCCTTTATGCATTCATGGAGGCTTTCACGATTTTATCTTTCCCATATTACCTTTTAAACCTAGCATCGTGCTATCTTTCCCTTATTCCCTTGTAAACCTTCCACAATTTGTTGCAATATTACATGGTTCTCTTGGTTCCGGGTAAAATCTGCATCGCTCCGCGTCTGCACCGTATTCCCAAAACCAATGATCATATAATCTCTTTATGCATTCGAGGAGTCTTTCACGATTTTATATTTCCCATATTCCCTTTTAAAACTAGCATCTTGCTATCTTTCCCTTATTCCCTTGAAAACCTTCCATGATTTGTTGCAAGATTACAGTGTTCTCTTGGTTCTGGGTAAAATCTGGATCGCTCCGCGTCTACACAGTATTCGGTTCATATCTAGTTCCAATAATATCTGCTTCTTTTTTTCTTTTCGCTGTTCCTGTATCTGTTTCCTTTTCTGCAAAAGAATATGACAAGTGTGGCACCACCCAGTTCCATCGATTTCTGCTCTGTTTTCATCCCTAACTGGAAATACATACATTGTCTTGCCATTTCTAGTTTGGAACCTGCGAGAGATCAGATGTTCATATGACGGTCTACATGTGTATAACGATGAGCGTTGAGTGCTTATCGACCTACCACTAAAATAGATACAAACTCCAATTTAATACTCCCTCTGATCCATAATAAGTGTCACTGATTTAGTATAACTTTGTACTAAATCAGCGACACTTATCATGATTTATCACAACTATATACTAAATCAGAAAGACTTATTATATATTGGAGGGAGTAGTAAAGATAAACATGCCACTATTTCCTCTATTTTAGGTGCAATTAACTCTCATTGCTGAACATTTAAATGGTTGCCATGAGATATTTCTCAAGTTTGCATACATATAATTTTTGACAAACAAGGATATTTTTTACGGAAGATGCATATTGTGGGTTGTTATTGTCAGTAGTATGTAGCTCAGTTTGACTCTCAGGGGTGGTTCTAATCTAAGAAACTATAAAAAAATTAAATAGCCTCCTAATTAATGTTTTAATGGTTTTTATGCTCCATAATTATTGGAAAATATAATTTAACTAAGGGTAACTTACATGGAAATACAAGGTGACTTTTGTTTCTTGAGACAAATTAGACCCTCCATTTTAAAATATAAGATGTTTTAGCATTTTATAAAACATATGTATCTAGACGCTTTTTAGTATGTAGCTTCACTCACTTTGCTACGAAACTACACACTAAAAGATGTCTTGATACATACGTTTTAGAAAAAAAACTAAAACATCATATATTTTAGAAAGGTTGGAGTACATAATATTAGTGTGGGATGTTACTTATTATACATTTAATATTAGTCCTCCCTGTAGTATGTGGCACATGTTTGGGTCATGGTTACGTGGCATTGAAAATTATCATAGTTCTCTAAATTTATGGGAACATAAGTGGTGGGTCTATTTGCTTTGTCAAGATGATCTATTTATTTGAAAATATGAAATTTATATCATTTGCATATGTGTTGTCTTATATGTATCTATTAGGTGTACTCGTGGTTGTCCTACGACAGACACAACACGGTGAGCATATGGAATATGGTGCCAAGAAACCGGAGAGACTTATAGGGGAATCACATGTTGCGCTTTAGGTGAAATGTTGCATACGTTCTTTTTTGGGTGCTTGATGGTTATTGTAGCATATCACAAAATTTGAATTAGGCTTTATTTTTTGCTGGACTTAATTTTTTAATAAAATATAGGCTATATGCATCTCTGATGCAGAGACGGGGGTATTGAAAGCTTGTACTGATTTCTTTACTCCAGAGAATGACAGGGGTATGCAAAGACACGGATGCTTAAAAAATCAACCATTAATTTGAAGTACCTTTATCAAACAATCTGCTAAGTGTCCTTTCAATTTATCTAGCGTAATCAATGCATGTTTCAATATGTAAACTCAAACTGAACTACTGCTATTTGGATTATTTTCAACGTGAAACATGTCTCCTATTAAGAACAAGGGATATTGTGACAATATAGGTGCTAAACTGCTAGCTAGTCTAAAAATGCACAAGGGCACGAATGAAAAATAAAGCAAATAAAGCGTTGATAAGTTATTTCTCAGGTTAGTGCTAATGTAAGCTAAAACTTCCACAAAAAACTATTCTGGGAGATGATATTCTGGCCCATGAAGCCGGCTTTCATCGTTACACTATTCAAGAATGTTGATGCATGCATGTGTTGTTCCGCCGTGTTGTAGACCAATGGCCAATGGCTTCACATGCTTCCGAGTGCAGCTCATTCCAAAGGAAATCGATGCATTCATGCATGCTTATACTATGTTGAAGATCGACTCAGCGCAGAAAACATGGTTGATCATCGCCACACATCGTGCTGGCTAGCTTCCTAGATGTGAGATAAATCAAGCATAACTATGAAAATGCCATTAAGTGCTGGCATGGAGTAAAAACAATATATGATGCTTGGACACTCAAGCATTTAAATAGTCGAGCTAGTGTGTACATGGTATGGTAGGCAGAAGCAAGAACTTGTCAAATGAAAAGTATTTAAGCACACTTTCTTATATAATGGTAATGAATTCTAGCCGGTACATATGGTATATTTAGTTAGCAAAATAGGAGAAGATCACTCGACTGAGGTGCTAAAAGAGACATTATATCAGTACATTTTTTTGTTTCACTAAATACATGTGTTTAAATTATATAAGAAAATAGGACCATCAAATTTATGATCCACCATTGATCCTTAGTGCACTCTTATGTGAGGTATGATCTTGTTCATGTTATACCCTTTCTAGTCAATATTTACTTATGCACGCAGATGTACACTAACATATGTACGGACTATGCTTGTCTTCAAAGGGGGCACATATCATGCAGTAGGCACTTCAGATGAACTTGTCTACTAAGAGGTTTGTGAACCATTGGGTTTCTAATTTACGATCTAGATAAGTGTTCAGCCTTTTTTCCAACCATCAAAATCATGGTTTTAAGGCACCTAGGCGACTTAAGGCGCTGGGGGCACCTTAATTCCTAGGCTCTCAAAGCGCGAAGCGAGGCGACACCTTAGTCCATTTTCGACAATTAAGGCAGAACAAATATGGCAGCCAGTTTTAGACATAAATACCTAGAATTGCCTTGTTGTTGAGCCCATGTAGCATCCATATCTCCCATCCTTTTCCCATTTATTCCTTCCACAACAGAAATTTACAAAGCATCAACATATATGGTTAGAACATGACTTAACAAACCACAGTTGGTAACAAACAGAGAATAAATTAGAGTGTAAATGCAAAACAAGATGAGTGCATTACATATTACATAACCAGTACATCCAATACAATGCAAGTCCAGAACATAAATATTTATTGCTAGTACAATCACAACATAAATTAGGTTCACAACAAACAACATAAAATAGGTTCCACACAACACAATCAAATCATATGCAAGGCCAGACCAGTCTCAATCAAACAAAGCCATCATCGAACTCATCAATGGTAGTATTTGTGTTGTCTCCATCTTGATTAGCACTAGTTGGATCTTCATCATCATCAGTCACATCAGCATCA
Source organism: Avena insularis (assembly GCA_023614405.1). Classification (NCBI taxonomy): domain Eukaryota; kingdom Viridiplantae; phylum Streptophyta; class Magnoliopsida; order Poales; family Poaceae; genus Avena; species Avena insularis. Next base: position 287,450,032 of record CM042691.1, on the reverse strand, counting down.
TCAAGAAATTCTGAATCATTATCCTCTCCATCGGGGATACTTGAGTGTTGTTCTTGGTCATTCTCTTCAATGTCTTCAATCTCTTCATCAACATCATGAATAAATGTTGGTGAAGGAGCAGACCTTTTGTGCTGCATGTTGTAGTGCACATTGACATTCGAGGGGCCCCTTGCATGCTAGCTCTAGGAAAATTGCGACATTACAACGATCCGCCTCATTAATCAACACCCATGAAATGTCATCTAGACACCCTCGAGCACCTTGTGGTGGAGGCATTGTTGGTTTAACCCACTCATTGTCCCAATCAATATCCTCAATCACAAGAGGGTCATAGATTTTGTCACCCAACTTCTCACGCCTGTTTTGAAACCTATCCATGTTCTTCTGGTAGTATGAAACAAACACATTGTCATTCAATATTCAATGTTGTAAACAATTCATTTTCTTTGTATCGATCACAAATAGAAAATAGAGTGAATAAATAACTTGCTGAAATTAACTTGCTCTTGCTAAAATAGAGACAAAGAAGTTACTCACAAATTCAAATGCGCTCCAATTTCTCTCACAACCGGATGATGAAGCACAAAGACTAACAATACGCTTTGCAAACCTTTGTAGCTCAATTGCCCGACCACCATATGAACACCACCAATCAACTAAAATGGTAAAACCCCACCTGCATTAGGAGTTTGTACAGAAAATAACTTGCTGAAATTAACTTGATGCTTGCTAAAATTAACTTGAATTGACTTACGAGGGTTTCTTTTGTCCATGTTTTGGATTTCCATCACATTAGCAAAGGTTCCTCGCCGGTCCTCATAAAGAACATATTCTGCATGAATCTTGTTGCGAGTTTCGACGTCAAGTACCATTTTTGCAAGGACATCATTGAAGCAACTTATTAGCTCACCAACTAGGGCATAATCACCACTATCAATAATAGAGAAGTATTTAACGGGGTTCAAAAACAAAATAGCCCCATACAATGGATGATCCATATGAGTCTCCCGACGTTTATCAACAATGTCCATGATCTTCTTGAGCAAAGCTTGCTTGTTTTGTTGGGGGAAACCTTGACTTATCTTCTCCCTTGAAAACTTCATTACTGCTGTAATTTCAGGAAATGCAGGAACCTCGTCACCATTCGCTAGCCAAAGCACTCAAAGTAGTGGACCTAAAGCTCTAAGGCATTCCTCAACTACATGCCACCACTCCGTGGAAAGCACAATGTCTTGCACATTCAAACCAGCTGCAGTTTTTGCCACTTTGTTTGCAACCCATGCTTGACTTGTAAATAGACTCCTCAAAGCTTGCTTGTGATTTATCAAACTCTTAAGAGCAAGAAAGGATGTGGCAAAGCGAGTGGTTGCGGGTCTCACAAGATATAGCCCACCCGTTGCCTTCCTCATTACACTAAGAATTCTTCCATGCCTATAGATGAAAGTAGTGACTCATCTACCTCGTGCAATAGGCCTCTTAAATGCCTTTAGACTCCCTATATCTTCCAACATTAGGTCCAAGCAATGGGATGCACATGGACTCCAATATAGTGTAGGAATCCTCTCCATTAGAATCGTTCCTGCTGCCTTGTAGTTACCACCATTGTCGGTGACAACTTGGACATCATTATATTTACCAACATCCTAAATTCTCTTCTCTAACAAATATGCTATCATCCGAGCATCTTAGCATTCACTTGATGCATCAATCGACTCCAAGAAGTAAGTGCCCTCCGGGCTGTTCACAAGGAAATTGATCAAGTGGTGTCCCTTTCTATCAGACCAACCATCTGCCATTAGTGTGCAATCATATTGCTTCCATGCTTCCTCGTGCTTTACCCTCAATGTTTTTGTTTCCTTGACACAATCCCTAAGCAATGGCTCCCGCATCTCATGAGGAGAAGGAGGCTTGTAACCCGGGCCATATTAGCAAGAGGATTCTATTGCAATCTAAACTTTCCTAGAGCTTGCAACATTCAAATGCACGCCACACTCAAAGAAGAACAATGCCCACTGCATACTCACGTTGTGCCTCTCTTCCGATGTTTTTGTGCTAGCCTCCATGGTTCTTTGATAGCTCCCGAAGCGTCTTTCATTAACAACCTCCTCGGGTTTTTTCCTAAGCATAGAAATAATTAACTTGGTTGCAACTCCTTGACACTTTTTGCCGTATATTTTTATAGCAAAGGTTTTCTTGTTCTTCTTGGCTGCTGTCCCTGAAGTTGTTGCATCTACCTCCACAACATCATCATCATCTGTCTATCCTATGTTCCTCTTGTTTTTCAAATACTCCAACATCTCCCTCCTAAGTTGTGTGCTAGCCTTTGGACAACCCGTTGCATCCCCACCGGTGCCAGCAAGGTGTTCCTTGTGTATCTTGATCCCTCTAGAGGTTATCTTGCCACAGAGATTGCACGCAGCCACATTGATGTTGCCAATTTTCCACCAATACCCATATTTCCATCCCGGATCATTTGACCTCTGTGGCCTACGTTCTGGATCTTTCATTGGATCATAAGCATCATCATCCCCATCCCCATCCCCATTAGTTGTTGGATCTGACAATGTGGGACTGCAAAGTGGAAACAATATATTGAACACCATCCACTAAGCTACTATTCAATTCTAATCAGCTTAGTATAAACTATAAAGAAGATCCACTAAGCTACTTAGCTACTATTATAATGTCCAATCATCTAACAAGGACAACCAACGACTATTTTAATCAAACCATGCATAGCTAACAATCAAATTCCAGCAACTAAATATTTTAATCATATCATGACCATGTACCAAGAAGCAACTACCAGTGAAGCAGGCAAGAAGCAAAGCAGTACAAGTGCAAAAACCACAAGAACAGAGACATGACATGAGGATGCCTGGGTGGAGAGGAAAGAGACCGTGGGGGAGAGAATGGTGCCATACCTTGTTGCCCTGCTGGGAGAGGGATGCTCCAGGGGAGGAGAGGCCCAGATGCTTGGCTAGAGAGGGGGAGGCCGGTGGACGAGGGAGGAATCTGGTGGAGGAGGAGCAGATCTGGAGGAGGACGTGCTGTTTTCCTAAGAGGAGAGAGCTCCCCCTCTCTCTGAATCGAATTGGTGCCCTAAGTCTTCCCCCTCTCTTTTCCCTCTCTTTAGCCCCAAGTTCCCTCCAATTTCGGCCCAATTTCAGTTTTGCCTCCCGCCATGTTTGTTTCCCGCTTGGCCCTGCCCAAGGCGCCCAGAACCAGAAAAAGCGTATAATTTTCCGCCTTGGCGATGCCTTAGGATGCCTAAGACAGAATCCTAAGTCGATCTCGATGCTCTGTCGTCCTAGGGCGCTATGATGCTTAGGCGATACCTAGGCGACGCCTTAAAAAACATGATCAAAATCAACATGCGGTTCAACCCCACCATTATCTGGTCTACATATTTAAAATTTAGGGAAAATTAAGAAAATATCATATATAATTTAAAATAGATGTACACTCCAGAAACTATTTTGGTCCTGCTCCTCATTTTGTCGAGCTCCTAGAAATAATTCCAAAGTTATTCTTTTTCCAAAATATGAAGTTTCCATTTATTGAAACTCCATGAAACAATTACAAAACTTTCCTTCCTTTCATTCATGTAGGTTCCATAAAAGGTCTCAGTGAGTTTTAATCTAGCTTCATCATCATTATTAATATTATTATCCAAATTGTGGTTACATAGTGTTTTATGTTTCACTCATATGCCCATGGGAAACATAAATAGAATATCTTATGTGAAACACATGCCTGATCTGAAACACGTGTAATACACGAAACTTCTAACACAATTTTGGAATTTCTAAAGCACTTGCAAAAAATTCATGAGAACTATACTTATGTTTTCTAAAAGATGAATGCAACCAATGAAAGTGTACCCGAACATTCGTTGAACATGTTTCAAACATTTCGGTTTCTATAATATAAAAGCTAAACTTGTTTAAGATATTAATTTTTCTAGGAGCATAAGTTTTAAAACCCTGCTCGAGCCTAGGTGGAATTCTTGCGAAACAAATTTTTTATTAAAAAAATAGCATAGTTGCTTGTATTTATGACACAAATGTATACAAAGTATTGATTTTTTTTGTATCTATATCACACAATTTGATTGTGTGGATATGGACGCCAAGCACTCTTGAATAAACCCATTTCAAACCGGTTACATGATAATTAAAGTTGTATTTTGTAGTGTATACCAGAACATCTAGAGATCAGAAATAAAATTCTTGCAAGATGAACAAACTGCGTTCAACATACTTTCCAAACACCCACTCATTCCGAGCAAGTACATTTGTGCCTATGTTCCGTAATCTTGTCTTTTTGCTCGCTCGAGATCCCAACAAAAAATACCAAGTTTAGAATTACTTATAACTAAAGATGTCAATATATAGTACACACTCTATATTGGTATATAGTAGCATAGCTGGACGAAAAATGCAATTGTAAAAATGTTAGTAAAAAGCAGTAAGAGTCTTATTCCTTACAAACATAAATGGATGGAAAGAGATGGTTGTTGAGAAGACAAGTGAACAGGGAGGTTGTATTTGGTAGATGAAAGTGTTTTGTTCAATTTATAAGAAGGATAGAAATATATGAATGGATAAGTTGTTATTTGTTTCTTTTAATTGTTAGTTATGTCACGATGATCTTTCCTTTATATGCATGCCCTTCGAAAGATATCCTATTTAAACGCCGATCCGGTTCCGGTGTGATACGGCTGTCGATCAGTTGTAAAAGAGATGTTGCCGGCCGGAGAAAAACCCGCCGGAGCTCATGGAGCTGACCGTACGGATCCGGCCCTGATCTGATCCTCAGGCCCACACCGCACCAGAAACAAAAATGTCCTTGAAAATGCTGCTGAAAAGCCCCTGATTTAAGCTCGATCGAGTATCGAGTATCGCGTCGTCGCTGTTCCTTCCAACCGTACGCCCAGGCCCGCACCGCACGCACCGCGTGTTTCTGTTGCGAAACAAAAAAACGAGCTTCGAATCAAAACAAACCAGGTCGATCAGGTAGTAAATCTTTCTATTCGTCGGGGAAGACCGAGGGCTACGGCTCCACGATGCAGCCACACATCCCCGGCGGCAACAACAAGACGACGTGGGCCGAATTCCTCTTCCACAACGTCGAGCCTCCTTCCGCCGCCAGCCACGCCGTCTGGCCGGAGAACCCGGAAGGGTACCGGGAGGCCAACGAGGCCTACTGCGACCACATGCGGCGGCTGGCGCGGACGCTGTTGGAGCGCCTGTCTGCCGGGATGGGGCTGGAGGAGGGCGCCATGGCGGAGGCCTTCGGCGGCGACGAGGTGGTTTTCCTGCACAAGGTCAACTTCTACCCGCCGTGCCTGCAGCCGGACCTCGCGCTCGGCGTCGCGCCGCACACCGACCTCAGCGCGCTCACCGTGCTCGTGCCCAACGAGGTGCCGGGGCTCCAGGTGTCTACCAGGGACGGCCGGCGGTGGTGCGACGTCGAGTACGTGCCTGGCGCGCTCATCGTCCACATCGGCGATCAGATCGAGGCAAGTGCTGCTGCCCGCCCGCAGTGTTCTTTGACTCGTGCCGCGCGCATGCATCAACTATTTTACATGTGCGTGCATATATCTGTGACAGATTCTGAGCAACGGGAGGTACAAGGCCGCGCTGCACCGGACCACGGTGAGCAAGGACAAGACGCGGATGTCGTGGCCGGTGTTCGTGGAGCCGTCGACGGAGCTCGTCGTCGGCCCGCACCCGCGGCTCGTCACCGGCGAGTGCCCGGCCAAATACAAGGCCAAGAAGTTCAAGGACTACAAGTACTGCAAGATCAACAAGTTACCGCAATAGTTAATATCGTTCGAATCGTCATGCGTTGCCACGCCCTGGAGCGCGTACGTATGTTTACGATGATTATAATTTTTAGCAGTGTTATTATTTTCTTTGTTCCCATGGAAATCAGGGGCCCTTCCAGTTCTAAGATATAGTTCCGTTTCTTTTCTGAACAATTACCTAAACTAGCTAAACTATAGCTAACCTAGGTAAGCTAAACTACCTAAACTAGAGAGGAAAAAAGAGGCATACCTGCAGGGGTCGGGTCGGAGCTGCTGCAGGGGGTCGGGTTGGGGCAGCTGTTGCAGGGGAAGGGGCGACACGAGCTGGAAAATTTGAGAAAAGTCTCGGCGTTCGTCCTGCACGCTCCCTTGAGTGGCGGGGCGAAACCTAACCCAGCCGCTGCCTCCTCCCCCGCCGCCGCCGGAGGGCGTCGCCGGGTGAAGCCCGGGTGCTGGCGGCGGCAGGGCCCCTTCTCCCCCTTGCTTGGGGAGACCTTGGCGTGGGCCGAGCTCCCTGGTGGAGGCTTCATGCTGGGTGAGGGGCACGGCGGCGCGATTGTCCCCAGTGGCGGCCTTGCGGTGGTGGTGTGTGTCCAGGGTGGCGGTTGTGACGGCTTCGGCGCAGTCGTTGTTGCGGGTGGCGCGAGCTCGGGCCGGGCGATGGCGGGCACCCATGGCGGGGCTTCTGGCCGTTGGCTATGGTAGGTGGTGGCGGCGACGGTAGGTGAGCAGACGCAGCGACCCTATGCAGCAGCACGGCGGCGGGACCTTTACGGGCCCGATCTAGGCCCGGTCTGGCCCGAACAAGGCTTGGTATGCTCCTACTGCTACGTCCGGTCCGCAGTCACCTCCGAAGTTGGAGGGCGATCCCCTCCGATGGGCTCTGTGTGGCCATGTCCGCTTTCTGCTCTGTTGCCAACCTACTTCGCACGAGTCGGTCCCCGCAGTGTTGCATCTCGCTCCTTGGTCTTGAGCTCACGGACGCCAGGGTGGCGGCCTCGGAAGGTGGATCGTATGGGCATCCTTATGGCGGGCGACGTGGCGATGGCGATGGTTCTGCTCCTTGGTCATTTGGTTGGCAAGGATTGGATGTCGGGGGTCCCTGGAGGTGCGGATTTAGGGTTGACATCTCCTAGATCATGTTGTGAAGGCAGGACTCGGGGACGGAGGGAGGTCCGATGGCAGGCGTGGGCGAAGGTTTTCCCGGGCGAAAGCTCTACGTTTTGATGCCAATGGCGGCGACACCCGCTGGTGCTGTTACTCTCTTGGGAGCGTCGTTGTGGGTACCTTACTCATGCTAGGGCTTCGGGTGAAAACCCTTGACCATCGGTCTCGGTGACGGCGGCGTGGCGCGCCGTAACCCTCTTGGGGGTGTCGTCATGAAGCTCTGTTTTCCTAGGCCTTGCTCTAGTGTTGCCGGTGGCAAGTCTTGTTATTTCTTGTACTCTCTTGTTTATCTGTGATCTGCTATGTAAGAGGTTCGTCTCATCACCTTGCATCGGTTCGGACGTGTGTGGCTTTATTTATAAAGCGGGATGAAAGCCTATTTCAAGGAGCGACACGAGCTTTGGTGATGATAGGGAGGCGCGAGCTCGTGGGAGGGGGAGGTGTGAGCTCGAGGGGAGAGAGTGCGGCGCGAGCTTGGTACGGGCAGAGCAAGCTCGGCAGCGGCGCTGATGCGGGGGAGGGGGTGGGGGGGTGGGGGGTGTGTGTGTGTGTGCGGGAAGGAGAAACAGCGCGCGCAGGACTTCGTATGTTTCATGCCCACCTGGTGCCATTTAATGGTTAGCTAAAAAGCTGTATGCACGATTCAGTCATCATTCTGAAGTATTTACAAGAATCGTAATTTGCCTGCTGAGGGCATCTCGTAAATCCTTGGCGTGTGGGCCCACGCTCGAGCATTGAAACCACACTGATAGCAAGTCTCATATCATTTTCCTTTGGTAACGATTCTAAATTCTATAGTAGGTACAATAATACTATTCTTAGGAGCTGTTTTAGCTCTTACTCGGGGAGATATTATAAATATATTATCTTGGATAGATGCTCATGGCTGTTGTTTTCTTGAAATTCAATGGTTTCTTATATTTTCAGTGCTTCTTTGTTCTTAATTTGTTAGTCGGGATATGCTGCTTTTGAAGCCACTCATCGCGGGCCTCCTCGAGAAAGAGGAAATTTCCTAAAAAAAGTTCTTAGAAAATCCCCTTTTATTTTATGTGTGTTCCTCCTATCAGCTGCAGCTGGCTGCCCGCGCGCAACATCCCCCTCACGGCCTTGCGACCTGCGTGGCTCAGGAAGTGGCCGGGTGGGCCTAGCCCCACAGCTCGCCAGTGCAAGGCAGCTATGTGGATAGGGATGTAAACGGATCGGATCGGATATTGCTATTACCATATCTTTTATCATATTATTTTGGTGGATTTGAATCGGAGCAGATAATAGTCGGATGCGGATTCGAATACGGATTATACCGGATTGCGGATATGGAGCGGATTTAGAGCGGACTCGGATCGGACGAGGATAATCGAAAAAATACACGTAGAAAAATAAAAATTTATTTAGTTTATACAAAAAAATGACAAGAAAGCGTGTGTAGTAGTATAAAAGTGCAAGATTGGTAATAGCAGAGTATAACATGCTGCATATGTAGCATGCATAACTAGCCGATACACTAACTAGATTGTCCCGACATTGGGGTTTTGCTAATTTTATCGAATTATCCTATTTGGGTACCTCGGATAATCCGCATAAAATGTCGGATTATTCTTATCTGTCGGATATCATCAATACCATATCCGTCGGATATCCGTTCGACAAATATCCGCATCCGCATCTATATCAGGACATATAATGTTCTCAATTTTGGGCAAATCCGAGTCACTTATTTTCAGAAGGAGGAAGTACTTCCTCTGATCCATATAATGTTCTCAATTTTGTATAGATACAGATGTATCTAGTATAAATATTTAACTAGATACATATTGATAGATAATGTTGAGAATATTAATATGGAACGGAGGGAGTTTTTTTGAACAGAACGCATACTACATACATAGGTGACATTTGACATAAATCATGGATACATGCGGGAATTTCTTTAGATTTGTATTTGCAGATCTGGCATGTGCATTATAAGCATTAAACTCAAATCAATTATACATTTAAAATTCTGAACAAAAAGATGACATGTTTCAACTAAAAGAACTATTGAGATGATGCACTAACCATGTGGATATTTGCTGATGTAACTTCAAACCAAATAACCGAGGTCTGGATTCTTTTGAACATAACTGGAGCTTGAATTTAGAACTTTTTACGGAGTGTGTGACCATGCGGGGGTGGAGCTGATCGTACGAGTTGGAGAAGGTTCGCTAGGGCTAAGTGCAACAGCAAATCGATTGCGTTCATCTTCAATGAATCAATGCACCTCTACAAATTTGAATAGTTGTCAACCTTCGTGAAAGCTTTTTACATGTTGCCATGAAGCCCTTGAAGTGAACTATTTGCAGGGATAGTGAATATTCCCTAGCATGCAACATTACAATGACATTGATCAATGCGTGCGTTCTTCGGCGTGTTGAACACCCATGACTTCACATGCTTCCCAATGCATCTCATTCCAAGGACATCGAGCGCATGCATCTGTGATTCTACCAGGTTGAAGATCGAGATCAAAGTACGCAACAGGTAGCACTAGGAATCGGCGCCCGATTTTTTTGCTTCCCATCGGACTAGCGCTTAGCCGTGGGATGTGAATCATCTTGACCATCGATTTTCAACCAGTTTGGCGCTACTGTTTCGGTGAATCCACGGATCTAATGCATGCTTCTTTAAAAAAAAACTGCTTCCGCCTATGTCTGCTGGTGGGTTGTGCTGCTGCCGCCAGGAGGTGGTGCCGGTGTTTGGTCCTGCAACCTGGAGGTCTGCTCCTTTGTTTCTCTTTCCTTGTTTGTACCTTATCTTTCCAGATTAGTACATGGAGGCTGCAATTCGATTTTTAAGCTCGGCTTGGCCTGTATTGGATGTTTGAATCTTGGCAGGATGTTGATTTGTGTCTGAAGGTGAGCCATTCTTCTGGATCATTGGTTGGGCCATGTCTTCTTCAATGCAAGTCGTTGATGCCACATCAGTTTCTAATTAGTTCCCACTCGACAATGCCGCTGTCTCGACGGCCTCCACCGCGTCTCCAACAGCTGGCTCCCTATGCCCTACTCTACAATCTTCTACTCTCTCCTCGGTCAGGAAAATGGCCTGGAAGGAGGCGCTGAGACAGTGAGGATAATGAGGTGGCGGAAGGTGTGGCGGAGAGGATCGATGAAGGCAGACGCACCATGTTCGTTGGACATTGTATTTTACACCGCCAGGTACACAAACTACTCGACAAAATGGTACACTATATCCGAGTAGCTAATCTTCTTTTTGTAGCTCACACTTGTGTGTTGTGTAGACATGTTTGCTGATATGCCCTTGTACTTGGACACTCCTTACTTATTTAGTTCTTGGTGTGTAACCCATATTGGTTCTTGGGGAATTAAAATTGACTTGTTCCATTCTACTTACTAGGGATGGGCGTTCGGTCATGACCGACAATTCGGTCTTTGTATTTCGGTCTATTTTAAATTCGGTCCTTGAAAAATAAAGACCGAATTATACTTGATAGTTTTACTACCTGAAAAATTCGGGTACCTACTAATTCGGGTTTGGGTTCGGTCATGACCAAATAACATGGTCAATATTGTCAACACAAAATATAGACATTACTTATTAAAAATATGACAATATTTTAACTATATTTTAAATATTTTAATGCATATGTTATCATTTAGTGGAATAAATAAACGTGCAACAATCCTAATAAAATGTAGCAACTCTACAATAGCACTTTGATGATCATTCAACAATGCCATAATTCATGCACATCACACAAATTTGGAGTTTCAGATAGTCTAATATAAAATTCAGCCAGCTCGGTCTATTCGGTTACTTAGGAACTAAAGACCGAATAGATCAAACTAAATTCGGTCTATAAAATTCACTACCCAATTTTCTTGTCGGTCTTTTCGGTTTCGGTCTATTCGGATTCGGTCTCGGTCTTTTCGGTTTCGGTCTTCGGTTATCGGTTTTTATGCCCACCCCTACTACTTATGTACTTATATATGTTAATGCTCACCAGGCCCCAATTTAGGAGGAATCTCCCTTTAAGTTATTATCTTCCCCTTTGATGATTCAAATTCTTACATATGTTTTGGTATCAGGTGAATCTAAATTATAAGGTCTACTGAAGTGTTTTGATTTTTTTTCTTCTCAACTGAGTCTTTGTCAAATCTGTTGTCTGGCCTATAGACAAAAACAAGGTGCATTCTGCTTTATCCAATACCCGTTGTACTTCCTAGTTTACATATACTAGGTATTCATGTTATCTTGGGAAATCTAAAGTAGTTAGTTGTACTAAATTGTTCATGTAATATGTAATCTGCATTGTTTCTCTCTCTGACTAACTGATGCTAGGAATCTAGTACACATATCAGCATATGCCAATGTTTTGAGATTTGTTCTGTATATATGTGACTACATAGATACTTTTTAAAGAAAGGTGAAAGCAATATGCTGGGTATAATATAACCAATATAATATATGTTGTTAAAGGTACATTCAATTTTTTTAATGTTGTTGTATATTTATCTATGCTTCTCTTTTGAACTTCTGCCCTCGGATCTGTGATAGAAGGAATACCCAATTGTTTCCTTAGGGTATCATATGAAGACGCATTTTTCCGCTTTGGGTTCGAGTTTATCCGGTTGAAGTTTCTTCAAATAAACATCGCATCCCCAAACTTTAAGAAATGACAGCTTAGGTTTGTTTCCAAACCATAATTCATATGGTGTCTTTTCAACGGATTTAGATGGTGCCCGATTTAAAGTGAATGCAGCAGTTTCTAGTGCATAACCCCAAAATAACAACGGCCAGTCCGTCAGAGACATCATAGATCGAACCATATCTAATAAAGTACGATTACGACGTTCCGACACACCATTTCGCTGTGGTGTTCCGGCAGGTGTGAGTTGTGAAACAATTCCACACTCTTTCATGTGAGTGCTAAATTCGTAACTTAGATACTCACCTCTACGGTCGGACCATAGAAATTTGATATTTCTATTACGATGATTTTCCACTTTATTCTGAAATTTCTTGAACTTTTCAAATATTTCAGACTTGTGTTTCATCAAGTATATATAACCGTATCTACTCAAATCATCCGTGAAAGTAACAAAATAACGATATCCACCTCGCGCCGACACACTCATTGGACCACATACATCAGAATGTATAATTTCTAATAAATCTATCGCCCGTTCCATTGAACCGGAAAACGGCGTTCTAGTCATCTTGCCCATAAGGCATGGATCACATGTATCAAATGATTCAAAATCAAGTGATTCGAAAAGTCCATCCGAATGGAGTTTCTTCATGCATTTAACACCAATATGACCTAGACGGCAGTGCCACATATATGCGGATATATCATCATTAAGTTTAATCCTTTTAGCATCAACATTGTGGATATGTGTAACATTATTATCGAGATCCAAAAGAAATAAACCATTCATCATCGGTGCATGACCATAAAATATTTCATTCATATAAATAGAACAACCATTGTTCTCAGATTTAAATGAATAACCACTTCGCATTAAACACGATCCAGATACAATGTTCATGCTAAGTGCTGGCATGAGATAACAATTCTTCAAGTTTATTACTAATCCCGACAGCAAATGGAGAGGTAGCGTTCCGACGGTGATCACATCAACGCTTGATCCATTGCCGACACGCATCTTTACCTCACCCCTTGCTAGCGGTCGCTTATTCCGCAGCCCCTGATTCGAGTTACAAATATTAGCAACTGAACCGGTATCAAATACCCAGGTGCTACTGCGAGCACTATTCAAGTACACATCAATAACATGTATATCATATATACCTTTGTTTGTCTTGCCGGCCTTCTTGTCTACCAAATACTTAGGGCAGTTGCGCTTCCAGTGGCCAGTCCCCTTGCAATAGTAGCACTCGGTATCAGACTTAGGTCCAACTCGGGGTTTCTTTTCAGGCACGGCAACCGGCTTGCCGCCCTTACTTCCCTTCCGTTTTCCCTTCTTATCTTTCTTGAAACCAGTGTTCCTATTGATCATCAATACTTGATGTTCCTTTTTGATCTCCACTTCTGCAGTTTTAAGCATTGACAGAAGCTCGGGGAGAGACTTCTTCATGCCTTGCATATTATAGTTTATCACAAAGCTCTTATAGCTAGGTGGCAGAGACTGCAGAAAACGATCGATGCCTAAGTCAATGGGAATCGATATTCCCAAGGACACAAGTTTATCGGCGTAACCCGACATCTTGAGTACATGCTCACTAATAGAGTCGTGCTCTTCCATCATGCAGCTAAAGAACTTTTCTGAAGCGTTGTAGCTCTATACAACATCATGTGTGTCGAAAATCATTTTCAACTCACCCATTGTATCAAATGAATTGCCGTTTTCGAAACACTTTTGAAGTTCCGGCTCTAGCCCATACAATATGCCGCAATGAACTAAGTTGTGGTCCTTTTGACGAGTCTGATAGACATTCTTCTCCTTGTCAGGGACATCCTCAAAAGGTGGGGGGCGTAGGGGCGCTTCTAGCACATATTGCTTTTGTGCAGCAGAGAGGAGAATCCTCAAATTCATGGCCCATTCGGTAAAGTTGCTACCGTTCGTTGCAAGTTTCTCTTTCTCCATGAACACATTGAAATTAAAAGCAGATGGTGCCATCTACAACATAATTTGTAAAGTTTAGACTAAGTTTATGATAGATTGAGTTTAACTAATCCACATTACGAATGAACTCCCACTCAAAAACGACATCCCTCGTGTCTTTTTGGTGATTACATGAACCAAATCCACTACACCAAGTCCGATCATCACGTGAGTCGGTGTAGCTTCAAAGGCGAGCATCAAATGGGCATCATATCAACTATATGACTCATGCTTAACCTTTCGATCCGTGTTCCGAGGCCATGTCTGCACATGCTAGGCTCGCCAAGTTAGAACCTTAGTATTCGCGTGTGTAACTGTTTTACACCCGATATATGGTCGTGGATCCAAGAACACCCGATCATCACGTGATGTCTTGGAGCGACGAAAACATAATCGGTGCATACTAAAGGAAGAACACATTCTTATCTTGATATTTAAATGAGGGATCATCTATCAAACATCACATGTTTATTAGTGAAATGATATGGTTCCCGCATATGATCTCTATCATGTGCATAAAGGTATGATCACTATCATACCTTTATGTGTAAGTCCAAGGTATATGGAGTTTGCACGCTATGTGTGTTGTAAGAGTATCATCTCATACTTCTACTTACAACATCACCATATCATGACACTAGCCCAACAACAATCTAAACTAGACACCTCTAATTTATCCATTGCAAATTTTACGTGGCTTAGGGCTTTCGAAGATAGAACCGTTCATACCTACGAACATGAACCACAACGAGGATAACCAAATTGTTAACAACTCGTTGAAAAATAGATATTGGCTATAGTAGGAGAGACAGACACCCGCTAGCCACTTATGCAAACTAGTTGCATGTCAAGCGTGGAACAGGTCTTATGTGCGAGGACATGTAAAGTTTGTCCGGGCCGCTTCATCCCACTATGCCACCAATATCCAAAATTACAACTAAGGAGCAACAATATGATCACGCCCACATACTCATATGTGTACTACTCGTGTAAAGCATTTATGCATAGATCCGGCTCTGATACCACTGTAGGGTTCGCAGCATAGAAAACAAAAATTTTCCTACGATGGGAACTATGTACCAAGATCTATCTACTAGATACAAACAACGGGCGGATGTATATCCGTAGAGAACATACCCTTGAAGACCGACAAAGCTTAACGAGTGCAACTCGTGGTTGATGTAGACGATCTCTTGCCGATCTCAAGATCGAGAGGAAGTCCTAGCGCCGCAAAGCAGCAGCACATCCGTGCTCGCACACACGTACAAGACACCGAGCAACCTCCGCCTCCTCGCTCTAGCGATGCAGCGGAAGCACAATCCTTTCTTTCCGAATAGCCACCGGGAACATGTATCTCGCTAGTCTGAGACCATGAGGGATAAATTCTATAGGGGGAGAGAGATCCTTCATGAGGAGGTGTGAGTGAGAGACAGGAGAGGGGTGCCTTTTATAGGAGGAGGGGGGGCACCTAAGGGGGTGGCCTCCGGCCATGGGGTGTCACATCCCCAAAATTCTCCTAATTTTGGAATGTGAAATAAATAAATAAGTTTGATTGATTGTTTGACTATGTTGAAAATTCTCAAAGAGAAGAAACTTTTTGAATAGAAAATCCTCTCAACCTTGAATTCAAAATCTTATATTCTTTTGTTATGACCTAAGTAGCCATATAGGCAAAAGGGCTTGAATGGATTATGGATTGAAGAATTGGTGTGCAAGATTTCAAAATGAAAATCATGCAGCATTCATAAGCATTTCATTACATCCATGCAAATTTCTCACAAACTAAATCCAAATCCTGGTATCTAAATCCTATAGTTGATTTGCCCAAATGTTTCTAAAGGAAATTAAATTGACTTTATAAAACCCACTGTTGCTAAGGCAGCGATTATTGCTAAATTATAGCCTAAAAAGATCCAATTAATATTACAAAATTTTAGAAACAAAATTGATCTTATTTGGAGCTAGTATGAAAAAGTTATGAAATAAATACAAACACATAAAGATATAAATAAAATAAAATATACAAGGATTTATAAATCCACTACTTCCAAACTAGTAAAAGATTACAAATTTGATCCTATAATGATCTATTCGATTTTAGAAAAATTTAGAAACAAGAATCATGTCAATGGAGTTCATATGCAAAAGATATAAGGGAAATAAGTAAATAAAAAAAGAAAAAAGAAAAAAGAAAAAAAACTAATGGGCCGGCCCACCCGGATCGAACCAGCACGCACGAGAAGGATGGATGGTTTGGTTTCTTTAAAAAGCGTGCAAAATCTGTTTTGTTAAACCTATCTCTATTCAAACTGCTATAACTTTTTATCTACAACTCCGAATCGACTTCCGTTTGTTTCTACTTGTTCCCTACTCCAATACCTATCTCTACACCGTCTCAAACCTCCATATAAACTCGTGGAGTTTTTTTTCTCCAAATCCCGAATCTACATATGCCCGAATCTTATTTCGCTTTTTAACCCATCTAGACTTCGTCGTTTGCCTTCGGTCAAAAAATGAAAGTTGTAGGAATCGTCAAAATCTTTCAATCCCGAAAAACCTCACCTATTTTCATCCACCACAGTCGGAGAATTTCGTATCGCAATATTTCAGATCTTATAGTGTAAATCCAAGATGTACTCACGCTCGTTTCTTCAAATCCAAATTCCTTTGGTGAGAAGGTAGGAATACTGATTCCCCACAACTTTCATGTTCTGAGTTTTTCAATTTTACCTACGGATTTGTCTCTCTAACACAGATCTATTTCTTGTCTATTTTGAGCCAAAATCGGACCAATCTCTTCTTCTAGCCACAGGATCCTATCCAGACGGTCGAGATCCAATCAAACCGGTGCGTACCATGTCGTCATCCCGGTCATTTTCCTCATCAACGCCACATCAACGTCAGGTCAACATCTAGTCCTAGTCAGCATGCAAAGTCAACCTGTCCAGTGAGCGGAATATTCCCTGGAATATTCCGTTCGAATTTAAAATTGTATATTATAGATTTAACTTGTAAAATTCATTAGAAATTCATACCATGTCCAAAAATTGCGTATAATATACCAAATTGAAGACTATTTTACATAGAATCATCTTATCAGAATAGATCTAACTTTTACTGTACGTGGATACTGCAGTAATTTAATTAGTTTTAATGGTCTTTTAGGTTAATAAATTCATAAAAAATTATCTGTAACTCCCAAAAATATGAACAATATATCAAATTGAAGCTACTGTAATGTACATTAATAATATCTGGTTGGATCTAGCCTTTGCCGACTATTTAACCTGTAGCAATTTAATTAGTTTTAATGGATTTATAAATCATTAAATTCATTAAAAATTAATTGCTTGTCACATAAATGATATACCGATGGAAAGCTGGTTCCATGTAGATCATAAATATGCAATTAGTTCAGCCTTTGACTCTAAGGTTTTGCCGTGAAGATTTAATTAGTTTAATGGCCTATTTAGAGTAATAAATTCATAAGAAAATAAATACTATTCAGAAAATTACAAATAATATGTCCCTGAAATCAAAATTCCGTGGAGATTACAGATATAATTTTAGTTTGATTTTTAGACAACAGAAACTATATGAATCATTTAAAACCATTAAACACTATTTAAATCATACAAAAAGATCTATAACTCCGATTAGGGTGAATCCAATGCCTACGGGTTCGTATTAACGTCCTCTATCCAGTAAGAAACAAATTTAATTCGACAGTTAGAACAGTTGTTACAACAGAACTAGTAAAAACCCTATATTGGCAAGTAATTATTAATAACAAGTACTCCATTGCATTAATTGGTCTCTTGCATGCATCATATACTCCAGTATTATGTAGAGAACTAAAGTAACAACCATTGTGACTTATTAAATTGTCATGCATGCATTTGTTGCATTTGTTTGATCTCTATGTGCTATTGTTTATGTTGTATGCAATTGTTTGATCGATAGATTACGAGGAGTGCAACGTGTGTGATTGCAACTACTACGATTGCAAGTATTGAGGTTATGACGAGAGCAACCATTATATCTATGAGAATTGTGAGGATTATCTAATCGACTACATCTACAACAAAGGCAAGTGGTGCTATCTTGGTCATAAATGTCCTAATGTTTTCCTATGCATTGCAGATGTTTTTGTAGAATTGCATCTGTAGGAATTGATGTGTATATGCTATGCTATATCCCATATTATTCCCTATCATTCCTTGTTTATGAGCCATCGTATTGGTAGATTGCTTAGCTATGCTATTTAGACGAGGAAGGGAATCACATCATGAAAAGTTATATGTTTTGAAAGGATTATGTTTTGCTAAATGACAAACCAATATGTTTTAATGAACCACCTGGGCGGAATGGCATTGATTGGGTCATCGAGTGTATTTATGGTGGGGAATGCCGCCCAGGACACTGAGAAATGATTGGTTTCTTTGTTTGGAAGCTTTCGTGTGCAACCATGTGCCAATAATAGAATGGGCGGTTGGTTAAACTCAGTAGGTTGTGGTAACTCGAACCCGCGTATCCAGAGATGTAGATAGTGTAGGTTGGACTGGTGCGCGTCGGGATTGGGGAGCTACTTCCCGAATGGTTCCTTCTTGGACTTCTCCCTATCATCACCCAATATGAGAGTGGTGGTACGAGCTGGGCTGGCCAAGTCACATGGTTAAAGTGTACTAACCCCTGCAGGGTGTATAAACTAATCGATTAGCCGTGTCCCCGGTTATGGAAAATTTGAGCGACCTGATACTGATGCTATGATATTTCTCACTCATCCTTATTTCTTAATTGCTTAAAACTTGTTGGGTGAACATAATTGGGTAGGAGCACCTGGGAGTAAACCAGAGTGTCCTATTTATCGTATTGGAAAACTACTTTGTTACAAATGTTAGGATAAAACTATTGCTTTATGCAAATGAGCCTGAACTCCACTTGGTCAAATAAGCATGTAGTTGATAGATCTGTTGTTAACCACTTTAGCCTACTTGCCATACATTCAATGTATTGACCATTCATGGCTGCAACGTTTCATGTTGCAGGTTATATCGTATTTGAGTGATCGTTCATAGGTCGCGAGACTCCACTCAACAATTGTTCGCCTGTGGCACATTTGAAGGATGGAGATCTACCTTGTATTCGTTTTCCGCTGTGTACTTGAATAGATAATGTAAATTCTGGATCATATTCGTTGTATTTATGATGCACAGTTATATTTGGTATCATTTTGTATTGTGTGTGCCAGTGAACCGATCCAGGGATTGACACTATACACATGAACTCAGCCTTATCAGGTGAGGGTGTTACATGGGGGCTACCCCCTCCCCTTCTCATTCATGTGGGTGGACACTCCACTCACAAAAATCCATTCAAATCCCTCCACTCAAAATCCCACTCAAACTTGCTATTAAATTTCCACCAAATTTAATGCAAACTCTCATTAAATAAAACTCTTTTATTTTATTCAGAATTTTGTCAATTACTTTAATGAAAAACATTCACAAATAACCCCTTGCTAGAATTCTATTTCACATGCATAACCTCTTTATGCAATTTCACCCGAAAACCTGTTTTGGTATCTAGTGAAATAAATTCCTGCGCTTGTTTATTCTTTCGGCATGAAACATTTGCTCCAAATGGATGTCAGTGTCCCTTAAGTGTGTCACCCTACGGTTCGCGAATAATTCGGACATGATCGAGACCCTTCTCCGATCAATAATCGATGGCGGACACGGAGATCCATACCGACTCCCACACATTCAACGATGACTTTCCTATGATCGTCGGAACCTTTTAAGCTTGTATCTTAATCCCTTTGTTTCACGATATATTACATGTCCGAGATTTGATCATCGGTATCTCCATACCTAGTTTGATCTCGTTACTGACATGCACTCTTTTCCTCGTTCCCATGATATAACATTCTAGTGATCAAATCACTTGCTTGCAAGCTAACCAATGTGATATCACCGAGAGGGCCCAGAGTATATCTATCCGTTATCGGGATGAACAAATTCCACTCTTGATCCATGATTCTCAACATAACACTTTAGTAGCTTTGAAGCCATCTATATAATCACCCAGTTACGGTGTGACGTTTGATATCAACAAGAAACTCTTCCGGTGTTAGTGATTGGCATGATCTCATGGTCTAAGGATTAGTATCACTTCGTAAGTTGTTTATAGCAATATAAACTCAATGACTTTGATCGTAATGCTATACTTCGGATGAATGTTCATCACACCATTACACTAATGTTGTGATCTCGTTATTAACAATATCCAATGTCTATGATCAGGAAACTGTGATCATCTTGTTAATCAACAAACTAGTTTATGAGAGAGGCATAACTAGGAACTTTCTGTTTGTTTATTAAACACACATGTATTAACGTTTTCGTATTAATACAATTATAGCATGCAAAATAAACATCTATCATATACTTGGAATACATATAATAAACACTTTATTATTGCCTCTCAGGGCATATTCCCTTTAGAGGAAGTATAATTGTTTCTTCACTTTCAGAGTGATGTGCCTGTTTGGAAGCAGTACTCGAGTGGTTTCATGTACTTAAATAGTAGTTATGTACTCCTTTTCCAGTATTGAATTACCCTTGATAGTTGCACTAATTAATAATATTTGGGTTGGGGAGATGAAAAACTGGATATCATGGTTTTGCAAGACTCCTTTCCATGACAACACACTAGATTTATATTGTAGTAGCAATCCTTAGCAGTTATCTTCGGATATTTTAGAAAGCTGTTCTAGGAGAAAATTGTTTATATTTTCTATTCGTAGAACTTGATGGCCCCTGATTTTCCAGACAAGTATTTACATAGCTCGGTTTCATGATGTGAAGTTACTTAGTATTTCTATGTCAATTTCATAGAGTTGTATAAAGGGTATCTCTAGTTTTCATATTAGTGAAGTATACTAGACGAGGTACAATACTCAGCCAGATTGCATTTTCCTTCCTATTTCTATGATTTGCTCCATTTTATCTCTGTTGCGGGTGTATTTCCATATTATTTTGAGGAGAGGCTAGATGTACTTAAGTACATTATAGTCAACAATACTCAGACGAGGTACAATACTTGCGGCCAGATTGCATTTTTAATTCCTATTTCTATGATTTGCTCCATTTTGTGTCCTTGCAGGTGTATATAGTCTAACATTCATTTATCATTTCCATATTATTTTGAGGAAATGAAAAATGATTTAGTTCTGTACCACTTTAGTAGATGGTTTGAACTTCTAGGCCTTTCCGCCACTTTCTGACATAGGGGATAGGAAACCCAGCTCTATCGGCTCATGTTTGAACTTAGAATTCTTGTCATGTCCAGATGATATAGAAGGCACTAATTTTCTATTTTTAATTCCTAAATGTATTTGGATAAATACCTAAAGGGAGGGTGCATTACCGTTTCAATCCTCACAAATGTTTTTCTTTTTTCCTTGAAGCGAGTCCTTGTGATCATGGCCTCACAAAGGAAGTTTCTACAAGGTATCTGTTTGGTCCGTTTATTAAATATGCAAACCTCTCAAGTATAGTGAGGGGACACAATATAGTTGTGTCAATTTTGTGCATCATAAGAGAAATTCGCATCCAATAGTTCTAGCAAATTACAATAGGTGATAACATAAAGCTATGGAAAGTACTAAAGTTGGTTCTTACAAATGAGGATAATATATAAGAACTCACTTCAAAGTTATCATGTTTCGGGATTGTGGAATCTTTGTTCCCTACTTTATTAGAATTATTTCATTGGTAACATTAACTTCGAAAGCGTCTCTCTAGACTACGTTGTTTTCAACATTGTAATATGTTGCTTTTCACATCAGAGTGCTAATTCGTATCCCCAAAGAGAGAAAAATATAGTATGTTCATAAACATGTGCTAATGTTGCATCTATCATCACTCTGTATATTAGCAGAGAACAGCGTTGCATCCAACAACAATATTCTACGTGTCACGGTTTGTCCTTGTTTTGCAGTTTTTTCTATACTAAAAATTCCAGGTCACACGTTTGAAGTTGCTAATTTCTTATGAATTTTCATTCTATTTTCCTACAGCTGTGAACTTACTAACTATGTAGCCTTTCTGAAAGCATTAGTTCCTTATTTGGCTAAGTATTATGATATATCCATTGAACATTGCCTTTTTTCCTGCAAGGTGCACATGTTAGCATTGTTTCTACAACATCCCCGTCGTCTAATGTGCCTTCATCACAACAGCAAGCCGTAGCTTCTTGGAGGTTAGTGAGTCTGGATTTGAGGAAGAAATTGACAAGCAAAGAGCGCCACAAGCGTCTTGATCCCAGAGGTATTGAATCTAAGGCAGGAGCAGCATGTTACTAAGGATCATGTGCAAGCCATGGAGGAGAGGCTAGAGCCGTTGAACATAAGCACGCCTAGATGATGGGGTTCTTGGCAAGAGCAATGTGTAACTCATGGTTTTTACATCTATTAACTCAAAAACAAGAAAAGTGGAAGGATCTTGAAGATGCCATCCCGAAAAAAGAAGGCAATCCATAGAAAATGTTCTATTCTATCGCCATGGTGTAATAAGTCAGAGCGAGCAATATTATTCATAGTTCTTGTTTGATTATGGTGCCCTTAGTGGGCTCAGTTAACCTACAATGCTTAGGGTAGAGAATTTATCTCAGACATGAGTTTGGTAAGGGTAATACAGATCAGTAGAGGATGGATCGAGCTAATGGGCAGGTGGAGCTCAACAACGAATTCTGGACAGAGCTATTTCTGATGATTTTGGAGACATGTCTGGGCTATCAGAGTTGAAGGAACAGAGACGACCAGAGTATATAGATGAACTGGTGCAGCTGTTGGGGTATATAAGTTCAGCTTAGAGATTTTTTTCTTGAAAAACTCTACTTTTATTAGAGCTATGAATAGGAGTCTATTGTAATGTGTTATGTTCTTGATTACACTACAAATTATAACAATTGTAATAGCTAAGAAATTGTATTTTATCCTCCGGTTGACTTTGGAGATGACATTGTCCGTGAGAAACATGAGGCAATCAACAAGGCTTGGCGTTTGGGGTGCCACCATGGACACTGACATTAAAAACATAGGCCCATCACAAATCAAAACGCCCATATTGTGACAATGCCATGCAGACGGGCAAGGCGAAGCTCGCCAGTTCATCTTGCATAGCTAGTGTCTGCTAAGCACAATGATGGCAGTTGAACTGGACATTAATTGTCCACATAAACTACTCAGGACCACCTAGCGGGCTCCTCGCATCCAGCTATGCCATCTTATGGAAGAGCACGTGCGGCATGATCTCCGCAGCTGAAATCATCACTCTTAACATGTTTCCCAACGCCGCCCATTCCAAGGACGTGCATGCTCTTTTACTTTCGCGCTGAAGATCGATGGCAGCTAGCACACTAAGCATATGCTTGATCATTGTGTAAACTTCAACCTTAGAAAGAAACACAGGTACAAAGAAGAATGCTACGGAAACAAAAGTGGGAGCATATGTGTAACTTGACAAATTGATACTCACGCTACGTGTGACTTCAAGCGTTTTTATAGCCGTGGTGGTGTCGTACATGGAGAAAGTAGTGGCGATGAAAGCAAACCGTGGCACGAGATAGCATTGCACATTTATCAACTTCTTATATATATACTGGAAATGAATTTTGGTACTATAGGAGTTCTAGTAATTAATTTTTATACTTTGTACAGACAAACCCCACTGTTCCTCTAGAAATGTTAGACATCCGATCAGTTAACCTTAAGTAATATCACCGTCAGATTTATTTTACTATGTTCATGTCGCCGCAGGCACTTAGAAGGTAAGAAATTTTCTTTCCGGCCATGTAACATATTAGTACAGATCAGGTCATCGCACGTGGCTGAAATCACTCATCCACCACGATATACCGAACCATCTCTACTCACTTTGTGAATAAAATTCTCTCTCTATGAAATTCTTATTTAAGCTAGTCGTTTTGTGAATGAAACAAATTTGAACTACTCTTTTATGTGTTCGTACATCCACGGAGAGTCTCTTCAAACCTTGTCATTAATTAGGTCCCCAATTTGAATTCGTGGTAGCTAGCTAGTCTAGCAACAAATACACCAGTCACACTGATGACTCCTGTATTAGTTCAGATAAGTCATGGACAGTAGTGGTCAATTGAGCTTCTACTCCATAAGAATTTACCAGACCACCAGATGGCGAAGCCGCCATGGGCTTGCGCTGATGGGGAGAGCGTACCCACCACTCTGCTCTCCGTGCTATGCCAAGCGGCCGCTCAGCATGAGGACTCACGTCACATCAGAGTTGCTCTAAAGGCCGACCAGGCACCACTGAGAATTGGAAGTGGCCAAGAAAAAGCTATAAGTTCTCCATAATGTAGATATTTTTCTTGGACCAATTTAATGTCTTCTGAGGCCACTTGTGGTAAAAGTAGAAGGAGCGAAAGCTACTGTACCTGCGAGCATAGTTACGTTGTCCTCACAAACTACTCTATATATACCATCACATCAGATTGTGTGATATTTCCTCTGTTCGGGATTATAGGTCCTACGCGCATACCTAGGTTATTAATTTGACCAATAAAATATAAGTTATATATCACAAAAGTTATATAATTAGAAAATATAACTTCTAAAGTTTCTAATGGTATAATTTTTATGCTATACTATTTATATTTTATTGTTTAAATTGGCAACCTAGTTATCCGCGCGAGACTTATAATCCCAAACGAGGGAGTACCATGAAAGAGCTCATGCAGCATAATCACCTGATGTTCTTTATGCGCCCTTCGCGTCCTTCCCAAGGCCACTCATTCCAAGGAGGTTCATGTGGTTCATGCATGTTATCTACCGTATTGAAGTTCCACGACCGAGCATGAAGCATGCTTGGTTATCTCGAGGGAGTGCTGAGTTGTCTAGCGAGATGTTCAACTTGAACCTTAAAAACAAAACGCAGCTACAAGAACCCTAGCTAGTGCTGGCACTTCTGTATAATAAATGCGCAAATAAAAGTGGGAGGATATGTCACAAGAAAAGTCGTGCTGAGTGGAACTTCAAGCGTTTATACATAGCCTTGGTGATGTGTACAAGGAGAAGAAGGCAGACAAAAGCTAGCAAAACTTTGGCACATGAGAGCATTAAGCAATGACCACCTTCCTACATAATGGTAATGAATTCTTTGTACCAATAGGTGTAGCAATCTGTACATGTCATACACTCATACAGACAGACCCAACAAACGATCATGAATTGTCATTTCCCTGCTTTGGGTATTAGCCACATTATTCGGAACTGTGAGAGACGTCAGATCATTAAATATGATGTATTATCAGTATATGGTTTCATATTCCCTGGGCGAGTTTGATACCCCATCTCATAATTTTGGGTATAGTCCTGGCCAAGCCGGGGGGGGGGGGGGGGGGGGGGGGCGGGGAGGGGGGTATGTCTAGGCAAAAACACTTTGGCCATCTTTGGCGCTTCGTTTGGATTCCTGTGCAACCTTTTTTTGGACCGGAGATATATGCATGGTGGTTGCTTGGTTGCATGCTTTGTAACCAAGGAGCAAGCCAGATACAGACAAATGTTGTTTTGTCCGTCTCCAAAACAGCTGCTACGGTGACCTCTTCCCATTAGTGGTGAGATTACCACGCACTTTTCAGTAGATAAGGAATTCAACATGAGAGGATGATTCTAGATAACAACATACCTGAATAGGTGATGCACCACGAGGTAAACACAAAAACACAACTCGTGATGCATCAAGTGTTCATGAACAGAGGGGTTAATATATACCACCTCCTATAATATTACAAACCAGAGATCAATTTTCATCAAGGCGTAGCGTATGGAGGGAAATGAGACCACCTCCCAAAATATACATGAACGCATCAACAGTTCATGAGCAAGTCGCCAACAGCAAAGGAACTGCCACAATCGAAGTGATTGTGTATCCAGATCTAAGCCAGGACCTCGTCTCACCCGGACCCATTTTTTTTTTTGCATAGGTGACACCTTCTGCTTTGTTGTCCGCAAGAAAGTTTATGGTTTGCAACATCAAATTTGGATCACATAGTTGTCTCTTGTCCACATACTTGGGCATGAAGATTGTCTTCATCTGAGCATAGTCTATTATGGGCATCTGCATTAACTCAAGGAGCTTTGGGCATGACTATGATTAAAAATGGAGTGTGTTAGTGCACATCAATTTGTAGGTATGAACAAGTAAAACATAAGGTAGTGTCATGCGATCTTACCATGAGCACCTACTTTAGCATGTCATCCTCATCGACCATAAAGGTTGTGTTGTCCGCACCATATGACGCCCTCCTGGTGTCTAAGCTTGATATCAGGTTCCATTTGGTTCTCCACTTCCTAATGTAGTTGTACAGCTAAAAAGTACTCATTGTGATCCCCGTGAAGTCAAGAACATCATTGGAAATCTTATGCATGTCCCGCTCTCTAAAGCTATTGGCAGAGTTTGCCCCGCTGTTCACGAGCTCAACCATCCTATCCAGGATGAACTCTAATAAAGCAGGTTCCCAAACCATTTCATGTTTAGGGACACACTTATCTAGCATTTTGGTAGGCTCCAGCCAGATAATGTCAAATTTTCCCAAGAAGAGCGAAGATAAGTCGGGGGAGCTAGCTGATAGCTCCAAATATTGACACTTTGCATTGGTTTTCATAGGGTTTCATTGATTTTGATCTTTCAACTAATGCTAATACCTCAAGTTAGTGAAACCTTGTTCTTTCGTGAAGACTTTTAGGTATTGTGCACTTTTGGAAGATCCGAGAGCATTTATGGGCTGATCACATCTAAATGAACAAATCTACAATTGAAGACATTTCCATCCGAGGCTTACTGAGCCCTTAACAACCTGCAGTATGGCTCGAGGCCGCTAGTATGGCCCACCCGTACCACCCTCTATCGCATATTTTATATCAATACAAGAAACTTTCGTGAAGGCAGAGAGGGCCAAATACAAACACAGCCGCCACAAACCATCCTAGAAGAGAGGAAATCAGATCTGAAGAAGGAGAAGAACCTCACCTCATCCTTCAACGATCCCAAGCCTCTTGATCATCAACTCCACCATAATTCCCCACTTGTACTAAGAGAGAGAAAGAGAGAGAGATTCATACTTGTAAGATTAGGGTCCGAACCTCTATTCCTACTTTGGTTTGTATTTGATTTGATATTTGTAGTTATTGTGGTTTGCTATGGTAGAGTTGAGATAATTTCTTTTTGTAATATGATTATATCTTTGATCTATTCTCCTCTGATTTGTGAGTAAATCCCCATAGGCGTGGGAGATGTAGGGAATTTGTGAGATGTGATGTGCCTCTTTTATTTCCATCCATTTGTGATTATTGTGATGATTATTACATTGTGAGAATGATTATCTATGTTTGACTAATGCTTGTTATCCAATTTATGGGTCCGGGTAGCATGATCCTAAGATCTCATAGATATAAACTTGTATACTACCGAATCGACGACCCCTGAGTGACACGACCGATGATATCAAAGATGAGCTAGTACAACTCGAGGAAAACAAGGAACCATCAAGTTTAAAGCCTTGATCTGGTCAAAAGAACTTATTGATGTGTTGACCATGGCTTTGGTAACAGACATAAGGATTATTGGGATCGAGAAGAATATACCAAGAGGACTCTTGATTGGTATATGGGTTGCTTGCCTACTCACATATGAATAAGAAGTATCATAATCACTTATCCCATTTTATGCACCTGGCACATTCACTATCACGATGAACCATTTCTCTCCACGCCTAACCTTTCATCTGCAGGAAACCTCAAACAATCTCTGTGCTTTTACTTTAAGTACTGTTCAATACTCAAATCTATTTCATTTTCACTCACCCATTTCCACCTCAATATTTACAGTCAATTAACTCAAGACTAGTGACACCTTGAGTGGGACAGAAATGCCGCAGTAAACATTTTCCTAGGACCCTTATTGGGATCGATATAAAAATTGAAACTAATACTTCCACGAAAACGTGCTTTGATGACCTTGTGCTCTTGCAGGCTATCACTAGCACATGTGATGTTCTACAGTCATGTAAGCATGGTAGAAACAAGAACAATGATGGGTACATTTCTTAAATCACACCCCTCTATCAAGAACACTATTAATCGCAATACAATGGCTATTGCATATGAAAAAACGAACACATAATATAGCTACATCATGAAGGGGTTGAGGTGTTTGTCACAACGAGAGGAGTAGGCTTCAGAACAGAGGTCAGGCCAGGGCGGAAGTAGGCAGGAGCACCGTCGACGTGCTCAAGGGTGAAGCCAGCAAGACCAACAACATTGAAGTGCCTGAGTAAGATGGCGGAATGACTCATATTCAAACAGAAAGAACATCAATGGTTGCAGACCCATACATCCAGCCGCATCTAGCACATCATTACAGATCTAAGATAAATCGAGGGTTCGAGATTCTTACAGCAAGTGGAACGACATCTAGCCCACAAGTCGGGGACGATGGGGATTCTAGCAGTCGGTCAACGGCCTCCATTGTCGCGCTCGAGATCCAAGATCCCTCCATGAGGAGCTCCGATGGGGGGAAGTGGAGGATTTTATTACAATGATGGCCGTCAATGGCTAATAGGAGAGCTTGAAATTACGGAAGAGCATGTGTGGCATGATCGCCGCGGTTGGAATTAGCAATGTTAACATGGTTCCCAACGCCGCCCATTCCATCGATGGCAGGACACTGAGCATACTTGACCATCGCGTAAATTTCAACATTACAAAAGAAACACAGCTAGCTATGTGCATCCATGGGCAAACTTGAACCTTACAAAAGAATCACAGCTACAAGGAGCTAGTGGCATTACAAATTGCATGCGTAAACAAAAAGTTGGAGCATATGTGTAACTTGACAAATTGATGCATGCTACAGTGTGACTTCAAGCGTTTTTATATCCTTGGCGTTGTACACGGAAAAAGTAGTGGCGATGAAAGCAAACCGTGTCACGAGATAGCATTGAACATCTATCAACTTCTTATATACTGGAAATGAATTTTGGTACTATAGGAGTTCTTGTAATTAATTTGTATACTTTGTACAGACAAACCCCACTAGCGATCATCAGTTGCCATTTTTATCCTTTGGGGATTAGCCACGTCATTTAGAAATGTGACACATCTGATCAGTTAACGTTATGTACTATCACTATCAGATTTATTTTTCCATATGCATGTCGCAGCAGTCACTCACAAGGTAAGAAATTTTCTTTCCCGTAGTAATGTAACACTAGTACAGATTAGAGCATCATGGCTAAAATGGATCATCCACCACAATTTACCAAACCTTCTCTACTCGTTTTGTGAATAAAGTTCGCTCTCTATGAAATTCTTATTTAAATTAATTGTTTTGTGAATGAAAGAAATTTGAACTACTCTTGTATGTGTTTGTAAATGCACACAGAGTCTGTTAACACCTCGTCATTAGTTCATCAATTTTTTTTTCAAAATGAGGAGCATAGATCCGGCCTCTGCATTTGTTCGTCAACTTGGATTCACGGTAGCAAGTCTAGAAAAACACACCAGTGGCTGATGAATCCTATATTAGGGCATTTCCAGCGGGCCGACACAGACTGGTGCCGCATCCGGTCCAATTTTGTCTAAATTGGTCGGCCCGCGTACAGTAAATGAGTCACAATCTGGCCTGCCCAGTGGCGCGACCCATTTTGACCGCTCTACCCACTGTCAAGGCTTGACAACCTCTCGTTAATGGCGACGGGATGTTGCCAATCACCGTCAGTGGCTTCCCGTGCTGCCATTGTTTCCCGCCTACTATTTCCCAGCCGCCCACGGCCGGAAAACCTCCCGCGGCCGGCCGGCCGTTTCCCACCCTGGCCATTGTCTATAAAATATGATCACCATCGCAGCGATGAACACAAAACTAAGCGGCACCAAGAACCACCAATCGACAGCGATGCTGTGCCACAAGATCGCCAACTGGACGATGCTCAGGAAGATGTGCCACGACCGATTCCCGCGGCCCTCCTTCTAGGAGGACGTGTACCTATGCCTGGACACGAGCCAACTCGGGCTGGTTCGGGCCAAGCCATCGAAAAGCTTGAGCTTTTTCCGGCGATCCCGAGCCAACTCGAAGCTGTCGGCGAGCCTCAAAGGGGAGCTCGGCCCGAGCTTTCCAAAAGCTCGGTGCGGCTCGCGAGCCTGGCGTGGACGAGTCACTGACAGGTGGGGGCGGCGTTGGAGGCGTGTCGGAGTCAGCGTCGGCGTTGCATGGCGGCGCGGCGACACCTGCTAGGAAGCGGCAGTGCGGGGTTGTGCGGGTGTAGGGAGATGGGCGGTGTAGAGGGTGTTGGCGGAGAGGAGCAGACGGCGCCGGCGTGTGGCAGAACTCGCCGGACGATGGAATCTGGCCGGGTGGTGGCCGCATCTGGCTAAAAAGCTCGGCACGAGGAAGATGAACAGAGTCAACGCTCTATCGATGGAAGAGTGTTGTTGTCCATCAATGAATTAGTTCAACATCCAGCCCAAACTGCGGCCCATCTTGCTCTCCTTGCCTCACTTAGGCCCCTCAAATTTCCTAAGCAAAAAAAGTCAAGCTCAACAAGCCAGACCGCAGCAAGCCCGGGCCGCAGCGGAGGCTTGGCTCGGTCCAGCAGCTCCAGCGGGCCTAGCCCAGCTCGCCCCGAGCCGCCAAAACTCGGGCCGAGCCCAATAGCCCGAGTTTGGTGTCCAGGCATACGTGTACCTACATGCCATCGTGATGGCCCTGTGCTTTGTGAAGGAGGAGTGAACAACTTAGAGCGCGAGGGAACCGTCAGAAAAAAAAAGAAACAGATCCTTTTATGCACGAATAGAACCCATGTTCACGTTCCAAATAATACACCACATGAGCAAAAGGAAAGAGACCGTCTCATACACGATTTTCACAATCAAAGAAAAATAATAGACCGGTCAGTTAGGATATCTCAGACTTCCAAAGAATAAGTGCCCTTGCTAAAAAGCTAGAATCGTGAGCTGCTTGGAGTCTAAATTTTACCCCATGTAATTTTTAGTGTGGAGTCCATGCCACATACTACAAATGTTAATTAAAGATGTTCATGTCAACGTGTAAGACAACTATAGTTGGACGTGAAATGGCAATTATATCTAAGATTTTTTTTGGCTCAGCTCTGTTTTTGTTTAATAATCTAAATAAACCATATTTGGTAGATCCAGAGAACATTTAAGCGGACGCCCGTAAAAAAAACTCCGATTTGCCAGAATACAATGATCAATATGTGTACGTGGTTGAGAATATTTATGTATACATGGGCATAGTTGAGTATGTTTATATATGTAAATGTGCATGGTTGAGTATACGATAATCATCATAAGAGCACTACTAAGGATGGCAATAGGCATGGTATGAGTAGGATAGAGCAATACTATACCTATACCCATGTAGTCAGTGTGTACCAAAGTTTACCCATACTCGTACCCATGGGTATAAAACTTTACCCATACCCATACTGCCGGGTATCCATACCCATTGGGTACCCGGTGGGTAAATCTAATAATACACAAGTTATTCATAAGTTTACGTTCATCAATAACATATATTGCAAAAAATCCAACTATCTCTACTTAATACTAATAGATAGATGAGTACATGAAACTATCGAAGTTTAGAATTGACAGTCGCATACTTGTCCCTAAACTTCTTGGTCATATAGGTTGACAATCTACATGTAAGTTTGATATGTCAGTTTAAACGGGCAGAGTATGTGTATATCCATGGATACAAGTCTATACCCATGCCCGTACCGATAACTTAACGGGTAGGGTATGGGTATTATCCGTGGGTTTAAAAGTATGCCCATACCCTATTCATGTGGTACGGTACCCGCGGATACCCATACCCATGGGTATGTCATCCTTAAGCACTACATATGAACATGCTAGAACTTTTCATAAAAATGCAAGCATGTGACTATCAACAGTGTCCTATTCTTATTCGAGTACTAGAACAACTATTCCGAATGCACACAAGATCACAAAAAATAGATCATCACGATCGTCAGGTGGCATACCAAGATTGGTCGATCTTGAAACTCTGATGAAGTAAATCCTATCGGAAGGTTATCATATCATGTCTAAAAATCAGGCTACACTTAGCGCATTGCATTCAGTAATCATCTTTAATTGAAACAAATCATATCACAAGTCATGGATTTTACAAATAAAATTCGTACAATTTTAGTTTATCGGAAGTTTTTTACGAACATTCTTTGCTTTGGATGATTAGATATCTCTGGGATATTTTTAGTGTTTTATATGATGTAATGAAGTGAACATAAGAGCACATGTCATGCCATTCACACAATAAAACCTACAATTGATTAATTGATAGGGTATATGTGGCATCCAAGCCATGACATGTCAAATACATGCATCAAGTGTGCATAGCACTATATTGGGGGTCAACATAAAATGGATAGATTTTAGAAATATGGACAAAAATACCATATGAAAATATTTGATGTTCTCAAAAACTTGAAGTGATACTTCTCCCACTTTGGCTACGGAGGTATAAAAACGTTAATGAGTCAAGTTTCTCCATGCGAGACTATATTAATATCCAAAAGGTTGCACATTTTAAAACAATTTAAGTAAGCGTAAGGGAGGTAACAATTAATATTTTTAACTTGTCCTGCCTATAACAATGATGATTACTCTCCTTTTATTTCAGGAAGAAAATTTATCTCAACACGTATTGATCTAACATCACATAAAATACTTAGTTATGTTTAATATCACTTACAAAAAGAACATCGTTATTATTAATCTCCTAACAATAAAGTTATTTAAGATGTTATTAGCATGTACCATAAAACCGTACTATATCTTATTAATGAATGTGATACCCATGATATGGAACATTACTTCAACCCACTATAGATGGTGTCCTCGCATTTGTGAGGGCCACTGTGCTAGTCGACTATATGGCACGTGCACTATCCGCGTCGATGCAAGAGTGCCGCAAATTTGGTGCGCCGATGCGTCAAGCTGGATAGACCACGTAGCTGGAGGGACCGTGCGCGATCGATCGGTCTGCGTGAACCGGTTCGAATGTGAGTGGTGCCAATGTAAGTGGTGCCGATTGAGATGCCCTTAGTTCATCAGATAATCCATGGATAGTAGTGGTCGAGCTTCTACTCCATCGGAATTTACTAGGACACCAGGAGGCGAAGCCGCCATGCGCTTGCGCTGATCGGGAGAGCGTACCCACCACCACTATGTTCCCCACGCTTTGCCAAGCCGCTGCTCAGCCAAGACCTTCGTCACATCGGAGTTGCTCTAGAGGCCGATCAGGAACGGCCGAGAATACGGAAGTAGTCCAGAAAAAGCTGAAAATTCTACATAGTGTAGACTTATTTCCTGGGTACAATTTTTCGTGTCCTGAGGCCAAGAGTGATAGAAGTAGAAGAGGCGAAAGTTGTACTCCCTCGGTTTGAAAATATAAGATGTTTTAGGTTAGTGAAGCAAATATATCTAAACATGTTTTAGTGTGTAGGTTCAAATGAAACTAAAAGATGTCTAGATATATTTTCTTCACAAACTTAAAACATCTTATATTTTTAAACGGAGGGAGTACTTCTGAGCATCCAGTTTGAACACATCACATCAGACGGTGCGATACAATGAAAGAGCACATGCAGCATGATCACTTGATGAGATTGCTGCACGCTTCACAAGCTTCCCAAGGCCACTCATTACAAGGAGGTCCACGTGTATCATGCATCAATGCATGTTTTATACCGTATATGAAGATCCATGGTAGCGCAAGAAGTGTGCTTAATCATCACGAGGGGGGTATTATGAGTTAGCTAAAAAGATGTTCAACTTGAACCTTACAAATGAAACACTGCTAAAAGAACGCTGGATAGATAGTGCTCGCACTTATATAAATTGGATGGGCAAACAAAAGCGGGAGCATATGTCACAAGAAAAATCGTTACGTAGACTTCAAGCGTTTATATATAGCCATGGTGATGTGTACAGGGAGAAGGAGGCAGAGACAAATAAAAGCGAAACATTGGCACAAGAGAGCATTAAACAATGACCACCTTCCTATATAATGCTAATGAATTCTTTGTACCAATAGGTGTAGCAATCTGTATACTTCATACAGACAGACCCGAGAAACGCGATCATCAATTGTTATTTTTATGTTCTGGGATTAACCACGTTATTTGGAACCATGAGAGACATCAGATCAGTTTCTTGGGCCACATTATTTTCCAGGACAAAAGTTGTCATGCACGTTTCAGTATACATGCTCAGCTAAAGTTTCAATCACTGGACACAAGTAATCCATCGATCCTTCAAAGAATTTATAACACAACTAGTCAATTTGTTAGAAATTGCTTAGTGGTGAATTGGGAATAAGAAGAAAAAGAGTAGTTGAGGTTACACATTCTTAAAACCAGCATTCTTAAGTTTAAGATCAAAGACTCTGGCCAAAAAAGGAGAGAGCTCCCCGTTAATGGTTCTCCTACCTGGACTCCCCGTGGACATTCTATGAAATTATTCAAAAGTTGTCATTGTTGCGACTCAGCAGTCCCATCCTTCCGATTCTCAAAAAATGAGGGGCAAGGGGATTGATATCAAGAAAGATTTCTTCTTATTTATACGGCATGATTTGATTGCTTTACTTCACTTGCCAGATCATTGTTGTCAATACTGAGGTGCGGACTCTCTCTTTATTTTTTTGTTTTACTTGATTACTCAATATTGAGTTTCCTTCTTGATGATATGCATCTCTGAGGGAGAAACTTGTGGTAATAAAAACCTATATTTTCTTAAAAGGTTATAACTTGAAGTAATATTTTTGGATTCCTACATACACGTGCAAAGTCATTTTTGTTAGCACACCACATACGGTTCAATCCCTAAACTCAAACTAAACTATGCTATTTTAATTATTCCAACCATAAAACACGTCTTCTAAGTTTAAAACGGGGGCATGTGTCTAGTCTAACACACCGAACACGAATGACAGGCGAAGCCTTTATAAATTCTTTGTTAAACATGTCATGACAAAAGCTTAAACATACAAAGAAACTACTATTGTAGATGATTTCTAGCGTGTCCATCTTAAAATTACCGCATCTGGAGTTATGCAATATTATGGAGGAGTACATCAAGTGGTGGAGCTCACGCTTTTATGAAGCCTGCGCACACGTCATAGGGTAGGTGACTTTTTCTAAGGGTGTTGAACACGCGTATACAATACAACACACAGAAGACATACATCATGTATAGATATGTGAATCGCTCTAAATTTGTATTTAAAGAACGGGCATATGCATTATTATAACTTTATAAGCATTAATCTTAGAACCTCGAATCAGTGATAGATTTAAATCCCTGCTCACAAATATGACACATTTGAACTATATAAAAACTACTACGAGATGATGCATTATATTAGCCATGTCTGAGTATCTGTTGATGTAACTTGAGGCCAAAAAACTAAGGTTTGAACATAGTTGGAGATTTGGATATTGAATTTTTCTATAGTTCCTTTCAAAATGGTGGTTTTACTGTTGGATTTAGAATGGTTAGCAAAGCATGAAAAGAGCAACGACTTGCACATTGGTCGACCCTAAGCTGCGATGCGAGCCTGGCAGGCTGCACTCCAGCGTGCTGCTGCTGATGATGGAAGGAGTCTGTGGTCTTGCGGGATTTGGATCTGGCCCTCTTTTGCTAGTTGCTATAGAACAGATAAATCGTGTCCGTCTTCGGTGAAACATTGCACCTTAGCCGATGATAAAAGTCGCAGGAGCTCGTGAAAGTTCTCTTGCACGGTTCCACGGAGCCCTGGTACATGCCCTAGGCACAATGACGGTAAATCTGCCAATGCATGTAAAATTCCATTGGCGTTGATGCATGCATGTGTGCTTCTGCCTGTCGAAGATCCATGGATTCACATGCTTCCTAATGCAACTCAATCCGAGAGGACATCGATGCATGCATCGGTGCTTCTACAATGTTGAAGATCAACGTCAATGCATGGAAAATGCTTGATTATCTCCACACAATGTGCTAGCTGGCTTGCTGGCTAGACGTGAAATTAAAAAAACAACTACAAGAATGGTATCTCATGCCGGCATGAAGAACAACCGATACATGTAATTGGACATCAGGCGTTTAAATAGCTGATGTGGTGTGTGTCACAACCAGATTATAGTTAACGCCCCTTGTGTATAATGGTATTCAATTCTTGCATAAGTACTACTACTCCGAGTCTATTATATACTAAAAGCAATATAAGGGTGAGGTTAATAGTTACGTAACTGTGTAAGGCCGTTTGACACGTTCTGAGTTGAGTCACGTATCAAATAAAAAAGGAACTACCGTATAAAATAGAACGTGACATTGTTTTGGTCCATAGCATGAAGACATATCGTCCTAGGACTCTAGCTTAATCCGTTGGAAAAAATACCGCCGCCGCAGTACCTATTCTAGCGTTTCCTAACCTAAGCATGCTGCCGCGGCCATAGTATTCCCATCGTCTAGGGATATCCTTAGGCATGCGCCTATATACGCGCCAAGTTCCCCTGATGCATGCAATCAGCCACTCAACGTCCACCGCCGCCAAGTTCTCCGTTGCGCTTGGCCAGTCCGACGTCAACTCTCCCGCGTGTATAGGACTTGCGTCATCCACACCAAGCCGGCAGCACAAATCCAGGTAATTACGGGTGAGCTTTAATTTTCTTTGAGTGCATCATCTACTACAGTACTTCTTTTACGGTTTAACATGTACCGTTTAGAAATTTATCAGCTCGCTCTCGGCAATACAGAACGAAAGGTTGCATGCACCCATAGATGGATGGATCGATCGAATTAAGACTTCAAAAACAAAGTTCTCAAACTAGCTAAGTAATGAGACGGGAAAAAAATATTGATCAATAGTATGAAGTGAACACGTATATCTATTCCCAAAGCAAAATGCCTACGCTATCTAGGTAGAACGTCACGCAACTGGAAAGCTAGGATTTGTTTAAGCAGTCTAAGTACACCAACTATTATCTATATTGCTGCGATAGCATCAGCGGTTAACCTAATCCAGTCTCTACATGAAAATAGTCGGCATGAGCAGCAAAAAATCAAGCATGGCATCTATGATTTTGAACATGAACAATCAAAAAATTATTATACCATTAAAGGAGGATGCTTGATTAGATTTTTTCAAGCGATCAAAATTGATATTATTTATCAGGTGGATTTGTCCGAGCTTTTATAACTATGTAATATTTTCTGTAGATTAGAGAAAATTATGTTGAGTGGTATATTTTTATATATAATTTAATTGGCTTCTCGAGTTTTCTTCTTTGCAAAAAATAACCTGCCATGTTTGGTGGAAGGATCAAATGATATGCATATAGTTATATGTTTTTCTGATTGTATCTCGGTCTCCTAACTGCCTTTAGAATAGTCGTGGCTGATGATTACGCAGTGATGAAGGTAGGCTTTTAAGTTGACATTCCTGTTAACATATTAGTTAGATTTCTTACAAAAATAATAAGGATTTTATTTGAAAATTGATACTATCGTCAACATTAAAAAATTCTTGAGAGCGATACAGTAAAAGTTGGATAGATCTCCATAATATACCAATAGATTGCAACAAATAGATATACGTAACTAGAAGAGGAACCGAGGTATAATGGTTTAGATATGCCAGAAATCTTTTTGCGTGCTCCTTTTTCCAGCCATGGAAGTATATCACCGGTGAGTTATTTTCATTGGTACTATATCAGGACACCATTCAAGTGATACCCGATTTGAATCAGAATCCAATACATACAAGTGTGTTGAATTATATACATGTGTGATCTAAGTAGTAGATCTGGATCAATAAACACAAGTTTGCACCCACGACCATGACAAAGTAACAAGAATAAGTGTTTAGCAGTTAATCTCCGTGGTCTATTTTCCCTTAAACTTAAATAGGATGTGCCGCGGAGATTACATATATTTTTAATCTGGTGAATCAAATCGTTGCCCTAAAGTACTTTGGTGTTATGATGACACTACTAATTAGTAGTGTTGATTTTGTAGTGGGTACTGGGATTGAAAAAGTTCATCTGGTGAAGACACACAATTGAACCAAGTATCAAATTATTAAAATTTCAGCTTAGTCATGTTACATGATACATCAATACATGAAGGCAAAATGTAGAAAGAATGGATCAAAGGGGGGAAATATCGGTTAACGAGTTATATAAAATATATAAATATATGAATACCTTCGTTTTAGTACATATCATTTTGTAGAATATTGGACCGACTAGACAATATAGTAACATGAAATATGAGGAAACATATTATTTCTAGAATTCCATTATTCAGAATATATTTATAAAAGGTTCCAATTTAAATCTTGGAGGTGGTGTCTCTGTCTAAAACATGATATTTATAGAAAAACAAAGAATGCCAATATTTTTATTTGAGGGAGAAATAAGGAAGGAAATATTTTAGACAAAATAAGATGAAAGTTATCACCATATAGTTTCCCTGCTGCTATACCATTACAAGCACATAATAATTTGGTTATTCCATTAAGAATTTATCTAAACCTTAAAATGATAATTCAAGTATCAAATTAAATTATCATAGTGTTGCATGTTAAACCTTTTTACATTAAAAAGTCTTCGTCGTATGTGTTCATAATAAAACTTTATGATCATATTAATGCACATTCGATGAATCCAAAGAAATTTAGCCACCTGGCCACAATTGATAATTGTTTGTGCAAACAATTGATCTGTTCAACCTAATTATCAATAGACATGAACTGGTATATGTTTAGGCAATTGACAAAACCAATATTTTTTTGTGAAACCAATTGATTTGTTAAACCTTACTATCAACATACGTGAACCTATAATTGATGATTTTTTGTGTGAGAGAGATCTCTTAAACCTTATTATCGATATACATGAACCGATATATGTTTTACTTGAGCATAGCGTCATTTGACCATTAATGTGATGTATAATAAACCACAACTAAATGATCTTGGTAATATATATAAACACATTCAATCTGGAAATATTATTCACGCATCAACATATATGAATAGAAAAAAAATCGGTGATAGTAAGCTAAGTCTTAACCACACTTTGAGGCAACATCCAACAAAAGATAAATCCATCTTGAAATATAAATTTAATTCTATGTACTTACTTCATAGCACCACGTAAAACATGCACATATGGTCATTGAAAAAAGTTATTTTTTGTTGAAACATTAACTATTCTTCCACAAATTAAAAATAAATATACATGTCTTCTTCACAAGTGGTTTTATATCGCATAATACAAGTTTCTATACGACCATAAAAGTTCTAAGATATTCAGAAAAGATGCCCTCGCATTTGCGAGGGCCATTTTGCTAGTTAAATATAAAGGAGAATGAACCAACCTTCCTTGCATTCAAAGGGGGCATATAACATGCTGTAGGAACTTTAGGCGTACTACTAAGAGGTATGTGAAGCTCGATTTCCAATTTAGATCAACATCAGTGTCAATTATGAAAATCAACATGCGGTTCGGCCCTACCATCATATGATCAGGATATCCAAAATTTAGTCAAAACTAGGAAGACATCATATATATTTCAAAAGAGATGTCCGATCCATAAACTGTTTTGCCCATCCTCATCATTCCGTCAAGCTCCTCGAAAGAATACCAATGTTCAATATATATTCCAAAAATGAAATTCATCCTTTATTGAAACTCCATGAAAATTTGAAGAAACTTCCAGAAATCGTCTAAAAGGTCCTAGTGGGCTTCATTGCAGTTTCATATTTCACAGAACATCCAATCAGCGTGGTTACATAGTGCTGTATGTTTCACTCAAATGCCCATGAGAAACGTATGTGAAAGACACGCCCGATGAGAAACAAGTGTGAAACCTGGACGAAATCTCCATTAATTTTTTGAAAAATTTGGAATTTATGAAATTTCGAATTTCGCCAGGCCGCTGCTCACAATGCGTGGGGTATCTAAGGTAAATGTCCATTCTCTCGTGGAGTGGGGTATCTAATATAGTGTCTGCTAAGCACAATGATGGCAGTTCCGCAGTTGAACATGACCTTAATCATCCACGTAAACTACTCAGGATCAGAAGGCTCCTCGCATGCAGCTATGCCATCTTATGGAAGAGCGTGTGCGGCATGATCACTGCCACTGAAATCAGGCCGCTTAACATGATGTTTCCTAACGCCGCCATTCCAAGGATGTGCATGTGGTTGCATGCATGCTCTTTTTCTTTCGTGCTGAAGATCGATGGCAGCACACTAAGCATATGCTTGATCATCGCATAAACTAAGTAAAACCTTACAAAAGAAACACAGCTAGCATTGAAACCACACTGATAGCAAGTCTCATATCATTTCCTTTGGTAACGATTCTAAATTCTATTGTAGGTACAATAATACTATTCTTAGGAGCTGTTTTAGCTCTTGCTCGGGGAGATATTATAAATATATTATCTTGGATAGATGCTAATCACTACGGGAATAACTAAATAGGCCGACGGCCTTTTTATACGCCGACGGCGTAGCTTGACGGGCCGTCGGCCCAGTTTTGCCGTCGGCGTAGAATAAATAGGCCGACGGCCGCCGTCGGCATAAACATGACCGTCGGCGTAGCCTATTGGGCTAACGGCAGAGCAACGGCGTCAAGTCTACGCCGACGGATGCCGAGCTATTTTTCTTTTTTTGCCACATTAATCTTAGAAAAATCATAACTAAATCATTTAAATTCAGAAAAATACATATAATATATCAAAATTTGCAGAAAAATAAGATATATCTATATAAACTCAAATATTATATATTTTTATTCAAAAAAGTACATAAAAAATACAAATACTTTCGTATAACATATTTTTCATTTTCCAAGTGCAAAAAACGGGGTGTTTTGTGAAGCAACCACCAAATAAAAATTTCAAAATGATAATACCATATTTTTAAAAAATACTAGACCATATTGAATGGACAATTTACTAACCTAGGAATCTCAAACCTTTCCGTTCACCTCTCGTGAAAAAGACAAATTCCTGCTGAATCGGCAGGAAATGAGTTAGATTTGAACTACAGGTACATGATATATTGCTCATGATTTTTTGTAAAAATCATTTTTAGGTTCACAATATGGTATTTCATCAGAGATCT
Source organism: Avena insularis (assembly GCA_023614405.1). Classification (NCBI taxonomy): domain Eukaryota; kingdom Viridiplantae; phylum Streptophyta; class Magnoliopsida; order Poales; family Poaceae; genus Avena; species Avena insularis. The sequence goes on along the minus strand of CM042691.1, from coordinate 287,409,164 downwards.
AATGCAAGTTTAGTGAGGCTCGTCCCCGAGCTAAGAATCATCATGCCCCTCGATTTAGGAAGTTTGATGATAGTTTGAAATGAGCATAAAAAATTAAAGAACGATCGAAACAATGCAAAACCTTCGCGTGGTGTCATATTATATGACATAGTTCCATGGAAAAATACCAGACTTGGTATATCCATTGAGTCTTAAAAAAACCTTCACAAAATGACCTATCTCAATCGAGGTTTTCTGGATTTCAGGTCAAATGACCAATGTTATTGCTAGAATCGCGGTATATTTTGCGATAATGTGTTTATATTATGCATGCAGGTGTATCATGGGATGGTGAACAATGTTGCAGGAGGAAGTTTTCCTTTTCGTCGCACCAAAAAGCCATTTTTTATTTTCCGAGTGCAAAAAACGGGGTGTTTTTGTGAAGCAACCACCAAAAGAAAGTTTCAAAATGATAATACCATATTTTTCAAAAATACTAGACCATATTGAATGGACAATTTCCCAACCTAGAAATCTCAAACCTTTTCGTTGACCTCTCGTGAAAAAGACAAATTCCTGCTGAATCGGTAGGAAATGAGTTAGATTTGAACTACAGGTACATGATATATTGCTCATGATTTTTTGTAAAAATCATTTTTAGGTTCACAAAATGCTATTTCATCAGAGATCTAATACAAGTTTAGTGAGACTCGTCCCCAAGCTAAGAATCATCATGCCCCTCGATTTAGGAAGTTTGATGATAGTTTGAAATGGGCATAAAAAATTAAAAAACGATCGAAACAATGCAAAACCTTCGCGTGATGTCATATTATATGACATAGTTCCATGGAAAAATACCAGACTTGGTATATTCATTGAGTCTTAAAAAACCTTCACAAAATGACCTATCTCAATCGAGGTTTTCTGGATTTCAGGTCAAATGACCAATGTTATTGCTAGAATCGCGGTATAGTTTGCGATAATATGTCCATATTATACATGCATGTGTATCATGGGATGGTGTTACAAAAGAAACACAGCTAGCTAGTGGCCCGCTAGCTTACAGATTGGACGCGTAGAGAGAAGTGGTAGAGCCTAGCCTATGTGTAACTTGACAAATTGATATACTACATGCTACGCGTGTGACTTCAAGCGTTTTTATAGCCGTGGTGTTGTACACGGAAAAACTAGTGGCCATGAAAGCAAACCGTGCTACGAGAAAGCATTAAACATCGATCAACTTTTCATGTAATAAAGTACAGTACTCTAGAAGTTCTACTAATTTGTACACACAAACCCCACTAGCGATCATCAATTGTCATTTTCATCCTTTCGGGATTAACCATGTCATTTGATCAGTTAACCTTATGTACTATGACCAGCAGATTTATTTTTCCATGTTCATGTCGCAGCAGGCACTCGATCGGGAGGTAAGAAATTTTATTTCTCTCCATGTAACATTAGTACAGATCAGGGCATCTCATGCGTATGAGATCGCTCATCCACCACGATATACCAAACCATCGGTACTAGCTTTGTGAATAAAGTTCTCTCTCTATGATATTCTTATTTACCATCGAGCTTCTATTCCATAGGAATTTACCAGACCACCAGATGGCGAAGCCGCCATGGGATTGCGCTGAGTGGGAGAGCGTACGCGTACCCACCACTCTGCTCCCCGTGCTGCCGCTCAGCATGAGACCTCCATCATCAGAGTTGCTCTGGAGGCCGACCAGGCACAAAATTGGAATTAGCTGAGAAAAAGCTGAAAGTTCTCCGTAGTGTAGATTTTTTTCTTGGACCAATTTAATGTCTTCTAAGGCCACTAGTGGTAAAAGTAGAAGGAGCGAAAGCTACCGTACCTGCGAGTGTAGTTACGTTAAACATCCGCACGAACTACTCTATACCAATCACACTTCTGAGCGTCCGGTTAGGACACATCACATCAGATTGTGCGATACCATGAAAGAGCACATGCAGCATAATCATCTGATGTTCTTTATGCACCCTACGTGTGCTTCCCAAGGCCACTCATTCCAAGGAGGTTCATGTGTTCCATGCATGTTTTCTACCATACTGAAGATCCACGACCGAGCATGAAGTATGCTTGGTTATCTCGAGGGAGTGCTGAGATGTCCAGCGAGATGTTAACCCTAGCTAGTGCTGGCACTTCTACAGACTAAATGCGCAAATAAAAGTGGGAGGATATGTCACAAGAAAAATCTATACGTGCTGCGTGGAACTTCAAGCGTTTATATATAGCCATGGTGATGTGTACAAGGAGAAGAAGGCAGACAAAAGCTAGCAAAACTTTGGCACATGAGAGCATTAAGCAATGACCACCTTCCTACATAATGGTAATGAATTCTTTGTACCAAAGCAATCTGTACATGTCATACACTCATACAGACAGACCCAACAAACGATCATGAATTGTCATTTCCCTGCTTTGGTTATTAGCCACATTATCCGGAACTGTGAGAGACGTCAAATCATTAAATATGATGTATTATCAGGATATGGTTTCATATTCCCTGGGCAAGTTTGATACCCCATCTCATAATTTTGGGTAGTCCTGGCCAAGCCGCGGGGGGGGGGGGGGGGGTATGTCTAGGCAAAAAAACTTTGGCCATCTTTGGCGCTTCGTTTGGATTCCCTGTGCAACCTTTTTTTAGACTAGAGATATATGCATGGTGGTTGTTTGGTTGCATGCTTTGTAACCAAGGAGCAAGCCAAATACAAACAAATGTTTTTTTGTCCGTCTCCAAAACAGCTGCTACAGTGACCTCTTCCCATTAGTGGTGAGATTACCATGCACTTTTCAGTAGATAAGGAATTCAACATGAGAGGATGATTCTAGATAATCACTTCAACAACATACCTGAATAGGTGATGCACCACGAGGTAAACACAAAAACACAACTCGTGATGCATCAAGTGTTCATGAACATAGGGGTTAATATATACCACCTCCTATAATATTACAAACCAGAGATCAATTTTCATCAAGGCGTAGAGTATGGAGGGAAATGAGACCACCTCCCAAAATATACATGAACGTATCAACAGTTCATGAGCAAGTCGCCAACAGCAAAGCAACTGCCGCAATCGAAGTGATTGTGTATCCAGATCTAAGCCAGGACCTCGTCTCACCCGGACCCATTTTTTGCATAGGTGACACCTTCTGCTTTGTTGTCCGCAAGAAAGTTTATGGTTTGCAACATCAAATTTGGATCACATAGTTGTCTCTTGTCCACATACTTGGGCATGAAGATTGTCTTCATCTGAGCATAGTCTATTATGGGCATCTGCACTAACTCAAGGAGCTTTGGGCATGACTATGATTAAAAATGAAGTGTGTTAGTGCACATTAATTTGTAGGTACGAACAAGTAAAACATAAGGTAGTGTCATGCGATCTTACCATGAGCACCTACTTTAGCATGTCATCCTCATCGACCATAAAGGTTGTGTTGTCCGCACCATCTGACGCCCTCCTGGTGTCTAAGCTTGATATCAGGTTCCATTTGGTTCTCCACTTCCTAATGTGGTTGTACAGCTAAAAAGTACTCATTGTGATCCCTGTGAAGTCAAGAACATCATTGGCAATCTTATGCATGTCCCGCTCTCTAGAGCTATTGGCAGAGTTTGCCCCGCTGTTCACGAGCTCAACCATCCTATCCAGGATGAACTCTAATAAAGCAGGTTCCCAAATCATTTCATGTTTAGGGACACACTTATCTAGAATTTTGGTAGGCTCCATCCAGATAATGTCAAATTTTTCCAAGAAGAGAGAAGATAAGTCGGGGGAGCTTGATAGCTCCAAATATTGACACTTTGCATTGGTTTTCATAGGGTTTCGTTGATTTTGATCCTTTAACTAATGCTAATACCTCAAGTTAGTGAAACCTTGTTCTTTCGTGACGAGTTTTAGGTATTGTGCACTTTTGGAAGATCCGAGAGCATTTATGGGCTGATCACATCTAAATGAACAAATCTACAATTGAAGACATTTCCATCTGAGGCTTACCGAGCCCTTAACGACCTGCAGTATGGCTCGAGACCGCCAGTATGGCCCACCCGTACCACCCTCTATCGCATCTTTTATATCAATACAAGGAACTTTTGTGAAGGCAGAGAGGGCAGAATACAAACACAGCCGCCACAAAGCATCCTAGAAGAGAGGAACTCAGATCTGAAGAAGGAGAAAACATCACCTCATCCTTCAACGATCCCAAGCCTCTTGATCATCAACTCCACCATAATTCCCCACTTGTACTGAGAGAGGGAAAGAGAGAGATTCATACTTGTAAGATTAGGGTCCGAACCTCTATTCCTACTTTGGTTTGTATTTGATTTGATCTTTGTAGTTATTGTGGTTTGCTATGGTAGAGTTGAGATAATTTCTATTTGTAATATGATTATATCTTTGATCTATTCTCCTCTCATTTGTGAGTAAATCCCCATAGGCGTGGGAGATGTAGGGAATTTGTGAGATGTGATGTGCCTCTTTTATTTTCATCCATTTGTGATTATTGTGATGATTATTACATTGTGAGAATGATTATCTATGTTTGACTAATGCTTGTTATCCAATTTATGGGTCCGGGTAGCATCATCCTAAGACCTCATAGATATAAACTTGTATACTACCGAATCGGCGACCCCTGAGTGACACGACCGATATCAAAGAGGAGCTAGTACAACTCGAGGAAAACAAGGAACCATCAAGTTTAAAGCCTTGATCTGGTCAAAAGAACTTATTGATGTGTTGACCATGACTTTGGTAACAGACATAAGGATTATTGGGATCGAGAAGAATGTACCAAGAGGACTCTTGATTGGTTTATGGGTTGCTTGCCTACTCACATATGGATAAGAAGTATCATAATCACTTATCCCATTTTATCCACCTGGCATATTCACTATCACCATGAACCATTTCTCTCCGCGCCTAACCTTTCATGTGCAGGAAACCTCAAACAATCTCTGTGCTTTTACTTTAAGTACCGTTCAATACTCAAATCTATTTCATTTTCACTCACCCATTTCCACCTTAATATTTGTAGTCAATTCACTCAAGACTAGTGACACCTTGAGTGGGACAGAAATGCCACAGTAAACATTTTCCTAGGACCCTTATTGGGATCGATATAAAAATTGGAACTAATACTTCCACGAAAACGTGCTTTGATGACCTTGTGCTCTTGCAGGCTATCACTAGCACATGTGATGTTCTACAATCATGTAAGCATGGTAGAAACAAGAACAATGGTGGGTACATTTCTTAAATCACACCCCTCTATCAAGAACACTATTAATCACGATACAATGGCTATCGCATATGAAAAAACGAACACACAACAACATGAAGGGGTTGAGGTGTTCCTCACAACGAGAGGAGTAGGCTTCAGAACAGAGGTCAGGCCAGGGCGGAAGCAGGCAGGAGCACCGTCGACGTGCTCAAGGGTGAAGCCAGCAAGACCAACAACATTGAAGTGCCTGAGTAAGATGGCGGAATGACTCATATTCAAACAGGAAGAACATCAATGGTTGCAGACCCATACATCTATCCGCATCTAGCACATCATTACAGATCTAAGATAAATCGAGGGTTCAAGATTCTTACAGCAAGTGGAACAACATCTAGCCCAAAAGTCGGGGACGATGGGGATTCTAGCAGTCGGTCAACTGCCTCCGTTGCCGCGCTCGAGATCCAAGATCCCTCCATGAGGAGCTCCGATGGGGGAAGTGGAGGATTTTATTACAACGATGGCCGTCAATGGCTAATAGGAGAGCTTGAAATTACGGAAGAGCATGTGTGCCATGATCGCCGCGGATGGAATTAGCACGGTTAACATGGTTCCCAACGCCGCCCATTCCATCGATGGCAGGACACTGAGCATACTTGACCATCGCGTAAACTTCAACATTACAAAAGAAACACAGCTAGCTATGTGCATCCATGGGCAAACTTGACCCTTACAAAAGAATCACAGCTACAAGGAGCTAGTGGCATTACAAATTGCATGCGTAAACAAAAAGTTGGAGCATATGTGTAACTTGACAAATTGATGCATGCTACAGTGTGACTTCAAGCGTTTTTATATCCGTGGCGTTGTACACGGAAAAAGTAGTGGCGATGAAAGCAAACCGTGTCACGAGATAGCATTGAACATCTATCAACTTCTTATATACTGGAAATGAATTTTGGTACTATATAGAAGTTCTTGTAATTAATTTGTATACTTTGTACAGACAAACCCCACTAGCGATCATCAGTTGCCATTTTTATCCTTTGGGGATTAGCCACGTCATTTAGAAATGTGACACATCTGATCAGTTAACCTTATGTACTATCACCATCAGATTTATTTTTCCATATTCATGTCGCAGCAGTCACTCACAAGGTAAGAAATTTTCTTTCCCGTAGTAATGTAACACTAGGACAGATTAGAGCATCATGGCTAAAATGGATCATCCACCACAATTTACCAAACCTTCTCTACTCGTTTTGTGAATAAAGTTTGCTCTCTATGAAATTCTTATTTAAATTAATTATTTTGTGAATGAAAGAAATTTAAACTACTCTTGTATGTGTTTGTAAATGCACACAGAGTCTGTTAACACCTCGTCATTAGTTCGTCAATTTTTTTTTGAAATAGGGAGCATAGATCCGGCATCTGCATTAGTTCGTCAACTTGGATTCACGGTAGCATTCAAAAAAACACACCAGTCGCCGATGAATCCTATATTAGGGCATTTCCAGCGGGCCGACGCAGACTGGTGCCGCATCCGGTCCAATTCTGTCCGGATTGGTCGGCCCGCATAGGCACGACCCATTTCGACCGTTATGTCCGCTTTCAAGGCTTGATGACCACTCATTAATGGCGACGGGATGTCGCCAATCACCGCCAGTGGCTTCCCGTGCTGCCACTGTTTCCCGCCTACTATTTCCCAGCCGTGGGTGGCTGGAAAACCTCCCCGGCCGGCAGGCTGTTTCCCACCCTGGCCAATTTCTATAAAATATGATCATCATCGCAGCGACGAACACAAAACCAAGCGGCACCAAGAACCACCAATCGACAGCGATGCTGTGCCACAAGATCACCAACTCGACGATGCTCAGGAAGATGTGCCACGACCGATTCCCGCGGCCCTCCTTCTAGGAGGACGTGTACCTATGCCTGGACACTAGCCAACTCAGGCTGGCTCGGGCCGAGCCATCGAAAAGCTCGAGCTTTTTCCGGCGAGCCCGAGCCAGCTCGAAGCTGTCGGCGAGCCTCAAAGGGGAGCTCGGCCTGAGCTTTCCAAAAACTCGGTGCAGCTCGGTGCGGCTCGCGAGCCTGGCATGGACAAGTCACTGACAGGTGGGGGCGGCGTTGGAGTCAGCGTCGGCGTTGCATGGCGGCGCGGCGGCGCCTGCTAGGAAGCGGCAGTGCGGGGTTGTGCGGGTGTAGGGAGATGGGCGGTGGAGAGTGTGTTAGCGGAGAGGAGCAGACGGCGTGCGGCGGAACTCGCCGGACGATGGAATCTGGCCGGGTGGTGGCCGCATCTGGCTAAAAAGCTCGGCACGAGAAAGATGAAAAGAGTCAACGCTCTATCGATGGAAGAGTGTTGTTGTTCATCAATGAATTAGTCCAACATCCAGCCCAAACTGCGGCCCATCTTGCTCTCCTTGCCTCAGTTAGGCCCCTCAAATTTCCTAAGAAAAAAAAGTCGACCTCAACGAGCCAGACCACAGCGAGCCCGGGCCGCAGCGGAGGCTCGGCTCGGTCCAGCAGCTCCAGTGGGCCAAGCCCAGCTCGCCCCGAGGCGCCAAAACTCGGGCCGAGCCCAATAGCCCGAGTTTGGTGTCCAGGCATACGTGTACCTACATGCCATCGCGATGGCCCTGTGCTTTGTGAAGGAGGATTGAACAACTTAGAGCGCGAGGGAACCGTCAGAAAAAAAGAAACAGATCCTTTTATGCATGAATAGAACTCATGTTCACGTTCCAAATAATACACCACGTGAGCAAAAGGAAAGAGACCGTCTCATACACCATTTTCACAATCAAAGAAAAATAATAGACCGGTCAGTTAGGATATCTCAGACTTCCAAAGAATAAGTGCCCTTGCTAAAAAGCTAGAATCGTGAGCTGCTTGGAGTCTAAATTTTACCCCATGTAATTTTTAGTGTGGAGTCCATGCCACATACTACAAATGTTAATTAAAGATGTTCATGTCAACGTGTAAGACAACTATAGTTGGACGTGAAATGGCAATTATATCTAAGATTTTTTTTGGCTCAGCTCTGTTTTTGTTTAATAATCTAAATAAACCATATTTGGTAGATCCAGAGAACATTTAAGCGGACGCCCGTAAAAAAAACTCCGATTTGCCAGAATACAATGATCAATATGTGTACGTGGTTGAAAATATTTATGTATACATGGGCATAGTTGAGTATGTTTATCTATGTACATGTGCATGGTTGAGTATACGATAATCATCATAAGAGCACTACTAAGGATGGCAATAGGCATGGTATGAGTAGGATAGAGCAATACTATACCTATACCCATGTAGTCAGTGTGTACTGAAGTTTACCCATACTCGTACCCATGGGTATAAAACTTTACCCATACCCATACTGCCGGGTATCCATACCCATTGGGTACCCGGTGCGTAAATCCAATAATACACAAGTTATTCATAAGTTTACGTTCATCAATAACATATATTGCAAAAAAGCCAACTATCTCTACTTAATACTAATAGATAGATGAGTACATGAAAGTATCGAAGTTTAGAATTCACAGTCGCATACTTGTCCCTAAACTTCTTGGTCATATAGGTTGACAATCTACATGTAAGTTTGATATGTCAGTTTAAACGGACAGAGTATGTGTATATCCATGGATACAAGTCTATACTCATGTCCGTACCGATAACTTAACGGGTAGGGTATGAGTATTATCCGTGGGTTTAAAAGTATGCCCATACCCTATTCATGTGGTACGGTACCCGCGGATACCCATACCCATGGGTATGTCATCCTTAAGCACTACATATGAACATGCTAGAACTTTTCATAAAAATGCAAGCATGTGACTATCAACAGTGTCCTATTCTTATTCGAGTACTAGAACAACTATTCCAAATGCACACAAGATCACAAGAAATAGATCATCACGATCGTCAGGTGGCATACCAAGATTGGTCGATCTTAAAACTCTGATGAAGTAAATCCTATCGGAAGGTTATCATATCATGTCTAAAAATTAGGCTACACTTAGCACATTGCATTCAGTAATCATCTTTAATTGAAACAAATCATATCACAAGTCATGGATTTTACAAATAAAATTCGTACAATTTTAGTTTATCGGAAGTTTTTTACGAACATTCTTTGCTTTGGATGATTAGATATCTCTGGGATATTTTTAGTGTTTTATATGATGTAATGAAGTGAACATAAGAGCACATGTCATGCCATTCACACAATAAAACCTACAATTGATTAATTGATAGGGTATATGTGGCATCCAAGCCATGACATGTCAAATACATGCATCAAGTGTGCATAGCACTATATTGGGGGTCAACATAAAATGGATAGATTTTAGAAATATGGACAAAAATACCATATGAAAATATTTGATGTTCTCAAAAACTTGAAGTGATACTTCTCCCACTTTGGCTACCGAGGTATAAACACGTTAATGAGTCAAGTTTCTCCATGCGAGACTATATTAATATCCAAAAGGTTGCACATTTTAAAACAATTTAAGTAAGCGTAAGGGAGGTAACAATTAATATTTTTAACTTGTCCTGCCTATAACAATGATGATTACTCTCCTTTTATTTCAGGAAGAAAATTTATCTCAACACGTATTGATCTAACATCACATAAAATACTTAGTTATGTTTAATATCACTTACAAAAAGAACATCGTTATTATTAATCTCCTAACAATAAAGTTATTTAAGATGTTATTAGCATGTACCATAAAACCGTACTATATCTTATTAATGAATGTGATACCCATGATATGGAACATTACTTCAACCCACTATAGATGGTGTCCTCGCATTTGTGAGGGCCACTGTGCTAGTCGACTATATGGCACGTGCACTATCCACGTCGATGCAACAGTGCCGCATTTTTGGTGCGCCGATGCGTCAAGCTGGATAGACCACGTAGCTGGAGGGACCGTGCGCGATCGATCGGTCTGCGTGAACCGGTTCGAATGTGAGTGGTGCCAATGTGAGTGGTCCCGATTGAGATGCCCTTAGTTCATCAGATAATCCATGGATAGTAGTGGTCGAGCTTCTACTCCATCGGAATTTACTAGGACACCAGGAGGCGAAGCCGCCATCCGCTTGCGCTGATCGGGAGAGCGTACCCACCACCACTATGTTCCCCACGCTTTGCCAAGCCGCTGCTCAGCCAAGACCTTCGTCACATCGGAGTTGCTCTAGAGGCCGATCAGGAACGGCCGAGAATACGGAAGTAGCCTAGAAAAAGCTGAAAATTCTACATAATGTAGACTTATTTCCTGGGTACAATTTTTCGTGTCCTGAGGCCAAGAGTGATAGAAGTAGAAGAGGCGAAAGTTGTACTCCCTCGGTTTGAAAATATAAGATGTTTTAGGTTAGTGAAGCAAATATATCTAAACATGTTTTAGTGTGTAGGTTCAAATGAAACTAAAAGATGTCTAGATATATTTTCTTCACAAACTTAAAACATCTTATATTTTTAAACGGAGGGAGTACTTCTGAGCATCCAGTTTGAACACATCACATCAGACGGTGCGATACAATGAAAGAGCACATGCAGCATGATCACTTGATGAGATTGCTGCACGCTTCACAAGCTTCCCAAGGCCACTCATTACAAGGAGGTCCACGTGTATCATGCATCAATGCATGTTTTATACCGTATATGAAGATCCATGGTAGCGCAAGAAGTGTGCTTAATCATCACGAGGGGGGTATTATGAGTTAGCTAAAAAGATGTTCAACTTGAACCTTACAAATGAAACACTGCTAAAAGAACGCTGGATAGATAGTGCTCGCACTTATATAAATTGGATGGGCAAACAAAAGCGGGAGCATATGTCACAAGAAAAATCGTTACGTAGACTTCAAGCGTTTATATATAGCCATGGTGATGTGTACAGGGAGAAGGAGGCAGAGACAAATAAAAGCGAAACATTGGCACAAGAGAGCATTAAACAATGACCACCTTCCTATATAATGCTAATGAATTCTTTGTACCAATAGGTGTAGCAATCTGTATACTTCATACAGACAGACCCGAGAAACGCGATCATCAATTGTTATTTTTATGTTCTGGGATTAACCACGTTATTTGGAACCATGAGAGACATCAGATCAGTTTCTTGGGCCACATTATTTTCCAGGACAAAAGTTTTCATGCATGTTTCAGTATACATGCTCAGCTAAAGTTTCAATCACTGGACACAAGTGATCCATCGATCCTTCAAAGAATTTATAACACAACTAGTCAATTTGTTAGAAATTGCTTAGTGGTGAATTGGGAACAAGAAGAAAAAGAGTAGTTGAGGTTACACATTCTTAAAACCAGCATTCTTAAGTTTAAGATCAAAGACTCTAGCCAAAAAAGGAGAGAGCTCCCCGTTAATGGTTCTCCTACCTGGACTCCCCGTGGACATTCTATGAAATTATTCAAAAGTTGTTATTGTTGCGACTCAGCAGTCCCATCCTTCCGATTCTCAAAAAATGAGGGGCAAGGGGATTGATATGAAGAAAGATTTCTTCTTATTTATACGGCATGATTTGATTGCTTTACTTCACTTGCCAGATCATTGTTGTCAATACTGAGGTGAGGACTCTCTCTTTATTTTTTTTGTTTTACTTGATTACTCAATATTGAGTTTCCTTCTTGATGATATGCATCTCTGAGGGAGAAACTTGTGGTAATAAAAACCTATATTTTCTTAAAAGGTTATAACTTGAAGTAATATTTTTGGATTCCTACATACACGTGCAAAGTCATTTTTGTTAGCACACCACATACGGTTCAATCCCTAAACTCAAACTAAACTATGCTATTTTAATTATTCCAACCATAAAACACGTCTTCTAAGTTTAAAACGGGGGCATGTGTCTAATCTAACACACCGAACACGAATGACAGGCGGAGCCTTTATAAATTCTTTGTTAAACATGTCATGACAAAAGCTTAAACATACACAGAAACTACTATTGTAGATGATTTCTAGTGTGTCCATCTTAAAATTACCGCATCTGGAGTTATGCAATATTATGGAGGAGTACATCAAGTGGTGGAACTCACGCTTTTATGATGCCTGCGCACACGTCATACATAGGTGACGTTTTCTAAGGGTGTTGAACACGCATATACAATCCAACACACAGAAGACATACATCATGTATAGATATGTGAATCGCTATAAATTTGTATTTAAAGAACGGGCATATGCATTATTATAACTTTATAAGCATTAATCTTAGAACCTCGAATCGGTGATAGATATAAATCCCTGCTCACAAATATGACACGTTTGAACTATATAAAAACTACTACGAGATGATGCATTATATTAGCCGTGTGTGAGTATCTGTTGATGTAACTTGAGGCCAAAAAACTAAGGTTTGAACATAGTTGGAGATTTGGATATTGAATTTTTCTATAGTTCCTTTCAAAATGGTGGTTTTACTGTTGGATTTAGAATGGTTAGCAAAGCATGAAAAGAGCAACGACTTGCACATTGGTCGACCCTAAGCTGCCATGCGAGCCTGGCAAGGCTGCACTCCGGCCTGCTGCTGCTGCTGATGATGGAGTCTGGTCTTGCGGGATTTGGATCTGGCCCTCTTTTGCTAATTGCTATAGAACAGATAAACCGTGTCCGTCTTCGGTGAAACATTGCACCTTACTACCTTAGCCGATGAAAAAAGTCACAGGAGCTCGCGAAAGTTCTCTTGCATGGTTCCACGGAGCCCTGGTACATGCCCTAGGCACAACGACGGTAAATCTGCCAATGCATGTAAAATTCCATTGGCGTTGATGCATGCATGCGTGCTTCTGCCTGTGGAAGATCCATGGATTCACATGCTTCCTAATGCAACTCAATCCGAGAGGACATCGATGCATGCATTGGTGCTTCTACAATGTTGAAGATCAACGTCAATGCATGGAAAATACTTGATTATCTCCACACAATGTGCTAGCTGGCTGCTTGCTGGCTAGACATGAAATTAAAAAACATAACTACAAGAATGGTATCTCATGCCGGCATGTAGAACAACCGATAGCGTTTAAATAGATGAGGAACAAGACTATAACGCCCCTCGTGTATAATGGTAATGAACTCTCGCCCGTGCATACATACTATACCGAGTTAGCTATAAAGAAGAATATCACCCGACTGAGGCGCTGATAGACATTAAATCAACTAGAAGATACCCCGTGCTTTGCGGCGGGAATGTATAGATCAATTATTGCTTATCAAATTTTAGGAGGTCGAACCATGTGGAAAGTTCATGAATGAATAAAAAATGTGGCTGAAAGAAACTATGTTCATAAAATTGCATTGATGTAACTAAAGTAAGCTAGCATCCTAAATTATACATTCCTTGCAACAACCAAATAGAAGTACACAGTGAGTAATTTATAATAAGTATCATAGGTTAATCATATAAAGAGATCCATCATATATCGTATAGACACCCTTTAGTTTGACATTGAGCATGCCTAACCTATAAAAAATGAACAGGTTTGAGTTTGATTATTGTATGACTTAACACAACAACTATTGGGTATACATATATTCATATCTTTTGCAATAAGTGCATCTACATCGATGATTTGTATTTTTATTTCTTCAGGAGAACAAACATGAATAACGACTCCATACTAGGAGGTGTTTTGGCAAGACCAATAAATTATAGTGGAGGTAAACATTAAAGGATGCCAAGACATAAAATCTTAAAGATAGATCAAGAGTCACTTTAACATAGAAGGATATGGTCCACTATATATTATCTCCCTGATTACAAAATAAATTTTGGTGACATCTGCTGTCCATGATCTATTTCCAATGTTGCATATCCAACATAGACATGGTGTCCGACTCAACCACAATGACCTGAAACATTTTTTCAGTTCATGGGGGTAGTATCGTGTAGCAACCGTATTAGGGACACTAAAAAGGAACGCGATGCATGGAAAGTGAGAAACCAAAATGTTCACAAATGTGCACTTGCCTTGCTCCATTTCCTTCACTTCTTCAGTGTTAACAAATTTGTAACTCTACTATAATCAAATGATAACCATGAAAGGGTAGAAATAACCAAACATCAAAGAGGTAGATTACTATGAATTTGATCCAGACTAAGAATATGCCCAGCAAAGACCAATGCGGACCATGAAGCCGAGCAGACGTGCCTAATTATGATATACCAATAGGTTGATGGCCTGCATTCATCAGGAAAAAATGGAGAGGGAAGGATCACCAGGTAGGCAGATGCAGGGCTAGAATTTGTTAACAGATAGCCTAGTTATTGTTTATATCTTTAACTGATTCGGCATGATCTTGCTATTTCTTTTTGTGCAAGACATGCGCTGGTTGTAGGCTATATATAGCAACGATTCCTATCAACGAAATCAGTTGCCCCAAACCGAGTCTTCTCCTGCCGTTCGTAGTCTAGGCTCCTTCATGGTATTAGATACCTAGATCCAATCTCCCCACAGCTTTCGCCGCCACCCCTCTCCCTCGCCGCCATGAGCTCGATCGGCTACAACTCCGCCTCCTCCTCGGACTCCGACGATGATACCTTCGAACAGTTTGGTATTCCCGTCGCCACTCAAACTCTCCCCACCCCACAGCTGCAGGCTCTCCGCATCCGTGACCATGTCCTCGTCACGCTGGATTACGAGAAGGAGAACTACGGCCTCTGGAGCCATCAATTCCGCACCGCCCTCTGCAAGTTCGGGCTCTGGGATCACATCGACGGCTCCCCCGCCGAGGGCACCTTCGACTGGGCGCTCAACGACTTCGCCATCGTCTCGTGGTACGACGCCACGGTCACGCCCGCCACTCTGGCGATCGTGGAGCCGCGCAACGCCATCGCCCTCTCTCCCTTCTTAACATTCTTATTTCTCCTAAGCTCATCAAAAATCTAGTGTCTGTCCGTGCCTTTACACGTGATAATTTTGTTTCCATTGAATTTGACCCTTTTGGCTTTTCTATTAATGATCTGGCAACGGGACGAGTTATTCACCGATGTAACTCCACCGGCGACCTCTACCCCTTCGTGCAGCCATCCCAATGTTTTCTCGCCACCATCTCTACAGCGTTGTGGCATCAGCGGCTCGGACACCCCGGCGTTGAAGCATTGGCAAACGCCTCCAAATATTTCAAATTCAGTTGTAATAAAAGTTTACCCACGCACTGCGATGCATGTCGTTTGGGCAAACATGCTAGACTCTCTTTTTCCTCCTCTACCACCACAACATCTGCTGCTTTTGAGCTTTGTCATTGCAATTTATGGACTAGTCATGTATTAAGCATCTCGGGTTTTCAATACTATCTTGTTATCTTAGATGACTTTACACACTTCACTTGGACTTTTCCCATTCGTAAAAAGTCTGAAGTTCATTCTCTTCTCGTCGCGTTCTATGCTTATGTTCGCACGCAGTTTTCGTCCTCTATTAAAGCCTTTCAGACCGACAATGGACGAGAATTCGACAACACTGCAAATCGCGCGCTCTTTACTGCAAATGGCACTATCCTTCGCCTCACCTGCCCATACACCTCCCAACAAAATGGCAAGGCCGAACGTATTCTCCGTACACTCAACAACGGCGTCCGTACTCTCCTTATACACGCGTCCATGCCATACCCATGGTGGGCTGAGGCTCTCGCCACCTCTACCTACCTCCTCAACCGCCGCCCGTGCAAAGCCAACATCATCACAACTCCTTACGAGCTTCTTCACGGCCGCGCCCCCGATTTTCGGTCTCTTCGAGTTTTTGGTTGCCTGTGCTATCCTAATCTGACCGCCACCACACCTCAAAAACTCGCACCCTGTTCTACTCCTTGTGTCTTTCTCGGCTATCCGGATGGACGCAAAGGTTATCGATGCTATGATCCCGTGTCTAGGCGCATCATTTTTTCACGTCATGTTACTTTTTTGGAAAAAGTGTTTCCTTTCAGCTCTCTGGACTTCAGCATCGCCCCGGCATCACCTCCACGTGACAACGACGATGAGCCTCCTCCAGCTTACGTCGATAACGTCGCGCCCGCTGCATGCCACAGTGACGGGCCATGCAGCCCGTCGCCGCGCGGATCGTCCTCGGGCCGCGGCTCCACCTGCGTTGGGCCGTGCAGCCCACCCGGTCCCTCTCCACCAGCCTCGGCCACGACCGCGTCACCAGGCCATGGCCCATCGTCTTCTACGCGCTCTGCGGCTTCCTCGGCCCGTGACCGTGCACCCTCGTCGCCCGACGCCGCACCCTCCAGCTCGGCCTCGCCCGCTGCTCCATCGACACCTGCCGTGTCGCCCGCCCGTCACCACATGGTGACTCGTGCTCGGCACGGCATTTTCAAGCCGAATCCTCACTACGCCCATGTCGCCACCACGACGGTGTCGCCCCTCCCTCCTCAGTTAGGGAGGCCCTCCGTGACTCCAACTGGCGCGACGCGATGAAAGAGGAATTCGACGCCCTCTCGTCAAACAACACCTGGACGCTGGTTCCTCGGCCTCCCCACACCAACGTCGTCACCGGCAAATGGGTCTTCCGGCACAAGACACGCGAGGACGGCTCCCTCGAGCGGTACAAGGCTCTCTGGGTCGTTCGTGGCTTTGCCCAATGTCCCGGCGTCGACTACGGTGAAACCTTCTCGCCGGTCGTCAAACCGGCAACCATCCGCACCGTGCTCACCTTTGTGTCCTCCCGGAACTGGCCTGTGCACCAGTTGGACGTGAAGAACGCCTTCCTCAACGGCATCCTCGACGAGCAGGTCTACTGCTACCAGCCGGCCGGGTTTGTTGATGCTCACCGCAAGGATCACGTCTGCAAGCTTGTCAAGTCTATCTACGGCTTGAAGCAATCCCCGCGGGCCTGGTTTCAGCGCTTCGCTACCTTCGCCGTCACCATTGGCTTCACCGCCTCTCGCTCTGACGCCTCGCTGTTCATACTACGGCGGGGCGCCGAATTGGCGTACCTCTTGTTGTACGTCGACGACATCGTCTTGACGGCCTCCTCCTCGACACTGCTCTGCTCTCTCATCGACAAGCTCATGCTCGAGTTCACGATGAAGGACTTGGGGACCTTGCACTACTTCCTCGGGATCCGTGTGCGTCGTACGCCTCGTGGCTTCTTCCTCAGCCAGGAGCAGTACGCCGAGGAGATCCTACAGCGCGCTGGCATGGTGCAGTGCAAAACGGCCACCACACCCGTCGACACTCTTCCCAAGGTTGCCGCCGACGCTGGTGCCCCGGTTGCCGATCCCTCCGAGTACCGCAGCCTCGCCGGTGCTCTCCAGTACTTGACCATGACGCGTCCTGATCTTGCATATGCCGTACAGCAAGTCTGTTTACACATGCACGATCCGCGTGACGGTCATCTCGCCATCATCAAATGTATCCTTCGGTATGTCCGTGGCACCACGAGCTCCGGCCTCCTGCTCCACAGCTCCTCTCCACTCGACATCGTCGCCTACTCGGACGCGGACTGGGCAGGCTGCCCGGACACCCGGCGCTCTACCTCCGGCTACTGCGTTTATCTCCACGGTGCTCTAGTGAGTTGGTCCTCTAAGCTCCAACCCACTGTCTCGCGCTCGAGCGCAGAGGCTGAGTAGCGTGTCGTTGCCAATGCCGTTGCTGATTGCGTATGGCTGCGGCAACTCCTCGATGAGCTCGGTTCCCCTCCCTCCAAGGCCACGGTGGTTTTTTGTGATAATATCTCAGCGGTGTACATGTCTACCAATCCAGTTCATCATCGACGAACGAAGCACATTGAGTTAGACATTCACTTCGTGCGCGAGAAGGTGGCTCTCGATGAACTTCGGGTCGTCCACATGCCTACTACTCAGCAGCTGGCTGATATCATGACCAAAGGACTCCCTACGACGTCGTTTCAGTCATTCCGGTCCAGTCTATGCGTTTTGCCAAGCGTCAACATATCGACTGCGGCGGGGTGTTAACAGATAGCCTAGTTATTGTTTATATCTCTAACTGATTCGGCCTGATCTTGCTATTTCTTTTTGTGCAAGACATGCGCTGGTTGTAGGCTATATATAGCAACGATTCCTGTCAATGAAATCAGTTGCCCCAAACCGAGTCTTCTCCTGCCGTTCGTAGTCTAGGCTCCTTCAGAATTCAGCCAATTTTTCCATTCTGCTTTGATAGTCAGCTTAAATGCATATACATTTGTAGATAAAATATTTCTATGATTTACAATATATATGATCCCTAGGACTGAAATTGAAAGTAGAAAGCCAAAAAACATCAGTATGTGTAATATAGATAGAAAGGGATAGAATCATGGCTGCAAAGAGATGGTAGAATCTATGTTGATGACTCGGAACTGGAGAAAACCATCCATATCGCAGTCCTCCAATCCTATGTAGGAATGGAAAATACCACATATAAAAAAAATCCAGTATAAACAGGTTGATAGGTATATATACTTCATATCCCTTGTGAACAAATATAAGGGTTCCAGAAAAGAACACAAATCTGAGGGTAAGGGAATCTTTAGGGGCGGCGTAGGATGATATGGTGAGGGATTGAACGGGACCGTGGGCGTCTCTTAAACATGTGCCGCTCCAGCAGTTGATGGGCATGGATTACCGTGGCTACAAATCCGTCATGTCCAACACGCTGTCTATCCTCGGGCTAAAAACTAAGATCACTATGGATTGAGATATTATAGAAAAATTGGAGAAGAGGAACCGAATATATTGCTCATAGATGACAGTTGAGATTTTGGTTCGAGCAAGAGCTACTACTCCCTCTGTTAGGGATTATAAGGCCTATGGACTATTTTGGTAGGATTAAGAAAATCAATAACTCACCCTCTTAATTACTACATACACCAATAGTTATACATGCATGAGAGAAGAGAAAGAAAAAAAAGCCATACATTAGATGAGAGATGGTAATAAATAAGAAAAGACTTGTAATTCCTAACATTTTAAAAAAGCTCTTAGACCTTATAATCCCTAACGGAGGGAGTATAGAAATGACCAAAATGATGCATGCTCCACTGCTCCAAGGAGAGCAATTTATGTACTGTCTCCATCCGGTACTCTTGCTTGGAGAATCTGAAGAGGCTTGACTCTTGAGGAAATCCATCAATTCCTCATTATTGCGTTAGTGGAACTTTTTTAAGTGATTGCGTTAGTGGACCTGGAGAAAAAAGAAAGGGATTGTGATTGATATACTACCTCTTTCACGGTTTGCAAGGCGTCTAATCAAATTTGGGTTTTTCCAAAACGGCAACGTTCCTAGGCACATAAGAATTAATGGTTGATTAATGTGGCATCTTTCTTCTCAACTTCCTATGCATGCAACAGTGTTCCACCAATGCATGCGCCTTAACCGCTCACTAATAGGCTAATTTTCAGCCAATATGTGCACGCCTAGATTCGTGAGATTTTTATAGAACGCCCTACAAACCGTGAAGAAGGGAGTACACAGGACACCGAGTAAATAAACGCTCTGAAATTTTTTGTTTATGACCTCACTTTACGGGAAGCTGAGGAGCTGCCTTTAGGATTAATTTATTGCCATTGAGGTGATCAATCGTCCATGCAGGTCATCAGTTCGTAGTAGGCAAAACTGAAACTTCAAAAAGAGAGGCATAGAGGTGAACGACATGAAGCCTGTTGATGACATGGAACCTTTTCTTTTCATTGATGACATGGACCAGTTAGAAGCTTGATGATGTGGGATGCTTGCATGTTGAGAGAAATCCTTTAGTGGGGAGTTCCTATTTAGATATAGAAGATATATTTCTCGTTTCACGAATAACACATACTATATGGGCTTAAATTATAAAAGAACGGAACATCAAATATATGTTCCCACCACCAATCCTTACTGAACTACTACCCTCCATCCTAAGAAATAAGGCGTCCTCGTTTTACATATTTTTTCTTTGACCAAGATTTACTTTAAATATACAAATAATGTTGGTACAAAATTAGTATCATTGGAAAGTGTATTTCAATACAAATCCAACCATATACTAATTTTACACAATATAATTAAATTTTAGTTTCTCTATTTATTCGATCAAACTTTGCTTTGAAATACGTGTGCGTCCTTATTCCTTGAAATGGCGGTAGTATATAATGTGAGGTCTAATCTTGTTCATCTTAACCCCTTTCTAGTCCATGTTTACTCATGATTGTAGCTTCTCTACACTAATATATGAACAAACCGTCCTTGCCTTCAAATCATAAAGCATGTAGGAGACACTTTAGGCGTACTATGAGGTTTGTTAACTGGTTGTTCCATGTGGCATGCGGCATGATCACTTTATCACGAATTGGCACGCTTCACCCGTTTCCTGGCGCCGCTCATTCCAAGGACGTATATGTCTTGCAAGATTGTTTTGTTTCACGTTGAAGATCAAGTGCAGCACATATGAAGCATGCTTGATCATCACCACGGCAGGCTGCACATGTGCAAACTTGAACCTTACAAATGAAACATGGTTTCAACGAAGAACGCTAGCTAGTGGTGTCCTTATAGATTGGAAGCGTAGACAAGGGTGGGAGCGATAATGCTGGGTGGATCTTCAAGTGTTTATATGGGCGTGGTGTGCACACGAGAAAAGTAGTTGAAAGATAGCAAAACGTGTTATGAGAAAGCATTAAACATCAATAATCTTCTTATATACTACTGGAAATGAATTGTTATACTATAGGAGTAGCAGTTTGTATACTTTGTACAGACAAACCCCACTAACGATCATCAATAGCTATTTTCATGCTTTGGGAATTAGCCACATCACTTAAAATTGTGAGACATTTTATCGGGTTAACCCTGATGTACTATGACCAACTTGGAGTGGTTGTCTTAGTTGTGCATGCGATTAATTCTATGTTACGCCAACTTTAAGTTTCTCACATGTGACTCCCAATTAGACTAACATATTGGTCGGTAACCAAACGTTATCTGACTTAATGCTTCTTTTCCTCTCCCCTTCCTAGTAAGTCTGTTTATCCACGAGAAAGTGGTATTGCTTCTCTCAAAAGTGTCTTTTCCCTTCAAATTTGCCTTAGGGGTCTAGTATCATGGTGGTCGAGTAGGTTGACAAACAAATGACTGAACTGTGGGACTGTGTGAGACTCGACAAATATATCTATCGAATGCAAGCAACTTACAAGCCTCAAATATGTGCACGATATATGGCAGAGCATACCATCTTGGTTATATATAGGCACCGATTTGATCTCTATCCAGTTGTAATTTGAACAGCTCATGTTTTTGATTGAAACAAAATTTAAACACTCGGTCGTGTATTCGTACATGCATGCACAACAATCCGTTCAATCGTCTCCATTACATTGGACCATGCACACGACACTATTGACTGATGGGGCCCTGCATCAGTTCATCAGAGAAGCTGGGGAGAGCAGTACTATCAGGCGACATGACACCAGTGGTCGAGTTTCTAGTCCATCAGACTGTACCAGGCAACAAGAGGCTAAGCTGCAATGCACTTGCGCTCACGAAGAGAGTGGATGTGCCACTTTACTCGGACCAAAAAGATGTACGTCGTCTCACACTGATTTTGACGAACTACTTTGTACCATGAGGGTCATCAGCATCCAATTCAGACACATCGCATCGAGTTGTGCTATAACATGAAAGACCACATGTGGCATGATTACTTCGTCAGAAATTAGCACGGTTCACATGTTTCCCAGCGCAGCTCATTCGAACAACGTGGAGGTGTTGCTTGCTTGTTTTTCTTTCGCGTTGAAGATTGATAGCGGAGCATGAAGCAAACATGCTTGATCATCGCCAAGGCGTGCCGTGGCTAGCTATGTATCTACATGTGCAGGCCTGAACCTTACAAAAGAAACGCAACTACAAGAGAGAACGCTAACTAGTGGACTTAAAGATTGGACGCATAAACAAAAGTGGGAGCATGTCACTAGAGAAAAGCGTTTATATAGCCGTGGTGGTGTACACGGGAGAAGTAGTGGCAACTAAAGAAAATGGTGGTACGATAAATAAAGCATTAAACATGTCAACCACCCTCCTTGTATAGTGGAAATGATTTTTGGTACTATAGTAGTAGAAATTTGTATACTACTTTGTAATACTCCACTAAGAAACCCCAGTAATGATCATCAATTGGCATTTTCATGCTTTTAGAATTACCATGTAATTTAGAATCCAGAGACATCTCATTAGTTTACTCTTATTGTAAGATTTCTTTATTCCAAATTCATGTCGCAGCAGCAAGCACGTAGAAAGTAAGACATTTCCTTTATCTCCATGTAATCTGTGTAATTGATAATCCTTTGCTCTCTATGTTTTCTCTCTACTCCACCAGTTTATGGCTGTTGTTAGAGATGCTCTAAGAATGTGTCCTGCTCAAGTCGATGTCTTATCTATACACTCCCACAAGTTTCCATTGATTTTTGGAACACAATTGTTTTTTGGTGAACCTGCCATAGTGGTGCAGGGCATCAGGCCGATGCGTATCCTTCGTCGATCCGCCATGGATGATGAGCTTCTGCTCTGTTGCACAAGGAGGATTAATGACGGGTATTCGACGTCTGCTCTGCGGACCGTTAGTGGTGCTACTTCGCACCACACCACCGGATCCTTCCGCATGAAGGTCTCCCACACCTCGATGAATCTCCTGTCATGCCCACTGCTACTTCACCCTCATGGCGATGGCAATGTCGGTGGTGATAGCCGGGTGTGACATCTTATGGAGGAGAAGAGGCAGACGTTGTGACTTCATCATTTGTGCTCAGACATCACGCACTTCCCAATGCCGCTCATTCCAAGAATATTGATGCATGCTTGTGTGTTTATACTGCGCTGGAGATCCAAAGCATGCTTGGCCGTAGTCGTGGTATTGCAAATGGTGTACAAGGGATAAAAGTCCACACAAAAGAAAAATGTACCGCAAGAGGAACATTTAATTAAGATATGCCTTCGTATATATAATGGTATTGAATTCATGTTGGTGCTGGTGCCTATCATGCCTACTGGTACTATGTAGCAGCATATTTCACAATTACTATCTACCCCGAAACATCACAATTACTATCTACCCCAAAACATATGCTCTCAAAACCCAAAACACCACTAA
Source organism: Avena insularis (assembly GCA_023614405.1). Lineage (NCBI taxonomy): Eukaryota > Viridiplantae > Streptophyta > Magnoliopsida > Poales > Poaceae > Avena > Avena insularis. The sequence continues at coordinate 287,385,840 of CM042691.1, read as the reverse complement.
TCATTCAAATACTAATAGAATGGGGAAGTTTGGAAAAATAAAGGTAAATATATTATCGTAACACCATTAATCTAACGTGCACAGAGTAGCCATCTAAATCCATTTTTCATCGTTACTCATGTGTGTGTGACTGTTGTACGGTGGCACCTAATATACAAACGAACTAACTGTCATTAGGCATATAGGATGCATTATGGTCCATACCTAAGTATTTTTTTAATTTGTATCTTTATATCTTCAGTAACGAAAGCTTTCAAATTCAATCTGCATTACACCCCTTTCCACCGAACCATTCAATCCACATATTTTATGCTTTATCCTAAATTAAGGAAACCCCATAGATATTTTAAATGTGATGTCCAATTATGGATCTTCTTTACCATGCTCCACATCTTGATGGGCTCTTCATAAGACCTATGTTTCTATAATCTAATAGTTATTAAGAATTTTTCTGAAATTGCTCTTCTTTTATTCACGTTTGGTTCCATAAAAAATATGGAAATCCTCAAGTATTTGTAAAATTCGCATGTCAGTATATTTATTTCTTATAAAAAATGAGTCAACTAAATTAAGCTGCGTTAAACATTTAGGTGTCTTGTTTTCATTATTCTAAAAAATAATACATACGTAAAAGTTGTTTAAAATGTTACTATATTATTGTTTAAAATAAGTTTGAGAAACCATGTTCAAACATAAGTGAAATTATTGTGAGTGCATTCAACCTACTTATGGGATGTATACTATAGTTTACTGTGCTTATTACAAAAGGTGCATTTTCCGGTTCGTATCTGGACATCAATGTTTTGATTATGTGGTTATGTATGCATAGTATACCAAAATTTCATAGTGCATTCTACATGGCACCAGTTTCAGATCCACAACAAGCTAATTCAAGTGGTGCTTGTGTAATGTACCAAAATAAACCAAAGAGGAGGATTTTGTAGAGACAACAGATGGATCAACTGCACGATGAACCAGCGGAGTTCAACATACTTTCCCAACAACACTCATTCCAAGCGAGAGTGTTTGTGCCTATGTTTTAAAATAATTTATTTTTCTAGAGAAAGATCCTTCCCGTTGAAGATCTAAACAAAACCAAACAAGTTTAGGATGCTATTACTTATATCTCGAAATCACAATTTATATGGTTATATAGTAATAGTTTTGAAAAAAGAGAAGCACATTTGAACTAAAACTACCATAGAAAAACGTTTTAATGTGAAGGAAACCTTGGACCGTTCTTCACATATGTGGAAGGCAAGAGATAGTCGTTTTGAACAAGTCAGTATTGAGACTGTATTTTTTCTGACAAAAGGAATATATTAATATCGCGAAGATACCAATTACATCCAGCTTCTGCACCAACAAAATGTCTGAAGACATCAAGGATGCACACAACCCCAAAAAAGAGAAAAGAGAAAAGAGAAAAAAAGACCTTGGCATAGTGATTAACCACACACAACATCAACACTCTAACCAACACCAAAGACAACACCCGGACTACAAAATAGGTTCTCCATTGGCAACGTATCCAAATAGAAAAAATGCACCTTTTGTAATAAGCACAGTAAACTGTAGTATACTTCCCATAAGTAGGTTGAATGCACTCACAATAATTTCACTTATGTTTGAGGTCACCGGTGGTGGGTGGCGGAGATACCAATGGACCTGATTGCTTTTTTATCTTGGTGTCCTAGGGTGTTCTTTGCACTTTGCAAGCCCTTATCTTTGAATTTTAGGTTCTTAGAGAGTGTTGAAAAAGGGCTTTGCTGAAAAGGTTCTTAGTGCAGCTCCTGGGGTCGTTTTGACCCTTTTTCGTTAAAAAAATTAAAATTGTGAGACATTTTATCGGGTTCAATCGTCTCCATTACATTGCACCATGCACACGACACTATTGATTGATGTGGCCCTGCATCTGTTCATCAGAGAAGCTGGGGAGAGTGGTGGCGGGCGGCAGGACCCCAATGGTCGAGCTTCTACTTCATCAGAGTTTACCAGGCAACAAGAGAGGCTAAGCTGCCATGCACTTGCGCTCATGAATAGAGTGGACGTGCTACTTTACTCGGGCGCGATGTCGTCAACCACAACAATGTACGTCGTTTCACACTGATCTAACACGTCGTGACGAACTACTTTGTACCATGAGGCTCATCAGCGTCCAATTCGGACACATCCCATCGAGTTGTGCTATAATATGAAAGACCACGTGTGGCATGATCACCTTTTCAGAAACCAGCACGGTTCACATGTTTCCCAGCGCACCTCATTCCAAGAACGTGCAGGTGTTGCTTGCTTGTTTTTCTTTCGCGTTGAAGATTGATAGCAGGCGCATGAAGCAAACATGCTTGATCATCGCTAAGGCGTGTTGTGGCTAGCTATGTATCTACGTGTGCAGGCCTAAACCTTACAAAAGAAACGCAACTACAGGAGAGAACGCTAACTAGTGGACTTGCAGATTGGATGCATAAACAAAAGTGTGAGCATGTCACTAGAGAAAAGCGTTTATATAGCCATAGTGGTGTACACGGGAGAAGTAGTGGCAACGAAAGCAAACGGTGGTACGATAAATAAAACATTAAACATGTCAACCACCCTCCTTATATAGTGGAAATGAATTTTGGTACTATAGGAGTAGAAATTTGTATACTACTTTGTAATGCTCCCTCCGGTCCATACTAATGGTCTTAACTTTATTTAGATTTGTATGTAGCTTGTTAATTATTTGGACTAGATATATTCGTATCTAGACAAAGTTCAGGCCATTAATATGGACCGAATGGAGTACTAACAAACCCCACGAATGATTTGCTAGAATTTGGGGTATTTCTGTACTAGGCCTTTTGCCCATAACCAATACAAATTCTGAAATTCTCTTTGGCCCATTAGTGAGACAGCTCATGGCTGTCTCATGGATGTACTAGTGGTGTTAAAGTTTAATTTCACATTGTTAGTGAAAGAGGTTACACCATCTTATTATATACTAGGTTGTTCTACCACACACTAAAGTGCGACAAAATGGAGCAGCTCTCGCGTACTCCTCCTCCAACGCTCGTCTCCCCACGCCGCGTCATGTCACGACGCATGCGTTCCGCGGATTGCGGGAATGGCTCTCCCTTTTGGGTTCGGGTTTCCTCGGATCTTGTCCACACGAAGCTTCCTTATGAAGTAAGAGGATCTTATCGTTTATAAACAGAGACACATACACACTTCCACTTCTAGTTCATTGAGTAGTCTCCTTCGTCTTCTACATCCCGGCCCGTGGCGTACATCACAGATTGAGACAATAGGCATCCGGAACGCCGCCTCTCGAGAACCTATACGGGTGTGGGGCGATCAGGTTTTTTGAGAGCGCTCAGCGTGACTATTGACAACCACGACGTCGTCCGGCGACGAGTTTCCCGACAACGGCTTCTTTTCGGACATCGATAACATGGTCGACAACATGAACGATGCTGCTGCTGCTACTGCTGCTCAGGCTGCACCGTACGTGCCCCTAAACCAACTCTTTCAGATTATGCTAAAATGTCTTGTTCTAGAATTTGGAGTAGATCTGGTCAGTTTATCTTGTATAAATGCAGTCGGTTATCTACTATGTTAATTTGTATGATTAGTTTAATTACTACATTATTAACCATGCTTTATCGTTTGTGTCAAAAAAAAACCATGCTTTATCGATTATTTTGGATTAAATCAAATTAATTGGTGCTCATATATTCAACAAATTCATCCGTTGGCATTTTCATGCTTTGGGGATTAGGCATATCATTTAGGGTGTGTTTGTTAGGTCAGACCAAACCAACAATTCTCATCTCCACCGAGATTTCTAAAAATTTGGTTGTTTGTTAGCCCGGTTCTCTCAGACGGGCACTACCCAACTCACCCCGAAAATGGCTCCCAGTCGGGCTGAGGAGAGAAGCTCGAATCGAGCTTCGCAACTCGCCCGGGCTGAGTCCATCCCGCAGCGGCCGTGGGCCCCACCGCACCCGACCCCCAACCCTCTCTCCTCAGCCTCATTTTCCCCCGTTCGCACCGACGCACCGCCGTCGCCAACCACCCCGCCGCCTTGATGCGCCCAGACAGAGCCGTCCCCGACGCCGCAGACCACCTGGCCGCCCCGGCGTCGCCCTCCTCCGCTCCCGCCGGCGTCCCCGAGCTCCTCATCGCACCGACCCGACCCCGAGATCCTCATCGCGCCGCCTCGGACCCGAGCTCCTCGCGTCGCCGTGAGCCGTAGCAGGTCGCGCCGCCGCCCACCACCACGTGCGCCTCCTACCACCTCGTTGTCACACCTCTCAGCACCCACCTCCGGTGCCCCATCGCTCGCCACCGGCGGCGAACAACTCCTAGCATGCGTTGTGGTGAAGAGGAGGGCTTGATTGCTTTTCCTTTTTCTGTTTAGGGGCCTCTATGTAAAACTTTGGACTGTTCTGTGATTTTTCAGTTTTTAGGCCAATCTCAGCCCATATGGGCTACCAAACAGCGTATGAGTTCAGATATCTCAACTCAACCGGTCTAAACCAAACACACCACAAATCTTGGGCCAACATGTATATGCTCAGATATCTCAAGTGGGAGTGTGAATCTGAAGTGGTCCGGTCTAACAAACACACCCTTAGAACCGTGAGACATCTCATTAGTTAACCGGTCGATGCATGCTCACTGTAAGATATGTTTATTCCATATCCATGCCGCAAAAGGCACGTAGAAAGTAAGACGTTTCCTTTTCTCTTCATGTAGTCTGTGTAACTGATAACCCTTTGCTCTCTATGTTTGCTTCCCAGTTGATGCCAAGAGCCAAATTCTACAATGTTGCCAGCCGGGATACCCGCATTGGCCTCCCGGTGTGCGTTGACCCAGCATACCACTGCATGTGTAGTACACTATAGTCGTTGACATGACATCCACAGAACACCGTTCCGTAAATATCACATCCCTCAGAGTGGTACAACAGAAACATTGCGGGTCCATGTTACAAAAGTACACACAATATTATTATTACAATACCGGAAGTTCAAGACTTCCAAAAGATCCAACTTACAAACCAAAATATAAAGTGTTCAGCGGAATTTGAAAGTAGTAACTCCGTCTAGGAGTTGAGCTCAACAGCTTATTCTATAGAGTTCATGCTGCTCGGCTCCGTTAGTTACTACTAACTAGGTACTTAGTTGGTCTCATTCTCATCGACACCATAGCGGATCTCATAATCCACTCCTTCAACTCCTCCGGATAGATCAGGTTCCTCGTAGAACACATCTTCTTGGCATTCAGCTGCATACATTAGCCCGTCTTCGGGTTCCTCAGACTCTAAGCAAGGGATCAAAGGAAAGAATGAGTAACAGCGTTACTCAACAAGTTCATTATATGTAAGGTGGGAAGTTTGATGCTCTAACTACCACCTCAGATTATAAATCCTTGGCACTATGCAGTTTTTTGTAAATCTTTCTTCAAAAGATTGATTTTGTTCCGAAAAACTATGACAATCAGCCTTCACAGGTTGACCAGAACTTTCATGGAGTTCCTTTCCTTCCGCGGTCGTAGCTCCTTCCCGGAACAGGGAGTAATAAGTTACAGTTCTTACACTCTGCAGAGGTGTGTTACTTTACCCATGAGAGATCAACTCCTTGTTTCACAACCGGGCGTACTTTCCCGTCCACAATTCCATGGTGTGGGGCCCAGTAGTTGGTCCAAGCCAATCACTGCCCCCTTCGCGACCCCGTATGCCTCCTTGGTGTACACCATGCCCACATAATGAATTACGGCAATGGTTTGTACAAACCGTTAGATGCCAGAACTATCGTGGGATGATGAGGGTTCCCACCCATATGCTGCTTATCCTCTAGGAATTACCAATTAATATGCACGCTACGAGGATAACAGCCACGACCTGCACATCCGGCTTCATGCGAGAGGAAGAAGATACAGCTGACTTCTCCGTCCCATTCCAAATCTCATGGCTAACGCGTAATATACGACGCTAGAATCACTGATGTTAGGGGTTATTAAGTCCCTACGTGATCATCATTGTTGCAAATAGAATCCTAAGTTCTATTGCTCCATTATATCATCACTTAGGATGATATCTATGATTTCTTTATTTATAAAAATAATATTTTCTTTCTTTTATAGCATATATGATAACACACATTTTGCAAATACTTTGATAAAGACTCTTCAAAGGACATGAACAAGTGATGAACTTGCCTTGTGATGGCAAGGTAGTGAAGTCTGATGCTCGCAGTGGACCTTGAGCTTCTAGTTCTACAAAAACATCATTATTGCCCGGTAAGGACAATATTTAAAGAAGCAAAATGATTATGCAAATAATATAATGCATTATTTAATTTTATATGCATTTACCCCAAAAAGTTCCTTTTTAGTAATAAAGGATTTATACATATTACTTTTTAATATTTTATAATATATATTGAATTATTTTATTTTATTTCCCTTTTATTTGACTTTTATTGATTTAATAATTCTTTTAGGAATTATCAATTATACCTTAAAATTTATTATAAATATTTGTTTAGTATTTTTCAAAAATACTATAATATTAATATATAATGAAAGGGATTTTTATTTATTTTTATCTTCTTTCAATAATTTTGTAAAATTCCATAACGGATATATAAATTACAAAATTCTTATAAAAATTTAAATGTTCAAAATTTGATATCTTATTTTATTTGGACATAGTGGATTATTGTGAATCCAAAAATATTTTATTAATAATTTTTGGACTTTTATTTTATTTTTTATAATTTTATTGAGGTCAGGGGCATTTTGGTCTTTTTCCAATTGATCAAAAATTTTATTAAACAACTTGGGCTGGCCCTTTTATCTGTGTAAACTAAGCAAAGATTGGTTTTAGTTCATTTAAAACCTGTCCTTGTGATACCATTATGATCTGGCACACAAGTGATTGAGTTTTTTTACTTAGCTTGATGATGCTTGTGATTAATACTGGCAAGATGAAATGAAAGCTTTTCTAAACTTTCCTGCCTATGATGTTGGTCTAAGGCTCTAGGATTTAATTCCTAGCTAGTTGAGCAATTAGTTTGTTTGAAACTTGTAGGATTAGAGGTGCTACTCTCTCTAGGAGATGTGCCCTGATCTGATAAGATCAAATGAAGAATGATCTAAGTTGCAAAAATATCACTAAACTCAGTGATGCTGGTCTGAGGGTTTAGTGCTTTTGGCTGAGTTTGATTTCTTATCTTATACTTGAAATCTCTAGGATAGTTTCACCTCTCTTGGGTGATTATTGACAGATCACTTCATAAAGCAACAAATGCTTTTATTTAACTGATATGATGAAATCATGTGATGGTCTTATGAGGCTCACCACAAAATTTGTTGTTGGTGTAGTAGATTGATGATGGTGATCTTGATATTGATCTTGATCTTGATCCTTTTGCTGGGCTCCTGAGCTTGCTCTTGAGCTTTCCTGCTCGTCCTAGCTCCTGGGCCTGATCTTGCTGTCCACCAGATTCATCCCCCTCCTTATGTCACCATCCTGGTGATGTTTGGTTTGATCTGGGTGGTTTGGTTTGGCTGCTGTTCTTGGTTTGGCTGATGTCTACACTAGTTGTTCTAGTGTAATGTGTATTGGAGTGATGCACTAGTGCTCCCCCCACGGCTGTGCTATGGTTTTGTGTGATTTGGTTATGTTTGTGAGGTCGACAGCACACCATTTGCATGCTGGTGTGTGTCCAGCTTGTGTGCCTGCTATGCACTTGTGGATACGTTCAGAAATTTTGAACTTACTATTACCAGCTTACTTTCACCTGGCTGGTGAATTGATCCCTTTGGCTGTCATTTGACTTCTGGCTTTAAATTTATGAAAGATTAAGTCTTTCATATTGGTGAAACTTGCCCCTTTATAGCATTTCTCGATGATGAATTTGTCAAGTGCATTTCACTAACATATCTGAGAGAAATATTCTAACACTAATCTTATTTTGTTTCTATTAGTCTTTGTTTTGCAGGTACCAAGATAAAGATGAAGATTTAGTGTAGATTTAGATATAGGATAGTTAGTAGATCTTCAAATGTAATCTTCTTAATCTTTTGTAATTTTTCTTTTATTATTCTTGTAATCTTTAATTATAATAAAGATTATATTATTATTAATAAAGAATATTCTTATTATTTATTCTTTTGTAACTTGTTTATGTCTTAATAATATGAAAATGAATTTCATATTTAATATTGTTTTTGGATGAGATTTAAGTTATAATACTTATCTCTTAATTAATTTAAGATTCAAATCTTATATCTAAATTATTATTCAAACACTTAAGTTTTTGAATTCAAACTCATTTCAAAAAACACATAATTCCTTTAAGATCATATGAAAGTTTATAGCAATCCTCCTTTAAGTCTAAACCTAATCTAAAAGTTTATAGCAATCCTCCTTTATAGAAACATTGATCACTAAAGGTTTTATTTGGCAAAAAATTTACCCACATTTTCACAATTGAATGCATGCACAAATTCATAATCCTAAATCTACCCTTCGTTAAGTTCCTAAATGCTGGGATGTTACAGACTTCCCCCCTTAAATTAAACTTCGTCCCGAAGTTTGTGGAGATGTACCTGAATAGTTCTGGATAAGATTTTCTTAAATCCTCTTCCTTCTCCCATGTGGCTTCCCTCTCAAGGTGATGTTCCCACTGTACATTGCAAGATTTGATTGCCTTGTTCCTCAATATTTTCCAGTTTTCTTCCAGAATCTTACAAGGCTTTTCAATATAGGTCAGGTCTGCTTGTAGTTCTATCTCTTGATGTGTTATTGCATCATCTGGAACTTTCAAACATTTGAGAAGTTGTGACACATGGAAAACATTATGCACTTGAGCCAATCTTGATGGTAACTCTAAAGCATAAGCTATAGTTCTGTTTTGACTCAGTATCTTGAATGGTTCGATATATCTTGGACTTAATTTCCCTTTAACTCCGAATCTTTTCACTCCTTTCATTGGACTTACTTTCAAGTAGACCATATCTCCCACTTCTGGATGCCATGATCTTCGACTTTGATCCGCATAACTTTTCTCGCTCGCCTGGGCTTTTTCAAGATATCCCGATCTTATCAATGATGTCTTGTCTCTCCTTCATATAATCTGCAAATTCTTTGTCGCTTCCAGTTCATACCAACATATTGGTGATCTACACTTCCTTCCATACAGAATCTCATATGGAGCTGCCTTCAGACTACTCTGATAGCTATTGTTATAAGAAAATTCTGCCAATGGTAGGTGATCTTCCCATGTTCCTCCAAAATCTAGTGCACAAGCTCTCAACATGTCTTCTAGTATTTGATTTGTTATTTCAGTTTGACCTCCTGTCTCAGGATGATATGCCGTGCTGAAATCTAACTTTGAACCAAGTGCTTCATGCAATTGCTTCCAAAATGCTGAAGTAAACACTGATCCCCTATCAGTTATGATCTTTTTGGGTACTCCATGCTTACTGACTATATCTTTGACATATACTTCAACTAACTTCTCGGCATTATCCTTTTCATTCACTGGAATAATATGTGCCCTCTTAGTGAGTCGGTCCACAATTACCCATATCATATCCTTCCTTTTTGGTGTCATAGGTAATCCTGTAATGAAGTCCATACCTATTTCCTCCCACTTCCATTCAGGAATTTCCAAGGGTTGTAATGGTCCTGCTGGACTTTGATGTTCAGCTTTCACCCTTTGACAAGTATGGCATTTAGATACATATTTAGCAATATCTGTTTTCATGTTATTCCACCAAAATAGTTCTTTCAAATCCATATACATCTTAGTACTCCCTGGATGTATAGAATATGGTGAATCATGTGCTTCTTTGAGTATGAAATTTCTGATCTCAGTCACATCTGGAACACATAAACGGTCTTAGAACCATAAAGACCCATAATCCCCAAGGTGAAAAACTGATTTTTGTCCTTGAGATATTCTCCTAATTTCCTCAGCAATAAAAGGATCTTCTTCTTGATGTCTGAAAATTTCTTGCTTAAGATCACTGTCCTTCTCTGCAACTACCTGCATAGTAGCTAATCCTCCAAGAACCTCTATTCTGATGAATTGAAGTTCTAATCTTTCCAAGTCCATTTGTAACTCTTTTGGTAGCTCCCTGTTGCTAGGTTGAGTATCTGCACTCTTTCTGCTTAAAGCATCTACTACAACATTTGCTTTCCCTGGGGTGTAATTGATTGTTAAATCATAATCCTTGATTAATTCCAACCAACGCTTCTGTCTCATGTTCAATTCCTTTTGAGTGAAGAAATATTTGAGACTTTTATGGTCAGTGTATAACTCACATCTGTCTCCATAAATAAAATGCCTCCATCCTTTCGGTGCAAAAACTACTGCTGCTAACTCTAAATCATGAGTTGGATAGTTGACTTCATGTGGTTTCAATTGCCTTGAACCATATGCAATTACTTTCCGATCTTGCATGAATACACAACCCAAACCTTCTTTAGATGCATCACAGTATATAGTGAAGTCCTTCCCTGTTTTAGGAACTGCTAAGATTGGAGCTGTCGTTAATCTAGTCTTCAACTCTTGGAAACTTGCTTCACATTTCTCATCCCACTTAAATGGTGTATTCTTGCTTAATAATTTGGTCATTGGTCCGGCTATTTTGGAGAAACCTTCAATGAATCTCCGATAATAACCAGCCATTCCTAGGAAACCTCGAATTTGTTTCACATTGGTCGGTGCAGTCCATTCTAGTACCGACTGAACTTTAGATGGATTCACAGCAATCCCATCCTTACTGATCACATGACCGAGGAATTCTACCTCATCTAGCCAAAACTCACACTTACTGAACTTAGCATAAAGTTTATGTTCTCTTAAAGTCTGCAATGCTATTCTCAAATGGTCAGCATGTTCTTCTTTATCCCTGGAATATATCAAAATATCATCAATAAAGACGATGACAAACTTATCCAAATATGGCATGAAAATCTTGTTCATCAGATTCATGAATATTGCCGGTGCATTGGTCAAACCAAACGGTACTACCAGATACTCATGGTGTCCATATCTTGAGACAAATGCTGTTTTTGGAACATCTTCCGGCTTGATTTTTATTTGATGGTATCCAAATCTTAAATCGATCTTGGAAAATACTCCAGCTCCTTTCACCTGATCAAACAAATCTTGAATTCTTGGTAAAGGATACTTATTCTTGATAGTCACGTTGTTTAGATTTCTATAATCACCACACATCCGTCTTCCACCATCTCTCTTATCCACAAAGATTACTGGTGTTCCCCATGGAGATACACTTTCCTGTATAAATCCTTTCCTCGCTAACTCATCAATTTGCTCCTTGAGTTCTTTCAACTCTTTGGGTGCCATTTTATATGGTGCTTGAGATATTGGTGTTGTACCAGGTATTAGGTCAATGGTGAACTATATCTCCTGGTCTGGTGACATTCCCGGTAATTCTGTTGGAAAAACATCTTGGAATTCATTAACTATAGGAATCTCTTCTAATTTAACTTCCTTCATTGAATTCAACTGCAGATCCACCATGATATGACTGTGTTTATCTGCTTGGTACACTATCCTTGCTCCACTTGGAGTTTTGATTGAGACTGTTTTCTCCTCAAAATTTATCTGAGCTCTGTGTTCCATCATCCAATCCATCCCTAGCACTACTTCAATTCCCTTCAAAGGAATCACATAAAGGTCTGTGAAATATGTACAACCACAGATCGATATAACCTGATCTTGTTTTATGTGGCGTACAATCACATTCCCTCCTGCCGTAACTACGGTCATAAGACTTTCTAACGTTGCCCTTCTAATCCCTAACTTATGACAAAATTCTTCAGAAATGAATGAAGTAGTTGCACCAGTATCAAATAGAACTTTGCCGGGATTGGTAAGGATATTGAGCGTACCTATCACTGCATGCTCCGAATTATCCACCTCCTCGAGGGTTGCACAGTTCAGTTTTTCGGTAGGTCGGTTCCTCTTGCCATTGTTATTCTTGCCATTATTCCCTCCTTTATTGGGTTGTACATTTCCTCCACTGGCTTGTCCTCCTCCCTTGGTAGGCCATCCTCATGGTGGTTTACTCGGACAATCTGGCTTGATATGCCCCTTCTAGCCACAACCATAACATATCACTACAGGCTTTTTGCACTCCCTCTGGAAAAGCCCTAGAATTCCATAATTGTTACAGATAACATTCCTTCTCGGATTGGATTGATTTCCACCACTGCCCTTGTTATTGTTATTGTTGTTGTTGCCATAATTCCTATTCCAAGGTTTGAACTCCAGGTTTGATTTAGGTTTACATGCCTGAATTCTCTTGGTTTCCTTCTTGGCTCTCTTCCTCTGATCCTCTTGAACATTCTTGTAGTCATCTTCAAAAGTAATGGCTGCATCCAACAACTGCTGATAAGTTTGCTTATTGGCTAACCTTAGATGCATCTTCACAAATGGATTCAATCCATGCAAGAAACGCTTCTTCATCTTCTCTTCAGTGTTAACATCCTCTTCAGCATAACGAGACAACTGGTTGAACTCCCGGATGTACTTCATGACACTAGTATATCCTTGCCGAAGCTCCTCAAATTCTCTCCGCTTCAACTCCATGACGCTTTCCAGAACATGATATTCACGGAATCTCTGCTTGAACTCCTCCCAGGTAAACTCCCTTCCTGGTTGTTGCATGGCTAACTGATATTCCCACCATGATGCTGCAGGTCCAGTCAGCAGATGAGTTGCATACCTCGATTTTTCCTCATCATTGCAACCCACAGTTTTCAGCTTCCTTTCTGTATCTGCTAGCCAGTCTTCTGCATCCATTGGTTCAGGAGCTGATGCCAAAGGTAACGGTCTTGCATTCTGGAAATCAGATAGACTCACTCCTCCACCTTCAGGTGCCCTCTGATTTGCTTGCCCCAACAACTCTTCCATGAACTTGTTCTGGGTCTCTTGCATCATTTGCATGCATTGCATAAAATTTTGTTCCATTAACAGCCTCATTGGTGGTGGTGGTAATGCTCCTTGATTTGCTGCATCGGCATCGGTCTTTTCCTTGGCCTCATGCTCCATCCGCTGTTGCTCCGTTTCCATTTCTACACCCGTATCCATGACCCCCTAGTCCTGCATCATAAAGCGAATACTCATAATTACATCATGCACATGTGTTCTGATCTCGACTTTACGCATAGAACTAGTCACACAATGAAGATCCAAAGAAAATCCAAATATGCATTTCACACATTATACATAATATCATAATGATACAAAGTCATTACAACATATACCATATTGGTGTTATTACCAAACTACCTTATTACTTGGAGTGCATTACACGGTACTTGATATCACTAACTAGTTGCCTCCTTCTAGTAGTAACTACGCTCATCATACATGACTAATGTCCAACCGTGATGACATGTTGTCCGTCGCACAGTTTGTGGAACAAATGGCCTTCCAGAAGGAACATACTCTGTATCTGAAGTATCAGGGCTTGAGTCATTACTCAACCTGAGCGCATTGACTCCCTCCAGCTCAGCTGAAAAGTCTTCAGAAGCATATTCAACATTATCTCCAGCCTGCATCTCCTGAGCTTCATTCCTTGAGTTGTCAACAGGATACGCAGATCCCGCAGCTTCCCAGGTGCTCTCGTGGCCAAGATAGTTAAACACTGGATAATGTATATTCCCTAGGTTTTGAGAAGATGTTGATGATTCGAACACTCTATCCTCGGGATCTTCTTCCTCATCCTGATCATCTATTGACATGGTATTTCTACTACTGTTATTAAGGTTCATCCTTGCACCCATCCAACTAGATTGTCCAACATTTCTGTCAGAACCATCTATGGACATCTGGTGTTCATGAGATCCATTATATGATCCCATTCTCAACCATCGGAATTCTCAATAGGAAGATCTGAGTCAGAACCATCCTCTGAGCCCTGTGGTACTACATACCGCATATCCATAGTAGGATCATGTATAGGTTCAGGTCTTGGTGAGTAAGGATATGGTATAAAAGATTCCGGATCTATAGGTATATCTTTAAAGATAGGTGTTGCACTACTACTTGCTTCTTTCTCCAACTGGAATGCTAACTGCTTCCTCCTTTCCGGATCAGTTAGATCCTCTAACATGCCATTTTTGTCTTCGACAATCACTTGATGAGTCTTATAGAAATACGCAACGAGTGTCCGGTATCTATACATAAACTTGGAAGCTAACTTAGGATGCTTCTTAACCAAATTAAGATGATCCGGTATAGGCTCCGAGTCTATAGAATCATGAGGTATCACAGAAAATGTGCTACCTTCTAGCTCCTTGGTTTTCTGCTCCCGGATATTAGCTATTGCGTCCACAACAGCAATATGATAGGCTGCTAAATGACTCCTACCTTCTCCTATGGGTAGATCGTGGTATAATCCAAGCTTTTATGGAAGTTGGATACTCACACGATACTTGGATAACATCCAGCCATCAAGGTAAGTGATAGTGTTCACTGGAATTCTAGTTGGACAATTAAAGAGCTTTAAAAGTTGACGAAGTTGGTCTGTAATGATCCTTGATAATCATCAAGAGTCTCCTCTTTCCTTACCAAAGTCTGTTTTGGAAACTTTGGTGCCATATCTCTGTGTATCAGAAAAATAATTTTGATTAGTATCCAATGATATATTGCATCATAACAAAGAATTATCGCACTAAAATATATAACGGAATATTCTCATTTGAATACCCATTATATTACTTTTAGAGAATTCTTTAGCATTGTTAATTCTCCTACAGGTAATACCCTTTACTAGGTTTCCAACCTAAGGTCAAAGCAATTTGCTCTGATACCAACTACGGTGACCCAGCATATCACTGCATGTGTAGTACACTATAGTCATTGACATGACATCCACAGAACACCGTTCCGTAAATATCACATCCCTCAGAGTGGTACAACAGAAACATTGCGGGTCCATATTACAAAAGTACACACATTATTATTATTACAATACCGGAAGTTCAAGACTTCCAAAAGATCCAACTTACAAACCAAAATATAAAGTGTTCAGTGGAATTTAAAAGTAGTAACTCCATCTAGGAGTTGAGCTCAACAGCTTATTCTATAGAGTTCATGCTGCTCGGCTCCGTTAGTTACTACTAACTAGGTACTTAGTTGGTCTCGTTCTCATCGACACCATAGCGGATCTCGTAATCCACTCCTTCAACTCCTCCGGATAGATCAGGTTCCTCGTAGAACAAATCTTCTTGGCATTCAGCTGCATACATTAGCCCGTCTTCGGGATCCTCAGAGTCTAAGCAAAGGATCAAAGGAAAGAAGGAGTAATAGCGTTACCCAACAAGTTCATTGTATGCAAGGTGGGAAGTTTTATGCTCTAACTACCACCTTGGATTATAAATCCTTGGCACTATGTAGTTTTTTGTAAATCTTTCTTCAAAAGATTGATTTTATTCCGAAAAACTATGAGAATCAGCCTTCACAGGTCGACTAGAACTTTCATGGAGTTCCTTTCCTGCCGCGGTCGTAGCTCCTTCCCGGAACAGGGAGTAACAAGTTACCATTCTTACACTCTACAGAGGTGCGTTACTTTACCCATGAGAGATCAAGTCCTTGTTGCACAACCGGGCGTACTTTCCCGTCCACAATTCCATGATGTGGGGCCCAGTAGTTGGTCCAAGCCAATCACTGCCTCTTCGCGACCCCGCATGCCTCCTTGGTGTACACCATGCCCACATAATGAATTACGGCAATGGTTTGTACAAATCGTTAGATGCCAGAACTATCGTGGGACGATGAGGGTTCCCACCCATATGCTGCATATCCTCTACGAATTACCAATTAATATGCATGCTACGAGGATAACAGCCACGACCTACACATCCGGCTTCATGCGAGAGGAAGAAGATACATCTGACTTCTCTGTCCCATTCCAAATCTCATGGCTAACGCATAATATAAGGCACTAGAATC
This sequence comes from Avena insularis, assembly GCA_023614405.1. Lineage (NCBI taxonomy): Eukaryota > Viridiplantae > Streptophyta > Magnoliopsida > Poales > Poaceae > Avena > Avena insularis. The sequence continues at coordinate 287,369,854 of CM042691.1, read as the reverse complement.
ACTGATGTCAGGGGTTATTAAGTCCCTACTTGATCATCATTGTTGCAAATAGAATCCTAAGTTCTATTGCTCCATTATATCATCACTTAGGATGATATCTATGATTTCTTTATTTATGAAAATAATATTTTCTTTCTTTTATAGCATATATGATAACACACATTTTGCAAATACTTTGATAAAGACTCTTCAAAGGACATGAGCAAGTGATGAACTTGCCTTGTGATGGCAAGGTAGTGAAGTCTGATGCTTGCACTGGACCTTGAGCTTCTAGTTCTACAAAAACATCATTATTGCCCGGTAAGGACAATATTTAAAGAAGCAAAATGATTATGCAAATAATGTAATGCATTATTTAATTTTATATGCATTTACCCTAAAAAGTTCCTTTTTAGTAATAAAGGATTTATACATATTACATTTTAATATTTTATAATATATATTGAATTATTTTATTTTATTTCCCTTTTATTTGACTTTTATTGATTTAATAATTCTTTTAGGAATTATCAATTATACCTTAAAATTTATTATAAATATTTGTTTAGTATTTTTCAAAAATACTATAATATTAATATATAATGAAAGGGGTTTTTATTTATTTTTATCATCTTTCAATAATTTTGTAAAATTCCATAAAGAATATATAAATTACAAATTTCTTATAAAAATTTAAATGTTCAAAATTTGATATCTTATTTTATTTGGAAAGAGTGGATTATTGTGAATCCAAAAATATTTTATTAATAATTTTTGGACTTTTATTTTATTTTTTATAATTTCATTGAGGTCAGGGGCATTTTGGTCTTTTTCCAATTGATCAAATTTTTTATTAAACAACTTGGGCTGGCCCTTTTATCTGTATAAACTAAGCAAAGATTGGTTTTAGTTCATTTAAAACCTGTCCTTGTGATACCATTATGATCTGGCACACAAGTGATTGAGTTTTATTTTTTTTGGGCTTAGCTTGATGATGCTTGTGATTAATACTGGCAAGATGAAATGAAAGCCTTCCTAAACTTTCCTGCCTATGATGTTGGTCTGAGGCTCTAGGATTTAATTCCTAGCTAGTTGAGCAATTAGTTTGTTTGAAACTTGTAGGATTAGAGGTGCTACTCTCTCTGGGAGATGTGCCCTGATTTGATAAGATCAAATGAAGAATGATCTAAGTTGCAAAAATATCACTGAACTTAGTGATGTTGGTCTGAGGGTTTAGTGCTTTTGGCTGAGTTTGATTTCTTATCTTATACTTGAAATCTCTAGGATAGTTTCACCTCTCTTGGGTGATTATTGATAGATCACTTCATAAAGCAACACATGCTTTTAGTTAACTGATATGATGAAATCATGTGATGGTCTTATGAGGCTCACCACAAAATTTGATGTTGGTGTAGTAGATTCATGATGGTGATCTTGATCTTGATCTTGATCCTTTTGCTGGGCTCCTGAGCTTTCTATTGAGCTTTCCTGCTCCTCCTAGCTCCTGGGCCTAATCTTGCTGTCCACCAGATTCATCCCCCTCCTTTTGTCACCATCCTGGTGATGTTTGGTTTGATCTGGGTGGTTTGGTTTGGCTGCTGTTCTTGGTTTGGCTGTTGTCTACACTAGCTGTTCTAGTGTAATGTGTATTGGAGTGATGCACTAGTGTTCCCCCACGGCTGTGCTGTGGTTTTGTGTGATTTGGCTATGTTTGTGAGGTCGACAGCACACCATATGCATGCTGGTGTGTGTCCAGCTTGTGTGCCTGCTATGCACTTGGGGATAGGTTCAGAAATTTTGAACTTACTATTACTAGCTTACTTTCACCTGGCTGATGAATTGATCCCTTTGGCTGTCATTTGACTTCTGGCTTTAAATTTATGAAAGATTAAATCTTTCATATTGGTGAAACTTGCCCCTTTATAGCATTTCTCAATGATGAATTTGTCAAGTGCATTTCACTGACATATCTTAGAGAAATATTCTAACACTAATCTTATTTTGTTTTTATTAGTCTTTGTTTTGCAGGTACCAAGATAAAGATGAAGATTTAGTGTAGATTTAGATAGAGGATAGTTAGTAGATCTTCAAATGTAATCTTCTTAATCTTTTGTAATTTTTCTTTTATTATTCTTGTAATCTTTAATTGTAATAAAGATTATATTATTATTAATAAAGAATATTCTTATTCTTTATTCTTTTGTAACTTGTTTATGTCTTAATAATATGAAAATGAATTTCATATTTAATTGTAACACCGCGGTTCTAAAAAGACCATGGCTTCTATGTGACATGCCAATCCCTGGATCGGTTCATTGGCCCACAATAGAATAAGATGAATAACATAGCAAAATATCCGTGTATCATGAATAACGAAGATCCAGAGTACCATTATTACAATAAAAGCTTAGCTCAAAGCTAGCTCAAATTATTCAGGTAGCAACATAAATAAAGTAAATCCTCCATTCTTCAAATTGCCCACAAGTGAACAAGTGCCGAGTGGAGTATCGTGGCCTATATCGATTACTCAGAATCGGAATAACCTGCAACATGAAACGTAGCAGCCCCGAAGGGTCAATACATGGAATGTATGGCAAGTAGAGCTAGTAAATGGAGACAATTGTACTAACATCTACATGCATATTTGGCAAGTGGAGCTGTGTCTGGCTTGCATTTGCAAATACCTTTGTCCTACTTTCATAAACAGTTTTTGATTTTCTTTGAAAAGATCCCAATTAAGTTAACCCAACAATATTAAAACAATTATGAAATTAGAATGAGCGAGAAACATGTCATGAAATCAATATCAAGCAACTCAGTTGTCCATAACCGGGGACACGGCTAATCGATTCGATTATACACCCTGCAGGGGTTTGTACACTTTACCCATGTGACTTGGCCAGCCCATCTCGTACCATCACTCTCATTTTGAGTGGTGATATGGAGAAGTCCAAGAAGAGACTGTTCGGGAAGTAGCTCCTCAATCCCGACGTGCACCGGTCCAACCTACCAAAATTCTACATCTCTGGATACGCGGGTTCGAGTTACCACAACCTACTAAGTCCAACCAACCGCCCATTCCATTATTGGCACATGGTTATACACGTAAGCTACACAATAAAGAAGCCAATCAATTTCTCTCGATACCTGGGTGCCTTTCCGCAATGAAACCACCAAAAATTATCAATACCATCACACCCAGGAGATTCATTGATTAAGTTGTTTTAGTTTTCACAAACCAATACTTTTAGAAACAAGCTTCAGTGATGTAACCCAGCCCTCGTTCATCATAGCATGGCTAAGCTCATCTACCAACGGTGGTTCATCTACAAGGAAGGCCTTACCACATAATAGGACATAGCATAGCGATAGTATCATCCTACACATGCATCTACAAAATACACGACAATGCATTGAAAATAGTAGGACGATATCATGAACAAAGTAGCATCTACTTGCCTTGGTTGTAGTGGTCGGAAGAACAATCCACACACGAGCAAGCGTTGCACTCGTCACAATCTACACGATACAATTGCAATCATAAACAAACAATCCACAAGCATATGCAACAGATATGATGCATGAAGGTATGCAAGGCAAGTGAATTGGTGCTACAGCTGCACCACATAATCCTATTCAATAATACTACTGATTGCATGCATGGAAAATAGTTTTAGCGCAAGGAAAACTATTACGCAAAAAGTAATGCCCAAAACTAGAGTTAGAATTCAAATAATTCACTACCGGTATTATACTATTTGTAAAATCTTGGGAAAATTCTACCGTATAGGCATCGCTGATTAGAAACAGTACCAATTGGAATTACTCAAAAAGGAATTATAAAATTCCCGGAGTAATTAAAACACTGCAGAAAGCCACTAGACAGTTTCTGCAGAAGTTTTCACTGTAATCCTATCTTTTTAATTCACAATGAGATTCCCCTCGTTCCACTGAATCCAGGGACATATCATACGTGATTTTTGGAGCTACGTATCTTTTTCTACGAATTAATTACTCCTAAAAGGCCACTAACTAGTTTGATTAAACTGTACTAAACCTTGCTGAAAAAGTCTGAACCAAAGGTACAGCAAGATTCTACACGACTCACTGAATCTACACATATTTTATTTGCATTTTTTGGCCAAGCGGTTTAATTTTTACGCAATTTACAAGTTTCTACCGAAATCTGCCAACTAAAACGATTAACGAAATTAAGTCAGTTAACTGTGTCTGTTGACTGGTCAACGCATCTGCTGACTGGGCGTCTGACTAGTCAACGCCTGGATCCTGACCAGTCAACGGCTGATCTGAACCGCTGATCTGAGATCTAACGATGGCTGCTGACTCACCGGGATCGAACGACGAAACGAACGGCGGCGAGTTCCGGACGGTGAAGACAGCGTTCGTAGCGGTTTAGCACGGAAGAAAGCAAGACGCAGTTAGCAGAAGCGCGAGCGCGTAGCGATGCGAAGAGCGAGGCAATGCATGGCGCAATGGCAGCAATAGCTGCTCGGCAGCGCTGGTATGCGCAGCCAGCGCAGCAGGCCAGCGGCGATGGCGGCGGGGTGCGGGGCAGCAGGTGGCGCGGCATGGCTAAGCGTGGCGGCAGCAAGTGGGCGGGAGGAGGCGGCGCGCGGGGGTACCTGGGCGGCGGGGTTGGCGCGGAGGCCGAGGCGGCGGGGCGATCGAGGGCGGCGCTGGCGGCTCGGTATCGAGGAGGGGCGGGCGATCGCGGGCAGGGCGGGGGCACGGTTCCCGAGGCCGGGGTGGCCTCTTATGTGGGGCCCTTTCGCGGGGTCCCACGCGAATTCGGCGCGGAGTTGGACACGAACTCGGAAAATCGGCCCGAAAATTGGCCCGTTTTCCGTCTTTTAAATAAACGGCCGTAACTTCTTCGTACGAGCTCCGAATCGAGCAATTCTTGCTCCTACGGTTTTGTAAAGTCGAGGGGAACAATCTAGGGTCAAGGTTTGAGCGAAACCACTAGGCTACAAGGGTGGACAATGCTAGTCCTACTAAAGCCTCCCGTAGGAGCCTCGTAGCAAAATAGAATAGGGGTTTGAAAATAGCGTTTCGCCGATTCCTTTCAATCGACGGTTTTGCATGGGAAAGCATGATGCAATGCTATGAATGATATGCAAGACCAAATCTAAAATGGGATGTGACAAGACTAACCCCCTTAAGATGAATCTCGTCCTCGAGATTCGGCGCGGCTAGCAAATAGGTGTGGGTAGTCCTCTCGGATGTCATCCTCACGCTCCCAAGTGGCTTCCTCTTCGGTGTGGTGGCTCCATTGCACCTTGCAAAACTTGATCGTCTTGGTACGGGTAGTCCTCTCTGCTGTCTCCAGAATCTTGACCGGCTTCTCCTCATAGGTCAAATCATTCTCCAGCTGAACCTCCTCTAACGGTACGGTGTCTCTCAATGGTGTATCCACCATCTCCGGATGGCACTTCTTCAGCTGGGACACGTGGAACACATTGTGAACAACGGACAAAGCCTCTGGCAACTCCAACTGATAAGCAACTTCTCCTTTGTGTGCTAAGACCCGATACGGTCCAATAAATCGAGGTGCCAGCTTACCCTTAATTCCAAATCTCTTGATTCCTCGAAGTGGCGATACTCAGAGGTATGCTCTGTCACCTATCTCGTACACCACTTTCTTGCGCTTGGCGTCTGCGTAGCTCTTCTGCCTTGACTGTGCTACCTTCAGCCTGTCCCTAATCAAGGCGACCTTCTCCTCAGCGTCCTTGATCAAATCAGGCCCAAACAACTGTCGTTCTCCTACTCCATCCCATAGCAGTGGTGTTCGGCACCGTTTCCCATACAGCACATCGAACGGTGACGTCTTGATGCTGGTTTGGTAGCTGTTGTTATAGGAAAACTCAGCATACGGCATATTCTCATCCCAACTAGAACCATGAGCCAAAGCGCAAGCTCTCAGCATGTCCTCCAAAATCTGATTCACCCTCTCGGTCTGTCCATCAGTCTGCGGGTGAAACGCTGTGCTAAACTCCAATCTAGTACCAAGTGATTCGTGCAGCTGGCGCCAGAAGTGTGAGGTAAATTGGGTGCCTCTATCAGATACGATACTCTTGGGAACTCCGTGTAGGCACACATTCCTGTCCATGTAAATCCTGGCCAACTTTGCACTCGTGTAGGTTGTCTTTACCGGTATAAAGTGGGCTACCTTGGTCAAATGGTCGACCACTACCCAAATGGAGTCATATCCTGACCTGGTCCTGGGCAATCCTGTGATAAAGTCCATTCCCACTCTATCCCACTTCCAATCCGGCACAGGCAATGGTCAGAGTCCTGGCTTGGCTTCGTGTTCCGCCTTCACTCGACTACATACATCACATAGGGCAATATGCTTGGCGATATCTCCCTTCATGTTGTTCCACCAAAATCTGCTCTTCAAATCCATATACATCTTTGTGTTGCCCGGATGTATGGAGTATGGCGAGTTATGAGCCTCCTGCAGAATCAACTCCCTTATCTCCGGGTCGCTGGGCATACACAAACGATCTCCATACCACAAGGTACCATGCTCATCCTCGCGAATATCCTTTTCCCGATTCTCCTTCATCTTTTCCTTTATCTCCTCTATTTCCTTGTCTCCTACCTGAGCCTTCATGATCCTGTCCTGTAACATCGGTTGGACTTCCATTGTAGCCAAGTATCCTTCAGACACTACTTCCAGTCTAAGGTCCTTGAATTGCTTGCACAAATCCTCAGGCAATTCACCAATTGTCAATCCATTGGCATAAACCTTCCGGCTCAGAGCATCTGCTACTAGATTGGCCTTTCCTGGGTGGTATTGTAGATTCATATCATAGTCCTTGATAAGCTCCAACCACCTCCTTTGCCTCATGTTCAGTTCCTTCTGCATGGATATGTACTTCAGGCTCTTGTGGTCAGTGTACATATCACAGTGTTTTCCCATTAAGTAATGCCTCCATACCTTGAGCGCATGAACCACTGAAGCTAACTCCAAGTCGTGTGTGGGGTAATTCCGCTCATGGTGCTTGAGTTGTCGCGAGGCATATGACACTACTCTCCCATCTTGCATCAACACGCTCCTAAGTCCCTGTCGAGAAGCATCACAGTACACTTGGAAATCCTTCTGAAGATCTGGTAAACATAGAACAGGCGCAGTCACTAGTCGACGCTTCAGTTCCTGAAAGCTGGCTTCACATACGTCTGACCATTCAAACTTCCTCTCTTTCTTCAGAAGTTCAGTCATCGGCTTAGCAATCTTGGAAAAGTTTTCAATGAACCTCCTGTAATATCCAGCAAGTCCCAAAAAGCTTCGAATCTCTCCCGCATTCTTGGGTGCTTCCCACTCAGTTACTACAGTCACTTTGCTTGGATCAACAACGACTCCTTCTCCTGACACTACGTGTCCAAGAAACCCAACGGTGTTAAGCCAGAATTCACACTTGCTGAATTTGGCATACATCTTGTGTTCCCTCAGCTTCTCCATAATCAGTCTCAGATGCTTCTCATGCTCAGCATCATCCTTGGAATATATCAGTATGTCATCAATAAACACCACCACGAACTTGTCCAAGTACTCCATAAATACCTTGTTCATCATGGCCATGAAGTATGCCGGGGCATTCGTTAGTCCAAAAGACATAACTGTATACTCATATAAACCATACCTAGTGGTGAAAGCGGTTTTTGGTACGTCCTCCTCTCGGATCTTCAATTGGAAGTAGCCTGATCGCAGATCAATCTTGCTGAACACCTTCGCTCCTTCCAGTTGATCAAACAAATCGTTTATGTTCGGCAGAGGGTACTTGTTCTTGATGGTTACTTCATTCAGCAAGCGATAGTCCACTACTAACCTCTTGCTGCTATCTTTCTTCTCCACAAACAGAACAGGTGCTCCCCATGACGACGAACTAGGCTGAATGAATCCCTTTTCCAGCTGCTCTTTCAACTGCTTCTTCAATTCCTTTAGCTCATCCACATCCATCTTATATGGTTTCTTTGCTATTGGTCCTGTTCCCGGCATCAGGTCGATAAGAAACTCTACTTCCCTGTCAGGTGGCATTCCTGGCAATTCTTCCGGAAACACGTCGGGGTAATCCCTAATCACTGGCACAGTATCCATACTAACCCCCTTAAGAGAATTCAACTTACACCTTCCTGGTCGTACAGCCGACTTGAATCTAATCCTCTTACCATCCGGGGTTTTGAGTGAAACAGCTCGCTGTGCACAATCTATATGTCCCTCATGCATAGACATCCAATCCATACCCAGAATAACGTCTAACCCCTGTGAGTCCAACACTACCAAATGTGCACTGAAGTTGTGTGTTCCAATCCTCACAGTTAAATCGCGGCATCCCGCGCTAGCTATCATATCTCCTCCAGGTGAACTCACTCTAATAGACCTTTTCATAGACTCAGTAGGTAACTTATACTTATCCACGAATGCCCTTGATATGAATGAATGCGATGCACCAGTATCGAAAAGTATAAGTGCAGGGTAAGTGTTGATTGGGAACTTACCAATCACAAGGTCAGGCTCATCTGGGATCTCCTCCACATTCATGTGGTTCACTGTGCCCTTCTCGTTGTTGGTTGGCTTTAGTCCTTTCCTCTCCGGACAGTTGTCAGCATAATGTCCCTTCTGTTTACACTTGAAGCACGTCACCTCACTCAGATCCTTCTTCACAAAGCTGCGATCACAGTTGCGGTCATGTCCACCGTGTCCTCCAGAGTGGTGAGAGTGTCCTCCCTTGTGGCTGTGGTGGCTGCTCCTATGGTTGTCATGACGATGCCCATCGCCTCCATGGTGGTGGCGATCATGGCTCCCATGGTCACTCCCTCCATGCTTGGAGTATCCATCATATGAAGTGCGAAACTTGTGGTGTGAACCAGAGTGGTGATTGTTACTCTTCCTCTTGCAGTTCTCCACCTGTTTGTGCTTCCCTTCCAAGATCCTGGCCTTGTCCATAAGCTCCTAGAAAGTGGGGCAGTAAACCACCAGTAGTTGTCAAAGCTCACACGAGGCCATCCAGGAATCTCTCCCTCCTTTTTGCATCAGTGTCAACATCCTCAGGTGCATAACGGGACAGGTTGTTGAACTCCTCAATGTACTCAGCCACGGTGCGATTGGTTTGGCGCAAGTTGCGGAACTCCTTCCTCTTCAGGCTCAGAACTCCTGAAGACACGTGGTTGGTCCTAAAACCTCCTCAAACATTGCCCAAGTCACGGTATCCAGCGGGTGGGTGATCTGAAAAGTGTCCCACCAAGAAGCGGCTGGTCCCTCCAGTAGGTGAGCGGCAAACCTCACCTTCTCAGCATCAGTACATCCAACGGTTACCAGATCCTTGTTGACTGAATGCAACCAGTCGAGAGCAACCATTGGTTCCGTTGCAGTAGAGAACTTAGCTGGCCTTAACCTTAGAAATCTGGTGAGAGCATCTCCCTGAGGCTGATTGTTTCCATTGTTGTTGTTCTGATTTGCCATGAACTGAGTCATCACTTGGATCAGCTGTGTCTGAGCTGCCATGAGTTGCTCCAACTCAGTGGGCTGACGGCGGGGAGGCATCTGCGGTTCAGCACAGGTAAGCTTAGAAAGAATCAACTACGACAATAGGATTCTACCCATGCATATGATCAAACAACATCAAACAATGGCAGACAATCACAAGCAAGCAACACATCAACAAACAAGTGATCCAGCAACATCCCAGGGGTTATCCTAGCAGTATATACCTACTGAAATAGTTTTACAAGAGTTGGCAATGGTTAACTAAACAGTTGATCAACTAAACAACAAAAACAACAATCTGCCAGAACAGTCCAGCAGCGTTCACGAATTTTTCCGCCTGACTTAAACTCGTCAGAAAATTTAGCTGATTTTTGCACATATGGTACAGAGAGTTTCGCATCAGCCCAATTTTTTTCATATTTTTCCGAGTTACCAGAAAAATATGAAAAATCGTACAGTACTGCTGTATCAGCAGAAAAACTGCAGCGAAAATAACACAGATAGTAACCAAACTTGCCATAACTCTTTCATAAAATTTCGCACAAATAAATCCTAGGATATTGGAGTACACAAATAAGCAACTAATCACTCTTAAACTAACACGAACTAAGCTTCACAACGATCGAGGGTGGATTCAGCTGTGCAGGAGAGCGGCAATCATCCCCATCGTTGCCATCATCTCCATTGTCATCATCAGAGTGTGGATTCAGCTGTGCTTGGAGAGCGGCAATCTGGGCTGCCATAGCTTCAATGGTTTGATCCCTTTCCTGGACGGTCCCTTGCAACTGTTGTATGTTCTGGGTGTTCTCCTGCACAGTACCATGAAGATGAGCTATGGTTGCATCTCTGGCTATCAGGACATTCTCCAGAACTCCCACAGTTTAATGCAGGGTGTCAATCTCCTGTCCTTGGACCACCATACCATTGCTAGCAAAGTCTGCAATCTCCTTTATCATCATCACTTTCTCAGCTAGAGCTCCATTCTCCCTTTCCATGTCCTCTATGTGCCTCCGACGGGGCGGCATGTTGTTCCTGTCGCCCGGGGTAACCACAATGTGCCCATCTTCATCACGCCTCCCATAGTCACGGTAGGGTGAATCTGCTGGCAGTAGGTGTCGGACTTGATGGCACTGGCGAGACAGGGCTTCATGTATGGCCAAGTTGATACCAAGTCCCCAGTTGCAGTATGTCTTGGTGTAGATCAAATGCACTGGATTTGGCAAGGCGGCATCCCTGAATATGAAGGTAGTGATCTCCCATGCATCCTCTCCATATCCATAGGTGTACAACCTTCTTCCCTTGAACATGGGCAGTGGCAATCCCAATGACTGCGAGAGCTGTGCTAACTGCCTTGCAAAGGGCCTTGGTGACTCCATGGTTGCATACTCAGTCCTGACTTCTCCCATCTATCAAGTAAAAGAGGAAAGTGTGAGAATAGCATATGGTAAGAATTTACGAGGGTGAAAGGCATAAGATGAAAGACAGAGTTAATATAGGCTTTAATAAATCTATGGCTTCCTAATCCAATTCTAGGTCACGATCCTACAGTCGACACACGGGCTCTGATACCATCCTGTAACACCGCGGTTCTGAAAAGACCGTGGCTTCTATGTGATATGTCAATCCCTGGATCGGTTCATTGGCCCACAATAGAATAAGATGAATAACATAGAAAAATATCCGTGTATCATGAATAACGAAGATCCAGAGTACCATTATTACAATAAAAGCTTAGCTCAAAGCTAGCTCAAATTATTCAGGTAGCAACATAAATAAAGTAAATCCTCCATTCTTCAAATTTCCCACAAGTGAACAAGTGCCGAGTGGAGTACCGTGGCCTATATCGATTACTCAGAATCGGAATAACCTGCAACATGAAACGTAGCAGCCCCGAAGGGTCAATACATGGAATGTATGGCAAGTAGAGCTAGTAAATGGAGACAATTGTACTAACATCTACATGCATATTTGGCAAGTGGAGCTGTGTCTGGCTTGCATTTGCAAATACCTTTGTCATACTTTCATAAACAGTTTTTGATTTTCTTTGAAAAGATCCCAATTAAGTTAACCCAACAATATTAAAATAATTATGAAATTAGAATGAGCGAGAAACATGTCATGGAATCAATATCAAGCAACTCAGTTGTCTATAACTGGGGACACGGCTAATCGATTAGATTATACACCCTGCAGGGGTTAGTACACTTTACCCATGTGACTTGGCCAGCCCAGCTCGTACCATCACTCTCATTTTGAGTGGTGATAGGGAGAAGTCCAAGAAGAGACTGTTCGGGAAGTAGCTCCTCAATCCCGACACGCACCGATCCAACCTACCAAAATTCTACATCTCTGGATACGCGGGTTCGAGTTACCACAACCTACTAAGTCCAACCAACCGCCCATTCTATTATTGGCACATGGTTATACACGTAAGCTACACAATAAAGAAGCCAATCAATTTCTCTCGATACCTGGGTGCCTTTCCGCAATGAAACCACCAAAAATTATCAATACCATCACACCCAGGAGATTCATTGATTAAGTTGTTTTAGTTTTCACAAACCAATACTTTTAGAAACAAGCTTCAGTGATGTAACCCAGCCCTCGTTCATCATAGCATGGCTAAGCTCATCTACCAACGGTGGTTCATCTACAAGGAAGGCCTTACCACATAATACGACATAGCATAGCGATAGTATCATCCTACACATGCATCTACAAAATACACGACAATGCATTAAAAATAGTAGGACGATATCATGAACAAAGTAACATCTACTTGCCTTGGTTGTAGTGGTCGGAAGAACAATCCACACACGAGCAAGCGTTGCACTCGTCACAATCTACACGATACAATTGCAATCATAAACAAACAATCCACAAGCATATGCAACAGATATGATGCATGAAGGTATGCAAGGCAAGTGAATTGGTGCTACAGCTGCACCACATAATCCTATTCAATAATACTACTGATTGCATGCATGGAAAATAGTTTTAGCGCAAGGAAAACTATTACGCAAAAAGTAATGCCCAAAACTAGAGCTAGAACTCAAATAATTCACTACCGGTAGTATACTGTTTGTAAAATCTTGGAAAAATTCTACCGCATAGGCATCACTGATTAGAAACAGTACCAATTAGAATTACTCAAAAAGGAATTATAAAACTCCCCAAGTAATTAAAACACTGCATAAATCCACTAGACAGTTTCTGCAGAAGTTTTCACTGTAAGCCTATCTTTTTAATTCACAATGAGATTCCCCTCGTTCCACTGAATCCAGGGACATATCATACGCGATTTTTGGAGCTACGGATCTTTTTCTACGAATTAATTACTCCGAAAAGGCCACTAACTAGTTTGATTAAACTGTACTAAACCTTGCTGCAAAAGTCTGAACGAAAGGTACAGCAAGATTCTACACGACTCACTGAATCTACACATATTTTATTTGCAATTTTTGGCCAAGCGGTTTAATTTTTACGCAATTTACAAGTTTCTATCGAAATCTGCCAACTAAAACGATTAACGAAATTAACCAGTCAACTGTGTCTGTTGACTGGTCAACGCATCTGCTGACTGGGCGTCTGACTAGTCAACGCCTGGATGCTGACCAGTCAACGGCCGATCTGAACCGCTGATCTGAGATC